>OX638064.1:19910210-21302411 GCA_951804385.1 Trifolium dubium
AAAACAGAAATAAGAAAAGAAAAGTTTGACTGAAAAAAGTGGCTAAGCGAATGAATGAATGAATTTTCTATGGTCTTTGGTCATAATTAATAATAAGTTGAAATTTGAAATAGTGATTGAGTGATTGACCCTTTCTAACCTTATTATTCTCATTGACCCTCACTTATATTTTTGATATCATATGATATGAATTTTTCATTTCCTAAACTCTAAATAAATCAAAACGTGAAACTTTTTTTATATCTTTAATTGGGAGCAGTAAAATAAGAAAAAAGTCAAAATGAAAGGAAGGTAAAGAGGGAACAAAAACAACACTTCTACGTGGAATCTTCAAAGCTTTTTCCTGGTTGTTTCATTTGCTTCTAACGTTTGTGACAAGGTTGTGACGCTGGTCTTCTACGTTTGATCTCGTCATTCACGAGATGAGTCCAATTTTCAACCCCTTTTCTGAGCTACTAACATGAACTAGTTTGTTTATCAAGTGATTATCTTACTTAATCATACTTAGACACATATTATTCTATACTTATTGATGAACTAAACCAAAATCACAAAAGATAAATGGCAACGTGATGATATTCTGATCTCATCTCACAAAAAGACATATCTATATATTCTAGATGTTTATTTTTTTTCATTTAATTAGTTATGCTAATCAAATACTTTCCACCGATAATCACATACAAATTCTAACATGCACAAGTTTTTTTTTTTTTTTTTTTTACGAATCTAACATGCACAAGTTGTGCATAGAAGTATTAGCCTAATATATTAATTTGTATTTGAGACCTTTACTTTAAAACTTACTCAATGTCCATATTTTGTTTAATATGACACTGATAGTCTTCTACTTTCTCACGCCTAAAATTGAATGTCTGAAATGTGATCAGAGTGATTTGAACTATGGCTATAGCATATAAATGATCATGCAACTACTAAATGAATTAAATTTACTTGACAAAAAAATATTACTGGACTTCGTATTATACATACAAGAAAAGTCTCCGGTTGAGTATCGCACTATTCTCAAATATCGCTTGATGATTCCTTTATTTTCTGTTGATGAGGGTAATTTGCCGTAAGGCGTGTTTGGATAGATTTAGAGAGCACACAGTTCATTGTCGAGAGCTTCAAGGCTTCATATACAGACATGACCTTGTAAGAGTGTCTCTGAAGAAAGAGGCGCATGTTAACTTCTTGTCTAATCCACTAGAGGGGAGATCTACGTTGAGCCCAGCTGATGTTTTGGTGTACATATGGGGTAGGAGGGAAGCATGCATGCATGCATGTGTAGACTTGACTGGAGTTTCTCCACTTGTTGGATTGACAACGGAGAATTTTACTATAGGACAGGTCGCCCTCAAAGTTGCTTCAAGTAAAGTGCTCAAACATGAGAGAGCGTGTTCTGACAATCAACACGTGTTCATACCTTTTGTTTTTGACACTTTTGGGTTCCTAGTACCAGATGTTGTGGATATTTTGAAAAGAGTTCAAAAAATCATGCATAGCAATATAGTGTCGCCTAAGTCTCAAGATGTAGTTTTTAAAATGATTGATTTTGCCATCCAAAAAGGGTAGTGGCGCAACTTGTTGCTCGTTTACCTTCCATATAATTATCTTACATCTATATATATATATATATATAAAAATATATAAATGATCACTTACTTTTCTTTTTGGTATATATAGGTGATATGGCAAAATTAACATAAATTCATACACATAAAATAGAGTGATTAGAGATCAAACACATACAAAATAGAGTGATCAGAGATCAAACTCTGTTCATGGACATCTAGTTTAATAAATTTGATATTTCTATCAGGTTGAGTTAGGACGTCTGGACGTGTCGTCTCACTTACTACTACTAGAAATGATTAGATCGGCCACAAAATTCAAATAAGCCCGACAAAATTAACTTCCACCGTCCTTCCTTTAAAAAGATTCAAATATAGAAATAAGATTGTTCTCATAAAAGTCATCTAGAAACAGAATAAGACCAATTCAATATTAAGTTAATTATTATGTATTGGTTAAGAGTGGAAACACTACTCCTGTCGTCTCATAGAGAAAAGGAAAGCTATCAAAAGAAAAGCAGAAGAAAACAAAACTTAAGTTAGTAGAATTTATTATTTATTTTTTTGTTCTTCTTTAAGGAATCTTCTATGAATTTTATTTGTAGAAGCAACGAAAATTGGTAGCTAAAACCTTCATGGGCTGAACAAGAAGTGTGGGCTTTGAAACAAAACCCATGATCCACGGTGCATTCACCGCAGCCTTAGCGTGTGGAATGGCGCGTGGAATCTTCTTTGACCCAATTATTAAACTTGGAGCCTGTATCATGTTGCTGCTTTTCGAATTAAGAACCGGGTCAAAATATAATATCAAATGTTAGTTGGTCTTAACTATAATTGGCATTGGATTAATTTTGGTAGAGAGAATTATGGTTCAAATAATCACAATTGTGGTCCGAGAGATTATAATTATTTGATGTCAGAATTAATTTCTTAGTGGTGAATAAAATAAAAAAACAGGTCAAAATTAATTTCTGTTTGAATTGATGATATAGAATGGAGCGTAGTAGAATGGAATGAAACGGAACGGAATTGAACGCAACGGAATGGAACATAGATTACATTCAATTGTTTGAATATTTTATGATGAAGCGGAATAAATTTTACACTCCATTGTTTGGAAAGTGAACGAAATAGAATTTATAACTTTTGTAAAGCAATTATACCTTTTATTTATAAAATCTTAATATCATACATAATCTACTCTATTCAACCAATAAATTTCACATATTTCATTACGAATTCATTGTCCAAACCATAATAACACTTTTAATTGAACATAAACTACCAAATTAATAGAGAAAATGGTGGTGACCACTGGCCACCAAATCACAATAACTATAATTGCGTAAAAAAAGGACCGACAAGTAGCCAAAAGCATTATCTTATTGGTAAGTATATAATGTCTGACCAAATAGTAGTGTTAATTTAATAAAAAACGAAGATAAGAAGAGGAGACGAAGAGTATATATGATGTGAATTTTGTTTCATACACTAAAATAATAACAAGAATTGTAGAAGAAGAGAATACGAGGGAGAGGAAAGAAAAAAAGTTTAATAACAAATTTTTTATTTTATTTTATTTTATTTGTCTTTTCAAAAAAAAAGTAAAATAAATAGAGAAAAAATTGTATTTATGTTATTAATTTATTTCATTCCATTGCATACACCCGAAATTGGGTGGAATGGAAAATTAGATGAATGGATGGTATTGGATGGAATGAATTCCATCATACTCTATTCCATTCAATTCATTATTTACAAATTCATCCCATCCCACCACATTCCATCATTCCAAACAGACTGGTTATACAAGAACAATTAAACGAAAATTAATTAAATTAGGTAATCAAAAACGATTTCGCAAAAGAATCATTCTGGATTAATATGGTGAATGAACCAACCACCAACACAGAAATATCCAAGTACCATCGACTTTCTGCAACATACGACAACAATCAAAACTTGACTCTTGCGAGCCAAAAATAGTTTGAAATCAGTCCTCAAAGATTATCGGCGACCCTTCAACTATTAATTATGGCAAGAGAACCCGACCGACGACCGCCAACACGGAAGCTAATCCTCACACCAATAACTCGCTACGACCAGAAAGTAATAATGGCCGTGAATGAAACCCAACAAAGCATCCAATCGTGAATTCAAGCCCTTTCGAATTAGCCATCTTAAAAAAAGAACTTTAGATCAAACAAAGTCACTCGAACCCCGGAACAAGTACGAGCATAACCTCAGTGAATGAATTATTTGTCATCACAAAAATAATCCAAGTACCAAACTTCCTGTAAAACAACAACAAACATAACAGCTCTTTTGAGCTACGCATTCCGTGTTCAAACCGAAGGAAAGACACGGATAAGAAGACAATAGAACCATCATCGAAATCTCATCAGAAGACAACGACTAAAAACAGCAATCACCACCTGTCATGAGCGTTTTTTGGGCCAGGCATGCCTGGGCACTTGCCCGGGCTTGGCCCAAATAATTTTTTTTGTTGTTCAGTAAAAAAAGAAAAAAGTATGGGCCAAAAGGAAAAGAGAAGGGCAAAATCCAATACATTATCTGATTCTCTCTCGCGTACGAACAACAAACTCCAACACAGCTACTGCTTCTCTGTCGTGATCTCACCACACACCTCCAATACGATCTCTGTTTTTTAATTCTATTTTGACAAATTTCACTTTATCAATTCTCCCATGGCTTATTATTAACACTATAAAAAACCCATTTGATTTGCCATGTTTGTTAATATCCTTTGAGTTCCCTTAATCTTTCTTCTAGATTTTTTTAACATAGAGTTGATTTTGCTAATTTCCTTTGATTATTTGAAGAAAGAAACATGGAATAGATTTTGCTTGCTGTCCTTCCAGATTAAAAAAAAACTGGGCAATTAAAAATTATTGTGAATGATTTTACCATGCTTTGTCCTTCTAGATACAAAATAAAATAAAATTGGACAATTAAAAAACATAGATCCAGGTCATTTGAAATTGTTGCACAAGAGAGGAGAAGAAGAAAGGTACATAATCGTGAGCCAAGTCATGTGTGGAGAGAAGAAGCAATTCATTGGATTGATTTTGAGGAAGAAGAAGAAAAGAAATACGTATACGGAGAAGAGAAGAAAGACGAAAAGTTGTGCCACAAACAATTAGTAGTGACCCCTTAAATTTCCACCGTTGATTTTAATCTAATGGTTATGATGCAATGCTCTCACTCTCTCATTATAACTCTTCCCGGTACTATGAATTTGCGATTAAAATTTTGCCCAGGCTCTATAAAAATTCAAACACCGCCACTGCCACCTGCTACCCTTCCCAAGAGGCTGGCCACAACAATTTGAAAATCCCAACCACCACCAAACAGACCGGGATCGCGAACAGAAATGACCATCAACCATTGGAAACACGGTTTTGAAACACCCATGCGAGTTAAGACTTATCGGAAAAGAGAGGTGGTGTGGAAGGCCAACAACGACCGTTAGTAGCATCACCACTTGAGCATCTACATCAAAACGAATAAAATAGAGTTGTTGATGCGCAAAAAACGGTGGTAAAGATTGATAGAGAAGAGAATGAACGACAATTTAATGTGGAAGAGATGTCGGGGGTAATTAGTAATATTTCAATTTGTCAAAACAAAGTACCTAAATTTCCTATTTTTATATTATAAATATAAGTAAAATATATTTGACTTAAATTTGGATAAATACATTTTAAATTTTGTTTTGGAAAAAAGAAAAAGGCCATGGATGGACACAAGTAACGTGGACAAAGGATCATGGTTCATAACATGCAACGTATTCAACAGAACACCTCTCATATAATTTTCTCCCAAAAAAGCAGCAAAAATATTTTCTCTCATCCACGTGTTATAGTTCTCATCCACAATTTCATTTTTTTATTTTTTGCAAAATATATTCTCCTCCACTCCAAAAACGCCACGTCAACACTATCTTCTTTCTAACATAGCTACGTCAGCACTTATGTTCCAAATCACATTTTACGTGTCCATTTCATGAACCGTAGATCTCACAAGCCTTAGTTTCTGACCGTTGATATTTCAAAGACAAAAATTGTGGTAACCGTAATTTTCGAATTTGAGCTAAATACAACAACCTCAAATACATAAACCTTCTCTCTCATTCTCAATAGATTCTTTGTCTAGATTCATCTTCGTCTCAGAGATCAAAGGTACACTATTCACTGTTTTTTTTTATGGACAATTTTTTTTTAGAGTTGATCATTTGATTCCACAACTTTTGATTACTTTGATTTGATTGTTTTTTATTGATTAGAGAAAAAGTGGTAATTGAATTGAATGGTGTTGTGTGTGAAAATTATAATAATTTGATATAAGCAATTGATCATAAAGGAATTAAATCAAAGGATCATAGAGTAAATTGAAATTGTGTTTACTTTCTAATTTGGTTAAGGTGTTTTAATGTGCATTGTTTAGGTGCTAACAATGATTATACATAAGGAATCACTGGTTAATCAATGTTAATGATTAATCCTTCAGTTCCAAAATATAAGAAAAAATTGGTCCAAGAAAGTTGATGTATCTGGTTAAAAATTTGGACCGGATAGGATACATCAACTTTCTTTGACCAGATACATCAATTTTCTTTGACCAATTTTCTCTTATATTTTGGGACGGGAGGGAGTATGTATGTATCATGTATGCTTTGATTGAGGATTCTAGAGGAAAATGATAGGTGATAGGGGTTTGAAGCATCTTACTGATGAATCAATGTTGATTGTGGCTAGATAAGCAATAAATTTACTTTTTGTCCATACATTTATGTTTTGGTATTGATATTGAAGCTAAATTGAATGGTTAACCAAGTGATTTTTTGTGTTTGCCGATTGATAATTCCGTGAAGATTTTAGTTATGCAATTGAGTGATTTGGTAATTCAACGAAATATTGCAGTTGCAGGATCTTGGCATTGAGAATCTGTCATTTGAATTTCTTTCTAAACACTGCTTAGGCAAACTTGGTATGGGAGTTGTGACCGTTTCTAGCTCAGCTGCTCGGTCTCCATTTGGATTGAATACAAAGTTTCCAACTCACCATCTTGTATTGAAGAGACCGATAACGGTAGCATTTAAAGGAGATAAACAGAATGACACAGCTTTGGTGGCAACTCAAGCGAAAATTCCTATGCAAGTTAAAACTCCCAAGACGCACAAGAAAAGGATAGCGAAAACCAATAAACTACCTGTAAAAGCAAAAGCTGTCTCCACTGAGGAAAATTTTCCATCTTCATTGGATGTGGACTATAACGAAGCTGCTGCTATACTTGAAAATATATACAAACTTAGTCCTGCATCCGATGTATGTGATGCAGATTATATAGATAGTAAGATCAAAAGAGTCTCTCGAAAGGGTAAGAAGATTGGTGATGTAAGTAAAGAGGAGTTAAACGAAGATAGGGTGGTCAGAAACCAGAAAACGAAAGCCAAACGGATGAATCTTGGTGAGAGGATTGCATTAAAAACGAACGACAATAGTGAAGATGTCATTCTGACTCGGAAAAATAGAAATGGAAGGAATAGAATTGAGAAGATTGACGAAATTCTTAGAGAATATTCAGTACCAGCTGATTTGGTTAGTCTGGACTGGAAAAAAATGAAAATACCTCCAGTTCTTCCTTCTTCCGAGCATACATTTTTGTTCAAGTTGATGCAACCAATGAAGGTGAGAAGCTAATTGCTGTAGTTTCATTCCCACTTTCTTTGGTTTTTCTCTTTTTAAAATAGCGTAGATCTTTTCATTGCCGAGAAGCAAGAAAACATTCAACCTAATGCATAAGCTTGCAAGTCAAGTTTCATACTTTTTATTTTTTTTCATAATTAGTTCTACACATTTTTCCATGTTAACACCCTTTGAGGTCTGAACTTGAAGGACAAGCAAAGAAAAGTCATATGACCTACGCTGAAATTTTCAAGCATATGATGAGAATGATGGCACTGAGAATCCACATCTTGACCATATGATCAATTTTTGTTATTCATTTTGTTTAATGATGGCATAACCGGACTTTGAACTTTCGCAATTAATCCCATTCATAGTGACCTGATGATCAAGGAATTCAAGGCTTTTGATAGAATGTAGAGAATTTTTCCAATATAGTGATCAGGAATGTTAGGCAAAAACATGGAAACTTGATTTTATTTCTGATATTAAACGATAATTGTTAATTTTCAGGCACTCCTTCAAGTTAAAGAAGATTTAGAGAAGGAGCTAGAAAGAGAACCTACAGACAAGGAAATAGCTGATGCAACAAACATGCGCACTGCTCAAGTAAAGAGAGCAATAGAGGTTGGTCGAGCTGCACGAAACAATCTGATAAAGGTAATTCAAATTGATCAATTCTTTTACAACTTGGCTTTCAACTAGTTTTAAAAGAAATGGTTGTTAATTAAGAAATGGTGGTGATATGATCTTTTGCAGCATAATCTACGGCTTGTCTTGTTCGTGATCAACAGATATTTTTCAGATTTTGCTAATAGTCCAAGGTTTCAAGATCTCTGTCAGGCAGGAGTTAAGGGACTTATGACAGCAATTGATCGTTTTGAGCCAAATCGAAAATTTCGGCTTTCAACATACAGTTTGTTTTGGATAAGACATTCTATCATTCGTTTCATGACCCTTTCAAACTTCTCACGGGTTCCCTTTGGACTTGAGTCGGTATGTATTCTTCTTACCATGCGTTCTGATTAGTGTTTGTGTTTAAGCAGCATATGATACTACTCTTTTTTATGCATCTTTCATGTTAGCGGAAGCATACTCTATTTTCAGTGTCAAGTACTTGTAATTGCTTATTAATCGTTTTTTCATCAAACAATATTTTCTTTGGCCAAGAATTGGTAGACTTCACAAGATTTCAGCCTAGAATATTCATAGAAAATATGTCCTTTTAAGTAAATTAATAAATGAACTTGGTTGATTGATTCGGCCGTGCCTGGTATCTTTTAATTTTTGGCAGGTTAGAGCACTGATCCGAAGAGCTAAGACTGAGTTGACATTTGAGCTTCAGAAACCACCAACAGATGAAGAAATAATAGAAAGAGTTCATATATCCCCTGAAAGATACCGTGACGTAATGAAGGCATCAAAACCCCCACTTTCGCTGCATTCGAGACATTTAACCACGCAAGAAGAGTTTATCAATGGGGTTGTTGATGATAATGATGTTGATGGTGATAATAGGAGGCAACCTGCTTTACTAAGGCTTGCTCTCGATGACGTGGTAAGAACTCTAACCTCTTAAGCCTCTGTTTGATAATATTACTGTAATTATAATAGATCATTGTATTCAATTTTATCATTGTGAAGGATGAATAAATTTGTGAAACATGAGACATCTACTAATATTACATTTGTTTTTATTGTTGTTTAGCTTGATTCACTTAAGCCTAAGGAGAACTTGGTGATCAGACAGAGATTTGGACTTGATGGTAAGGGTGACAGAACATTGGGAGAAATCGCGTCAAACTTGAACATCTCGAGGGAAATGGTGAGAAAGCATGAAGTTAAGGCTCTCATGAAGCTCAAGCATTCAGCTCGATTGGATTATCTTCGTCGTTATGTTGTATAAATCTGCTAATTTATATGAAAGTTCTTGTGCTTGTGGTAGTTCCACCTTACCTAGTCGCATAGAAGAGTGATGATTTGCATCACCGGCCATTTAAATACTCACGATCATAATTCATAAGTAATTTGTATACTATAGACTTGAAATTGTACAATGTATATAACCACCTATACAGGTTACATGTAATGTGTCTTCTTTTGATGAAAATAATACTATATTTGTAATAGTTAAACTCTCTTATATAATAACACAATTGGCAGCACAATTAACACTTGCAAAATATAGTTTCATGCATAGTGTAATCACAATTGTAGTCAAATTTCAATAGAGTTTTTAGTTGCTTAAGATAAAAGATATTGAGCTTGAGGTCTAGACCTTTCGAGCTTAAAATAAAATGATAAACAGATGTACCGACTGCATGAATGCGTCACTTTTGACTGCAGGCAGTCTCGGATCAAAGAGTTGAGGGAGAAAGTAAGAAAAAAAAGAGACAACACAGTTCAGTTCCACATACTTTTGGAAGTAAGGGAATTGAATAAGAGACTCCTTGTTTAATGTTTGTCCTACTTTTTTTTCTTCCCAAAAAACATGTAAGGCCAAGTGTAGAGTATTGGGCCTGTTAGTAAAAATGATGGGCTGTTTTTTTTCGAGTTCTCGCACACCCCTAAATTTATTTATTTTGTCAAATTTACCTTTTTAATTTAAAATTCGAACTCTCCCTCTTACAGAAAAAATAAATTCCTAGATTTTATACATCCGAATCTTAAAATTCAGATGTCTAAAATCCACTGTTATACATTAATATATGTTTATGTTATTTGTTCTTGTAGAATGAAAAAATTTGATAGAAGAAAGAACTACGTAGGGTGAAAGTAGCAACAAGGATTGAAATTGTCACTGAGATTGCTATTGCTTGTAGAATGGTCAAAGGTGTAATGATCCTTATTGAAGATGATTGTCTACAACTAATGGAATTTTTTTTTATATTGAAATGATAAATTGCTCTCGTCAGGAATCGAATCCTGGACTTCCCCTACCCAATCTATATGTTCCATAGCTTTTACTACTTGAACTATCAGGGACTAACTAATAGAATTAGTTGCATCAAAGAAGAGTCTATCTTCAATATTGGCTCTTGACTACAAAACTATGCAAAATCTTGAATCAGACAAGGGTAAATAATTTTAGTATTTTACTATACTTATATTTGAAGGGTGTCCTGTAACGCCTTCTGTATAAGTGTTACTCACTCCGTACCAAAATATAAGTCGTTTTGAGAAAAAAATTTGTACCAAAATATAAGTCACTTTACAATACCAATGCAGCATTAAATGCTAATTTTCTTATTATACCCTTAACTATTTATTACTCTATCTTCTTTTACTTCTACAATTTATCTTTTCCATACCATTAATGAAGGACAATTTTGTAAACTAACTCATAATTTCTTTTTTCTATACAACAATGATTACGTTTCTTAATTTGTGTGATATGGTTAAAACGACTTATATTTTGGTACGGAGAGAGTACTACATAATATAATAGTTGAGACTCGAGAGATGTCAATTTGATCTTTAAAAAGTAATTTTCATGGGGATTGTCTTGTTTGAGAATCTAAAGATGAGAAAAAAATTTCTGCGGGATGAGGATGGAGGAAAAATTCCCTCCGAAAAAGGTTTGGGGATGAAATTTTTGTCCCCCGCCTCGTAGAGACTCTGTCCCTAAATACTTCAATAAATAATCTTTATATGTGTATAGTTAAGTAATTTATGTTATATTTTCATATAATGTGTGCATAATTTTTTTTATGTGATGTTTATTATCATAAAAAAAAAACAAGACGAACTTACAATTATGTCTTAATTTTTTATTTCTTTTATCGGTAATTTTTTTCTACTTCTATTTTTACGGTGTTTAAATTCTATTCTTCACCTCCGTTTGAGAGGGGACTAAAACCACTTGATATCATAATTCTTCCCGAACTCTGGATTACTAGGAGCCCTTCTAATAAGAACCAGAAAGTGAAAACCAAAAAAGTTATATTCTTCACCAACAAACATTAGTTGGACCAGTTCTGATTCGCACTGAACTTGATAAAGATAACCACAGTTTGATCCCCAAAACTGCATTTGAGAGGAGATTTGAACCACTTTATGTCAGAACTTGCCCGAAACCAAATTAATCGGTCTAGTGGACCGGATAATGGTGGTGAAAATAAACAAATTTTTTTTACTCTTCACCAAGACACCAACATATAAGACAATCTCCAATAGTGATACGAGTACTTAAATAAGTACTAATTTTTTATATTACTTTTGTGGGATCCATATATAATGATGTAGAGTTATTGTTGAGATGTATTATTTGCGGGACTCTTTTAGAACTTTTTAAAGAGGTGTTGAGTTAGAAGAATCAAATACTTATTAAAAGCTATTAATAAGTGATCGATATGCACTCCATTGTGAATGCTCTAAAAATAGAGTGCTTGTGAATGCTCTAAACAATTTCTTTTTCTTTAATTTGTAAAAAAACATAACAAATCTAACAATTTATTAATATTTGCCATCAAAAAGAGTTAATGAGATATGCCTGCCATTTGAAAATTATCCTATCCCTTTTTTTTCATATAAAATTTGAAGCATGATCGTGATGGTTACCGTTTATTGTTGCATCAAATCAATGTATTAGGTGAAGATAAGCCAATTAACAAAACTTAAGCAATGTCCACAGCCATGAAAAATTGAAATTTCATTCCAAAGATGGAGTCTTACAATACATCCTCCCAAGGTGGCAAGCATGGTTGGATTGAATCCAATGTATAGACCAATCAAAATGTTGATTGGAGAATTAATTTACATATGGTCACATTTGAACAATGTCTTGTCTAGCATATATAGTTATAAGTGATGTAAATTTGGATTTGACATACTAAAATGGTTAACTATATAGTACTGTATGTAATAATTAATGTATGTAAACGTGTACCTTCGAGGGACTTCCTTCCACTAATTCTTAGATGCAATTATTAATGATTCGTTAAGATTTTCAATGGTTAATAACAAGAGACATGATTGCCATAATGCAGTTCTTCAATTCAATAAAACCAATGTTATAAAAAATTTCAACATTTATCACTAATAATGCCATATAATTAAAGTCTTAGGTTAACGTTGTTTAAAATTGTTTAAGGTGTACCAACTACCAACAATAATATGCAAGAGTTTTGTGCCTAAATAGATGGTTAGAAGTTCAATTTTTTATTCTTGCATATGGAATTGACGAAGATTAGTTATCGTCTAACAATTGTGGAAATTTATCCGAAGAAAAAAAATTGTTTAAGCAGCTAACTCTCCATCACTAAAAGATTGTTATTATTCCACACAATGTGGTTTGGAGGCCATTCAAACAATTTGACAACCTTATTAAGTTAAAAAAAGGTAAGAAACATAGTCATTTAATTCAGTTGGCGACTACTTTGTGGTGCGTGGTGTTATAGGATCAAGTGATCAACATCATGTTTAGGAGCAAGATTACAAACGCTTCAGCTTTGGTGGATCATATTAAATGTATCTCTTGATTTTGGTTTGCTGGAAGAGTCGATTGTAATTTATATGTTTTTATTTATTGGTGCAGTAATCCTATTAATTTTTTACAAGATATATAAAGATTACTCTATATGAATTAAAAGAGTTTAATATCTTTTATACTTCTTATAATTCATTCTTTTACTTATAAAAAAACTATAAGATTTTCTATGGTCGGTAAAAGATTTTATTCCACTATATAAGTTTTTTTATACTAAAATAAAATATTAAATTTGTTTTTGAAATTCAAAATTGACTGTCAAATTGATTAATTTTCAGGCTGCTATCATTTGATAAATGACTTGCCCTAAGATTCACCATCAATTTTGCTAATGATTGAGGTCTTTGATTTGTTATTTTTGAATCAACACTTCAAAAAACACATTTATTTGTTTACATTTTTAATTGAATTGTTTACATTTTGAACTTTTTTTAACTTCTTAATTTTAAATTGTTTACATATTTTTTAATTTTATATATTTCTTTTCTATTTTGAATAAATTATTATTTTTTAATTTTTTTTATCTTCAATATAGTAATTTGAGGCGATTTAAACTGTCATAATATTTTATTAAAAAATTTTAGTTTTTTGTGGCACTTTTTAACCGTCACAAAATAATACTTTTTAAAAAATAAATATAGTGAAGTTATGTGAAAGCCCATATCGCCATAAATTTATTATATGGCCTTTCAAAAGTGTCCATCACATCAAGAAAAATATATGTTTGTGGCTGCTTAAACTCTCCAAATTAATTGTGATCTCAAATGTAAGGATTTTTTGAAGGTAAATTCTATGGTATAATAGATTAATTCTATTGTACCGGTACAATAGTTGTTAAAAATAATAGAAAAATGAGTATATTTTTAAAAGAATATTTTTTCTATCTTTTAAAATACTATAATAACAAATATTATTTATCACAATTGTCAAAAATAATCAAATTTAAATTTTTTTTATTGTTTTTGAATTTTTATTATTTATAATATTGAATATTTTTATGAATAAATATATAAAAAATGTTATGATATTATATATTTTAAAATATAATAGTCAATAAATAAGTTTTCAATTTATAAAAATAAATTTTAATTTATTATTTTAAAAGTCTAGTGTACCAGTACATTAAAGTTTTACTAATGTACCGTAGAAATTTCCATTTTTTAACAATCATATGTTAACGTTTATGAAGGTTTTTAACCGCTACAAAATGCCTATTTTCTTGTAGTGCAAATTGTTTAGACTTTCTTATAACTTTTTCAAGTATTAAGTTTTCCAAAAAAAAAACTGTCACTACAAGAAAAACGACAATATGTGAAATGTAAAAAAGCCTTAGGAAAACGTGTTTTGTGAGGAATTTGCAAAGTGATTAGTGCGCAGGCAAAATAACTCTTCGCAAGCTTTTCTTGAGGTGTTAATTAGCAACATTACTCTAATATTATTTTTATTGGATGGAATACATGTGTTTCTAATAACTATTTCACATATTCACATATATTTCATGCAATAAAAAAGAGTGTTTAAAAGAGAGTGTCATATTAAGAGTCAGGGGCGGCCTAGATGGGTGTGCAAGGTGTACGACGGTACAAGGCCTCAAAATATTGATAAATTTTTAGGGCCTCAAAATCGTAAATTCTTATAATAGCAATAGTTATATACTTTAAATGTTTATAAAAAATCATATATGCAATAGTAGACTAGTGGTTATTACATTGATTATGACTATAAGGTCTTGGGTTCAAAACATAACTTTTACATTTTTTAATGCATAATTTTAATTTTTTAAGCTTTTAGACTAAATCATGATATCATTTAAAATCTTTACAATAAATTTAATCCTTCTTAGGATATGTTTCTCTTGGATGATAATAATTTTTTTATATGTTACTTATAATTTAAATTATAAGAGATTTTATTTTATTTTTATATAGGGTCCATTTTTAATATTCGAACAGGGTCACTTAAATGTCTAGGCCGACTCTGTTAAGAGTTGCTAACATTGACTGATAAATTTTAGTAAAAAGTAGAGTGGTTTGTGGAGAATGGGTTGGTAAAGACTATAGATGAAACAACCCATTCCCAATGGTTTGTATTGGCCCGTCCGTATAAGAGGGAATATGCACCCCGGTGTGCTCCCACTTTGGTTGATTGTGTGCACAAACTACAATCTACAAGTTACATTGTAATCATTGTATCCTACTCAGTAACTACTAAGCTATGACACATATCCAACTAAGAATTTCTACTTCTTCCTAAAATAAATAACTATAGCACCTATGGTACCCATCACCATTCATTTCATTTTCCTTTTAAGCTCACACAAGGTCATCATCAAACTCATACATACACAATCCAGCTGGAAATTGTTGGCACTAACCTTTTTAATTTAAATCTCTACCTAATCATATCACATGTTCAAAACAACAAGTAATGTACTAGACCGTACATTAAAGGAAAAATATTTTAGAATTTATTTCAGTAATTAAGCTAATGGAGAGGTTTCACATTCTAAAACCATATCATATGAATTGAATATATATATGTAAAGCTTGCTAAACTCTAGTTTGTAGTAGTGACAAATTTTAAAGTTTTTGTGTCTCTTTTTGCATTCCAACTGGCCTCATATTAATTTTTTCGTATACTATAATATCACACGGATATCTCAATATATTCCTATCGATCTATTAAATATTGTAAATAATATTGTATCCTAAATCCTAATGCCACGTCTAGTTGACAAAAAATCACACTCAAATTTGAATAGATAAGATTTTGTATAAGGTGTTACTCTACAGTCTACAATATTACACCTAAATGCATGGAGCCATATCTAGGTTTAGTTTCATTAGAGGAAGGATCCACGTGTAAAATCTTCAATGTGCCAAAGATAAGACAAACAATAAATGGAAATATGATTCAAAAGTTTGTGTTAATTTATTACTATTATTCAATCAGTTCCTAACTAAAAATGCAAATATGCAATGCAACACTTATGTGTTCTAGAGTCGATATTTGTATTTCCCTAGCTAGCTACATGACTAAATAGTTTTTTTTAACAACAAAATATTATATATTTCATTTTCAAAAATAGAAAAAGTTTAAGAGATACTCCACCTACAATTTAGATTTCAGTACAATTAGTTCTTAACTTAAGTGATGATTTAAACAAAAAATTACACACAAGTAATCCCAAACCACTGCCCCAAAATCACCTAACTATACAATCAACTGAATTAACACATTCATAAAATAAATATGGAGAATTTTGTTTCTTTGCAAGCAACCATTTCTATGAAATCACCTTGCTTGATCGTTTCTACAATTTCCTCCACTTCTATCGATTTATTCGAAAAGATTTTATCATTTCTTATACCAACAAAAACAAATTTGACAAATTTTCTCTTTCTTTATTTAGAGTCTTAGAGACATAAGAACCCTCTCAAATAGTGAAAATATAGAATTCGACATTACGTAAACAACACTGAACCATGAAAGAGAGAAATACTATATGGTTGGTTAAGAGACAAAAATGAGTAGACAAATAAATTAAAGACAAATTACAAGACAAATAATTGAGTAGACAAATAAAGATAAAATTGAGCATTCAGTGCTTTTATTTTTGGTCGAGTTGAGGTTTCTCTGGTGGTCAGGAAGCTGAAGAGTGTAGGAGTGTAAGCGGATCGGACAAAACCAATGAAACCGGTGATTCAAACCGAAAAAAAAACCAACTTTTTTTGGTTCGGATTAAATACCGAACCGAACCGAGCTAAACCGAACTAGTTTGGTTCGGATCTCGGATTTCATTTTTGAAAACCGATGAACCGGTGAACCGAACCGACCATCTTATAACAGTCTATTTGGCTCATATTTTGACAGACGCAAACTACATTCACCTTCGAAACAAAATACGCAGGTAAAAACATAACACGAACAACACAAACACATAAAAACTATGTTATTGTTTTTTTTGTTTATGTTATTATTGTAAGTCGTTTAAAAAATAGAGCTTAAAATATATCATGTTTGAAAAAATAATAGCAAATATTATACGGAAAAATAAAAGATTGCGAAATGAGTATAGTATCCGATCCAAACCGATCCAAACAGACTAGTTCGGATCAGATTCATTTTTAAAAACCGAACCAAACCGACCTAAACCAAACCAATTGAAAGTTCATTGGTTCGGACATCGGATTCACTCGAAACCGATCCAAACCGGTCCAATTTCACCCCTAGAAGAGTGTATTTTAAGAATGGAATTAGAAATTAATCTCTTTTAAATAGTGTGGGTTTTAATTTTTTTATTGATTTTCCGTGTATTTCGCCGCCTTTGTATTGTAATCTCATCTTTTACCGGTTTTTGTTCGTTTTGAGCAGAAACTTAGTTTTATTAATAATATTTGTCGGTAAAAAAAAAGTAAAGATATATTGGTGACCATAAAATTATCAGAAATAGACAGTTAAAAAAATAGAGAACAAAATAATTAAATTTAAATCGTTAATATAATGAATATTATATAAATATAAATAGTTTAAAAGAACTTGAATTCAAATTTAATTTATAAATTTGTCAAAAAAATAATAATTTATAAATTGAGTAAATCTTGTCAAATCTCAATTTCATCTCAATTTCTTCAATTTCTTCGAGAGTAAACTTTTTGAAAAATAAAAAAGAGATGAAGGAGAAGCAATGGTCGACATCATATCTTAAACATTTTTTTTATAGGCAAATGTTAGTTGTTAGTGTATAGTTAGTATATTGTCAATTTTTTTCTCTTTTGCCAAGATTCGAACTCTAGACCTCCACTAACTTCTTAACCTTTAGCTTAAGTGGTCAGCTTAACTAGTTGAGCTACCCATCCCCCCTCATAGTTTAAACATTAAATCAATTTCGGACTTATCGGCAGGAAATTATTTCAGTTTCGGAATTCACAAGAAAATCCTTGGAAACACTTGCAGATTTTCTTGACGACTTCAGATCCGCATGAAATTACTACTTAGTGGCGAAATTTGTAGGAAAATCTTTAAGAATACTTGCGGATTTTATTCTGCAGAAAAATCCGCCAGAAAATAGCAAATTTCTAGTAGTAATTTTTATTAAATGAATTTTCTGTTTCTTATTAAAATAAACATGAAATGAACTTAATTTACCGATTTTTATTATTTCTTAATCAATATATATATATGCAAATTTCTAAAATGATCAAAATTTTAAGATGGAAGAAATAAAATAAGAGGCAGATTAATCAACAGCCTTTTCTTTGAGACTAAAAAACTCTAAACAAATAAAGTTCAAATTATTAAATCTATATCCTATATTTTAGTGTGTTTGGAGGACACCCGTACTAATATATTTCCAATGGATAGCTCTGCCCTTTTTTACCAAACTTGGAACTTGGAAGTAGCACTTCTTATGACATTTTCTTCATATTTTTTCTTAGCTTTTTAAGTGCGTTTCCTTTTTCCCTCCAGGTAGCCAACATCATTACACTATTCCTATCCTAAACTCGGATAGGAACAAAGATTTATTTTCATAAAAAAGCAGATAGCAATTTTCAATTGTGGGTAAGATATGCTTGATTTATTTATTTATTTATTAATTAACTACATATATACATACTTTCTTCATCTTTTTTATAACACTTAATTTGACAAAACACGAATATTAAGAAAATAATTTTAATATTAAATTATTTGATAAATTATATTAATTTTTCATGTTTATCTTTCATTATGAGGTGAAAAAAGAGTAAGTGGGACAATGGAGGATACTACAAAAAAGAATTTAATGCTATTTAAAAAATATGTAAAGTAAATAAAAGTAATTTTTAAAAAAGTTAATTATTGTTGATGTAAAAAAAAGTTAATTATTGTTATTGACAACTGCAAAAACATCTTATAAAAATGGACAATTTTTTTTATAAAATTTAATTTATGAAAAGAGACAGAGGAGTATATTCTTAGTATCCGCCACCATACATTTCTTTTGTTTATTTGTAACACTTCGATTTGTAATGAAAAGGGATGATATCTTTAGCTAAATAAAGTCTTACGAAATACTGTTAAAATAAGATTCAATATTTTGTTTAGAATTACCTATTATTGAAATTCATGTATGATTGTTCCACAACCATACATTGTATATGAGGTAGATGATATGTCACATATGTGCAAACCATGTAAATGTCCGTCAGTATATATATTGTATAGGATGAGTATCATAATATATATTGGTCCTCGTGAGATTATTTTAATTCGTACGGATATTGCACATTATATGTAGAGATTGATTGGGATTCAAACTCTTATACGTTCATATATTTATTTTTAAAAGTGAAATTTTAATCATTAGATTAAAAAAGCATACATAATATTGGAAATGAATCTAGTACACGCAGTCGCGGTACATATAGACCATTCCATAAAGATCGGACAGTTGTAAGTTTTTTTTGGTATAGGACAGTTGTAAGTTTAATATAAAATTTTAATTATTTTTAAACACAAAATTAAATTTTAAATTTAGTCGTCTAATATGTTACTATTGAACAATTCAAATTTATTTAAATATAGTGCAGTAGTTAACCCACTACTGCACTCAATCCTAATCTCATAATACTATTATGCTCTCTAAGGAACGTGACCATCAAAAAATCAAAAAAATTAACTAACAAGAAAATGAGATTACGTAGTTCGTTTTTTGCACAGATCAATTAGGCTTCTTATTTATGTAATGTTTTCTAGAAGTTTTGATTGCTTTACACAATGATTTATGTATCGTATGACGTTTTTGTGCTCATATTATGTTCATGTTCTTTTTTAAAAATAATTAATTTTTAAGAACAATTTCACCGTTTACTAAAAAATGTCAATTCAAAATTTGACACTGAAAATATTCAAATATAAAAATATATTTTAAAGTCTTTAATCTACACAATCGGGTCAACCTTTATAGGTGTTTATACTAAACATATGTTTTTAAAGAGACTTTTTTTTCTTTTTTCTTTTTCCGTTTTGTAATTTTTAATAAGTTCATTCAATGCTTTAAAAAATGTCTTTTTCTATAATATGAAGATGGTGTTTGATAAATGATAATAATATGCTAGCGCTCTCTCTCTCAAAATACATGTACAAATCACAAATGGTTAAAGAAATTGATATATTTTCTTTTTAGTTATTTCTTTTTGTTTAAATAATGGTTGGTTTCTGCTTTGTTTTTTTGTTCTTGTAAGTTGTAAGGGTTCAAGTACTTTTTTTTAGTAAAGAGGGTTCAAGTACTCTTATTTTTTTTCTTTTTTTAATACATTTTCTCAATTAAAAAAAATTAAATGTAGTTTAGTCTCCTCATTTTATTTTATTTTTTGACGGAAGTCTTCTTATTTTATTAAACAATAGAAAATGTTGGTCTTTTTATTTTTATTACACAAATTATATACCATTTTATATTTAGCAATTTTTGTCCTTGTAAAATAGCTCAAATGATAAAAATTAAAGGACATATGAATTAAATAAGAGGAGGTCTAAATTAGTTCAATCCCTAACAAAAAAAATCTATATTTTTGATGTACCAAAAAATATTTAGCAATCTTTCAATTTTGATAACAACATTGACGGTGTTGTGATGTTTTAGTTGACACTGACATGATTATATTGTCCATGTGAAAGCCATGTCAACATTTTCTAGTTTCAATAATTTGAAATTACCTTTATTGATTATCTGGAATTTAACATTTATTATTCAATATCACAAATTTAATACTCCGTTTCAAAATGAGTATATTGTTTTAGTCAAAATATTATCTACATTTTTTATTATAAGAGACAAATTTATTTTTTAAATTTTAAAAAAAAATAGAAGTATATGAATTCATTAATAGCCCAAATACATTGATTTTTTAATAATGAATCTAAAAAGTGTGTTTTTTTTTTTATAATAATAATAATAAGGAACAAAAGTAGTAAATTATTTCAAAATAAGTGTCATTTTCAATTTTAAATTCAATATTTTCTAATTTTATCCCCTAATTTGTTATATATATATATATATATATATAAGTGAATGATTCATTATATTATTCAAACTTCAATCGACTTAACAATTTTGATATTTTTATCAATTACACTATATTTGTGTACAGAAAAAACCTTATTTATAGAATGTAGTAAAACTTTTTATTCACACTTGATAGTCCAATAAATTTGACTCTTTGGGACCAGCTGAGGGTGAAAAAAGAACAAGTTGGAAATGATGTAGCAAAGCATATGCATGCGCGGCGCCAGCTGCATCTCATCTCATCTCATCTTAATCTATTTGCATGCAACTAACATTCCTCCTTACGCCTAATTCAGAATGGCACCTATTTTTCATTTTGTTTTGCCACTTAAAAACAGAGAAATAGACTAGAAAAAAGACAACTGAACAATTTATATATGTTTTGATTAAATAAGTATATTTTTAATTTCTATAAAATTATTAAGTTTCATCAATCATCATTTTGGCTTTATAAAACAAACTCTTTTTTTTTTTTTTAAAGAATCTGTTATAAATTAAATTTTAAGAGACTAAAAACTACTCCATTCATTTCTTTTTGATAATTATTACAATCACTATTCCTCTATATTTATTTCTCTAACCGCTCCCAAATTTGTTGAGATTTGCAGGATTTTTTTTGAGTCTCTGTTGGTTTCCTAATCTGTTGAGATTTGCAGAGTTCTTGTATCTGGTTAACCTATACTACGTTGGTGTTGACCTGTATTTGGAAGTTGAGTATCTCTCTAAGAATGGGGTTAGAGTTGGATCTCTTTTAGGTGGTGTCTATTTTGGTTTTTTTCATTGATGATCCGTCTATATACGGCACATTTGTCTTGTAATTTCTCTTCTACCATTCTCTATTCGTCTTGTGCGGAGATATAGTTCTTATTAATAATATATTTGCTGTTAAAAAAAATAAATATTCCTCTATATTTATAATCTAAAAATCCTAAAAATCTATCAGAACCTTCTAGAAATACTTCATCATAATTCCTTAAACTATTGGGTCGTTAGGCCATATTCATTACATAATCTCATAATAAAAAAAAATGTGATTTTAATTAAAATATGCTTACAAGTTGAAACAATAGTCACATTATAAATAAGTACATCAATTCAATAGTTTAAAGATGATATCAAAACTTTAAAATTTATTGAATTATTTATTTTATTTTATTTTTTGGTTCTTACCACCAATTTAATCTAATTTGAAGTTAATTTTTATATCAAATGATTTCAACACTCTTTTCAACATAGTTACGATGATGTACCAAAAAAAAACATAATTACGATGATCGAACTGTGGTCCTTCATATTAAATATAGGGTCAATCAAGACTGAAACAATTAACGTTCGATTGAATTATGTGTTGAAGGAGAAAGAGTATTAAAAGACGGCTCATATTAAATGAGAGATGATCAATATTTTTATAAATGAAAAAAATCACTATTTTTTATTATATCTACACCTATTTGTGTTGTATTCAGGAGTACATCTACCTATTTGTATGTCTCGCTTAAAATGAGATCCAACTTGCTAGATAGTGTGTTGTGATCCTTCCTTCCGGGGAAGATCCGTGCTAAAGTATCTGAAACCTTTTTGACGCCATGTCCCAATCACACACTAAGAATGAACTAAGCTAAATTATAATTTATTTATTTTTTAGTATCAATCATTTAGTTCCTATAAGAAGTCCTAATAATTTAAAAAATTATTTAAAAGTCTTAGAATTGGTAGTTCTACTCAATCTCACAAAACCAGCTTGTAAAATGATAATTGTCTCTCATTTATAATATATGTAAGATTTCTTAACACATCCCTTCGCACTCGATATTATTAGACTTGAGCGCGGATATAAATGGTGGATGACCTATTCAGAAATTGATAGCAGGCGGCCCGTTGATAGTGATCCAGCGAATCATGAATAGACTCTGATATTATCTTAAAATTGATAGCGGGTCTAACTTAACCTCACAAAATTAATGTGTAAGATGAATGTTGCTTCTCACTTATAAATATATATTGAGGTCATCTCGCAACTGGCGTGAGACTTCTTAACAAAAAGTTGGAAAATTTCTCTTTTGCCTCCCCTATATTTCTCTATTACCCCCCTAAAACCCCAAATTACCCTTCAATTCGGGACGTAGATCCCGAATTGAAGTTCGGGATGTAGAACCTGAATTGGTGCAAGTTTTTAAGTTTCAGTATCGATACTGAAAAGTGCAGCATCCATACTGAAATGATTTTTGAGGGAGTTTTTGAGTTCAGTATCGATGCTGAAAAGTTCAGTATCCATACTGAAATGATTTTCTGGGTGAGTTTTTGAGTTCAGTATTGATGCAAAACAGTTCAGCATCCATACTGAAATGATTTCTGGGTGAGTTTTTGAGTTAAGTATCGATGCTGAAAAGTTCAGCATCCATACTGAAATGATTTCTGGGTGAGTTTTTGAGTTCAGTATCGATGCTGAAAAATTCAGCATCTATACTAAAATGATTTTTGGGTGACTTCTTGGGATGCAGGCACAGTTTTTAAGTTCAGTATCGATGCTGAAAAGTTCAGCATCGATACTGAAATAATTTCGGGATCTAGATCCTGAAATGCATTTCGGTATCTACGTCCCGAATTTTGTTAAAATATCCCCTAAGGACAAAAAAGGTAGTTAGGGGGGAAAAAAGAATATTGAGGGAGTTAAAGAGAAGTTCTAAATCAAATTATTGTTGAAGTTGTTCTAAACTATATTTTTTTTTTTAGTATAGAAGCTAATAAAAGAAAAAAGAAAAAAAGCTAAAAAGAAAGACTAAACACGAAGGAAGTAAGTTCCCATTGCGTCATTTCTAAGAAGTTCACGAAGATCTTCTGGAGGATATGGATGATTCAGGAGGTCAGCATCTGATGATGCTCCAAATTTAGCAAAAAAATCAGCACACTGATTCCCTTCTCTAAGTGTGTGGTGTAGAGCACCATTGGTTTGAGCTAGCAACTCCTTGATATCCTGGATCAACACAACATAAATATGATACTTAACTTGTAGACCTTTGATGAGGTTCTAAACTATATAATTACATTATTATTTTTTTTTTGTATATAAAATTAAAATTATCTTTTTTAGATTTAATATGAAATGTAGTAATTTGATTGCCACTGCTAGGAACAACTGTGGTTACATATTGCTGTTGAATTACGAACAGAAATAGAAATATGATTACAGGTCATTGTTATTGACCGCAAGGACACAAGTTTTTCATATATTTTTTTTTTTTTGATATCACAAGTTTTTCATTTTATTACTATAAATAAGTATAAAATTCCCTGCTAGTAATAATTAATATCTGTTGGTGATCGTGAGATATACATGCAAGGTAAATTTTTGCTCCAATTGAATTATTTTATATGTAGAAGACAAAAATTGAATTTCTCACCACCAACTTAAGATGTCCAAGTCTCTTGCTATAAATTTGTGATTTAATTAGTCTAAGTTAAAGGATTATTTTTTCAAAAATTTCACATGATTTTTTTCAGTTTAAATATTTCATCAAAAATATAAAAGTAAGTTTTAATAGTTCCAAGAAAAAAAAAATAAAAAAAGTTATGTATATTGTTATATGTAAAAAAAGTAATTATATATATATAAGCCGGCTTATTAAATTTTGTAGGATTTTTTTAAAATTTAAGTCTGACCTATTTAAATAAAAAGATTATTTTTAAAAAAATAGACCATTGTCTATTTAAATAAAATATAATAGACTATTAGAAAGGCTTAGTTAATCAAGGACATGTATCTGAGAGAATCAAGAACATGTTATCCACTCTGTCTTTGTGAAGATAACATGTTCTAGATTCTCTCAGATACATGTCCTTATTTCAACGTTAATTATTTCGAGCTTGCGGAATAATACATCAATATTACGTGTATTTGACCTATTTCTTATAATTTAATCTTTTAAACTTTTTTTTTTTATGTAAAATCCTTTATTAAACCTCATGAAATCCAATCTTTCAGTCCAATTTTTAGGTACATCCTTTCATAAAAAAGAATGCTAAATTCTAACTTGATATTCCCATACATACCTCTTTAAAATGGGAGCCACGTCATCAAGAACAAATCATTTTAGTAATGTTTTAATATGAATTATTGGTAGTATCTAATAATGCTTTACCAACAGAAAAGGCACTTGATAAATAAATTATATATTTAAAATAAATAAATACAGCTAAAAAATACTATTATAGATTACGTGAAAAATCAAGTGACACGCAAGAAAATTGTCAATAATAGCTAATATACGCACACCATATTTTATGGAAAAATAAAAATAAAACCTCTTTTAATCAAAAATATATATAAATAAAAATAAAAGCTCTATAACTAAGGAGAAAAAAATGTTGGGGGCTATGAGTTGGTATCATATTGATCAAGTTGATAAAAAGCTTCTCAACTTGAACCAATTTTTGCGTCCACGTGATTGATTATTTAGCTTTTTTTTTTTTTTTAAGTTTCTAATTTGTGTTCTCTTTTTTCTTTTTCTTTTTCTTCTTCTTCTTTCATTACGTACGGTACTGTTTTCAAGCTGGCCACTATGTATTATTTTATACGCGTCCTAAACAGCTATAAATAGATCATGTTCTCAATGCTCTACTTAGTACTACAAAAGATTAGTATCATTTCTTCAATCAAGAACAAAAAAATTATAATCTCTTCTAAATAGAGAGTAAAGAACAAATTAAAGATGTCAGATACACTTCGTTTAGCTGTTGCTGTTCTTGGTAATAATTTGTTTGTTCATTCATTTCTTTCTTGTTTTGTTGTCTTGACCTATCGATTTTTAAGAAAATCGTTCTGATCGAAGGTTGTTTCGGTCAAAATTATAATTTGAATTCTTCTGAACAATTTGTTCATTGTTCATAATTATTGAGATGAAAATGAAACTACTTGATGACATAACTTACCTAGAATCAGATTAGTCGGTCCTGTGGACCTGATACTGATAGTGAAAATCATAAAAATTTGCTCATACTTCATAATCGATTTCATTAACCACTTGAGTGCAATGATTTAGTTGTTGATTCACTAATCCTTAATTAGCTTAAGCTAAAAAAGGATTAATTAATAGATTCTTATTAATTAGTTCCTCTGTGTTCTTGTAGGCAATGCTGCCTCAGTTTCACTTTATGCCGCACCAATGTAAGTTACAATATCATAATTAACTCATTATTCTACCACTCAATGAAGTGTTGAAGGCTTAATTTTTTATGATTAATTTTCAGGGTTACATTTAGAAGAGTTATAAGGAAGAAAAGCACAGAGGAATTTTCATGCATTCCTTACATAATTGGATTGTTAAACTGTCTCCTTTTCACATGGTATGGATTACCTGTTGTAAGCTACAAATGGGAAAATTTTCCTCTTGTAACGGTTAATGGTGTTGGAATTATTCTTGAGTTATCCTATGTTCTCATTTATTTCTGGTACTCTTCCCCCAAAGCAAAGGTAAATAAATATTAATCTATCTATCTATGCTTTTCACGAGTTTATAAATGGTTGCATTACATTATTTCAACTTAATTTCTTGTGGAAAAAATTAGTGTGATGCGTGATTGAGTATATGAGCATCACGCATCACACACATGATTCTATTGAAGTTTTAAAGTATAATAATAAATAATATGACAAATTTGTTATCACAATAAAAATGTCAGAATTACTGTAAAATACCAACGTGTATAATAACGTGATTATGACATATTCAACTTAACGTAATACTACAATTTTGTTATATTTGCTGTAATTTTCATTTGTACTAAAACAAATGGTACAAATGAAACTATTTTAAGTTTTTTAATCAACACGCATGCTTAAAAAATTAGATAGGTGAAAAGTGATTAATGATATTTTATATGTTGAAATTAAATTTACAGGTGAAGGTAGCTATGATCACGATACCTGTTCTGATTGTGTTCTGCATAATTGCAGCAGTATCAACCTTTGCATTACATGATTCTCCTCACAGAAAGTTACTTGTTGGTAGCATTGGTTTAGGTGTTTCTGTTGCATTGTATGGTTCTCCATTGGTTGCAATGGTGAGTAATTGTTTTTTTCTCTCTTCTATTTTCTAAATATCATAGTAAAAATTAATAAACCAAACCAAAACAGAGGAAGATGTTTTGTGACAGAGTTTGATTTTGATTTTTGCAGAAGAAAGTTATAGAAACAAAGAGTGTGGAATTCATGCCACTGCCATTGTCTCTTTGTGCTTTCTCAGCTAGTGTGTTTTGGTTAGCTTATGGAATCCTTGTTCGTGATGTATTTGTTGCGGTTAGTTTCTTAATTACTCGTTAATTAATTTGGGGAATTTTGTTATTCCGGTACATAGATACGAAATAACAAAATTATGATAAACTCACACACAGTGAATGAGTCAGGGTTTGAACCCAGTCATAATCTCCAACTTACAAATTTTTTAAATTGTTTTAATTAATTTGTGGTACTATGATTAATTAATTATTACATGCAGGGTCCAAGTTTGATTGGAACTCCATTAAGCATTCTCCAGCTTGTGGTTTACTTCAAATATAGGAAAGAGAGGGTTGTGGAAGAACCAAAAATTGGTGATTTGGAAAAGGGGGGGTTAGAGTTAGAAAAGGTGGTGGAAGTGGATTTGGGGAAAGTGGAAAAGATTGTCATAACTTGTGAACAATGTTGAGGAGTGTCCAAGATTATTTTAGAGTTATATTCAGTAGTTCTATGTTGTAAGTTGTAACAAAATGTTTCCCTGTAATGGGTGTTTGTAGTCAAATTAATTAAATTCTTATTTCTCCTAAATACTTCTTTTTCTTGATTAATTAAATTATACTACTTCAAAGAAAAAATTAAATTATACTACTTCAAAGAAAAAATTAAATTATACTACTTGTATCTTTTATTTTTGGATCATAATAATAACTAATGTTACCAACCTTGAAACTAATATTTCTGAGATACTAATTTCTTTTTTAAAAAGTAAATTTTGAATTGTAAAAACATTTCTTACTTCTCCTAAATAAATGTTTCCTTGCTAATATCTCTCAAAGAAGCTAATATCTCCTTGCTTGACAAATTGGTAGGAGTGTAGGCGGATTAGAAAAAAAATTGATTAAACTGACAATTTAAATCAAGCAAACTTAAGAAAAACTATTTTTTTTGTTTATAAATGGAGCCAATGAAGATTGAACCTAGGTCTTAATGCAAACTATCCAAAACCCCTCATTACTAAAACCTAGTGGCTTAAATTGAGAAAAACTTAATTTTTATGGTTCGGATGAAAAACCAAATCAAACCTATTAAAAATCGAATGGTTTGGTTCTGTTCTCATATTCAATTTTTAGAAACCAATCTACAAGGACCAGGGAAGATCAATTCGTCAGTTGTTTGATAAAATAAAATTACATTCGTGGGTGGTTGCAATCTAATAATGTCAATCTAGACTTATACTTTTATATGTGGCAGTCGAACCCTTTTCTATGTCTGGGTAACGACTGAACCATTGTTTTTTTTATTGTCTTTGGATAGTGCTTGTATTTTTTGGTGATTCTTCTTAGCACATCTTGTGTTAGGTAGGATCTTTGCGGTGTTTATATTATATTTCATTTTGATTTGTTCAAAAAAAATTTAGAAACCAAAGAACCGATGAAGCGAACCCATACTTATATTATTATTAGTTTATTGAGTTTAGTTCATAAAAGTTAACACATTTTTTCCTTTCCATTTCTCTTTGTTAATTTTACTTTTCTTTCCTTTGAAATTAAAAATAAATTCAATGTTTTGTATTCTAATTATGTATATATTTTAATTTATTAAGGATGGTGTATTAGCGATTCAAGTGGGAAAATAAATAAAATTTTATTTTAGTTGTGCTTTGTTATTTGATATTGAACTTATGAATTTAATTACATGTATGGTTGTATTTTATTTTTGATTGTGAACTCCGCCTATGGATCATATTTTGTTTTGAAAATCTATGAATTGTATTTTGTATTTGAAAATTTATGAATTTATTATTTTCACTTTTGTTTAAATTGAAACAGGTGTTTGAAAATCATGTCATTGTTTTTTCTTTTTATCTATAATGATAATTGATTACATCAAATGTTACGTGTTATTGAAAAATAATAGTAGAGAAATAGAGAATACATCAAAAAACAAATAATAACAGAGAATACATTGAAGAAGAAAAAATGTTACAAACCGATTAAAGTATCTGAACCATACCAATTAATTTAGTCAGTTTCATTTTTAAAAAAACAAAAATCAAACCAAACCAAACCGATCCAATGAAAATTCTTCTTTAATTTGGACATTGAATTTACTAAAAAGTAATCCAAACGGTCCAATTCTACCCGTACAAATTGGTGAGGGACCTTAATTGTGGTGCTAACAAGTCTTGTAATCAAGTGCAATTTGTTGTTACACTGTGTTGTTGCCAGCTGCTTTGGCTGAAGAAATTCAGAAAGAAAATTTCCATTTGCATAATGAATGATGTCCCAGACAGATTTATTCGGTCCGGTAACATTGATGGTACTTATTCAGCAAACTATAGTTATAAATGGCTTATCTGTAACAACTCTTTGAGCGAAGCTGACATGAATTGGCGTTGGATTTGGCATTTAAAGGCTTCTGAAAACATCAAAAAATTATTTGGTGTATTGTTTGTGATGAAGTGTCACCGTTAGTATATTGTGATGAAGTGAAGTGACTATTGTGATGAAGTGTCATAGTATATAGCCGATTTGCAACATAAATGAAAATTTCTCATTCCACCCTTTAAAATTCTCTTACCCCCTCCTCCTAAAATGATTTTTGTATGAGAGTAAAAAAAATTTGTATGAGAGAATATTGGGGGGAAAAAGAGAGTGTTGGGGGGTGGAAAGAGAAATTTTCAACATACATTGGGTCGATGCATGATTTTTCTTCCTCCAATGCTTTCGAATGTTGGTCGCAACCCATCCCAGCCTTTGTTTGATGTCGAATAAACACCCGTTGATCAAAAGTGTTTGTTAGGCGTCATGTCTTTTTCATTCGGCACATATTTGCATTTTTTTTACAGTATTTGCATTCTTTATTATAACCCATATTTGTTAGTAAACATCGATTGTTACAATTTTTTTTCATATCGCATAACATCTTAATTACTTTTCAAAATATAATTTTATTTTTAATTTTTATAACACATAATTAAAAATATATATGATAAAAATATACATTGTCATATGCGCAGTGGTCAATTGTGACACTTAAGAAGGAACTGAGGGAGTAGTAGTTTAACTATTAATGACAAGTTATAAATTGTTTACAAAAATTTGGAATATAGAGATGTTCAAAATAACTAAAAACAGATGGTAACACTAACAAAGCATTTTTTTTTAGAATCATAACATTTTGATTAAGGAAAAAGACCAATACAAAAAGTTTGCTATTGCATGAGATTTGAGGCATCCCCTACTTATGTGTGTGAACCAATTGTTTAGCTGGACAGCGGAATTATAAGAACGACTAACAAGACAAACAAAACAATTTATTAAATAAGAAAATAATTATTTGCGGTCAACCATAAAGTGATCAATACTAGTCAGATAGAGTAGATCCTTGAAGCAATCCAACCATAATGAAGCATCCAATTCAAAAATGACATAGTTAAAGTTTAAGTCCCTAACAATTTGAAGGCCCCAGCGCAGTCCCAAACTTCTGCAACAACAGCTTCCGCCACAGTATAAGTCTTCTTTGACTTCCGCATTATAGTTCATAATAATCATACCCCAACTCACTTGTCCAGTCAAACCACAACCTGCATCCACATTTAACTTGGAAAAAATTGGTGGAGGGGCCACCCAAACACCACTAGGCTGCTGCACAGCCTGCCGCTCCTTAGGAGTGGAACCTGCAGAAAATTCATACACAAAATCTTGGGTAACTTGAGATACTCGTATTGAAAATTTTCTAAAAACAACTTACAAATTTCATTAGATATTATCAATCAAAACCAATGCAAAAAATGCAAGGACAAAAATTATTTAGTCAATAAAAGAGTGCCAATATATGATCAATAGTAAATTCATATTGAAAGAAAACCTTGAATATATCATGTGGAAAAATTAAGAGTTCATATATGCTCCAGTTTTCCAGTTTGTTTCACTGATGCGAACACGTGACAAAAGTGATTTCAACTGTTCAGATTAAATAAAAAAGGTTAATTACATTTTACCCCCCGTAATATATGCTAATGTTGTGTTACCCCCTGTAAAAAATTTTTGATGCAATACCTCCTGTAATATTAGATTCTGTGTTTTACCCCCCTGATTTTAGTCAACGAAGGTTGACTTTGTAGAATCTATGACGTGGCATGCCATGTGTCATGACACGTGGCATTTAATTTAATTTATATTTTTTTTAAAAAAAAATTGCCAAGTCAGAATTAATATTTTTTATTAATTGTTTTATTTATTTATGTTTTTTGTTTGTCTTTATAGTTAGTAAAGAAAAAATTAAAATAGAAAAGAAGAAGAAACGTCTACGAAGCCACTGCGATCGATTCCGACAAAGCTAACACCACCTGCGATCGATTCCGATGAAGTCATCACCATTCACCACCTGCGATTGATTGAGGAGCGACTTAGATGAACACAAACGAATGATTACAGAGAGTAGTAGAGACAGTAGAATCAATCAAACTTCAAAAACCAACTGTGAAAAAGAAAGAACCAATAAACATATAGATCTCAAAAAAAAACAATCAAATTCACAAAATTAGCAACATTCACATCCGAATTGTTCATTCCATCATCACAGTAAAATCCACCACAACCAATCAATCCACCATCCCCCACTGTCACCAAATTTTCTCCCTCATAAAACCACTAACAACAAACAACAACCTGTTACAACAACAAAAACACCATTTTGTAACTAAAACAAACAAAAGAAATAAACTTGTGAATCTTTTCTACACCTAAATATAGCATTTTTGCTACAAATGAGTATGATCCATCACTTTATTTTACATAAAGTTTAAAACTTTTCAACTTATTGGGTGACCCATTTGCCGGAAGATTCGTTTTCCAGTGAGATTCCGGGTGAGGAAAAATGGAGGTGGAGAGTGAAAAACCAGGATCTGATGGAAAAGTTTGGAACTTTTGTAGAATACCATTTTGGCGAACAAGTCATATTTGATTTCGTCGCAGGTGGTGAAGGCTTCGTAATCGATCGAGAGAGACAGAGAAAGGATTAGGGTTACGATTGGGTAAAAACACGTTTCTTCTTCTTTTCTTTTTTTAATATTTTCTTTTCTAATTATAAAGACAAACAAAAAAACATAAATAAATAAAACAATTAATAAAAAGATATTAATTCTGACTTGGCAATTTTTTTTTTTAAAATATAAATCAAATTAAATGCCACGTGGCATAACACGTGGCATGCCACGTCATAGATTCCACAAAGTCAACCTTCGTTGACTAAAATTAGGGGGTAAAACACAAAATCTAATATTACAGGGGGGTATTGCATCAAAAATTTTTTTACAGGGGGTAACACAACATTAGCATATATTACAGGGGGTAAAATATAATTAACCCAAATAAAAATCAATAAAAATAATTAAAGACAATTAAACAAATTGTCTTCTCTCTTCTGCTCTTCGGTTAACTGTGTAATTTAAACTATTGAGTCTTAATTCAATGACTTACAGACAGTTGCGGAAAATATTGCGGCAATCGAGGTCCATATCTTACCATGTCAATATTTCTGCAGATACTTAAAGAAATCATTAGTACAATATGCATATCCAGTTTACAGTGCTCCGCCACGAACATCAACAATGAAACTAGTACTAGGTTGTGCATCAACTACTGCATAATCTTTTGTGTATCTAATATGAGATTCTAGTTGATTTTTGTTGTTGTTACGTTGTTGATTCACATACTTTAAAAATGAGTTGTAACCATATGTTGTTAGTCATGGAAGAAGTTGTTATTCTCTACATGTTCATATGATACATATTGAAGCATCTTCATATATATAATACATGAGCATATATATATTTCATATATTGGTTATAAGTTATTGATTATATAAGACATGGGCATATTTTATATATTGATTTTAACCAAATTGTATTTGGTTTCAAATTTCATTTCATTGTCTTCATCTTTTTTCTTTTTCTTTTTTTTACGTGGGATATATTTTATATGGAGAATACTCTTATATCTATCTTTTACTTTTTCATTCTATTCTATACATAGAGCTCTAAAAATATATTTCTAGATCATTCATATTTTTAAATAAAAAAAAACAAATTTAAAAATTGTATACAAAATATAAATTTTAAATCCTATATATATATATATATATATATATATATATATATATATATATATATATATATATATATATATTAACACTGATATATTTTACTATATTTTAATATAGTATAAGAATATTTATAATTACAAGTATAAGAATATTTTAATAGTGTTCAAGAAAATGGTAACATATTTTAAAAGATATGATCCTTTTTCTATTAAAAAAACATTGTTCCTTTGACATATCATACTTTAAAAGATAATTATTCAAAAAACTATATTATAATTTATATTATAAAAAGAATATAATTATTTTACAATTTTTTTTTTTAGTTACCATTATATTGGTATGAAGTTTCCACTATCATTAACGATGACTAATCTCCATCGGGGAACATGTGGGGCACACAAGGTGGGTTCTCCCATCCCAACTGAATTTTCTGCATATGCGTGAACCAGGAATCGAACCCCTGACCACATGCTCAAGCAGACCAAGACCTTGACCAATTGGTCAAGATTTTTCTTATAAAACACTATTAGTAGAATTGTCACACAATACATCATGGCCGTCCGATATGAATCGACCGCTAAATCAGTTAATTGTATAATTTAAACAATTCGGTCTTAATTAACCGACTTAGGTAACTTACGGATTGTTGCATAAAATTGAAGCAAATCAGGGTCTTGATATTACCATATGAATATATTTGCAGATACTTAATGAAATCATTAGTAGAATATGCATTATAGGTTTGAGTTGCTCTGCCACGATCATCAACACTGAAACTATTACCATGTTCTGCATCAACTACTACAGATTCCGGTATATTGGTTGCTTCATTAACCCTGTCATCTGTCAATAAAACATATGCAATAGTTCATATATTAAAGGTTGAAAACTGAATTTAAACATGTATTTAGGTGTGAGGCGAATGTTAGTGTTGTAATTTTAAAAATTGGTACAATTGGACCTAGTAGTGTTTGGAATTGGAATAATTTACAAGTTAAGAAATGTTAATAAATAGTTACGAAGATTTTTGACTTTTATGATTTACCTCAAATTACTTTTTAGTTTATCTTCGTAATGGTTTGACTTTGTATATGCCGACAGTGTAAAATTTATTTTACACATACATCTAATTAAATCACTTAGTGATGCCAGCTTTTTAGGTTATTTCCCAAAGTTATCTTTACAAATACATATTTGGGGTAATTTTGATCGGATGCATGTGTAAAAGTGTTCTACACTGTCAATATAAACTTGATTATTATGCAAGAACGGTGTAAAAAGTTTTGTAAACACATGTCATATCTTACAGACTTGTGTTAGACGTAATAAGCATGTCACACAGTACATCTTGGCCGTCCGATCTGAATTGACCGCTAAAATTGGTTAATTGTTTAATTTAAACAATCCGGTCTTAATTAACCGAGTTCAATAACTTACGGACTGTTGCGAAAAATTGCAGCAAATTAGGATCCTTATATTACCATATGAATATTTCTGTAGATACTTAAAGAAATCATTGCTACAATATGCATACCCGGTTTGCAGTGCTCCGCCACAATCATCAACCATGAAACTAGTATCAGGTAGTGAATCAAATGTTGCAAATTCCAGTATATAGGATGTTTCATTAACCTAGACAACAATATAGGATGTTTAAAAAATGAATTTAAACATGTCTTTAGGTGTAGGGCGACATTCAATATACATTTACAATAAGTTGTGTCAATTTGATTGGTTTTAGGTTCACATAGTTTATCTCGTTTCTAATTTAGAAAATTATTTTATTTTGTTCAAAAACTGACTAATCTGGGGATCAATACCACCATCCACTAGTCGGGGCCATTTAAGTTTGGCAAACATTAGCGTTCTAATTTAAAAATTGGTACAATTGGACTTAGTAGTGTTTGGAATTGCAAAAAATTACAAGTTAGAAATGTTAATAAATAGTGATGAAAGTTTTTGACTTTTATGATTTACCTTAAGTTACTTTTAGTTTATCTTCTTGATGTTTCGAATTTGTATATGTCAACTGTGTAAAGTTTATTTTACACATACATTCAATTAAATCACTCAGTGATGCCAACTTTTTAGGTTATTTTTGAAAGTTATCTTTACAAATACATATTTGAGGTAATTTTGATCGGATGCATGTGTAAAAGTGTTCTACATTGTAAGTACATAGAAATTGATCTCCTTAAGTTTATGTCAAATGTCAATATAAACTTGATTATTATGCAGGGACGGTGTAAAAAGTTTTCTAAACACATGTTATATCTAATAGACTTGGGTTAATTGTGTAATTTAAATTTTCCGGTGTTAATTCAAAGACTTAAATAACTTACAAACTATTACGGAAATCGCACCAAATTGCGGTTTATATCTCAATATTTGTGCATATACTTAAATAAATCATTAGTAGAATATGTATACCTAATGTGCGGTGGTTTGCCGGGAAAGTCACCCATCAAACTTGTAACAATTTGTGCATTATCTACTGCAGGTTAGGTATATCAAGTTGCTCATTAACCGTGTCAACAAAAAATATGCATTAGTTATGAAGGTTTTTGGCTTTTATGATTTACCTCATGTTACTTTTAGCTTATCTTCTTAATTAATTGAATTTGTATATGCTGACAGTGTAAAGTTTATTTTTCACATATATCCAATTAAACCACTCAGTGATGCCAACTTTCTAGGTTAGTTTTGAAAGTATCTCTAATATATATTTGGGGTAATTTGATGGGATGCACGTGTACATAGAAACTGATCTCCTTTAGTTTAAGCAAAATGTCAATATAAACTTGATTATTATGCAGGATGGTGTAAAAAGTTTTGTAAACACGTGTCATATCTTACAAAATTGGGTTAGACGACATAAGCATGTCACACAGATATCTTGGCCGTACGATCTGAATTGACCGCTAAAATTGGTTAATTGTGTAATTTAAACAATTCAGTCTTAATTAAACGACTTAGATAACTTATGGACTGTTGCGGAAAATTGCAGCAAATCTGGGTCCTTATATTACCATATGAATATTTTGGCAGATACTTAAAGAAATCCTCTTAGTACAATATGAATACCCGATTTGTGGTGCTCCGCCACGATCATCAACCATGAAACTAGTACCAGGTTGTTTCATTGAACCATGCCGATAACCTTCCAGTGGCGGTGTTAGAAATTTTTTTAAGTCTGAGCAAAATTTTAGTCTAACAAATAAATATCAGTTTTGTACTAAATTAATACTTAAAAATTTCAATTTATCTCAATTTCGAACAAAAAATTTCAATTTTGTCCTAAATTAATCTTTAAAAATCTCAATTTTGATAAAAAAAATATCAATTTTGCTCTAAATTAAGTTCTAAAAATTTTAATTTTACCTTAAATTAATTCTAAAAATATCAATATTTTTGTCCGGAGACCGGGCAAGTGCACGGGCATGCCGTGCTCTAACTATGCCCATGCTCTAGTTCCCAATTTGATCGGTTCAACCGACTGATCCTGCATACATAGTTTATATTTGACATCAGAATAAATATGCAAGAATCAAATGTAATCCACCATTTTACGAAAACTATGTTATATAGTTTTTGCAAAATTATAATAAGTTAGTAACCCATCAAACATGAAAAGAGTTTATAAGTATAATCCACGAGTGTCTATCGAGCAACTGACCAGTTAGTAACTTGTCCTTTCTCCCTTTTCAAGGGCCGGATTTGAGCATAGGCTCGGGTTGCGATGGCATAAGAGACCATACTTTAAAGGAGTCCAAATTTTTTATATGGAGTATATATAATAATACTCATTTTTTATAGGAGGATTGACCTATTGGTCTACTGGTCTATTAGTCCTTGTTCTCTTTCCGTTATCTGCATTGGAGCTAAAAAGGGCCTTGGTTGGTAAATCCAACCGGTGATTTACATTACAACAACTTAACATCAACATCCCAGACAGTTAACTTGATAGCATCAACAACTTAAGACGCGTCAAACCTTGCATTTTGGTGCATTCTTCTTTCTTTCCTCGGTCTTTCGTTTCGTCATATTCCTATATAGTAAAAAGTATAAAAAATATCATAACATTTATCAAATTTGAGTCCAATAGTCCTTCATATTTTATTTACCAACTCACCATACTTTTTTTTTATACCCTAAGCTCAACCCTTTCATTTTTATACACTATAATTTCATTCTCCAAAGCACAAATATTAGTAAATTCTGTTTTGTATCATATATCATACATTAAATTTCTTACATTATTCCTATCAAATAAAATATATTTTTTTTGAACGGCTCAAATAAAATAAATTTATTCATGTAAAATACCAAATTACATTGTTAGGGTGAAATAAATTGCTAGTCTCTTAATTATACTAAGGTACAATAATGTGTTGTAGCCCGTGAAAATATTTAATTTGGGCTTATCTTTTTCATGAATTTGTAAAGAAAAATAAATTCATGGAATTTTTGTAAAGCTGAAATACTTTTCAGAAGATAATGTGACAGCTGTGGTTTTCAGACAAAATTTATATACAATTTTTTAGGTGTTTTTTGTGATGTTTTTCAAGTGAAATTATTCATAATTATTATTGTTTCGTCAAATTCATAATTTTTTAAAAATTATTATTATAACTATAAAATAAAGATAAAATCGTTAGACACTAAATTTTGTTATAACTATAAAATAGAAAGTGCACATAAATTTTGCTCCTAATAGTTAGTACCTAATACCAGTGAACTATAATAAATCATTCGACACTATCAGCAAAATAGAGATAAAATCTGCAACATTCTAAAATGGAGGTATTGTAGTTTTTTTAGAATTAAAGTAGTTGATTTGAATTAAATGACTTTACCAATTGTTCCAACTATATGTCAGGATGAATATTAACATATTCCACAAATTGATCCTACAGAGATGCAACCATAGTATGAATATGTTAGTTTATATATAACACATAAATCATCCTATTAGCAAACATAAATTGGATTGAAAAAAGAAAGTAAAAAAATTTAGTAACGGCAAAATAATTGGGGAAAGAAAGTTATAAGAAAAGACATACTACATAGAAGAGTGAGAGAATGTGCATGGAAGTGTTTCTTTGTTTAGAAGAGTGCCACATGAGAATTTTTATGATGTGTCCAAAATGGGATTGCATGACATATAAGATGATGAGTTGTCAAGAGAATAGTTGGAGGCTCAAAATTAATAAATTAAAATAGATTCGTATTTTTTTTCTTTAGCTATTGATTCCAGCGTTGATTGTATTTCTACCTTTTTTTATATTTTAATTTCAGATTTTGTTATAAACTTTATTCTAAGAATTTTAATTTCTATAAAGTTTTTAACAACAAATATTTGATTATCTATCTCACGATATCAAACAACAATATTTTTTTCAAATTTAGATGATTTTTCATTAGATTTCGATGTTAAGATCTTTTTTTTTTTTTATTCCCTTTTGTCTATTTAGCTATATTATATTTCTCCTACCAATTGCGGAAACCGCATATTACAAACAATCATCTTGGATTACAAACAATCATTTTGTTCTTACATAGCTGAGATATCCGAAATCATAATTAATTCATGTTTTCGTTTATAAAAAATTGTGAGTTTTTAGTATTATGCAACAATTTTTTTATTCAAATTTAGCTTTAAGACCTATGAAAATACGAATACATTAAAGAATCAATATTGGATTTTCTTAGGTTGAAGTTGACATAAAGAACAAAATGTTTCTTACAAGAGAACGAAATGTAGTTTTTCATATAGATATATTTTTAACATTTTAAAATAAAAACAATTCTAGTTGATTTCATTGATCATAAAAAAGATGGGCACGACACAGTTTTACACTTTTGCTTTGGTCTTTCAGAAATATAGGCCTAACACAGGCCCACAAATCAGAGCCCGGCCCAAACTAACTAAAACCAGATCGTTGACAAGCCTTTCCCATTCTCCCGCAAAAATTGGAATTTTAATCTCCCATAACACCACGTGTCACAGTATAGTCACAACACCAAAAACACAACTCCATGCAACTCTCCACGTAGCAAAACAAAATTTCAACACTTTCTCTCTTCTCTCTCTCTTTCTTTCTTTCTTTCTTTCTTTTTCCATGTCTCTGCAACAACCATACCCAACACAGTAACATATTTTGTTTCACAACAATGGTGAAACTAGCTTCAGCAAGAGACTTTCGTACATACGGCTCAGGCCTAACCAAAAACCGTTATGAATACATTAACGCCGTGCTTTATCTGTTTGCCACCGTTATCCTATGTTCCGGTTTTGCGGCCCAGCTTTCTCCTGAAGCCCGTTCGGGCCTTGTGGTTCTTCTTATTGCTCTTGTTATTATTGTTGTTGTTAATCTTCATGATATTCTTGCTCATTTCGCTGGCATTGATTTCCGATTATCTTTGATGTTTTATGATCTTCAACTCTTTTTTGTTGAGTTTGCTGCTCCTGCTGTTCAGATCCTTGGAACGCTTCTTTTCGCTCTAGCAATTCTCTTCATTTTCATTCAGGTGTATAAACAGTTTAGTTGTTTGTTTAGAGTTTAATTGCTATACACTACCTTTCGTATAAAGATATTATACAGATGCATCTAATAATATGTTGCGACATTAAAATTACGATGATTGATGATTTCATGAAAGCTGACATTGTGTCTCCAAACATATGTTTAGTTTTAAAATGTGTAATCTAGTGATTTATATATGACTTTGAGATGATATTATTTGTTTAGTTTTGTTGTTGATGTGTGTGTGTGTGTGTGATAGGAAGAGAAAGGATATGGTATTGAGAAATTGGAAAAACATGCTGTGAACATGTTACTTGCCGGTCCTGTATTGTGGGTGGTAGGATCGATTCATAATTCATGCCAAGTCTATGAGAGAGCGGATGGTCATGTTCAAATCTTGCAGCAGTTTGTGTATATACCTTTTTTGATGGGGAGTTTGTCATTCATGCTTGGTGCAATTCTTAATTATCGTCACCAAACTAAAGTGATGCACCATGGCCTCCAATTGCTTGTAAGTACTCTCTATATATACTTCAATTATTACACCATGTAGCTGTTTTAAGTAATGATTGTTGTGATTATTATGAAATTAGTGAGAATTGGGATGTACCATCATGAAATATTTATTATACCTCGAACTAGAATCAAATGATTTAAATCTAATGTTAATGAAGGTCCACTAATTTATTTATTTTATGTTGAGCTTGACTTGCCAAAAAAATGAATGGTTTGAGCTCCACTAAGTTATTTAAAGGAGTCTAATAGTTTATGCTTGTTCTTGAGTTGTTAAAAATTGGTAAAGCTTGTTGAATATCTTCCTGCTGATGTAGCTCGATCACTGCCATTATTATCTAAAATGACTTCAATTTTAGTCTTCCTCTTTCTTTGAGAAGCTTTATAATGAAAAAAAAATTGTATTCTTGTCCCCATGTTGCAACCGCATGGTTCTAGATCGTTGACTCCACCAAATTTCTTCAATCTTAAGTAACTCATCTATACTCTGCTCCACCCTTTTGATATTTTCCAAAATAGCAGTAGAAGTTCCTATCTTAAGCGTCTTTAAATCCTCTTGTAATTCCCTGGTCCTTCTAGGCACCATCCCATACTTACCTTGCCCCCACCTATGTAAATGTTGTAGGATCAACTCTAATTTGTCATACCCATTAGGAGAATTACAATGCCAGAGGTTTTGAACAATATTGTAGCTTTCTTCATCCTGCAACCAAAACTGCTCAAATCTAATATTGCTATTGTTATTATGCATAAAATTTCTAGGATAGGGATTAGTAGAAAAATCAAGAAGAATAGGATTATGATCTGATTTATGACTAACAAGATGATGATTAACATAAGAGGGAAATAAATTTGTCCATCCAGTATTAGCTAAAAAGCTATCTATTATGAAGCACGTACACTTATCGGAATAGGCATGTCCCGGTGTTGGACACGTGTCTTACATTGAAATATATCATTTTCTAAAAAAAAATATTTGTGTCGATCGGTGTGTCAGTGTCTGTGTCGTGTCCCGTGTTTGTGTTTGTGTCTGTGTCCGTGCTTCACACCTTACCTTAATATGATCATCATTTTCTTGTCTATTACCCCAAGTAGTCATACTCCCTCTATAACCTAAATTCTCAAGATTACAATGTCTAATAGTATTATAACATAGAATAGTATTGTCATGAACATGGTTACCACCAATTTTTTCTTTTTGATTAAGAATCCTATTGAAATCACCAAAAATTAACCACTTAGAGCTACTGTCAGCATTGTATAACTCACTAATTAGATTACAAGTCAAAACTTTTTGGTTATGAGCAGCATAACCATAAATACCTGTAGCTCTCCAAATCACCAAATTCTCCGCCATGGTCACATAAAAATTGATAAAAAGCTTGAGCTTGACTTGTTAAGCTTATTTATAATTTAATACCATATTTTTTCAAAATATTAATGTTTTTCTTAATTTTGTGCTTGTATTGTTAAACTAATGATTATTGTTATTATAAGATTAGTGAAATCATGGGTGTGTTGATTATTGATTCAGGGTGGGACTTGGATTTGGCTAGGCCTATCTGGAAGCTTAATGTTCTTTATTGGTGGATTGACCAACTTAATAAAAGTGTTTAAGATGCAACAAATGAATGGAATAATGAGCTTGGAGAAACTTCGAGGTGGAGCACAAGAGAGGTTGATAAGTGCAAGGGAAGGAAGGGTTCCCATGATTGTGGATCATCATCAACCCCTAATTAACCGTCAACCCATAACTAACCGTCAGTTGCCCGAAGAGACTAAAGTCGACATACCCCAACCTACTCCTTATAAGGATGTCCTTATTGGTGTTGGTAAGACTAAATCATGAGTAATTCACATTTGTAATTTGTTGTCATCTTATCCCCAGCTCATTTTGTCTTAATTTTGTTTTACTATACATATATATAGCTATAGAGTACAATAATTGAGATTCAAAGTTCAAAACAAGGAGTAGAAGATACATAATGTCTTAGATTATCTTATTTTTTTGAGGCAATATTGTCTTAGATTACCTAACTTGTTTTATACTTGCATAAATCTATACAAATATAATTGTAATTATAGCGTTAATCAAAATGTTAATTTAAATCTAATGCTAATTTGAAGTTGTTAAGTTATGATTTGTTATTTCTAAAATTTACTATGATATTAATTCAAACACATATGGAGATGCTCTAACAAGGTCGTGATAACATTTATTAGTTTGTCTTTTAACAAGTAGCTAGAATGGAAAGCTGGAATATTTCTACATTTTGACTTAGTCTAGCAAGTAGCAATCATCTCCAAACCCATCTTAGTTGCTCATTGGAGAGCATGGAGATTGGAGGCTCCCATTTTGATATGGAGGAACTTATGGGCACATAATAGTGTATAGGACACCGTAAAATAGCCTCTATGATTGGGGACACAAGTGCAACCCCAAGCATTTTAGGGGTTAAGGAAAGTCGAATCGACAATCAACGCTACATTTAAATTCTTTGAAAGAATACTTTGACCAAGAGGTGGCCACAAGAACACCGTGAACATTAGTTCCTTACAAAGTGATGCGTGTGGAATGATCTATATTTACATGGGGGACTTAATTGTTGTCCCAAAGCATACTCATTTATTTCCAAATGCTCCAAAGAACCATGGGGTATAGTTATAACTTATATATGGTCCTCACCTCATATAGAGCATACAATTTTGTAGAAAACTTATTTGACGCACTATCGGCTAGAACAAGCTCCCGCTTCTAGCAAGCTTGTGTCGAAGAACATGTCCAAGGTGGACTTGCACATCTTCAATTTGCAAAAATTTACACTAGCATTTGAATTTTTATTTAATTTGCACACCCTCTATATTTATGTTTTGTATCCATTGCACTCTCTCCTGAACTTTCCATTGTGAGTGAAAACACCGGCAAGCATATAGTACTGTCACACGCAAGAGAGAAGGATCTTAGTATAAATTTCACTACAAGAAGTATGTAGAAAAAATCCGAATTTTAGTAGTTACTGTACTATAATACTACCTCCGTTTGACATTACACGTACGTCAATGTATAATTTTGATCACTAATATTTTTAATTATCTAGCAGTAAAAATTATCAAAATTTGATATTTTAAAAGTACTTATCAAAACAAATCAAACAAGATCTTATTATATGCTAGTATTTACATCTCTATATTATTAAAAAAATACGCTCAAAATATAATAGATGAATAATACAGTTTAGTCAAACAAGATCTTTTTATCCACAAAAGTTACTACCCTCTCTTCAACTTTATTATTTTTTCATATACCAACAAAGAGAGAGAAATAGGGAAGTTATATTTTGTCAAAGTAAAAGAGGAAAAATATGTATAATTTTGACAAGATTCATAGAAGTTATAAATTTCTTAATGTGCGTAAAAATGTTAGAATGACATGTATTTTAGTACGGAGGGAGTAGTATGTTAGAGTTAATCTCCTCAATAATTATTTGTACAATGATTAAATGTTTTTAGTTTTCACCACTATATTATCCTGTCTATTATTTGACCGATTAATCATGTTCAGAGCGACTTTTGATATCAAGTTTCAATCTCCTCTCAAACACTCAAACTGCGGTAATCTTTATCAAATTTGGCACTATTCATCAGTGAACCAACTAACATTTGATACATTAAATATTTTTAAATTATGCAATCATGAATACAAATTATAGAAATTGGATAAATGCAATTATATAGAAAAAGACAATTAGTATTTTTATAGTAGTATTATTTTATCAACTATTTATTAAAAAATTATAGAAATTATAGAAATTGAATATATGTGGTAGTGGTTATATTGAAAAATGACAATTGTAGAGTATATTAATTTTGACAACCTTTGTAAAATAAAAAATGAAATTTTAATCTACTTTTTTGAGACAAAAAAGAATCGATTTATATTTTTTTGGTTACATATGAGAAAGTACGTTGTTAACATCTAATAAAAATCATGACTATGACAATTACTCTCAGAAGTACAATAAAAACTTAATATTACACGAATTGAGTGTCATGGTTCACTATGAGAAATTTTTAGTAAAATGATTACCATTCACATTTAGATTAGACTAAACTGAAAACTTCAATCTTAATCACTATAAGAGATTTCTAGTAAAAAGATTAACCTTACCATTTACAATTTGTTTTTTACAAGGAAACAAATTTCATTCATTCATATGCTAAAATAGCTATAATATAAGAGATAAAGATAATTAAATACTCACCAAGAATACATATAAAACTTTCGACCGACAAAATAACGTTAACAAGCCAATATCTAAATTCTAACAACCTTGACAAATCCTTCCGCACGTGACCAAAAGTCAATAATAATTTGAGATCCACAGTCTTTGATGACATCCAACTCCGGAAAAAAGATATCTGCATGTGTTCGAACAAAAAATCGACTATGCGTGGTCTCTAAGATGACTGATTCTGCCACATACCGACAAGATATATGCGAGGTTGAGAGAAAATTGACTTTAGTGATAACCGCCTTAAGCCCCTTAAACGAGCTATAGTATCCACGCCTCTGAATCTGTATATCATTGTTTGAATCTAAAATGATGAGTCAAAACTAATCTATCACTCCGGAAAAAAAAACACTGTACTAAGACGGGACAACAAACGTCGCACAAGACAACAAACAAACCAATAATGCCGCACCTAGGCGACAAAAACAAAAAAATAACAACTAAAAAAATATGTAAATCACACTTATTTAAATAAATGATAAGAAAAAAAAAACAATGAAAAATAATGAATAGGGGTGGTTCTAGATAAAAAATGATCCACAACTACCCCTTTCTTAATGGATGAAGAAAAGAAAAAACTAGGGTTTGAGAAGAGAGGAGCGGCTGAGAGAGCGGCTCCAATTCTCCACTCTACCATTTACATTTAGAGTAGAGAGAAAACCTCATCCTCAAATATTTCACTGATGTAAAATATTATGTCGAACATTTACATTCAGAGTAGGTAGAAAACATCGACTTAGTCTCAGTGAGTTTAATTCTACTATTAAAGACATTACATGTAATATGTAGGGACCGAGATTCTGATATACTTCACTTATTTATTTTCAAAAGGTGAAATTTCAGTCATAATTGACAAAAAGAATTTCGAGCTCTATATTCAAATAATGGAAAATATCATGTCAAATTAATAGTCATGATTGCAAATAAATAAAATGGATGGACCAGGTGTTGCGATAGAAGCAACAACATAGAGATGTTGTCATAGGTTTTGACAGCTGGGAAGGGACTTTACACAATAGTAGCAGCATTATTAGGTGGAGAAAACCAGGTGCGGGAGAGATATAATGTAGATGCGGCAATGTTCAAAGATCAAGGATGCTATAGCATTGATATATGTCTAAGAGGTGATAGCGGTGAGTTTATAGAAGCAAAAAAGACTTGGTATTTTGGCCTTCCACAACTACAAGAGGCAGAAGTATACGATCTAAGAGAGGCAATAATTTGTCTTGGTGATCGAGGTTTAACGGCGGTGACTATTGAACTTGACTTTAAGTAAGTTTTTGACAATATCTCTCACAACAATGATACCAATTTTGAAGTAGAAGCCATTTTTAATTCATCTAAAACATTACTTTCTATTTTTTTTTCAAACTTTAAGATAAATTTTATTTGACAATATGCAAACAATATTGTCCGTATATTAACAAAACCTCATTGTCTTGAACTCCTTCTCAATTTCATGATTATATTTAATCTTGTATTAAACACATTATCAGCGATAAAATGAGTTAATTTGACTTCCGTCAACAAAACAAAATGGATAGATGGTGGGGTTAGAACAAAATCAACAAATTATATAAATAAATAAAAAACAATTAACAAAGAAAACAACATAATTATACCAAAAAAAAGAAAACAACATAATAAATCACATAAATTATAATTTAGCCCAACAACAAAAAATCATCGTATCATATCTATGCATGATGTATGATTAAGGTTTAAGACGGAGGCACGTCATATACAAGTAGTAGTGTGTCTTTGCCAACGGGGGTGCCAGAAACAATAAAACGGAACGTTTGATGACGGAGAAGTTCCGTTTCCCCCTTTTTTGATCTTGAAGAACCCTAATTTCGTGTTCTGTCAAAAATCTGAGCTTTTTTCCTCTCAATTCTCTCTGGTAATCAATCAATTTTTATTCGCGTAGGTTACAATAATTAAATGCACGTTCTCTCTTCGTAACAACTAGATTCTCCTAAACTGAGATTAAATTTGTTTTGTCAGCTATCTCATTTGATTAGGGTTAGGTTTAGTTCATTAATGCGTTATTTATTTCTGGAATTTCAATTTCATATGCACTATGATGTTCCCTTTAAATTGTTGCAACTGCACTGATTAGCTTAGATTTATTTATTTAATTTTAAATATGCTGTTGCAAAATGTTATCTATAAATATGCTGGCTAAATTATGAGTGTGAAGTAGTGAATGTAGTATGTTGGAAATTATTTTTGAGAATACTGAGTTATGCATTGTGCATATATGGTTGTATGATATGACACCTGATTGTGAAATTGGATATTGTAGTCTAAGTAGTTGTGATTCAGCAGGTTTAGGGTTATTGTTTGAAATGGCATCAGTCTCTAGTCAGCAGCAATTCCGGTACACCCAGCCGCCATCGAAGGTGCTTCACTTGAGAAACTTACCGTGGGAATGTACGGAGGAGGAACTTATTGAACTTGGGAAGCCATTTGGCAATGTTGTGAACACAAAATGCAATGTTGGGTCGAATCGAAATCAAGCTTTTATTGAGTTTGTGAGTGTTTTTTTTTTATCTTGGTATTGTTTTCCCCTACATATGAAATAAAATTACTGATTGTTAGCTATAAATCGTATGTTTTTGTGATAACCTGCAGGCAGATTTGAATCAAGCAATTGCAATGATATCATACTATGCCTCATCATCAGAGCCTGCACAAGTGCGAGGGAAAACTGTATATCTGCAATATTCAAATAGGCAAGAAATAGTGCATAACAAAACTGCTGCAGATGTTGCTGGAAATGTATTGTTAGTAACAATTGAGGGTGAAGATGCACGCCTTGTCAGCATTGATGTCTTGCATTTGGTAAGCAACGTCATGTGTGCATCAGTTATATATGCTAACACGGTCATCACGAGGATGCTGGTCATTTAGTTTTGTGATTAGTTGTTCTTTGTCAGGATATGGAAAACATGTTGACATGTATATAAATGAATCAGCAGGCCCATGTGAAGGCAATATCTTTGATGGCAGCTTAGTGCTTTGGGAGAAATAGCGCTTATATGTTTGTCTCTTTTCTCCTTTCCTTATCACTACCTCTTCCCTATTCTCCTTCTGAACTCCTACAACTCATGTAGTTTAGGATGTTGCCTCGTTTTTGCAACCATGCTTCATTGACTCATCATCTGCATTTTTCTTGTACATATGATAAGATTAGTCACTAGATTCTGTGCTGTTCATTTCGTTTGTGTTCTTGGTTAAGCTATTTCCCCCACTTTCTGCGGTTAATATTAGAGGTTTTAATGAGAAAATCTATGCCAATTGTTTTGATGGTTTTGAATTTTTCATTTGTTTTGCTCATTGCTCACAATGTTATATTTCTTGTGATGATACCACCAATACATGCAACAAAAGCATTTCTCTTTTAGCATTTCAAAATATATATTGTTTTTCTTAAAGCCTTTATACTTGCATAGTGTTATTTAAGTCTATTGTGGTTTTCTTTTTTAATCGTTATCTTCAATGTCCATAAAGTGTAGATTGGTTGTTTGTGTAAGTTATGAATTGCTTATACTCTGAAAAAAAAAAATTATGGTATTCCCACTTTTCATCTATAACATAGCTTAAAAAGCACAAACCTTTGTGCATTTCATGTTAAAATTGAAAGTTTAACATTTGCTTGTGTAGGTCTTTTCAGCCTTTGGATTTGTCCATAAGATTACTACTTTCGAGAAGACAGCGGGATTCCAGGTTAGTAAATCTTTTTTTTTTGCTGTTCCTCTTTTGATGCTATGACCACAAGCTTATTCTATGTACTACTTTTTAGGCACTGGTTCAATTCTCAGATGCAGAGACTGCCACTTCTGCAAAGGATGCTTTGGATGGAAGAAGCATACCCAGGTAAAAATTATAATACCTGTTTTAGTTCAACTGCTAGATATCATATGGTGGTAGATGTCACGGTGCATTTGTTCTCAGATGAATCAATACACATCTACTTGATTGTTTGTTGTACATTCACACTGTGGTTGTTCTTTAAAATTTTCATTTGCATTAATTATATCTTTATCAAAATACTCCTAACTGTTTTACATATTCATTTGTAAGCGATAAAGATGGAAGGATACATTCAGAAAATTCTCACTCATATTATCAATTATTCAATGAAATTAGTGGCGAGTTATTAGGACAAAAAAGGATGAAAAGTGGTTTGGAAAGTCAGACCAATTATTTAGGGGAGTTAGAAAGAACTGTTAGTTAGAGAAGATTTGTTAGATAAATAAATAGGGGCATATAAAGTTTGAAGGATCATCTGATTTGTTAATTTGGAAAAACAGAGCAGTGGCTCTGTTGTAAGGAGGAACCCCTTAGAGGAGATATCGTGCTTCTACTATCAGTCAACGAAATTGTTCATTTATTTTCAAATTTTCTACCATTTTCCGTAGATCTTCCCTAGGTTCATAACGGCACTCTTGGTTAATATGATTAGCTACTGAATGCCAACTGGCAGATTTGACTAAATGGAAGTGTCTTGAAATATTATTTTGGACCGTTGATCTTTAATCCCACCTTTTATCAGGTATCTGCTTCCCGAAAATGTGGGACCATGTACCCTCAAGATAACATATTCTGGACATTCAGACTTAACTGTGAAGTTTCAAAGCCACAGGAGCAGGTATTTCAGTTTTCCCTGGTATTGTTGGCTTACTGGAAACCAAGGTTTGGTAGAGCTATTTTAATTTAATACTTATTATGGATATTGGTTTGATATGTCACAGAGACTATACCAATCCTTACCTACCTGTTGCTCAATCAGCCATTGAGGGAGGTGGACAGGTAATGTTTTGGCTGTTTTGTTTTAATTTAAGGGATATCATATTAGATATCTTGTAGCTTTGTGCAATTGATAACCTCCAAATTGCTTGTTTTAACTTGAATGCTTTTGTCATGCACATCAGTTATGTGTGTGTGTCTTCTGCCAAAGGTTTCCCTTGAATGGCGATTTTGTATACTGGGATTCTTTTTGAAGTAATCATATATAATATTTCCAGGTTATGATTGGTTTGGACGGGAAAAGACTGGAGACTGAGAGTAACGTTCTTCTTGCATCTATTGAGAACATGCAATATGCTGTAACATTGGATGTCTTACATATGGTACTTTTAAGCCTGACCAACCATTTTTTTACATTATTTTGTGACAATAAAGCTTAGAGATTAACATCCTACTTCTAATTTTTTTTGTTTTTTGTTAGGTTTTCTCTGCTTTTGGGCCTATCCAAAAGATTGCAATGTTTGATAAGAATGGTGGTTTGCAAGCTCTGATTCAATATCCAGGTTAGGTTAGATTATTGAAAAATATAACTGATCATTATTTGGATATATTATTATTTGTGCATAGTGGCAAACCAAGTGGTTGTGGTTGTCTACTGTTTTCCATGTCACCTGCAAGAATTGCATTTGGGGAAAGTTTTCAAATGTGCTTTTATGTTGCCCGGTTCTATGGAAAATAAAACACTTAGGATAGTTGATGAAACTGGCAAATGCTACTGTAGGTATTTTATATCCACCTAGATAAACTTCTTTATTTGAATTATCACCCCAGGGATCCTGCCTCTCGTGATCTAATAATCATTCTAAACAAAAGCTGCCCTGCTGAGATTGATATTTATTTTGGATAGAAAATGGTAATATTTAACAAAGATACTTGTAGTTGCACGTTATTGTTCTTCTCTCAATTTCGCCCTAAATAATTTATGAAGATATGATTGTTCTCTCAAGGATTTTGGGTATGTCGCTTGCTGGGAATCTCCTCAGCACGGCCTATACTTATATTTAATAGGTATAATAGTAATAATAATGATAATTCAAGTGATATATTTATGCATTTTTATGTCAGTCTCTCAGCATGGAACATGGGGAATTTTAACCTCATCAGTAGTTAGAGACTTGCTAGTTGTCTTGTTTTATTTTCTACTGTCATTATAAGCTTGAGAATTGAGAGTTACATGCTATGGCTTGTAGATACTCAGACAGCTATTGTGGCCAAGGAGGCCTTGGAAGGACACTGCATATATGATGGAGGTTTTTGCAAGCTTCACCTCTCGTATTCACGTCATACCGATCTTAGTATAAAGGTAAACAATCAACCCTATCTGTAGACTGAGGATTGATGTTGTTTAAATAAATGCTTGAAAAGAATAAATAAATGAATTCGAGATGTCTTAAAACATTTTGATAACTGGTTGGTTTATTTGTCTTTGTTCATGGCTACACTTGGTTAGATATACTCAATATCTAGTTCTGGACCTTGATTTTCCATATTCTGGGAAAATCCTTCACACCTTTCTGAATCTCTTGGCCGTATTTCAAAAAGAAATAAAAAGCAATATTATAAAACTCCTGTCTCATAATTGTAGATTTACTGTTCAGTATTACATTTTCCTTTTTATTTTTTAGAGGTGGCACTGGCAGATCAACTGGTGTAATCATATTTTCAATTTTAAATTTGCTGAATGTATTATGGCTTCACATTTTAAGTTTAATTTCAATGATGATTTGTATAATTACAGGTAAACAATGACAGGAGTAGAGACTATACCATTCCTCTTATACCTGTTGTGAATGCTCAGCCCTCAATTTTAGGGCATCCTGTTCCCATGACGGTTCCTCCTGCTCAGCAATACAATGGATCTCAATATACTCCGATTTCTGACCCAGGTATGATACCTCAATCTCAGGCAGCATGGGGAACAGCTCCACCAGCAGTTGCTCAATCTATGCCACTGCAGATGCACAATAATATTTACATTCCACCTGGAAATGTACCACCACAAATGCCACCTGGAAGTGCACCACCACAAATGCTGCCTGGAAACATGCCGCCAGGAATGCAATTTCCAAATCACGGCATACTACAACCGGCATCGACATTTCCTGCATATCCATCTGATCGCATTCAATAGCATGCTCATCTACCGTGTCTCAAATAGAGCTACATTTGCTAAGAGTCAGCTGGCCTATGCAGAAGTGATTTAAATTAGGGTTATCATCTGGTGAAACTGTATGCAATTGACCAAAAATTTTATGTTGACTTAGCTTTGAAACAAAGTGTTCTGTTCCGATCTGTTTTGATTAGGCCTGGATATAATTAATGTGTCTAGGAAATGGTATTTGAGCAAGCATTTGATTGTAACTGCAGTTGTTTTAACTATTCTTGTTATAAAATTCAAAGATGAACATAATGAATAAAAATTGATGAAAGAATATAGTCTTATTAAACTTTCTTACGTGAGATTTTTTACGGCACAATCTCATTTGAAAATATTGATGTGTTTCAAAGTTATTGTCTATCTATATGCTGTGCATCAAAATTGTTTTTGCCACTGAAAATATGATTTTGTTTTCGATCACAAGAGTAATAATGTTATTTTTTTCATTTAAAAAAATTCATCAGTTTTTCTCTTTTGGTGTGCGTGGTTACCATTTTCATCTATCAAATTGCTTGTTATTGGAGATTTTGCAAGGTTGGTACCCATTTTTTTTTTATAGAATGTCAAATTTACATCATATCGTTAGCTTGATCAATACATGCCGGAATAACCTCATTGATGTAGCGGCTCTTACTAACTGATGAGCAAGTTAAATTGATTCCTAATGTACTTTACCAAAACTAGGCATGGCAACAGGCGGGGCTGGGCGGGTTTAAGAAATACCAACCCCGCCCCCGCCTTCCTCTACCACCTCCACCCCCGCCCACAAACTCAGTTGAGGGTAAGATTTAAACACCAACCCCCGCCCCCAACAGAGAACGGGTTTCTCCGCCCTGCTCCTGCACCCACTCGCATAAACTATAATAATAAAAAAAACACTTTTTTATTTTATTTTTTGAAAAATATCAGGTGTCAAAATTGTTTTTTATGAAAGACAAATAAATGAATAATCCAAATCTAACATAAAAAATAGTATATTTCAATTTACTATCTTTAAGAAGAAGGATAAATATACAATAATGTTTGTTAAATATAATAGAAAAATGATAATTAAATTGGACAGGGCGGGGGCGGGTAGAAGGTCATACCACCCCCAACCCCGCATTCAAAATTCGGATTTTTCTCACACCCAGTGGAAACGACTTTCCCCCGCCAGATTCGGGGCGGGTGGATGGGTGCAGACGGGTCTGAATCTTGTTGCCATGTCTGTCCAAAATGTTTAGATAGACAAAGCAGCAATACATGTATTAAGTCTTTGTTAGAACTATTGCTCTCCTTTTTTTTCCTCCTCTCACATTATTTAAGAGTGTATTTTTGTATCATGAAGAAAAATAAATTCTTATTTAAGTTGGCTTAATATTCTGCTAACATTTACATACCACTTTTCACATTATATTGCGACCCCCATTTAAAAAAGAACATTATATGGTGACCCACTGACCCATGAATACTAAGAAGTCTGAATTTAAAGATATAAAGTTATAAATATGATTGCTGAATTTAATGTTATAACAAAGCTACAAGATAATGAAACAATGAAGTCTGAGATCAGTATATTTAAGTAAATGATGGAATTTTACTGCCACTAATCGAAACAATTTTACAGACCAACTTTCACCAGCACCTATATACAGAGAGAACATGACATGAAGATCACACTGAAGTACATGGTCCTTCTTCCCCTTTTACTGTACCGGATTCAGACACCTGTCTAAAATAATATTATGTTCTTTAACACTACTAAAGAGAGAAACCAGTATATATAACAGAGACAATTAACAAAGCAGACCCATATATAAAACATTTGAAACAAGCACTATTTCCACTTGCCAGTCCGTCTCCTAAGCCCCCAAGATAGGTAAGCCCCCGAAGCTTCATCCGTGGCAGCCAAGTTCTTAGCCACTTATCAATAACTCCTGCATCCGATCAAGTGGTTCAGTGAGGTCCTGCACAGCATGCCCTTCTGAGACATCTGAAAGTGATTTGAGGTTGCACTTAATCAAGGCTTCAATGAAGTAGCAGGTCTCATCCTTGGTGTTCCCCTCTGGTACATCTACCACAAAAGATTCAATTACAAGGGTTCCTGGTCGTCCGTCAATAATTTCTGGGTGGAGGGACATGATAGACGAGTAGTTCTGAAAGATAAGATACAGCTTACATCAAATTATCAAAAGATGATTTTTTGTTTTTAATTTGTGGAAGGAAGAGGCACACTGTTGTGTGCAAGAGAAATAAATTAAAAATTGGACATTTACACATTTAGTGCAAGCCTAACAAAAAAATACTAAGGCATTAATTAATAACTCTACGGTTCTATAATCAGAGTTGGGGTTATACTCTTTCACATGGCATCAGAATAAAAGGTATAGTACAAATATTAAGTTCAACTTCTTTCTCCATAGTTTAAATTTTGAAAAATATTCCCAAAAATATTAAATGCTGACCGAACATGTGTTTATTTACCTAAAAGTTAATATTCCTTAGTGTTCCTGGGAATAAAATTTTACTCCCTGAAACAAACACTTCCAAAGTGATAAGAGAATAGATTATTGACTCGAGGAATGTTGAATATGTTATTTGTAGAAGTATTAAACCATTCAAGTGACCTATGCTTTTTCGGTAGAAAGCAATTCCAGTTACATCCTAATAAAGTAACAAAAGTTTCAAAGTCAGCAAACTATAACAGTTAATTAGTGGCCTATAGAATTCAAGGAATCTTAAACTTGTCATTGATTTCCAAGTGGTTGAATTGCTACATAATGAAAATTTTATCTATGTTTAGACATAGTCAGAAAAATAAACGTCCTAGAGAATGGAAACAAGAACCATTACCTTTGAATCGACAGAAAAACTGTAACTTCTGAACTTACAGTTTTTATTTTCTTTCTTAGCAATATATATGATAGGAGAGGAAACATTGTTTGTTAGCATATAAATAGAGGGGAGAACCCAAGTGAAGCACTGAGCTAGTTAGTTAGTTTTGGGTGGAAGAGACCAGGCCTTCAAATTTCTGGGAATTAGGAATTCTCGAACCCCACTACACATTCAATTTCTTTCAAATTGGATTCACTAATTCAGAGAGAAGAGAAATTATTGAACAATTACCTTTTTTTCTTCTATTTCCTTACTATTTTGACCATGTGCCTATCAACTACAACCTTCGAGCTATGGATATTGCATCTTAAAGCAAATCTAGGAGCTGCTTAAGGGTTTAGCATAATAGAGAGAGAGAGAAGCAAATTCTTGAAGAGTTGCAGACAGAGTTTGTGGGAGTGTGAATTTCAGGAGGAATGTACGGAGATACCAACATTGTAGGAGAGGAAACTTACTGGTGGCTGATCCAACTAATGCAGCAGTTAAATACAGGGGGCAGACCTGATTATGATATAAGTTAAGCGAGGCTTTGAACTTTTGAAAGGATGTGCTCTTGCTGGCTATCAGAGTTGGAGTTGGCTTAGAAGGATCTTAACATGGCGAGACTTATTGAAAACTGATCAAGGCTATCCAGCCAGAATATGACGCAGAGATCTGCCAGTTTGGCTCCAGGACGAAGAAAGGGAACCTTTCGGAATGAAAAAACTGATGGGAAAATGAAGGACTGGATATCCAGAGAAACATACATAACTGGGGTGATGAAGATAATATAGAAACAATAAACAGATAGAAACAGACAACAGAGATTAATTTAAGCATAGTCCTCAATTAAAGTTAGTTGTGCCATTGTCTAGAAAACTGTTGTAACTCACTAACTGCAAAATTCAATTAGTGCAGTAAAACCTCGGGTAATTCATTGTCCTATATAAGGGACTCTTCTCTTACTCATTGTAACAGATTTTTAATAATTCAGTTAGATCTCTCTCTCTCAATGATCTCAAAACTGAGATTTACAGAAATGTAACATTAATGGTACACTGCAATGTATATCTTACACACATAAACATTTATAATTCAGTCTTTTTAATATCCACGAGATTTAGCGCAATATGTGAATAAAATTTCAGCACAAGTGGTTTCTTAAGTGAGAATAACGCAGGTAAATTATTGTAAGGAGATATTCATACCCTAAGCCTATGATCACCACCAATAATCCTGATGCTTAAAATATGCTCATTATCATCAAGAACCTCCAATCTTTCAGTACTAGTCGTAGCAGGAAGCCCCGACTTAACATCCACTTCTCGTAAACTTCCAATCTCAAGGTTTCCCCTCACCACACATCTGCTCACGAACGGTTTATATTTCTCCGGCTGATCAAATCTCCTCACCAAAGACCATACCTACAAAAAGAAAGAAATAAATACGCCGCAGAATCATTCATCTCAATTTAATCAACACAGTTTCTAAATTATGCATTACACATTGCCACAGTTAAACACTTCACATCATAAATTCATAGTATCAAATATCAATCAATTGCAAATATAAACAACTAGATCATCATTCATCATATTCAATTCAACTATCAATTTATAGTCCAAATCAAATCAAATCAAAAACGGTAAAGAAATAATCGATCGACGATCAACAAAGAATCAAGAATCGAGAATCAAGAGTGTGATTACAAGAGGAACAGGAGCTTTGATATGCTTAACAAGTGCAGAAGCGCACTGATTCTCTGCTGGCTCCTGATTGTGATGTCTTCTTATATATTCCATCTCGGTGCTGCTAAACACTCCGTTTCCGGTACCGTTCATTTTCTCCATCGTCAATAAACGTAAACGCCACCGTTTCAACAACGTTTAAACGCCGTTCACCGACGATGAACTAAGCAATCGAATCTAGAACGAATAAGAATATAAGTAAGTGTTGATTCCGATGATCGGAGCTCCGATTTGTTTCCGGCGAGTTTTTTCTCCGACAGAAAAAGAAAGAGCGGTTATTAAAAACGCGTCTGCACCGTCATCAACCACCACCACCAACAACTCTTTTTTCTCTATCACTTATCTGGAATTAATATTATTATTATTTTTTTAATTTAAATTGTGAAAGTAAAAACTAAAATTGGAAAAACAAAACGAAAGAAAACAAAAAAGAAAATGTGTGTTTTTCATTATTTCTTTCTGTGAATACTGCGTGCGTCATCACCAATATACTGTTACTGAGATTTTTATTACAAAATAGCCATTGATTTTGTCCTTTTCTGCGGGTGTCGTTTTCTGATACTAGGAGATTACCTAAAAACCCTTCAATTCGTTGTCAATGATGGTGATAAGATTTGGTTGAAAAAGAATATTACTGCAAACTTTCATTTGGATATTAGGCAAAATTATACCTCACTCTCTTAACTTAATTTCAAAACAAGTCACGTACGGCTATCATAATGAAATGAAGTGGAGCTGACCACAGCAGAACAGAATGAAATGAAGTGGAATAGAACAGAGATTTTATTCTACTATTTGAATATATTACAATAGAGTGGAGTTGATTTCTTACTCTATTGTTTGAAAGTAGATGGAATGAAATAAGTTATAACTTGTTTATTTTAATTTTATCCTTTATTTATAAAACTTTAATATTTGGTTCAGAAATTCTAACTCAATTGGCAGAAAATGCCGAAATTACTAGGCTGGATGTCCATAACCTGGTTTGAACCCCGGTCACTCCACTTGTGTGTGAGAGTGTATTGGTGACTTTGTCATCTCATCTATGTACTAAAAAAAACTTTAATATATTGAATTTTTTAGTCAATTCAACTATAATGTTTTACATATAATTAATTCATTATTGATACTGAAATCACATTCTCAACTGAACATAACCATTCAATCGATTGAAAATAAAATTATCTTCAATTATCATGAAGGGCTATAGCTTAAATTTACCAAAGAGAGTTTAGTCTATTGATATGTTTTTAGAACAATCGACAATGATATTATTTTTTTGGGAAATGCTAACATTAGGTCAATGTTAGCAACTATGATCCGAAAGAATTACTCCCTCTCCCCCACCCTCCATTTGCTCTGCGACCCCCATATTTCATGTAGGTCATAGTTAGCATTCCCCTATTATTTTTTTTATAAACAATTTTAAACATTGAAATGTTCTTGGAACAATTAACAATGATATTATTTCTTAATGATTTTGGCTACGCTAAAATTTTGTCTCTAACTGTGCCTAATAACAATTTCTAGCCATTAGAGAGAAGAGTGTTATTGATACAATTTAGTTGGGTTAGAAACAAGGTACTGAAACATGCAAAATTTATATGCTAGTATCAAATATGGATGACACAACGCCTGTGAATTGTGAACATGTCACCTTTGTTGTGCAAGATGCAAGTAGTTGTTGGATTGTAGTGAAGACGACACTACATACTGAGGCTCTCACTACAAGAAAAATAGTCTCTACCCACAGTTGTTTTTGTCGTTACCCACGGCTTTACTATAAGTAATAGAAAATTACCAACGGATTACCCACGGCTCGGGTCCGTGACGAAAAAGCTTGTTGGTAATTTATTATCCATACAAAAGTCGTGGGTAACGTTACTCACGCATTACCCACGGCCAAACCCACATTATTATTGACAGCATCGCTATAACTAATTACCCACAGAATAACCGTCCATAATTGGTACCCACAACTTTTCCGTGGAAAACGTGCATAATTGCATACCCACGGAATAACCATCTGTAATGATTACCCACGGCTTTGCTATCAAAATTTTTACAAATACCTTACCTGACAACATTGTCGTGGGTATCATCAATTTTTTTTTTTTGATATTCTAATTTTAGTTGTACCTATCCAAAAATTTATATCTTTCAATTTAAGCCACAATATAATCAATAATATTAATCAACCACAAATAAAATAAATAACTTTAAGATTAAAGAGATTATAGTCATCAAAAGGTCACTTAACCAAAGTGTAATGTTAACAAAATTGACACGCGTACAAGTGTCAAAATAAAAACACAAGACATTAACAGTTTAAACAAATTATATAGTCATAACATATGTCGCTACAACTCTAAGCTAGCTAGAATGAACTTAGCCATATAAAAGCACTAGCTAGAATTGTCTCTAAAAGTAAGCTAGAATAAACTTAGTCCTCAACACACATTAGTCCTCGGTGGGTTCGTACAAAGATGTGAGTTTAGCTTTTTTCTTGATAAAATTAAGCCTTCTTTCTTGGTGTGGGTTCGTACAAAGACTTCGTCCACGGTGGATTCTCTACCCAACTCTTCAACCTTTAATGTGGAGAAAAAACACTAGAAAAAATAGCAAAAAAACAAACATTATTTTCAGATGCAACACCAAACATCATAAATAAAAACAACATTTTTCAGATTCAAACAAACAACATTTTCAACTTCAAACAAACAACATTTTTTGGAAGAAACAAGTCAACAACCACATACATACATTTTCAATCAAACTTCACAGCCACATACATACATTTTCCATAGTTAATAAACAATTTTTTGATTTTAGCTTATACATCATCATAAATCATTGCACATGCATCAAATACTACATTACATACCTAACTAATTTGAATTTCCATGTTTAACCATAAGTATAAAAACAGAACAAGTTATGGACTATGAAAAGGAAATATAGGTGATATATTGCACAACATAGCAGTAGTGCACATGCTCAACAAGGTATGCTGAACGTGGGTAATATTTACAGCAATAGTAATAATCAATAATAATTTTCAAACGTACCATTCGTAAGGTATGCTCAGCAACAAATATGAATCTGCTAGTATGGACTGAATGATTCATCGCAAGATGCTTTGAGACTTTAGATTCAAAGATTTTTTTAATTTGATAATCATGCTCAAGCCGCCAAACAACTATTATATGAACATTGTTACATTGCAAAGAAGTATGTTAGAATATATTTACAAGAATTAAAATATCATGAGTAAAGAAAAAAGTTGTAATATCATCCTTACACCAAAATTTTCAAACCATATGGTCACCATACCTTCCGGAACATCTGAATATGTAAAATTAGCAAATACATTCTAAAAACTATGTGATCATCAATTGTAAAATAAACTATGAGTAATCATGTTGAGCTGCTTGTGTAACCATATGGGGTAAAATCATACGATTCTTCTTCAATGAATTCTTCCGGACCTTAGGTTTTTCTTTTGGAGGCATTTATAATACTAGATAATACTATTTTATCCAAATTAATTAAACTTGGGGAAATGAACTCGATTCCCACTTTAGAACAAATATTCAATGAACCTTATTGAACAGTTGTGTGCTTCACACAAAAAAGAAAGTTTGTTTAAAGAAATTTTAGAGTAAACTTGTAAACAGAATGATGGTGTCTCTTTGTCTCTTGAATAAAATATTTCTTCAACAACAGTTTGTTTGTTTTACTCTTATTAACTAATTTGATTTCTCATAGTGTTCATAATACCCTAGTTATGTTTAATGAATCTAATTTATAGTATGAATCTAATTTTATAGACGAGTTAAAGTATGCAAACAATTTGTCCCAAAACATCATTAGATTCAACAAACTTTACACAAAATTATGCTCAAATTACAAATTTTTCAACAAAGAGGGAACTTACTTTTTAGAATTGAAGAATACCCTAGCCGAAATTGTCGCCGCCGAAATCTCTGTTCTGTCGCCGCCGATTCCTTTGCAGATGAATCCGTCTCCGCCGATTCCTTTGCCGACGAATCTGTCTCCGCCGAAATCGCTATTCACAAACGTTGTTATCACTGTGGAATCCATCGCGGCCAAATCCTTTGAAAGGCGATGAAGACGTTCTTTTCCTATCATTTTACTGATGTATCACTATGTAGGGTTTTGTTGGGAAAAAAATAAAAATAAAACTAGATTTTATATTTATCTACGGAATAAAATAAAACTGGCTTTACACACAGCAATACCGTGGGTAATACTCACGGCTCGCGTCCGTGGGTAACAAATCCGTGGGTATTCAGCCTTTTTCTTGTAGTGTCTATGAAGCCCAGACACGGACACGGGACACGACACTGACACCGACACCGGACACGGCGAAATGTAAAAACATTTAGGACACGGACACGGCTATATATTAATAAAATAAAGCAATTTGTGAGCATAATTTATAAAATAGTCTAATGAGAAACATAATTTATGTTTATTTAAACTTTGTACTTTCAATCAACCATAGAAAGAATCCATCAAAACAGTTTGAATAATTTCAATTTAAGAAAATTATCTAAAATGTGCTGGATAGGTGTCGTCCGGGTGTCGTACGAGTGTCGGTGTCCGACACGTGTCCGACACGGCAACACCCCTTACTTTAGGGGTGTCGGAGCTTCATAGCTGAGGCTTATATATCTTGTTTTCTAGGCTTATTGCTTTGTTCAAAAATAAGATTTTGCATTTAAAAACATCAAAATTTCACCAGATTACAGTGTGGAATCATGAATTGGAATATTTGGCAACAAGAGTTTGTTAGAGAACAGGGTTTCGTTGTATAAACTCATGAAGGTGAGCGATGAAATAAAAAAGATAAGGGTAAAATAATTATTATATAATTAAGAAATTTGATTCCATTGTATACCTCCTAATTTGGGTGGAATGAAGAATTGAAGAAGTGAGTTTTATAAGATGGAATGGATTCCATCATGTACCATTCCATTCCATTCATATTTTAAATATCTAAACAATAGAATTTAAGTCAATACCACTTCATTCCATTCTATTCCATCCTTTTTCACCAATCCAAACAAAGTCGTACTCTACATCGGAAAACTATATATAATCTATAGAGTGAAATGTTATATACAATATGTGACATGCCAAGTCTAAAAAATGAGGCTGCAAAAAAAAAATAGTGTATGTCAGTCTAGTGGAGTAAAAAAAAAAAGCAAGATGGAAGATGGGAAATGTGAAGGAGAAAACGTGTTCCGGCATAGCCTTGTCTTGTCTTGTGTACAAGAGCATTGATTGTTGGTTGAAAGAAGTTGTATTGTACCAATTTCTTTTTTAACTATAGCTAAAACTTCTATTGAACACATTTTAACTACATTATCATATACGTTAACATATCACGACTGAGTTGTTCAAATAAGAAGTTGACGAACACATATCATTCTCTTTGAATCTTCATATATCAATTTTATTTTCTTATATATATAAATTTTTTAATTTTTCAAATAACATTTCACTCTATAGACTATATCTAGATTTCTGATGTACAGTACATGACATGTCAAGTCTAAAAAATGAGGACGGAGGAATAGTATATGTCAGTCTAGTGGATTACAAAACGAAAGCAAAATGGAAAATGCGACATGTGAAAGAGAAAATGTGTTCCGACATAGTCTTGTCTTGTCTTGTGTGTTAGAGCTTTATTTCTTTATTTATTTTGGTAAAAGAACATTGATTGTTGGTTGTGAGAAGTTGATTGAACCAATTTTTTTTTTACTGTAGTTAAAACTTGTATTGAACACATTTTAACTACATTACCTTTACATTAAAATATCACGACTGAGTTGTTCAAAGAAGAAGTTGACGAACACATATCATTCCCTTTGAATCTTCATATAACAATTTTATTTTCTTTTATATATAAATATTTTAATTTTTCATATAATTTTTCACTCTATAGACTATATATAATTTTTTGATGTACAGTACGTGAAATGCCAAGTCTAAAGAATGAGTTCGAAGAAATAGTATATGTCAGTCAAGTGGAGTACAAAAAGAAAGCAAGATGGAAGATTGGACAGGTGAAAGAGAAAACGTGTTCCGGCATAGCCTTATCATGTCTTGTATTAGATATTTGATTATTTATTTATTTTGATTCAAGATCATTGATTGTTGGTTGAAAGAAATTGTATTGAACCAATTTCTTTTTTGATTGTAGTTAAAACTTGAACACATTTTAACTACATTACTATATTCGTTAACATATCATGACTGAGTTGCTCAAATAAGAAGTTGACGAACACATATCATTCCTTCTGAATCTTCATTTACCAATTTTATTTTCTTTTATATATAAATATTTTAATTTTTCATATAACATTTCATTCTATAGACTATATATAGTCTTCCGATGTACAATACGTGACATGTCAAGTCTAAAAAATGAGGCCGAAAGAATATTGTATGTCAGTCTAGTAGAGTACAAAAAGAAAGCAAGATGATAGATGGGATGTGTGAAAGAGAAAACGTGTTCCGGCATAGTCTTGTCTTGTTTTGTGTTAGAGCTTTGATTATTAATTTATTTATTTATTTTGGTACTAGGGCATTGATTGAACCAGTGGCGGTGTTTGGATTGTTATAGAGTCTGGGCAAAAAATTTACCGTATTATTTTATTTATGCAAAATTTTACCATGATACATAATATATAAATAGTCATAAATCAAAATAAAATAGACTTGTCAAAATAAAATACTTTCCCTATCAACTAAAACCTCCTTATCATTGAAATTTGTTGATCTTAAGTTAATATTCAATTCACATAGTTTAATTGGTCGAATTGGAGTTTAGTCGAATCAAACCGTTTTTAATTAAATTTATATATTTTGAAATAATATATAAATTTGTAATAGAAAAATTAAACGAAATTCTCATCTTTCACACTATTAAAAACATAAGTCCCCGTAAAATAGCTCAAGTGGTAAGAGCTGGGGGGACATATGAGTTGGGTAGGGGAGGTCCAAGATTCAATCTCTCACGGAAGCAATTTATATTTTCGATGTATATAAAAACACTATTAAAAATATAATAAATTTCTTTTTTTCGGTATGAAAACTTAATAAATTTCATAATCATGTTATTCAATATCAGTTTATCATAAATCGTATTATTTAATCTCCGTATTTAAACTATCAATTATTATAACTTTTTTATTATGAGCTTGTGTTATTTATAGATAGGGATTGCTACTAATTTATATTTCATTTATTTATTAAAACAATTGGCCCAACAATGAAAATAAAATGGGCTATTATTATGAAGGCCCATATTTATATTATTTGTCAAAAACCCTAAAATTTGGAAGAAGGATGGATCTGATACCAGTTTAGTTTTGAGTTGCGGCTCTCCCTCTTAGAAGTTAGATCTACTTGTCTCTTTCTCTTTATGCAATTGTTACTGATATTAATCCTTTTGGAAGGCAACAAAAGAAATATTTTCTCCTTTCCTCACTTAATTTTTCATTCTTTTGGGTTGAACTTCTCTTTCTCCTTCTTCTCTGATTCAAAAATCAAAACAACATTGTGTTTTTGTCTGTTTTTTATTAAAAATCAAAACATGTTTTCGTGTATCTGTTTTTATTAATATCTGCGCAAGATCCATCGTTTTTTTGCCCTTTCTATTTTTTTACCTTACTTTTCCTATTTTTTTCTCAACAATTTTTTTTTATTTGGGCCAAGCTCAGGCATGCCTGGCCCAAAAATCGCTCCTGGATTGATCCAATTTCTTTTTGGACTGTAGCTCAAATTTGTATTGAACACATTTTAACTACATTACCATATAAATAAACATATTACGACTGAGTTGTTCAAATAAGAAGTTGGCGAACACATATCATTCCCTACAAATCTTCGTATAACAATTTTATTTTCTTTTATATATAAATATTTTAATTTTTTATATCACATTTCACTCTATAGACTATATATAGTTTTCTGATATACAGTACGTGACATGTCAAGTCTAAAAAATGAGGACGGAGGAATAGTGTATGTCAGTTTAGTGGATTACAAAACGAAAGCAAGATAGCGAGATGGAAGATGAGACGTGTGAAAGAGAAAATATGTTCCGACATTGTCTTGTTTTGTCTTGTGTTAGAGCTTTATTTATTTATTTATTTATTTTGGAACAATAATATTGATTGTTGGTTGAGAGAAGTTGTATTGAACCAATTTCCTTTTTTACTGTAGTTAAAACTGTATTGAACACATTTTAACTATATTACTATATACGTTAACATATCACGACTGAGATGTTCAAATAAGAAGTTGACGAACACATCATTCCCTCTTAATCTTCATATAACAATTTTATTTTCTTTTATTTATAAATATTTTAATTTTTCATATAACATTTCACTATATAGACTATATATAGTTTTCTGATACTTAGTACCTGACATGTCAAGTCTAAAAAATGAGGCGGAAGAAATAGTGTATGCCAGTCTAGTGGAGTACAAAAAGAAAGCAAGATGGAAGATGGGACTTGTGAAGGAGAAAACGTTTTATGCCATAGCCTTGTCTTGTCTTGTATTAGAGCTTTGATTATTTGTTTATATATTTTGGTACAAGAACATTGATTGTTGGTTGAGAGAAGTTGTATTGAACCAATTTCTTTTTTGACTGTAGTTAAAACTTATATTGAACACATTATAACTACATTATCATATACGTTAACATATCACGACTGAGTTTGTTCAAATAAGAAGTTGACGGACTCATATCATTCCCTTTGAATCTTCATATAACAATTTTATCTTCTTTTATTTATAAATATTTTAATTTTTCATATAACATTTCACTATATAGACTATATATAGTTTTCCGATATTTAGTACCTGACATGTCAAGTCTAAAAAATGAGGCGGAAGAAGTAGTGTATGCCAGTCTAGTGGAGTACAAAAAGAAAGCAAGATGGAAGATGGGACTTGTAAAGGAGAAAACGTGTTCTGCCATAGCCTTGTCTTGTCTTGTATTAGAGCTTTGATTATTTGTTTACATATTTTGGTATAAGAGCATTAATTGTTTATTGAGAGTAATTGTTTGTTGAGAGAAGTTGTATTGAACCAATTTTCTTTTTTACTGTAGTTAAAACTTGTATTGAACACATTTTAACTATATTACTATATACGTTAACATATCACGACTGAGATGTTCAAATAAGAAGTTGACATACACATCATTCCCTCTGAATCTTCATATAACAATTTTATTTTCTTTTATTTATAAATATTTTAATTTTTCATATAACATTTCACTATATAGACTATATATAGTTTTCTGATACTTAGTACCTGACATGTCAAGTCTAAAAAATGAGGCGGAAGAAATAGTGTATGCCAGTCTAGTGGAGTACAAAAAGAAAGCAAGATGGAAGATGGGACTTGTGAAGGAGAAAACGTGTTATGCCATAGCCTTGTCTTGTCTTGTATTAGAGCTTTGATTATTTGTTTATATATTTTGGTACAAGAGCATTGATTGTTGGTTGAGAGAAGTTGTATTGAACCAATTTCTTTTTTGACTGTAGTTAAAACTTATATTGAACACATTATAACTACATTATCATATATGTTAACATATCACGACTGAGTTTGTTCAAATAAGAAGTTGACAGACACATATCATTCCCTTTGAATCTTCATATAACAATTTTATTTTCTTTTATTTATAAATATTTTAATTTTTCATATAACATTTCACTATATAGACTATATATAGTTTTCCGATATTTAGTCCCTGACATGTCAAGTCTAAAAAATGAGGCGGAAGAAGTAGTGTATGTCAGTCTAATGGAGTACAAAAAGAAAGCAAGATGGAAGATGGGACTTGTGAAGGAGAAAACGTGTTCTGCCATAGCCTTGTCTTGTCTTGTATTAGAGCTTTGATTATTTGTTTACATATTTTGGTATAAGAGCATTAATTGTTTGTTGAGAGAAGTTGTATTGAACCAATTTCTTTTTTAACTGTAGTTAAAACTTGTATTGAACACATTATAACTACATTACCATATACGTTAACATATCACGACTGAGTTGTTCAAATAAGAAGTTGACGGACACATATCATTCCCTTTGAATCTTCATATAACAATTTTATCTTCTTTTATATATAAATATTTTAATTTTACATATAACATTTCACTATATAGACTATATATAGTTTTCCGATATATAGTACCTGACATGTCAAGTCTAAAAAATGAGGCCGAAGAAATAGTTTATGACAGTCTAGTGGAGTACAAAAAGAAAGCAAGATGGAAGATGGGACGTGTGAAGGAGAAAATGTGTTCTGCCATAGCCTTGTCTTGCCTTGTGTTAGAGCTTTGAGTATTTATTTAAATATTTTGGTACAAGAGCATTGATTGTTGGATGAGAGAAGTTGTATTGAACCAATTTCTTTTTTGACTGTAGTTAAAACTTGTATTGAACACATTATACATTACCATATACGTTAACATATCACGACTGAGTTGTTCAAATAAGAAGTTGACAGACACATATCATTCCCTTTGAATCTTCATATAACAATTTTATTTTCTTTTATTTATAAATATTTTAATTTTTCATATAACATTTCACTCTACGGACTATATATAGTTTTCTGATGTGCAATACGTGAAATGCCAAGTCTAAAAAATGAGGCCGAAAAAATATTGTATGTCTGTCTAGTGGAGTACAAAAGAAAGCAAGATGGAAGATGGAACGTGTGAAGGAGAAAACGTGTTCTGGCATAGCCTTGTCTTATCTTATCTTGTGTTAGAGCTTTGATTATTTATTTATATATTTTGGTACAAGAGCATTGATTGTAGGTTGAAAGAAGTTGTATTGAACAATTTTTTTTTTTGACTGTACCTAAAATTTATATTGAACACATTTTAACCACATTTTCATCTATGTTAATATATCACGACTGAGTTGTTCAAATACGAAGTTGATGAACACATATCATTTCCTATGAATCTTCATATAACAATTTTATTTTCTTTATATATAAATATTTTAATTTTTCATATCATGTTTCACTCTATAGACTATATATAGTTTACCGATGTACAGTACGTGACATGACAAGTCTAAAAAATGAGGCTATAGTGTATGTCAGTCTAGTAGAGTACAAAACAAAAGCAAGATGGAAGATGTGACGTGTGAAAGAGAAAATGTGTTCCGACATAGCTTTGTCTTGTCTTGTGTTAGAGCTTTATTTATTTATTTATTTATTTATTTATTTATTTATTTTGGTACAAGCCCATTGATTTTTGGTTGAGAGAAACTGTACTGAACACATTTCTTTTTTGACTGTAGTTAAAACTTGTATTGAACACATTTTTACTACATTACCATATACTTTAACATATAACGACTGAGTTGTTCAAATAAGAAGTTGACGAACACATATCATTCCCTCTAAATCTTTATATAACAATTTAATTTTGTTTTATATATAAATACTTTAATTTTTCATATAACATTTCACTCTATAGACTATATATATAGTTTTCCGATATACAGTACATGACATGCCAAGTTTAAAAAATGAGGCCGAAGAAATAATGTATGTCAGTTTAGTGGAGTACAAAATGAAAGTAAGATGGAAGATGAGACGTGTGAAGGAGAAAACATTTGCTGACATAGCTTTGTCTTGTCTTGTGTTAGAGCTTTGAGTTTTTATTTATATATTTTGGTATAAGAGCATTGATTGTTGGTCGAGAGAAGTTGTATTGAACCAATTTCTTTTTTGATTGTAGTTAAAATTTGTGTGTAACACATTTTAACTACATTACCATATACGTTAACATATCTCTACTGAGTTGTTCAAATAAGAAAATGACGAACACATATCATTCCCTTTGAATCTTCATATATCAATTTTATTTTCTTATATATATACTGTATGAGGCCGGAGGAATACTGTATGTAAGTCTAGTGGAGTACAAAACGAAAGCAAGATGGAAGATGAGACGCGTGAAAGAGAAAATGTGTTCCGACATAGTCTTGTCTTCTCTTGTGTTAGAGCTTTACTTATTTATTTATTTATTTTGGTACAAGAGCATTAATTATTTGTTGAGAGAAGTTGTATTGAACCAATTTCTGTTTTTGACTGTAGTTTAAACTTGTATTGATTACAGTATAACTACATTATCATATACATTAACATATCACGATTGAGTTGTTCAAATAAGAAGTTAACGAACACATATCATTCCCTTTGAATCTTCATATATAATAATTTTATTTTCTTTTATATATAAATATTTTAATTTTTCATATAACATTTCACTCTATACGCTATATATAATTTTCCGATATATAGTACATGACATGCCAAGTCTAAAAAAGAGCCGAAGAAATAGTGTATGTCAGTCTTGTGGAGTACAAAAAGAAGGATAGATAGAAAATGAGACGTGTGAAGGAGAAAACTTGTTCCGGCATAGCCTTGTCTTGTCTTGTGTTAGATCTTTGATTATTTATTTATTTTAGTACAAGAGCATTGATTGTTGGTTGAGAGAAGTTATATTGAACCAATTTCTTTTGTAACTGTAGCTAAAACTTGTATTGAACACATTTTAATTACATTACTATATACGTTAACATATCACGACCGAGTTGTTCAAATAAGAAGTTGACAAACACATATCATTCCCTCTGAATCTTCATATAACAATTTTATTTTCTTTTATTTATAAATATCTTAATTTTTCATGACATTTCACTCTATAGACTATATATAGTTTTCCAATGTACAGTACGTGACATGCCAAGTCTAAAAAGTTAGGCCAAAGGAATAGTGTATGTCAGTCTAGTGGACTACAAAACGAAAGCAAGATGGAAGATGAGACGTGTGAAAGAGAAAATGTGTTCTGACATAACCCTTTCTTGTGTTAGAGCTTTATTTATTTACATATTTTGGTATAAGAGCATTAATTGTTTGTTGAGAGAAGCTGTATTGAACCAATTTCTTTTTTAACTGTAGTTAAAACTTGTATTGAACATATTATAACTACATTACCATATACGTTAACATATCACGACTGAGTTGTTCAAATAAGAAGTTGACGGACACATATCATTCCCTTTGAATCTTTATATAACAATTTGATTTTCTTTTATATATAAATATTTTAATATTTCATATAACATTTCACTCTATAGACTATATATAGTTTTCTGATGTGCAATACCTGAAATGCCAAGTTTAAAAAATGAGGCCGAAGAAATATTGTATGTCAATCTAGTGGAGTACAAAAGAAAGCAAGATGGAAGATGGGATGTGTTCTGGCATAGCCTTCTCTTTTTGTGCTAGAGCTTTGATTATTAATTTATTTATGGTTTAAATAATGCTTAGGTCCCTGTAAGTTTGTGTTTTTTTTAAATAAGTTCATGTAAGCTTTTTTGATACAATTTAAGTTTACTTCCTTTTGATTTACGTCCCTGACGTTAAGTGCCCTTCCAAACAAGCTGACATGGCTAAAAGAATGATAGATGGCATAGCTGATGTGTCAAGTGAAGGTTAAATGACGGACTAAATCTAAAAAAAAGTAATATTACATGTACCAAATCCAAAAACGCAACATGTGTAAAATTTTCTTATGCATAAAATCCCTAAAAACACAGTTACTCAAAAACATAGTTTTCATTTGTCCCCGTCATACCTCAAATCCGAAATCTCCATTGTTTTATGCAAGTTGATGGAGCTGCATGTGAAGTTGAAGCTTGTGCATTTGAATTTGAAGCATTTGCATGTGAAGCTGAGGCTTTCGAATTTGAATTTGATGAAGACATTCTTGCATAAAACAATGGAGATTTCGGATTTGAGGTATGAAGGGGAAAAATTATGTTTTTGAGTTACTGTGTTTTTGGGGATTTTATGCATAAAGAAATTTTACACATGCTGCGTTTTTAGATTTGGTCTCTGTAATATCAATGTTTTTTGGATTTAGTCCCTCATTTAACTTCACTTAACACATCAGCTATGCCACCTGTCACTCCGTTAGCCATGTCAGCTTGTTTGGAACGGCACTTGACGTCAGGGACGTAAATCAAAAGGAAGTGAACTTACAGGGACTAATTTGTAAGAAAAAAACTTACAGGGACTTATTTTAAAATAACACAAACTTACAGGAACCTAAGCATTATTTAAGCCTTTATTTATTTATTTTGATACAAGAGCATTGATTGTTGGTTGAAAGAAGTTGTATTAAACCAATTTCTTTTATGACTGTAGCTAAAACTTGTATTGAACACATTTTAATTACGTTACCATATACGTTAACATATCACGACTGTGTTGTTCAAATAAGAAGTTGACAAACACATATCATTCCCTCTGAATCTTCATATAACAATTTTATTTTCTTTTATACATAAATATTTTAATTTTTCATAGCACATTTCACTCTATAGACTGTATATAGTTTTTCGATGTACAGTACGTGACATGCCAAATCTAAAAAATGAGGCCAGTGATTTAATGTGTAAATATAATATTTAAACTATTCACAAGTACTAATTTCTATCATATTTTGGATCTTTGTGAATTATCGTGACTTTTTGGTTGTTTTTAAATTCCTTTACATTGCTATATATTTTGTACAAAAAGTAATATTAAAAATAATATTAATAAATGATTCACAAATACTGATGTCTATCATAGTTTATTCATGAAATTTGTGATACATTATTATGACTTTTGATTGTTTATGTTTATGACGATGACGCCATAAAACTTATAATTTATAATATTTAGACTATTCACATACCCTATATATATATATATATATATATATATATATATGAGGATTGCTAACTTCGACCGTGGGTCAAAGTTAACAATGTATGACCCACCCACATGTAATTACTTAGTGCACCTCCCATTGTCTTCACGCGCCTCTCAACTACTCATAAGCCCCCTACATACACTCTCTTGTAATTATTTGTAGGTCATATTTATTAACTTCGACCCACATAGTGAAGAAAGTTAAATACAAGTTTTTTTTTAATAATAAACTGAACTAGTGTTTCTAAAAAAAATAAAACTTAACTTAACTAGTTTTTTGGAAATTATATGGTGGCCAATTTTTTAGTAATTTTATTGGTTATTATTGGTGGTATTGTTCATGGTACTGATTTTCTTGTTAGCTACAGATAAGAAAAAGTACACACGGTTTTACCGTATGATTGAAAAATTCATATGAACTGTTGTAGGAATTGATTTTGTTGAAAGTTTCCCACGTGTTAGATTCATCAATGCCTGATTCGGCTTGTTTGAAAGAGCTTAGTGCGTAGATACTCCGTGTTGACGGCAGTAGATATTCCGTGTTGACGGCAGTAGTCATTTGTCGTGCTAATGAGTTTGCTTGTTTTTTTTATGGTTCTTATGATTGTGGTGCTCAGCACATTGATCGACCATCTTCGATCTGGCCTTCGATTGATTATGAGTTGCTTTCAACAAGACTTATTCGTCAGAGGTTGATAGAGAGCTCTTGTATTGTCTCTATGGTGCTGAGTCGATCTCAATATTTGTATCAGTCATTGATTTCGGAATGCTTAGTTTGGAAAAGCCTTCATTGTTTGCTGTTTGTTCCAGGGAGTAGTAGTTACGTGGATCGTTTCTATGATGATGGTCGGTTTATTCACCAAAAATTTTTAGGACTTCTATTTTGTCTTCCAAGATTAACTAAAAGTTAATATGTTTCTTTGTCCTACGCTCTCATGTGGAACATGTGGGTTAGGTTTATGTCCCCCACTTTTATTTATTTTTCTTCTTTTAATATTATAAGGAGATATAGACAAAAGGATGAATGTTTATCCTTTGTTGCCTAGACATTTTTCGCCTTATATATATATAAACTATTCACGAGCACAAATATTTATCATAGTTTTACTCAATCTCTAAATATTATTATGATTATTTTTAGATTTCATGAAGATTCCTCAAAATCTAAAATTGAATATTTTAAACATTAATAAATAAATTAAGTATTTAGATCATTCACAAGTACCAATGTCTATAATCATCCTCGATCTATGTAAAGTATTATGGGTTTCTTGTTGTATTTAAATTACTTTGTTATTTTATATATATGGTAAAAAAATTAACATTAAAAAGTACTTTAATATACATTGATAATATACAAAAAAAAAAGTTCATAAAAAATAATGATTTATTAAACCAAATAAAATATTTAGATTATTCATAACTATACATGTCTGTCATTAGGGTTGAATACATGTATCAGATTGTGTAATCCCCACTATTCAAAATTTTGGGATTTGTCATTGTTTATCATAGTCATTCTCAATCTGAGAAAAATATTATTATGGTTTTTAGTTGGATTCACTAATTTATTATCATAGATAATTTACTGAAAATAAAACATTTATAATATTCACAAGTACCAATGTCTATCATAATTATTCTCGATCACTATACGAAGTATTCCAACCGATCACATTTATAAGCAAAAATATACTTTCATATTTGGTGAATAATCTATGTATCTAAGCCATAATTTAGACTAGATACAAAGAATGTTCAATAAATTTAAAAGTATATCTTTGTTTATAAATGTCACTCGAGGGAGTATTAGTATGAATTTTGTCATTTTCACGATAATTTTGCCATAAAATCTACAATTCAATATCAAGTCAATATGATTTTGCCATAAAACCAACGATGATTTTGCTAAAAAAAATTCAATATGATGTATAATAAAATATTTAAACTATTCACTAATATCAATGTTTATCAATTTCATTCCCATTCTCCGCGGAGTATTGTTATTGTTTTTAGTTGTTGTCGCGATGATAACGCAGCAAAACCCCACGATTTAATATCTATTATTTGGCGAGTAAATAAAACATTTAGACTATGCATAAATATCAATGTCTATCGTAGTCATTATCGATCCATTGGTTTTTTTAAAATTACTTTACAATTATATACTCCCTTCGTCCCTAATTATATGACTTTATTGAGAAATATTTTTGTCCCTTTTTATAATACTCTCTTTGAATTTTCAACCACATTATTTTTTATTACCAACATACCCTTAATCATGTCATCTCCTTTTCTACTCCTTACAATAAATGATATGACAATAACATAAACAAACTCTCTCTCTGTCTCTCTCTCTCCTAAAGGACAAACATGTAAAAACAACATGAACTATTAATAAATTTATTATTATTATTATTATTATTATTATTATTATTATTATTATTATCAATTTTCTTAATACATTTGTTTTGTCAAATTATCTCTTATAAAAAATCCAAGAGGTGTGGTTGAGCGGTTGGGGCTCATCCTCCTTTGACCAAAGGTCGAGGGTTCGATCCTCACCTTGGGTATGGAGCAGCTTTAAATCCTTGGGCCAGCTATCCTACCCATCGAGGTGCCTCCAATCTAGCGAGGAATTAGTCACTGCGTTCAGCGGTGGATACCCCGGTCTCGACCAAAAAAAATTATCTCTTATAAAAAGGAACGGATGAAGTATTAAGGTTAGCAAATTAACATTTAAAATAATAATCTAATATTTTCTAACAATACTTAACAAGTTGTCAAACTTTCCATTAAAATATCAAATCTTTTTAATTTATATTAAAAATAAAACAAAACATTTAATCAATGTCCTGATTCAAAAAAGCTCAACCTTTATCATGACCATTATTATCTTCCGTGAAATATTATGACTTTCAGTTCTTTTTCTTGAAATATGATGACTTTTAGACCATTTGATTAGAAATCAATTCACTTGTGTGCAATTCTTGTTATGTTAATCCATTATAAACTCAAAAAACTTTTTGACTGACTTCAACTCTCTCTCCATTACTAATAGCTTGTTTGTGAAAAGAAAAAAAAAATTGTTATTCTTTCTCCTCTAGATCTACCATTGTTCATGTACGTTCCACACATGATTTTTTCTTTCTTAATGGCTATGCAAAATACTCGAATGTGATCTTGTTATAGGTTCAATATTGTCTTTCTTTTGACAATTTTACATAATTTTTATTTGTTTCATGTTTTCTTTTTCTTGTAACATTTTTATTGTTTCATGTTTGTTTCACTTATTAAGCTTCTTGAATTTGAGACAAATATTGCAAAATAGTTCTCTCTCACTTCATTGTCCTTGCAAGAGATAGAATCAATTATGGTGAATAATTTTGTTCCAAATGGTCTTTTATTATTTGGTGTTTTTTTTTACTGATTTCAACTCTCTCCATTACTAATCGGCTTCTTTGCAACAAAAAAAAAACAGTTATTCTTTCTCCTCTAGATCTACCATTGCTCATGTACGTTTCACACATGATTTTCTCTTTTTTCATGATTATACAAAATACTCGAATTTGATCTTGCTATAGGTTCAATTGCTTTTCTATTGACAATTTTACATAATTTTTTATTGTTTCACGTTTTTTCATCTTGTAGCATTTTTATTGTTTCATGCTTGTTTAACTTATTAAGCTCGTTGAATTTGAGACAAAAATTGCAAATTAATTCTCTCATTTCATTGTCCTTGCACAAGATAGAATATACTATGGTGAATAATTTTGTCCCAAATGGTCTTTAATATCTGGTGAAACTTTTTTTTGACTGATTTCAACTCTCTCTACTGCTAATCGCCTTCTTTGCAAAAAAAAAAAAACTCTTTTTCTTTCTCCTCTAGATCTACCATATATTGCTCAAGATTAATTATGGTGAATAATTTTGTTCCAAATGGTCTTTTATTATTTGGTATTTTTTTTTTACTGATTTCAACTCTCTCCACTACTAATCGGCTTCTTTGTAAAAAAAAAAACAGTTATTCTTTCTCCTCTAGATCTACCATTGCTCATGTATGTTTCACACATGATTTTCTCTTTTTTCATGATTATACAAAATACTCGAATTTGATCTTGCTATAGGTTCAATTGCTTTTCTATTGACAATTTTACATAATTTTTATTGTTTCACGTTTTTTCATCTTGTAGCATTTTTATTGTTTCATGCTTGTTTAACTTATTAAGCTCGTTGAATTTGAGACAAAAATTGCAAATTAATTCTCTCATTTCATTGTCCTTGCACAAGATAGAATATACTATGGTGAATAATTTTGTCCCAAATGGTCTTTAATATCTGGTGAAATTTTTTTTTTGACTGATTTCAGCTCTCTCTACTGCTAATCGCCTTCTTTGCAAAACAAAAAAAAACTCTTTTTCTTTCTCCTCTAGATCTACCATATATTGCTCATGATTTTTTTTCATTCTTAATGACTATTCAAAATACTCGAATTTGATCTTGGTATAGGTCCAATTGCCTTTCTATTAACAAACATTGCAAATTAATTATCTCATTTCATTGTCCTTGCAGGAGATAGAATTAACTATGATGAATAATATTGATCCAAATGGTCTTTTATTATCCGTTGAAAGAACTTTTGTTCCCAAGGTGCTTGATATAAACAAATGGTCACAAGTTGAACATAGAACTACAGAGCTGCTTGGATGTATTCAGCCCAATAAGAAATCGGAAATACTTCGGAATAATGTTGTATCTTACATTAAGGGCCTCATCACAAACCATGTCCCTTGTCAGGTACCAAAACTCAACTTCAATTTTGTTTTTGGTCAGGCATTTTTGTTAGTGGTTTCTACTAACTGAGTTAAATTTATGGGAACTTTAATTATTTACTTGTTAGTTGTTTATTATGTTCACATAATTACAAATTATAATACCAATTATTTATTCATGACTCAATATAGTACTCGATTTAAATCTTGGTCTTTTCATTGATGTTTATATTTTGAGCAAATAAATTTTTTATTAGTTTTTTCTTACAACAAGATTTTATTTTGAAATAAATACAGATATTAATTGAATGAAATAACATTTATGAAAGATCATCCAAATAAGGTTAACCTTTAAATTGTTTGGAAAAATATTTTTAATTACACACTTTACCTTTGGTCTTTTTAAAGAATTTTTTTGTTGCAGTCTTGATAAAATTTTACAAATAAATTAAAAAATAATAAAGATTGATAAGTAAAGTCTTTTTTACACTTACTTTATTATATGAGTCGACAAAATTTATGTGAAACTTACAATTTAGTAGGTCTCTCGTTTAGATTTTACAACATTAATGAATTATTTTGTATGTCAATAATCTTTGTTTAGGTGAAACAATATACTAACAACATGAATTATTAAACTTCCAAATGTTTGTATTGTACGAATGATGTGCTGCAGGTTTTCCAATTTGGATCAGTACCGTTGAAGACTTACTTACCTGATGGGGATATTGATATTACTGTTTTTGGCATCGATCAAACTTTGCCTGAAATTTTCATTCCTAAGATTCTGCAAATTATAAAGACTGAAAAGAAAAATGAGTTTGCTAAGTTTAAGGTTAAAGATGTTAAACTTGTCAATGCAGAGGTAATTGATACAAAATTTTCTCTTATATTATTTTTTACCCTTGATTATAAGTAAATATTCATTTTTTCAGATTTATCGAATAACTAATATATCTGGTCTATATTTTTTTTTCTTTTTTTTGTTCAATGTTAGGTGAAGATCATAAAGTGTTTGATTGAAAATTATGTAGTTGACATATCTTTTAATCAGTTGAATGGTTTAAGTTCGCTTTGTTTTTTTGAGGAGGTAATATGTTATTATTATAGGAAATTGTGATTATCTGTCTGCTACTCTTGTAAATACTTGTACTCTTTCTCGATACGCCTTGTGCTGAGGAGACTATATATATATATTTCATTTTTGTATGTTAAAAAAAAACATATGTTTTAATTTGCAAGATCCCTAACTAATAATCTATTGTTTCAGGTTGATAATTTGATAAGACAGAATCATATATACAAGCGCAGTATTATACTGATAAAAGCTTGGTGTTACCATGAGAGTCGCCTCCTGGGTTCTAACTGCGGACTCTTTTCGACCTACGCATTGAAAACTTTAGTCTTATACATATTTAATCTTTACAGCAAGAAATTTGCTGGACCACTTGAGGTGACAAACTTGATTGTTTTGGTGTATACATTAATATTTGTGTGGCTTATGAAGAATAGGAAAATAAAATTGATGTTATTTTGATTCTATGGTTGGCACATTTTAGGTACTTTTTCGATTTTTGGAGTTTTATAGTAAATTTGATTGGGAAAACTATTGCATTAGCTTGAGTGGACCAGTGCACCTAGGCTCACTTCCTGATATGACAGGTGAGTGAAAAATTTTATTGTATTGTTGATCATATCTCTTGACTAACACGATCTCTTCGTTATGCTGATAGTCGTTATCTTTTTTCCTCTGAAATCAAAATCATGATAGCCGAGCCTCCAAGAAAAGATCGCCAAAGGCAAGACTTACTTCTCAATGAATGGTTTCTTAGTGCTTGTATGCACTGTTATGGCTATGTGCCGCGCAACCAGGAAGATCACGAAAAACGTTTTGTTTCCAAACACATCAACATTATAGATCCTTTGCGTTTAAACAACAACCTGGGGCGTAGCATTAGTAAAGGTATTTCACGTTAAAACCTTGTTTGAAACAATTATTTACATTTAAGATGTTTATGTTGTAGTAGTTGGAAAAATAAAGAGGTTAATTTGTTCCCTAACATAGAAGTTGTATGAAATTCTGTCTATGCATTATAATTTAAAGAACCATGAATTTTTCCAAATTTTGATAGTGACACTTTGTCTGGTTATAATCTACTCTACAGCTGGTTTCTTTAGGATAAAGAATGCATTTGCTCTTGGTGCTTCAAGGATGTTGAGATTGCTGGACTGCACAGATAAGTTTCGTATCGCTGAATTTGACTACTTTTTCAAAAACACGTGGCATAGACATGGTAATGGCCATTGGATTCATGTAGATGTTTACAATCAATTAAAAAAATCAAATCAAATGTTTAGCTCATGTGTTGCATGTGCTATTTCTCAAACTCAAAGCTCAAGTTTGGATTCTACTCCTATTAGCGAAGCTCCAAATCAGCGTTGTAATGCATCGGTATCAGAAAAAGAAAGGGAAGCAGTGGAATTTTCTTCTTCAATGTCTAATAATAACATGGGATTCAGTTCAAGTTCTGAAGTTGTAGACAATATAAATATAAAAAACTCTTCTACAACTCAAAGCTCAAGTTTGGATTCTAATCCTATTAGCGAAGCTCCAAATCAGCATTGTAATGCATCGGTATCAGAAAAAGAAAAAGAAGCGGTGCACTTTTCTTCTTCAATGTCTGATAATAACATGGGATTCAGTTCAAGTTATGAAGTTGTAGACAATATAAATATAAAAAATTCTTCTAAAAGACAGCAACATGATGGAAAACTGAAAACTTCTTGTGACTTGAGAATTGAAGATGCAGATAAATCGAAAAATGTGTCAAATAATGGACTGTATAAGGAAGAGTCTGATTGTTCGACTATTAAAGAAAATAGCAAGACTATCCCGTTGAGTGGATATCTGCATGCATTGATGGGTCGTTCTCTTGATAAGAAAGAGCATGGTGGTGAGAATATGAGTCAAAGTAGCAAGAGAGGATATCTGGAAGCAGTAAAAGGTACAAAGTCGAAGAACAAAGAGGCAATGAGGCAACAAGAGGAAGAACGTCAAGAACTGCAACGGTTTCCAATGGTTAAAAAGTCGATAAATGTGGGAAAATATAGTGTTAATCCACCTGTTGTAATAATCAAACGTGATAATGTAATGAGCCTAGCAGAAAGTTATAAACACACACCAGCTTCAGGCTCAACCTCAAATGCCAACCTTTCATCATTGCCTCCGAAGACTACTCAGCCTGAAGATGTACGTGGTCAGTCAACTATGAGCACGGACATCTTAACACATGAGAGCACCACTTCTGAACCTGTTGCTTTAAATGTTCATGCACTTCAACCACCGTGCGCATCCGGTCCTACTGTGATACAATCTTCATCCACATTCGCCAATATCAATAATGTTGAAGCTTCACATTATTTATCGAACCAATATTTTCATATTTTGCATGGTGATTTTAACAGTTATTGGGTGAACCTTAAATATGGGCAATATTGTGTGAGTGGCCAATCCGAGAAGCCTTCCTATTTTCCTCACACTCCTGAACTCCCAATGAATTTTCAAGCACATAATTATTGGAACAGCATGAAACCTTCAAGTTCTAGCGGTGTGGCTCTCGTAGCTCCTAGCATGCCAACAACATTTGCTTCTGACTCGCGTATTATGGGTGTAAACCGTCGCATTTCATTTTGGCTTCCCCAATCTAGTCGAGGCCTTGGAACTTTCCTGCCAAACCCAGATTCTTATCATGAGGTTAATACTTATTTCACCCTTTCAACTAAAAGTGTTCTATTTACCATCATATTTTCCGGTTCAATTACAGCATACATATGTCTTTAATGTTTAAATTTTATGCAGAGATATTATGATGAAGAGATTTTCGGTGAACATCAGGATGCAAATAACATATCTGAGACACAATCGAATTTGAATTTCAATTCAAGGGGAATGTCTTCTATATCTGGTGACAGGCAGCCAAGAAATTTCAATTCTAATTTGAGGAATATGTATTTTGGTCGTGGCCATAATCATTACAATCGAACCGAGAAACCAGGTATTTAAATGTTTCACTTTAACTTATTATGATGATATCATAAAAAATATATCTATAACTAATGATTATCATAAGTGATTTTTCATATGCTTGGTTATCTTAGAAGGTAAAAGAGAAGCACCGCGTCAAAGTGAAGAGGTAGGTGAACGGTCAAGTAATTCGAGGAATGTGTATTTTGGTCGTGGCCATAATCATTACAATCGAACTGAGAAACCAGCTGGTATTTAAATGTTTCACTTTAACTTATTATGATGATATCATAAAATATATATATATATATATATATATATATATATATATATATATATATATATATATATATATATATAACTAATGATTATAATAAGTGGTTTTTCTTCCTATGCTTGGTTATCTTAGAAGGTAAAAGAGAAGCACCGCGTCAAGGTGAAGATGTAGGTGAAGGGTCAAGTAATGCCGTTAAATTTGGAAAAGGTTTCTTAAGATCATAATCCAAATTTATCAGGTAATGCTTTGTTTTATTTCATTTTCTTTCTATTATTTTACCTCTATCATAATGCTTATTTAACATCATTTATGACAAATGGTTGATAAAATGAAATTAATTTGTAAGAGAGGTCATAAAAAATCTAGATTTTTGGAACTTCATTGTGATGATAGGTTAATGATTTGGTTCATAAAAATGTTGAATGTGATAGATTTATCATTTATCATGAGTACCTGACATTGATATTGATGATTTTGTCTTACCATCTTATAAGGCTTTTTGTGTGATCATTTATAATGTTTCATTTTTTGTTGCATTGAATTAAACAGTGTTCTATACAATATTGAGTATTGACATCATATTTATTTACAATACATATTTACTCATTTATTATTACTTTATTAAAAATAATTACAAGTCAGAAATATTTTCCTTATTTGTTTGTGCTTCATCTACTATATTCTTGGACAATTGACCCTTTCATACCAAATAAATAATTAAATAGTAACAATTGATCCTTTCTGCAGGTGTTAATCCATTTTTTGCATCAGATAGATGAAGAGGAAATGAGGAACTTGTGTTTTATCTTCAATTCAACTCCCCAAAATTTCTCTGGGTGGTTTTTGACAATAATATATAATACCCTTGCAGACTCTTACTTTATTAAGTCCTTTTATATGTTAATTTTGTTATCTAATGATGTTATAATTGTCATCTTCATGTAAAACTGATCTGCTAGTATTGTCTTTAAATTTTGCTTCACTGATATCAAAATACAATTTCATATAAGAAGTTATTATATATTGAAATTGAAACCTTTTTACAAGATGGAAATATATACAATGTTATTTTACAAACTGTTCCGTTCCATCCTCAAGTGGAGCCACAACGCGCTCTGAGGTATTGTCCACTTTGAGTTGGGTGAAAGCCCACATAGATTTGTCCTTTGTAAAATGCGCATTGTTGGACTGAGGTGTGTGGGTGTCGTATGGAAACTAACCTTATTCTCGAATTCCAAACAACGTGGGGCTTTTTGGATGTACCAGAACACAAACCATCTACTACTTGAAGGAAATTAATTAACAAGTATCCTACCCACTTCTCCAAAACCATTGCGTGGGAAGTAACTATGTAAATGCTGCTAAAGTCTTACTTTGATGACCTATATATTCTATATCTTAATTACCAATATATAAAGGCCTTTGTTAATAAGACATCTTCTTCCATTGTGCAAGTCTTGACAAGAAGATTAGTACTTCCGAAGGGTCGCGCAAAGAGTACAAAGCATTTGTTTCTCTTGGAGTTGAAGACACTATAATTGGATAACCTTGCCCTCTTCTTTGTATAACCTGTAGAAATTTGAGGAAAACCTATCAACTTGGTATCATATATATGTGTGTCTGTTATATGTATCGATCGAATCAGAGTACATTAAGTGATGATAATATGAATGATGCAAGAAAACCTATATACCTTAAAAGCATCTTCGTCGGTTTTATCATCGCCAATATACACAGGAAGCAAATTGCTAGAACTGCTTAATCCTAATATGTCTAGAAAATATTCTACAGCATTTCCTTTGTTCCATTCTATTGATGGCCTTATTTCCAAAACCTATACAAGGAGTGATTATTAATTTCATAAATAGGTGGAATTAAATATTTATGCATATGATCTGAAAATCTGAATCATCTGATATACTATACCTTTTTACCCTCAGTCAAGCAGAACAGTGGATATTTTTCAATCACAGACTTCACTTTCTCTTCCAAAGTGTTATAATCCTGGATTCAAACATCATCATTACCAACAATTAAGCAATAGGAAAATAAACAAACATTGATTACTCAAAGAAATGATATATAAAAACATATTCAAAATTAAATGTTACCTTTTCATGAACCTGCCTGAAATGAACAGAGATGCAGAATTCATTGTCTTCTATTTTTGCACCTTCTATGTCCTTTATTACATTCTCTAATTTTCTTAGAATCTGTTTCCACAAATAGTACATTAAGTACTCAATTTTTACTATAACATATATTGAGGTGTACTAATGTTGAACACCATAGTTTTGTATAACATTTACTGCGAAAATATACATTGAAGATGATTTATTTATGCCAAATTAAATGATTTTTCTTACAATAACATAGTCAATTAATTTAAGAGAATTATTTAGTATTCAAGAAAAAACAATTAAATATAAAAAGTTATGCATGTTGAGTATTATATCCAAGAAAATTTTAGGGTACAAAATGTTCACAAAGAAAAGTGTCATGACACATGACTATGCGTGAAAATGTTGATCGGGGGAAACAATTTGAGTTTTAATGATACGTAATAATTAAGAAATTAAATTTTTTTTGGTTGAAATAAATTTTAAAATTACTAATGTTTTAATATTTGTAATAAAAGTTTTAAATTTTATAATACCTTGAAATACTATATCGAGATTCTTAAAATAATTTGAGAAATAGGGATTTAAATTTGAATCATGTAATGGACTAATTGTTACACTCATCAACTCTCCTAAAAACTTATAATAAGCAGCACTTGTGATTTTATTACATCTTTCAACTTTATTGAACCAATTAAGTTCAAGAAATGAGAAACCAAAAAATATTAATATCTTGATCCCATGTAACATTGCTGACCTCTTGAATTGCAGGCAAAAACTTCTTGGCAGGTTGAAAGGGAACTTCATTGCCCTAAAATTAACATGAATAATTAAGATCATTAGACATTTAGGTTGAGAAAAAACAAACACAATATCAAATGACTTAATTTTTTTTGAGGTAATCAATTGACTTAATTAGAGTATTATACACTAAGTATTAAGTGATTAATTAATTAATTACAACAAAAATTACTCACATTTGTGTGAAGAGTAGTGTTGTTGCATTGGTTGCCATCAGAAGATCTAATTGGGCCTGATGGTGCCATTATGTCCATACCATGACTCCCAGCATAATATAAATTATTTAATTTCACAAAATCTTTTACCTAAAGAAAAAAGCTATAATGAGATATTTTGTTTTTTTATTAATGGAAAACAAATAAAAAATTGAAGAACTTTATAACAACTCACCTTCTCTCTACTTCTTCCACTAATTATTGCTGTTGGAAAATAAGTAGCAACTTCACATACTGCCGCACGCATCTAGCCATTTAAAATTTTATATTAGTATTAAATTAAACACCACATGCACTTAATTAAAAGCTAGATGTAGACATTAATTAATCAATAAGAAGAGTATAAGAAAGAATAAACACAAGCATTTGTACAGGTGCATGAGTGTTGTGTATTCAAGATCAAGAGAAGTATATAATTCAATAATTAACATAAAAATGATGTATCTGATATATATTATAGATTAGATACATAAAATTAAAAAATCAATTTTAGACAAAAAAGATCACTTAATTGTACCTCATCTGACATGAAAGCACGTTCAGGGTCATTTACAATGGGTGATAAGGTACCATCGTAATCTAAAAATACGATGATTCTCTTCTCCGTTGCAGCTTTCATCAATCTATCAAATGAGCTCAATGCAGAAGGGTGCCTTACCTAGTAAGGAATCAAAACATATCATGAGTATGATTAAATAATTACTTTTTCTTTCAATTTATTTTTGAAGTTATCATATTATAGACATGTTTGTCCATTCACAAGAGAATTTTCTATTACCTTTATTACAACTTATGTTTGTCCATACGACATTTTTTATTTTAGACAGGATAATAACATATAGGACTTTTGTTAGTGCTTACCAGCCATGAATCATAGCCAAAGGAATTGAAGTTTAGTGCCCTTGGAATCAAAGTGTGTTCATGCGCATTGCTCAAATCCTCCTTTGCCTTAAAGTTAGGCTGTGTTACCCGCTTAGTGTTATTATGTGTTGTTTGAAACCCCATACTCTCTCTTAGCTTAGTCAGCTTCTTCTTTATAATCTATAAGAAAAAAAAGAAAGAAAATATCAACTTAAATGTAGCATTTGTGTCAATATAGTTATATAAATAACTAGACAAATATATGAATAACATGTATTTTCTGATTTACCTTAAAAGTGACAAGTAGGAAAATCATATGTTTCATGTTTAATTAGAATTTCCTTTGGTGATTCCTTTCACCTGAAAACAAAACAGTGATCAAATATTAAATATTAATCAATTGGAAGAAAAAATTACATAAAAATGTTAAATAATTAATACCCTATTATTTAATACAAATTTTTTTTATATATAATTATTTCTATATATAATAACATGATAAATGGCAAAATATTCACAGGTTATGGGCTTAAAGCAAAAATAACAATTACAAGATATCTGTAAATCAGCCCAATAATAAAAAACATGTGATCACAAATAGCTGTGGGCCGTGACTACAAATAGCAATAAGTGACAGTTTAGTTAATAATAATAATTTCTCTATTTATATTTTTAATCAACAAAAGAACGCAAAATATATATATTAGCACATTAGACTAGCACAAAGAATGCTCCATCTAAGACAAAAACAAAAATTATTACAAGCCCATAGGATTTGAATACCATAAACTAATTAAAGAATTTCTCTTTTTTCTTTTCTTTTTATGAAAATATTTTCCCCTTTAACTGGTTTTTACCTCATAAAAGCACATTATTTTTTTATTTTTGAATGTTTAGGAAATCAAAAAAATTCTACGCATAGATGCACAAACTAAATTTTCGAAATAATTATGATTCATTTAAAAGATTAACTTCTCCCATTAATATTTTTTTCAATTACACCGATCAGACATCTAACTTTAGATCAAATAATTAAAGAACTAAATATGTACCACTTATGTCACATGTTGTTGATAATTTTGTAATCATTATTACAAGTCATTGGTTTGCATTCATCTATGATGACAATATGTCATTATCAAACTTCCAATTTGAATCGGTTTTCACGGTACATATATGCAATTGAAGTAAATAAATAATATAAAAGGTGTGACCATATTCAAGGTTCCCTTTTAAAAGATATCATGATTTTGGTGGACAATTACATTAGTGGATCTCATGATGAAGAAATTATACTATTTTTCCTACGTTTAAACAAAAAAAATGATACAATCTAAGTAAAAAAAAAAAAAAAGAGGTCGGTTGTACTAGGAAGTCATTTTCAACCATATCAAACAAATTCAAAAAAACATATTTAAATGTTTTTTGGGCACTCTCAATCAATTTGGAGAAACCAGGAGCTAACAAATGTTTTCAGTGGGCCAATTATTGAAGAATAAAGTAGTTAAATAACATGAAGGTGTCACTTTCTATATGGAAAAAATTTCCTTTTGTTTTGGTTTAAACAGAAAAGTACATAAAGAAACAATACAAAAATAAAAGAGATTAGTGTATTATTAAAGTATTAGAGAGATTTGACAAACTTGTCCATTTCCACATAGAAAGGCAAAGTTTAAAAGACTAATTAGTTGGGTAGGATATTAGTCGATTCTGACTCAGATGAGAGTGAAATAAGCACAAAAATTAATTAAATTATGAGTTTAAGTCTGCATCAACTACTCTAATACTAATACTTTTTTCTATTTACTAATATTATAGTATATCACTCATTCACATCATTTTCATTTTTTCTATCTTCTCATATCACAATGAAAAGTGAGACATTAATATTTTATTCCTTGAATCAATTAACATAGCTTTTAATTTGGGTCCCATTTAACTACCTCTCTACACACCAACTAACTGATTCTGTTTTTTTTTTCTTTTCCTTGACTAGTTCAAGCCTATGACAAAAAAAAATTAATTAGTATCTCTCAAAGACATCAAGTTAAACAAATTTTACTAATAATTTTTCAAACATAGTCACACATGACACAAAGTTAGTTGGTATAAACGCTATATATAGGGTCTGTTTGGTAAGACATTAAAATGAGCTTATAGCTTATAGCTTATAGCTTATAAGCTCATATGAGAAAAAAAGCCCTGTTTGGTAACTGCATTTCAACATGAGCTTATAGCTTATTTGACTAGCTTTTAGCTTATTTCTCAAACGCTATTTCATATAGCGTTTTAGCTTATAGCTTATAGCTTTTCATCTTTTCTTCCATTTATACCCTTACTATTTTACTTAAAATCCAATTTTATCCTTTATAATTAAAACAAAACATTTATGTTGTACACTTATAGTTATAGTTGTACAATTGTACTGATTCTTGGGTTTATTTTTTCTTTCGTCTAACTTACAAATTTATTTAGTTGTACCTATTTTAGTATTTTGTGTGTTTTTTTTAATGTCTTGTTTCTTTTTTTGGTTCGTAAATTTGGTTTTTTTTGGAAACGTACGTATGTTTGATATATGTATCATTATAAAAAAATTTAGTTGTGGTACTTATGAGCTTATAAGCCTGTACTCAGTACTTACCACTCATATATCACATCCTCTTCTTTTTCTTTTTGTTAGTCAAGACATCCTTCTGTTATAAAAATTATTATTTATAATTTATTTTTATAAAGTATAAATACAGAAATAAAAAATAAAATATTCAAAGAATAAAATATTTAATATATAAAAGATATATCAAATTAATAAATATATAAGAGATTTTATAATTAAGAATGTCCTTTTATGTCATTTCTTATTTTTTAGTCAGTTGAACCGCTAATTTTACCAAACACTACAAATTCAATCAGCTAGCTTATCAGCTATAAGCTATCAGCTAGCTTATCCGCTATCAGCTATAAGCTCATCCGCCATAAGCTAGCTTATAAGCTATCCGCTATTTTTTGCCAAACAGACCCATAATATTGTTAGTGGATTTCATAATAAGATTAATGATAATTATGTGCAGTCGTTGTTGACTACATACAGTCATGCAGTCATTAATCTATGACCGTCTGATCTTCATCAGATGATTCAAAATTTAATGACTAAATTATACTTTTTATAATATCAAAATACATTTTATGGTTGTCTAATAATAATCGAACGGTCATAGAACATTAACTACATGATTGTATCTGCCGAGAATCTAGGTCCCAAATATTTTCCTAAGAAAAAGAAAGTTGAACTTATTTTCATCTTGAGAAAATGACAGATAAAGGTTGGTGAACATGTTCTAGCTATTTAATTAACACCAACCACAAACTTGTGAAGAGTCTTAATTGAAAACGAAAATAGTAAAATCAGAAACAAGGTGAAGAAGATATAAAAACAAAAATACACGTGTAATCTATTATGCAAGCACAAAGAAATTGTACTTTTTTATCGGTTAAAAAAAGTAAAAGGGAGTTGAAGATACGCCAAGTTAAAAATGACATAATTGACTTTTGAAGCCGAAAGTATGAAGGAATGAATGAACACAAAAGAAAAATATAATGCTACTAAGAAAAATATTGGATCTAGCAAGCAAGTGCAATACTACTACCACCGTTTTTATATTATAAAAGTTAAAAAAATTCTTAATGAAATTTAAAAATGCATTGTTTTTTATAATGAAAAATGAAAGTAGTTTATAATTTTAGCTCAACTAAAAGAAAATACTACGTATCAAAAAAACTAAAAGAAAATACTAAAATCATTAGATCGCATGTTCATGATCAAAGTTTGATCTTTAATTGGTCCCTCCATTTTATGTAAGTAATTTTTTGATAAATTTGTCTTTTTATTTATATATAAAAAAATTAAAATGCTATTTAATCATGGTTAATTCAATATCTTAGATGGAAAAAAGTTTGACGTGTCAATAAATGAATTATGAAACCATTGATGCAAATTAAAAACTTAGATGGGTTGGTGGTCGTGTAGGAAGAAGCAAACCTGACATCCTAGTACGACAAACAGGCTAATCTACTAAGACTCGTACTTTTCTACCTTTAGACGTGTTATATTAATTATTACAGTATCATGTCTTGTAAAAACAATGGGAGAGGTGTTTCTCAAAGAAGCAATAGATCATAATCAACATTCACGTGAAGAGATGCTGAAGAATAGAATGTGCAAGATTCACCTAGCTAGCTACTGTAATATTATAAATTTTACAAAGAAATTACATATTTTCTTACAAAGAAATATCATTTAGTTACTCATATATTGATTAAAAAAAATAGACATATAAAAATTATTGAAATATCATTTATAAACTTTTTTAAGTAATCTTTTAAAAAACTATCACCATAACAATAACAAATTAATAGTTAATAATATAATAGTTAACAAAAATAATTTATTTTTTTAATGTTAAAAAAATTGACTTCTACCAATTATTTTTCCATAACTGTGGTAAAATAAAAGTATTTTCCATTAACTAAAATTTCTCAATTTATATGTTTTCTATCAGTTATCAATTATCATTATCTTATCTCTGGCGTTGGTGGTGGAAAGGTGAGTAAGAAAGGGGACAAAAAAGTAAAGAGAAGTACAAAAAAGATGAAAAGTGCACCAACATCAACATGCTTAGCTTCTATTCAATTCATATCACCGACTTTAACCGTTTTATGTCTTTTCAATCGATCTATCTTACACCTAAACGAATGTTTCAGAATTCAGACAACTCACTTAACTTTGAAATTTTGTTACCGTACATAAATATAAAATATTTTTTCAAAAATATAAATATAAATAAAAATATATTTTTGAAAAAGACCCTTAAAAATAGTTAGAATTTAAAATCTAAGTCTAAATTTTCAAAGAGTCTTGTTAACATGTGCCCTAAATTTTTAAGGGCACATATTAAGGAAACCAAAAATAGAAACTTTTACATTAAAAATATAATATTTTGATTTTGAAAATTCACATGAACGACTTTTAAGGCGAATATTTCTATTTTTAATTCATTAACATATGCCTCAAGGGCACATGTTAATCAACATATATAAAAAATGTAGAAATTATAAGGTCGGATTATCATCATCGGAGTTCGATCATTGATCCTCACTTTATGTGTGTAGATTTTTTTTTTGTCGAGACTAGAGTATCTATCGTCTAACAAGGATGGACCCAGACATGCATTATTACTACAAACTATATAAAATTACTACAAATATAACATGCATATCCAAAAAACAACAAATTCTATCCAAAAAATCACAAAATTTCTATTCGAAAAAAAAAAGATAATAACTTATTAAATAATTGTTAAATTGTACATATATCATTGTTATTTAATGCTTCACAAAATTCTACCTTAGATCAAAATATATAGAACACTAAAATTATACATAACTTATTAATTTGTATTTTAAATTTATGCACGTTATCTTACTTGAAAAAATTAAATATAAATTAAACATAGTTTTCGATGTCATTTCATATTATAAAATTAAACTATATAACTTAAAATAATACTCTTCATATAATAAAAAACTAGAAATCATCTATAATATGTACTATGAACTAATATTTACACTAATATTTGAACAAATATGTGTACTGAGAAATTTAAAGTCATCAATTATAAACTATAAACTAGTATTTATATTAATATCTGTATAAATATGTATACAAAATAACATGAAATAATTTATAAAATATTTTTTTTGAAAACAATATGGGTTGGGCTGGTGTCCACACCATACATCAAGGAGGTCCGTTTTTGTCGCCTGAACGTAGTGACTATTCTCATTACTAAATTGAAAGCACCACAAAGGATGAGATAGCTAACTCAGAGACCTAAGATGAGGATCGAACTCTCACTTAGTTAAGGGAAAATTTTATATTCATTTTATAAGATTATATAATTAAACAAAAATTAAAACTTAAAAATAAAAAGTAGTATATATCTGTCTTTTTTTTTTACAATAAATCACTATTTTGTTTATCAAATTCTAAAGACATGGTTGGTTTTACATTTATTGGGTAGTGTAGAATAAGTTAGATCGGTCTACAAGAGAATCTATAGTTTTTTTTGAAAGAAGAGAATCTATGGCTTATTTTAGGGGTGTAATTGGACCGGGTTGGATTGGTTTCGAGTGAATCCGATGTCTGAACCAATGAACTTTCAATTGGTTCAGTTTAGGTCGGTTTGGTTCAGTTTTCAAAAATGAATCTGATCCGAATTAGTCGGTTTTGATCGGATACTATACTCGATTCGCAATATTTTGTTTTTTCGGTATAATATCTGCTATTATTTTTTCAAACACAATATATTTTAAGCTCTATTTTTCAAACAGCTTATAATAATAACATAAATCAAATAAACAATAACATAATTTCTATGTTTGCTTGTGTTGTGCGTGTTCTGCTTCTACATGCTGTTTTGTTTTGAAGGTGAATGTAGTTTGTCCTGTCAAAAAATGAGCCAAATGGGCTGTTATAACATGGTCGGTTCGGTTCATCGATTTTCAAAAATGAAATCCGAGATCCGTACCAAACTAGTTCAGTTTAGTTCGGTTAGGTCAGTTTTTTATCCGAACCAAAAAAGATTAGTTTTTTTTTCGATTTAGATCGGTTTAGATCATCGATTTCATTTATTTTGTCCGATCCACTTACACCCCTAGCTTATTCTATCAAGTTCAAAATAGATTGTTTTTTAAGTAGAGCATATGTTCAGCTTTTTAAAAGTTTATTTGGTTAAAAAATTCAGACTACATATCATAAAAAAATCTTTTAAATTTATTAGATCGGTCTACTTAAATAGATATAAATAATATAATATTATAATTATAATATATGTTAAAAAATAATTATATTTATACATTAAATGTTGTATTTTTGGAGCATCATTAGATGCCGACCTCTTGAATAATCCATCTCCTCTTGAAGACCTCCGTGAACTTCTTAGGAATGATGTAATGTCCGTTTCTAAAAAAGGAATGATGTAATGTGAACTTTCTTCCCTCGTGCTTAGTCTTTCTTTTTAGTTTTGTTTTTTCTTTTTATTAGCTTCTATACCAATAAAATGTTGTATTTTTGCCTAAAATATAAAACCTATAAACTTCTCTTATATCTAAGTTTTTTTTGAAATTAATTATCCAGATCTCCTATTAAATTTAACTTAATTTGACTTTTACTATATGAAATTGGTCTGGATGAATAATAGTCCACGGGCCCAGCACAATCACACGTGTACGGTCCATGACACACATGAGCCCCCGTCAGACAAAATAAAGCCCAAGAGTAACTGCGCATATCTTCGGCCCGTGAAACGGAAGCGAATACTATACACGCTCTCAAATCAAGCGCGTTGGGAAAATGCGTAGAAAAAGAAAATAGAGAAAGAGTCAAAACTAAACTAAAAAAACGAATTCCAACCGCTTTTCTCGTCGCAGCTTCTTCTTTTCCCATAAGCCACTCAAAATAAAAAAATTCTTTTCCCATAAATGAAACAAAAAACCATGATTATTTTTAAGCTCGTCATAACAACTTAGATCTAAGAAAATTGTTTATGAATTTTATAAATAAAAAAACTTGATAATGAAAATTGTTTAAATAATGCAAGTGTTAAATTAAGTATTTTTTTTCAAATTACTAGATACTTTTTGTTCTACCTCAAAAAATAAAAGATACTTTTTGTCCAAATAAACCCTTAGGATTGAAATAAAAAATAATAAGTTTTTTTGGTAACGATATGAAAAACTAAGATCAAATATACACATTAATTCATTAACTATACTAACGATTTCACGATTTCACTCGTAAGTTTACCGAATTGGTAAGTAAATCACATTTTATATGCGAAGGTCGTGATTCGAATCCCAAACACCTTAGGAATTTTGACAAGACTACTTAATTAGTTATCAATTATTTGTATAGGTCATGCTAAACTGTCCCCGAGGCACTTGTTAAGCATATTAAAAAAAAAAAAAAAAGATAAATTAATGTACAAGTTTCAAAATAGATGTAAAAAATACACGAGTTCTAAGACATTAATTTTAATTTTCTTTTTAATAAGCTTTAACTAGTGTCAGATGTTTCTATTTAGTGACAGAAATTGATGACATTAAAAAGAAATATCCAAATCAAAAAGGATGAAGTTATGAAACAAGAGCCGTGACTAAAAGGGAATCAAAATCAACCAAGAAGAAAAAAGTACACCGACGAAGTAAGAAAAAGAAAATACTCAAGCTGAACAATATGATCTAAAACCGACAATTAATTAATATTATTAATGATTTTTTAACTAATATACACAGAAATAAATTATGAATGTTATATCTTAAGTGTTAAGGATACCAAACATCAATGACATGCAATGAAATGAAAGAGGCAAATTCATAGAAATTGGACAGGTGGAATATAATAATGACATTGTAATCTAACAAAAACGAAAGAAAGGACGTTACATACATAAAACAAACACATAAAACAAAGGAAAAAAGCATATTGTAGAAGAGAAAAAGGAACTTACAAAGATTATGGAGTGGTGCAGTTGGTTGTGGCAGTGTTTTCCAATATTGGAAGCAAAATGAAAGAGAAAATGGAAGAGGAGAGAAAAGGAGAAGGGGGAGAAGGGAGAGGAGAAGAGGGTGTTATTTATAGAAGGAAGGGCAAAGGGTTTAGAGAGTATATGGGGTTTGAGTGATTGCCAAGTGCCAATTAGTGGGCCCAATGCATGGAGTAAGAAAAATAAATCAATTGAATACTTATTTTTTTTAAAGTTTTTTCTCTCCAACTTCCTCAAGATTTGAGAGTATCTATCTTGAACTATTTAATAATATTTTAATTGAAATAAAATTTTATAAAATATATCGTCGAATTGAAAATTTATATCATATAAATTATTTGTGTAAAATTTAGACAAATCTAAAATTATTTGATATGTTATTTAGACAACTAAAAATGAACGGTGTTTAAAAAATTACACAAACTGTTAATTTTAATGTGTCTCAATAACATATCAAATGATTTTAAATTTGTCTAAAATTTTACACAAATAATCTATATGATATAAAATTTCAATTCAACAGTGTATTTTATAAAAATTTAAATTAGTTAAGATATTATTGAGTGTTCGAGGTAGATACCCCAAATTTTAAGATGGGTAGACAAGTTGTTGAAAAAAAAAGATTACATCATTACTTTCCAAAAAACTAAAAAGAAAATTAAATCATTTGTTCTCCATACATCTCAAATGTATCTCTCAAAAGAACAATAGTCAATTGAGTTGAGGGAGAGAAGCACTCCAAACTCCAAATCTTGAAGTAGTGAACATTATTAGACTAAATATGTTCAATCAAACATCATATTTGTTTTCTTCTCTCAAATGTATAAGCAAAGAAAACTACCCAAATTAAACATTAGTTGGTCTGATAGTTATTGACGTTAGATTTGATAGAGAGAATTACAGTTCGATTCCGCAACAATGTTTATAAGTGGACAAGACCTATCTGATGTTAGAACTCATCCCGAACCTAGACTACTAAAGTTTCTTTCCCTAAAAACCAGAGGGTAAAAAAAAAAAAGGAGAGTACCCAAGAACAAAGCTGTCAAATGAGTCGGTCCGGACTGGTCTAGTGGGCCAAGCTATATAAATGGGTCAAATGTCAATATTGTCCGGTCAAAATTATTATTGGACTACTATTAATGAGTTTGGCCCCTTCTATATGGGTTAATGGGCTAGCCGGCCAAATCCATTTCATATTTTTCTCATTTATTCGATCATTTTTATGTCATTTTGATATATTATTTTTTCATAATTAAAAATTATTTATTGAGTAAGTATAAATAATTTTTACACCAACATTAAATATTAATTAAACTCTAGTTTGATTCCTGTAAAAAATTTGAATCAAATTAAGAGTAGTAGATTATAAATTTTATTTTTATCAAATTTTTAGATAAATATAATCCTTTTTAATAAACTTACACATTTAACTATATTTTGTTATAATAAATTTTCAATTAGATGATAATTTGGTAAGTTTCGCCATTGATATTATTTTACAAAAGTGATATAATTTTTATGATAATAGGGCAGCCCGAAGCCAGTAGACTAGCCCGACTTCGCCCGATTTTCATAAGGGCTAATGAGCCTAGTCCAAAAAGGTATAATTGCATTTAGGTAAAGAATATTGAAGTATGACCCTCCCTAGACTGTGGGCTAATGGGTCATCCCATCAATCCAACCTATTTTTGATAATTATATCCGAGGATGGGATATGAGCGTCTTAATGAGAGAGAGTAAAGTTGCATAGGAATGAAAGTCATTTAGCTGAATATTAACAATCCGATCCAAAATTGATTGAGAATCAGATTCCTTGATGACATACCATACGATCCAAAATGAAAGTCAATTGAAGACATCCAAATAGTTGAAAGTTCGACTACTATATTAGAAACGAACTCTATCATAAAATCCAACAAAATCATGAATCCAAATACCAAATTTTCTAAACCAAGAATCCAAATACCGCATAGATTTTTCTTATTGTCTAATGTGATATCAAACGGACAATAAGAAAAATAGAAAATACCATATGACACAATATAATAAGTATATTTTGATTCATTAATCATTTGTTCTAAAGTTCAATTACGACCAACATATGTGAAAAAAAAGTTGTTGGGAGATGCTAATCCACTTAATAAATTTAAATTATTTGAGAAATTAATCTTTATAATTGTGTGTAAATATGTTAGATTAATTAGAATTTGCTTATGTTTAAGCCTAAAAAATATAATTTATTTTTGTTTATACTCGGTGCTAGCTCCCTCCCCCCTGTTCTTGAATATAACAACAATTGCATAATGACTTAAATTTCTTTTTTGTTCTTCACGTTTTATAAAACTCACAAATTTAACCCCTTATTTTTTTCAGAGCAATTTTGATCTCCTATTCACAAATGCCATGTTTTGATGGCTCAATGTTACAAGATCATAAAACTTGAGCTATTCTAGATATTATCCTACCTATTAAGCTAGCATCTAGTTTGGTAACTATAGTGAGAAGAAGAACAAGCTCCACCTAGAAGAAGAAATATCTCTCATATCCTAAAAAAAAATTTGGTTATAACCTAAGTTTGATTTCTAATTTTTATTTATTTTTTATTTCTAATTTATGTTTTTTTTCCTTTAAATAAAATCATCAATATGCTACAATATAATTGCTTTTCCTGATCAATTTTATTTCTTTTTATGACCGACCTCTCTTCTTTAGGGTATCTACATCCTTCCATAAATTCATTGATTTGAATTTTGACCTTTCTAAAAAATAAAAGTTGTACTTAATTAAATAGTAACTTTTTTTTGGTTACAACTTTAAATAGAAAATTAACATATTCTTTTCAGTCACATTATAAATAAAAATACATTCTTATTTTTTTTGACAAAAAAAAACATTATATCAGTTATTCAATAAATTTAGACTATATTATAAATTAAAAGATCATGCTAACCGGTACCAACGGGGAATTAGTTAAGAAACCTAAAAGAAGAAAGTTTTAAAATAAAAATATTATTGTTTTAAACTTTTGAGGAGTTGACTGCACAATTTTTAATATACATTTTTACATATGGTTCCTTAACCAGTGCCCCGGGGGAACCGGATATATCAGTAATAAATTTAAAAAGTATATTTGAACCATTAGTTTTTTTTTTGACAAAATTTGAACTATTAGTTACTTTCACAATTTCTAACTTTTTTTTTATACATCGAAAAAATAGATTTGTCCTATCAGGTCTGGACCTTCGCCTATACCCAACCCATGTTCCCAAACTCTATATCACTTGAGCTATCCTACGGGAATTTTTACTCTTCTTTTGAATCAATATATTATATCTTATTAATTATTCTTATATTTAAGGACCAAAATAGTAGTAGTATTTATTTTGGTTTACTAATAAATAAAAAAACACATGCATGAACTCTTTATACGAGTCAAAAAAGAGAGTAAAAGAAAGGTCTTTTAATTTGAATGCATACAGAATGCAGTGTCGGTGAATGAGTCAACACTCAACACCTTTATTTAATTAACATTAACATTCATCAACATTTACCCAAACAGCCCTACAAGGCTAGGTCACGCATAGATTTTGTTAAATAATGAGCTACTGATAAAATATTATTCCGTCCCAATTTATTTGTTACAGTTGACTAAATCACACACTTTAAGAAAAATGTATGAATGAAAGAGAGTGAATACAGAATTTTACAAAAATGAATTTTTGAGTATTTATTTCTCTCACCTAATGATTGTTCTAAGAAGTAAAATAGAAAAAATCAATGTTATAAATATATATCATTTATTTTAAGATAAACAATTTTAGGACGGAGGAGTACCTTTTGTTGCTAATGGAAATACATTATCAACATTTTAAGTGGGCACACATATTTAGTTACTATGTAATATCTAAACATATGCCCTGTTTCAAAATACAAAGAAAAAATTGGTCAAATAGAGTTGATGCATTTTGTTCAAAATTTTAACTAAATATATTAACTTTATTGGATAAATTTTCTCTTATATTTTAAGATAAATGGAGGACATATAAAAAATTATTATTTAATTATTTTAAATTAAAATCTTTTTGGTATTTTTTAAACTACATATTATTTTCCTTTCACATTTTATCAATTATGTATGTGTGTATTTAAAAAGTGTGACCAAATTATTGTGTTCACCCTAAACTTGAGTCTTGGACTCTTAGCTTGGAGAGTATATATACCATGTCCATATGTTATTAGTTAAAAAATCATCTTATTAAATCTAGCTTTTTTTTTTAATCAACTAAAAAACTCAATGTATTGAATTAAAAGGTACACACTAGGATGACACAAGATATGCACATCTTAGAGACAGATACAAAAGTCATTACAAATCAAGTAATTCGTATATTATTGTTTTTTTGTTTTTGACAAGTCGTATGTTATTAATATATTATTGAAATATTAATGTTTCTTTGTTTCTTTTTCTATTAGTTTCATTTACTATTTATTACTTTTTTTTTATATTCCTCTTCATTTATCTTTCAATATAATTGATATTTGTAAAGTAATTTAGTGTAATTTTTTTTTTCATACAAAATTAAATAATGTTTTTTGAGTGAAATTATAAAAAAGGTATATAATTTGAGACAGAAATAATATTAAATAAAAAGTTTTAGCTTTTTCTATAAATTATACGAACCTTTAATTTCTCTTCAAAGTCATTGTATCTGTCCCATTAGAGTTTTTCCAAGAACCTTCCTCCAAAAGTTTTATTAATTACTTGCATATAGTATAGTCAATGACTTCATATGGTTTTAATTTCATAATATAATCAATATTCATACTACACCCGGGATTCTCTGTCTTGTGCAGATGGTTTCTGTAAAAATGTCTTTGAACAAGAGACATCTTAGAGTATTATTTCAGTGGAACAGTCCTCTTGACTAAAATGCCAATGGAATTTGTTTCTTAGCTTAAGTTGTGTCTAAGTACACTTTTGAGAATATATGATAGATTTAGAGAATATATATGCAGTCCTATGTTTATTAAAATAATAATATGAAATGTACAAGAAATAACTTCTACATTCATTTGAGTAAAAGAACATACAAAAAGAACTTCCACGTACATTCACATAATATTAAAAATTTCAATGGAGACATTGAAATAAAAGATCTCTAATGAGTTGAGAATGAAAATTGTGTGTAAAATTTCTGTAACTCGTTATAGGACCGTTCATTGATGATAGTGTTATAAATGTTAATTAAACACTTACTTAATTAGTTTATTCAACATAGAATCCAATGAAATAGTGTAGCAAAAAAACAGAGAATCCAATTTATTTACTTACTAGATTGTAGACAAAAACTACTACTCCCTCCATCCCAATTTAAGTGTCCTAGTTGACCACTTCACACACTTTAAAGTGTGTAAATGAAAGAGAGAGAATAAGACTTTTACAAAAATACCCTCACTTTTTATTGGTAGTATATATTGAAATACTAAAAAGTAGATTCTTTAGTTACTTTATTGTCTTATTTAATCATTATACTATAAAGTGATAAGGGTAAAATAGAAAAAAGCAATAATGTTATAAATACTATGTGACAATTATTTTGGGACAAACAATTTTGGCAAGTATAACACTTATTTTGGAACGGATGGAGTACTATAAAACTTTAGATCGACACAACTATACACAATTACACATTAAAGATTAATTAGACACCCTCACAAGAAATTATCTATCAATATCATTTAATTATATTAAAAATAGGATGGGATAATGTTGATATTATGAGTAACTCTAAAATGAGTTACTCTGCTTAATAACTCATTATTCAGGATGAATTTTATTAATTTAACCGTTCAATTAAAAGCTCTCATTAAATAGATCAACTATACATGTTTTTATGAAATTTATAACTATTTAATACTACCTTCCTATTTATAATTAAAGTTTATTATATATGTAAGTTTATCAATTCCAATATGCATTTATTGGTAACTATACCAATTTCAATGAGGGATAATTTTAGAATTCAAAGTATTTTTTTTAGAATAATAAATTAGAAAAACCACTCTCTTTGGTTTGTGTAATTTTTAGAGTTTGTCTCTTATAAATAAGAACGGAGGTAGTACATCATTAGATAATCTCAATAGAACGTATAATAAACTTTTAAAAAATACAAGTAAACATTAATGGTTAAATTACATAACTATGAATTTCATTTTATATAAAAATACACGCACTTAATCATTAATATATAATAACAATAATTAACAGTTAAATTTGTGAAATACATCATAAACACATGCCGGCATGCAAGAATTGCTCCTAATACCATATATTATTGGTGTTAGGTTTGGGTAACCCATGAAAAGAGAAAAACTTGTGAAAGAAAAAAGAGAGGCCCAAGTTGTTTAGGATGGAAGAAGCCCAAGGCTTTGTGTACTTTTGTCTGATTTTGTGTTTACTGTTTAGGGAGTTTATTTTACTACAAGAAATACTAATAAGAAAGGTGCGACTAGGCCAAAAAATAACCGCCCTGTCTAGAGAATAAGCCAACATATTCGTTTGCGCTTGATGAACTTTATCTCAAAGTTCAAATTACTATTTAACAACAACTTGATAAAAATAATAATAGAGCTAAATTCAGACACTCCATTGTATTTTGCACGTATATTATCGACCACAATTTTGGAGTCACTTTCAAACACAATATTATTCCACCCTCTTGCACTTGCTACTCGTACTGCTTCTAAAATGGCCATAGCTTCACCTTCACAAATTGACAGATGTGATTACAAATGTTTGTTCCTGCTGCAACAAAAGGGCCATGAACATTACGAACAGACTAACCCCACCCCGTTTGACTGAAAGTTCTATAGAAACTTGCATCTACAGTATCATTGTGTTGCTGCTGCATAACATTTACAGCACTCCATTCTGCCCCCGTGAATTTTCCTTCATGCAACGCTTATACCCAGAACGCTTATACTCTCTTCTAAGAAAGATTAATTTTATGAAAAATTATGTGCAACTTTAAATAAATAATAATGACATTTTTGCATCACGTATAAAACTGCAATTGGCAGATGAATCATATGAAAGTAAAACTCAAATAATTAGGCCTAGCCATAAACTTGAAAAGTAAAACACCAAGGAATAAAAACCCAAAAAAACAATATTAATCATCTTTCTTGCAGATTGATGAATGATAATTGTGTTCACCATGAGTATGGACATCCACATATAGTCTAGGAACAACATGTCTAAAAATTATATAATAAAAACCAAAAGATACTAAGGATCATCTGGGTCAGGCTTACAAAAGAGGAGTAAAGAGGGTGTATTTTTACCAAAATATAAATATAAATTTCCAAAGCCTATTGCTTAAAAACAGTCACATCATGTTGTGCATTGTCATCCACGATCCCATTTTTTGTTTACCATCCTCGTTTGAACATTTCTGCTCTACAAGATTTTGTAGCATCATCTCTTCTATATTCAAAATGCGTTCTTCAGTAGAACTGAACTGTAGGTTATGCGTCTTCTTCTTCCGGCTTTCTAAACATTACCTGCTGCCTCATTAGCTTCTGTTTCTTTCTGGAGGAGATCTAAAGGAGTAGCTGCTGGATCCAACTCTCGACAACCTATTGGAGCATTATGAGCTTCTAGACCACTGAGCAAGTGATTAGGAACCTGGTGAGAGAATCGAAACATCTCTTCTTTAGGAATCCTCCTAACCTCATTATGGTCGTTGTGCCTTTGGAATACTGTTCTAAAGCCAAGAGACTTAACAAGGGGAGTAACTAATATACCATTCTCTTCACTGAAATCATCAAGAACTTCCACCATGTCATACTTGTGTATCACTTCATCTGAAGTGTGTTCATTCCAATCAGGAGACCAGTTTCTATATAGTGCCCAGACTTCCCCCTTACCAGGAAAGATGCGGACAACTCCTCTGGTGCCTTTTGTCCACCTAACCTTGTGTGAAAATGAATTCAATGATTCAGTTACTTCATGCTTGCCAGTCCTGAAATCCCCACAAGTTTTAATAAAACCAGAACCAACCCAATCTATTGGGCCCAATTCACTGTTGCTTCGAGAGTTAAGCCAACTGATCCGCATTCTAAATGGCTTAGTGGAGATCACCTTGTGAATTCTAGCATAATATCTAGGCATTCCATCGTCATCATCATAAGCAGCCCAGACCTGGTCCTCTGCAAAGGAACTTTCAGCTCTATCCAGGTCAAAATTGTGAAAATCAGGATCCGGAACATTGATTGTAACAAAGGCTTGGCTCTTCTTAACTGTATCGTCAGACGTCACAGGTAATGAATCAACATCAAAATGCTTATTTCCATTAACATTGGACTCTCCGTACTTCTCCGAACCAGTTGTTTTGTCATTAAATGTGTTTTTGTGTCTCTTATTCTCTTTGTTCTTGTTAGCCATCTTAGCTTCAGCCTTTAACCTCAATTCTTCAAGTGCCTTACGAATTTCATTTCGTGCCTTATCCATCAACATGTTTCGTAACTCAAACATTGACAACTCTCGTGTGCTGTAATGCTGCTTACCAGCAATACCTGAAAACCCATAAGTCCTTTCTCTATCCAAGTTAGCCTTTCCTGGTTCAGAGAAACTGCCCAAACCTGCTGCTCCATGTCCCATAGCCATATGATTTGGGATATAACCTGGAAACCCATTATTGCGAATATCATCTGTCTTCCTTTTCTTCATAGAGCCATCAGCTCTCTTAGACATTTGAATCCTCTCCCATTCAGCAATTGATGGTGCTCCTTCTCTCTTTACTTTCTCACTTGCCTTCTGCACAACACTTGCAGCTTGAGCAGCAACAGAAGACGATCCATCTGTGCTACCAAAACCAGCCATTCTGGATTGGGAACCCCACTGAAGGTTTGAATTATTACTTCCAGCATTACGTCGAGAATTCTGGTGCTGTTGATTAGAGGGCACACTTGATGGCTTAAAAACATTGGGAGGCGGACCCCTCTCTACAGCCACAAAAGCTTCATTACAGTTGGGACATAAAAGGGTGTGATTCAAATAAACTCTGAGATATTCGTAATGTGTCCTGCACTTATTACAGAGAGTCCAAAAGGTTTCAGCCTTTTTCTGTGCAGGAGGGGCAGAAGCTGAAGGAGCCCGACCATTATTCTTCCCAGTCCTCGCATTGGAAGTCGCATTCTTCTTAAAATGATAATAACCATTTGAACTGGGTACATTGGATGGATGCCCAGCACGGTTGGTAGTATGTTGGAAGCCTTTCAAACTCCTCTTCTGGTTATATTCTAGTCTTTTGATCTTATCTGATAACAAACTCCATGCCTCTGAAACCAGCTTAAATGCACCCTCTGCACCTACAGACTTGTTTTTGTCAGGATGAAGGGTGAGAGCCAGCTTTCTGTATTGCTTTCTAACAGTATCTTCATCAGCAAAGGGGCTCACTCCAAGTATACCATACCAATCCATTTCTCCACTTACTTTGTTCTCGGCAGATATATAAATATCAATAGTAGTCAAAAACTGGGAAATATCCTCCAAATCAGGATACAAATTTTGAGCCTTGAGAGCAAACTTCTTTGAACCCATATATTCCCTTTCAGAAAATTTCCTCTCTGCTATTTCTTTGGCCCTAAGTGCCTCATCTTTGTTGCACTCCATCATTTCCAACTTTTGATATGTTTGCCCTTCACGCTTGCTAAAAGACAAAATGATTTTACCACAAATACTGGATTCTGTAGCAAGCAACCTTTGCTTGAGATAACCCCTAGAGTACCTGAACCAACAGAGAAACAATCTGAGAAGCAAGCCACTAACATTATTGAGATTTAAGTGTGTTGAGCATAAAATATAAGCAAATCATCTTTTCAAAGTACGCATCATGTATCAATAGTCAAAGCTAATACGGAAAAGACTAGTTTCTGAAATTATGAGAGCAACTTGTAAGAATATTCATTTTCAATAATTAAAATTGGGTCTCTGCGTCAGAAAAAAACTTAGGTCTCATGCATCGAGTATCGTAGAAAATTTCTATGGTCACCTGTAAGAAAAAACATATGTTTTGTGTGTCGGCGAAAGACATGTTATTAACTTAAGTGACATTATTGTCAAATTACAAGATATAGACACAATCTCTCGCCAGGCCTGATTCCAATATGATTTCATGAAAAATATCAACAGTAATAACTGGCAGCCTATCCTATCAATGCATAGAACTAGCATGTAACCGACTTATATAATTACCAGCCTAACCAAATAATCGAGTACATTTTTAAAGAGCAGAAAAGGTAAACATTACTTTTTATACGAAAAACATCACTTGTAAACATGAGTTAATGTTCATAAGCTCTCCTTAAGTTAATGTTCACAACGACTTTATAAATAAATTTGATTCAGTATTTGCAAACTCCACCCAAATCCATGATCATAATTCATAGCAGCTCAGCATGAACTAAACTAATCACAAATCAAATGTACCGAATTCGATTCGTATCGTATCATCAAAACTAACAACAACAAATAAAAAAGATTGAAATAACTACAAAACCCAAAATCCCCAAAACGATCCAATTACATACAAAATTCACACAACACAAAAAAAAAAAAAAATTCTTACAAACAAAAAAAAAAGTTAACAAAGTGCGAAATGTTCGGAAATTAACCTGTAATTTTACGACGCAAATTTCGAAGCTAACAGAATCCCGCCACGGATCTACAGTAGTAGCTGAACAATTCGAAACGAACAACAAAGCTCGAAATTGAGAAACAAAGTGCAATTGAGCTTCAAAATCTTCGAAATGAAAACCCTAAAACCTGCACGGGTTTCAAATCAAAGAAAAAATTGAGCAAAAAAATAAAATACAAAACACGAGATTGATGCAATAAAGTGGAAAATGATGAGAAAATGGAAAAACCTAATTGGAGAAAAAAGGTGTAACGTTTGAGGAATTTGAATCTGAGAAGACGGTCACGATATACAGTGACCCATCTGTCAAAGCCCTTATGAAATGTGAAGAATCTATTTTGCCCCAATTTTACTACTTGCTTTGCTGGTTAATTGATTTTTCTTTTTCTTGTATAAGTTTTTTTTTTCTTTTCTCTTAACCCAAACAATGCTCCCTTTTTATAATGGATTGGGACCCAATTAACTTAACTAGGGTTAAATTTTAACCATGGTTTATAACATTTGGTTTCTATGGTATGTAATGTGTGTTGAGTTGTCCTAGCTCAACTGATAGAAAATGTCGAAATTGTTAGGTAAAATGTCTATAATCGAGGTTTGATTTTCGATCCATCTATTTTGTGTGTGTGAGTTTATAATAGTTTTGTCATTTCGTCTATGTACAAAAAAATGGTGTATCGATTTGATTTGGTTTTTTATTTTATTTTTGTCTGTTATTAAGTGATAAATGATATTGAAACTCACATACTGTACGGTCTTAAGTGTTTTTTTTAGGCAAAACGAGAAATATATTAAAAAAAATATAAAAACGAAAAGAGATATGAGACATTAAACATCATCCAGCTACAATCTAATTAGAAATACATTGTAATCATACAAACAATATGTGCACTCTTCACAAGCGCGACTTAGCGACCCGTGTAAGGGGGCGAAACCAAATTAAAAAATATAAGTAAAGTCTAAGTTCAAATCCAGGTGAATGCGTTAACGGTTAAGATAACAATATAAGTAATATCGGATTAGGTAGAATTTTTGAACAATTTGTTAGATTTAATCAAGTAAACAATTTAATGGTTATAAAAAAAACAGAGAAAGTAATTTCAAAAATTAAGAAATTTACTTTTCAATTTTTGGAAATTAAATTATACTTTTAACATTTTAGAATTTTGGTACTGCTAAAATAAATGCACAAACTTTTGGTCAAAAACTAAAATAAATTGTACAATAAGAAAAATCAATTAAACTGATTTTAATTAATTAGATCTTCAACTTCATTCAGTCGCTAATATGGTCCTTATTATATATCCTATTGTTATGTTATGAAAACTTTGAAGTTAATTTTTTGGTTCAATTTTTCCATGACAGACCATGACAAGCAATTTTGTCAAGGAAAAGAAGATATCATGTCTAGTAATTTGCACATATTAACATAAAAAACGTGATAAGTTGTAGTATATCTTAATTTTTAATTAATTGCAATTGCAATTTTATTTATTTCTTGATCGAAATTCGAATTACTAAGTTGTAGTATATCTTTTTTGAGAACCTATAGGGTTTCAGATTGACATTTTACCAAACTTTCTTACATCCAAGGCTCACTCCAACTGTAATAATTAAAAGCTATTAATGTAACTTCCACATCAACGCGGTTTTCAGCCACAGTTTTATTTTGACGTGCTGTGATATCAAACATTAGCTTAGAGAGGGATTTGACTTAGATTTCATTGCATCAAGTCTAGTACACTAACGACTAATGTCAGGCGTTACTCGTTAGTGTGCTAGACTACTCATTCCAAACATGTTTGTGGATTCTACTTTTATTTGTTTATTTAGTGCCTGTTTTCCTTTCAACTTCTACATGCACTGTCTTTTTTTCTTTCTTTCTTTCAATCAGCTACAAGCATTGCCACTGACTATTCAGTTGTGCGAATAAGTTTGAACTTTTTTTACACGCTTACCAGAAAACTCTAAAGAGCTTGCTGCGCTTGCGCAATTTCTTGCAAGCCTTACCGCTTATTTTTGTGAAGTATGCTGGCCCTGGAAGATTCTGATGTCTGTGTTTTCATGTTGTGCCATGGTTGGTTTCCACCAAATCTGCAAGGTGGGGGGAGAGGCAGCAAGTAGACTGGGGCGGTGGAGACGAGAGGTCTATAAGTAAGTCTGTAATGATACAATCCAAATATTTACATTCTTTAAGTTGAGAGATTTTTTCCATCAAAAGAAAAAAAGTTGAGAGATTTTTAGTCCAAGATATGCTTAGGTGTAACCAATTTGTGCAAGAAAATCTTGTAACGCGGTTTCTTTTGCTTTTTCATTGTATTTTCCGTCTTCTTTGTCTTCTGGTACATGTACAATTAGTTCAGTTATTAAGTTTTGCTGAACTCAATCGCGGAAATAATACCAAGAAAAGATTGTCTGTGGTCCTATCAATTTGGAACTGATAACACAAAAAGATGCATGTTGCATTTATTACACAAAAACAAAAATACCAAACTGGAGCCTCTACAAGCCGCAAACTTATTTATAGCAAACACCATAATCAGTTATAGAAAGAGCATGAATCCATCAATGATCACAACAATACAAGAGTGACTTACATTACAAAACGGATGAATAAACAAATCATCAGTTGTTTGACATGCACAAGTCAGACATTAAGGATGTGCAGACTTTTCGCTCAATAAATCAAACACATTTTTGTGAGCTTTTCATTGCCTGCTCATGCTGACTGCTAGCTATACCTGCTTTATCAGGATTAGCTGGGTGTTTTTTTTCATGATTGAATCGTACCACAATGCAAGTAATATTATCTGCACTGCCGCGATTAAAAGCGGCTTCTGTTAATTTACGAGCAGCTACTTCAGCAGCATCTTCCGAGCGTGCAAGAGAAACAGCATCCTGATCACAGATGGCATATTGAAGTAAATAAACACCCAAGTGCCAAAGAGAAAAATAAACACAGCGCAACAGTTTTTAAAAATAATCATAATCCCACTCTAGCAGAAAAGTAAACAAAACCACGTATATAAATAAATCATGCCAGTTTGGCAACACAATAAATGGAGGTTATCAGTCCAAGAATGTTTCAAAAGCTTCATTTACGGTATTGATAAGCTTCATTTATGGTATTCATTAACGATCTACTCAACATAATTAACCACATATTTGAAATGTGTTAACCATTAATTTGTTATCGAACTTTGATGTCAAATTTGGGTCAAAATAACACAACTCCTACAATACGGGGTATTTGATAACATGGCATAGGATTAGGTTCAAAATACACATCCTCATGCTCATTATCTTTTCTTGATTATTATACCAATTGTATTTAGTTACCGAGGACAATCAACTCCTGCCTCATTGGAAATCAATATATAGTATATGTGGAAGCAACAAGCAGTGCAGGGCTAAGAATGGAGACCAATCTTACCTCATTCTGTACTACATCCCAGACTCCATCACTTGCAAGAACAAGCACCTCAGTTTCTTTATCTATCTCTTGGTCCTGAAAATGGATGAGGAAATAAAGAAGAATGTCAACATAATATAATCCTTCACTTCAACATGCAATTGTTCATAACACAGGTTATCCACATCATGGAAAAATAAGCTGAGGCTTCCTGCATCATCAAAGGAAAATATATAATCTAATTGTTTTCTGGCTACAGTGGGGAAGGAACACAACAGATGTAGCTGCAAATAAAATCATCTAATATCATTGGGCATGCTAAGGGACATGGCTTTCAAAAAAGTATTTGAAATTCTTACTTACATGACAAAATGCTTTATATTTCCCACAAAATATGGACAAAATCCACATGGATCTAAAAAAAATAGTGAATTGCCAATTTAATGCCTAATATAATCGGGACCGGTTAGTTTGGATCCCTGGAATTGATTTTTTTGTTTTTATCACATTAGTCCATCTGGGATAATTTCAATTTTCAAGGACTAAATTGAGCAATAAAAAAATAATAACACAATAACCGATTTCTAATTACATGAATCATTTTGAAGTTTCATTAATTTCATGGACCGAATTACCCAATCTCTAAAGTTTCAAGACTAAAATGATGATCCACTAAAATGTTAGTTATATAAAACTAAGGTTATCTTCTTAAAAACAATGCAATTTCAGTTAAATAGATCATACTCGCACAAACTAGGGTCTGGAGCTGTAGAGATTTAGTGAACAGACTGTCAACTTCGGGCCATTTGTCGCTAGCCTTTTGGTGCTTCACAATGTGCACCAGTATTGAATAACCAATGCATGACTTGCGGTGCGTTCTTTTACCCCTTCTCTCATTAGCTGCAATATTTTTCACTTGTTCTTTCTCTCACTTGTCACTTCTTCATGTTGCAAAATTCCCAAGCCCTCAACTCACACTATATTTACATTTGCACTTTTTTTATTTCAGTTCCTGTTTTTACTACTAATTACAAAAATACTACATTGTTTTCACTTTATTTCCTATTTTTAAAGAATTGTTGTAATAATCATTGAAAACACCGCTTTCTATTTTCTACGACAAATTATAAGAAAATCACAAACACTTTATCAAATCAAACAGGCCATAATAGTTTCTATTATGAGACATTATCAACATTCACTGTTAGGATTTGGCATCCATGCCGAGAAAATGATCACTACCTTGAACCATCTAATCAAATTATAAATTACAGAACCATGAGGTACACAAGTTAATCAAGGATCACCTGGATTTCAGGTTCTGCTACAACAAATGGCTTCAGCATTCGGTTGCCAAATGCACGAGACATTGCTAGCACCCCTCCAACCCTCCATGTACCTGACCAGCAGATAAACACAAGTAAATATCTCTTCCTTGAGTTACTTATTTAATATCTTAATGAAACTACCTCCCTTGGATGGACAAAAAAAGTTAAGGCAAAGATATGGAGTTTATTATTCCAATCTAGTATAAGTTAAGAACAGAGATGTATCCATCAAATCTCAATATGCTCCACATCCACTCTCACTGTTACTCTGTAGTTTGTATCACAAAACATTGAACATGTAATTGACATGTATGCTAGAAACACATTTCCCAATTACAATGTAGTTTACACTTTTTAGGTTCAAAATTTTCACACATGGTTAAAACATATCAATCAGCCAGGAGATAATACTCTGTGCTTGTTATTATGTCAACAAAAACCGGCACAAACTTCCGATGTCAACATCAAACAACTTAAACCTAAACTTTGGCCGATGATAAATCAATGGAAATCCCATCAGATTCCAAACCGACCACACTGTATCTTACACAAAATGCACCAAAAGCATATTATAAATAATAGAACCATCTAAAGTAGTAAGTTCACTACTTAAAAAGCATAGGTTACCTGCCCACATGACAACACCCCCAGCATTCTCAATTCTCTTCCGCTCATCACTTCTATTAGGTTTATGATCCTCAGAGAGAGCAATTGCTGTCAAAATGAAATTCAAGGTTAAGAAGTCTATACATACTATAGTTCTCAAAATTCATTTAAATGAAAGAAAGAAAATTAAGCATACAAGAACCCAATGAGCAGGCGAGGAAACCCTTGCTTTGTTAGAAATGCTTTAATTTCCATAAGGCCTCTTATATTTATATTTTATACTATTAGCATATTTCACGATATATGTTTTCTCCTGTAATCATATCACTATATGAATTTGTTTTTAAGAAAAGAAGAAATATGATATGAGAACTTAAACACTAACAAAATTATTAGTTGATTAGACAAGAAATGTAATGTGAAGAAATCATAATAAATTTGGTAATCTAAATATTACCTTTTCCAGCTTTTGATATTACAGTTCTAGAATCTCCAACATTGGCAACATAAAGATGGTTATCAACCAAAACAGCGGTTGAAGCAGTAGACCCATCGTCCCGGAAATTATCTTTTTCAGAGTCCAGAAACGCAGCATCGGTCTGCTGATATGTTTCACCTGCAAGTTTACTTAAGTTACTATACATGCACATGCTCATCGAGACGGTGAAAAATGAAAGCACTCCATGCAAAAACCGACCCCAGACCCCTTGAACGAAATAGGACTAACACAATAAACACATACGCAAATGTTTCCAATGATATTAGATTTAACAAGAAGGTATAAATGAATGGTAAGAAGTGACATGTCTTCAATATTAAAAGAAATCACAAGTGAAATTGGAACATGAGAGCATGCAGACACACTTATAGCCAATTTGGTATCCGTCAAAAACTTTGGATGTTTCATGAGATTCTCAAATAGATGATCCTTCAAATATTCAGCTGCACGAGACCCTCCATGACCTGTATGGAATATTAAAATTTCATTTAGACATTCTCAAGGCAACAAAACAGATGATTATCATTGACATCTACAAACCGATAAATAAACAAGCACCCCAAATAGCGGCTAATGTAATATTTTCTCCTTTACTTCCATTAAACTAAAATATAAATAACCCAAACAAGTATAACTCGTGAACCATTTTAGACATAAACATTAGATGTTATGAACATGGTTGGATAATACACTTTTGTCCTTTTTATTTACTAAGGGCAAGAAACTGAACAATAAGTTGCAATTTTGTAATATTGGAAAACTCAGTAGTAAACCAGTTGACTAAAGCTTATAGTTCCATGTTTCCCTGAAGTTTTAGTGTTATTCACTTAGCTTGTAATTGTGTATGCAAAAGCTTCATTTTTTATATGCAATGCCTACACAATATGGATAGTCAATATTATAATTGAATAAATATGAATAATCAATATTATTGGGAAATTCAATTATAATATGGATAGTCCAACGCTTATTATTTGAGTTGCCTAGAGGAACTAGAAAGATTTATCATTCTAGGAAGCGAGAACAAGGCTGGTAATTTTTACCATCAAATATTCCAAATAAGCACACTGAACGACCATCAATGATTGATGTCTTAACATCATAGAAATCCTCCATGGTCACTCTCTTCCCCCTAAAGCTTGAATACCCGCAGCTAAGTCTTTCATCTTGACTGCCAAATAAAAATTCAGCGAAATAAGCACAACTTGATAGATAGATAGATAGATAGATAGATAGATAGATAGATAGATAGATAGATAGATAGATAGATAGATAGATAGATAGATAGGAAAAAAGCATAAATTACAACACAAATCCAACTACTCAACCATTCTTCCAGTGTAAGCCCTACTAAAATCTCACATATATTGGAATTTTGGTCCGGATGAATTCAACATAGTAATATCCAAAGAGTAGAACTGAATATCGTGAATAAAACTACCTTCCTGATTTAAAGTGCAACAGGTCATCAATATTCAGGCTTTAACCACCAATAGTAGTTGGTGACCTTTTGATAAAAATTACTATATGCCATTGCTCCTGTGTTATTCTTTGGTCTAATTTTGCGCACAGAAAGATATAATCCATAATCAAAGGATAAATCAGCACATTAGCTTCATTGAAGTAATGATCTCTTGCCACTAACTGCACATGGTGTACATTTGTTTAGATTGCACTACACCCACCCAAACATATTAGTTTATATACCTCTTATTAAAATTGCATCTGCAAGTCACACTTCAAATGGGCAAGTCACACTTCAAATGGACAAGTCACTTATCCATTTAAAATGGTCATCAAAAGTTTATTTTGGCAGTGTAATGATATGAATACTCATTATTTGGATGGATGATTGGTCACACAATATAGAATCAAGAAAAAATTTATCAGAGAAAAAATAGGGATAGATCCAATAGTAGGAAAGAGGGAAGAGTCTTTATGTAAATAAATAGCTAAGGAGAGTAGATCAAATAGAGGACAGAAATGAGATAAGAGAAATGTCTAGGAAACCATTAAGTGAGATTTAGAGTTAAATGGTCTATCATTATATATGATTTGTAGCATTATGGCATCATTTGATCCATGTATATGATTCCATCTAATGGCAAAATGCTACGGTCTGTCGATGTCAAATCACATCATTAAAGCTAAAACCGTTTTCATTCGCTCACATCCTTTGGTAAGTTGATAATACAGACCAGTTTGGTATGAAGTAAATAAAAGCATTCATAGATGAGTTTTTTTTATACAAATTTACAAATAAAACTTACCTGCGACTAATCCCTCCATTTTTAACCCCATATGGTAAAAAAGTATTTTTCCCCTTACAATTAATCAAACTTCCTAAATAATAGCAACCCCAAGAAAAAAAACAAAAACCAATCATTGCAAAATTGATTCTCTCCGGAAATACAAGCTAAAACAATCCAAACACAAACAACATTAGATACCGCAACCACCAACAACTAATACTTTGGTCCTAATCTTACAACGAACAAATGGAGATGCATAATATTGAAAAAATATCAAGTTCCACATCGAAAAGAAATAAAACCTGGAAATAGTTTATAAAGAGTCGCACCCGGTCACAACTATCACCTTATAAGCCGGTTTTATAACAATCAGATAGACCCAATATAAAAATCTAATATAAAATGGCAAATAAAAACAAAGGATCAAGCTATTTTTTTTTGTGGTACATCGGAAAGATAAACTTATTCCAGGGAATTGATCCCTGGACCTCCCCCTACCTAACCCATATGTCCCTCAACTCTTACCACTTGAGCTATCCTATGGGGACAATGTTTAAAATCCTTTGATTAAAATTGAGCAGATACATACATACATACATTTTCAATATTTAAAATCAAACAAACAAAATATTAAATAAAATGGTGTAAAATGATATTAACCTCTTCCATCCACCAGTAACAAAACCAGAACGAGCAGAATCATCATCTTTCTGCGAAACCGTATTATTATTTTTATTATTATTATTATTATCCACAGAGGAGGGTCCAGCACTTGTTGACATAGAACCTGTTTCAACCATCATCCCTATATATCTCTTAAAATAAGAAGCAGCAACAAATTGTTGATGATGATGATGATGATGATGATGATTCAGTCTTTGCAAACGCAAACCCTTGTTGACAACAAAAACTGCAGGTCGAAGAAAAATAGAACTCACACACCTTACGCATACCATCTACCCTAGAATCACAGAAAACAATTCAATTACTATTCATGAATCAAAATGTGAATCAAAATGCGCGAAATGGAAAAAATGAAGAAGATCGGTGATGAATCGTTACTCACATTCGATTCAGAAGACGTAACGATGCATTCGAAAGAGATGAATGAGATTAAGGAGAGTTAATTAGTTAATTGAGATTATGGTGATGATCGATGTTAAATTGAAATGAAAGGAGGGGAGGAAAAAAGAAACAAGTGTGAAGGTGATGTTAAAGCCACGTATTGTAAACAGATTTTGTGTGTGTTTTGAAAGAATGAATCAAAAAAAACGGTTTGAATCTAAAAAGGATGATAGATCAGAATATGATGAGATATGAGGGTTCTTGCACAGGCTTCCCTGTGGACACTTGTGACAACAAGAAGAGACTTACTTATTTTATTTTATATATTTTTTTTGGAAGGTAGCTAAAAAGAAAATTAAAATTAAAAAGAAAAATTATTAACGAAGAAAAAATGGTTGAAATGCATTATTGTTTAGAAGATTATAAAATTTTTTAGAGGAGAGGTATGAGTTAAAAAATTGGCATTTGAGGAAATTAAGTTTAAAAAAAATTTGCATATTGATTATCTTCTTTAAGAGCATGATTATCGCCTGCTTTTAAGAGTTGCTACATTTTTTTTCAATGCATCTATGACAGATGAGAATCGATAATTGAGAAATAAAGACGTGCATAAATGTGCAACATTCATAAACAGAGAGACGTGTATAAATCTGCACATTAATTATCTTTTCTAAGTATTTGATAGAGATAAACATTTATTTGAGAAAGCAACTCATTTAAATTCTATATTAACACATACTTAACTTATATGAAGTTGACTAAGTGTACAAATAAGAATATCATACAAACAAGTTCATCAATACTCATATTTTTGGCTAACAAGAGGCTCATGTCGTCTGTAGATAATAGATAATTTCGTGAGCAAAATGTTAGATGACCCTTGAATAAAGCCAGAGAAACTTGTAAGAAAATGATTGAAGGTGTTTCTAATAATGCCATCAAATTTAGCTCGAACAGGAGAACCGAAATAACTTCCATCCATATTCAAATTGGTACAAGAATAGTTATTATTGTTTCACATGATATATCTATCTATCAATTTGTCGTTAGAAGCGTGGAAAAAACAAATTCTTAATGTTTTGAACATAGCTTGAATGCTTAAGGAGAGATAAGTTAAGAACCAAATCTCATTGTTTACATCAAATTGCGGTGATTTTTTATTCTCTCTCTATAGAATTTAATGAGTGTGAAAAATGCTCAAAAAATAGTAAAATATAAGTTCTAAATTTAATGTACTCAAAAAAGAATTACATCATCTTTATTAATAATAATAATTGGATGTCCCAATAATTAAGCTAATTAGCTAATTGATAAAGATATCGTATTTTATCTATAGGGGTTGAAGTTCGAATTTCAGACATTTACTTATCTAAATTAAGAGTGAAATTTCTAGGCACTAACTAAACTACTTCACCCAATAAAATAATAATTGAAAAAAAAACAACTTTTATATTTAAAATTGTATTTTCTTTATGCTTTTATAGAATTGTTTATAAAAGTTTTAAGATATTTTTTACGTCTAATTTATTAACTAGTGAATCTGGTGGACTAGTTAACATTTTTCTAATTAATAAAATTAATAATAAGAAATTTATGTCATTTCATTCAACACAATAGAAGTAAAGATGTGATCATTTACAATAAAAATTGTGTTGATTAAACCAAACAATGAAGCTCAAATGGTTAATTAATGAATTCTTAGGAGGAATAATTTTTTGTCATACTTTATTTATCTTGCAACAAAACTTTAGATTTTCATACCTCTTTTCCCTTGATATCTAATGATTAACAGATAAAAAATATGTGGTGTATAGCATACAAGATTGACATCTGGTTATAGGTTGTAGGGGCAACAAAATTGTTTGTCTCATAACAAAACTTATCTTAAAGTTTGAAAATATTATAGAGATCTACACACAAATTCATGATATTGTCAAACTCAATGTTGTTACTAAAGTAACTGATAATATCGTCTATCACTAGTTTACAATCCAGCTTAATTGACACTCTTGACAGTCTTATATTATTCAACCAAATTATTTCTTAGTCCCAATGATTCTGCGTCCATAGTCGGACTTAGAGGTACACCTTAGTGCATACAAACACTTGTGTATGTGTCTCTCAAGTTTCAGTTCCTTGAAGCTCACGGTGATCATGCAAATTAACATTGTCACATTTAACAAAAGAGAATACTATTGAATGCCTTCAAATCCTTTAACCAACACCGTATCCCCAAAGCTTAAATAAATTATTAACATGAGAAAAGTAATACTATTGCAATTATGTTCAGACTTCAAGGCACATTTTGGCGGAGCAAGAAAATTTGTAAAACCTAAAAAAAAAATTCAATTATAAACAAAATTCTGAGTACAATTAATTTTAAAGAACCAACATTTTTTGCCGGAGCACAGACAAATGTCTAAATATGCCGAGCTGTAAATCCACCACATTATGCATGGCATTGGCGAGCATGCACATGGAATTTCAATGATATATAATATAAGAGCAGTGCAATTAGAAATCGAAAAGCCCCTACAATATAATATATATAGACCCAATATATTTATCTAAGCAAATGTCAAAATTTTGTTATCATTTTCATTGCCGCAAATATATACTATTCTCCCTAACTATAGCCTTCAATATTTTTTCGCTTTCATCAAAAAATTTCACAACAGGAGTTTTTCATCTCCTTCCTAGCTATTTAAAAATGTGAAAAAGTAAAAGTAAAAAAAAAATTGTTAAGAAATTAAACATTTAAACCCTATTAAGTCACGAACTCCATAAGTGCACTAACAATGTCCCCATTGTGAGTCTTGAGAGCCTTTACAGCTTTACTCTTGGACACTCCTGTTTGTGTCATCACCAAATCAATGTAGTAGGAATCCACGCCAGTTTCATCAACCTCCTCTTCTTCTTCCTTCTCATCGTATTCTTCATCCACGCCATCATCTTTATCTTTATCTCTATCTTTTTCTTCATCATCGTCGAACTTGAAATCTTCGTCATCTACATCCCAGTCCCACCATGAGGACAGATGAACATCTTCAACAGTTGGAACATCGCCCTCTGGTTCAACGTGCATGAAATCGTCGTAGTTTACAACCCACCATGAGGACAAGGAAACGTTGACTTCCTCTTCAGAACCGTCGTCGTCGAAGGGTTTGATCATCTGCTCAATCGCTTCCATTGTTTTTTGAAGCGCTTGTTATTTTTGGAGGATTGGTTGTGTTATTTGGAACCCTAACCAAATTCCCGTTTGTTTCGTGAGTTGTGGAATGAATAAATAATAACCAACCACCGATTGGGTATTTGGGTTTGGGCTTTACTTATTGTTTTGCTAGTTAGATTAGCTAAGTTGCTTAGTAGGGGTGGAATGAAAAAAAAAAAAAATACTGGAACAATGTATTGCAGGGGTGGAATGAATAATAAAATTAATAATGTAAAAAATTTAATAATAAAAAGGGCGAAATAGGATTATCAAGTGGCTTCTAGGGGTGAAGGGTTAATTGTAGGGGTGAGAGGGCAATTTTTCAGTTATTTGGCGTGCAAGTAACATAACTAATTAGTACTAATAATTGTTTATGAAAAATATTCCCTCAGTTCTAAAATATAAGGGAAAAATAATACCGTATTTTATAAAATTCTTATTAAAAAAAGTGGCTTAATACTAATAAAAAGATATAGAAATTTGTCTTGACCAAAATAAATATATATCAAAATGCACAATATAAAAAAAAAAGATAAGTACAAAGTATAAACTATATCAATATATTTTATTTTAAAATAATACTAGTAAAAAAATAAGTACTTTTAAATACAATTTTTTTACCAAACAATTTTTATTTTATTTGTAAAATTCTTTTTATTACTTTTAAGCTTTAAAACAGTTTTTACTCTTAAAAAAAACTGGGTCAAACGAAGTCTAACTCCTCCTTATATTCCAATACTAACTTCGGAAGTAGTTCGCAACATGCATAAAACAAAAGAACACGAGTGAGCCTTAGAATTTTAGCTCTATAGACATCATTTTTAGCTTATGCAGCTTAGTATTATATTTTCCTAACATCTCTTGCACTCTGCTTAATTAGATTAATTTATTTTAGAAAAGAAATTTAATATTTTGCCAATTTCCAGAGAGTTTTTTTTATTTGAAAAACATTTCTAGAAAACAGCTAAGCGAAGGTATGCATTAGGAAGCTCAAAACTTCATGTCACTACTCCAGTTTTTTATATAAACAAAAAGGTACACACATTTGGTCTAAATTTTTACCAAATACATGTACTTTTGCTTATAATAAAAACTGGAGGGAGTTCCACTTATCAATTTACATCAGGTAACTGCCACTGATTATTTTTGCTTACACGATATGACATACAATTCAATTCTAAAAACTGTTTCTCTCATTACCAAAAGGGGTCACCGATAGTATATTACATGTAGTTTCCCAAAGCTCACGCGCAAATTTGGCGTTTCGCGAAAGTGCTGAAGAGTTTATAGTTCTACCTTTCCCCCCAAAGAAGTAAGCTCCTGATGTTCCCTGCAAAAAATGTAGCTTATTAACATTTTGAACCCAATGGCTTCAGTTAAGGCTAAAACACGAGGAATACCAATAATTGCATCAGGTTAAACTTAGAAATGACTACATCTTATGGTATACTGATACTCCCTCCGTCCCAAAATATAAGGGAAAGTAAAAAAAACACATTTATTAAGAAAACATAAACATGACAATTAGAAATATGGTTTTGTGGGATTTTTCTTAGAATAAGTGCATGGAAAGATGTAAAATCAATTTTGATTGGTTATTGTTTATAGAGAAAAGTGGAGAGAAAAAATTAAATGCAATTTACATTTAATTTCATGAGAATAAGGAAAAAAACATTCTCGAAATTGATTTTTTCCCTTCTATTTTGGGACAAAAAAAAGTGGTTTTTCCCCTTATATTTCGGGACGGAGGGAGTAATAAGTAAATGAAAATGTAACGTAGATATTAACAAAGATCGCTAAAAGAGTACTCACGGGCGGAACAAGAGCAGCATCAATAATTGACTCTTTCCCACACTCAGAAGATTCCAATAGGTGTAGGTGTTTTAGTACATAGAATGCCAACCAAGATAGGCTTGCCGGAACTTCTCGCATGATGTTTGTTTGTACAACTCCAGGATCTGCAACACTGATGCACAACAATACACAAAATGAATATTAAAGTGGAGTAGAACCCATGAATATTAACCAAAAGTATAATAAAGATTTATCACAAAGCTTAAAACATTTTTTATCTCTCTCTTTTGCTAGCAACTTTTAATTTTCCCGTCTGATTTTTACTCATGTTTATTCTTCTTGCAACACTAGCTCAAACCCAAATTAACTCATATTGGTGCTATTTATGCAACACTAGGTCAAACCCAACCACAAGTGACTGAAATGAGTTTTCATAAAAGTGTAGCTGTTCCCGATTAACATTTTTCTGTCATGTGATTTACAGGTTTGGCATGAGATTCGTAGCCAAGACATTGTGTACATATAGTGGCATATACATTTCCCAAAAAGCAAATGCCCATGTGTTGTGCAGAAAAGAGATTTGCAAAACAAGATTTTGTAGGAAAGTCATGGAAGCAATCCGACAAACACACATGAGCAACAAAGATGACAGTAATACATTAATTGGTTAAACTATACAAAAACAAATATTCTATCTTTATACAAATACACGGCACTTGGAAACAAGATAGCAAAAGGAAATGAAAGTTGATTTAGTAAACATACTTGACAAATATCTGATGAGATTTACCCATTTGGCAAAGCTGTTGGTGGAGCTCAAATGAGAAGAGAAGTAGGCATACTTCAAGAAAATTAAACGCTAATTAGGAATTGGGACTTAAAGATACAATGTCTTATGTATAAGTTCATCCAGAATATGCAGCTTACGTTTTGAATACTCATATATCTGAGCATATGGATATCGTTTTGAACTTAAAAATCTCTTCCCAGATACAGTTCCCTCATCAACCTGCATATTAGTAACTGAAGAAAAGAGCATGAGAAGGATCTATAGGAGAGCTATTGTAGTGAAAGCTGCTAAGCATTTATGGATGACAATAAAACTGAAAGAGTAGGATCACCGGACAATAATATAAATCAAAAAAATGAGAACTAAAATTATTATCCTACCAGCTCGGTGAGTAAAGGATGCTACATTCACAATTTTGGAAGATACAGGACTGCTTTCAAGAAGTGGTAACAGAAGCTTGGTCAAAACAAATGCGCCGATATAATTTGTGCCGATCATCCTGGGATAAAGAGTGGAAATTGTTAGTGAATTTAAAAGTGACTACTAATTTTGATACTATGACATTAGACAAACATGGAGCAAATATAAAACAGATAAACAATCTTGTATCAAGGTCTTCCATAAAAATGCATCCATAGTGCATACAAACACTTGTTTCTGTGTTTTTCAAGTTTCAGTTACATCAAAGTCACGGTGATCATGCAAATCAACACGGTCTCAATTTTTTTGACATTTCACAAGGAGAATGCTAATGAGTGCCCTAAGGGCATTGGTTAAGAAACCAAAGGAAAAATGTGTATGAAAACTGAGGTAATTATTACATTAAGCAACGACTTACATTTTCAAGCTAAAATATCCTTTTATGGATACCTTAACTGATGCCCTTAGGGGATACATTAGCACATTAAGGGCATCAGTTAGCAAGATCCTTTAACAAATACCTATTAGCGTATCCTCAAAAAGCTTAAATAAATTATGAACAGTAGGAAAGTAATGCTATTTGCAATTGCAAGTGTGCGACCTATGCACCTTTTGTTGTGTTATGCATAATAAATTAATAATGCATGGCAAGCTTGCATATGGAAGTTACTTCCATATGCAAGCTTGCCATGCTTCCAATGATAAAGATAGAATTTTGTTAACACTACCAGGAGAGATTAAAAAAAGTAATTACTGATCGAAGCCCTCAGCTGTGACTCTAGGAGATGTAGCCAGTATTCCAGCATTGTTTATTAGTATTTGTACTGAGCAGTGCAAATCGGAATCCAAAAGCCACTGCCGCAGAGAATTTTTGAACTTTATAATCGACTCAATCGATGAAAGGTCAGCCTGAAAAGCTTTAAGTTGAGCATCCTCGTGCCAACCTTTGATCTTTGTTATGGTCTATCAAACAATGTGAAGAACACTGGTAAGATAGATACTAGGCATGGAATCGTCATTACCATGATGCTAATAATTAATGTAGAAAAATACCTCCGACAACAACTGCTCTGATCTTCCAACTGCATAATCCACAATTGGAATCTTAGGTATTTATTGCTTAGACTAGAAGAAAAAGAGCTAGCTAGCAACACATATTTTCATATTAGTGGAAAAAAACCCAAGTGAATTTTATCCTACTAAATAATCTGCCTCATTCTCTATTAGTGGAACCCGAGTGAATTTCACTTATTATTGAATGGAATATGGAAAATAGTGTATTATTGTTAGTATATCAAATAATCCCGTTTAGTTTCATGTTTTTCAATTCAACTAATAAACAGAAGAGGATATAGATCCAATATTTCTCTTACCATTTTCTTTTGCAATTTTTGAAAACAAATTCAACATTTTCAAAAAAATAAATTTAACAAAAATGTCAAAACAGGCTTTATCTAATGTGCACAAGATAGTCTCATGTGCAAGTTTGTTTTTTACCATTTTATCAATAAGTCCTATCTTATCTCATTTCATTTGATCCAATAACGGATACTAACTTGTGCACTATGAAGCACAAACACGGACACCGGACACAACACGAACACTGACACGTCGACACAAATATTTTTTTTTTGAAAAAGTGATATAATTCAATATTCAATGTAATCGTAAGTGTCGTGTGTCGGACACGATACATGTCTCACACGGGGACACATCTAATCTAAAGAGTGTCGGAGCTTCATAGGACTTACCAATTACAACAACATAACCTTCCTTGGAAAGCTTGCAGGCAGTTGATAATCCAAGACCAGATGTTGCCTGCAAAATAAATAAATAAATTAAAAATTGAAATTATTCCACGAAAATGGCAAGAAACAGATTGAGTGAAACTTACACCGGTGATGACACAAACCGGTCTATTAGGAAACAAGGAAGGTGAAGACCTAACATATGGTACGATTTTGTGAGAAAATAGCGAATCCTTTAACAATTGAAAGTGAGAAAATGCAACAGAAAATGTCCATAGCAACGTCATTCTCCAGAATTGAATCGAACAAATGAAAAGTAGTGATCTCCATAAATCCTTTATCAATTCAATCACTCTCCATATCAACGCCATCAATAGAATTTTTCAGAGTATCCAAACGTGTAGAAAATTGTAGCTGAGATATTACTAACTAATACCGGTTGTGACGGCACATCTGGTGGTTTCGACGGCGGTGGTAGTGGTGGACTGTTGAACGGTGATTGGAATGAGGCAGGAGGCGATGCCGACGGTGGTTTCGTAAGTGATGGAGTCAGAGGTGAGAAGTCTGAGGTGTGAGTTAAGAGGAGAGAGTGTTCGCGTTCGTGTTCGTTTGGCATTCAAATAGCATAAACATTACAGTATTACACACCGTGGAATGTCCATCAATTTTATATGTTATTTTATTTTATTTTGTTTTCACCACTTGTTTAATTTAATTCTAAATCATTTAAAAATATCAAATAATTTTATTTTTTTTATTGTAGTTATAAGAGATCGAATTGTGATTATTTCTATCAAAATTCAGCGTTAATCAACACTTAGCTAAACTAACTACTAGTGGAATGTAGATGAATCCTTATGTGTAGTTTGTAGGGTGTAAATGGATCGAAAAAAATTGATTAAATCGACGATCCAAACCAATCCAAACCGAAGAAAGATGAATTTTTTTGGTTCACACCATAAACCAAACAATGAAAATCGAGGTGGTTTGGTTCGGATCTCGAATTTCATTTTCTTGAACCATCAAATTGAGGAACCGAACCGATATGTTTGGTTAACCACTTGAGAGCTCACTGCGCTAATTAGGGCTGAGCAGAAAACCGTGACCCGCCCGAAACCCGTAAAAACCGAAAATAAATTAACTGACACGGGCGGGTCGAGTCGGATGTCGGGTGATAAATTGACAAAAATCAGTTAAGACTGAGTCTACACGGGCGGGTATGGTTTGAGAAATTTAATTTCGTCGGTATCCGAACGCGCCCACCTACAAAGCCTAGATCAAAATGGTAGTAGTATCTGACATAAAGTAACACCTATAGTCATAGTGAACCAACTTTTCCTTTCTTTAGTTTGTATCCCACTGCTGCAATAAATTCTTATTCTACTTTTTCATATTATTATATCTCATTTATTCATATAAATTTTTTCATCTCCCAATATCTTTCCTTTTCACCTCTCAGATGTCCCATCCAAGGAGTAAAAGAAAAATATTTTCATCATCTCAAATCAATTCAATGTTCATCGGTGCAGACAATTTGCTTATCACTTCAACACTACTTTTTGAATTATATTATTTTGAGCTCTTTCATCTTCCATTGTTCTTCTTAAGTTCTCTTCTTTCTTGCTTCTTTTTTCTTCTGCAAAACTGGTTTCTAGTTTCTACACCAAAGCAAAGAAAAATATATTTTTTGGAACGGCAGCAGAGAGGAAGATGTATGGTGTTCTTGAGTTGGAGATGAACAAGCAAATCCTTCACACTGTAACCCGTTTAAACCGCCCAGAAAAACCGAAGACCCATTAAACCCGAACCCGTCAAAACCGATGCTCATAATGGTCGGAAATGGGCCATATTTTTTCTCTCACGGTTCTTCTCGGTGGGAGGTTTTGGGCCCGAAACCGCCCAAAACCGACCGATGCACAGCCCTAGCGCTAATTGCTTGAACCAACCCAACTTAAATCCACAAGATAAAATACAGACATAAAACAAAACACACAAATTTCAAAACTTTTGTCTTCCATCATAGAATTGAAATTTATCATTTCAAAATGGAGAATTGAAATTTTATTTTGGTTGAACTTTGTTATTTTATGTTTGAATTAATGAACTTAATTTCATATAAATTGTATTTTATATTTGGTGGTGAACTCTTTTCCACTTATGATTTGTATTGTTTTATTTGTATTTGATGGCGAACTCTTCTCCACTTATGACTTATATTTGTATTTGGTGGTGAACACCAACTTGTATTTTTAATTTGATGGTAAACTTCATTCTACATATATGTTGTATTTTGTATTTTAAAATTATGTTATTGTTTACTTGATTTATGTTATTATTCTAAGTCGTTTGAAAAATAAAACTTGAAATATACCGTTTGAAAAAAAAATATAACTTGAAGTATATCATTTAAAAAAAAAATAATAGCAGAGATTATACTAAAAAAAATAAAATATTACAAACCGAGTATAATATCTCATAATTTAGATCAGATCTATTTTTAAAAACCAAACCAATTAAGAGTTTATTAATTCAGACATTAAATTTACTCAAAATTAATCCAAATTGATCCGCTTATACCTCCAACGTTTGGGCCTAATTTTTTATTAAGACACAAACATGACGAATTACTATTAGGAAAAAGCTAACTAATGCACTCCATACACTAGTTAAGGAACCTCAATATAGTATTATTGTATTGAAACTTGTATAATCAATGTTTACAAAAGTTAAAAAATGTTGTTTTCAATATAAAACTTACTCCCTCCGTCCCAAAATATAAGCAAATTCGACTTTTTAGGTACATTTGACTATTGATGTATCTAGTTCATATTATGGAGCAAATACATCAATAATCAAATATACTTAAAAAGTCAAATTTGCTTACATTTTAGGACAGAGAAAATATTTTTTTTGTATTCTTAACTAGTGTATTAACAACCCTGTTTTAATAGATGTAATAATTGAGGGAAAGTGGGACCCGCGCCAGAGTGGACTTTTCTTCTGTCTGTGTATGACTAACAACAGTATTCAACCGCAACGCAAACTCTCTCTCTCTCTCTCTCTTTCTCCGTCGCTGTCTGTAAATAATAACCTCTCTCTCTCTCACACAAATATTGGCCGTTTTCCACGAACCTTCTCTTCCACTTCAATTCTTCTTTGTTCCAGGCGCTGTTTCAGTTTCAGTTTCATTTCAAATCCTTCACTTATTACACATGGTACCTTTCTCTGTAACAACTTTTTCTTATCTTCTTTCTTGTTTGATATTATTATCTATCCTTTTGTTTACTACTGTTTGTAACGTACTACATAGTTTGGACATGATTATCAATAATACACTCTTGCTTTTCCGTAATTATTATTTTTTGTATTATGTAATAAACACTGCAATCACTAATCATCATCCGTATCATGGTGTTTTCTAGTTTTGTATGCGCTGACTAATTTTAGGATAACTAACCCAGAGCTGTTGTTGAGCGGTTGGCGTTTATCCTACCTTAACCAAGCATCGATGATTCGATCAAACATCTTTAAATCTTTAAGTTAGTTGTCCCACCCTTTGAGGTGTTCTAGGGGAATAGTCACTCTATTCGGCGGTGAATACCCTGGTCTTGATGAAATAGAAATTTAGGATAACTGTATTTCTGAGGACTTTTACCTCTCTTTTGGATTTCTCAGCTATTGTTGAATTTTGTTTACTTTGCTTGGGCGGCTATTTAATTTTATCCTATTGTTATTAATTATTACTATTTTTTTGGTTGACTAATTCTTAAAATCTGTATTATTTTGTTGTAGGTTGTGACAAATTGAGGTACAAGGAGAGGAGAATCTTACTGTTTTGTAAGATTTATTACAGAACACGGATCCATTGTGTTCTGTCTTGCTTTTGAACTGTGTCACAATTATGACTTTTCAGCAAGATAAATTTGTTAGGTTAGTCTAGTGCTACCTGCCTTTATTTACTATACTATATTTTGTTTAATTTCATTATTTAGAATCAATTTAGTTGTCAATGGAGGCTAGTATTTTGTGCTTGCAAATTACTTTGTCAAAGTCACTTTATCATCAGAAGTTTGAGTAGTCTACCAAATTAGTCTCTGACTTTGTAGGACACCCTCAAATAGGTACCTTGAGATTATGAGTATTTCAAAAAGGTCCTTAACTATTAAACTGTCAAATTGGTCCCTAATATGAAGCGCAGACACTTCTCGGAATAAGCGTGTCCCGGTGTCGGACACCACCGACACTTACGTTTACATGGAAATATATCATTTTCTCAAAAAAATTATCCATGTCAGTGTCCGTGTCATGTTCCGTGTCCGTGCTTCGTAGGTCCATATATTTAACCACGTATTATCAATTAAGTCTCTATTTTAACAACTTAACTTACTTCAATTTGGTCTCTAAGTTTATCCACTTACTTTCAATTTAGTCCCTAACATTGTTTGAAGGACTAATATGAGCAAAATTTAACAGAGTCATGGACCTTTTCGAAATATTCATAGTATTTGAGAACTTTTACAAAGTTGGAAAGTGATTTGGTGGTTTACTCTCAGGAGTTTTATTGCCTAATTAGCATTTGTGTCTGGATTTCTCTTCATCAAATGGTTTATCATGGACTGAGATTATGTTTGTTATTTATATGATGTTCAGATTTCAGGACTGGAATTCAGATATTAACTCTCCTGGAATTCAAGTAACGCGGTCAGGGAGAATTAGAACTACACTAAAAACAGTTTCCAGGAAGTTTCAAAGGGGGTTCGAATCTAGTTCTGAGAGGATAAAGGGATTTGCAAAACCATTCAAATCTTTTTCCCATAACAGTTTACTTACTAGATTTTTTAGTTCTAGAAATAAAATCCTTGATCCGCAGGGTCCTTTTCTTCAAAAGTGGAACAAAATATTTGTGTTATCGTGTCTTATTGCTGTATCAATCGATCCTTTGTTCTTCTATATCCCTGTGATTGATGATGACAAGAAATGTCTTTCACGGGACAGAAAAATGGAAACAACGGCAACAGTTTTAAGGTCTCTAACCGATATTTTTTATGTTATCCATATAATTTTCCAATTTCGTACGGGATTCATTGCTCCCTCATCTCGAGTATTTGGAAGAGGTGTTTTGGTCGAAGATGCTTGGGCAATAGCAAAGAGATATATGTCATCATACTTCTTAATTGACATTCTTGCCGTTCTTCCCCTCCCACAGGTACGAGAAAGAAACTCTTCTGTCATTAATCTCTTTAGTTACTGCATTAAAGTTCAATATCATAACATGTAGGCAAACCCATTATGTAATGTAAAAATGTAATTAGGGAATAAATCCATCCCTCTATGTTTAATTTCCTAAGTGTTTTATGTGCATGCATAGTTGAGAAGTTTGCATGATTGGATTCATTTAGTAAGCTTATTTTTACTCAAAACTTGCTTTTACATTGCTAGGTGGTGATTCTATTTATCATTCCGAAGCTGAGAGGCTCAGAAGCACTCAACACGAAAAACTTGCTGAAATTTAGTGTCTTCTTCCAATATGTGCCACGGTTTATACGAATAGTTCCACTATATAAAGAAGTTACAAGGACCTCTGGTATTCTCACTGAAACAGCATGGGCTGGAGCTGCATTCAATCTATTTCTTTACATGCTTGCAAGTCATGTATGTTTTTGCTATTTTTGTTTTTTCTTATGCACATTCATTAACAAGTATTTTGAGCTATACGTAGTTACTTACATGGGTTTTTTGTTTCCATTTTATTTATGAGTCAATTGGTATTTTTCCTTACTTTTTTTTTATAAAAAAAATATGATTTTAAATTTTAAGTGTCTTGGATGTATTGTGGTTTATTTTATCTACTGCACTAAATTTCGTTTCTCATGATCACTTGATTAAACAAGTAAATTTTGTTAGCCACATATGCTTGCCCTTGTGGTGACTATGTGGGCACCCCTGGGTTTTTATGATCCCGACTGTGCAATTTACATGACTGAGATGTACATTACTTGATACAAGTATTGGAATATTGGTTAAAATTAATCAATACAGGATCTCTATGTGATGAATTATATGATGCTTACCTTTCATAAATCCTACGAAGCTATATAATGTGTATCTAAAGGTCGCCATGAAACAGACACTTAACTATAAAGGAGTCGTGCCTTTATTGGACATATCGCTGGACACTTTTTTCTTACACAAACAGATACACATATTAAGCCCATGCATCCGATGCTATGCAAAATATGCAGAAATGTTTATTGTTGTTGTGTCTTACTTCTCTATGTACATTTTCTTTTTTTTCAAATTTTTGGGTCCACATCTTTTTATGTTGGTTCCCAATGTAGCATATTTAAATCTTACAAAATTGTTTTCTTTTTGATAAAAGTGTTCTTATTAATGAAAATTTAATAAAAATTATCTGCCTATCTTTCTAATTGCCGATTTACTTGTTTTTTTTTACTAATTGCTGATTTACTTGTTCATAGGTTCTTGGTGCCTTTTGGTACTTGTTTTCTATAGAAAGAGAAACCACGTGCTGGCAAAATGCATGTCGTCATAATTCTACATGTATAAAAGCAAATATATACTGTGATGATCAGCATCGGTCAGGCACAATAACAATTGCAACATTCCTCAATGCTTCATGCCCAATACAGAGTGCAAATACAACACTCTTTAATTTTGGAATTTTCCTTGATGCACTTCAATCTGGAGTTGTAGGATCAACAGACTTCCCACAGAAATTTTTTTATTGTTTTTGGTGGGGTCTAAAGAATTTGAGGTTTGCTTCATCAACTCTGTTTTAGTATAAGCTATTTTTATTATTATGAAGTATTCATATGCTGCAATGTGTTTATATTTTTGTGGCCACTTTATGAAGTAACATTATCTTGATTTGGTGAATAACGGAGTTTTGGGCATAGTTAATGCCTCACTGAAGTGGCGAAATTAGTGGTCTGTGAGTCAAGTGTCAATTTCGGAGTTGTATACGTTCATGTTAAGAGGGGTGTTTGTTTCAATCAGGAATGATGTTCTTGGGAATACTATAACCCAAATTTGATTTTCTGCAAGTGCAATTTACAAATATCTTTTTTTTTTTTTTTGACTAATACAAATATCTTTGTTAAGTACATAAATTTTTAGTTTCAAAATAGAAAACAAAAATAATAATGTGGTGGAAACTAGAAACAAACAAGACATTATACAATAATAACTCTAAGGTAGGCATTGATACAATAAAAACAGTCATAAGGTGGCCGACATTCTATTGGTGACAAAGAAACATTGGGCACCTTATGATGGATGTAAGTTGGCTGGGGGTTGTTTAGTCCCACGTCACATAGGGATATAGCTTGAGCAGCCTATACAAATCTTGGTCAATCCTCACATGCAATTCTGTTTTGTGGGGTTGACATGGATCATAAGTGCAAATTCTAAAATGGTATTAAATCTTGGCATAGATACTAGATAGATCTCATGTTAGCCACTAGCAATGTCACATTCTAGGCCCATAGCTTGGGCATGAGGGCATGTCTTAGAAAATTAGTTTAATTGCAGTCTGCCCCTAGGTGCCTTAATTGCACAAATTTTTTGCCGCCTTAATTACAATTTCTAGCATTGTCATTTTGTAGACTGTGAGGGTGTGTCTTTAGTTTGACATCACCTAGAGATATGGCTTAAGTAGTGCATGTGAGGAGGTGTGTTTAATCCGAGTTGGCTATAGATATGGCTTAAGTAGTGAAGTAGTGGTTATGAGGTTTGACCGCTTATGCACTATTCACCTCACAAGCTAGTTTCGTGGGTTTGAAGTAGGTATCATACCCAAATTCTAAGAATTCTCATGGAAATATATGATTTCACCCTAACATAGAAAGAAAAGTAAGGAAAACATGAGCAAATTACATTCTCCAGATTCAATAATACCCAGGGATTTTAAAAAAATAAAACTTACAGCACTTTACATTCCAAGGTCAATTTTTCTGGGGATTTTCTTCATGTCGTGAAACAAACCACCCATAGTATTTTTAAATATTGATTTGAAGTATATTTACCAAGTTACCATCTAACATTCTTTGAACATTCTTCCACCCTCTTTTGGGGGATCTTTTTTATTGCAGTTCTCTTGGTCAGAACCTGGCAACAAGTACCTTTGTTTGGGAAATCTGCTTTGCAATTTTCATTTCCATTTCTGGTTTGGTATTATTTGCATTCCTCATTGGAAATATGCAGGTTGGTACTGAATATCTCTATGTGTAATGTCATCTAATCACACACCAATACTGGCTTGTACTATTTATTGATATTGGAATAAATTGGTTACCAGTATTATATTTTCCCCATTTGATCGGTCCCTTTTTATTAATGATTACTGGTTTTATGACTTCCTCTGGCTATAAATTTGTTTAATGCTATTTTGATTGAATTTTCCTCCTGCCTATGTTTAGCTCTGCTATTCATTTCCGGTCTCAAGCCCGGGGTAAAAGGAGAGGGTTGTGTTAAGCTTAGGCAGCTACGTAAAAATTTGTCCAATCTCTATGACATGAATCATATACGGAATAGTGTGAAGGCTAGGTTGTTGCCCGGAAGCAACGCACTGTATGGCTCTAGTACAGTGTTGCCGCTGCATTCAGCTTGGATGCAGCGAAAAATGTTGGAGGAAAACATGGTTTTTGATAGAACACCATGGTGCCATTCGATTCATGTAGCCGACCCCACTTAGTGGAATAAGGCTTGGTTGTTGTTGACTTTCTCCTGAAAAAGAACATACTTTTGGTACTAGAGCACTTACTACAGTTACAGTTACAGTGGGAATGTTAAGTATTGACTTTTGATGTACTTATTGGGCAGAGCCCGGCCCAAGGATTAGTGAGGCCTAAAACAAACTTTGAGAGAAGTTGGGCCTAAAGTTATTTTGTTGGTGTGCCTAAAGTTAGGGCTTTTATTGCCTCACCCATGGATTGGTCCTTTTACTGGGGAGTGGATGAACAGCTCTTGTGGAACTGTTTTTTGGGGAAGTAGTGTTTGTTGCAGCAATTATGACCTCTGGTCATATTAGAGATGTTGCTTTTCATGCCTTGGCAAGTGTGCCTGGAATATGGTGAACCATGTAAATCCGTATTTATTGTAATTCTCTGTATTTGGGGGTGATGCATACATGCAAACATATGTTTTTAATTCTCTTCCAGTTCCATAAACATTTCTATATTTTTTTTTTCCTATCATATTTTAAATACAATCTCCTTTTTCATTTATTTATTTTGACATTTTTGCTTGAAAAATAGTTTGACACATGGACCATTCTGTTATGAGGTTATTTTCTTCGACGATTTGATCTGTCATACTTTTATGTTTCTTCTAAAACAGACATATTTGCAATCAACAACCACGAGATTGGAAGAGATGAGAGTGAAAAGGAGAGACGCAGAACAATGGATGTCTCATCGGCTACTCCCTGATAGCTTGAGAGAAAGAATCAGACGACATGAGCAGTACAAATGGCAAGAAACAAGAGGAGTTGATGAAGACAATTTGATTCGTAATCTTCCCAAGGATTTAAGAAGGGACATTAAGCGTCATCTCTGCTTGGCTTTGCTGAGGAGGGTGAGATTCTCCATTGTTCCTTTTCATTTTTTAAATTATGTTAATACTGGAGTTCTTTTACTTTTTCAATGATCTTTGTTTCTTTTTATGTTTTTATGTCTGGAAAATTATTTATCTATCTGTTATTTTTAGTGGATGTGAATATTTTTGCTGATCTCATCTCTGTCCATAATGCCTAGCAGGTCCCTCAGAATGAACAATTACATGTCCTGTTTTAGTGTATCTATATTTTGTTTGGTAGCAGAGCATTTGATAGAATATCCATTAGTTTGGAAGACATGGTATACTATACACGTATGCACAAAACCAACAAATATTGGTTTGTATGCACAAAATTAAAAACATTCTGGATTCTGCTTCTAGAACATGCAGAATAAATAAGTGTATAACATACAGGTGCCGTAGCAAATTTTTAAATGCAACTCTTTGTTGCTCTCATTTGTTTGAACACATTCTGTATATACATTTGAACTGTCTGGAATTAGTGCTAATCATGTTTTTCACAGGTAGTCATAAAGTTTCTGTCTTCTATTGTAATTGAATTGTTATGAGAGATGATAAAACATAGTCACGTTGAAGTTATTCTAAAATTAGATTGTGCAAGTATGCCATGCTTCCTGGTGAAGAATCATCGGTATTCAAAATATCATCGGTTTAAGACAATCCTTGAAAAATAAACCAATCGCCGTTGCTTTCGGAAGCTTTGAAGTTATAGTTGATTTTCCATACAATATTAATAACTTTTTTTTTTGACAACATACAGTATTAATAACTTGTTTTTATCTTTATTGAATTTTTCAGGTGCCAATATTTGAGAAAATGGATGAGCAGCTTTTGGATGCAGTATGCGACTGTCTCAAACCAGTACTTTACACGAAAGAAAGTTGCATTGTCCGCGAAGGTGATCCTGTTGATGAGATGCTCTTCATAATGCGTGGCAAACTATTGACCGTGACAACTAATGGTGGAAGAACGGGTTTCTTTAACTCTGAATACCTCAAGGCTGGTGACTTCTGTGGAGAGGAGCTTCTCACATGGGCATTAGATCCCCGTTCCTCATCCAACCTTCCCATCTCAACCAGGACCGTCCAAACTCTTTCAGAAGTGGAAGCATTTGCTCTAAAAGCTGAGGATTTGAAGTTTGTTGCATCACAATTCCGGCGCCTTCATAGTAAGCAGCTACGCCACACTTTCAGGTTTTACTCGCAACAATGGCGTACATGGGCTGCATGTTTCATACAAGCAGCATGGAGGCGCTATTGTAAAAAGAAGCTTGAAGAGTCTCTAAGGGAAGAGGAGAATAGGTTGCAAGATGCATTGGCCAGGGAAGGTGGCAGCTCACCTAGCCTAGGCGCTACAATATATGCTTCAAGGTTTGCTGCTAACGTGCTTCGAGCTATACGTAGAAATGGCACAAGGAAGACTAGGGTGCCCGAGAGACTACCTCCCATGATGCTTCAGAAACCTGCTGAACCAGATTTTACTGCTGAAGAGCAATAGTTTAATCAATGGAGATGGATGATTTTTGTTGTAAGGAAAGAAAATGTCACAACTGAAAATTAATTAAAATGAAATTACAATATGAAAGCCAAGATGTCATTTCTTTTATTTCTTTTATTTTTTAAGTTAGTTTAAAATATAGAATGTGTATAAAAATATTGATTATGAAGTTGTATATATACGTATATGATTGTTACTAAAATGTTTTTCATTCATGAGTGGAACTGGTGCGAAATATTATATTTTACTGTTTTTTGTGCTGTGATTGTTAGTTGATGGTGATGATATTTCTCTAGCAAAAACAGATTAACTGTTTTTGGTTAACATCGGGTGATAGATGAGTGCATTTTTTTTACGCACCCAGATGAGTGCATATTTGATATCACAATGAATCTCACAAATCAACTGTAACATCAAATTGTTTTAAAAATCACAGATGTTTTACATTTGGACGTGAGAATCAGAATATTGATCCAGCAGCCACAGATCTAAAGCAAAAAATGTCAAAGGATTCTGGTACCGTACAAGCAAAGGAAATGGACAAAATCTTATCTTCATTTTTACTTGTTTTTACAAAGTCTTCATTTTCAATTACGTATTAATCATGTTCATTGAAAGTTATGCTGAAGTAGTGAAGTAGTTTCAAAACTAAAGAATTACTATAACTTAATAATTTGATAAACTAAAAATATTATCAAAATTCCCTACTTCAATAGAAGATTTAACTGCCCATCCTCAAAATTTCCTTCCACTAAATGTCGAATATGTTTGCGGGTGAAATAATCTAATTATGTGAAATTGTGAATGAATATAGTTGTATGCCAATGCAGTACAGAGGACATTTGAGTTTGTAAACCACATAACTTGATATTTCTTTTACATCTTTACTCAAAAAATTGATTCTCATTCATGGTTTACCAACTCAGCCAAATTCACAAAAGCAATATAAAAACTTTCAATGGGAAATCATATTATATTTTATTTTGACAAAATACAAAATTATATTTGTTAAAATCCACACTCTGCGTCCCAAATTATTTCAATACATTAATGTGTGCTTTCAAGCTTAAACGCAAACCCAGGCTAATAATATGATAAATTAGAGGCCAGGCCATCCAAAATTGCCCAGAGTTCAATGAAGATAAATGTGGGTTCACAAACAGAATTGGATGACATAAATAATCACACCAGGTTCCTATTTCTCCCATAAATAATCACACCAGGTTACTATATCTCCCACATTGATCTATTTCCCCGAATGACTAGCGGTACAATATGCAAACAAGCATTGCTACTGACGAGAACAATCACGGAGCAAGCTCACCTCACTCTTCAGAAATGCAGGCAGTGCAAAAGCAGCTGAATGTATCTGTATAATAAAAAGGTTGTAAGATCTTTCATGCATGTAGATCTTCCATATAAAATTCACGCTTGAAGGCCCTCATATTTTGTTGCAGAATACGAACCAATAAATGAAACATATACTTACCTCTGAGTTATAGAACCTAAGTTTCCTTTTGTGCTTATCAGCACCTTCTAACTTTTCAATGGGATTGATGGGGTTCACAAAATCAACATGCGGACCCTCTGTTGAGCATAGAAGAAACCCAATCACACCACTGCATGCCAAGAAAGGGATAGGATGAGCAACATATATTTACCAACATTATCAAGATGAACCAAAATGACAATCATGTTTTGCAATTGTCAAGGCGCCGATTAGTTGTTATAGCTACTCAGTTCCAAAATGCCAAACGAAGCAAGTAAAAATCTCAAGTATTCTTAAACCAAAAATTCAATTATAACAAAGTGATCCTCTCAAGAATTTTCCAAAACAAAAAAGTGCTACTCTCAAGAAGGTAATGTAATAACCTACCACAACCTTGAAGCATACTAATGTAATGTGACACAACCCAAAAATGCTAAGATTGTTGAGTGAGTTGATTTTGGTTAAAAATGAGTTGAATATAAAGTGGTTTGTTTGGATGCATTCATGTAAAAGTGATTTATATGAACTGATGTTTAAATATTTTAGATCAAAATTGTCTGAGTCTGTAATTTACCAAAAAAAGTTTTAATGTGTATATAAAACGCTATAAAAGTTAGGATTGATTCTGCAACTTCAACATAGAATTGATTCTCATTATAAAAACCATGTAAACACAAGTTTCAGAGTTTCCACCGTGGAACCATACAAGAACTGAATAGTGTAAACTATACCTTGGATATGTTGGAACACTTGCCCATGCATAATGAACAGAACCTTTAAATGTTTCTCGACAAATGGAGATCATGTCTTGAATAAGGTGTGTATGAAGCCACATACTTTCTGCCATATTACAAAGAACTCCACCAGGTCTTAATGCCTTAGATATAGTCTCAAAAAACGGTTTCTCTACAAGTTCCTGGGCAGGACCTAAATTAAAAAATTGATCTGTGAGTTGTTGATAAAAATAACCAACAAAGGAAGAATCTCAATATGTTTAACGTCAAATAAAATTACCAAGTTGCGAATCAATTTCAGTTTAGCAAATAAGTCAATGTAAATATTTTAGGAACAAACGTTCAGAGAAAATCATAGGAAAATGAAGCTTTTGGATAAAATTCAAATCAGATTTCAATCATTATATCAGCCAACAAAACAATATAAAAGAAATTAAGCTTTTCAATAAAATTAAAAAATGTACGTGACACAGAGTGTCAATCATACCCAACCAATGAAACAATCTAAAGTCATCACTGAAATTTTCTCATAAACAAGTGTGTCAGATTTGAGATACAAGAGTTCAGGTCAACGATCATGTTAAGCAATTTCAGGTGAGAAATTGTAATAGCTCCTCCTCCTCAAAACACATTTTTTTTCATTTCGAAATAACATATGCTCTGTTCAGTGTGAAGTCGAATAATATGCTTTCTTTACTTAATATATTGGAAAAACCATTTTGAATTGAAATGACTCACCCACAGGATCTGAGGAATCAACAATTACAGCGTCATATCTTCCTTCGGGAGCACGTCTAAGAAATTCAATAGCTGCAAAAAATGGATGGGAAGAATATCAGATGAAAAAACTTACATAACCTAAACTGTTTGCAATCAGTAAATATAAACCCACAGTTGGCAACATCAATTTAAAATGAGACTAGTATCATAGACATATATACCATCACCAACATGCAAGTGTACACGAGGATCGTTAAACCCAACAGCTAACTCTGGAAAAAACTTCCTAGAAACCTACAAAATAACAATTGCAATAAGTTCACTTCATTATTGAAATGAGATATATACTAAAATTAGGATAACTTACATCAATAACCATCTTATCTATCTCACAAATATCAATATACTCCACAGAGCTGTGGCGGGATATTTCCCTCAGAACCCCACCATCTCCGCCACCAACAACTAAAACCTGAATTAACAACATAAATATTTAGTGGATAGTGAAAACAGTAAGGGGGAAAAGGCATTATAAAATGAATTGCATTCAATCCTTTCATATTTTAGTCGGTCTCAAATGCTTTCCTGCATGCACATTGGAGCCGCAATAAATACATTGTCAAGATGATACGATCAAAACAAATATAAAAGAATAGAACGGGAAGAAGCAAAGGAAGTATATAGTTCTGCAATAACATTTTCCCTAAGTGATATGAAGAACTGTATTTTTAAAATTGAAACCAATATTATGTTCAAACAGGAGATACAATATAAGTTGAGGCCCAATACAGTGATGATCAGATCAAAAGATTTACAGTTTTGGGGGACGGAATGGAACAGAGGGGAAGATGAGCTATCATCTCCTGGTAAGCACATTCATCCTTCTCAGTCAACTGAACAATCCCATCAAGTACAAGAACTTTCCCATATGTTAATGACTGTAAAAAGAAGATAAGTGTTAACCACTTCTCACTATAAGTAGAATTTCGGAGAACAATATAGGAAGATGCCAAACCTCAAAAACCAAGACCTCTTGGTACTCTGACTTTTCCTTGTACAATATGTTCTCTACTTTGATTGAATGGGCTTCTCCTAATGATCGACACACATCAAAGCCATCAGCATCCGTCATATACATACACACACACAAAAATTACATCGACAACAAAAGTGAGAGCTTTTATAAATGTATGTTGTTCAGAAAGGGAAAAAAATCAAGATCGTGAAATTGATGAGTTACATCAATCTTTTTATGTATCCTCCTTAGCCAAAAGTTATTTTCAATGACACAAAAGATATTTTGTAATCCCCCACCCCCAATTCAGCGGTCTCTATAAATTAAAGACTCAATCAATGCTATCTAGATATGATTGTCTTTTAATTGTAAGGTATGCAATTTCAGTTATCAAACATCAGAAAGAAGGAAAAACGCCCACTCCGATCTCACAAGGCAAAATAACTGCATATGCATGAATAACAGTCACCTGGCCACATTGGGTTGTTGAAATAAACAACTTCCCCAGATTTCCCTGTAAAAAGAAGAAACAATAGATTGTTGTGAGCGGAATGAAAATGGTGGCATATATAGAACAACATAAAATTTAAATAGCTGATAATGACCGGAGTGAGTTTGAGATGCTGAGAACCACCCAGAAACAACGGTAGAGTGACAATTTGCCTCCAACTCAGGGGCTGAAGCCATAGCTTTCAAACAACAGGAAGGAATTTCCTTCTCAGAACCATTACTCTTACTCTCCTTCCCATCCATAGTCTTCTGGCATTCCAAACCTCTTTCTACGGCGTCTCCCATAGATTACCCTTTTCTTCACTAGCTCCAGTCTCTGTATAATAAATACACCAGTTGTCAGTTGTCACACAAAAAAATTAAACAATGATAATTGATAAATAAGACAACAAAGAACAAAAAAAAATACCTTTCTCTTAACCTCAGAAAAAAAATATCAATACTCACAAAACCAAATAGCAGAGCAGAGTAAAGGGAAGAAAATAACAGCACCCAAAAAAAAACCACTTTCAAAATCATAAACCCAGTATAGCAAAGCTTAAAAGCATTACATTTCTTCTTTTTTACTACTATTATTTAGGTTTATAAATTAAAGTTTTTTGTTTTGTCCGCTGACAAAAGAGTACGGAACACATGTTCCTAAAATATAAAGCAAAAACAAAACAGTAATGAGGCTCAAGTGGTTAATGAACTCCCCCAAGGACAAATGGTTCGAGACAACCCGAGTTTGATTCCTAGAAGGAACAATTTTTTGTCAGACTTTAGTTACCTCACATGCAACCGAACTCTGGATTATCAGGGTCCACTTCCACCTTCCCCATGAAGCTGAAAGTTAATTTAATACTCCCAAAAAAAAATTAAGGCAAAGAAGTATGAAAAAAACAAGGTACCATTAAAAGGAGGAAAAATATTACTACAAATCTATACTTAATACTATCAAATAAAACTAATTAATTAATTAATAGCTTAAAAGCAGAAGTGACTCTACAACATGCATGAGATCAGTTTCCATTAACAATAACAAATTTTGGCAATTGCAGCATGGATCATTCATTGTAGTTAATTAGCAAAATAGAATATGTATCATCAATAAAATCATCCGCTATAAAATAAGGTGATTAAATAATTCATTTTTTCAGGTGATTCTATTTTATTTTATTTTTCTAATAAATTCAAATAATAATAATTAATAATTGTAATAAGCAGTGAGTGAGTGACAGGAGCAGAAGTGAATATGATACAGTAGTATTAACGAAGTGAAGCATCGAAAAGAACAATTTTATAATATTTATTAATGGAGCGCGTGTTTTAGCAGAGAGAATCAAATAGAATAGAAACAACGCTAGGGTTTAGGAAATGCAAAAGGAAGAAGAGAAGAGAAAAAGGAAAAGGAAAAGGAAAAGGAGAGAGTAAAGGAAAAAGAGAAGGATTGCCTTGCCTGTCTGGTATGAATGTCGTCGGTGAGAGATTGTTGATAAAGATGGTACTCTCTCTCTCTCTCTCTCGATAGATAGATAAACAATTACAAGTTTCTCTCTCTATATATATCTATCAATGAATCCACCTTCTTCTTCTTCTTCTTTATGTCTCTCTTTCTGTGTACCCTTGCTTGCTTGTTTGGGACAAAAATGGAGGAGTCTCTATGCATCAATCAATTTATAAAAAAAATATTTTCTCTCTCTATCTCCGCATATGAATATGAATTAATATTAATTTATTTAAGGGTTTGATGCACTTTTTTTTTTACGAAGCTACAAAAAATTAAAAAGAGAAATTATTTATGGAGAAGAAAATCTCCATTGCATTATTTATTCTTAAGAAGATCACGGAAGTCTTCTAAAAGATAAATGTGGGTCAAAAAGTCGATATATGAAGAAGCTTAAGTTTTGCAAAGAAATTTGTATATTGATTCTCTTCTCTAAGATTGTGATAGAGGAAAATATTGGTTTGCGAGAGTAATTCTTTTATATCATGGATCAGCATAGCATGAATATGATATTTAACAAGTGGCTCTTTGATGAGGTTGACACAGTGTAACGAGTTAGAATAGGAGACAAGTACATTAATACTCATGTCTTTGGCCAGCAAGAGACCCCTTTAGATAGCAGACAATTCTGCAAGTAAAATGTCAAAGGACCCATGAATGAAACCTGAGAAACCTGCAAGGTGGTGACCAAGTGTGTTTATAATAATTCCGCCAAATTCAGCTCGAACAGAAGAATCGAGGAAACTTCCATCCACATTCAGAATGGTACAAGAGTAGTTATTATTGTTCCACTTGATATGTATATCTACTACCTCGACGTTAGAGGCGGGAGAGAAACATTTTTGGAAGATTTCGACCATAGCTCGGATGTTGAAAGATAGTCGATTTAAAGATCAAGTCTCATTGTTCATCAAGTTACGGTGTCTCCAAGACCACCAGTCACCGGCCGAGAAGGTGAGAGTCAGTGAACTTGTGGTACCTGCCTTGAGCCAATCATATACATCCATATTTGAGAAGAAATCTAAGTTGATAAAATCAATGCGGTTCCAAAGGCTGCGAAAGAACTCACAGTCTCAAATGCAATGAAGAAAAAATTCATTTTGGAGGCCACAACGACTGCAAATGGGAGAAGAACTCATATTTCGGTGATTAAGCAAAGACAGGGTAGGCGTAGAGTTGTGACCAGTAAACCGGGTTTGATGCAGTTGTATTGTAGTGTTGTCTTCTCAAAAATTTGACATTAAATTACAAAATAATATATGTTTATTTATTTACCCGCAATTTCGTTTGAAAAAGGATTAAAATTACGAGTGTATTTGATTGGAGAGAAATAGAAATACAAAAACCAACGCATGTATTTGAACTAAATTTTAGTTTAAATAATACATCAATTTCTGTATTTTCATTTCTCTCTTCTCTATTTTTTTTCAACTAAACAATCTTTAAATGTGAGAAATCAATTCAAAGTGTATGATGTGGATGAAAAGGAAAAAAAAACTTACATATAGTGTATAATGTGGATTTAAATTCTCTAATTATAATTTTATGCAACATTCATTTAACAATTTAACACAGTTATTAATCTCATTTATTTTTTATGTCCAATAAAATAAAATCTCATTTATTTTTTATTGGCCAGTCTACAACAATTACTTTGTGGACCGAATAACTATAGTGTAAAAAATCTTAAAAAAATAATTCTTTCAATTGGAATTTAACCTACCATTGATCTTAAAAAAAACCTAATACTTAAGCCAAAATTACATTATTGGTCATAAAAAAAACCTAATATCTAAGTCATAAATTCAAGGCAAAATTACGCAATTGATCTTTTATTTTTTTTATTTGTAATACATTGGTCTTTTATCTTTCATTTATAGTAAATTGAACTTTTACCTTTTTTTATTTTTAACAAATTGGTCATTTATAACCCAAGGGGTGTGATTGAGCGGTTGAAGTTCATCCTCCCTTAACCAAGGGTCGAGGGTTCGAATCTCACTTTGGGCATGGAGCAACTTTAAATTCTTGGGCCAAGTGCCCGTTTGACCCGGCTTATTTTCTACTTTTCTATTTAGCTTAAACGAAATAGAGAAGTATAAAATTGAATTTAACCATGTTTCTCTTTAAAAGTATTAGAGAAATAAACTAAAGAATTAAAAAATAAAAAAAAGTAGAATCAAACACATTTTTTTTCCTATTTTACTATTTTTAAGGAGAAGAAAAAAAGTAGAAAATAAGTCCGGCCAAACGGGCACCAACTATCTCACCCATCGAGGTGTCTCCAATTTAGCGAGGGATTAGTCACTGCGTTCGGCAGTGGATACCCCGATCTCGACAAAATAAAAAACAAATTGATCATTTATCTTTACTAACATTTGTTCAATTTATATATGAACAAAAAATAAATGATAAATTTATTACAAATAAAAGATAAATAATCAATAATGTAATTTTGCCTAAATCAAATGCAGCTTATAAAATAAAAATAAAGTCACTCTCCTCACTAATTACAAATGCAGCTTATATAAAGTCACTCTCCCCACTTTTTTAACATATAAAAGGTCATCTTATACTAGTAAAGTGGCATTTTGATGACTATAACTGAGTTAGTAGGTACGTCTATTATATATATATATATATATATATATATATATATATATGCTTGAATGAAGGTTTAAATTTGAGATTCTTAACTTATTTTAAATGATGAATTTTTAGTCACTAAGTTGTACTTAACTAAAAAAAGTTACTCTTATTAAGGTTTCATTTGACCCAGCTTTTTTTAAGAGTAAAAGTTGTTTTAAATTTAAAAATAATAAAAAATGTTTTACAAATAAAGTAAAAGTTGTTTGGTATTTTTTTTTTATATTTTTGGTCGAGACCGGGTATCCACCGCCGAACGCAATGATTATTCCTTCGATGGGTGGAATTTTTTTATATTTAAAAGTACTTGTCTTTTTTTTTTGTATTTTAAACTAAAATATTTCGATATAATTTGTACTTATCTTTTTTTAAATAGTGTTTTTTGATATATATTTTTTTGTCGAGATAAATCACTATATTTTCTTCATTAATATTAATTTACTTTTGTATAAAATATGTGTTTGACCCTACTTATGACTTAAATAAGAAATAAAACTAAAATAAAGCCGGGTCAAACGAACACTAAGTATACTCTGCTTTGTTCCACGCAATGGGAGTATCTATTACTACCGGAGGCTAAATATATGATTTAATAGTTGACCAAGTCTTTCACCGTGAACAATTCGTAAAAAATACTACAATGAATATGAATTTTATAAAATTTATCGTTTGATTAAAGTTCATATCATATAAGTCATTCATACAATTCATACCATTTTTTGAAAATCATTTGATATGTTATTGGTATTCAATAAAAATTTATAAACCGTTAATCTTGATGTGTCTCACTAACTTTTCAATTTTTTCAAAAACTTATATGAATGATCTATATATTATAAACTTTCGATCTCATAATATAAATTTTGTAAAATTCATATTTGTTGTAGTATTTTCTAAGACTTGTGCACGGTGAAAGATTTGTCTAACTATATGATGATAAATTCCATTGTGGATGGTCTAGAGTTGAGAGCGATGGAAAAATGAGACTATACATATCTTCCTATTTTGAAATTAGCTAGGCTACTCTAAAGTGAGAAAGTTGAATCGAAGAATAGGATTATATACGTTTTTTGCTTCTTAATAAATTTTTAAAATTCTTAATTTTTATTCTCTCAAAATTTTGTTGCCATTTTTTTGTCCATAATTTTAAGTCAACTAGTATGTATCCCTTAAAATTTAAAATTATTTTTGTTATCATATTTAATACAATAAAAAATTAAAATATATGGAGAAAAAATTTGAATTGATTTGCAACATTTTACTTTTTAATAAGAGATTAATTAAATATAATTTTTTTGAAATATCTGACACTTAAAAATTCATATATAATTTATCATTTGTTAAAAATTATGATTTTTTATAAAAGTGGTTTTGATTAGATATATTAAAATTTATTATCTTAATATTTTTCTTTGGGATGGAGAGGGTTGAAATTTTTTTTCACATGTTAAATGTAAATATTTTAGTAAAAAAAAGGCATTACTAGTTTTTTTTAGTTTAAGAAAAATAAAAGTAAAAAGGTTTTTTTTTTAGGAAGCAAAAAGATGAAGACGTTTTTCCTCTATTATTATTTTAAAAAGGTACTATGGATCGCCACATGTTAAGTTGTGGATGGTAGTCTCATTGTAAGGATTTGGATAATCTCCTGTCCTTCTTCTTCAATTTTATATCATGTATAAATCTGAACTGTTCATCAATAATATTACGATATATATTTACTGTAAATATTTAATGAAAATTAATGGTTGAGAATTGAGATTGAATCATAGATATGAGATGATCCAAACTCTCACAATAATCAATACTACTTGTCACTTATATTATATAAGTATGTTTTTCCACAAAAGATAAAGGGACGGTTGTATGTTCTTTGGGGAATTGCTTTTCTTTTAAGCTTCTTCTAATACTAGTAGGTCAAAAATAAAACAATATTAGTAGGGTTTCTTTTGGTCAAGCTATAGTAGGTATCTTCGCCAATTTATTTTTGAAGAAGAAAAAAGAAGCTATTATCAAAAAGTAAAGCAACTCGAAGCACAAGCTATACTAAGGAAATGCCAAAATACCATCAAATGAAAGCTAAAGGTGTGGGAATAACTATTATCAAAAAAAGGAAAGAAATACCAAAAGTAACACATTTTATTCATAATAATAAATAGTTTGGACTTTGGAATAGTTATAAAGATATGGAAACTATAAAAAAGATTGAGCTATCATAGCAAGGCTATGGGTAAATTTAATTATTTTTTTGTTTTATTAATGATTTTAACTTAAGAGAGTTCACAAGATTTACTACATGTCTGCAATCATTGATATAGTTGATACTATACTACTGAAATCAAAGATGTGTTAAGATGTGTGTCTTCATACTAAGACCATTCACCACTATTGTGCAAGCACAAATCACCCTTAACCATCGCTCATACAAATTTCGATGTCTACTTTTTTCTTGGTTAGGATTACAATGTCTATTTTATTGAGTAGATTAGAGATATCTCTTCGACATTATTTATAAATAAATATAATTTTTTTAAAATTAATTAAAATCATTGAACATGTTTTTAATTCAAATATAAATCGAATATATCAATTATTAGATAAATCTAAAAAATTCACTTTTATTTGTAAATAAGGCCAAAAGAAATACGTAGTATTCAATACATCAAGGTTTCGTCAAAAAAAAAAATACATCAAGGTTACATTTTTTTTTTTTGACCAAATCAAGGTTACATTTATACTAACAATTTGAAACATTAAAAACCCCATGACCTCCAAGTCTTATTACGGCAGTAACACAATTTTGACAATTGTTAAAATTTATAAACAATTAAATTCATCATTTTTTCAAGATAATATTTCTACTTTTTCTAAAGGTCTTAAGGACACTTTTTGATTTACTTTTTTTCTTTCTGTTACTAACACACGTTCATTTATATCCTCGATCGGGTTAATGATTCAACTCTCCACATGATTAGGGGACCATGGTCATGATGTTTTTCAATCATTTTACAATTATTTTGTTTTGTTTAACATTCTTACCTAGGTAAAGAAGAAGCTGTAAATATTCGTATTAAAAGAAGAGTTTGTTTTAAAATTACTAAGTTATAATCTCGCATTAAAAAACTTATAATCTCATACAATAGCACATAAAATTTACATCATCAAATATTCAAATCAATTCAAGTATTTAAGTTAAAAATACGATAAATAAGTCAAACTTTTTTAATGATCAAACAATTATAACTGGTAATATTATTCACTGTCGCGGTGCATGCATATTAATTAAATAATTTGATCAACACGCATGCAACACGTGAAAAAATAATTCAGTTCAAGAAATTCTCCAAACTATTTACAACCACAAACAGCAGATGCTATAATCTCTAGATGGGTCAAGAATATTATCATAAGATGTGTAAAGCAGCTAATATGTCTGTATAAAATGTGACCACGAAACTGGAATAATTAACAATAATAATGAAAAAACGTGTCATATGTGATATATGTCTCAAAAAAGAAAATTATTATTCCTTTTTTGTTTTATGCTGAACATATATATACAATAACGACATATATGTCTCAAAAAAGAAAAAACTTTCCAAGTTGTAATAATAAATAATGTGTATATATATATATATATCGATGAATTTCACCAAAAATAAGTTGAGATGGTTGAAAGATTCCTACAAGACAATGAAGACATTTGAAACGTAGCTTGATTAAAAAATGAGTTAAATGTCATCGACTCATGGTTAGCAAAATAAAAAACAAGTTTGGATGATAATTCGATTTTTTGAAATTAGTGTTAAGCTCATCTCTCAACTTCGCTGTTTGCGGACTCCATAAAAATTACCTTTCTTAGGGTAATCACTAATCAGTTAGGGTGTAGTTTGCCTCTTTATTTTCTGTTTTATTTGCTTTTTCTTGTGCATAAAAAAATGGTCTTTGAAGTTGAGTCTTGTGTAGGGTCAAGATAGGTTATGTACCAATTTTATCTGCTCCTATTGCTTATCTAGAAAACTAGTATGTCTCTAATGAATCAAGATTAGTTGATTCATTACCGTGTTGCATTGGCGTTGGAGTTTACTCGTCGTTTCTAAAATTTAGATTTGGTGCTCGTTAATTCACACTTTTTTTTTCGCAATTTAGTTTTGCGCTCGTATTTGGGTTTAGTGCACGTACGTAGTGTGTGACTCTAAATTTGAATTTGCTTATATGCATTTTCTTTACCTATTGAGTTGTACTGTATTACCCATTTGAATTGTTCTATTTTTTCTCACTAAATCGGACTTTATGTCCAACGCTATGCTCTTTATTAATTTTTTAATCTTCTTACTCAGGCATTGTAGATCCATCTAAGTGGTTGATGAGTTTCAACAAAGAACGGATTTCGGGAGAACTCAGATTCAATTTCTGGGTAGAACAATTTCTTGATCATTTACTTACCTCGCGGCTGAATTCTGGAATAGTAGGGCCCCATTCTCCTAGGAACTAGAGGGTAAAACTAAAATAAATAAAAAACTCCATTTACTTACAAAAAAAAATTAACACCATTATTCTATACGAATTTGATTCCAAAATTATTTAATTTTCTTTTCTATCGAGAATTATTGGATTACTGAAAAGTTATAAACTGCACCAGATGCTGTTAGTGTTAGGTGGATGGCCTAAAATGCAAACTTTAGATGATTTTACTTTGTTTTCCGTTAAAAGATGATATAAGAGTAAGCAAAAGGACAACATGATTCTTTTTTTGGTACATCGGAAAATTAAGGACAAATTCTGATGCTTTATTTGTTATTAAAAATATAACAGAATATATATATTAGTTGTAGTAATCGTTTTGTCCCTGTTAAAATGCTTCCAAATATTATACCAAAACAAGAATACTTCCAAAACAATAATACTTTTTATCCATTTCAGGAAGCTGTATAGAGACTAATTCACATGGAGAATATAGAGACTAATTCCTCAAACTAGATATAACGGCAAAGGATAATAGAATCCTCTTACCATCTCATACAAGTTAAATTTTGCTCATTGAAAATGAAAAACAAAGCACAATTCCTGGAGGATGAAAAGTCTAATTTTAAATTTTAAATTCACAAACATATTTAACCCTTTAAACCTTAACTATTTCATCTTATTTTGGTGAAATTTCTTTAATCTATACATTTAAAATTTTCGACATCATAGTCAAACACAAATTTATGTTTTTTCTTCCTTCTAGTTTTAATATTGTTCTCTAGAATCTTTAGATCTTGATTAAAACACCAATATTCTGAAGAAAAATAAATAAATAACAATTTAGAAATTTAAATATACAGGGCCCAAAACTGATATTCAATGCAAAGCAGCACAAAATATATGTAGCAAGAAACTCCTATGTTAATTATTGTGCATTGGCCACTTTAACAGCAAGAGGTTCATACCATTCAGGACCAAATCCAGCAGCTTTTCTGGCTGCTTCATTAAAAGGTGGTTTTAAAGGTCCTCTGAAATATGTCCTCACTATTGCATGAAACTTGGGAATAACTTCATTCCCCTCTGTTGTTGTTCCATTTTCCACTGCACAAATTTCTTGCTCCGAGTCTGGATTTCTAGACCTCTGGCATAGATACTTGAACCATTTTACGCCAGCAGCACAATGAGTAATCTCTTCTGGATAAACTACACTTTCTAGTAAATCTGCTGTAGTGTTATCACCACCACTGCGGAAACGTGAGATTGTTGTAGGCAGCACATCAAGTCCTCTGGCCTGTGTTCATACTCAATCAAGGAGAACATTTTAGATAAGACCATTCTGATGTGATGTAGAACCATGTGTGTGAGGGAGAAAAGGGATAGAGGGTCATTTTAAGATTATTTTAGTCTAAAATTAGCATAGCAACAACCTAAGAAATTCAAAGACTATTGGCTATAATTCTAAATCAAATGGAATCTTATTTGAAGGAAAAAGGGAAACCAGTAATGTTAATTTGAGTAGTTGACCAAACAAACAATGAACGTTGAGTTTAGTGTTTTAATACAATCAATTAAAGTTGCATTCACACTTCAATTGATGGGTTAGAGCATGTTAAAGTTACATAATATGTCAAACTTGTTAAATGACAGTGATATACATTTTGAGTGACAATATAAAACTTTTTACACTGATTAACATGTGTACATAACTGAATGCACCAATCGCGAAGCCTTGTTTTTCAAAATTAATTTGACTTCCATTTAGACATTTTAAATTTAAGTATTTGTTTATGCACAATAACAAAATTCCAAATAACATGAATTTTAGTTTCAAACTCTATTGGGAATATAACTTGCGGATAAATTTTCCTTTGCTTTAATACTTTGCCAATAAAACGTTTAATTGCAACTTGGATTTGAAAACTTCACTCTTCAGTTCTCCAAAGGAAAAGGATTTCAAAAATCAGAGCTTCTGAAAGCCCATAAATGCAGCATCGACAAGCAACCATCTTGATTAAGTATTCATTTTCACACACAAAAAAGAAGTGATCTAGGTATCTAATCAAGTTGATTGCCTCAATTCATAATAAACATAAATCAAAACCATAAACAACCAAAATTGATCATGTCAGAAAGGCTCAATATAAGACATACCTCGTGGACACAATGTTCAACTGCTAATCGTGATAATAAATCTTTGGAAGTGGCAGTGGCAGAATCCCAAAGACCATCATGAGCTGGTAATGCTCCGTAAAAAGAACCTAGCTCCTCAAGTCGTGCAGCAAGAAGAGTGAAGTGTCTACCTTCATCTTGTGCTACCTTCACGAAATCTGTAAAGAATTCTCTAGGCATTGCCTCTTGCTTGCCAAAGCGAGCTATTATATCCTGCAAGATTTTACTATACATCTTAATACTTTAACAACCAGTAAATGACTGTAACAGACTAGCAGCACATGAACTGTATGCAAAAGCTAAACGTTTTCCAAAAAACAATAACAAATGCAGATATAAAAGATCTAACTAAACTTTAGTTCAAACGCTACGTCTAAAAGTGCAACTTACTCAAATTTTAGGAGGCTTGGGTTACAAAAGTTAAATCTTTTCTGAACACTTGATTTAGACTATAAGATATGTACTGAAGAAAACTACGCAGAAACAATAGTAATCACATGTTTTTGCCACCAAAGAAGATTATTTTGTGCAAAGAGGAAGCATGAAGACCTCGTATAAAACCTACGAAGCCCATACTTAATACGCTACACATACAATACTGCATAGATACGGGGGTAAAAGAATTTCTGAAAAACTTAAGATATGACATGGCCTAGTACGATATGACAAGTAATATTTGCAAAGAGATGATGATATATAACTATATATGTCGATGATGATGATCAAAACTTGCAAAAAGATACTTGTGAATCTGTGATTATGACATAAAAAGAGCATAGACAGAAATCTTTCTCTTATCCATGTCAAAGATATATTCCTATCCTTACAAGTTATAAATATGGCGCAAATGTATTCTTTCTCAACCAATGTCACAAAAAGTATCAATTTCATCTCCCCATTCTCATGAATCAAGAAAGCATAATCCCAAGACTATTATTAAGAGCACTGTACACATATAGGTATTGGGTACATGTACGGTGTTGATACATTAAACAAGTTTAGGGTATCTGTGCTTCACAATTCATTGCATAAAACAGTGAAACATTGGTAAGACAAGACTATAATTAAGTAGTCCCCAAACCTTCTTATTACTCTCTTAAGTTTTCTCTGGTACTTCACATCATCGTGATGATAGTTCATATTGCATTGTACACATTCCACGTGATCATTAGAGGCAAAAAAAATACTCTTTCCACATGCAAAAGCGCGTGCTTTGCATAGTTATCAATCTCGGAATTCGGCGCGGCGCGTTCAACCCCAAAATTGGATCGGCGAGGGCGCGGAGCTCGGCTCGGGGGATATTCTAGTGGCTCGCAGGCGCGGACACTAAAAAATAAATATTTAATACTACCAAATACCAAAATGAAAACTCAAATTCTAGTGATGGAAGCTGAGTGAAGAAACAGAACGTGAGAAGTGAGAGCTGAGCTGCGATGGAGGCTGAGAATGAACGATTAGATTTAGGGTTTGATGGTTTGTCGTAGTCTTGTATCAAGTTTGGGACTTGGGTATCGAAAACCCAAAACTACCTCTCCTAACGTTTATATAATAAGGGTAAATAGATTTTTTTTTTTTCCGCCAAGTCTGAACTGACACCGCACCGAACCAAAAACTCGGCCGATCCACCCTGACGCGGCAATGCCAAATTTGGCACGGAACGCCGAAACATCGGCCGGCGCGGCCGAGATTGATAACAGAGGTGCTTTGAGGCGGTTAGTTCTAAATTATTTATATCGTACAATGTCATTGCTGAAAAATGACAAGCTCCGTTGCTATTGTGTAGCACATAGCCCTAAATAAAACTTATTTTAAGCCAAAGTTCCACATAAAAACATGCACTTTACATACATGATACTCCCCAAAAACCAAAAGTTACCTTCAACTGTTCAACATAGAGATAGATACTAGATAGACAAAACGGGGAACATTCTATAAAAAATTTGATTTTTAATTATGGGATTCCCCTAATCTCTATACTAATACGAGGTTGTTAGAATATAATTATGGGAACACAACCATAAACACGATATTAAAACATGTGCGGAAGAATCAATTTAAAATCACACATCATTCATATTTAGTCACAGGCAAAAAACAGTATCATACATAATCATCACCACTGCCAAATATATAATGAATATATACATAGATAGATACACAAGGCTATGCACAATGTTTACCCAAGATAGGTCAATGGCCCAGCTTTCAGTATGAGCAAGGCTATGCACAATGTTTACCCTACTCTGCAAGCTTCCTGCTTTACCCAGCTTCGGCATGAGACTTGGAGCTACCAACTTCACCTGCAAAAACAAAACAAGCGATTTGTGTCAGTGAGGAATTTCATCGAACACAACAAAGACAGTTATTAGAAAGAAAGTGCAGAGACGCTGGATAGCCTTGCGGGACGATCAGGGATGTGAAGGTCGATAGAAGGGTTGAAAGGTTCGGCGATTGCGCCATCGAGCCACCGTGAAGCCACTGAGTCACCGAGTTTCGCCTTCTCGAACGGGTCGGCGGTGTTCAGAACTCGGAGCGCTGCTTCCACCAAGGTTTCTTCGTGGGCCCCCATTTCTCGATGATGGTTGCTGGACTGACTGGATTCATGAATTTCATTTTTAACAAATTGTTTGAATTATATTTCAATTTTGGTTTATCTCTAAAAATTTCAACTTTAAATGAATATAAGGGTATTTGAGATTTGAACTCATTACGATGTGATGTCTTTATCGATCGAGTTAAATTTATAATTGATCTGAGTTAAATTTATAAGACATTTAATTTAGGTTTTAATATAGTTTTAATTCTCTTATTAATACCGTCTTTAAAAATAAGATCTTATTTGATCATTGCATCTACGTCAATGTATAATTTTGATCAATAATATATTTCATTATTTAGTAGTAAAAATTATCAAAATTTGATATTTTAAAAATATTTATTAAAACAAATCAAACAAGATTTTATATGCTAATATTTGCATCTATATATTATTTAAAAAATACGCTCAAAACATAGTAAATGAATAGTAGAATTTGGTCAAACAAGTCTTATATTTAAGGACGGAGATAGTATTTTGATTAAATTTTAGTTTTAACACCAAATATTAGTTGGTCTAATGACGATCGAAGCTTGACTTGGTGGGGAGAACCACAATTTCATCCTCACAACTGCATTTGAAAGATGACTAAAAACACATAATGTCAGAACTCGCATCGAACCCTAAAACCAAAAAATAGACCAAATGCATCTACGAGTTCATTAAGTTTTTGGTTTGTACTACATAAATCCATTAAGATTTTGGGTCATGCTAAACAGTGCCCCCGGGGCACTTGTTAAGCATACTAAAAAAAGAAATAAAAGATAAAAGTAATGCCCCAGGGGCACTGTTTAGCATTTTCCTAAGAGTGTGTTTGGATGGAGAATTTTCAAATCCAAGGGATTTTAAGAATGCATGGAATTCAAATGCTTGGATTTGAATTCCCTTCATTTCAAAATTCTTTGTTTGGATAAAACATTTGAATTCCCTTCATTTCAAAATTCTTTGTTTGGATAAAGTAAAAAATGGTAAAGTAATTCATTTTTCAAATTTTTTTATTTCAAGGAAAAAGTTCACACTTTTTTTTTTTGATAAAAAAAGTCTAAGAAATTTTTTCGATTTGAAGAAAAAAAAAGTGCTAGAATTTTTTTCCATATTTCGAAAGAAAAAATCTCGAATTTTTCTCTGATTTCGATATTTCAAAAATAAAAACCAAAAATCGCCCGAAAACTGTAAAATCGGATAAAAATCTAAAAATCGATCAAAAATCCTAAAATTAACTATAAACCAGACTAAAAATTCTAAAACCGGTCAAAAACTCCGAAATCAGCCATAAACCCAAAAATCGGCCGAAAACCGTAAATCGGGCAAAAATCCTAAAATCCTAAAATCAACTATAAACCAGACTGAAAATTCTATAATCGGTCAAAAACTCCAAAATCAGCCATAAACCCAAATCTCGAGTTTTTTAATATTTCGAGAAAAAGTTCTCATATTAGGGGTTTCGGCCGATTTTAGAGTTTATAGCCGATTTAAGGGTTTTGGTCGAGTTTATGGTTGATTTTAGGGTTTATGGCCGATTTTAGGGTTTACGTGGGGTTTATTGATTTTTGGTTGATTTTATGATTTTTGGCCGATTTAAGGGTTTTCGGCCAATTTAAGGGTTTTCGAACAACTTTAGGGTTTATTGCCGATTTCAAATTTTTTGATCAATTTTAGGGTTTATAGCCGATTTTAGTATTTTTGACCGATTTTAGGATTTTCGGCCGATTTTTGGTTTTTTGACCGATTTTAGGATTTAGGTCTGATTTATAGTTGATTTTAGGATTTAGGTCAGATTTAGAATCGATTTTGGAGTTTCGGGTCAATTTTAGATTTTTTTACCAATTTTATAGAGATAAGGGAATTTCAAATTCCTAGCTTTTAGGTGTCATTTGAAATTCCTTCAAATTAACTTATGTAAAATACTTCACAAATTCCCATCATTTTGAAAATTCTCCAAATTAATTATCCAAACAAGAGAATTTACATTGAGGAATTTCAAATCCCTCAAAACATTACTTTACCTCAAAAAAATCCCTCATCCAAACACACTCTAAGATTTTTGGTAACATATAAGTCATTTAAGTTTTAAAACTGTAACTTATAGGTCTTTTCAAGTTATACTCATCATCCAAATTTAAGTGAAGGGAAATATATAAGTAAAGAAGCCTGAAACTGGGTAGTGATGAGAAATATTTAAATAATGTTAAGTTTGAAGATTCAGATGGTGAATATAACTTAGAAAAACCTATATGTTATAATTTTAAAAATTAAAAGACTTTATGTATTACAAAAAAATAAATAAAAGATCTATATAGTACAGACCGAAAAATTAAAAAACAAATAAATTCATTTTTAACTCCTCAATTTAAAATTTGGAATTTTAGCCCTTTTATTTTGGTTGAAATAGAACTTTAACCCCTTTGATTTTAAATTTAGAATTTTTTTTTTTTTTTTGTATGGTACATGGATGAGATATTGAGATGACAAAGACAAAATTATAAAATAGGACACCCAAAATTTTGAAAAGAATTCTTATATCGGGAGTGAGGTAGTAAAGTAACGAACATCGAAGAGAAGGATGAGTAGTCAATTGGTGGGGAAGAGCGGCGATTCAAACCATCAACGTCTGTACGATTTTGCGAAAATGTCTCTCATCAAGATATTCGCTCACCCTTACGCCACCGTCTGCGAGTTCTATTGTTCTGGTGCCTCTGATGCTCTTAAATGGCTCGACGCCCAAATTTCCCATTACATTGGTATTATTGGTATGTTATTAACATGCTTCTTCATTTTCTTCATCTCTAACCACTTCAATTAATTGCATTGAATTTGCTTCAGATGTTTCTTCGTCTGGTATTGACCAAATTCGACAAGCTTGGGAGAGCAACACCAAATCTAACTCTGCTGATTTCTTTCAACTTGACCCTTCCACGGTTAGTCCTCACTGCCTAAACCCTAAACCTTAAGGACAATTAATTACTCTTTTTTTTTTTTTTTAACTATTTTTCTATAAATATTTTGGTGGTTTCTAGAACTCGTAGCAATAACCAACTTAGGGTTTTATAAATTGAACATCTCGCCTTAAACCGATGAATTTGGGACAATACAGTTCTGTTTTGTATCTATTTTTAATATTAAGTTTATGTTTTTTGGATAGGAAAATGTAGAAGTGCATTTGGAGGAGAAGACTAATACAGCTGATTTTGTCTGCTGTTTGCAGCATTTGCAGGTCTTGTACTTACTTTCTATTCTTTTTTTATTTTTACTTCCCACACCCCAATCAATCCTGGTTACACCCCAAAATGACCAAATTATCCTTAAATTGTATTAGTGACTTACTTAAACTGAGTTTACGTAGCTCGTAAACTCAATTTATAAGTTACCTAAACTTAGTTTAGGTATGTCTGAATTATTGCAGTTTATGCAAACCTTAAAACTTTGTAGGCAGATACGTAAATTAAGTTAAAATAGCTCATGTAAACTTAGTTTAGGTATGTCTGAATTCACGTACTTGATTGCAGTTTACGTAAACCTTAAAACATAGTAGGAAGAAGGGCAATTATGGTATTGTGATTAAATTTTAGGGAAATTTGGGTGTAACTAGGTTTTCTTCGGGTGTTGCTAGAATTTTTCTTAATTTTTTAAAGCATATTTTACTATTGTCTATCGGCGCAACGGTAACCGAAAGGTCACGAGTTCAAGTCCTAGAAACAACCTTTTGTATAAAGAACAGGGTAAGGTTGCGTATAATACACCAAAATGGTGGGACCGCTTCCCGGACCCTGTGTATGTGAGAGCTTTAGTGCACCAGGCTGCCCTTATTTTAATAGTCTATCGGCCATGTACATGCAGTTATGGTTACTGTTCAGCTCCTCCTTGGGAGTATCTTATTTTCTAACCCTTTGCTTATACTCTGCATCATGAATCTTAGAATAAGAGGATAGAGTAAATGCAGATAGGTAGTGTCTCAACTCTCGAGAGTCTTGTTGAGATGTTGTAGTTTTTGCTTGCAATCATTATCATTTCCGACACTTTTTCTCTCTTGATTAGTGCCCCCAGGACTTGCTTGCTGGTTCTCTTCTGATTAATATCTCTAATGCAGCTGTGTTTTGAAACTGAAGAGAAAGCGCGGAGACTTCTTCAAAATGTGTCATCTCTACTGAAACCAGGAGGATATTTTTTCGGTATTACTCCTGACTCATCTACTATATGGTATGGGACTCAATTGTCAAAGGCATATTATTCACTCGTTTAGCTGCATGCTCTCTCTATATACTTTTTGTGTATTCTTTGTTACTGGAAGAAAATTCATGACAAATGGTGTCCAAACAAGTTTTTGTAGATTTGGGGTAGGGGTGTAGGGCTTACCCATCTGACACTACATACATCAAATAAAAGTGTCGGTGTACACTAAATTTTGAATGAACTATTTCGACGGCATCGTGTAGTTCTGCCTCAATATTTAAAATTTGTAATTTCTTGGATTCTTCTGCTTTTAGACCGTTACTGCAACCATATTTTTTTTAACAGCAAATATATTACTCCCTCCGTCCCATTTTAAGTGTCACAGTTGACCAAATCACACACTTTAAGAAAAGTGTGTAAATGAAAGAGAGAGAGAATATGACTTTTACTAAAATACCCTTTCTTTTTATTGACATTGGAATACTAAAAAGTAGTTTTTTGACAGTACTTTTTCTCTCACCTAATGATTGCTTTAAAGGATAAAATAGTAAAAATCAATGTTATAAATAGTATATGACACTTATTTTGGGACAAACAATTTTGGCAAGTAAGACTCTTATTTTGGGATGGAGGGAGTATTAATAAAACCATGTCCCGACACAAGACGAACCGAGACCGGTAAAAGAGGAGCTACAAAACAAATGTAACGTATATAAGCGAATCACCAATGAAAATACCAAAACCTACACTACCTAAAAGATGGTCTACTTCTAATCCCATTCTTAGAAGACACTCATTAGCTTCCTAACCACCAGAGAGTCTTCAACCCGTTCCAAAAAAAGCCCTTAGACACTAACTCCCAATCTCGAATCAAAAGTGATCGGCCCATCAGCATCCAAAGAATGGCTCCTTAAGTCAAAAGTTGAAGGGACACCGTTAGATTGAGAACCTAGGTAGGTAAATCTCAGCTCGCAGACCTCTTCTAAATAGCCAACACCAACGCGTTATAGGTCAAGTAGATACAAAGAAACCTGCTAATCTCAACAAATTTGGAAACCATCAGAAACTCAAAAAGAGTCATGCAAATCTCAACAGATTTGAAAACGGCCAGAGAATCAAGTATCTAAATAGAACCAAATACGCACGGCATTAACCACACATCGACAGTGCCAAATCCAAAACCCACCACATCAGCACTTCACCGCCACAACACCCCCTCTGATCCGCCCACACCACATCACAAAAACAGTCACAACCACCACACCCCCTCAAATCCATTATTCTGAATCTGAAAAACAGTATCTTCAGAATAAAAAGCGTTCACGTACATTGTCCCTCTTTTTCAGTTTGATATCTTAAAACTTGATATATTATTGGATAATCCTTGTGCTTGCTTTGTTTGGTTTGGCTTAATTTTCCATTGGGATTAGAGTAGAAGCTGTATTCGAATACCTAATTTTCATAGTGAAGTCTCCTAGCTCATTTTTTGTTGTTAGAATAATCTAGTAGTTATTTTCTTGTCTGAATGACATCTTTGAGCTATTTTTGCTTTTATGCAACCGTATCCTAAATTTATCGGTCTTCTTTTACCATGTTATAACTATAATGTTCAACAAGTAGTGTTAAACTTGATCTCAAGATGAATCCTTAGCTTAGATTTAGAGTTTTCTTCTAGTGACTGGCTTTAAGGTGGACTCCTTTCTCTTTTGTCGGGATGGTTTATTTATTTCTGTTCTGCCGTGCTTTCATAATAATAATGAGATCTATTTTCGTCCAGTGGTTTCAGACGAAATCCGCATAAAGTGAAGTCCAGAATTAGAGTGAATGATCTTGTTGTGTTTAAACACTTTTCCACATAAAATGTAATTTTTTCTTTCTATTTTCTGCATAACGGAATTTATCCATCACATCACTTTTGCAGTTGAGCTCTATTACATTTGTCTTCATTATTATTTTTCCAAGAACCTGGTAAATACCCAATTTGGTTCCATAAAATGTAGGACTGCATCAACCTAGCCCCCTAGATTAACAATATTCCAAAATTTGTCTTTATTGATAGGTTGATCTGGTCTTATAATTTCAGGGAACAAATATTTATTCTCCTACAATTCATATAAAATCTGCACGAGCTATTTATACACAAATATACTGAACGATATTAACATTATCCGCATGTAGGGCCAAGTATCAGAAGAATGTTGAATCCTATCACAACAAAGGCAGTGGCATGAAGCCAAACATTGTTCCCAACTGCATCCGGACAGAGAATTACATGATTACTTTTGAAGTTGAAGAAGAAAAGTACATATCTCCATAATGTATTAACTGCATGTTGCTTATACTTTGTTTTCAGTTCCAGTTTATTGTTATTCATTTGAATCTTCATAATGTTTCCAGGTTTCCATTATTTGGAAAGAAGTATCAGCTGAAGTTCGCTAATGATGTCTCTGCCGAAACCCATTGCTTAGTTCACTTTCCAAGTTTAATCAGGTATCCTTCTGATTTGAAAACTCAAGATTGAGAACCAAGAATTCTTCTGGTTTTGCCAATTCAGTGTATAAATTCCACTCTGATTTATTAATTACCAAGCAAATCTGATTTATAAAATGATAAAACTTGATCTTTCTTAGATTTCACTCATAAAGAAATTCCAAACGTGCTGCAAATGATTTATCTGCTTGTACTGTTTAGGTTTGTGTCTCAATCATGACTGTAAAATAGATCTTATGTATCTATTGCTTCATAAACACACAGGCTTGCTAGGGAAGCTGGACTTGAGTATGTGGAGATCCAAAATTTAACTGAATTTTATGACGACAACAGGTTAGTATCACCTTATCTGGTGGATACCGATCCTTCTATGCTACATACTTCAATTATATAATTTGCATTATTAACAATTTTGGAGTTTACAAATCGCAAGACCTTTTATTCAATTTACTTTCCTTGATTGTTGCTGTAAGAGCACAATTGGCAGGCTTGCTTACGAACTATGCTCCAAACCTTTTGGATACTAGGGGTAGACTTCTTCCTCGATCATATGACGTACTTGGTAATGCCTTAATAATTTCTTCTTATCACTTTATTGCTTGTAAGTTTCTCTGGTTCACTTTCAGCCATTGTTTATGAGAATACGCATGGGTTTTTCCACTCCAATGCAGGTCTCTATACAACATTTATATTTCAAAAGCCTGACCCAGAAATAACACCCCCAATTACAACTCCAATATTGCAAGATGTTAGTTATAATCTTGATGAGGTAATTAATGATTATTATGAACCTTGATGTACTACCTCTATAAGAATTTATATTTTGATTGATTTTATTTTCCTAGAATCGGTCAGGTCCCTATTTCCTTTTTATTATTTCCCTTAACAAGGCATATGACATACTTTTTAAACATTCTAGTCATTCACATCAGAATAGACATTATAGTCATTCACATTGTGGGCAACACTATATATTGTAATTGTAAATAAACTAGTGAATCTTCCAATATATTGACGAGTCATTTAAGAGAGTAAAGCTGAAAAAGTCTGAACGCAGGAGTGATAAATTTTGACAATTAGATCAAAACAGTGGATAAGTTTTTTTGAAGTGGTATATAATAAGGTAAAAATATCATTATCAAAATCATCAATTTAAAGTGGTTAACTTTAGGTTCTGCCCTATTTTGTGTAACTAGTTTTCTTTAGGGAAAAGCAAGCAACTAATAAGCTTGTTTTTTAAGACTGTCAATTCTGAAATTACTTCTCATTTGTGGATGGTACTGACTTGCTTTTGCATGGTACATTTTTGACAGGGAATAATTTGGCGAGAGGATGAAATAAATGGACTTGTAGTAGATCCTTCAACTGGGATAGGCCAGATAAGCGAGCAGAAAGGGATATTGGGCCCTGGCCCAGCAGAATTACGCTATCCAGAAGCACTTTGACATGGCTGTTCTAATTAAGCTATAGGTTACATTAAAGAAATATGAAGCTATAGGTTTAGCTAGTTTTGCTGATTTAATGCTGTTAATATTTTTCTGGCACCTCAAAAAAGAGGAAGTTAGGCATGTTGCTTCTTCCCTTTGTTTTTCTTAGGTTTGGTGTTTTATCTGACATGTAGTAGTCAATATTGATTGGTTAAGTTATCTTATTTATGCTTTAGTGAGTTAGTCATATGTTTTTCTTTGGATCTTCTCTTACCTTGGTGTCCCAAACAGTAGAATTAAAATGAAGTAAATACTCATATTGAGAGGTTAGGTTAGGTTATATCCTATAAAATTAAACAAAAATAATTAAGGTAACCTTCAAATTAGTCAAATCTAATCTAATCAGAATTGTGATCTAACACAGCTGTGAGATAGATAACAATCATTACAAACACTCATCAAAACATGAGATGAGAGTTTGACCGAGTACAACAAAAGTGGGCTTCATTCTTCTTTCCCAATTCCCATTTCATTGTTTGTTTAAGTTCATGGTGCATTATCATAAACTTAAAATAACTTTCTCCATCTTGATTCTTGAATCTCATCCTTAATTAAAAGTCATGCTAACATAAGAATTTTAATTATAATATTTGATTATTTTCTTTTTATATATTATTTTTTGTTTTTATCATCTGATTCCTAGGGGAAGGGGACCCTAGTAGTCTAGAGTTCGGGACAAATTTCGACATCAAGTGATTTCAATTCATTTCTAAACGTTGCGGAGAACGCATCGTGATCCAGTTTACCAAATTTAGCGTCAATAACTACCGAACCAATTAATACTCTCTCCGGTCTCATATATAAGCAACAAAACAAAAAAATTGAAAGTCTTAAATATGAACAAAAGTAACCTCTAATCATTACAATCAATGTCATTTTTCTAAATATATCCCTACTTTTTCCACATTCCCATGTTTATAGGTGTTTACAAGACAAAAAGTAGGAATAAAATTAGAAAGTGTGTTTGACTTAAATACTTTAGATATTTTTCTTAAACAAATAACTTTTTGTAAATTTGCTTATATATGAGACCGGATGGAGTATTTCATATATTTTAGATTTGAAAGTATGCTTTTTTATTCTAGCTCACACCTTTTATGATCCTCCACATCATCTCTGGCCTTATATCAGTGTACAGTACTACCAATTTAAAACAGTTGTTTAAAATTTTAACGGCTTTGATTGAAAATGAAGGAGGGGTATATTAGTAAAATGATATAAATCCGCGTCGTTTCCATATTAATGATTCTGACGGGACTCTCTACCACTGTTGCCAAACTCTTGTAAAATGATATATACTGTATTTTTTTTTACTGAGTAATTTTTTTTTTTAAATGCTCCGTATTTGAAACTTTTGTCATGTCATGTGCATGGTTATGACCTCTTAAATATGGCATTGAATACGAACTGAAGACATAAAGTTATTCTTAGATTTTTTTTTGATAAGTTATTCTTAGATTAAATTTACCTATTGTAGTGATACTTCTTATTGTCAAAAAAAAAAACTTCTTGAAAATAACATTGAACTACAATAGTGTTTAAGTCATTTTTAGATTGTTTATTTTTTTTTTAGATCAAGTTATTCTTTTACTTATAGTTGTATTTTAATTATTTATTTCTTCTCTTCAATACTACCTACAATTTGTTTCTTTTGCTTTTTATAGTAAATAAAAGGTATAAATACAACATGACTCTACTTGACAAAATGCAAATATAGTGTGTGGTATTTTTTTTTGTCAAGTTGCATAGATGATATAATTCCATCTTTTTGATAAATGAATATATTATGGTTCAAAGTATGATTTTGAACGATGTTCTTATCAACTAAATTAAATTTACGAAAATTGTAATGTACATAACTGTATCTAATAACTAATAAACTAATATTGATTGAAACTGAAAGGGTTTCATAAAATTAATTATATCTGAAGTACATGTATAAAACTACTATAAGCTGAAAACTACTTCAATTTAGTGTATGGACACGAACTTGTGAGATAATAATTGTGTGTCTTGTAAAAAAAATTAAAATAGAGGAGTTACACTATATTAAAGATTGTGTATAGTAAAGCTACATGTGATTTAGTTAGTTTGTTTTTTTTCTTTTCAAATTTGAAATTTGCATGCATATTAATATTATACTTCTAAAATCAAATGGATTGAGTCTAAAAGAGAATATTAATCTCTTAGAACATAACCAACCAATGTTTAAATTTTGACATTGTTTCAAACATTACAACCTTAAATGTAATGGCATCTTAGTGAAGTTGTGGCAACTCAAAAATAAAATAAAATTAAAAATACTATTAAAAATATGCTAACTATATCTTAAAATATTCCAATCTTAAAAATAAAATACAAAATGAGCTGTGGAATATTGTTGAGTAGTATTAATTTCAAAATAAAATAATTATTTTTTGTATGTAGTTGGTTCTCACTCGTTTTCTCTCTCTCTCTCAGCTTCACAATTTCTCAACTTTGTTTGCATTCCAATTTCCATGTGCACCAACACTGCTTGCACCTTCCCATTCCATTTCCTTCACCTTCCACTATGCTACTACTTCTTCTTTTCTCTCATCGGTGAGTTTTCTTTTCTTCCACTCAGCTTTATCACACTCTTTTACCTTTTTCCTTTGCTATAATCACTTTATGCTTTCAGATTTGAGTTTTTTTCTGCCAAACTTTTTGACCCATTTAACCATAATGTCTGATAAAGCATGTTCAATGACAAAAAGTTTGTAAATTTTTGTTTTTTATAAAGTTTTGGAATCTGGGTTTTTTTCTAAGATTTATTTGGGTTTAGTTTAGTTCTGGGGTTTTAAGATTCATGTTTTTTTTTTATTGTTTTTTCATTTCTAATTGTGATTTTAGTTTGAATTTGTATTGGACTATTTAGTTAGAAAAATGTGTTCAGAAGTCCTAGCTCAACAGGCAGAAAATGCCGAAATTGCTAGGTCAGACATCCATGACCGGGTTTGATCCTTGGTCCCTCCACTTTGTGCGTGTTAGTTTATGATGGATTTGCCATTTCTTAATGTAGAATGGGATCAATATTTAGGTTTTTGATGTGTAGCTTTCTTTTTTTAAGTATAGATTCTTCATGAATGTTTTGTAGATAAGAAAATTTGTATTCCTTTGTTGCTTCTTAATTAAGCAAATTTATCCATTAGAAAATAGTTAGCTCAAGGACAAACCAAAAAGAGTAACAAGGAGAAATGTGAGCATTACTTTTTGCTTGTACAAAAAAATATATAATTTTTTTTGGAGCTATCAGAGCAATTTTATTGTTGATGATCGATGCAAGGTAAAAATAAAGAATATTTTCTTTGATAAAATTAAGTCTTCTCAAACCAAATGTAATGTTTTGGTTTAAGAACTCTTTTAATCTAAATTTTTGAAGTCAAAATTGAGAAAATTCAGAGCATTGTATCTCCATTTCCCTGATATTTTTTGTTATATGTTATCATATAACTTATTGATCAATATCCGTAATGTTTTCATTTCAAATTTTAGTATTTTGATTTTGCTATAATTTTCAGAATAATCATAAATTTAGGCAAATTAATATCTAAAACAGTAATCTGTAAGATGTGATTCTAGTCTACCAAAGGCTCATCTATCAATTCTTTCAAAATGCTTATTACGTGTAGTAAATTTGAACCGTAGAAAAGGAAACATACTTTTTTTTCCAAGGAAATAAATACTTTTGATTTGCCAAATCTATGTCTGTACTTGAAAGAAGATAACATATCTACTTTTGAACTAATGCTATTCAAATAACTTGCATGACCGTAAGATATCATGAATCATGATGCTATGTCGGGGCACAAGAAGAAATAAGACTTAACCAGAATGCACTATGCCAAAGTTAATCAATGCAAGCTCAAATGCACGTACTTTTTTTTACAAAGGAAACAAATACTTTTGGTGTAGGACAAAATGGTAAAAGGAAAAAAGATCGAGTGCATAAGTTGTCATATTGTTTTTTGACTGACAAGTATCTGGTTTTTCATCCAAGTAGTTTGTAATAGCTCCTTTAATATTATTATGAGATATTACATTGAGCATCGTAAAACATTTGATATAGGTTGAGCGCTATCTGAAATCTATATTAGATGTATAACCCTACTTGACAATTCTATTTTGTGTTTTATCTACAGAGCTATGAAGAACTCGCCTTAAAGAGCATAGTTTTTTGCTGTTCATAGATAAGCAATGGTTACGGAATCATGGTTTCGTAGTCTGTGGAAGACTCCTCGGAAGCATGATGCTAATTCTGAGAAGGAGGTGATTGGAGTATTAGCATTTGAAATAGCAAGCTTGATGTCCAAGCTGATTAATTTATGGCAATCGTTGAGTGATAAACAGATTGCTAGGTTGAGAGAGGAGATCGCAAATTCAATTGGCATAAGAAAGCTTGTTTCAGACGATGATCATTTCATTGAACGATTGATCTGTATGGAGATAGTTGAAAACATGGCACATGTTGCCGAGTCTGTGGCTAGGCTTGCAAAGAAATGCAATGATCCGGTTTTGAAAGGTTTTGAGAACACCTTTTACGGGTTTATCACTACGGGTGCAGATCCATATGGATGGGAATTCACTAGCAAAAAGATGGAAAAAAAGATTAAAAAGTTTGAAAAGTTTATATCAACTAATGCAAGTTTGTATCAAGAGATGGAGGTGCTTACTGATCTGGAGCAGACTCTTGCAAGAGTAAAGCCTAATAATGAGACGGATGGTGCGAGTCTAAGTGAGTATCAGAAGAAAGTTGTGTGGAAGAGGCACGAGGTGAAGAGCTTGCGGGACGCGTCTCTGTGGAACAAAACATATGATTACACAATATATCTTTTGGCAAGATCTTTATTCACAATATTCTGTAAGATCAACCATGTATTCGGAATTCAAGAGATGGTAGATGATGGTGGAACCAATAACTCAAGTGTCTTAGATAATGATTTCATTTCTAGAAGTCAATCAGTTTCTGCATTATTTCAATCTTCATTCCATCCACCATCACAGAATAATATCGCCAGATTTTCTTCAGGACCCCTCAACACTATTACTGCTAGATCTGGTCCAATTGGTAGAACACATAAAGCCAGCATTTTTCATTCCGGTCCAATGGCTAGAACAAATAAAACCAGCATTTCTCATTCAGGTCCAATGGCTAGAACAAATAAAACTACCATTTCTCATTCAGGTCCCCTTGGTGACTCGTCCACAAAATCAGGCCCAATTTTAGGAAAGCATACAAATGTCAATTTTTACTCAGGTCCACTTGGAAGGAACGTGAATCAATCGGTCCCACTTTCTAGAACAAAAAAATTGAGCAAGATTTGGAACTTTTATAAACACTCTGCCGCCATAACTGGGAAGGAAACTCACACAAGACATAATCGAATGACTCAAGTAGGACCTTTCAAAGGATGTATGGCTGACAGTTCCTCTGTCATTGACTGTCATTCAAGCGCAGGCGGTGTTCATTATGGAATTCAGAATCCCAGAGAAGCTAATTCAAATCTTCTTGGTCTTGGCAAAATAGTTCATCATACTCAATCAGTCTTCAAATCTCTGTGCAAGCTATTAAATCCTCCACCCGAAACCCTTGGTGCTGCTGCTTTATCCCTGCACTATGCAAATGTTATCATTGTTATTGAGAAGCTAGCGGCTTCTCCACATTTGATTGGTCTTGATGCAAGAGATGATCTGTACAACATGTTACCAAGACGTGTGAGAATTGCCCTCAAGACCAAATTAAAGCCATATTCCAAGACCATGGCGTCATCATCAGTCTATGACCCAAGTTTAGCAGGAGAATGGAACGAAGCAATGTCAAGCATATTGGAATGGTTAGCACCACTTGCTCATAACATGATAAGATGGCAAACTGAGAGGAGTTTTGAGCAGCAGAGCTTTGTTTCACGAACGAACGTGTTGCTGGTGCAAACCCTTTACTTCGCAAATCAAGAGAAGACAGAAGAAATCATCACCGAGCTTCTTGTGGGTCTGAATTATGTCTGCAAATTTGGCAGGGAGCTCACTGCAAAAACTTTGGCAGAGTGTAGCAGTTTTAGGGTTGGCAATGAATATCTTAATCTGAACATATAAACACTTCGGATTAACTTATGGCCATTTCCCACAGGAGTCTTGCTCCGAGCTCCTTTTCAGGGACTTGAATGAGGACTTGGAGAAACACCAACCGTCGTGTTCTTGAAACAACAAATGAAAATGAAATGGTAGTTGAAGTATGGGAGAAATAACTGCATACTCATTATCATGGAAATGTAATATCAGAATGTGTTTCTGGTGAGGTTTTTTCTTCTTTTTTGAATATTTGTTGTTGATTCTCTTTTGATGAGTTTCAAGCCGTTAGAACTAGAACGCGGAAGGCCAGTTTCGTCGTTGCAATGTTGGCCTTCTTCCACTTTGAAGTGTTCCTACATGGTGTTTAGGGTGTGCATATCTATGAGCTTCATTATATGTTAATTGTATAGTGCGATCACGCGATGGATATTGGTTATTTCTCTATATCTTCTGAATTGCCAGGCAAAAAATTGTCATTCTAATGATTCTATAAATATTAACTATTGTGATTTTCTCTCTTTTATGCAAGAACTGCACCTTTATTTTTTTAACAAAAAATATATTAACATTAAAAATAAAAAAAAATAAAAAGTACAAGAGGTAATCCAAATAGAATACGGTATTTAACTTATTTTTTTCTTTCAAATAACATCATTCTACTGCAATAGCTCTATGAAAACAGTAGACCCTCTTACAAACCTATCCTTTGAATTTCTCTTACACCCTCTTCCACACTTGTTCCAAATTTAAGTTTTGATTTATAATTTTCATTTCTTCTGCAAATAATAGACTCTAGTGTCATCTTACTCATATCACATGCAATAAAAGCAACCTATGTAGAGAAGGCCAAAATGGGGAAAGAGAGTAGAAAATAAAGTTGCAAGCAACAAGATCTATTTTGTTAATAATTTTTCTCAACCAGACACAGAAAAGAGGATAGATCCAGAAAGGCAAGGAATAAATATCTTGGACAACAAATTTGAAATTTTGAAGATACACATAAGTTATTATTCAAAGAATTTCATGCTCATTTAGAAACCCAAGCACTATTGGAGGGACACAAAACCAACTGGATTAATTTCAATCATCCACTCATTTTTTCCACTAAAATAGGAAAGAAATAAATGTCTAGTCTAAAAGCCACATTCCACATAATATTTTGTGGTGACTTATTTTATTGATGGAAATAAACTTAATCTATATGAATAGAAGACACAGCTGATGTGATTTCGTTCGATCGTGGGTCAGCGCTTTCTAATGCAACTCCACAAGGATCTTCTTTAACCAACATGGCAAGAACATTAAGTGAACTCCATGTTTTCGTCAGGTTGCTGTTTGAATCTCCCAAAGTAACAGCAAAGACTGCATCAAATCCTCCTGCTCCTGGAACTCCGGCTAACAATACTCCTTCCAAGTTCATTGTAGCATCTAGAAGTTGTGTTTGAGATTCTGGTTCAATCTGTATACATTGCAAGTTATGATGAGACTGTTTAACCGGTGAAGTGATCAATTAATCAATCAGGAAGACAAATCTGAGTTTCTAACACTGAAACTCTGACTACATTTCAATAAAGATTATAAAAGTTAAACACCGTGTAAGTATTGCATTTATGCTAACATGCTCCATAAGCACAATGTAGATGGTACCTGAACAGTAAAAACAGTCTTCTGAATATGGAGTTCATAATTAACAAGTCAAAACAAAGCAACTCTTTTTTCAACTGAACCAGAGTTCCTTTTTTTGGGTTACTTTATCAAATGATCGTATTATAGATCCAAAAAGAAACCATCCATATAGCAGGTTCATAGGGAGTAAATTGTACTTTCTAAGCTAACTTGAATAATCAGGTGCATTTATGATGTCAGAAATCTTGATCAGTAATTTTTTTTCCAGTTCTCTATTTGTGTACTATGGCAAGGTTTTATTAAGTTCATTATACTGTAACCATTATGGACTGGAACAATAAGCAGCCATAGCTTGGCAATCATTCTTATTCCATAGAAAGATAAGACATGGTACCTCACGAACCATTAATGGATGAAGCAGAATCAGTAAATTTAACCAAAAATACAAATTGATAAGGGCAACATATATTTCACCTCGACATACAGATTTTTATAAGCAAATTTGATATCATACAGAGAACCATATAAATAAGTGCTTAACTAAACTAACTTACCGGAACACCTGCAGCCTCACCCATTAGGCGCATATGATATCTGATCCCCACCATGGCCTCTTTGGAGCCTAGTAGTGCTTTAATAACTGCTTCCTTGTTAGGTTCAGAAGCTTGTTCTATCCACTGATTATGTAATATGCATTTCAAACATCAACATGAAAGACGAAAAGCAAAATGAAACAACACGATATATGAAAGATTACTGAAACTTCATATCATGAAAGAGCAGCCTCAAGAAAGTGAAAACTGAGGTTCCAATAGCTACTAAAGTTGGTAAAAACCTAAGGTCCCATAAAAAATAATTGGAGAGACGTATGAGTTCAAGTTGTTTGAGTCTAATGGTGAGAACTGTCAACCACTATACTTTCGTTGCATAAGAATAAATTCTCTTATTTTCAAATTACTTCTATTAAATAAACAACCTCAAATGATCTCAACAAAATACCTTGTCTGATCTGAGGACGCCGCAGCTGTCAATCACAGATTTATATGCATCCCATTGTTCTTTTGCTAATTTTCTTAACAAATTCAGTTGTGTTTCCAATGCTGAATTTGCCTCTGACAATCTTCTCCATGTTTCCAGAGCTCTCTGAGGGTCAGACTTTTGCCATTTTTTGACAGCACCAACCATTGATGGTGTGGATGATCCACCAGTTCCAGGTTCTCCTAGTACCTAAAAGGAGAAACATCTTAGTGCAGATATTAAGAGAGTTCATGTGCTTCAGATTATAGAGTCAAAATAATGCATAGAAAAAAGAAATTAGGGGGAAGAGAGAGAGGAGAGTAATTGCCATAAGATAAGTTGTCCAATCATGGTATCATAATAAGCTACATAGATCAAATGACAATATTATGTCCTATCATAAATTATGCATAATGACAACAACCATTCAAATTCAAAACCTTCATGGTTTGGCAAATAGTTTTCCTTGGTCTCCAACTACATTTACTTATTGGACTGTCCTCTATTTGGTCTACCGTCTGCCAGTATTATTACTACTTCCATGGATTTTTTCTATACAAGCCCTAACTTTTTGAGAAACTTAGAGTAAGGCTAACAAGTAAGACATCATTTTTTGTAACCATTTAATTATGTATTGGGTAATTGAAAAGAAATCAAGTACAAATATAGAATTAGGTACACTCTACCACCCTCAACCCTTCAATAAAAAAAGGAGAAATAGTGGGAGAGAAGGGAGGCAAAGCAGGGAGGAGTAAGTGCTTTAGCAATTAATACACGACATATTAACATATAATAATGCTAACATATGCAAAGTTTTAAGTTGCTTACAAGAGTCATCAAAGGTGGTAAAGAGAACTCGGTCCTATCATGGTCCCAATTTCCTTTTAGAATGTCGGTGATTACTTCTGGCAAGTGCACTGCTATAGCTGCAACCTACAAAGTCAATGAAGTCAATGATGTTTCTGGAACATTTCTAACAATTCCAAAGCATTGCATTTGCATGGTCAATCAATGTAAGACATAAGTTGTGTAACAAACAGATCCTAGCATGTTTGTTAACAATAGGAGATAAACTAAAAATAATGCAGGTAAAGCAACAATACGTTGCCTTTTTTTTTTTTTCACTTCAAGAAAAAAACCATATCCAAGGAACATGGTACCAAAGTTATAAGTTTGTGATAATTGAATGCAATGACATGCACAACAGTGGCTACATAATATATTTGTTACTGAAAATATTTCTCCGGGGAATTTCAAGAATTCACGGGTGATAGTTGTCAATAATCTTGAGATAGAAGCCAAATATGGGTCAAATAAACCAAGGGCGCATTGTGCCAGTTCTATATTGAATCTACAGACTCTACATTGTTGTGTGTGTTTGTTTATAGAATGAAATTGAATAATGAGAATTGAAGTATTGTTGCTAAATATACGATACATATGAGAAGTGGAAGGCGGAGGGAGGGTAAATACCTGAGTGGAAGAAATCACTTCAGGCGAAAACCGCACATAGCGTTGACTACCATACACAGCTGAACTTACATCAAACCCACTACCCACTTTCCCTTGTGCAATACAATGCGCAGTTTGAGCTATTTTATGAACCATATCAAGATCTGCAATATCCTTCCTGTCCCGATGATCTTTTGAAGATGAAATGTTTACGACACCAAGGTAATGAAGTAATGAAGCAACTACAGCAGTTGTCATTGCTGCAGATGAGCCCAAACCAGTTTTAGCAACTTCAGGTTTACTATTTCCTTCATTAGCATCATCGGTATTGAAGGAAATGGAGGCAAAAGGCGGAAGGGTGGCCAATGATTCTGGTGTCAACGGGAGACCGCGCCTCTCAATCTGCAGAAGTATGAATTAATACAAACTTCACAGTCTATGCTTTTAAATACTATAACACCGAAAATTTTCAGGCCATCAAAATTAATGGAGAAAGGATGAGAAAAATGATGTGCATAAAGTATACAAACAAGACCAAATTACCTCATTCCTATAAGAATAAAAATCATTGGAACCCAAAATTGTAATGTCAAGACCTGCACGACCAATCAATTTATAAAATGTTTGAAGTTGTTGTTACATGTTCACTAATTAAAAGGGCTGAGAAAAAAAAAGACAATACCTTGTAAAAGTAGTTTGTGCAACGCATCCCTTTTATTCTGGTCAAATGTTGCATAAGCAGCAGCCACAGAGTATTGCACTGCATATTCCACAAATGGATTCCTTGCATCACTGAAATAACAAACCAATTCTTGTAAGCCTCACAATTTTATTTTTTTTGACCTTGTAAGCCTCACATAACCATGGCTCTATTTGGACAAACAGCTTAGTTAAGTATTTAAAGTATAAGTGTTCATCATAAAAATATTTTGAAGTTATTTCTATAATAAAAGTTAAAATAAAGTCAAACAGTTTTCATATCAACTGAGCTATTTTCATAAGCTAAACCGGAGAGATTAGAGAAGTAAGTTGAAAACAGCTTAGGACATGTCATAAGTTATTTCTATGAGTTCTCCCGAACAGTCTCACAAGTACTTAATACTTATATCAGTAGATAAACTCAAATAAGTCATTCCGAACAATAAAACTACTAACAGTGAAAAACTAAAAAAGAACACAATTTGAATTTGACAATGCCAATGCCAATTATTAACACACTTTCTAAATGACATACTAATAAATGAGGTGTAAATTTCAAGGATCCAAATATAATTACGACATAATTGAATTGACAATAGTAACCTGCCTCGAGGAAACGGTTTGGATGGTAAGATTTTTTAGTGCTAATTTATACAAAGCTTCTCTGGATAGCTGAGGAGAAGTTAATCTAACATCTGCCCAAGCCTGAAAAAAAAGAGAGCAAGCAATCACATTACATACTACTCCGTCCCAAATATAAGAGAAAATTGGTCAAAAAATGTTGATGTATCTAGACAAATTTTTTAACCAGATACACCGTCAGTATACATATTTTTTACACCGTCAAACCAATGATAATCATCAGATCATTAAAAACATTTGACTTTAATCATAGCCACTCATCGACGGTGTATCAAAATTAAACTCTATAACAAATTAGTAAATTGTGTAAGTAAAAGAATAAAAAACAGACCCATGCCCAACTATCAGGTTTAGTTTGAGGATAGATAGGTTTAACAATAGCATAAAAACGGGCATTTGTACTAAGAACAAGGCCAGCATTAGGTCTCTCCAAAACAAGGTAACCGCCAGTCATTAACACCTTTCCAGGAGCAGAAGCAACACTGTGAATATCAATAATTTAGGGTAGTTTAGTCAATTTCACTATAAAATTCATTGATAAAGTTTTGTAGTTAGTTAGTGATTGATGAAAGAAAGAACTTACACTGCCATTATTGATATTGTGATTTTTCACCTCAGAAAATAGAAACGGTAGTTGTTGGTGGTGGTGGATGCGATTAACGGTTTATTGTTGTTGAATCTGAAGCGGTGAATCCTTCACTATATATATATATGTAATGTTTGGGTTATGAATTTGGTTAGTTTCAGGAAAATACAGCGCCTATATATATAATAGACACGCGCTGCACGTGGAGAATGCACCAAGCGAGCGAGCAAGGGAGTAATATAGTTTTGGTGCTACCAAACACTTTGATTCAATGACTTTGTTGTATTGTGTGTTCCTTCCTTTTAGAGTTTACACGAATTGGGGAAATTCTAACTTGTTTAGTTATCATTGAGGAATCATCATTTTTTTCCTGTTAAACTAAACTGCGTGTGCGTGGTTTGATTAGATTGACATTTTTTTTTAACTCTATCAATTAGTAGTAATTCATATCATTTCACTCAATCCAAAATTTTAATGTTAATACAAATAAGTTTTTATTATAAGATACAACAACTTTTTAATATATATTATATCATGTAAACAGTAAAAACAATATTTCTCATGTTTATTACGTATGCTTCAAAAAATGTTTATTACGTAAACAAGTTGGTAATATTAGCATATTTATTATATTGGAAAAAATCTCATAAATCGATCCAATTCAAACTATATTGGTTTGATTTGGATGACTTTTTAAAAATTAATCGAATCAAATCAAATCACATTCATTTTTATTTCGCTATTAAAACGACTTTTATATTTACAACCAAACTGAACCAAACCGCACCATGAACCTCCCTACTTGTATACACAATTATTTCGGATGAAAATATGATTATTGTTTTTATAGTATGAAAACCAAAATTCGTCGGAAGAAAAATATATTTAACCTATAAATTTTAAAGTGTATGGATAATTTTTTTTCCACCAGTTTAATCTGATTTAAAATAAATTAAAAACCTCTATTATTATAGATTTGGATTACATAAATACTACCTCCGTCCCAAAATATAACGGAAAAAAAATAATCTCACTTATTAAGAAAACATAATCATGAGAATTTGAAAGAGTGGCTGACCATCATAGAGACTAGAGGAGGCTGTAGCCCAACCCCACTTTTTTATTATATCTACTATAGACTCTTATGTTTATTATTTTTTAGAACTATTTGATGTCAGAACTAATCTCCGAACTAGATTATATTGGTGGTAAAAAAAAACTATATTATTATATATCTAATTTTTTGTTAAAACTAGTCAATTACCTATGTCAAGTATAAAAGTTGTATTAATAATAATAGGATAAAACAAATAAAATAATTTTTCATAATTTATCTACTATTGATGAATTATGTCAAAAACTAGTGGAGACAAAAAAATCAAACTCGTATGCATTGATTGGTCGAGTGCTACAACTTGTTTTTTTATTTTTCTTGTGTCAATAACAATCACTGAACGTTTCTTTTCAAGGACAAAATTTATTAATATACCCTTGAATTTATTAAAAATAATTATATATATTTTGCTTTTCTGTTTGTTGCGTACGAACAAACCCTCAGTCCTTTCATCATCAAAAAACTATTGTATCATTTTAAGGTATCGGTCAAGATCTTATTATTGATGATTTCAAGGAACTAAGTACACGCAAAATATTATTTTAAGATACACTCCGTCTCAAAATATAAGGAAAAATTGGTCGATCAAAGTTAATATGTCTAGTCCAAATTTTAACCAAATACATCAATTTTTTACCATTTCTCTTATATTTTGAGACGGGTGGAGTATATATAATTTAATTTTTATTATAATCTATTTTAATCGCCCACCCGATATTATTTTACTAGATCCACCACTGATTTGAAATATGGTTTTGTGGAGTTTTCTTGAAATAACTTACATAGAAAGATATAAAACCATTTTTTATTGATTATTGTTTACTGAGAAAATGAGAGATAATGAAAATTAAATATAATTTGCATTTAATTTTATGAGAACCTATTAATAATGTTTATTTTCTTAGTTGGAAATGGATTTGAAAACTTAAAATCCCAGCCACTATTCAATTTTTTGTTTGGCAGCTTCTCCATGGCTCTCTTCCTACGAAAGAGGTGTTGCACCATAGACAGGTTTGTGCTTCCAATATTTGTCCGAGATGTTCTGCAATGCCTGAGACAATTGAACATTGTTTATTTTCTTGTGTGGAATATGTTGGCATATGGAAAAGGTGCAAGTTAGAGAGTTTTTTGCCTTCCCCCTTGGAGGTTGATTTAATAAAATGGTGTCGACAACGGGAAAGCTCACATGGCAGTATCATGTTTATAGTGATGTGGGTGATTTGGTGTGCTAGGAACGAGTTCATCTTTAACAATGTTAAAGTTAATTTTAATATTAGTGTAGCAAAGGTTATGTCATTGATTGTGTGTTGTTCGAATATATTTGGCACCTGCTCGTCGAAACCCAGCCAGCCGTCGCCCCTCCGACTGGTTGCTTGGTCGTGTCCTAATGAGGGTACAGTGTGTCTGAATGTTGATGGGACTTTACAATCTGCAGGTTTTGGGGTCTCATTCAGAACATTCATGGCGCCTTTCTAAAAGGCTTTTTATGGTACTGCGTTTCAAGTTAGTGTTCTTTATGCTGAGATCATGGTCATTCTCCATGGTCTTGAATTATGTTGGGTTAGTGGATTCAGGAACGTTACTTGCTTCTCGGATTCCTTACAAGCAATTTCGTTGATCCAAGATGGTGTTTTGCCGTATCATAGTTTTGCGAATAAGATCCACGCCATTCGTCATTTGTTGAGTAGAGATTGGACCGTTGTTATAAGTCACACCTTTCAGGAGGGGAACGCGTGTGCAGACATATTGGCGAAGATGGGAGCAACTGTGAACTTACCTTTAGTGATTTTAGATAATCCTCCTTCTGAGCTATCTAATGCACTTCACGCGGATGTGTGGGGTGTAGCCTTTGTTAGAGAGTAATCTCCCTCTTCTTTTTTTTTTGTTTTCTTTTTATCTCTTGTAACCAAAAAAGAAAATCTATTAGAATAAGTAAAAATATATTTTCCCTTATATTTTGGGAAAAAAAAAGTAAATTTTTTTCCTTTATATGTCACATGTTTAAGATGTGTGACTATTTATACTCCAAAAGTTAATACGTAATCAATAGAACTTTTTATTTCTTTTGAATAATAAAGGGAATTTGTTCTTCTCTTTGTGCATGTGATGCATTGTACGGATTTTTTTATCGGTATATCCCCCTTTGAAATCAAATATACCAAACTGCCTTACTTTAAAAAAAAATTACCTGTCTGCTCCAGTTTTGGATTTTTGTACCCATGCTGGGGGGGGGGGGGTGGCGAAATGTAAGATATGTCGCAGAATCGGGACCCACTCAATAAGCCACATAGTGTGGCGAAATTGGCCCACTATTTTTTTTTCGTTTAACATTTTTTTTTGTTCATAATATATATGATTTAAATTCTTTTTTCTAAAATTATCAAAAATTTAATAATATTAATAAATTAATATGACAAAAAAAATAATAAAATAAACACTAAAATTTAAAATTTATTTACAAGAACACAAAAGTTAATTTTTTTTTATAAATTAATAAAGAGTAAAATTTAAAAGATATTACATTGCTATTAAATATATATTTAAGTGCCACATTGTCGAGGTCTAACAGTTCGACGTGGTCCACGACGTGATTGTTCTTGTACATTTTGTGGTTGCTCTTGTATATTTTGTGGTTGTTCTTGTTCTTGTTCTTGTTCTTCTTCTTGTTGTTGTTCTTGTTCTTGTGGATTAATGAGTCGTTGTAAAGAAGCCGCCATATTTGAGGACCACATACTTGCATCTTCAAGGTTGGTGTTCATAAGATTGTAAAGAAAATCATTACCAACAATCTCAAATTGTTGGTGTGATGGTGGTTGTTGCGGTGTTGCGAATCCAAAATGTTGTTGTATGTGTGGTGGTGGTGGTGGTGGTGGGAATTGATTGGGTGGTAGTATGTTCTGAAATTGTGGATTGAATGATGATGGATACCCATAGTCCTGATAGGATGATGTGAACTCATGTTGTCGTTGATAGGATGATGGGTTTCCATTGTGTTGATGGGATGATGATGAGTTATCATAATCTTGATAGGATGGTGATGAGTGTACATACGAAGATGATGATGATGGGTTTTTGTTATGTTGTTGTGTTGGTGTTTGGTAAATGTGTGGAACGGATGGGAATATGGACATCGATGAACCCATGTAATAGTCTTGATGAGGTAAAGAGGTAGGGGTGTAAAATTTTCAGACGGTTGTGGTTGTGGTGGTGGTTGTGGATATGTGGATATGCAATGACAATTTAGGATATGCAATGACAAAGCGATCACTGCAGTACTACCGTAGGGAAATTGGCCAGGAAAATCCAGAGGCTGGGAGGTGGGTCGATAATATCCCTAAAGAACAATGGACACAATCTTATGATGAAGGTTTTCGATGGGGTCACATGACGACCAACCTTGCTGAGTCTATGAATTATGTGTTAAAGGGTTCTCGAAACCTCCCTGTTACAGCTTTGGTGAGGTCGACATACTACAAACTGGTAGATACATTTTGCAAGCGGGGAAGACAATGGTACGCCGTGTTGAATTCTGGACAACCTTATACAGAAAAATGTAAGAAGTTCATTACTAAAGCGGTGGAAAAGTCCAACAGTCACACCGTCACAAATTTTGATCGTCAAAATCATACTTTCTCTGTCCAAGAAACATTAGACGAGCATGAGGGTCGACCTTTGCGACATTGCAAGGTTGATTTGCTTAATCATTATTGTGATTGTGGGAAATTTCAGGCATTGCACATGCCTTGTTCCCATGTCATTGCTGCTTGTTCTAGTGTTCGTCAAGATTATCAAGGCTACATATCTGACAAATACAAAGTTAACACCGTGTTTTCCGTCTACAATGAAACTTTTCAAGTAGTTCCAACCACTGAACTTTGGCCTCAATACGAAGGTCCTACAGTACACGTCGACCCAGCTACGCGAAGAACTAAAAAAGGTCGACCGTGCAGTACTAGAATTAGGACCGAAATGGATGATGATGTTGCAAGACAACCAAGAAATTGTGGGTTATGCAAACAACCTGGTCATATTCGTAGCAAGTGTCCATATGTTGAAGACCCTTCAAATGAACACTAGTTATTTTTCTCTTTGTTTAAGTTGTGTGACTATTATTATCGTAAAACTTTATTGTAAAACTTGTGTGAACTTTATTATTATTTTTCTTTTAAATAAATTTTAAATATTTTAAATTTTAGTGTTTATTTTATTATTTTTTTTTGTCATATTAATTTATTAATATTATAAATTTTTGATAATTTTTAAAAAAAGAATTTAAATCGTATATATTATGAACAAAAAAAAATGTAAAACGAAAAAAAAAAATAGTGGGCCAATTTCGCCACACTATGTGGCTTATTGCGTGGACTAAATTGGTTCATGGTTCATCAATCGACAAACAATGGACTAAATTGTTAAATAAAATCGACGAACTTCCACAAAAACATCATGGTTCATCAATAACTCAGCAATTGGTTCATGTATAAATTAAGCCTTATGGTCAAAATTGAACTAGATTTTGTGATGGTATTGGTAGCCTTGAAGGAGAAGTTCGACAAATTGGGCACGACGCATTCAATGGAAGCCATTCATCAATGCATTGTGCATGAAAGCAATGTTCACAATCTCAGACATCATTTTCACCGTCTCTTTAGGCATATACTCCGACAAACATATGAACATATGTTTTCATTAGGTTTATGTAAGCGTATGATATCACCTATCACCTATAACTATTTTTTGGTAAGATTCAATTGTTGGATTATCAAGACCTGAAGGCTCCGTTTGGTTTGAAGGAAAGAAAGTAGGAAAGAAAAAAAACACGGAAACCAATGCATGTATTTAGACTATTTTATAATACAAATACATCCCTCAAATTCCGTGTTTTCTTCCTTCCTACTTTCTTTTCTTCAAACCAAACAGAGTGGAAATGTTGGAGTATTGTTGGGTCTGTTTGGTAAAAATAGCGCTTAGCTAATAAGCTAACTTATAGCAGATGACTGATAGCTTATAGCAGATAGCTGATAGCTTATAGCTTATAGTTGATAAGCTAGTTGAAGTGTTTGATAAAATTAGCGGTTTGATTGACTGATCTATGTAAAATGACATAAATGGGCATTTATAATTATAAAATATCTTGTAAAAAATCATAATAAAATCTAAAATTAAAATATGTTTTTTTAAGCATAAATTATTATTTACATACTTAAAATCTAGTGATTTAAATTTATTAATTTAATATATCTTTATATATTAATATTAAATAATTAATCATTTGAAATTTTTTATTTGCTTACTTCCATTTTTATAATAATATAGGAGTACATAAGAAAGGAGATGTCTACGGTAAAAAAAAGAAAGGGGATGTCTTAAACCAAAAAAATATATATAACAGGATTACATACGTACAGGTTTAGAGAGCAACGTTAAAAAAAATACCAAATATCAACTCAGCATGGTTAAAAAGAAGAACAACTTCATCAACAAAAAAAAATATAAAAGTTAGACAAAAAAAAAAAACAAGTGTCAAGTACAATTACAAAAACGTTGTTTTAAATATAATAAAGGATAGATAAAAATGGATTTTATGTAAAATAACAAGGGTAAAAATGAAAAAAAAAATGATAAGCTATAAGCTATAAGCTAAAACGCTGTTTGAAATAGCGTCTTGAAAATAAACTATAAGCTAGTGAAATAAGCTATAAGCTCGTAGTTACCAAACAGGGCTAAAATTGTCAGATAAGCTTATAAGCTAAAAACTATAAGCTAAAAGCTCAAAATAGATGCATACCAAACAGACCCGTTGTGGATCAAGAAGATATTCAAATGGTGATAAACAATCTAATATTTTCTAAATATACCCTTTAATTATTATTTAATAAAAAAAATAAAAATAAAGAGAAGAAGAACAGTATTGTAGCAGGAGGAGCAGTGCACGCCTTCCTCTCCCTATTCAGTTTTTTGATACAATCTTCTCCAAATTTACACTTCAACAAAAAGCAAAAAGCAGGAGTCCCTCTCCTTTTTCTCACCTTTCACTAATCTTCACCATTCATACACTCCAAGTAAAAAGTACATATCACTTCATCCCTCATTTATCATAGCAAAACTATTTTTTATGACTAAAGCCACACTTTAATCCAATTCACCAAATACCCAATGAACAAAAATTTGCATCAATGATCTCTATAAATTAGAGCAATCTATATCAAAAAGAGAAAATAAACTCTAGCCTCTTCAAAACCCATTCACTGTAATCTTCCACAACACAAATTTTCATCTTCAATATCTATCCAATATCATAATCCATAATTGAAAATAGCAAAACATAACAACAAAAAAAACAGAAACAATCTTCATAACAACCTCAACGACGGTCACTCCGACACCACCATCACCTCCGACCACACATCATTCCATCTCACTTGTCGCAAGCTCTCAGTCACAGTTAATTTCTTCATCCCTCTGTCTCTACTATATGCACCCTCTATTGCTTTGTCTTAGTTTTCTACTTGCTTTGTTTTAATTATTAATATTAATTTGCTTTGCTCATTAATTGTCAAAAAACACCAAAAAATATGTTATAATTTTTGTTATGATAAAAATATCAAAAAATATGTTAAGTTAACTCTTGTTATGTTAAAAAAATATAAAAAAATATGCAATGTTTTTGTTGGTTATTTGTTTTGTTTTATGCATCAAAAAATATATGGAAAAAAATAGGTAATGTGTTGAGTTGTTAGTTTAATCGAAGGGCAGAGTTTGCTTTTGTTGACTTTGTGTCATTGTGAGTCTTATTCTACATGTTTATTTATCTATGTATTTTAAGCTCTCAAAATACAAAAATATTTAAAGAAAACTAAAATCTTCACCAACAAAAAAAAGAATCTAGTGCTTAATAGAGTAGTTTCTAGTCCCATAAGCTTTGATGACTTTTCCAAGATCAAAACTACAACTAGAAAGTATATGGATTACTTTGTTTTGAAAGGTGGTGTCGTTGCTCTTACGAAAGGAAAGGAGTAATTTCTTCGGAATAAGAATAAGTTTATTTTGTTAACAACAAATAGAGTAGCGGTAGTATGATTTTCACTAAATCGGTATTTGTAAAATTATATTTCTATTTTAATTTTGAAATTGGTTTTATCTTCTGCATGTCAAATTCTTCAAATTTCCATCAGGGAGAAGCATTTGCTTTTTTTTTGCTTTGAATGTTTTCACTGATTTAAATAATGGAAATCATCTTTATTCGGTTTGTCAAATTTCTTTTTAACAATTGTGTTTGACTTCGGTGCATCCCTAAAATTTTCTGGAAGTTTTAATAATAATGTTAAAATTTTAAAGAATACTTTTGATTTAATTTCAAACGTCAATGTTAATTTTAAATTAAACAATAGTTTTTCTTGTAGAATGTGGATTGAGTATAAAAGGATATAAGGCATTTTAAAGATAATCTTTTAGTGCATATTAGTTAAAATCTTCTTATTAAACCATTAGAATCAGTGACAATTGGGTTGTTGATGTTTTGAAAAATGAACCACTATATTTCGATTTTTCTGTAAACTTTCCATTTACAAGTAATGAAATTCATTATTTGATTAATTGAAAATTAAGTGTAAATATCATAGAAGAATAAAGAAAGACAACTGTAAGATTCAAAATTGTTCACACATATTTATTTCTAACTACGGTAAGGGTTAAAATCAATAATAATGATAGTTTTTGCGGGTTATTTTCTATTAAGGTTTCAAAATCTGCTTAAGAAGTTTTTGATATGTTTAGAAGCAACACAACACACTATTATGATCAATTAATAAAAAGTGTTTCGATTAGCTGATATTTGGGAGAAGTTTCCCTTAGACTTCAAGAAAGTGCAGCAGAACATGAAGAGTATATTCTGCTACACTTTCTTGAGGGCTAGGGGTATCTTCTCTCAAAAATCGGCGAACCGAAGTATTTCTTAATAATTGATCATAATAATGTGTTGTGATGCTTCTAAACATATTAAAAACTTCTTTAGCAGTTTTTTAAAACCTAAGTAGAATACAACCCGTAAAAACTATTATTGTTATTGATCCTAATCCCACCAAAATTAGAAATAAATATGTGTGAACAATTTTAAATCTTCTAGTTGTCTTTTCTTCTTTTTTGTGATATTTACACTTAATGTCCAATTAATCAAATAATGATTTTCATTATTTGTTAATGGAGAGTTTGCAGACAAACCAAAATATAATTGTTCGTTTTTCAAAACATTAACAGTCACGATTGTCATTGATTCTAATGGTTTAATGAGAATATTTTGACTAATATATACTGAAAGAGTATTTTTAAAATCCTCTATATCTCTTCCATACTCAATCCACACTCTACAAGGAAAACATTGTTGAATTTAAAATTAACATTGGCGTTTGAAATTGGATTAATTTTATTATTTAAAATTGTAACATTATTATTAAAACTTTCTGGAGATTTTAAGAACGCGGCAATCACAATTGCTAAAAAGGAATTGAACAAACTGAATAGAAGATACTTTCCATTATTTAAATCATTAAGAGCATTCGGAGCAAAAAAAAAACAAATACTTTTCCTTGATTGAATTAGAAGAATTTGACACGTAGAAGAACAAATTGATTTTAAAAGCAAAATAGAAATATGCTTTTACAAATATTTATTTAGTGAAAATCTTACCACTACTATGTTTGTTGTTAATAAGATGAATTTTTTCTTCTTCTAAAGGAATCACTCCTTTTGTAAGAGCAACAACACCACCTTTCAAAACAAAATAATTGAAGGGGCCGGAAAAATGTGCGTGCGGGAAGATCCACATAGGCTTATACGTGGACAATTGCCTGCACTAACTTTTTAAAATTTTTTTAGTATATATATATGAATTGATCATTGAACCTACACAACTTGTCTTAAAGGTCCACACAAACTCCACAAATTTTATTTCAAGGCTTACAATCTCTTTGCTTCCAAACATAAAGAATTTTTATTGGCATTGAAAATGAGAAAATCATTCAATATTTTTAAAATATGAATCCCCGTAAAAAATGTACGTAGTATAGTTATAATTTTAAAATGAAATGTAACATATACTCCCTTTGTCCCATATTATAAGAGAAAAAAATAAAAATCACATTTATTAAGAAAGAGTAAAACATAATGAATAGAAGTATGATTTTTTTTTTTTTGTATTTTCTTTGAAAAAAGTTGAATGAAAATATTTTAAAAAAAAAATTATTCGTTATGGAAAATATAAGAGAGAGAATTTATTTTTCTTGAAAATATAAATTTCAGTTTTTTTTTTCTTATATTTTGGGACCAAAAAATCAGGGTCGGTTCTCACCCCAAGCAAGCAGTGCTGCTTGGGGCGTCCAAAATAATGGGGTTTCAAAAAAAAAATTTATTAGGTATTAGGTATTTATAATATTAGATCTAATCTATATTTGGCTCAAACAAAATAAAAATACTTAAAAAAAATTTTAAAATATGAAGACTTTGCTTCAAAAAATGTTAGGAGGGAGACTTTTTTTAAATAGCTAAAATGTTGATTAGATAATGATATTTTGTTTATGTAATTGTGAAGTTATTGATACTATTTATAATTTTAATATATGATGTTCTTTTAAAAAAAGTAGTATATTTTTTAGTATAATTTTTTTATTAGAGGTCCATTTTTATTATTTGCCACTCGCGTACTGTCTGCGGCCTACATGGTCTAGGTACTGTAGCCTAAGCCTAGCCCAACACGATCCTATGAAACTTTACACTAAATTTGTAAATAAAATCAACTAACCTCCACAAAAATATCAAGGTTCATCAATAATTTAACAATTGGTTGATGTATAGATTAAACATTATATGATCAAGATTGAGCTAGATTTTGTGATGGTAGCCTTGAAGGAGATGTTCGACAAATTGGGCATGACGCATTCAATGGAAGCCATTCATCAATGCATTGTGCATGAAAACAATGTTCACAATCAGGTATCGTTTTCACCGTCTCTTTAGGTATATACTCCGACAAACATATCGGACATATCTTTCCATTAGGTTTAGGTAAGTGTATGATATCACCTATAACTATCTTTTGGTAAGATTCAATTGTTGGTTTATCAAGACCTGAAATGTTGGAGTATTGTTGTGGATCAAGAAGAGACTCAAAATCAGCCACCGTGTCACGAGCCCAAGTCCAACCATGGATCCCAAATCTGAACTTGCTGCATATCCAACTTAATAGTGAAATGGAGCACAACAAAGATGGCACTCCTACACATATGGCTATGGCGTAACTTGCACCACGGGAAATCCCTGTCAATGTTTCAAATTACATGGTTTATTCTTTAATAGAATACTTAACATGATAATTGGGTTGATTTTTTGAAATTTTAGATTTAAGCAATGTTTAGTATCAGTGTATCACAATAATCAACGTGATTTTGACATAACCACCATAATTTCAAACATGTTGTTATGACAACATATGTAATAAACAAATTTCAAATTCAAACAATTAAAAAAGGTCAACAGTAGACTAAGTAAATGTTAAACAAGACATGCCTGCCCTCTATCATGATTCATGACTCATCTCCCACATTAGTATTTTAATTATTAGCCATTTCCAGATTTTTTCTTAATTCTATTTAAAATAAATTCACGACAAATAAGTTTTGTTTTTTCTCTAGCTGTTTAAAATTTTAAATTTCCTTATCTTAAGTCATAGGAAAGAATATACATATTTATTATCTACAAGTGACACATAATTTAAGTAACAAGGTTATCGACCACTACAAGTTACTTCTACTCCGCTTCCAATCTCCCTTCTCTAACCTATACATTAAGGATTGTTTCTCCTAAATTCTAGTTAATTAAGGAACAATATGATTAAAATGGTAAGGACAAATTAAATCAAGTAAAATCTCTAATAGAATTGAAAGACAGGGATTTTAGAAAAATGTTGATGATATAGGAGAAATCAACATTTAAGATTTTGGTTATCAACTAAGTGATAAGTGACATTGATGTATCAAAATGTAAATTAAATCCACCCCGTCATTTTTGTGGTACAACTTAATAAATAAGTCTACAACTAGCTCCAACATAAATTCAAATATAGAGATGATTTAGTACTAGTACCTTGTCGTGGAGGGACATTGTAACAATCAATTTTAAAAGTAGAGTTAACTTGAAAGCCACATCGTCCACCGTGAGACTCACACCTACCACACGCCGGTGAATTCCACGACAATCGAAGGTCATCGTCTAGTTCAGACGACAACACTTGATCAAAAAACGGAGATTGAACCGGTACATTCACCGTATCAACCAAATCACAAACACCCGACAAGTACACATAAACTTTTCGCGAAGGCGTTGCGAAAACAACATACTTCGAAAAATCGCTTAGACAAGCTATTGGTTTGTACCTAGAGGTAAGATATTCCAAATTAAAGGAGCAGTTAAAAAAGGTAAATCGTTGGTAGTAAACAGCATCAAATGGAGAAGTAGAGAGGTTAAGTGAGAGAAGTTGTTTTGGGAGACAATTATTGGGATCATTAACCAAAAGTTCTTGTTTGGCATAGTTTATTTTTTGGATATTGAGTTTTTCCATATAAGGTAGATTGAGTAGTGTTTGGATTTTTCCATTTTCATTGCATGATACTTTGAATCCTTGATATCCACATTTCTTTGCTTGTTTTCCTTCTATTTGGAAAGGGAATCGGATAAGTGGTTGATTTGTGTGGCAAAAAGTGTCTAAACATGTTTCTATGGTTGCTAGTACCACTATATGTGGTTGATGTGTGTTGAAGAGGAAGAGGAAACAAATTAGGATGAGTATGGGATTGGGAATGTTCATGTCAACGAATTTTGGGGTTGTCTAAATTATTGACATTGAACTATTGGCATTGTCACTAAATATTAATATTGTGGTGGGGCGTGGACTACGTCACATTACATTACATAATATTCATATATTTTTTGAGGTAATATAATAGTATTCAAATATCTTGCTTTATTTAGTTGTTTATATACACCAATAACACTATAATATTAGCTTGTTTCCAAATATTTAACCAGAAAATCCAACCAGTGTAGAACATTTAGTATTTTGACTTCAAGAATCAAAGTAGATTTTGTTTGTTATTTTCAATTGGACTGTTACTTACCCATCTTCCGATATCAAATATAAAAAAATGATGGTTAAAGAAAATTTACGTGTTTGATTTAAAATTTGAATAAAATACACCAATTCTTATTCATAAACTTTTATGGCAAATGCTAAAGAGTGCATCCGGTGCATTGTTTAAGCCCTTTAAATAGTAAGTTTTTATTGAAAACGTTTAAAGTCAACGCATTGAATATTGTGTTGTTTAACTTTTTGATTAAAAAATTTCTTTAAATAGTATGTTTAAAGAGTGCACCGGGTGCACTCGTTAGCAAGACCCAACTTTTATTTATGTTTAAGATCGAGGTAGTAATTGTTTAAACTAAAGTATCTCTACGAATCAATAAGGGGAGTTTTATTTTATAAGCCCATATTTTTTTTGAACAAGACAAAATGAGATATTATATATATAACGCAACCCCCAGCTTAAGATGTGCTAGAAACAGGTCGACAGAGTATACATTAAGTCCGCAAGTAACAACAAAACTACATCAATCAGATACCCAAACATAACAAAGGGTTCACCCACCAACTATGTAAGTTAACCCCGATCCTAGGATATTGAATCCGCAACCACCAAAAAGAATGTCGCTTAATCAAGTCCAACAGATGAGAAACTGACTGCACCGAGTTCTTGAACAGGCGCTGATTACGCTCCGTCCAAATAACCCAAACACACACCAACCAGATAAGCTGCATAAAAGATCTCCGTGCCCGACTGCCACCCACCGCAGAAGAAAACTGAATAAGATGAGCAGATGAAGTCGGAGGATCTACCATCGCAAAACCGATCCAAGACTTGACTAGCGACCACAAAGAACCAAACAATCCACATGTAAAGAATAAATGATAAGCCGACTCCACGCTGCCACATCCAGAGACGCAAAACTGAAGATCCGATGAAAGAATGCCCCGACGAACCAAATTAGACTTTGTAGGTAGTCTGTCACGCAGAAGTCTCCAAGCAAGAATAGACACCTTCAACGGAACCTGACGATGCCAAATAAGATCAACTGTATCATCAGAAGAAGCCGCCTCCGAAGAAGTCAAAAGCTGATAGGCGCCACTGACTGTGTACCCAATCGCCGGATCAACACGCCACTGCCAAACATCTGCCTCCTGATCCTGTAACTGAAAATCATGAAGTAAGCCCATATTTCAAAATTGCGCAATTAAAATTTGGGATAAAAATTTCAGTTTTAACAAAATAGAGGGATCAAAATCGCATTCAAGCCAACCTTAAATTTATGGTTACTATAAAATTACTTCTGAAGTTAGTTTAGTTAGTTAGTCCATAAATTCCAACTCAACTGATAAAAAATACCAAAATTATTTGATTGAACATCCATAATCGAGATTTGAACCACAATCACACCATTCTGTGGGTCTTAGTTTTCAATGACTCCATTTTTTCTTTTATTTTTTTGACAATTGTTTTTTTCTTCTTTTCGATGTAATTTTTTTTGACAATTGTTGACATTCATCTGAAATTTTAATCACTAAATTACTTGATAAAACAAAAAAAAAACAAATTTACAGACTAGTTTAAATAAATATTTGGCTCTCTAAATATCTAAAATTGAAGTTTTAGTGCTTAATTTTTTGTCACTTTTAGGTCTTTAATTTGATTTCTTACATTACAAATATTAATTATTTAAAGTTTTGTAATTTAAAAGATTCAAAATTAAATTTTATCTTCATACATATATAAAATTCACCGGAGACATCGCAACCCACCGCACAATCTTCCACCGCCGCGCCCGTCAGGTATCAGTTGCAATCGCAAAATCCTTTTCTTCTCTCAGATTATTCTGTAACTGCAACTGTTTCTATGGTTATTTATTGTTAAATTTCTTTGTTGTTCGCCACTCCGAATCAGATAGGAGTAGAATTTGGAATCAGATTATTCTGTTTGCTGCAACTGTTTCAAATGATTGCGTCTATTCTATTCTATTCTATGCAGTGATTTGATCTGAAATTTGAAAGATGTCATCAGTGGGAACTTCGAAGGGGATTCTAGAGATTGCAAAGTTCGGTGTTTATGTAACTGTACCCATCGTTCTTATGTACGTCTATGCTAGCAATACCGACAATACCCTCCACAAATTCATCGGAAAAGTAACTAACACTTCTTTTCATCGTTTTATTCTTACAAAACCGGCTTATAAGATTAGGATTCTCTTTACTTATAAACTCATGTATATGTCATCTCACTTCTGATGTGAGACTCTTTTAACTACTTCTGATGAGTGTGTGTGGCGTAGACTCTATGAGCCGGGAGTTGAGGGCTAAGGAGCCAAAGGGTGTCAACCCTCGTGTGTGGTGTAGAATTTCCTTCTAGTGCCAATTAACAACATCAAGTTTGTTGCTATGCATTTTTGAAGTATTGTTCGCTTTAGATATTATGTGAACTCTTATGGATTTTGTACTTAATTAAAAGGCGCATGTGTGGGTTGAGGAGAGCTAGTGTTTATAAATTTTACTTAGCCTGGATTTCCAAGAAATAAGAGTAGAGATTTTTTGGTGTACTTAACGGTATTCTTTATTAGTTTGTTAGTTAGAATTTTGGGTTAGACGGTTAGACTTAACTCAACTCTACAAAATCAGCTATTCAGCTTATAAGGTAATGATTGCTTCTACTTACAACTCCCCTATTCAAACCTTATCTCATCCAATGTGGGACTCTTTACCGCCCCTCCACACGTTTAGTACATTTGGAGTGCGATCCCTAATCTAATCCAATGTGAGATGAGGACTGTCTCTACTTATAAACTCATCTTTAGACCTTATCTCATCCAAGGTGAGACTCTTAACATCTAGACTTGCATGGTTTAGGTTGAAAGTCTCCAGAATCTTCATTTGCATTAACTAACTCTAATTGAATCAATTAGAGGTAGTTACATATCTGTTGGACTTTATTTATCTTTTGAACCTTGGATAGCTGTGTATATAAGTTATAACATTGGTGTTCATAATAATAGTTCATTATATCAGTTTCTTTTTTTTTTTGTCAAAATAGTAAAGATGGACATAAGAAAATCATAGTGGAAAACATATACTATATGTGAAATTCTATCACGTGTCATTAGAGAAAAAATTTCTTAGAACATGTAGATAGATTTCTTAAGTTAGAAGTTAATTCTGACTGGGTTTTGTCATTGCTTGTTGGCTTTGAATTCTTAACATTCTGAGCATAAATGTAATTATCTTAATTTTGATATATCATCTTCTAAACTGTATTTACGCGTTATCATGTTGCAGAAGTCATACATTGAATATCCCAAGGATACACAAAAGCCACCACCACCGGAGGAACTTAGGGAGAAGGCGAGGGAGCTAGCTCGCAAAAGGAACAACCCCTAATGCTCCTTGCGGGTTGGTTGTGTTTTAGTGTTATGTACTAGTATTTGTATCACTTATTATACAGTTAAATCTGCTGTTGTTATGTGTAATGATGAATGAATTCTAAACTACTCTAAATAAAAGGGCTTTTTTTCCTTCTTATTTGCCTTATCTGCGAAATTTTGAAGTTGTAAATGTTAGCACAGAGCAAGCAATTACACACACAATGCACACAGACACAATTTTGAACTGGGGAAGTGATTCTCTCAAGGCAGAAGCTCTAGGACTCTTGGAGAAGGTGTTTGTCTCAAAGGAAATGGTTGATTACTACGGATCAACAGCTAGATTACGTCTATTTGGTCTTACTGGCATGATGTATATGACGATGGCCACCTAAGGAGAAAGGTTGTAAGGGTACTGTCATTGCTTGAACGCTATTTGAGGTCGTCATCATCTGCAATCACTGCAGTTGTTAGTGAGAGTCTACGCTTATGAGTAAAAAGTTTGAACATAATTTGCTTCAAAACCTTTTACACTTATGTACTACTTTTTGATGTATTTGTAAATTGCCATTTATGATTTAACCCTGTTATTTCATATTTCATATATGCATTTCACTTGGTTTCTCTATTATGTACTTACTACTTTTAAAGAGAAACAAAAAAACATGTTTTGAATTTTGTAATTAGATTTCAAAGCCTCTTAATGTATTAAGTCATTAGATGTGGCATATGTTCATCTCAATCATAGTTTGATGTTTACAGTCTCATATTTGATGTTGAATATGATTGTTGTCCAATTATCTATTACATCTTACAATGCACCCACTACATTGGAATACTTCTCTCCCCCTTACTGTGGTGGTATCTTCATCGCTTCATTTCCAACACACTTTAGAAATTATTGTAGGTTGAAAGGAGAATATGTGTGCAAAATTATTTTTTTAAAACTTGTATTTGTGCATATCTGTTTGTTACGTGAGATTCAAATATTCCACATGATCAACGAAGCTACAATACCAATATTGGCCAAAAATTTCCAACCATCGCTATGGAGACTCCTAACACTCATCGCTAGAGATGATCATATAATTTATGCTTAAAAACTGAGTTATGTCTATCTATCATATCTTGTGCAGACTTTTGATCTTTTAAAATTCACGCTTAAAAAAGATTATGGTATATTTATAAAAATTTTAAATTTTGTTTTTAGTTTTATTAAAAGAATTCAATAAATTTTTTTATCAAATATTTTTCATCATGATTTTTTATCTTTACTTTTAAGTCAACTTAAAAATGCTTTTCAAATTATTAGCATGAATTTTTGTATTAAACATAAATTATAATATTATAAAAATATCTCCAACAAATTTTTTGTTTTTTTACAAAATATGAATTAAATATAAATTTTTAAGTGGCAAATAGTTTAAAACTCATTTAATAAATATAACTGTAAAAAAAAATTTAAAATTTCAAAACATACACATGTGATGATTTAAAATTATAAACAATATATTATAACGGGAAACATTTGAGAAACTAAATTCACTTAATTTTTTCTGGGTTTAATGAGACATGCACTGACATTAAATAATTTTATGGAGTCTTCTAATAATTGAGAAGGAATATTACTCTTTAGACCTTCTTAATTGCTCCCAGGCCCCCCAAATTACCAAAATGTCATTCGTATTATAGAATACGAAATAGAATCCGTTTGTAGCGTAGGATACGAAACACAAACCTTTCTTTTTTTGCCTATCTTTTTCTATTTCCTAAGATATTCAGCATACTGTTTTGAAAATAACAATTTTTTTTGCCTTTTCATATCATAAATTATGAACTTATGTTCAATTTATTGAAAAAAATTTATGTTCCAGGATTTCGTAAGATAGAATACGTATATCATCATACAAATTGGAACGCAAATTAGGAAACCTATATGTAGGTGAAGTTCACTAGATTATATCTCTGTAGTGAACCATATAGATCCATTTCGGTTTGTAGGCTACGAAGGTAGGCGGAAGTTCAATCATTTCGTGTTTTATGATACGACCAAATTACCCATATGAGATTCTAATTTGAAGCCCACTTTGAGTAAAAAAAAGAAATTTGCTTTTTAGGCCCCTCAAATTGCTCCCAGACCCCCCAAAAACTCGAAAATGCCCCCAGTTTAAGAAAATAAAAATTTCAGTATGTATAATCTGAAAAATGTATTATTTTGGATCTTATCTACCAAAATCACTGCCTAACATAAAATCTATTAATTCAGATTTACGATTCTTTCTCCTTCTTCTTCTCTCGCCGCCGATCCTTTCTCCTTCGTCGAACCTTACAAACGTTGGCGTACGCGGCAGAAAACGATCATTTCTTTGTCTCCAATTGCATCAAAATTGAATAAAGTAAGTTTTATTGTACTTGTGCGTTAATTATGTGATAAATTATGGTTATGCGTTTTGTATTGAACTAAACTGAATTGCCAGGTATTTTAGGTTACAACATGGACAAATTCATGGACGAAATGAAATAATCAATTGAGTGGTTCTATTTTTCCCATTTTTTCGGATTTTATCTACCAAAATAATATACATTTCAGATCGTAACTACCAAACTGGGCGAAAATTTTGATACATTTCAGATAGTAACTTCTAAAAAATAAGGTTTTTCAGATGGTAACTTCCAAAATTTTAGTTTTGGATTGTATCTACTAAAAAAATTACAATTTATTTTAGATTACAACATGGACAAATCCATGGATGAAATGAAATAATCAATTGAGTGATTCTATTTTTCCCATTTTTTCGGATTTTAACTACCAAAATAACATACATTTCAGATCGTAACTACTAAACTGAGCGAAAAATCTTTTTTCTGATACATTTCATATAGTAACTCCTAAAAAATAAGGTTTTTCAGATCGTAACTCCTAAAATTTTAGTTTCGGATTCTATCTACCAAAAAAATTACAATTTCAAGTTATAGGATCGAAAAAATTTAAATTTTCGTATTATATAATCCGAAATATTTTGGCCTTGCTGTATTTCAGAAGATATAATCCGAAGGGTATTTTTGGTACTTTAGAGGGTGCGGGAGTAATTCAGGGGCGGATAAAACAACTATCTAAAAAAACACCGAAGCCCATTCCATAAAAGCCCATAACTGCTACCGCTTTGGCCTTATTGTATTGTATCAGAAAACAAATTGAATCGAAAGTGGCACTGAAACTAACTCGCCTTCAACTGCCCGTAAAATAGCTATAACCTTACCGGAAAAACCAGACGGAGTTTGTTACCGTCGTTGCAAGGAACACCATCGGAAACCGTTACAAATTCCAGGTTTATTTTCATTCCTTTTTTTCTCTTTCAAATTTTCCTTCCCCGTTCATTTCTGTAGCGCGAATTCGATGCAATTCCAGCGTACTCTCAGTTCAATTTGTTTCACTTTGCATCGATGCTAACGATGAATGTATAATATACGTATAATTTAGTACTCTTTATTTAGTTTATACACTTTTCTTAACTATGCGTGAAATGGTTAAATAGGTGTGAGAGGGATAGAATATTATTTATATAAAATTGGTTGATTGAATGTTATTGAGGACTAATCGAAACTTAATGTGTATTGAGTTGAGTAATAGGTAGGAATTTTGTTGGGAGAATGTCGTCGACTTTGCTAGAAGTGACTCGGTCATCTCACGAGGAGGTGGAGCGTCTGGAGAGATTGATAGTGAAGGATCTCCAGAATGAGCCTACATCGAACAAGGACCGTTTGTTTCAGAGTCACCGTGTTAGAAATATGATTGACACCATCACCTCGACCACTGAAAGACTAGTAAGCTTGCTTTTTAGGGTTTATTACGTCTTCTGCTCCTATCATAATGGTCATTGCTTTGGTTTCTATCATGACGATCGTTGTTTGTTTTAGGTTGAGATTTATGACGACAAAGACAATGCAAGGAAGGATGAGATTGCAGCACTGGGAGGACAAACTGCTACTGGAGTTAATGTTTTTAGTGCCTTCTACGATAGACTCAAAGAGGTTTTACTCTTTTTTTTCAATTGTCGTTATTCTTTATATTATTTTAGTCTGAAGTGGTGAAGCATCAATCGGGACTTTGGACCATCAACATTGTTGTGTTTTTTAGTCCTTTGCATGTTTCTGTTTGGGAGTGGAAGACAACTTTAATATTGGATTTTAGGATAAATAATTGGATGTGGTGAAGCTGAGTTTTTTCATTTATTTGTTTGAATCCGTTTTGTGTGTATAAAATATTGGTTGTTTTGTGTTATGTGTAGATACGAGAGTATCATAGGAAGCACCCAGCTGCACGTGTTGTCGATGCTAACGAAGATTTTGAAGCCCTTCTTAAAGAGGAACCTCAAATTGAGTTCAGCGGAGAGGTATCTCTCTCTCTCTCTCTCTCCCCACTTGTGTATGTGTAATCACCATTGCTCTGTCTCTGGTGAATAGGAAAAGACTGTTGATTGCGTTTCCTGAAATTAAACTCTGCCCTAGGTCCTAGCATGTGGGATACATGGTTAAATGGCGAATTTGGGAATTCTTTAACTGTTTTTAATAATTGCAGTGACGGGACGGGTCATTAAGGATTTTGGGTTTACCTCAAATCCGGCTTTTACGTGATTGAACATTTTTAATAGTCTACATGTGCATTCTAAATGCAGGGAATAATTTCTTGTCTAAGAGGCCTATTTGTTCCGGAGAAAGAATGAAATCTAAAATATTCTATTCTTAAGAGAGCCTATCAAATTTACTATTTATGCTCCTGAAGCTTTTTCTGGTATCACTGATTATGTTAAAATTGCTTTCCAGGAAGCTTTTGGTCGATACTTAGACATGCATGAATTATATCAACATTATGTCAATTCTAAGTTTGGAGAGCCAATTGAGTATTCTGCATACCTTGATATCTTTTCTGAAACAGATAAGATTCCACGCAAAATGAAAACTACCAGGTGAGTTGTGCTCTCTATTCATGTAATATGTTGATCTTTTGGCATTTTCGGGCATCCTAGTTTTGTATGGAATATGTACATTGCAGTCTTCTAAGTTCTTGTTTAATTCTACAGGCAGTACAGGGAGTACTTGGAAAATCTTTTGGAGTATTTGATATACTTTTTCCAGCGAACAGAACCCCTGCAAGATCTTGATCGAATCTTTTCAAAGGTGATTGATTTTATCTTGCCATTGTTTTGAACCTGTAGCTTTTTTAGCGTAATTTTGAGTCTCACTTTTCTCTTGGGATGTGATTTATTTATTAAAGAAATTCCCTCATAGTAGCTCTGAACTTTTTGGCGCAGAAACTTTTAATAAATCTTTATTTTAAATGATTTGCATTAGTTTTTCTTTCTGAAAGTTTTGCCTCACCTGAAATATAATGCTATGTCTGGGGTGTTGAAGTGTCTTGTAAATATGCTTATAATTCTTTTCTCAATGTATTCGACCATTTTTCTTTATTTTTATGGTATTACAAGAAACTTGGCCCTTTTTTATTCGAATATGATTCGATTTTCTATAACGCTATATATTGAAGTAAAACAATTATGAACTAAAGTTAAAACTCAATAAATATATGTGGTCGACGTAAATATTGAAATACTATGGAGGAACCTCCCATCAAAATCTTTCATTTCTCTACAGCTTGAATGTTACGGATAACTAATTTTGAGCATTTTATGATTGAATTAATTTTTTTTGAAAAATCGGTATCTGGTCCAAGGATCGACTAATCTGAGGAGTCCAACCCCACCATCCACTTGTATGGACTAGCCCATCGAAATTGACACCGGGGGGAATAGAACCTGAGACCTTGAGAGGAGGGCACACTCCAAGGTCTCAAGCCAACACCACTAGGCCAATCCAAGTGGGTTGCATTTTATTAATGATTTAAGACTCTAGAAGATAAAATACATTTTTTTAACAATAAAATGCATTTTTAATTAAATACCCATTTATCATTTTTTTTAACTTCGCTCAAAGATTATAGTTCAGATATGAATGTCTTATAGTTGATGGTAGGGGACTAGGGGTCTGGTACAATATGCTAATGCTTTTGAGAATAAAAAAGTATTGGTAAAAGTGTCCATGAAAAGCTTATTTATATTAAAATTGACTAAAGTTACAAAAACAACAACTAAGCCTTATCCCACTAAGTAGGATTGGATAGTAGAGATTCGGCTAAGACTGCCTAACAAACACAACTCTCTCTCCTTTTAGCCTAGCTTGGAACTGGCTATGCATAGCAAGGCTATGCATGAAATTGACTAAATTTAAATGCATATTTCTCTTTCATTGGATAGAGTGTAGCTTTTTAACTTGAAAATAAAAATGGAGGGAGTTCTATCTTATGCCTTATCTTGTGGGAGAGAGCTGTCATTTTTCCTATTTTAAAGCTATCTGTGTCACAAATGATGTGCATTGTTTACCATCTCGTTTTCTTGTGAATTAGTTGAACTTCTCTACTTTTCTGGATTCTGATATAGTTGTGGCAGGTGACAACTGAGTTTGAAGAAAATTGGGCCACCGGAAAGGTACTGGGATGGGAGAATGTAAATCAGGAGAATGGACATGTACCTACTGAGCACACCGCAATTGATCTTGATTATTACAGTACAGTTGAAGAGCTTATGGAAGTGGGTCCTGAAAGGTTAAAGGAGGTAAGAATTGAGGATTGTGTGTGTGAAGCACGTGTATTCCAAAATTGAAGCATATACTTATTGATTTTGTTTTTGTACCTGGTTTGTTTGCATGTGTATATAACGAGTACATTTCAAACTATTAAAAAACGGGTACTCAATTATGTCCTGATGGATCATAAAAAGCAATATCATTTGGTAAAATAAGGGTAAGAGTGAGAGCAAAATGTGGGATATTGGTGGAGATTTATGGGATCCATTTGAAGTTGTCACAGATGATATTTAAGAAAGTGATGTGATTGGCGCTTAAGTATGATATGCATAGTCATGCTTAGGTTTTATGATGTTGAATAACTATAGTTTCATTAGGACATGTTTTGTTCTCATGTTGAATAACTTAAACTCCTTTTATTTTATATATTATGGTTATGGTTATTGGTGTTTTTTAATCTTTCTGCAATTTTGATGTTTATATATAATTCAATTTTCTTATATATGTATCTTTTTCAAATTTATATTATTAGTTTACCTGTATCCTAGACTTTTAAGAGCTCTATCAGTACCATATCCTTATCCATGCAACATAGGTGTGCAAATTCCATTAACAATCTAGCTAATAATGTGCAATATACAAAGATTCACCCTCTCTTTTTATAAACTTATTGTCTTTAATTTCGATATTCATAAAGTACAAATTTAGCATATTTTCTTGCCAGTCATTAATTTTAGTAGCACTCTATTTATTGATAGCTGATTCATTCTTCCACCCTTCTGTCTTGACTTTTCATCTAGGCGCTGGCTGCATTGGGACTTAAGACTGGTGGCACTGTTCAGCAACGTGCAGAGAGGCTCTTTCTAACAAAGGTGATTTTTCCCCATTTACCCAGGACAGGTTCCACTTTCTTTTATTTTGGTTTTCTGTAGTCTTTTCTGTGGACGGAATAGGAATGTAGGGATTACCTTTGCCATAGTACCTTAAAACGAGTTCCATAGGAGATGTATTCTCGCTATGTCCTTCCAAGCTGATTATTATAAGCTCAGTCAAGAAACTGAGTTTTCTTTCATCAGAGTCAAAATCATGTAACTCTCAGATAGATCGAAACTGAGAGTTCAAACTAATTTCCATTAGATAAAAAATACAGTGAAACCCTTCAATCCCAATTCCTATTTGTTTGGAAGATGTGGTTGCCTGAATATTGATTGAAGTTGCTTTTTTACCTCTAAGCTATACCTGCATAATCCGTCCTTGCAGCTTAACTTAACATATTCTCTTTGTTTGTGTTTTTCATGCAGCATACTCCTCTTGAAAATTTGGACAAGAAGCATTTTGTCAAGGGGGTGCGTGGTTTAGAAAAAAATGGAGTGGCTTCTGCTCCACAAGAAGGAAATACAAAAGAAATTGCATTAATGGAGACCAAACTGAATAAACTGTGTGATTTGTTAGATGAGGTTAGCAAATGATGCTTAATTATTTCCTTTAGTGTAGTTCCTTTGATGGTTTTATATGCAATATTTTGGGCTTATAAATTATAATGATTTACGCCTACAAATTTCTGTCCTGTATAATTTTTATCATTTTTCTACAGACAATTGTTCGAACAAAAGACAACGTTGTAAAGAAGCAGGCCCTAACATATGAGGAAATTGAAGCAGAACGCGAGGAGGTGAGTTGAAGCAATTTATGAATCCTCCAAATTTTAGAGATCCATAGTCCATTACTGTAATCTTAGCTTTTCACATCACAGTTTCATTTATTTATTTATTTTTTGGTACATCGGAAAGATATACTGCTCCTTCCAGGAATTGATCCTGGACCTCCCTCTACCCAACCCATATGTCCCTCAACTCTTACCACTTGAGTTATCCTACGGGGACATATAGTTTCATTTATTGGTAAAAGACTACACTTACCAATCATATTGTATATCTTCGTTGGTTTAATATAACACATAAAATACACTTTTCCTGTCTGTTTTGAACATCTGGGGTGGCTTTAATGAGGGACTAAGAGCCATGGCCAATGATTGATACTCTCGTATGATTTATATGTCTTTGTTTAAAATGATCTCCAAGGTGCTTTGGTCAGCTTCATTGCATCAATCATATTTATAGCTGGCCTGTCTTAACAAAATGAGGACAGAACTTTTTTTCTTCTTGATTTCATGTTTATGGTTTCTCATGAATTTACTGTATTTGCATTTAAAGGGGGGATGTTGAGCTGGCCTTGTATTATACGCCCAACAATATTGAAGCTGATAAATCATAAATCCTTATTGTAAACAGAATATTGAGATTAAATTCATCTATAAAATAAGCTAATGCTTAAGATATGTATGAGGTTGATCTTTTTTCATTAAACTATTCAGATATTAGGCATGATATGAGTTGCCTCAAATTATCATTTATTTAAGCACATACAATGTTTAAAATTGTCTGCGTGGCATAAGACTTGCCTGACGTTGGGATGGGGGATATTGGTCCAGAAATGAAGTGTGATCTGTATGCTACAATGAGAGATTTCATTACACACTTTATGTAAGCTTGGGTGCAATTCTGGGTTGAGCGTGCCTTTAAATCTTCTACTTCTATGTTCAGGAGAGGTAAAGAGAAGAAGAATGACTTGACCCGATCAAAATTAGTATAATCGGAGAAAATTATCAACTAACTGGAGAACTTATTCTATGGCATTCACTAAAACCACCCCCATTGAAAATATGGGTTTTAGAGGAGACATTTGTGGCATCAACTGTTAAGATTAACAAGAATTTATTCCTAATTGACCGCACAAAGTGACTATTCACTATTTCTTTTGCCTTGTTGTTTTGAAAAGTTCTTCAGAGAAACTGAAGCTCTATTTATTGTCTTTGCTTAAGTTCCACGTTCCTAAGTATTAACAAGAGACAAAAAAATATTCAAGCTTTCATCTGTCCTACCGTTTCACCTTACACTTCATCTGCTTTTGACAATTTACTTCTGCTCCTTTTTCTCAAAAATATGGCTTTGAATATAGTACGTAACATAAAATATTTTTGCAGGAAGAGACACAAGAGGACTCTGAAAGCGAAGATGATGAGCAGCAGATTTATAATCCCTTAAAATTACCAATGGGATGGGATGGGAAGCCTATACCTTACTGGCTGTATAAGCTACATGGTCTGGGTCAGGTATTATTTACTTGCCATTGAAATTTTGGAAATTGAAATAGTCATTTCTTTTGCTGGATATATCCCAAGTAGGTGTTATTGTTGTCTATTCATGAGCCTTGATAGTCACTCAAGTGGTTCATACCTTGCAAAACTTATTTCTTGATAGCAAAATGAAGCTGTTAAAAGAAATTGTTGTTATCTATGCCTTTGCTTGTTGACAGTATTGCATTAGATAACTCCATTAACTTAAAAAGAAAGTTAGAGACTTGTTATTACAGAGTTTATGGCTCTCAATATTTTGATCACTAAATAATATATGCATTTCAGGAATTTAAATGTGAGATATGTGGGAACTACAGTTATTGGGGGCGTCGTGCTTTTGAACGACATTTTAAAGAATGGCGCCACCAACATGGGATGCGGTGCCTCGGTATACCAAATACGAAGAACTTCAATGAAATTACATCAATTGAGGTGTGTATTTTTATCAGTTTAATTTTCCATGCTGAGAGTCAATCTGCAGCGTATCTCACAAGTGTATTAATTATTTCCATCTTCTATTTATACTTGTATGTTTCTGTGGACACACCTATTCATTTAATATCCGGTGTTGAGTCCCACCATATCCTTCACAATTGCAAACTGAAATAATTTGACATTGCTATTACATTTTTTCTCTCTGGTTTAAACTACACAAATATAGCATCCATTAAAATGTCAGGATATAACTCAAGCACCAAGTATTAAACTAATCTTGCATATACTGTATTTTGTGTGATATTTCACTAATTTAATTATAAAGTATATTTGACTGCATGACCTTGGTCTATTAGTGGTGTGGTGTGTGTGCGGTACCTGTAATACTAATAGTAATTGTACACTTTTGCTTTCTTCTTTCCCTACAAGGAAAAGAGTTAATAATCTACCTGTAATTGCATATGCAATCAATGCTTAGAAGTTTGCTATTGTTCCTATAATATAGCACTTCATTATCGACGCTAGGGCCTGTTTAGATATTGAAATTACATGTCTAATTAGATTACACGAAGCTGTACTTATAATGCATTTTTACTATTATTACAATGTTTTGCACTGCTGTTGATGCTCCTATTCTCTTTTAGTAATTCTATTCCTTTGTGCTATTTTTGAGTATTATCTTGATAACAACCCTAGTGACAATATCTATTCGCCGGCACTATTATGATAATATGTTCAGTTTTGAAAATAAATTTAGCAAGAACATGTCATTAAATAAGAATAAATTCACTTCTCAACAACCTTGAAAGTTGAAATACTGGTGCAGTTTCTTTGTGGGACTCTGCAGTCCTTCCCAATTAGTTTTGGACAATCTATTTTGGATTTGTTATTTTCATGTGACATTTCTGGTACCATGTTCTGTTGCAGGAAGCAAAGGAGCTATGGAAGAAGATACAGCAGAGACAAGGAGTGAACAAGTGGCGCCCGGATCTAGAGGAAGAGTACGAAGACAAAGAAGGCAACATCTATAATAAGAAGACATACACTGATTTACAGCGCCAGGGATTGATATGAAAAGAAGCAATGTCGAAGAATCTTCTTTCCAATTCTTCTACTAGTAAAAGTAGGAAAGAGAAAAAAAATCCTCTTACCTCATGTATGCAGTGGAGGCAATTTGTTTTCAGCAGGGTTAACCGCAGAATGGTTGTAACTTAAGCAAAATATTTAGCCCTACTGGGGTGAAGAGTGGGAAGACACAAGGAGCCATATGTTGTGAGTTGTGCTCCACTTTCTTGAGTAACTGTGAATTTGTGATTGTTATCCAAACAAATCTGGAAAAGAAACAGATTCTAATTGCTGTTGCATTGTACTGATTATTATAATAGGTTTTTGAGTGATAGTAGCCAACTAATGTCTTTTCTATACTTTGGAGATTTAATGAAATACTTTCCCTCCGTCCCATATTATAAAATATAATAAAAACCACGCTTATTAAAAAAAAAGTAAAATATAATTATTAGATGTATGTTTTTTATTTGAAAAAATTATATGGAAATATGTAAAAACAATTTTTATTGGTTATTGCCTTATTGGTTATAGAAAAAGTAAGAGAGAGTAAATTTTTTCTAAAATGATAAATGTTTTATTGTCGCCAATCCATACAGAACAAAGGGTGGCTAAACCAAGAAGCAAAAACACAATCAAAATTTTTAAACTTCACCTTGAACAACCACTAAACATAAATTTTAACTTGAAAAACAACATAATTCAATCCGCTACAAAAGTATTATTGTTAAAGCATTATTGTTAAAGCAGCAATCTTTACAAACCTTCCAAATTTACCAAGTTGTTGCCAACCAAATAACTTGAAAGCAATCCTTAATCTGCATGAATCCAACTTGTAAACTTCTAAACTGATAAGCATGAGCAAACACATTATTATGCATAACACTTTGCACACCTAACCAATTAAGAATGTCACACCACACTTTATGTTAAATGTTACTCTCTCCGTCTCATGATAAATGTTCATTTTAAGATTTTTTTTATGTCAAATTATTTGTCGTTTTAAAAAATCAAGACAACATTATTATTCTTTTCTCAATAAACAACCCATATTTATTGCACTTTTAGACTTTGTTTGCGAGTTTGGAGGGGAGGGGAGAGCTTTGGTGAGAAAGAAATAGAGAGAAAAATAGATAAATCTTTTACATTTTTTGCAAAAGTATTTTTTTTTATAGAGAACGACGAATAAATACTTATAATTAATATATTATAAATTTAAGAATATTATAACAACATTAATTAAATTTAAATAATTCATATAAACCCTCAAAACCCTATCCAATACAATTTTTGAGTTCCACTAAAATAGGAGGTTTTTGTGTTATGAAGAAAAAATAATCCTCCAGACTCCTCCCCTCCCAAACTCCTCATTCCTTCCACTTGTTTCTTCCTTTTTTCTTTCTCAAAATCATTCCTTCTCCTCTCCAAACTCGCAAACAAATCTTAACTCACCAAATTACTCCACTAACTATCATTAATAAATGTATTTTAATAAACAAACTAATCATTTTATTATTGAAATCAACAAATTTAATCATTTCTTTGAAAAGTGTAAAGAAACTCAAAAGAAGTATTTATTATGAGACGGATGGAGTATTTATTTTTCAAAGAACTTTCTCATAACATCGTTTGACATATTTTCTACTATCAAGGAGAAGGAGAAGATAAGATTAATAAAAGTCAGGACAAACATTAAATATGTTTTTTTAATAGTCTTATCTTTCTCAAAACTCCCTACGTATCACAATTGATGTCTCTTTTAAGTTTTTCACATTTTTTTAAGAAAATAATTAATTTTGTTGATTTTTATAATAAATTTTATTTATTTACTAAAATGTCTTTATTGATGATAGGTAGCGAGATGATTTGATGAGCTGAAAAGCACTCCTTCCGTCCCAAAATATAATTGAAAAAAAATATTTTTTTTCTTCAAAATATAAGGGAAAAACAATTTTCAAGAATATATTTTTTCTTATTCTCATAAAATTAAATTCAAAGTGCATTTAATTTTCTATCTCTCTCCTTTTCTCAATAAACAATAACTAATAAAAAATAGTTTATAACTTATTTCAAGAAAAACTCTACAAAATCATATTTCAAATACTCATGATTATGTTTTCTTAATAAGTGAGATTATATTTTCCCCTTATATTTTGAAAATAAGGATTGTTTATTAGAAAAATAGTAATAAATGATATCTTCATATTATAAAAGAACAAATAATTTAAGACATGAAAAAAAATTCAAAGAGAAAGTTATTGTGAGACGGAGGGAGTACATTTGAATATAATGTATTATAAAATTTGATTGTATTATTTTTTTTGGGTGCAAATAAATATTGTCACTGCGCAAGATGCAAGATAAGTTAATTTTGGGCTAGAATTGTTCCATTTAAAAATGGAACTCATATTCTCCCGAATTTTTATTTGATAAAATTTACTCTTTCTATCCTATTTTAAGTGTTACATTTGACCACACAATTTAAGAAAAATGTGTAAATGAAAGAGAGATAATATGACTTTTACTAAAATATTTCCTCTTTTTATTAGTAGTAGACACAAGAATACTAAAAAGTAGATATTTCAGTCGTCAAAATGGGTCGGGCCGCCAAGTCAGAAAAAACACCGGGCTTGGGCCTTAAAATTTCGACTTAAATTGTCATACGGGCTTTTTAGCCCGGCCCGATGAAGCTCATTTAAAAATAGCTCATATTTGAGTATATTTTCTCTCTCACTTAATGATTGCTTTAGAAGATAAAATAAGAAAACTCTATGTTATAAATAATATAGGATATTTTTTTTGGGACAAACAATTTTGGCAATTTTGGCAAGTAGAACATTTATTTTGGGACGGAAGGAGCATTAACTATTTAAATTTTAAACTCAATATTTTAGTTTAAGTTTAAGTCCACTTATAATATTATTTAGACAGTATTTTAATTCATTACCAACATCATAGAATACAAAGAAATAATTTTAGGGTTCACGAAATTACAACATAAAATAATTAAAAAATACATTTATTGGATACAAGCACAATAACTAAAATAAATGATGGCAGTGTACGTTCTTAAGTTTCGTCGTCATCAATTAACAACCCCCACAAATAGCATTGGTGCTTTATGCACTTCCACTGATAATCCTCTAACTGACTTTTTGGACAATCATCATCGTCTTTACATGCAATCATTACTATAATAAAAAAAAAATAATGTTATTAAAATGAGACAAAATTGTGTACAAATTATAAATAAAAATGAAAATTTGAGAAGCATGAAAAAAAAAATAATACCGCCGACACTATTAACAATTTGAAATAGGGAAATAAATAAAATTATAGAGTATATAAATTTAGGAGTTTTAGTCATATTATTCTTTCTTTGCAAGTAACAATGAATATAATTAGATCATTTTATAGTGTATAAGATTCATATTGTGCTAAAAATAATTAAATATTTCTTTTTTGTGCTAAATATAATTAAATATTTCTAATGTTTAAGAAATTAAAAAGATTTGTCAAAAAAATAAATTGAAAAGATCTCCCTAAAATTAAAATAATTATTAAATGTCTCTTATAGAGATTAAAGTGTTGTATTTATCTCTACCCCACTTACTAAAAGGGTAAGATAAAAAATTAAAATAACAGTAATGCTATTTGGCACGATTGGCATTAACAACACGACATATATGTTTACAGTTTCAAATCCTTAAATTTATAGCTTTGTCATTCAAGTTTTTATACACCTTGATTACAATGTGTATATAAATTAAATTTATAAGAGTTTAATTATTATACACCGTTAGTGTAAAATAATTGTATACGGCTAATAATATATTGTCACAATGAATGTAACACATCATGTGTTTTTAAACACAATACATGGTGTGTCAATATATTATTTGATGCATTGTCAGTGTAAAATTAATTTAGACATGTATCTAATAATATGTTGTTACATAGAAATGTGGTTTGAACCATGATATTTTCATTTATTCATTTATTTTAAGAAGTAAAATTTTAACCACTAACAACTTAAAAAAATTATTATAATACCCCATACCCCGTATAAATCAAGATAGAGATTTTCTAAATCAAATTAAATTTAAGAGAAAAAGTCTTGACCAAAAACAAAATTTAAGAGAGGAAGTAATTTATGAGTCGTGCATTTAGACGACAAATACATGTCGTACACTTAAGCATTTTCCTTAAAATAATTGGAATTCACTCTTTTTTAATTAATTTTTCAACCTTTGACGAGGGAGAAGGGAATATATTTAAGAAAATAAGTTGCAACATGGAAAAGTTATCTATATTAAAACCAAAAAATAATTATCAATATATAAAATTTAGAATCGGTGTGACAATATTAGTAGTCTTTGCAGTGCAGCCAAATTTTCTTTATGCTTCTTTTGAAACGGATGATTTTGGATCTCTTTTAATCTAAAATCACCTTGTATGTTTCCTTTATCTTCTCCTTCTAATCTAAATAAGACTGTTGATTACACATTAATAAAAAAGCAATATTGATGTTAAATAATTAATTTACAGATTAGTTTTTAGAGATTTTGTGCCTATTTGTTTAGTTTTTTTTTAAAAAAATCATTTAATTTTTAAAAATGATAACTTTTAAAAAATAACATTATACTAACTTTTAGTAATTTTCAAAAACAATCTAAAAACTACTAAAAATGAGAAACTGATATTAGTAATTTTTTTCATAAATTTAAAAAAAAAAAGAGAAAACAGGTGTAAAAAACTTTCAGACAAATATATCCTTAAATTTATTATAATATTTCAATAATATTCTTGTTGCCTTGTGTCCACCTACATTAGACTCATTATTTTTTTGGGTAGACAATAATTGATGAGTAGTACAAACGCTACAATTTTATTGGGGTATATTTTTTATATGATATATATTACACTCGAAAAATACCACACAAGATGTTAGGCCAAGATTTCCTTTAGAGGCTCCATCAATGTTGCACTTAGTCCAATTAGTGAGTGGAGGTTGTCGTAGTACTTCTTTTTCTTTAATCACAAGAGCATTAGGATGATGAATGTCAACTTTGAAATGTTTTAGAATAGTAAAGTCTCTAATGAAATTGTTGGAGACTTTGCTAGTATTGTTACCGGATAAAGAAGTGTCGGCAATAATAGTGTTGTGAATTCCTTTTAAATTAAGTCACACCAATAAGATTTTGATGTGTGGAGCAAAGTGATTAAGCAACCACGTATCAAAGAATATAGAGACAATGGATATTAATCCAACAATATGAAGCAAGAGAGATTATAGAGAAAGCAGTAAAAGACACAATAGTTTGTTTACCTAGTTCAGTCAAATTCCGACCTAATCTGTTGTCAACCTAAGAATCAATGAGAGGTCCCTGCCTCCACTGGTGAGTATTAATAATCTAACCATCCCATTAAGTTAGATACACTGAAATAAAATAACTGCTCACTAGTGAGAGGTAGAAGAGCTCTCAACCCTAACTTCCTGTTATCTTCTCATGTCAATCCCTAAAGAGAAAGGTACACAATTCTATTCATTAATCTATTTTTGATTAAAGTAGATATGCTATAATTTATGTCTATGATCCATTGACTATTTTATAAATTTCCTTCAACACATGGAAGGAATTGCACATCCTCTCAGCTGAAGATTATCATCTGTTATTCAAGAAAACAATAACTCTACCTTATTATTTTGCTCGTACCCTTATAAAATTGTATAAGGGTTCCTGATTTTAAAGAGGTAAGTTTATAATTTTGATATAAATAGAGCGGGTTGGGAGATATAATGAGGTGGGTATCAATGTATTTGTTACCCACCCCACACACCTTTTTTGAAATCAGGAAAAATTCAAATCTAATCAACTTGGGACGGTTCAGGTGAGTATCCGTAGGTATGAGTTATTTTTTTATAATACCGTAGATATAAATTTTTTTATTATGCCTAAATGTGGTTCTTATTGGTCTTTTTAGATTATGTTAAGGACTAAAATAATAGTAGATAGATACATTTTGTGATTAAATTGATAATAACTTGTTAAAATGTAGATAGAAATTCAATTTTTAGTAACCAGTTAATTATAGAGACTAATTTAAAAGTTCAATACAGTCACAAATCTTTATGTGTATTCATAAAATCAATAACTTGTTTGAGAGTGTTTTACTAAATGGGAAATAAATATGGTAATTTATACTTATACTCACCTTCCCCCTCGTTTGAAATAATAACCAAACGTGTTCTACTTGGAATTGGATCACCTCCTACTATGTGTAGGAATGCAGTTTTAATTTTGTGAGTGTGAAATGAGAAATTGAAAATAAAAAATGTAAAGATTTTGATGAGAGAGAAGTAAATAATAATAAAAAAATATAGACACACAAAATAGACAACATAGGGGGCAGGAGGAAAAAAACAGCATAGGATCCACATCCGAACTACTATCATTCTCGAAAAGCTTGCTGCTATAGAAAGGTTCAGATTTAGCGAGAATGAAACTACTCATCAAACCATAATCTACTCGTCAATTCTCAATATAGCATATGACAGTGGATTCGGGTTTCATGAAAGGAATGTTGGTCCAACTTGGTTTTGATGAGAATTGAGAAGTGGGTCAAGTGGATGATGCTTTGTGTGAGTTTAGTTAAATACTCAATTTTGGTGAATTTTGATAGAGTTGATACGATTTATTCAAGAAGAGGCCTTAGATAAGGAGACCCTCTGTCACCGTATCTTTTCATTTTGGTGGCTCAAGGTCTTTCTCCCCTTATTCATCGCTCAGTGGCAGCGGGTGACATTTATGGTGTAAAAATTTGCCGAGGAGTCCCTATAGTTTCTCACTTTTTGTTTGCCGATGACTGCTTTATTTTTTGCAGGGCTAATATTGTCGAATCTAATCACTTGTTGACAGTGGCGGATCCAGGACCCTAGGTTAGGGGGTGCAAATTTTTTTGATCAAATAATTTAGTGGTTAGAATTTTACTTCTTAAGATGAATAAGTGAGAAATTTTAGGTTCAGATTTTGATTCATGCATCAATTAAAGTAGATTTACGAGGGCGAGGTGCCAACTAACTTTAAACAAAACTAATTTATTTATTTTGTCAGTTAAACGAAATGACAACTATGATAAAAACTCACACACATATACGAGGTATCGGCTCTCTTGGGTTCAAATTTAAGTGAATACGTTCAACGTTACAATATTGACATTTGTTGATTAAATTATGATTTATTATTGTATATATACTTATGTATGTGAAGGTAATAATACAATTTTTATATGATACTTATTTCTGTTAGAGAACAAATGAGACACATAAAATAATTAATTTGTATGAATCGTTTAAATATAAATTACTTATTTAAATAACTCATACAGTTTATAAGATGTTTAAAGATTTATACCAAATTAACTTTCTTATTCTAGTGGTAAGGTGAATAAATTTTCATTTCAAATGGCATGGGTTCGGCCCATCTTTGCCATTTTTGTGTGAATGTTTCAAATTAATTCTAGTTGATTAATTTTATTAATTCATATCACTAAACACGCTCCTTAGCATTTACTACTAGTTAATTCTAATAACTCTAATAATTCATAGCACACTCCCTAGCATTTACTAAGCCGGCTGGTTCAGAGAAGTGCATGGTGCAAATTTTAATTTTCCAGCGGGTGCAACTCATAGCAAACACATGATAATAGGGTGTAAATAAGTTTGAGGGGGTTCAACTGCTCCCCCTGAGGTGTATGTGGGTCCGCCCCTGCTTGTTGAAAATTCTTAAGACTTATGCTGAGGCTTTGAGGTAAGAAATCAATTTCCAAAAATCTGAGGTGTTTATTAGTAGAAATATTAGTCAAGATGGACAACAAGATATTGCTCGTATCCTTGGAGTGAATCATGCTCTAGGTACTGGAAAATATTTGGGCTTGCCGTCCATTGTGGGTTGGAGTAAAAAGGCAACATTTTCTTTTATCAAAGATAAAGTGTGGAAGAAGATAAATTCTTGAAGTGGTCGAGCATTGTCTAGAGCAGGTAAAGAGGTTATGATTAAATTTGTGATTCAAGCTATCCCTTCTTACATTATGAGCATTTATCTTATTCCTCAAACCATTATTGATGAAATAGAAAGAATGATGAATGCTTTTTTGTGGGGTGGAGGAAGACAAAAGAAAGGTATAAGGTGGTTATCATGGGACCGCATTACTTGTCCTAAGTCTCAAGGGGAGATGGGATTTCGAAATCTTAAAGCCTTTAATTTATCTATGTTAGCTAAGCAAAGATGGAACTTTATTCATAAACATGACTGTATGACCTCTAAAATCTTCAAAGCTAGATATTTTCCAACAGAATATTTTCTTGAATCTAAACTTGGTTATAATCCGAGGTATGCTTGGCGTAATATTTGGTCTTCACAGTCCATTCTTATTCAAGGGTGTAGATGGAAGATTGGTGATGGTTCTAGTGTTCGTGTTATGCATGACCATCACCAATCTTCCATCTACACCCTTGAATAAGAATGGACCGTGAAGACCAAATATTACGCCAAGCATAACTCGGATTATAACCAAATTTAGATTTAAAAAAAGTTCCCGTTGAAAAATATCTAGCTTTGAAGATTTCATATAAACCATCAAAACCCTTCATATACTTTCTTTGGCAGGGGTACTGTTGGGAGATTGGAGAGTTGTCCAAAGTTTTGGTCAAGATGGTTCCAGCAACATCTCCACGGGTACTAGCATTGCAAATCCAATGGGAGGCTTAATTTGGAGTGTCCCTCCTCAAGGGTGACTTAAGTGTAATAATGTAAATGCAAGTTTTCATAAATATTTTAGACTTACTAGTGGTGGTTGTGTGATAAGGGATAATCATGGTACTTTTGTGAAGGGGCTTACTTTGTGAACCGAACCCATGATGCAAGTGCATGAAGGAGAGGTTGTAGCTTTGTTGGAAGCCATGCATTGGGTTCAAAGCTTAGGTGTTCATCATGTCATATTTGAGTGTGACTCAAACACTCTTGTTGATGCCGTCCTTGCTAATAAGGGACGTGTTGGTGAGTTTGGTTCTATTATTTCTAATATTAAGAACATAATTATTAGTAATTCTAACTTTATGATTAAGTTTGTTAGGCGTCAAGCAAATATGGTTGCTCACACTCTTTTTAGGGCGACCATTTCTTATGCTAATCACCATAATTTTAATTTTCTACCATCTTGTATTGAACAACTTTTTATTAGTGAAATGAATTGGATTCCTTTGTGTCAAAATAAAAAACATAGAGATTTAAGGTTGTTTGATTTTCTTTTCAAAAATAATTTTTTAGTTTTTTAAAATTAAAATACTTGTTTGAAAATTCAATTTTACACAAGTATTTTAAAAACTATAGTCTCCATGAGAGGTGAATCGACGAAAATATTTCTTATTAACTTTTTTAATGTTTTTGTATAAAAAAAAACTACAGTAACTAACAAGGTCCAAACACATTATGCAAAAATAATTACCTCACGTGTGTTGATAAGATAAAAATAAAAATAATGTAAATTAGAAAATGATAGAGTGTTAATTCTATCAAAGTAGTAAATTAGGGTTTTCTATGGTAATCCTAATGAAAATAAAGAACATAAGAGAAAGACGAATAAAATAAGATAAAAATAACAATAAAAACTACATAAATAAAACATAAATAACAATTGATTTCATTGATTCATTCCTTGATTGCTTAACTCCAAGGTCACAATGAGCATGTATATATATAGTTCTCATAAACAGATAACAACTAAAATAAGTTCAAAGAAACCTAACTAAAATTTAACTAACAAACCTAAAAACTAGTAACTATTATTTCTAATTAAAATACCCAAATTATTTAATTAATTCTAAATCTAATATCTTCCTTTATCATTACCTACCCCTTCAAAATCAACCTTGTCCTCAAGGTTGAAGATTTTTTTGATGCTACAATATACTTTTCTAGATCCCATTGCTTGAAAAAGAACGGCTTAGTAGACATATCCAAATGACCACCAAAATCGTGATGATCCATTGGTCTCAAACTCAAATTGGAATCCAACGACTGACATTTAATTAGGTCAATAGGTGTGTCTAGTGTTGGCGGTGACAGCGTCGAAAGTTGAACAAACCCATTGTTTTCGTTGTCAAATTCTATAGATTGCGCCTTTGGAGAAGAGTGATTTTCTTTTTCACTTTTTGTTTCCTCCTCTTCTTCATTTTTCTCTTGATTTTCTTCAACTTTCTCGGAGTTGTCATCAACAACTATCTTGTGCCTGCTCTATTTTAAAATTGCATTTTTTTCAGAGATTTGTTGGAGATTTTCTTTGAGAGCAAGACAATAAGCTTGCATTTGTTCATCCATATCTCTTTGTAAAGCTTTTAAATCTTCTTTGAATGCGACTCTTTCATCTCACTTCAAAATTATTTTATAAATTCTGAAATATCATTCAAAGATCTCTGAGCAATTTCTACATTTGCAATGGTTGCAACATGTTGTGAATGGTGATGAATTTGTTGTTGGTAGTTTGCTTGATATTCATGGCCATATGGACTAGAAGCATGGTTAGGTTGATATTGGAAGCAACCATAATGGTATGGCTCATAAATTGTAGCATAAGATGAATGGTTGAAGCTTAGAGGTGTGTGTATGATTGGTAATGGAGGTGATGTGGATATGAGGGAAAACATGAGTAGGGTGTAATGGATGGAGTTGATACGATGGAGGCAGGAGAATAACAAGGGTTGATAGATGAAAGGTGGGTGTTGGGTGGCGGTGAAGGTGTATATGGAGTGGTAAACATGAATTCAGCCATGGGAGGGACTAAGTTCATGGTATGAAAGCACCAATTGATAGAGTGTTAATATATCAAAGTAACAAACTAGGGTTTTAGAAGCCATGGATTCCAATTTAACCACCATGTGAAAGCAGGACCTCTCATTGCAAAACAACTTTCTAATATCTTCTCTTCATCTAATAATTTGCATCCTCTATTGTTGAAAGATTTTTCAGCACAAATAATCCACCAGTGGGCATCTTCACTGCCATCAAAAATAAAATTTGCATCTCTAATTTTGACACGCGGGGACGAGATCTCTCAATGAAAGCACCGATTGATAGAGTATTAATTCTATCAAAGTAGCAAACTAAGGTTTTCACATAAAAGAAAGACGAATAAAATAAGATAAAAATAACAATAAAAAACTACATAAATAAAACATAAATAACAATTGATTTCATTCATTCATTCATTCCTTGATTGCTTAACTCCAAGGTCACAATGAGCATATGTATATATATAGTAACAGCTAAAATAAGTTCAAAGAAACCTAACTAAAATTTAACTAACATACCTAAAAATTAGTAACTATTATTTCTAATTAAAATACCCAAATTATTTAATTAATTCTAAATCTAATATATTCCTCTATCAGAAAATGTCTTGGGAAGGGATCAAAGAAGGGCTAATTAATACTCCCTCAGTCCTAAACTCTAATTCTAATTATAAGGGAAAAAATAATTTTCAAAAAATATTTTTTACTTGTTCTCATAAAATTAAATGCAAATTGTATTGAATTTTCTCTCTCTCATATTTTCTCAATAAACAACAATTAATACAAATTGATTTTACATCTTTCCGTGCAATTTATGTTAAGGAAAACTCACAAAAATATATTTCAAATTCTTATATTTTGATATTTTTTTAATAAGTGTGATTTTCTTATTTTCCCTTATAATTAGGAACGGAGGGAGTACATGGAAGCTCCGAACAAGTGATTAGAAAATTGCTCTCAACACCTTTTCTGCAAAATCAACTTTTACTATAACTTTCTTAGAAAAAAAGTTACTCCCTTCGTCTCATGATAAATGTTCAATTTGAGATTTTTTCTATGTTAAATTATTTGTCATTTTAAAAACTCAAGACAACATTTATTATTCTTTTCTCAAGCAACAACCCTTGCACTCTTATGATTTTGAAAAAAAGGAAGAAATAAGTGGAAGGAATAGAGGAGTTTGGAGAGTTATTTTTTCTTCATAACACAAAAATACCCTAATTTGGTGGAACTCAAAAATTGTATTGGATGGGGTTTGGAGGATTTATATGAATTCTTCAAATTTAATTAATGTTGTTATAATATTCTTAAATTCATAATATATTAATCATAAATATTTATTCGTTGTTCTCTATAAAAAGTACTTTTGCAAAAAAAAGTAAAAGATTTATCCATTTTTCTCTCTATTTTCTTCCCTCCAAAGCCCTCCTCTCCAAACTCGCAAACAAAGCCTAACACACCAAATTACTCCACTAATTATCATTAATAAAAACATTTTAGTAAATAAAATGATCATTTTATTATTGAAATCAACAAAATTAATCATTTGTTTGAAAAGTGTAAAAAAACTCAAAGGAGCACCTATTATGAGACGAAGGGAGTACTTATTGTTCAAAGAGCTTTCTCAAAATATTGTTCGGCCTATTTTCGTATCAAGGAGAAGATAAGACTAATAATAAAAGGCAGGCAAACATTAAATATGTCATTTTAATAGTCTTATCTTTCTCAAAACTTCCTCCGTCTCTCGATTGATGCCTCTTTTAAGTTTTTCATATTTTTTAAGAAAATAATTAATATTGTCGATTTTTATATAAAATTGTGTTTATTTACGAAAATGTCCTTATTGATGATATAGGTAGTGAGATAATTTGATGAGTTTAAAAATAATAAATGAGGATAATTTATTATAAAAATAGTAATATATGTTGTCTTCATATTATAAAAGGACAAATAATTTGAGACACGAAAAATCTCAATGAGAAAGTTATTGTGAGATGGAGGGAGTACATTTGAATATAATGTCTTATAAAATTTGATTATATTATTTTTTTCGGTGCAAGTAAATGATGTCACTGCGCAAGATGAAATATAAGTTAATTTCGGGCTAGAATTGTTCCATTTAAAAATAGAACTCATATTCTCCTAATTTTTTTTTTGATAAAATTTATTAACTATTTAAACTCAATGTTTTAGTTCAAGTTTAAGTCCACTTATAATATTATTTAGGCAGTATTTTAATTCATTACCAACATCATAGAATACAAAGAAATAATTTTAGGGTTCATGAAATTACAACATAAAATAATTAAAAAATAAATTTATTGGATACAAGGACAATAACTAAAATAAATGATGGCAGTGTACTTTCTTAAGTTTCGTTCTCAATTAACCACCCCAACAAATAGCATTGGTAATTTATGCACTTCCACTCATAATCCTCTAACTGACTTTTTGGACAATCATCATCATTTTTACATGCAATAATGACTATAATAAAAAAAAAATGTAATTAAAATGAGACCAAAATTGTGTACGAATTATAAATAAAAATGAAAAATTGAGAAGCATGAAAAAAAAAACTTACCTTCAACACTATTAACAACTTGAAATAGGGAAATAAATAAAATTATAGAGTATATAAATTTAGGAGTTTTAGTCATATTATTCTTTCTTTGCAAGTAACAATGAACATAATTAGATCATTTTATTTTATAGTGTATAAGATTAAAAAAAAAAGATGAAAAGATCTCACTAAAATTAAAATAATTATTAAATGTCTCTTATAGAGATTAAAGTGTTGTATCTTACTAAAAGAGTATGGTAAAATTAAAATAATTGGAATTCACTCTTTTTTAATTAATTTTTCAACCTTTGACGAGGGAGAAGGGAATATATTTTAAAAAAATAGTTGCAACATGGAAAAGTTGTCTATATTGTAACCAAAAAATAATTACTAATATATAAAATTTAGAATCGGTGTGACAACATTAGTAATTTTTGTGCGACCAAATTTTCTTTGTGTTTCTATTAAAATGGGTGATTTTGGGTCTCTTTTGATTCAAAATTATCTCATATGTTTCTTTTATCTTCTCCTTCTAATCTAAATAAGGCCGTTGGTTACACATTAATAAAAAAGAAATATTGATGTTAAATAAATAATTTTAGAGATTCTGTGCTTATTAAAATTAGTATTAATCTTAGACCGCCGCTATTTTCCTATTTTCTTTTAGAGATCAATATATTTGCTCCTTCCACTTTGAAGACACCCATGTGCCAAAATATTCCTCTTTGAAAATTGTTGCATCAATATTACATTTTACTTCTTCGACTTCCAATTTTTCCCATCTAACTAGACTGTTGCACTCCCCACCATGTACAAGTTTGTTATTCGAGAAAACAGTAACTCCACCTTGTTTTTTTGCTCGTACCCTTATAAAATTGTATAAGGTTCCTAATTTTAAAGAGGTAAAGTTAATAATTATGATATAAGTGGGGTGGTTTGGGAGATATAATGAGGTGGGTATCAATGTCTCTGTTACCCACCCCACACTCCTTTTTTGAAATTAGGAAAAATTCAAACCTAATCAATTTGAATTTTCCATGTCAAAATTGGGGCGGTTTAGGTGGGTATCCGTATGTATGAGTTATTTTTTTATAATACCATAGGTATGAGTTTTATTGTTATACTTAAATGTGGTTTTTATTGGTCTTTTCAGATTGTGCTAAGGACTAAAATAATAGTAGATAGACCTTTTTTTTTTGAACGGCAAATATATTATTAAATGTAATAAAAATTAGATAGACCTTTTGTGATTAAATTGATAATAACTTGTTAAAATGTAGATAAAAATTCAATTTTTAGTAACCAGTTAATTATAGAGACTAATTTAAAAGTTCAATACAGTCACAAATCTTTATGTATATTCATAAAATCAATAACTTAATTGAAGAATATATCTTGCGGTAAACATAACTTAATCTATGCACATATGTCAGAGAAAAAAATAATCTACAGCAGTTTCTATATAATCCCAGTAAAAAATCCACCAATGCATATTAATAATATAATTCTTATACTTTTTAATTACCACAACTATACATATGGAATCAACAAGTTTAAAATGGCAATCATGCTACATTTTATTGGTCAAGGTTAACTCGAATTTTGTTCTTTGAAATTTATGTAGACTTAGCATGCTAATTCAAGAGCTGCTTAAGCATTTATTAGACATAAAAAAACCTCAAGACAATCAAAGATAATGATAAAAAGAAATCTAAAATTAATCATATAAAGATAATTTCCAATTTTTAATACATACTTATTAAACCATTGGTTTTCCAAAATTCTAAAACCACTATTCTTAGCCTAACTACTTATGCATAACCAAAGTATATGATGAATTGAAATTGTCTTAAAATTCTATACAGTAAAAGTAGCCAAACGAAAATCTTGAAAGGATCAAAGAACTGGACATTCTTTAACAAAAATGCCCTTTGCAGTAGGACAAGCAGCCAAGGGGCAGCCTTCAACATTATTTCCCCACCAGTGAAGCTTGAATTTGTTTGAACCCAAAGTAAGAAAGAGTAAGATTGTCATGAAGGCAGTTCCTGCATCAAGACCACCGGACAAAACGTAATTGTAGCGCTTCCACCAATCTTGTTTATATCTATATATAATGTACCCTGAGATAAAGCCAACAACAATCCAACTGGTGAAGTTGACTGCAGTTGCAGGAGGCATCATTGATGTAGCACCCAACAAGACGGGCATGTGAATTAGACGTATCCATGATTGTTTTGGGAACGCCTTGTGAGCAATCCAAACTAGAAAAGGTGCAATGGCTCCGCCAAGGAAGAACCAATTCACATTGGAATATTCACCGAGGTTTCCGAAGATTCTGCGTGGTCCAAGAAGTCCCCATAAAACTGATGCATCGTAAAAGACATTGTCCATTGGGCATTTCCAAGGGCTATCGGATGGTAGTTTGGAAGTATCACAAAGGTCGGGGATCGTCCCCATCAACCACCAGGCAGTTACTGTGTACACAATTACTGATATGAATGTGCCTACCACCTACCAACAATGAAGACATATTTAGTTTTATTAACAAAAGAATTTATGTGAGATTCTTGTAGGGTTTGAAATGTATAATGAGAAAAATCATAAGTTAAAACTGACCTGAGCCATGAACATTGTTCTTGGCGGAATCTTCATATAGTGACCAAGTTTAAAGTCTGCTAAAAATGTTAGTGCCTGACTCATGCTAATGTAGCCATACACCTTAAAGCACATGTTAGCCACAGGGCGCTCCGGATACATGTAACCAATAATGTATTCGGTTATAATGTTTAAGCCTGGTTGCTGTTAAAAAGAAAGATAACAAATCTTAGACAATTATCATTAGCACCAATATAGTGGTATAATGTTTTCATTGTTAACTTCAGGTATAATGATAAAACATTATACCTAAAGTTTTGCAAGTAAATTGTTAACATACCTGATTTGTAGTGGCTGTTATTATACCGATCGGAAGAGTGAAGGTAATGGAAATAGCACAAGCTAGCAATACACCCCACCAAGGCAACTGAAGTGATTCGTTGTAGTACTCGCAAATAAAAATAATAAGAGCTATGTTCACCACCAGAATGATGTGAAACCACCACATTGGGGCTGACTTGTACTTGCTCATAAGTTTTGTGTGTATGTCAATTTTCTTACCATCTCCAAAAGCTCTTTTACTTTGCGCCCATATTTCCCTGCATAGTGCATATCGTAAGTGTAATTCAAAATTAAATTTTTGCAAGACATCACATATTTTCATATTAAATAGTAAATATAAAACAATAACATCTTTACTTATTTGAACAAATTCAAACACAAAGATCTAAATAAATGATTCATAAAGTGATTACCTTCCATGGAAGAGAATAACATGCATAATTGTAGCAGAAAGTGTGGCAAATCCAAGGCCATAAGTCATCGCAAAGACTGTGCTCATATGCAGTGGCCCAATCCTTGCATAAGCACCCCGGTCAAGATGGAATTTAGAGTTGACAATGGACGAAATGTCATACATCGAACCATTCCCCATAAAAAGATCACTTGAAAATATTGGAAAGTTCTTTGCATTGTAGACATTTAACCAGTAAGTAATCGGCGTCATCACATACATAATAAGGACAAATCCAACAGCGATGTTAGCGGTAGCAAACCATGGACTAGCTAGTGGACTGCCAAGGTAAGAAGAAATTGTAGACCAATCAAAACCAAATGCCGCAATCCCAAGACCTTCCATACCAGAACCAAGTTGTTGGACAAAGATAGAATTAGGAGCAAGCCAACAGATCCAAGCAAAAGATGTCAACATTTTAAACATGTAGCCTGGTAACACATAGTATGCCATTCCAGTGATCAAGACAAGGAGGAAAAATTGAGTTCGGCTTGTTGCTCCTTTGGGTCTTCTACCTTTCTCATGTAGAGCACTGCATTCAAATCATGGCTTTAGAGTTTAGAATTGTTACATTTTTTATAAAAATTATTGATATTGAAAACACATTAATTCAATAAACTAACCTGAACAATGAGACTTGCACCAGATTAGAAGGCCACCACATTTCAGCAGGCTCAACAAGATATTTCCTAAATAGTCCTGCCCAACCGAATCCCAGCACCTAAAATCGAATAGCATATGAAAATATTCTATGTTAATATTCTAAGATAAAAAATAGAAAATAAACTAGCTTTTCAGAAAGCAAATAAACTAGAAAAAGTATAGAATTATAGATGTTATAGATAGAAGAGAACCTGAGTGGTGAGCATGAGTAGTATCGCTGGAAGGAAATCAAGTTTCCTTTTGTATATAAGCTTCACCGCACTCAAAATATGAGTAGCATAGACGGTTCCAGCTCCAGCATTCGCAAAGATGGTTATGAGTACATGCTCCTTCATATTGAATGGCCCTCTATTCATTGAGAATTCAAACCATGTATCTTTGAAGAAGACGCGAGTTGGCAACACTCTAGCCATGAAATGACCAAGTGGAACCACAGCAATTTGAGCAGAAATTGAAGTGACACTTAAAGGTTGTGTTCTATACCAAAAGAATTGGTTTACGAAGGACAGAACCACACATGAAAGAATCCCAAGATCCCACGTTCTGAATGTGAGAATAGGTAATGTAGGGTCATCCGTTTTTGGCACAATGAGTTCAACTTGTTTGACAGGACACTCTTTATTCTCATTCTCATTCACCTCCTCCTCTTTGACACTTTTAGCTGACTCAATCTCAATCCTTGAAGCCATGGCAATGATATTCTATCCTTTTACTGAACAAAAACAAGATCAAATCAAATGAAGAAGTATATATAAAACTCAAGTCAAATCTTATGCATACATATCATACACAAAAAGACACAATGAACCGTTACTGTATTTTAGGGATAAGCAAAGACTAAGAAGTTCAGCTTAGTTGTCCTTACTATGACGTCTATGATTGTGTTTACTATCCAAATTCCAAACACATTCAAGGTGTCAAATTTAATAAAATTTATTTTGTTAAAGAATCAAATATACTTGTGTCTAAAAAAGGAATCGATATACTACTCGTCATAATTCATAATAATAAAGTTACCAAAAACTGTCTATGTATGGTTAATTATTTTAATTTCATTTGAGACAATTCTAGAAATACTAAAAATAGAGATAGTGCTAGAAAAACAATACTATATAAGTTTTTTTTGACTAAAAACAATATCTCAGTTAAACAAATACTAAGGAGAATTCAACAAAAAAAAAAACAAGTACAAATATAAAAATTTAGAAATACAAATTAAATCATAAGTTACCAAATATTACAGATCTTACTTGATGCATAAATAATCTTTTTTTTGGAAATAATCTTTTCTTATTTATGACTTGTAAGCATTAAGAATCTTAAAAATCATATAGTAACAGTTGTAAAACATAAATATACTACTAGTATAAGTTAAGAACAAACAATTATAAAAAAATAAAATACTGAGTTAGTTTTTTTTTTTACAGCATATTTGATACTATGAGAGTTAGTTACTTGGAGTATTTATTTTAAATTTTTGAAAAATTAAAATTATTTAACTACAATCCTAAAAATCTATACTATTATTATTTGAAACCTATTTTTCAAAGCACTTTGTACACGTGTCATCTTCAAAATGATTCTCTTCTCACAACAATTTGGTATTCAATGCTATTATGATAATTTTTTTTTTGGTACATTATGATTATTAAATATACAATGCAATTTCACAATGATTTTATATTTATTATGATTAGCCACATTTATTTCAATTTCAAAGCCACAATTATTAGCATTATTATTTTATTTTATTTTTTCGGTGCTAATTATTAGCATTCTTATATTATGTGACGTTTTTTAATAAGCAAAAAACTTTAATTTTTTTCCTTATTATATTATTATTCTATTATTATATTATGTGGATTATCTTTTCTTCTTTTTTTAGTAATATTCAAAATTAATTTTATTTGAATTTAAAAATTTTAAAAATTTATTTTGTAAAAAAAGTAATTAAAAATAGTTTTTTTTTCACACCACTGTTCAAAATTAATTGTTGTTATTCTAATCTATACTATTATTATTTAGGACCTATTTTTCAAAGAAATATACACATGGCATTCCCATATGCATTCTCCTCTCTTATTGTTTTCACATTAAATGCAATATTATTTTGTAATATGGAATCTTTAATATTTAATGCAGATTTGTGGACTATTTTATTTGTTTTTCATGAAATTCACCATTAATGCAATAAAGATATTTTTTTTCTATCAATACAAATTTTAATCTCTTTTTTGGTACAATACAAATTTTAATCTATCATATAAAATTTTCATATCAATACTATTATTAATTAATTGACAACTATTCTATAAGAATTTTAATACATGTGTCATTTTTATAGGACTAATGCAACAAGTATTTTGAAAAAAAAATCGGACCAAAAAGTATCATAAATTATCATCCATAATTATTTTTTTAAGAAAATTGACCCAAAAAAATGGTGCTAATAATTAAAAACCGAAATTAAGCAAAAATAAATAAATTATTCTTTGTCAAAAAAAAAAATTATTCACACATTTACTAGCATTTACATTTTATGATTCCTTTTATGATATGATTTCTTTTATTCCTTTTATGATTGGTTATTCATTATTACTATTCATTATTAATTATTCAATTTTTAATATTCAATATTCATTGCCATGTATTCTCATGTCTTTGCCTATAAATGCTTCTCAGAGTCACTATTTGCACCAATTTTAAAATACAACGCAATATTTTTGTAAGTCTTCTCTAAACCTCTATTGTTCTTTGTTTTCTTATTTTCTTATTCTTAATTTCATATTTTTATTTATTATTTTCTTGCAATCTATTATATATTTTTAGGTGATCCAATATATGATGCATATTTTTTATTTGTAAGTACTCGCAAAATTTTACCTTTTTAATTATTTGTCAATATGATATTTTGTATTAAATTTAATTATTTAATATATTTCATTTGTAGGTGTGTAAAAAAAGACTATAAAAGGGATGAATTAAGATTAAGATATGTGCGATTGAACTTATGGATTAGTGATAAATTATTTTTATTTTTACTTTTTTAAGTCAATGTGTAAGATTGATTTTTCTAATCAAAATAGTTAGAAATTTATAAAAAAAAAACATGAATATTTATGAACAAGATTTATTATACTAAAAAATCTCACATCTAAACAAATAATTCTCGCATTCTAATTTCGGTTTTTAAAAAATCAAGAATGATAAAACATTTTGTTAAATAAAAAAAATTAATACTATTTCGGTTTTTAAAAATCAAGAATAATAAAAACAAAAATAAATAAGTTTTTATAATTCCTAATTTTTATAAAAAAAAATATCGGACAAAAAAAAACAATGGTAGTTTTTCTGGACAATACAAAAAAACAATGGGAATTATTTACAAAAAGTATCATTCGTAATTTACATAAAAATAATAATAAACATTTATTTACATAAATTATCATTCCTAATTTTATTTTTAAAAATCGGATAAAAAAATGGTAATAATTAAAAACTGAAATTAAGTAAAAATAAATGAATTATTCACACTTTTTTTTTGGTATATCGGAATATAGTTAATCACACATTTACTAGCATTTACATTTTATGATCCTTTTATGATATAATTCCTTTTATTACTTTTATGATTCATTATTTAATGTAGTATTCAATATTTAATATCCATTGTCATGTATTCTCATGTCTTTGCCTATAAATAATGCTTCTTAGAATCACTATGCACCAATTTTAAAATACAACGCAATATTTTTGTAAGTCTTCTCTAAACTTCTATTATTCTTTGTTTTCTTATTTCATATTGTCATGTATTATTTTCTTGCACTGAATTTAATTATTTACTATATTACTATATTTCATTTGTAGGTGTGTAAAAGGACTATGAAAGGGATGATTTAAGATCAAGATCAGTTGCGATTGAACTTGATAGTTTAATGATATATTCTTTTTAATTTTTTAAATTGATGTGTAAGATTAATTATATAAAAAAATAATGATCTATATGTATGATTTTTCTAATCATAATAGTTAGAAATTTATTTTACTGTACTTTAGTCTTATATTATGAGCTCGATCTACCTTAAGAAAATTGATATATATTATTGATATAATTGTAATCAAAAAACAAATCAATATTAACGAAGTGCAAGCTAGCATAAATAGTCCGGAAAAATTGATGTATATTATTGATATATATTATTGAATATGAACGAAGACGTTAATTGAATCAGATTTGTTTTATTCGTAGAGATGACTATGTTATACATATAGATGATCTAAACCAAGTAGAATATTACTACTCTAATAAATCATAATGGTATCATGAAATTATCGATATATACTTATAATAATATTTGTGACTGATTATATTATTTGTTAAGTAAAACAATTATTCTGAATTGCTCTATTCCCTCGATGATTTCATATTTATTAGCATTATTATAGCTTTTTTCATAGCCACATTTATTATCATTTTACATTTATTTCATAAAGCTTGGATGATATAATTGAGTAAGTTCACGACAAAATAATAACACTGACAAGACGGAAAAACAATAACACTACCCAAGACGGGAAAACAATAACATTGTACAAGATGTAAAAACAAGAACATGCACAAGACGTGAAAAGAAGAATACTGTACAAGACGGGAAAATAATAACACTGTATAAGACGGGAAAACAAGAATACCGCACAAGACGGGAAAAGAAGAACAATGCACAAGACGGAAAATCAAGAACATCGCACAAGACAGAAAATCAAGAACATCGCACACGACGAAAAAACAAAATAATGTCGCACTAAGACTACGAAATCACAAACAAAAAACTAATAAAAAATCTAATAAATGTGAAAAACCACTTTATTTAGATTGAAAAATAGAGTAAAAAGATGCACATGAATTTTTTCTTTTATTAAATTTATAAAATATATTTAAAAATCAATAAATCTATAAACGTATCTTTTTCCCGTGCATGACACGGGCTCATAAACTAGTTAAATTCAAATTAGGTCAAATAATTTAAAACAGACTTATTGTTTTGTTTCTTGAAAGAAACCAACAAACTAAACGAATATTCTGAAACTTAAAAGTAATATGAGAGAAACAAAATATGAATAGTTTAATCAGTGAAAGAGAAATTAACAAAGCTTTCTATATTTGACAACTGAATAAAACAAAAAGTCATAATCATCATGGATTCAATTCATGATTAACAATTCAATATTCAAAAAATAAACTGCAGTACCTCATGAAATAAATTTTGTATAATGAGTGAAGAATAATGCAAGAGGAGAGTGAAGAGAATATAGTACCTTTCAGATTATGGAATATCAGAGTCACTCTCTAAACAACTGAATTCAACTCAAATATAGTTTCTGTGATGTGACTATCCTTTTATCGATTTTTCTATCCTTTTATCGAAGGTAACGCACTACGAAGGTAACACTCATAGGGTGCATCAAGAGATTCATTATCTCTAATTACTTGGGGCCTTCCTCTATCATCGTCATGTGGAACTGGAACTGGAACGTAACTGGCCAAGTTATGAACGCCGGATACATCTTCAAAATTAAACAATATTGAAATTAATGAAAAGAGAAAGACTAGATCAAAAGACAAATGAATCATTTCTATGATGAATGAAAATTAATTTATCGATATATGGCTAACAATAAAGCAATCTTGAATAAAAAAATTTTGGTGAATAACTGGGCGTATCAGAGTTCAAACCTTGGTCCCTGCACATTATGCGGTGTCCCCACCAACTGAGTTAAGCTCAAAAACCGTCTTGAGTTTGAAACTGAATTGATCAAAACAGATTCATAATCAACCTAAATACATTAATCAAAAACTCTACATTAACATGCTTTAAACCGATTTGATCAATTAGTCAACTAAAACAACTTAAAAATGAGTTTGAGACTGCATGTCGTGTAGGTTGAATTCTATTCTACAAGTACGAGACGTTTTTCCTCAACTAACAGAAACGCAGTACAACACAACATATGCTTCTTCTATCTCAAGTTGTCTCTGTTTACTTTTCGAATTTTTGTACTTCCATTTTTCTATTACTTTTTTGCATTTTTTAATAGAAATCCTTATTTATTTATTTATTTATTTATTTCTACTTAGATAAAAATAAAATAATAAATTATTGAAAATCTGGACGGTAAAATGAAGTTTGAACTCTGATCATGAATATCCAGCCTCAATCTTGTTATTTGTTGTCGTTGAGCTACAAGTTTTAGACAAATTCTTTATTTTTATTTAATTTAAAAAAAAAATTTAGGCAATTCAATATCATACTAGTTAAAATTTTACTTTTTAAAATAAATAAGTGGACATATTAGGAAAAACATAACTTAGGGGACAGGAGGAAAAAAAAACAGCATAGGATCCACAACCGAACTACTATCATTCTTGAAAAGCATAGGTTCAGATTTAACGAGAATGAAACTGCTCATCAAACCATAATCTACCCGTCAATTCTCAATATTGCATAGAGATTTAAGATTGTTTTATTCTATTTTCAAAAACAGTTTTTTTGTTTTTAAAAATTTAAAATTTAAAACTTGTTTGAAAATTCAATTTTACAAAAGTATTTTAAAAAATTGTTTTCTGTTTACCTCTTTTTAAAACTAAAAAAGTAAAACAGGTTCAAAGAGTTTTATTTTTCTCATTTTGAAAACTAAAAATTAAATTTGTTTCAAACATGTCATTTTCTCTTTTAATCATGTGTTTATTTTCATTTTTTAATTTGAACAAAGAATAAGTCTGTGTTTCCAAAAACAAATACTATGTTCTTGTGGAATGAACTATGAAGGCACTGATAGCTTAGAATGCTTTGGTTTAAATGGCCTTAATAGAAGACAATAATGTTGCGTCACTCAAAGACATTTGGAAAGTTCCGCAGTTTAATTTGCTGCAATACTATTTTGTACGCTTCAAGCAATACAAAATTTGCTGCAATGCTTCATTGGCAGCAGCAACAATTGCAAAATGAATGAATAATAGAATTCTGTAAATATTACTTCTTCCGTAAGTATAAGAAACCAGCAACCACTGAGATGCCAACCGCAGCTATCGACAATCCCAAATATTGCTTATTCTTCAGCTGCCCGAACCTTTCAGAAAAACCTTTTTTGGTCGAAATTGGAGATGTCGTGTCAAACTCACCAATATAATACTGCTCCATAAGTTCTCTTGCACTTTTGCTGTGACCAGCATCTTCAAAATCGTCAGTCGCATCTCTCCCTTTAAAATATTAACACACAAAGGTCTAATAAGATTGTGAATGTTGATATTGGATGAATTTTTTCATGTTTAGTTATGCAGTTAATAGTGTAGCAAAAATATACAAAGTATTAGGATATCTATATATACCGGTTGCTTCGAGGATTACATCTTCTCCTCCAGGATGATCATCCAAATATTTGGTCACATCATATACCTGCATTGGTGAATGAAAAAAAATGTAACAAATAGGAAAGAAAAGGGAAGTGAATGGCATAAAAGACATCACTAGAAGAAAACATTGATAGATTTTTGGACTCGATACTAAAACAGAATATACCAAATAAGATATTAACAGAATGAAACAGTGTAGTCAGAACGAAACCAAACCACTTTGTTCAACACTCAAAACTGTAAATCCTGCAATCCATCAACCCAAGCATTGCCCATAAGCCGAAACATAACCCAAAACACCACCAAGCTCTACAGTTCTACTAAGTAGTCAGTACCCACAAGCCACCCCCTACTGAAGCCATGAATATGCATAAGACAATGTTATCAAATAGCGGCTATAGCGTAGCTGAATTTGAAAAACATATGCGAAACGCGATTCAGTGCAAATTGTTGGCACATATTGGCTATGACATAGTGTAACACAACAATTTTTGAGTATGTCTCATTTGTTCCTTTTAGGGCCCGTTTGGTGCGCAGGTTAGGGAAACAAGATATGTTAAAGTTTTTCAATCTTGTTTTAATCCGTTGTTTGGTGCACCAATAGAAAAGGATAAATTTAACTTACCATTAAGTCTATCTAATTACTTTGTGTCAAAAAAAAAAGTCTATCTAATTACTCTTTGTTATTTTAATCCTTATTTTCGGATGAGTTATCCAATTACTCTTTTTTATTTTTCTTATCATGTGTGCACCAAACACGTGACATGATATGTGCTAATCTTGTCACTATCATATCGTATTATTATTCAGCTTCTTATCATATCTTGTCTCTATCTATCCGGCGCACCAAACGGGCCCTTATTGTATTTATGTTTGAGGCTTCACCCAAGTGAAGACCAATAGAAAAAACCTCTGCAGAGAGCAGAGTGCAACTTTTCGACTGATAGGACCCATGATCATAAAAGCCCTATCATCGACACTTTACCTAGGTTCCCTATGAATGAAACCTCCCTATGAATGAGACCTCTCCCCCTTCGGTGACCTTTGACCGGTGAACCTTTGTCGTTAGGAATAGAGGAATGGGATCCAATGCCGAAGAAGTCGAGGAGGTATGTGGAGGTCATGGTGGAAATGATAAGAGTAGTTTCAGAGGCAGTGAAGATGTTGAGGGGATTTAGAGTTGTGTGGTGTTTTGTCTCACGCCAACAGCAGAGGAGGAAGTAGGCAACTAAGAAGAGGCCAAAAGAAGACCACATTGGTGAGGCATAGAAATAAGGAGGGGTTGTGTTTGTGAGTTGTCCGGTTTCAGGTTTTGGGCTGAGACATTTTCGCAGCAAAGAAGGGTGAAGGGACCGGTTATATACAGCAAATATCCATTTTTCGAAAGAGGGTGAAGGGACCGGTTTTGGAACTGCTCATCTTATATAAGCCCCGCTGAACAGAGTATTAACACATCAACTTGCTTAGGAATAAGGTAATACAACGACCAACAAAGCACGGTGATATGATATCATTATCACTGTAAACTAGGCTGCAGGAGAGAGCAGCCAAAATTGGAAGGAACCCTAGCAAATAAATGATGTAAGAAACATGTCGCAAAACGGCATCATGGAACATACAAAGGTTTGGGAACTTAGAGAAGTGGAAAACTATGAATTCAGCTAACTTAATAAAAGCAACACAAGCAATGAGCAGAATCTCATTTATAAATAAATCACAATGTTTTTAAGCTTATATGCGATAAATAGCCACAAACAGAAACTGCAAATGAGCACCTGTCTAAAAAAACTATGCCAATGGAAACTCACATAGACACAGACAAAGTGAACCCTGGGTGGGTTCGAACCTGGACTGGACGTCAAACCTAACGATTTCAGTATTTTTTTTATTTTTTATGTTGGACGCAATATTACTAATTACCTACGAACTACTACTAAATAGGAATTAAAACCAAATTAAATGACACAACACAGCAAAACATAAAATTAGCATTAAAAACAGAAGTGATTATATTGTATGAATATGGAATGACCCACCCAGATGGGGAAATTGAGAGAGAGAGAGAGAGAGAGAGAGAAAGAAGTTGGTACCTTTCCATCAACAACAATCCAACAATCATCTTTAGTTTTGTGGTGGGTTACATCTTGAATGGTGTAGAAATTGGAGAGAGTTGGCATGATGTTTCAGAATTAAGGTTGTTGGGAAGCTGAATGAACAAAGATATTTTGATTTGGTAGATAGATTACAGATACTGTTGTATTGTGTTGTTGGATAATAATTTCTCTTTAATTACTTTTTGACCCCCCGAATTTCCATTTATACCCTTACAACCCAACAGCGCCTCAAAGACAAGTATAAATTCCAATCACAGTTCTCTCTGCCAAATATTGCCACTGCTTTGCTTTCTCTGATTTCTCCCACTTTTAATCCTTTTATATTAATGTCCCTAATTGATGATTAAAGATGATGATGATGGAAAAATGTCACAAAGCACTGTTGGTGGTTCGGGAATAATTTATAAACCAATGCAAACTTGGTTTGTAAATTGGGTTTTAAGGGTAAAAGTGGTAGTTTTGGGGAGCAGGAAGAAATGTGGGGGTTTAAAGAGAAATTTTTTGTGTTTTTGAACTTTCATCCGTACTTGGTCTGTCGTTCAGATTCATATGGGTCAAGTCAACCAATAACACGGTTTTGTTGGGGAATTTGGCTGTTTTTTTGGTACATAGACGAGATGACAAAGCCACTAATAAATTCACACACAAGTGGAGTGACCGGGGTTCGAACCCAGGTCATGGGCGTACAGCCTAACAATTTCGGCATTTTCTGCCAGTTGAGCTAGAACTTCTGGACGGGAATTCGGCTCTTTACCCCACCTTCATTACACTCACATCAAAATATTTAGTTTGACACAGCTTATTTTCTACTTTTTTTTTTCTTCTCCTTAAAAATAGTAAAAAAGAAAAAAATTGTGTTTTTTTTTTGTATAGAAGCTAATAAAAAGAAAAAAGAAAACTAAAAAGAAAGACTAAGCACGAGGGAAGAAAGTTCCCATTGCGTCATGCCTAAGAAGTTCACGAAGGTCTTCTGGAGGGGATAGATGATTCAGGAGGTCAGCATCAGATGATGCTCCAAGTTTAGCAAAATAGTCTGCACATTGATTTCCTTCTCTAAGTGTGTGGTGGAGAGCGCCATTGGTTTGAGATAGCAACTCCTTGATATCCTGGATCAACACGGCATAAATATGATACTTAACTTGTGGACCTTTGATGAGGTTAACACAGAGTAGAGAGTCAGAGTAGCAGACAAGTTCATCAATATTCTTGTCTTTGGCCAGCAAGAGGCCCCTAAGGATAGCAGTCAGTTCCGCGAGCAAAATGTCAGATGATCCTTGAATGGAGCCTGAGAAGCCTGCAAGATAATGACCGAAAGTGTTTCTGAAAATGCCGCTGTAGCACCCGGTGCAAAAAATATACAGATATGCAATAGTGAAATGCAATGCACAAATGTAAACAATGAAGCCGCCACCATATTTTATTTATCCCGTGAGGGGAAAGGAAAATAATGATAAAACCTTAAAAAGATCGGGTTCGAGAGTTGGTTACATGAAGGGAAGACGTTAACACCCCCTCATATCCGTTGTACTCAACGGGAACCATCTGAGGAATTTTGGTTTGCATAAACAGAGATAACCGCATATAAAAAGAATTAAATTACCGCATATTAAACAGAAAGGAAAAAAAGAGTTTTTTATTATTTGGCTTGAAGAGAGAGGCTCTCGCTCCTACGTATCCCCCAAGTACAATGAGGAAGTCAAAGCTCACGTAGTTCTTCCTGAAAAAGGTTTTGTGTGTTGGTTATTTTTAGTGAGCGATGCTTAGGTCGCATTCCACTGATACAACAGTATGCTTGTGTGCTTGCTTCGGAGGCTTAAGCGTTTGTCTGTAGCAGGGGAATGGATAAAGCGCCATCCATTTAGGAAAACAAATAAAAAGAGTTTACTGCACAAGAGCAGATGAAAAAGAGTTAACTGCGCAAGGGCATACAAAAAGAGTTGAGTGGGTTGAGTGTCTTTTATGTTTTTAGGAAAATGTTTTGAGAATGAGAATGATCCTAAATCACGAGTCGTCAGTCAGGGACCGGATCATCCGAGCAGAAACGAGTCGTACGACAGGCTCCCTCTTTTCATTCAGTTTATTAAATGAACATTTTTAATTAAAGTGAAATGAGCCGAAGGCGAGTCGTAAGTCAGGCTCCTTCCCATTTCATTTAATTAAAGAGTGTTCTGTTTTAAATGGCATGCGAATAAATCGAAGCCAGAGTCGAACGACAGAGACTGATTTATTCACATTCCATATTCAGAGACAAGTTCTCACAGCAGATTTCAGATCAGAAAAGAAAAGAAAATGGTAGAAGATGCGAAGAATGCAAATGCATGATATATGGCAATGACAGTATAATAATGCAACAATTAAATAATACTCGAAATAAATATGCGGACACATAAATAAGTGAGTAATCAGATAATCAGGCATAAAACGAAACTGTCAAACAGAGAGATAAATTAGCGAACATTTTAGCAAGTAAGCGTAAGATAAGCTTAAGACGAGTCGTACGTCAGGCTCTCGCTTATCTTATGTTCCAAACATCAAGTCATGTTTTGAACGAAATAAAAATAAATTCAAAGCGCGAGTCGTAAGACAGGGCCCAATTTATTTTATTTCACTCAAAATTAACTCTAACAGAAAACGGAGATATTATTTAATTATGCCGTTATAAGTGATCCAGCGGCATAATGGAAAAAAAAGTCATTTAAACAAACTTAATTAAAATAGGATAAACATAGACAAGTCGTAAGTCAAGCCCTTTTATCTCTACATTAATTAAATTGTTTAAAATACTCGAAATAAAAATAAATCGAGGACACGAGACGTACGTCAGAGTCCGATTTATTTTTATTCCGAATATGAATTTTCAAACATAAAATGGAATAGCATTTTTATTCGTTAACATCATAATTAATTAATATCAGCAGGGGGTGCAAAAATAAAAAAGGGGTATAACAGCAATTCACACAATATAAACAGAATTACAAAAATGGGCCTAGGGCCTAAACTGCCACGTTCAGATGGGGGTGTATTCAGCAAACAAAACAAAACAAAAAAAAACAGACACCAACAAAAATGAGAAATGGGCCGGTTCACTGACCCAGACCCAAGTCACAAGCAGACTGGGTCGGTTTGACCCATGGATTGAACCGGATCCAGTAGAAAGATCCAGTGCGCGTTCGCACGCACGTTCTATGGTGCACCCTCAGACTTAACCACACGATCAGATCACAGAAACCCATCAGACGACTGAAATCGTTTTGAACCAGAAGAGAGGGTGCACAGTGCACCCTCATCTTCCCCGACGACCTCAAAAACTCCGGCGCGGTGTCGCCACCGCCGGCGAAATTCCCAGGCGTAAAACAACAAAACTAACACACCGTTTTGAACGGTTTTTCACGTAAATTACAGATCGAAAGTCCAAAATTGCAAAGAAAGCTTAAATCGAACGCATACGAACGAAGAACAGTGGCGGAGTAAAAAAAACAAAATACGTTTTCAGTCATAAACTTCACAAATTAATTAACGGCAAAGCATTAAAACATTATTACAATCACTAATCAACACAAATCGCACGAAATAGAGTCTGGAAGCGTGCGAATCAACTACCTTCTTTGTCTTAATAAAATCGGTTTCAGATCTAAGTTCTTGGTGTCAACGAAATCGATTTCCAGTCCCGATTGAGAGGGTTATGAACGGAGGAATACGATTAGGAAGCTTGATTCAACGAAATTTCATGTTTGTTGTGTTGATTTGGGTGAATTTGGGTGATGAAATGTTAGGGTTTTGAAAGGGAAAAAGAGGGTAGCAGCGGCGCACAAGGAGAAAGAAGAGAGAGTCTGAAAATTGTGAATGTGAACAGTGATCTCCTCTAGGGTTTGTGATGGATTCCTATTTATACTACCTCCTAAAAATGGGGTTATTTTGTGATTTTGAATTTTTGTGGGTAAAAAGTAAAATGGAAAATGGGGTATAGAAATAAAATTCTAAGAAAATGGTAATAAAATGTGATAGAAAAAAGGAGGCGAGGTGTCATTATTTGATTGGTTCAAAAAGAGAGAAATTGGCATAAAAAGAAGAAAAAAAAAGCAAATAAAATATAAAGAGTACAAGAAAAATATAACTAAAATATAGAAAATGCAAATAGGATATTTTTGCTATTTTTCGTATAAAAAGATAAATTGCGACAAATTAAAAGAAATAAAGGAAAATAATAAATTGTAAGCAAAAATTATCTAAAAATCTATTTTTGGTATTTCTTAAAGAAAATAAGAAGTAATTTTCAAAATAAAATATTTATTTTAAAAAGCGGAAAATTAGGGTATTACAGCTGCCCCTATTTAATTATCTTATACTCGAATGCGTAAATAACTTGCGTCTTTATGCGTTCGAAGTAAAAGGTAATTAAATACAAATACCCTAATTTTGTGGTGTGAATGTGATGTAATGATAATGAATGTATATGGAAGATGAGGGTGGAAACATACCTGGAAAGATTAATAACTGAATACCTGAGAATGAAATGATTGTCTCTCTTCTAGGTGCGTTGATCTTTAAAAGAACGAGTATAGTCTTCTCCCCTCAGGGTACCTGAACTCCAAAACTGATCGTTACCACTTCACTAGTGTGTCGACCACAAAAGAAAAATGAAGTCTTCTCCCCTCAGGGTACCTGAACTCCAAAACTGATCGTTACCACTTTACTAGTGTGTCAACCACAAAAGAAAAATGAAGTCTTCTCCCCTCAGGGTACCTGAACTTCAAAACTGATCGTTACCACTTCACTGGTGTGTCGACCATAAAAACTAAGTCGCCTCCCCTCAGGGTGCGTTATCTCCAAAACTGATCGTTACCACTTCACTGGTGTATCGACCATAAAACTGAGTCGCCTCCCCTCAGGGTGCGTTATCTCAAAAACTGATCGTTACCACTTCACTGGTGTGTCGACCATAAAACTGAGTCGCCTCCCCTCAGGGTGCGTTATCTAAAAAACTGATCGTATAAAACTGAGTCGCCTCCCCTCAGGGTGCGTTATCTCCAAAACTGATCGTTACCACTTCACTGGTGTGTCGACCATAAACTGAAAAATGAAGTCTTCTCCCCTCAGGGTACCTGAACTCCAACACTGATCATTACCACTTCACTGGTGTGTCCATCACAAAAGAAAAATGAAGTCTTCTCCCCTCAGGGTACCTGAACTCCAAAACTGATTCTGAAAGTGCTCCGCTGACGCTTGATGTGTCTTTGGGTAAAGAAACCTGCTGGGAGTCAAAATCGAATATTCTGTCATTACCTTTGACAAAATTCACAAGACAACTGCTTGACAACTATTTTGCTGAAGAATTTAATCCATCAACCAACTTGTTGGAAACACAATGTGTTAACTTCATTTGGGATGTGGTTCAAAAACCAACTTGCTGAGGTACGGAGTACCAACTTTACTGAGAATTCGGCATGCTGAATAGCTTACTGGGAACATATGATTTATCAAATGATTCACTGAGAATGTTGTGCATAAACCAATTTTGTTGGGGAAACCGTTTATCAAACGATTTACTGGAATACAACATTTCAACTATCTTACTGGAGATAACCATCTCGAACAAACCACTGGAGAACGGGTCTATTTAACTTTTTTTTTACTGGAAAATTTGTATGTAGACCAATCTGCTGTAGGTAACACTTGTCAAATTATTCACTGGGGAAAGGATCATCAATCCTTTCTAGAAAGTGTAAAGTGAGAGTCCATTTGATAAGGACGAAACTTTGTTGACCAACTTGTTGAACATCAATGATAAAGGTAAAACCAAATAAGTTCACTGGGAATTTAAAGATCCGCCGATCCTTCTTGTCAAAAAGTCAGGGTTCACCAACCGTCCTGCTGAAGATGCGGTGTTCCAATCGACTTACTGGGATGAACAAATATCAGCTACCTCACTGGGGAAAAGAAACGATTCCTCAACCTTTCTCATTGAAAAATGATGCACTGACTGTTCTGCTTGGGGATGACACTTTGTTGGTCAATTCATCGGGGAAAAGATTCATCAACCCCTTCTTTTGTTGAGAAATTACGGTTCAATAACCATCTTGTTGGAGAATTAGGTTCGCAGACTTTTGTCACTGAACAAGAAATCCAAGTCCGCAATCTGTTAAGACAAAATTTTGAGCATGTACTTTATGAATGCATGATTGTGTACTTCTATTGCCTAAATGTAGAACTGATGCAGATGAAATATCTGATTATATGCAAGATTTTGTATGACTTTTTTATTCTTATGCATGACTCTATATGCGTGAATGCATGAATTTGTATGCATGAGTGCATGAATTTTTGAGTTTGTTTTGAGGAGAATTTGAATTTCCTGGCACCGAGAATCTGAGTAACTCTGACACTATTGAGATGAGGACCCTTGCAAGCTTCCATTGGGGGACAAGTGTTCAAAAAGGCTTCCAAAGAGGAACAACAACTTTCTTTATCTGATGGAATCAAAAGATTGCCATGATTTTGTATTTTTAGGACAGGGGCACCTTACAGTATGCCATTGATTTCCTTTCAATCATTTCAAGTTTTCAAAACAGTTTGCTATTTTCAAATACTTTTTATTCACAATGTTTAAATGCTTTGTTTGTCATAAATAAGTAGCACTAGTGTACACAATTAGAATGTAAAAGCAAGCTAACAAACAAATGAGAATTTTTATTAATTGCACTAAAGTGCGGAATTTTCAACTGGATGCAAAATCCCTTGAAGAGGTAATCGCAAATTGAAGTTAAGATAATAGCAATGAAAATAAATGAATTCCACTGAATCATAACGATGCCATCCTTTTTCACGATCTCGAGTTTACAAGGCCTTGCTTTGGCGAAAGGAGACTGAGTCGATCTTTTCTGTCTGAAGCTTCATTTCCATGCAGAGTTAAGTATCGCAATCTTGTGTCATCTTTCGAGTTTTGACTTACCAGGCTTCATCTTACCTTTTTGATGCCCCTTATTTTTCCTAAACTTCCTTTTCAAGTTGTCCGCACCTCGGGACGCTCTCTATTGCTTAAACCGCTTTTTCAGATTTTCAACTTTGCAAGCTTTCTTCTCTCTTTCTTCTTCAGGCACATCATTTCAGGATCGCAGCAGCGTGCATTGAGAGTGGAAACTCTTCACCATCCATGGTATTGACAACCAGAGTTCTGCCATATATCACCACATATGACTTTTCAGGAGGATATAATCTTGACACAGTATGCTCCAAGCACTGGAATCTATGACGGATATGCCCCTGACTCACTGATATTTGCAGTGTATCTAATTCTTGAACCATTTCACTTTTAATAAGCAGGGTATTCAACTTGTTTGCCCCTGATTGGTAGAAACCATAAATAGCATGCCCCTAGCTAGGAGTGTCTCCAATCAGTTTTGCCCATGATCAGACCACAACTCAGATCTCTTTGATGTCAAGTATTGATTTGCAGGTAAAATCATTTCTTTTGAAAAGGTGTTTTGGATATAATGCACATGCAAGTTTGTGAAACACATATGATGTGTGTAAAAGAGAGATAATTATTAGTTATTCAACAAACTGGAGGAGTCAGTTTTAACAATACATTTGCCGAATGCTTTCAAAGTGAACCTAGCTTCATTTAGGTCTTTTGAGTATTATAGCATGCAACTAAAATTCATGTAAATCAAGCCAAAAGAAGATATAAATTGTGTTATCAAATTCCCCATACTTGAACCTTTGCTTGTCATTAAGCACATAAATAGTAACTCGTTTTAGTACAGGTTTGAAACAAGGCACGACAACTCTTAATCATACGTGGTTGCCGGCTAGAAAAGAAAATCAAGTAATAAACATCAATACCACAAGCACTGTAATAACACAAAACCACACATCGCAGTCAAAGACTCTCATCATATGAAGATAAATCTGAAGTATTTCTTTGTGACTCTAACTTTTGCTTAAATCTTATTCACCCTTTTCATTCAAGCGCAATCACATTAAGCCCGTTATCTTGTACACACTCATGGTAGAAAAATCTGTTAGTGATTATGATCACAAATCGAGGGGAGCTGGTAAAATCAGTTTGGTAAACCCCTATTTCTCTTCCAAATGCAGTTGTGGGGGATCGGACAGCAACCCGCCCTACCAAGTTCAGAACCAGACTCCTCTGAACCAACTACTAAATAGGTATATTTACTATGGTTTTTTTTCAACAACTGCTGGGTTAAACAACCGAGTGAGGGTCATCTAACTCAATAAGTGCATTAACCAAAGTATGCAAAATTTTCATTTCTGGATCACTCACTTATGTTCATCGATTTCCTACTTAGTTTGTGTACAAGATGGTGCCGACTGCTAAGATAAACTACTAAGAGTTACTTAAAAACTTATGTTTAGGTCTTCGTCAAAATCAGTACTCAAATTGATCTTACATACTTCTAAGAGTCTAAGATGTTAAGACAGTACCGATTTTATTGAATCATTTCTGAACTTTCATAATGTAGCCTAAAGTGCAAAACAACCTATATACTCTTAAAGTGTCAGATCAAGTATCAAACCAACATTGCTTATTTTCTTAAAAAAAGAAGATATATCTCAAGAAACTGGAGAATCAGATAACAACAAAACATATGCAAGAATGGCTCGATTCACTCACAATTTTTATGAAATAATGAAAGAAAGTGAAATAATGTCTTACATCATCAGCTAGATTTGTTCACTATTGAAAGCATATATCAACAAAAATCAGTTATTCATTTTCATCATCCTCGCTCCCAGTTTGCGAGTAATAAGAAAAAGAGGTGAATACAGATGGATTGATTCCGAAACATGCATGTGCATTACATAATTTTAAATGCAAACAAATACTTGACAAGAAATAAAATGCCTGATCAACTTTCTCTTTCATATCCTGTTATGGGGAGGCGTCCATTATGACCTCTTTCTTCTTTAATTCCAAGATCAATCACCGATGAAGTTCAATCATTTTATGCTCTTGATCCAACAATCATATTAACTCTTCAACGAAGCTTGCAACCCGAAACCATGAAGAATTACGGCACAATTATGATTCAATAGATTCACTTCTGAATGATGATTCTTTTTTTTTTCTTTTTTTTTTTGAATTTGATTGAATGCAAAAGTGTTTTATGAATGCAAGAAGTTATTGCCATTTTATTGTTATCTTTTTAAAACTGGGAAAAAGAAAGAATAACCAAGACAAAAATTGTGCACAAAAGTACTTTTTATTCATAAGTAATTAAAACATTCAAAGAAAATAGCCCTTACAAGCTCACCTATTTGTCTCGGGCGTGACAAAGGATGTTTTCAAAAAGTAAACTAATTTGAAAATAAAATGATCTATGGGATTCCAACAGCCTTCTAGTTTGCAAATAGTGTGTGTCTGAAGAGCACACGTGCACCCTATCTCGACTATTTCCACTATTCTCTTCATCCTTTACGACGGCAATCTGGTCATCACTGGAAACCAACATTGGAATAACTTGTTGAAAGGTCTCAACGACTGTTTACTCTTCACAACTGGCTTGCCTCCCACAAAAATTAAAAGCTTCAGGTTGATGAGTTCTTGCACCCTGTGTTTGAAAGCCGTGCAATTATCAATGGTGTGACCTTGGGTACCAGCATGGTAGTCACAATTAGCATTAACATCGTACCAGACCGGGAACGGCGCGGTCATAGGTTTTAAAGCTCTGGGAGTTACTCTTCCACTTTGAACAAGATAGGGAAAGAGTTGACTATATGACATAGGAATCGAATCAAAGATTTTTCTAGGCTTTTGAGCCTGTTGTGCCTTCACCTGACTCGCATCAACTTCTGAATGCATTTGCAACTGTTTAACCTTCACAATTGGTTCACCTTCTTCAAAGGATAACAGTTGTTCATCACGAAGTTCTTGTATTTTGTACTTAAAAGATCGGCAGTTATCAGTAGTATGCCCCACAGCTCCGGCATGATAATCACACCTAGCCTTTGCGTCATACCAAGTAGGGAATGGTTCAGTCACTGGCTTTTGGACTTTAGGAACCACCAATCCATTGTGTACAAGATAAGGAAAGAGTCGACTGAATGACATAGGGACTGGATCAAAAAACTTTCTAGGCCGCTGAGCCTGTTGTGTTTCAACCTGGCTCACATCAAATTCTAAAGGCTTCGATAGCTGATTATTTCCCACGAAAGGCCTACCATCCTTGAAGAATAATAATTTCTGATCAATAAGTTCTTGCACTTTGTACTTAAAGGCTTGGCAGTCATTGGTGGAATGACCTTCAGCTCCAGCATGATAACCACATTTAGCATTGGCATCGTACCAGGCTGGCAACGGTGCATTCTTGGGTTTCATAGCCTTAGGAGTTTCCATTCCACTGTGTACCAGATAAGGAAGAAGCTGGTCATACGACATAGGAATTTGATCAAAGACTTTTACAGACTGTTGTGGATTCTCCTCTACTTGTTGACTTCGCATATGCACGGGGTTCACCTGATCAAAGTACCTAGGAAGCTGTTGGATCTGTGTTGCTCCCAAATGTGAGCATGTGATCTGAACAGGCATGACCGGTGGGGTTTTGTCAAACTGGGAAGTGATGTCACTTATTCCTTTTTCTTCCTTGAAAATCAATAATTTATCATCAAGAAGCTCTTGAACCTTATTCTTAAGAGATTTGCAATTATCAGTGGTATGCCCCTTAAATCCGGCATGAAAATCACATATGGCGTTGGCATCATACCAAGCCGGAAACGGTGGGAACATAGGTCTCACAGGTTTGGGTGTCACTTTACCACTATGAATCAGATAAGGGAGCAACTGACTGTATGACATTGGAATTGGATCAAAGAGCCTTCCAGACCCTTGTTGAGTTTGTTGAGGCGCATGATTCACAGGCACTTGAAAAGGATATCCTTGGAACTGCTGATGCTGGGTTACAGACAAATAAGGATATGGAAGATAAGGAGACCGAACATGCACTATGAGCGGAACCTTGTCATATTTGGAAGTAACAACACTAGCTTCTTCCTCTTTTTTTTCTTTGAAGCTATTATCAGGCTTCTCCACATTGTTATTCTGTGAACTAACAGCAAACTGAATCTTCCCACTCTTGATCCCTCTTTCAATTATTTCTCCAATTCGGACCAAACAAGAGAAGTCAGAGGAAACATTACAAACCATCTTTTGATAGTATATCCCTTGTAGAGTATTGACGAACATGTCCGCAAGTTCTGTTTCTAAGTACGGTGGACGTACTTGAGAAGCCAATACTATCCACCTCAGTGCATAGTCCCTGAAGGATTCTCCTTCATTTTGAGTCATATTCTGAAGTTGAGTGCGAATCGGAGTTATGTATGCATTGCTTTGATTAGTCTCTTCTAGTTGATGGATAGCAGAATCCACTTTTGACACATCAGTAGGTATCTCAGGACCATGGTGAGCATTCATTGGATCACTCAAATTCCCTTGTGACAAATTGGGTCCTTGATGAGTCGGAGGTTCTCTATTCTGATTCTTGACAGCTTCGGAACCAGATGAAACATCAAACACAAACGGCGTATATTCAGGTAGAGCAAACCTAATTGGCACACCATGGGGTGACCAATTCACAGCTGTCGCTGGAGCACTCTCTTGTGGGACCTGAACAGTAGGTGCCAGAACCTCATTCACAACCACTCTTTGGTGCAGATTCAAGTTAGACAATATTTCCACAACTCTGTCCAACTTTCCATTCATCTTAGTCACTTTACCTTTCAAGGCGTCAAACTGTTCTTGCAGATTGTCCATGATGTGATGAGAAACCTTTCTTGTCTAGATACCGGTGTCGGGAAGGTAACTGTTGGAATGAATGAACGAAAATGAGATTTTTGTAATTTGAAAATGCATGATTTTTTATGATTGAAATGCATGATATTTTTTTCAAAGACTTTTTCCACATTTTTTTGTAAATGTATGAAAGATGAATATGCATGATTATTTATATGGATGCATGGATGTATGAATGCAATGCATGTATATGATCACAGTAACATTGTGTCATCTGGCGAACTTGATCTCAAAGTCACAAATCTTCCATTTTCATAACAACTGGGTTCTTTTCAAAATGGAATCTCCGAGGCCAAAAGTTCAAAGTTACCTGTAACCCACCCCTCTCACATGTTGTTCTAGGTTGACACGGTTCCCAGAATCTTTGATTACTTTTCCCAAAATCAACCTCATCTGAGCGAGATTATAACGCCAACTGGATGAGTCAACATTGTAACCTCGACACAGGTTCTAAACGGTGGTCCCTAGACAAAGTTTCGGACACCTAATAAAGGCCACCAGAGTCCCAGACCCAACAAGGAAACATGAAGCCCGCAAGACGTAAGCCAAGGAGTCCAATTATTCCAAGTGAATCTATTCTGGTCGAGACCGTCATATCCAAGCCCAGAGACGTTCGTCAGGGAGCCCAACATGACAATCCCTCAACTAATCCTGAGTATCACTCTAGCTCGGGTACGGAGCATAATCACACTGTAACCAAGAACCAAGCCATAAAGGCAAAAAGAAAAAAAGGAGTAGAAGAGAAGACAAAGCCAGCAAATCCAGACAGTTCAATATTTGCAGAAAAGTAAAAGATAGGACAGATACGGCTAACCTGGAATAAGCAAACCAAAAGCCCCAAATTAGGCTTAACTCACTAATCATTTATTTCCCCAGTGAAGTTGCCAGCTGTAGCACCCGGCGCAAAAAATATACAGATATGCAAAAGTGAAATGCAATGCACAAATGTAAACAATGAAGCCGCCACCATATTTTATTTATCCCGTGAGGGGAAAGGAAAATATTGATAAAACCTTAAAAAGATCGGGTTCGAGAGTTGGTTACATGAAGGGAAGACTTTAACACCCCCTTGTTGTACCCCAATTTTGGACCTAAAATCCATTGTCTTCTCTTTATAAAATATCAAAAACATTCATCGCATAATAAATGTGGCATCACGTCCATTTTTTTGTTGCACTGTTTATGTTCTTTTTAATCATTTTTGTGATCGTACTAGCGTTTATATTCATTTACCATCATTTCTTTTTTTAACCTTTACCATCATTATTATCACTATTATTATTATTATTATTGCTACAAAAATCCTTTTCAAAAAAAAGAGTTTCTTTTACTTTATTTATTTTCCTTTACTTTTTATGGATTATTATCATTAGTTCAAAATTTATTTTACTACCTCCTTTTATTTTATCATCACTATCATATCATATTATTATAATTATCATTATTAGTCAAAAAAAATCCAACAAAATAGTTTTTTTCTTAACTCTTTTTTTTTTTCGGTCCTTTTTTTTTCCTTTAATTTAATTTTTCATTCATCACTATTATATTTTATCTCTTATTATTATTATTCCAAAAAGGTCAAAAAATGTTTTTTTGTTTTCACGTTCTTCTTTACTATCTGGTTTCCTTTTCACAATTTTTTTTTTTTGAACAGAACATTATCACAACACCAAAATTGAAAGAGACCTCTCAACAATTTTCTGAAAAAAACACAGGACCAACAATGACGTTTTTTGTCTCTTTTCCTTTTCAACACCTTTTTTTCAAAATCAAAACTGTCAACACAAAGCATTTTCTGCATTTTCTTCTTTAACTTCATGAAACCCTAATGAACCCTCTATTTAACAAAGACAAATCACACAGAGAAAGGGGGGAGAAGAAAAAAAGAAGAACGGCTGAAAACACAACACAAAACAGAAAAAAACACAAACATAATTTTCTCAACATAAACCAAAACTCTTCACAAATCAAATAAACCCTTTTACATTGCAGAAACAAAATCAAACCAAAATCATCCCTTTTTCTTCATTTTCGAACCATTAAATAACTAAAAAAGCCAGAAAAAAAAAAACAAAGCAACGCAGAAAAACCGAAGAGAACGAAGAGAAAAGAAAAAAACAAAACCGAAACCCCAAGTAAGGAAAAACAAAACGAAACAGAAACAGAAGGAAAAAAGGAGGACGAAAAAGATCAAGAAGGAAACAGAAGCAGAACCGAGTAGGAGAGGACGGAATAAACCATCACCGGCCGCCACTGTTGGCCGCGCGCCACACTTCGCCGGAGTTCTTTTTTCCCACTGTATGTGTTCTTTCGTTTAACTCATATGCTTGCATCATCCCTTTTTTTTTTTTTGCGATTTCGGTTAAGTTTTTTAGGTTAGGGTTCCGAGAATAAAAACCCCTGATCCGGACGATTGATTGATTGTTTGCTATTTTTGATGTTGGATTTGTGTTTAGGAGAAGATTTGGTATGGGGTTTGTGTTTTGTGTTTTTGATTTAGACAAAAAAATTTGAGATTGGGGATTAGGGTTCTTAGGGAAGAGAGAAGAAAGAAACAGAGAAAGGATGAAGAGAGAAAGAAGAGAAAGAAGCGTGAAGGGAGATCTGAAATTTTTTAACCAAAAATAGCAAAAAAAAATAATATTAATTTCCCCTTTCAGATTTTCTCAACGCACCCCCTAACCCTTCTCGCGCGCCCCCCCAACCGGGTCAACAGACCGGGTCGTGGATTGGGTCTGGGTTGACCCTTTCCTCTTTTTGTTCAAAAAAACTTACCTAGGCCCAATTCGCCTTTGGCCTGTTTCTGCTGTTTTTTTTTTTCTATTTCCTTTTATTTACTTATTTCATTTTATTTATTAATTAGATGTTTTATTTCTTCTCTATATATTTATCTTATTTTAATAATTATTTGTAGGTTTGAGAGAATGACTTTTTTATATAAAATTATTGAGTTCAAATTATTTTGTTAATAGTCAAAGGTTTTCTTAAACCACAAAAATATGTGTGAGTTCTATTGTTTGTTTTTTCTTGCAAATTTACTAACTTAGTGCAAATATAATATAATAAAAAAATTTCTAAGTTAAATAAAAAAATTCCTTTACTAGAGGAAACAAAAAACTCATCTTTAGGATAAAAAGACTTTTTAGTCACTTTAATGTAAAAAAATAAATAAATAATGTTTGTTTGTTATGACTTTTTTTTTTATTCATTTATTTAGAATGCAAAAAATATGAAAATAACAAAAACTATTAGAGAAATTTAAGTATGTTATGTTTGAATTCCTTTTTTTGTGATGATTGGTTATTGATTATGTTTTTATTTAATCTCATTTTATAAAAATATATAACATGCTTTTATTAAAAAAATCATGCATACACGCATTTTAAATTTTATATTTTTGCACTACATCACATTATACATTTTGTAGTCACATAACTCTTTTACAAAATCTCTACATCACATTACATTTTATATCACATGTTCACTACACATTTTTACATGCATACATGCATTTGCAACATTACATTTTTTTACTACATCACAATCTACATTTTTTTGCATTTTTACATGACATTGACACTAATTTTTTGCATCACACTACAATTTCACATTACAATTTTACTTCACATTTTTTTTCTACATGCATACATGCATTGCATTTAGATTAGGACAATGCATCATTTCAAAAATGCATGTTAGAGACAATATTTTATTTTTATAAAATCATTGAGCTCTAACAATTGGCATTAACAGTGAAGGACCATTTTCGGTCTAAATTCATTCTCATAAATAATAAAATAAAAACTTTTCTTTTTTGCTCAATAAAATGTTTTTACTCGTATATGTTAATTAGGATTGTTTGTTGATGTGAGTGACTTTCGAAAATGTTATTATCATGTCTTTGCTTCCGACACATTTCTTTCACACACTTCACTTTTAATAAGGTGCTATCTAGCGATGTTTTTTTTCGCTTCCTCTCGTATGTGTATTTCATTATCATATTTATTTCTCCGCATTTGCATTTTACTTTTATGCATTGTTATTTATTTATTTATTTATTGCTTATTGTTATTATTATCATTTATTCATCCAAATTCGATATGGTTGTAAATTAATTATTCAATTAGGTTGTAATAGCGTAGGATTTTATTTATTGCTTTTACTGCTTTCCTAGCTCACACATCACACACAAACGCCAAAAATTCATTTCCAAAGGAGAGGACTCGTAGTTAAATTTCAAATTAATTACGAGACTTTTTTTGAAACCAAAAAACCTTTTTAAAAAAAAACAAATGTACGATCTTTTTACAAAACAAACGCAAGCTCACCTTAATCTCAACGTCACTACAATCATTTTAACATACTTTTATCACAACATTTTTACAACATCTTTTCTTACATTTTTTTGGCAACAAGAACTTCTTTTCTTTACAATACCTTTTTTTCAAACACACAAAAGAAACGAATACACTTTCATTTTCAAACATTTAACTTCTTTTCTTTTTTTACACAACAATATTTATACCTTCTTACAATCTCTCTCTCTCTCAACAATTACACTTCTCTCAAAAATCTTTTTTTACAAACAAAAAAATATTTACTTCTTTTCTTTTATTTACTTTATGAAATAAAATTTTCTTAACTTTTACCCACTTTCTTTTCTTTCTTCTATACAACTTCTCCCTCCATTCTTAAAGCATGTACATAAAGCACTAAAAAAAAACATATAAGAGGTTACCATGGAGTACCATGGGCGCTTGAGGTGCTAATACCTTCCTCAAGTGCAACTAACCCCCGTATCTAGAATCTCTTTCATTAAAGGTTTTCAATTTTTCCCCTCCTTTGGAAATGAAAAATAAAACTGTAGTAGGGTATGTCTCAAAAATCCTGCAACAGAAAAATGGCGACTTCACTGGGGACTCTCTCCTTAAGAGGGTTGAACCTAACTTATGTGTTTATTTATTTACATGCTTTATATATTGTGGGGGGATTCATGAGTTGAGATAAGCTTGACCCGAGCTTGAGTGAACCATAAGTTAGTTGTGGTATGATCATAGTGAATGGGCGAATGTTCAGTCTCGCACATAATCACAAGTGATGAAATCACGCACAATGGAGGGATCATGTTGTAGTATTCTTTTCGACGTGAGGCTCACGTAGATGTTACTATGATGTGTATTCCGAGGATGTTGTGGACCTTTAGACACCTTTAACCCATCTTGGCCTTTTTAGGTTGTGGTGCGATGGCTAAGCCAAGAGGTTCTCGGATTAGCTGTTCCGCGATACCACGCTCAATCGAGACTTTCCCTTGGATATTTCATTTGGCCGTGAGTTCAGTTATGGACATTGGTATTCAATAAGGAAAGTTGATGACGTTGGGAACTTTGTAGAACCCGTGTTACGAAAAGAAGATAAACCAATAGTTCATACATTGTGGGTGGTTCTTACCTTTGGCTCCAACATTATGATATCTCAAAACCAACCATGTTTGCTTATGTTTGTGATTGTTGCATTCATACATCCATACATCCATGCATCCATAAAAAAAATCCTTTTTCTATCAGTTTTCAAATGACTTAGCGGATTTTCTTTAAAAACTTCACAATCATCATGGACCTTGAAAAAAAATTCTTTTGATCATCAACAAAAAAAGAAGGTCCTTTATGATTCATACCCTAAAGTCCTTTGAAAAATCAAAAAAAATGAAAACAAAACTTTCTTTCTCATGCATCATTTTTTTGCATTCATGGTCTTCTCCAAAAGAGTCTAAGCTTCATGTCTTCCTCTCAAGGGTCCGAAGCTCTTGTCCAAAGTCAACTTGCAAGTCAACACTCGTGTTAATCAAAGAAAAAGAATGGAAGGAATTGAACAAGTGAATCTTCAGCTCCGTGAACAAGTTGCTACACTTCAGGCTAATTTGGCCCAGTTAACATCTTCTGTTGAATCTTTGACTATTGCAAGAGTTCCGCCACCAGCATCTCTTCCTCCTCAGGCTTTCACAAGTACTGTCTTAGAGACTCATAACTTCAATGAGAGTTTTCATCCCAATGTTTCTGGTATCCAAATTTCTGCTTTGAATGCTCCTCAAGTTAATGTGCCTGTCACGTCACCAATTTTAACTGTTCCAGTTCCTGTGGTTCACACTATACCACATGAGAATGAATTTGCTTACAATGCCAAACAAGTTGGGAATGTGGAGGCGTGTTCTGTGGATAATTACCAAGACCAGTTTGATGAGATACAACGTGAGATTCGTGCTCTCCGTGGAAAAGATTTGTTTGGAAAGAGTGCCCATGAGCTTTGTTTGGTGCCAAATGTCAAGTTTCCGCCGAAGTTCAAAGTGCCCGAGTTTGAAAAGTATAAGGGGAATTCTTGTCCTCAGATGCATCTTGTGATGTATACTAGAAAGATGTATGCTCTAACAAAAGATGATGAATTGCTTATTCAATGCTTCCAAGACAGTTTGACTGGTGCCGCTCTCAAGTGGTACATGAGCTTAGGAAGTTCGAGGATCAAGTCCTTTTATGATTTATGTGAAGCATTTGTGCAGCAGTACAAGTACATTGCTGATTTGGCCCCTGATAGAGATCAACTCCAAGCCATGACTCAGAAAAACAAGGAAACTTTCAAAGAATATGCTCAAAGATGGAGGGAGGTTGCGGCTCAGGTTAGCCCACCTCTTGAGGAAAAGGAGATGGCTAAAATTTTCTTGAAAACTCTTGATGCTTTTTACTATGACAAGATGGTTGCCAATGCGCTTCGTGATTTTGCCGACTTGGTAGACATAGGTGTGCGCATTGAGGAAGCTCTCCGAGAAGGACGTTTGACAAGAGGGACTTCTTCTTCCAGAAATGCAAGAGAGTTTGGGTCGGGCTTTAATACAAACAAAGAACATGAAGCGACCATGGTTGCTCATGGGAAGCCAAAGAAGAACAGACGACAACATGTTGCTACTATAACTCCTGCTACTGATACTACTCCAAAGAGGGCACCTCTGTTTGAACCGATCCCTATGTTGTATGCAGACTTGCTTCCTCTTTTGCTTGAGAAGAATTATGTTCAAACTAAAGCACCTCCTAAGGTACCTGCAAAATTACCAAGGTGGTACAAGTCTGATCGATTCTGTGCTTTCCATCAAGGGGCACCTGGCCATGATATTGAGCACTGTTTTCCTTTAAAAGCTGAAGTCCGGAATCTGATGGAGGATAACAAACTTTATTTCAGGGGCACATACCCAGTTTTGTGATGCATTAAGTGGTTTGTTGCAATCTGATTTGATGTTAATGTTACTTTTACTGCAATTGTCCAGTTGAAGTTGGTGATACTAGGAAGCTCATCCCTATGATGATTAGACTTGTATTTCTTTCTTGTCAATCATTTGTTTGTTTTAACATTATGTATTTTGTCAAGTACTTTTAATATAATAAACATGCATGTTTTTCGAACAAATCCATTCGTATTCACTCACTTCTTGTTTTATTACTTACAAACTTGGAGCGAGGATGATGAAAACAAATAACTGATTTTTGCTGATGTATGTTTTCAGTGGTGAAAAACCTAGTTGACGATGTAAGGCATTGTTTAATTTCCCAAACAGTGGAGATATAAGGAGATAATCCGTAGTCAGCCACTTTGAGCCTGAAGTCGGTGTTTCTTTCTATTTTTCTGAACCCTTATTCTTAACCTGGGGCAGGGTAGTATTTCAATTAATTTGATGATGCATCCTGATACAAGAGAATCAATTCATTCAGTCATACCAAGTAAGAGGTTTAACCACAATGCTTACCTCTAACAGAAGAAGCTGTCAAGAGATGAGACTCACAATAACTCATATGGCAGTCACAATATTCATACACCAGGATCTTACAAGAGTTGTTCAAAAAAAGGAGAGAATACAAATACAAAAAAAACAGAGTGATTACAAAAAAAGAGTGAATACAAAAAAGAGCATCCCGATATACCACAAATTCGAAGTTCAAAAAGAACTAGTCCATACAAATAAAGAGTGACACAAAAAATATACGAACAACTTCCTAAGCAAAAAGTGTCTGTCACTTCAAGAGATCTCATTAAAGTCTGTTCAACAAAGATGTCAATAAAGCTTCGACCAAAGTGTCGACCTCAAACATCATTGCTAAAAAGATTCTCTTGTCGACTGAGTGCATCAGTTGAATTAATTGAACTTAGGATTGAAGAACATCAAGAAGAATGGGTGGGACTAAATAAATTTTGAGCCTAGCAATCTTTTTTTGAAAAAAACCGTGAGCCCAGCCACGTTATAACATACAAAAGACCTAATTGAAACTAGGTTAACTGTGAAAGCATATTCGGCAAATTTATTGTTAAGCTGACTCATTCTGTTCGTTGAGTAATCATAAATTATCTTTTGGTCATATCATATGTGTTTCCATTCAAAAAAAAATACAAAAAATATTAATTTCAAAAATACAAAAAATATTCAATTTCAAAAAACTTGCATGTGCGTGATATCAAAAATACTTTTCAAAAAGAAATAATTTTACCTACAAATTAATACTTGACATCAAAGAAATTCGAGCTATAGTCTGATCAAAGGCAAAGCTGACTTGAGACGCTCCTAGCTAGGGGCAATCTATCTGTGGATTCTGCCAATCAGGGGCAAACAAGTTGAATATTCTGCTTACCCAGGTTGAAAATGTTTAAGATTTGATCTCTCTACAAACGTCAGTTAGTCAGGGGCATATCCTTCAAGGTTTGAAACACTTGGGGCATACTATGTCAATATCATATCTCCCTGAATGGTTGCATGTCGTGAAATATGGAAGAGTCTTGATTGTCATTACCATGAGCAAGAAAGAGTTTTACTCTCAGTGCAATCTGTTGCAGTTAACAAATACAATGTCTAATGTAAAAAGTCAACCAGTAACACTCTTCGAGCGATTCCTTCAAAGATTTATTAGACTGAAGCTAGCAATCTAAAGCAAGGGGCAAGTCGTCTCCGTTCTCTCAAGCTGTTCATCAATAACAAACATGTTTTCTCTTAAAGAATGTCAACATTCATCTCAAGAAGAGTGTACATCTCCAATGAAGATTGACAATTTTTGTCTTGAGTGCAGTCAAGTTTCAATATACAAATCGTTTCGGTTTAAACGGTCATTTCCCCAGAGAAGTTGTTTCTTCCCCAAGAAGAGGTTCTCTTGCTTAATCTACAACAATATATACACTTTGTTGAGATACCCTGAGCAGTGATGCGACGTTGGCTTGTGTTTCCGGTTTGGTCACTTTGTCTGTCCATCAAAAGATGTTCTGCATACATACATATACACATACATTCATAACATACATGCATTCACACATACATTCATAACATACATAACATTCATACATAGCATTTTACATGTTCCATCAACATTTACATCATTCATACATTGTTACATTATATACAAATTTATGTCTCTTTTGTCTTGTCTGTGTCTACAAAATAGAGTCGGGATGAGCATGTTGTTCTCTCCAATTAGAGTGTCAGCTTAGGCAGATAAGTGTACACCTCTTGTTTCAAAAATTCCCCACTAGACTCCTCTCTTGTGGATGATGGTTGTTTCAGTTTTTCCTGCAATAAAAGGAAAATTCCTAGTTGAATTTATTCATCAATTGGACACAAAGTCTTGTTTCAATGTTTTCCTTCCGGTTTGTTCCCGGATTGAACACCAACTTAAAACAACAAGTGACAAGCTTTGCATACCAGAAGCTTGTATTTTACCCGATGCATTTACATTTCCTCAGGTGGTTTTATCCCCAGTTAATCCTGTTAGCAAAAATTACACCAATGATCATACATATCTCTTCTCTACAAATACATACACTTTTACAGTTTAACCTACTTGCGTCTCTTTTGAAGCCCCGGTAGAGTTATTCCTTTAATAGAAAACTATTACCTTCCATTAAGCTATCATTTGTATGGTAGTCGGTAATATCTGATCGTTGTCCTTTAAGCTGCCTGTTGTGTGGTAGTAGATAATGTATCATCTTTTCGTCGTCCTTTAAGCTATCATTGTTCGATAGTAAATGATGTCATACATATTCATGTTGCCCTTTAAGCTATCAGTTGTATGGTAGTCGGTAATATCTGATCATTGTCCTTTAAGCTGTCGGTGTTCAATAGTAGATGATGTCATACTCTTTTATATTACCTCCCTTTAAGCTATCATTTGTATGGTAGTCAGTAATATTTGATCATTGTCCTTTAAGCTCTCATTTTCATGGTAGTAGATAATGTATCATCTTTTCATTATCCTTTAAGTTGTCGGTGTTCGATAGTAGATAATGTTATACATTTTCATATTGCCCTTTAAGCTGTCGGTCAGGCGATAGTCGGTAAATCTGATCATTATCCTTTAAGTTACCATTTTTGTGCGTGGTAGTAGATAATGTATCATCTTTTCACATTATCCTTTAAGCTGTCGGTGTTCGATAGTAGATAATGTCATACATTTTCATATTGCCCTTTAAGCTATCATTTGTGTGGTAGTCGGTAATATTTGATCATTGTCCTTTAAGCTGTCGGTGTTCGATAGTAGATAATGTCATACAATTTCATATTGTCCTTTAAGCTATCATTGATCGGTAGTAGATAATATGACTTTTTTATATATTACCCTTTAAGCTATCACTTGTATGGTAGTCGGTAATATTTGATCATTGTCCTTTAAGATGTCATTTTCATGGTAGTAGATAATGTATCATCTTTTCATTATCCTTTAAGCTATCTTTGTTCGATAGTAGATGATGTCTTACTTTTTCATATTGTCCTTTAAGCTATCATTGATCGATAGTAGATAATGTCATCTATTCTCATGTTGCCCTTTAAGCTATCATTTGTATGGTAGTCGGTAATATCTGATCATTGTCTTCTTTATGCAATCCGTCTACTTGCAAGGTGGTGGACAATGTTCCTATTCTTTATAGAGGTCGTCTTTTATCTGCAAGCTGTCTCTTTGCAAGGCGGTGGACAATGTTCCTGTTTTTCTTGTAGAAATTGTCTTTTATCTGCATTCCGTCCTTGTCAGGCGGTGGACAATTCTCTTATTCTTTATAAACGTTGTCTTTTATCTGCAAACTGTCTCTTTGTAAGACGGTGGACAATGTTCTTGTTCTTTATAGAGGTCGTCTTTTATCTGCAAGCTGTCTCTTCGTAAGGCGGTAGACGATGCTCTTGTTCTCAGTAAACGTTGTCTTTTATCTGCAAGCCGTCACTTTGCAAGGCGGTGGACAATGTTCCTGTTTTTCTTGTAGAAATTGTCTTTTATCTGCAATCCGTCCTTGTCAGGCGGTGGACAATTCTCTTTTTCTCTATAAACATTGTCTTTTATCTGCAATCTGTCTCTTTGTAAGGCGGTAGACAATGTTCTTCTCACATTACTGTCAATCACAAAATAATAAGTAATATTCTCCCCAGCACTTTACTTTGTTCCCCAGTGGAGTTCGTTCTTCCAATGGACTTGGGGCACATCTTATTATTTTTCCCAGTCGGGTCATGTTATGTTCTTCCCCTGTGGAGTCTTAACTATGTCTTCTTCCTTTGTCTGTTTTTTATAACATTCATACAAAATTAAAAAAAAACGATCATCTGCATTTCATGCATTCATATTTGCATCATAAGCATTGTTTGAGGATTTTAGGTCCAAAAATGGTGCACGTTTTATATTTAAGTATCTTCAATCCCGTCTAGACAAAGATCTTCATCTTCATCTCTCCGGGTTAAGAAACTTAAATAGGGGCAGCTGTTGTACCCCAATTTTGGACCTAAAATCCATTGTCTTCTTTTTATAAAATATCAAAAACATTCATCGCATAATAAATGTGGCATCACGTCCATTTTTTTGTCGCACTGTTTATGTTCTTTTTAATCATTTTTGTGATCGTACTAGCGTTTATATTCATTTACCATCATTTCTTTTTTTAACCTTTACCATCATTATTATCACTATTATTATTATTATTGCTACAAAAATCCTTTTCAAAAAAAAGAGTTTCTTTTACTTTATTTATTTTCCTTTACTTTTTATGGATTATTATCATTAGTTCAAAATTTATTTTACTACCTCCTTTTATTTTATCATCACTATCATATCATATTATTATAATTATCATTATTAGTCAAAAAAAATCCAACAAAATAGTTTTTTTCTTAACTCTTTTTTTTTTCGGTATTTTTTTTTCCTTTAATTTAATTTTATTTTTCATTCATCACTATTATATTTTATCTCTTATTATTATTATTATTCCAAAAAGGTCAAAAAATGTTTTTTTGTTTTCACGTTCTTCTTTACTGTCTGATTTCCTTTTCACAATTTTTTTTTTTTTTGAACAGAACATTATCACAACACCAAAATTGAAAGAGACCTCTCAATAATTTTCTGAAAAAAACACAGGACCAACAATGACGTTTTTTGTCTCTTTTCCTTTTCAACACCTTTTTTTCAAAATCAAAACTGTTAACACAAAGCATTTTCTGCATTTTCTTCTTTAACTTCATGAAACCCTAATGAACCCTCTATTTAACAAAGACAAATCACACAGAGAAAGGGGGGAGAAGAAAAAAAGAAGAACGGCTGAAAACACAACACAAAACAGAAAAAAAACACAAACATAATTTTCTCAACATAAACCAAAACTCTTCACAAATCAAATAAACCCTTTTACATTGCAGAAACAAAATCAAACCAAAATCATCCCTTTTTCTTCATTTTCGAACCATTACATAACTAAAAAAGCCAGAAAAAAAAACAAAGCAACGCAGAAAAACCGAAGAGAACGAAGAGAACGAAGAGAAAAGAAAAAAACAAAACCGAAACCCCAAGTAAGGAAAAACAAAACGAAACAGAAACAGAAGGAAAAAAGGAGGACGAAAAAGATCAAGAAGGAAACAGAAGCAGAACCGAGTAGGAGAGGACGGAATAAACCATCACCGGCCGCCACTGTTGGCCGCGCGCCACACTTCGCCGGAGTTCTTTTTTCCCACTGTATGTGTTCTTTCGTTTAACTCATATGCTTGCATCATCCCTTCTTTTTTTTTGCGATTTCGGTTAAGTTTTTTAGGTTAGGGTTCCGAGAATAAAAACCCCCGATCCGGACGATTGATTGATTGTTTGCTATTTTTGATGTTGGATTTGTGTTTAGGAGAAGATTTGGTATGGGGTTTGTGTTTTGTGTTTTTGATTTAGACAAAAAAATTTGAGATTGGGGATTAGGGTTCTTAGGGAAGAGAGAAGAAAGAAACAGAGAAAGGATGAAGAGAGAAAGAAGAGAAAGAAGCGTGAAGGGAGATCTGAAATTTTTTAACCAAAAATAGCAAAAAAAAATAATATTAATTTCCCCTTTCAGATTTTGTCAACGCACCCCCTAACCCTTCTCGCGCGCCCCCCCCAACCGGGTCAACAGACCGGGTCGTGGATTGGGTCTGGGTTGACCCTTTCCTCTTTTTGTTCAAAAAAAACTTACCTAGGCCCAATTCGCCTTTGGCCTGTTTCTGCTGTTTTTTTTTTTCTATTTCCTTTTATTTACTTATTTTATTTTATTTATTAATTAGATGTTTTATTTCTTCTCTATATATTTATCTTATTTTAATAATTATTTGTAGGTTTGAGACAATGACTTTTTTATATAAAATTGTTGAGTTCAAATTATTTTGTTAATAGTCAAAGTTTTTCTTAAACCACAAAAATATGTGTGAGTTCTATTGTTTGTTTTTTCTTGCAAATTTACTAACTTAGTGCAAATATAATATAATAAAAAAAATTCTAAGTTAAATAAAAAAATTCCTTTACTAGAGGAAACAAAAAACTCATCTTTAGGATAAAAAGACTTTTTAGTCACTTTAATGTAAAAAAATAAATAAATAATGTTTGTTTGTTATGACTTTTTTTTTTATTCATTTATTTAGAATGCAAAAAATATGAAAATAACAAAAAATATTAGAGAAATTTAAGTATGTTATGTTTGAATTCCTTTTTTTGTGATGATTGGTTATTGATTATGTTTTTATTTAATCTCATTTTATAAAAATATATAACATGCTTTTATTAAAAAAATCATGCATACACGCATTTTAAATTTTATATTTTTGCACTATATCACATTATACATTTTGTAGTCACATAACTCTTTTACAAAATCTCTACATCACATTACATTTTATATCACATGTTCACTACACATTTTTACATGCATACATGCATTTGCAACATTACATTTTTTTACTACATCACAATCTACATTTTTTTGCATTTTTACATGACATTGACACTAATTTTTTGCATCACACTACAATTTCACATTACAATTTTACTTCACATTTTTTTTCTACATGCATACATGCATTGCATTTAGATTAGGACAATGCATCATTTCAAAAATGCATGTTAGAGACAATATTTTATTTTTATAAAATCATTGAGCTCTAACAATTGGCATTAACAGTGAAGGACCATTTTCGGTCTAAATTCATTCTCATAAATAATAAAATAAAAACTTTTCTTTTTTGCTCAATAAAATGTTTTTACTCGTATATGTTAATTAGGATTGTTTGTTGATGTGAGTGACTTTCGAAAATGTTATTATCATGTCTTTGCTTCCGACACATTTCTTTCACACACTTCACTTTTAATAAGGTGCTATCTAGCGTTGTTTTTTTTCGCTTCCTCTCGTATATGTGTATTTCATTATCATATTTATTTCTCCGCATTTGCATTTTACTTTTATGCATTGTTATTTATTTATTTATTTATTGCTTATTGTTATTATTATCATTTATTCATCCAAATTCGATATGGTTGTAAATTAATTATTCAATTGGGTTGTAATAGCGTAGGATTTTATTTATTGCTTTTACTGCTTTCCTAGCTCACACATCACACACAAACGCCAAAAATTCATTTCCAAAGGAGAGGACTCGTAGTTAAATTTCAAATTAATTACGAGACTTTTTTTGAAACCAAAAAACCTTTTTTAAAAAAAACAAATGTACGATCTTTTTACAAAACAAACGCAAGTTCACCTTAATCTCAACGTCACTACAATCATTTTAACATACTTTTATCACAACATTTTTACAACATCTTTTCTTACATTTTTTTGGCAACAAGAACTTCTTTTCTTTACAATACCTTTTTTTCAAACACACAAAAGAAACGAATACACTTTCGTTTTCAAACATTTAACTTCTTTTCTTTTTTTACACAACAATATTTATACCTTCTTACAATCTCTCTCTCTCAACAATTACACTTCTCTCAAAAATCTTTTTTTACAAACAAAAAAATATTTACTTCTTTTCTTTTATTTACTTTATGAAATAAAATTTTCTTAACTTTTACCCACTTTCTTTTCTTTCTTCTATACAACTTCTCCCTCCATTCTTAAAGCATGTACATAAAGCACTAAAAAAAACATATAAGAGGTTACCATGGAGTACCATGGGCGCTTGAGGTGCTAATACCTTCCTCAAGTGCAACTAACCCCCGTATCTAGAATCTCTTTCTTTAAAGGTTTTCAATTTTTCCCCTCCTTTGGAAATGAAAAATAAAACTGTAGTAGGGTATGTCTCAAAAATCCTGCAACACCCCTCATATCCGTTGTACTCAACGGGAACCATCTGAGGAATTTTGGTTTGCATAAACAGAGATAACCGCATATAAAAAGAATTAAATTACCGCATATTGAACAGAAAGGAAAAAAAGAGTTTTTTATTATTTGGCTTGACGAGAGAGGCTCTCGCTCCTACGTATCCCCCAAGTACAATGAGGAAGTCAAAGCTCACGTAGTTCTTCCTGAAAAAGGTTTTGTGTGTTGGTTATTTTTAGTGAACGATGCTTAGGTCGCATTCCACTGATACAACAGTATGCTTGTGTGCTCGCTTCGGAGGCTTAAGCGTTTGTCTATAGCAGGGGAATGGATAAAGCGCCATCCATTTAGGAAAACAAATAAAAAGAGTTTACTGCACAAGAGCAGATGAAAAAGAGTTAACTGCGCAAGGGCAGACAAAAAGAGTTGAGTGGGTTGAGTGTCTTTTATGTTTTTAGGAAAATGTTTTGAGAATGAGAATGATCCTAAATCACGAGTCGTCAGTCAGGGACCGGATCATCCGAGCAGAAACGAGTCGTACGACAGGCTCCCTCTTTTCATTCAGTTTATTAAATGAACATTTTTAATTAAAGTGAAATGAGCCGAAGGCGAGTCGTAAGTCAGGCTCCTTCCCATTTCATTTAATTAAAGAGTGTTCTATTTTAAATGGCATGCGAATAAATCGAAGCCAGAGGCGTACGACAGAGACTGATTTATTCACATTCCATATTCAAAGACAAGTTCTCACAGCAGATTTCAGATCATAAAAGAAAAGAAAAGGGTAGAAGATGCGAAGAATGCAAATGCATGATATATGGCAATGACAGTATAATAATGCAACAATTAAATAATACTCGAAATAAATATGCGGACACATAAATAAGTGAGTAATCAGATAATCAGGCATAAAACGAAACTAGCAAACAGAGAGATAAATTAGCGAACATTTTAGCAAGTAAGCGTAAGATAAGCTTAAGACGAGTCGTACGTCAGGCTCTCGCTTATCTTATGTTCCAAACATCAAGTCATGTTTTGAACGAAATAAAAATAAATTCAAAGCGCGAGTCGTAAGACAGGGCCCAATTTATTTTATTTCACTCAAAATTAACTCTAACAGAAAACGGAGATATTATTTAATTATGACGTTATAAGTGATCCAGCAGCATAATGGAAAAAAAAGTCATTTAAACAAACTTAATTAAAATAGGATAAACAGAGACAAGTCGTAAGTCAAGCCCTTTTATCTCTACATTAATTAAATTGTTTAAAATACTCGAAATAAAAATAAATCGAGGACACGAGACGTACGTCAGAGTCCGATTTATTTTTATTCCGAATATGAATTTTCAAACATAAAATGGAATAGCATTTTTATTCGTTAACATCATAATTAATTAATATCAGCAGGGGGTGCAAAAATAAAAAAAGGGGTATAACAGCAATTCACACAATATAAACAGAATTACAAAAATGGGCCTAGGGCCCAAACTGCCAAGTTCAGATGGGGGTGTATTCAGCAAACAAAACAAAACAAAAAAAAACAGACACCAACAAAAATGAGAAATGGGCCGGTTCACTGACCCAGACCCAAGTCACAAGCAGACTGGGTCGGTTTGACCCATGGATTGAACCGGATCCAGTAGAAAGATCCAGTGCGCGTTCGCACGCACGTTCTATGGTGCACCCTCAGACTTAACCACACGATCAGATCACAGAAACCCATCAGACGACTGAAATCGTTTTGAACCAGAAGAGAGGGTGCACAGTGCACCCTCATCTTCCCCGACGACCTCAAAAACTCCGGCGCGGTGTCACCACCGCCGGCGAAATTCCCAGGCGTAAAACAACAAAACTAACACACCGTTTTGAACGATTTTTCACGTAAATTACAGATCGAAAGTCCAAAATTGCAAAGAAAGCTAAAATCGAACGCATACGAACGAAGAACAGTGGCGGAGTAAAAAAAACAAAATACGTTTTCAGTCATAAACTTCACAAATTAATTAACGGCAAAGCATTAAAACATTATTACAATCACTAATCAACACAAATCGCACGAAATAGAGTCTGGAAGCGTGCGAATCAAATACCTTCTTTGTCTTAATAAAATCGGTTTCGGATCTAAGTTCTTGGTGTCAACGAAATCTGTTTCCAGTCGCGATTGAGAGGGTTATGAACGGAGGAATACGATTAGGAAGCTTGATTCAACGAAATTTCATGTTTGTTGTGTTGATTTGGGTGAATTTGGGTGATGAAATATTAGGGTTTTGAAAGGGAAAAAGAGGGTAGCAGCGGCGCACAAGGAGAAAGAAGAGAGAGAGTCTGAAAATTGTGAATGTGAACAGTGATCTCCTCTAGGGTTTGTGATGGATTCCTATTTATACTACCTCCTAAAATGGGGTTATTTTGTGATTTTGAATTTTTGTGGGTAAAAAGTAAAAGGGAAAATGGGGTATAGAAATAAAATTCTAAGAAAATGGTAATAAAATGTGATAGAAAAAAGGAGGCGAGGTGTCACTATTTGATTGGTTCAAAAAGAGAGAAATTGGCATAAAAAGAAGAAAAAAAAAGCAAATAAAATATAAAGAGTACAAGAAAAATATAACTAAAATATAGAAAATGCAAATAGAATATTTTTGCTATTTTTCGTATAAAAAGATAAATTGCGACAAATTAAAAGAAATAAAGGAAAATAATAAATTGTAAGCAAAAATTATCTAAAAATTTATTTTTGGTATTTCTTAAAGAAAATAAGAAGTAATTTTCAAAATAAAATATTTATTTTAAAAAGCGGAAAATTAGGGTATTACAGCCGCCAAATCCAGCTCGAACAGGAGTACCGAGACAACTTCCGTCCACATTCAGAATGGTGCAAGAAAAGTTATTATTGTTCCACCTGATATGTCTATCTACTAACTCATCGTTAGAAGTGGGAGAGAAACAATTTCTTAAAGTTTCGACCATAGCTCGAATGTTGAAGGAGAGACGACTTAAGGGCCAAGTCTCATTGTTCAAATACATCAAATTTCGGTGTCTCCAAGACCACCAGACAGTAGCTGAGAAGGTGAGGGCGTGTGCACCTGTAGTACCCTGCTTGAGCCAGTCGTACACATCCTGGTTTGAGAAGAAATCTGGATTGTTGAAACCAAAGTGGTTCCAAAGGCAATGAGAGAACTCGCAGTCCCGAATGCAATGAAGAAAAGTTTCATCTTGGAGGCCACATCGAGCGCAGGTGGCTGAAGGACTCATCTTGCGGTGATTGAGTAGAGAGATGGTTGGCGTAGAGTTGTGACAAGCCAACCAAATAAAGAATTTGATCTTTTCAGGGAGTTGAAGCTTCCATATCCAAGACCAAGTGTGTAAAGGGTTATCTGATGGTACCGGATCCTTCCGAGAGAGTAACCAATTATAGCCATTTTTAGTAGTATAATGCCATTTTTGTTGTTAGCCCAAATGAAGGCGTCTTCGATAGAGTCGTTGAACCTGAAGTTGGTGTTGTTAATGACTTCATAAATCAACGAAGGGAGCTGGGTGTAGAGACTACGAGTATGAGGATTTCTTGTAGAGAGCACGTCTTTTACCGAGAGTTGCAGATCATGTATATCCACATAGGGGACAAGTGAACTAAGACGGCCGAGATTGGTCAAAGGAGTGAACCAGAAGGAGGAGGATCCTGAACCTGCACGCCATGAAAATCTGTCTTTGAGGACGTTTTTTGCTTTAATAATAGAAGACCAAGTTGGGGAGCCACTAGGAGGGTTGTTGGAGAGGAGGAAATTTGGTCATGTAGTGTATTTGCTAGAGAGGAGGTCAACCCAAAGTTTACTTGAAGATTGCACCATATCCCAGACAAGCTTTCCCAATAGAGAGATATTTGCATCCCGAGCTGGTCGGATACCCAAACCACCAAGTTTTTTAGGGCGAGATATTTTATTTCATCCCACTAAGTGGATACCTTTGTTATTGGAGTCCCTTCAGATGAAATTGCGAGTGGTCTCTATGCTGTCACATATGCTTTGAGGGAGGCAAGCAATTTGCATGTAGTATGAGGGGATTGAATTGAGGACAAAAGAAGCTAATGTCAAGCGACCTGGTTTGTTTAACAACTTATTTTTCCAAGAGGCAAGTCGTGTCTGCATTTTGTCGATAATAAAATGGAAATCGCTTCTTTTGGCTCTCCCTTTGAGGATTGGGAAGCCTAGATACTTTTCTAGGGATGTGGTGCTCCGGATACCAGTGACAGACGTAAGTTTGTTGATCTTATTCGGAGGGATACCTGCGGAGTAAAAGGCTCGGGATTTTGACAAGTTGATCTTCAAACCTGAAGCGCGACCGAAACGGGTAAGAAGGTCAGCAATAACTCGTAATTGAGAGGTTTTGGTCGTGGTGAAGAGGAGAACATCATCTGCAAATAAGAGGTGGGATAATCGGGGCCCATTGTCAAAGATGTGTATGGGGGCCCAGATACGCTGATGGACCACATCGTTAATGGCGATAGACAACTTTTCCATACATAATATGAATAAATAAGGGGATAAGGGGTCTCCTTGTCTGAGACCATGGGAAGGCTTGAAAGGGGGCATTTTATTGTCGTTCCATAGTAATGAAAAATTAGATGAGGTAACACAGTGCATGATAAGCTTAGTTGTTATGTCTAGAAAGCCAAAATCATGGAGGCATGATTTAAGAAAATCCCAATTAACATTATCAAAAGCTTTTTCAAGGTCGAGTTTGAAGGCTACATAACCTTTCTTCTTTTTAGTCTTCCTCATAAAGTGGATAATTTATTGCAGGACGATTGCATTATCAGAGGTGCCTCTACCTGGCAGAAAGCTGCTTTGGTATGGTCCAATAATAGAATCTAAGATCGGCCTGAGGCGGAGAACCAAGACTTTTGTAATAATGTTATAAACAATATTGCACAGGCTGATAGGTCTGAATTCTTTAAAGGTGGTGGGTGGGTCAACTTTGGGGATGAGAGATATCAAGGTTTCTGAAATGACAGGATCGAAATAACCTGTATGGAAAGCTGTTTTGACCAGATTGAAGATGTCATCTCCCACGATGTGCCAATACTGTTTGAAGAAAATGCATTGAAAGCCGTCTGCACCCGGGGCCATGTAAGGTTTCATGGTTTTGAGGGCTGCAAATACCTCTTCTTTAGTGACCGATCTAAGTAAAGAATTTTTTCCATCTTCATCTATGGTTGGGTGTAAGCCATTATAGAAGGAGGGGTCGTGGTTGGGCTGGTTGCCGCCAAAGAAATTTTTATAATATAGTTGCGCCTCATTTTGAAGAACAGTACTGTCAGATGACCATGTCCCGTTAGGAAGTTGGAGTCTATGAACACGGTTTCGTTTCCTTCTTATGATGGTTTGAGTGTGGAAAAAAGTGATGTTTTTGTCTCCGAATTTGACCCATTTTTCTCTAGATTTTTGGTACCAAAGCATCTCTTCTTGAAAAAGGATATGGTTGTATTCCTGTTGAAGGTCGCGCTCAAGAAGGGTGTGGCGGGAGGAGTCAACCGTTTCTAAATAATTTTGAACTCCTTTGAGTCTACTCTCAATGTGTCTTTTGCGTTTGAAGATGTTTTCGAAGACTTCTTGATTGAAAGTGATAGATTCGTGTCGGACATTGTTTAATGCAGTGGTAGGATTGTGGTTGGAGGATGTCCAAGCTCTCTCAACCAAAGCGGAGTAGTCTGAATGATCGATCCAAGCAGCCTCAAAACGAAAGGGTCTTGGTCCTCTAGCAATGGGAAGACCACCAAAACGAAGGAGTAAGGGATTGTGATCGGAGTGGAGTCTGCAAATAACTTCGACATAAGCTTCGGAAAAAGCCAAACGCCAATCCACATTTGCTAAACCTCTGTCAAGTTTTTTAGAAAGAATGCGGAGGCCATTGTGATTTCGGTGCCAAGTAAAGCGTCCTCCAGTGGTTGTGAGATCTAGAAGATTACACTGATCCATAAAATTAGCAAAGATGGCAGCTCTAGCATGTTGAAAGATACCCCCTCGTTGATCGCTAGGGAGGAGAGTTTCGTTGAATTCAACTATAAGCATCCAAGGACCAACAATAGTGCGGCTACGATCTATTAGGTAGTTCCAAAAGTTGGTACGTAATGTCGGGTTTGGGCTGGCGTACACGCAAGTACATGTGGAGGAGGCAACACCATGAGTTAGCGTGAAAGTGATGGAGTATTGATTACTGTCAATGATAGTAGTATTAATGGAAGAAGCAGAATGTTGTAGAAGCCATATGCCTCCAGAGTGGCCATTGGCTTCAATAACGTGGATCGAAGAATAGCCGTTATGTGTCCAAAAGGAGGACAATTTAGAATAAGGAACATGAGTTTCAAGAACAGCAAGAAAAGTGGGATGATACTTTCGAATAGCTTCCTTCAAATGTCGTTTTGAATTGTTGTTGTTGGACCCTCTGATATTCCAAGAGAGGAATGAGATATCATTAAGAGCTTCCATAACAAAACAAACACAGAGAAGGACAAAAGGAAACGACAGGTCTAAGTGACCATGCTTTCTTTGTTGTGATCGCGGTGAACATGGATTTCTTCGCACATTTCAAGGTCATCCTTTTCTTCATTAGTGGGGCTTTTATGAGGAGAAGGATTATCAGCAGGGGGGTCATTTGTGTGTTGTATGGCGGCTACTTGGCCAAAGTTGGGGTTCACGAGTGTAGCCGGCTTTTGGTTGAGAGAGTTTAAAATTTTTGGGTCGAACACAAGGTGTGGGATTTTTCCTGATTGAAGTGGGGTAGATTAGATAGGACAGGTTTGTTAAGTCTATTGGGAATTTTCGTTGTCGGGTTACTAGGCAAGCGGGAAGTAGTGGCACATGGTTGTTATCATCGTCGTCACGACGGCGGCGTTTTGGGTCGGTATTATCTTTGTTGGGGCGTGCTATGTTTGTAGCATGTGGTCTCGGTGGTAGCTTTTGGGTAGCGGGGCTATAATTAGGTTGGTCGGCCAGATTGGACAGAGCATTGAATTTGTTATTTTTGTCTTTGGTGACGGTTTTTGAGCCTGGCAACGTAGGTTTATTAGGTTGTTTCTTACGCCTAGTAACTAGGAGCCAATCCCCATGCAGTTCCTTGCCTTCCTCATTATTGTTGATATTTCTCTCTTTATCCGTTACCTTAGGGTCTGCATTGATAACAACATTCCTTTGTGGTTGACTAGAGTTGGAATGGTTGGATGGTGGGGTGGTTTGAGGCGGGGCAGGGTTGTGATGTTGGTGCACATGTTTTGTCCCTTCAGGTACAGAGGTGGCAATAAGACAATTCCTACCTAGATGACCATAACAACCACAATTGGTACATATTAGATGCAAACCTTCATATTGAACCTTGTACCAGTGTCCATTCACCCAAATTTTTCCTACCACCGGCTTAGTAAGTTCAACTTCGACGCAAACTCTTGCAAATTTACCTCTCTCAACATTTAGAGTATTGATGTCCACCTTTATAGGTCGACCGATAGCTGAAGCCATGGCCATGAGAAAACTTTCATCATAGTATACTAGGTTTAAACCAGGGAATCTAACCAGGACAGTTGTGCGTTCCACCTTAGCATTTGGTGAGGCGAACTCGGGGGACCATTGTGAGACAGCAAGACAGTGATCAAAGATCAACCATGGGCCACCAGTGATTACCTTTTCTTTGTCAGCGGCGTGGTCAAATTTTACCATATAGAAACCATTATCGTTGTCCATGATTTCAAAACCGCCTTGTAGTTTCCATATTTTTTGGAGACGTTCTTTCATGGTAAGATAACTAAGATTCTTTCCTAAGAGTTTGACAACAATAACATCATTCCACGGTGTGCATAGATCTTGAAAAACTTTTGGGTCAATATAGATTTTAGGGAGGAGGCGATTACCGTCCTCAAATTCTATGCTTACAAGATTCTCTTTGATCATATCCACTTTCTCCCTCGGAGGAATGTTTTGCGGTGAGCCTAGCAATTTATCACGGAATGATATTTTGGGGGATGAGGGCTTTTGCGGATCAGGAGGTTTGTGGAGCGGATGGATGTGTGGTTCACCGTTTGCCGCGAAAACAAAGGGGGAGCTCATTATATGCTAAGTCAGTCACTTTAGGACTAGGATAACACAATCCAATATCAGAACAGTAACACGTCCAATATCAGAACAGTAGAACAATATCAGAACAGTAGAACAATAAAAGGAAACACGATTTCAGGAACAATAAGGGGGAGATCGCGATTTTAGAAACAGCAAGGGGAGGACGTGGCGATAATTGAAATCGATTGCAGAATCGGGAACAGAAGAACGCGATTGCGGAATCAGGAACAGAAGAACGCGATTGCGATTTCAGAACCCGCTGCAAGAGAAGATCGATTTTGTTACAGCTTGCAGAACGCGATTTTGTTGGTCGATTCAAAGGCACAATCTCTATCGGAGCAAATCGATTGCCCTTGCAGAGAGCGGCGGCGGAGTGATGCCGATCGGAAAGGTGCGTGAGGGCGGAGCAGCGGCGGAGTGATTGCGATTCAGAAGGTTATGAAAAAATTGTGTTTGACTCTACTTCTCTTTAATTTTTACTTCTTTACTTCATTTCTCTAATTCTTTTAAAGAGAAATATGGCTAAATTCGATTTTATATTTCTCTATTTCATTTTAAAAAAATAGAAAAGGAGAAGTTAAGCTCGGCCAAACGGGTACTTATTACCTCTTTGTTTTAAATGAAAAGAAATTTATTTTTTTTAGTTAATTGACAATCTAATGTATTTAATTTATAATATAGATCAAATATATTAGATTTTCAATAAATTTAAAAAATATTTTTTCTTTTATATTTAATACCGAAGAGAATATTTTGTTATAAAAATATAATCAAAAGTCGTGTTGAAGAATTTTTTAAGAACTAAAAAGTGCGATAAAACTTTAAAGGATTAAAAGTAAAAGATTTAAAGGAATCAAAAATATGTTAATTCAAAATAAATAAATAAAATATCTGCATTTTAATCTAAAGTCATAAATAACCAAAAAAAATGCATAAACCATATCAAAATACTACTAATTTAATATCAAAAAATAAAATACTACTAATTAAGGGAGATTAAAAGTGAATTAGGTTCACATTGATTATATTTTGCTTACCAAATTATATTAAATTCAATGGTGTAGTAGTACCAAATGCATCTAATATTACATAAAGGACACAGATTATATTCGAAGTTGTTTTCTGATTATTTTTAAATTTCAATTATTTTAAAAAATTGTAATAAACATATGCGATATTCTTAAAAGTAATTAATTTTATAAAAAATATTATTTTTTATATATAAAAAACTTTAACAAACGACCTCTATTTGTATTATAAATTTTTTGATTATATTACTTTTTTTTCAATGCAAATAAATTGTCACCGTGGAACATACTAGATAAGTTAATTCTAACCAAGAATTAATATGATTCTTCCAAAACTAATCTCTTGATAAAATATATCATTTAAACTCAATGTCTTAGTTCGAGTTTAAATCCAATTATAATATTATGTAGGTAGTACTTTCATGGAGTACAAAGAAAATAATTAAAAAAATATTAATTATTTGGATACAAGCAAAAGTATTTTGCATAGATTTTGTGCTAGTATAAGAATCATTCTTTCCTTGATGGCGGTGTAACTTCTTAAATCTATTACTCATATATCCACTCATACAAAATACATTGGTAGCTAGTGCACCTCCACAAAAATTCCTTTAACAGACTTATTGGACAATCTCCATCTTTTTTACATGTAATGATTACTATAATAAAAAAAGAATTAAATAATGTTATTAAAATGAGACAAGATTGTACGTGTTCGAAAAATATAAAAGTATGGAAAAAAAATACTTACAGCTATTTACAATTTGAAATAGGGAAAGAAATAAAATTATAGCATATATAAACTTGAGAGTTTTATCCATATTATTCTCTCTTTGCATGTAAGTAAATGAATATGATTTGATCACTTTATATAGTGTATAAAGTTCATATCGTGGCAAAAACAATTAAATGTTTTTAGTGTTTAAGAAGTTATAAAAATCTTCCTAAAATTAAAATAATTATTAAATGTCTCTTACAACGATCAATGTGTTGTGTTTATGTGCCTAAAAAAATTAGTTTTTTGAAAGGATCCCTAAAAAATTATAATAACTGGAATTCACGCTTTCTTAATTAACTTTTCAACCTTTAACGAGAGAGAAGGGAACATATTTTTAAAAAATTGTTGCAACATAGAAAAGTTATCTATATTGTAACAAGAAAAATTATCTAAATAAAAAATTAATAATCGGAGTGACATCATTAGTAACGTGTATAACACTAAAAATAATTATTGAAAATATTATATGGAACATTAATAAATAGTACAATACAATATATTAAAACTACAATACACATGTTCAAGAGAATTTATGAAAATAGTTTATGAAAATAGTTCGTTGCATAAACACTACTAGAAAAAAGTTATTTAGAAACAGATTTTAGAGAGGAACATTTTCTCTCAATATTTGTAATAGAATTAGTGAAGCATTTGTTAAACTTAAATAAAAGTTGAGCTGATGAACCTTAGTGCATGCCGTCTCTAAATATTCATCACTGATTCCTTCACAAATAGAACAAAATTATTGGTTGTGAAATGTGAGGACTTAAATGACAGAGTGTTTCCCTCATTAAACCGTTTCAAATTCCATAACTAAATGCCTAAGATTAGTTTGTGAGGACATAATTTCCGTCACAAATTTAAGGGTTCTTTTTTTAATAAAAATTTAAAATTTTCAGAGTTTTTAAAAATTGAAGATATTATACAAAATATGAATAATACCTATTTTCAGGTCACTTTCCTTTCGAGCTTCATCTAATCACCTTCAGCACACCTTCATCGATCTTCCCGCAACATCATTTTCTCCAGGTAACTCCAGTCTCAGCAACACCGCCACTGGAACGTAAATCCGTTGTTGATTCGGCGGAAGTTGACAAAATTTGATTCACCATCTTCTCCTTTCTCTCTAAAGAGACCCTAATTGAACTTGCAATATAATTGTAATTTCACATAGCTTCGCATATACATCTTCCTCTCGCAGCTTCATCATCTCATGGTAACACTCTTCTCTCCCTCGCGACACCAATGATTGATTGATAACAATTTTAACAAGTGTACACTAAACTTGTCGTTAAGTAATAAGTAAATTGTATTCATGGGAATTGTTTCAATCTCGACAAAACAATTGTATCGTATTTAGGATGTAATTATAAAAGTAAGGGGTTTGCATAAATTTGTTGATTTAAAAAGAAAATAACTTGCAGTGATTTTCAGTAGAATTAAAGATTGATTAGATTTTTTGAATCTCTTCCTCTTAGCAATTTAGAATGAACCCGAACTGATATTTACAATATTTATCTTGTCGGCATGATGAATTAAAAAATTTGTTGAGACCATGGTTAGTGACTAAGAACACTTTCTCATAATAATGAAACCCTAATGTCTTAGGTTAATTGAAAAATCATAAGAAATTTTATTGTACGTTAATTTTTTTATCACAATCAATAATTCGATCGCGATATGTCTACAGTAATTTTTGACCAAACAATTATCTCATATTCTAGTTCAATAGTTAGGGTTAATAATCAATAGAATCCTACGAACAATTATAAGGTTGTAATTCATAAAAACATTAACACATGGAGAAAAATGAAATAATAAGATCTCAGTAGTTCACATGTTCTAAGATCCTCGTTAACTTTATGCTTTGATAGGTCTGAATTAGACCAAATATACGAGCGGGATAGTACGATGTCAACAATATTAAAGCTCTTTCTTTACTAATTAGCGACGGAATTCAAAGAATAAGTGTTGTGCTTTTTGTCAGTCATTACTAACAGATGTATTACTTTTGTGACGATTTATTTCCGTAACAAATTGTGATAAACAATAAATTCCCTCACTAATAATTTGCGATGGTGAAATTGGATACATAATGTGGGTGATGTAGTATCAATAGTAAGTACTTTGGACCGGTGCATTATCAGTGTTGTTCAACAATATAATTAATATAATCTTAATTAGGAAGTAGTTTGATAGATATTTGTTTGTGTAAAATAAGAATAAAAATAATGGTAAATGATTAAAAGATTAACAAAGAGATGATATTGATGGGATTAGGCTTTATTAACCTATGTCGCATGTATTCTTCCGATCAACAATTATACAAACTTTAATTATTTATCAATATTATCATATATCGCTCATCATCCGTTTCCATTCCCAGATAACGACGAGAGTACCATTTCTATCTATTAACCTCCAATTTCTCGGGTGATTAATCAATATAACGGATTTATCGTATTGCTTAATTGACAATTCCTCAGCTTATTAAACAATACAATAACATTAAGTTTTGATACTTTGTGTGAATGTTAAACCTAAATCTATTCATAGAGTTATATTTAACACATTATTATCCTAGTTCTAGATTCAAATAGTATATTTCTATAAAATTTCAAATCATAGATTTAAATATTGAAAACAAAGATAATATCAATATTGATGCGTAACTAAAATTCATATAACACCATGATCAAAAGAAATACATATATACTAATATAGTTTTTTTTTTACTCACATATATACTAAGAGAGTTAATTACTTATAATTCCAACAAAAGAGAGTTTAGTTACACATGGTCATGGTAAGCTTACAAAGATGAGAGAAAGATAAGATCTGAATAAGCCTCAATGTTGATTCCTCGATGAATGTTGCGAATCTACCTTCAATTTCTCTTTAGAACCATTTCTTTGGTGTTTATCTCTGTTTTTCGGTATTTGGATGTTGAGAGAAGTGAGTTAGTGTCAAAAAATGAAGTTTGGCTGCCTTTTATAAGCTGTAACAAAGTAGATTCTCATTTAGCGGCGAAAAATGCTCAATTAACAAAATATTTCTTCTCGCTTAAGTACTTTCTAAACCCCCTGGCTCGTTTAGCGAGGGATCTCGTTGAATGTTGTCGATTTCTTCACGCTGAAGTACCTCCACACTGAATATTGAGGATCTCGCTTTGACCTCGCTTAGCCACGGTGACAATAACTTTATTTCTGGCGTCGCTTTGCCAGCATCTCATACTCAAAATCTTCGCTTTTCACTACAAAATCCATTAAAACTACCTACAAAAAGTGTTGAAATTAGGTAGAAATAACTAAAATGACTAGTAGGACTAATATTTACACATTGTTGAGATTTTTGATATGAAATTGCTTATGAAATAAGTCAACAAGTGCTTAAATTGTATAGGTAAAATCATTATTATTTAACACTTATCAACACTACCCAACTTAAAACTTTGTTTGTCCTCAAACAAAAGTCCCAAATCAACTTTGAAAACACGATTCAAACATCATTATATATAAGTGCATGATTCAATCAAAATTTGTGATCAATCAAAAACTTTGAATTAAAATCCTTTCAAATTTGCATGATTCAATTTATTGCAAATTCAAGATCAGATAGAAATTTATAATCATCAAGAAATCAAAGCATGGATTTGAAATAGTTTCAAAACTCAAATAAGATTTCAAACTTTACCTGCTCCATGCTTAGCTAACCAGTCCACACAACTTTTATTTTCCCTCAAGGAATGATGGAAAGACAAAAGTCAAGGATAATGAACCTTTTGATGAGGTCAATAAGAGGTGCGTAAAGGTGAGTCGTAGGAACTCCATCTTGAATAAAATACAAAGCTAATTGACAACTCGATTCACACTCAACATATTGAAAACTATTATTCCAAGCCATCTAGAGACCAAGTAAGATCGCTTGCAACTTTGCATTTACATTTGTAGTGATACCACAGCTTCCCAAAAAACTCAATAACCAAATCAACAGAAAGTTTAATTAAAATTTCAAGAGAGATTTTATCTAATAGAAAAGAGTAGTTTCTTACAGTATGAAGAACTAAATCAACAGCTTTGAACCAAGAATCTGCTTTCTTTTTCTCTAATCCTCGACCATTAAAGGGCCGAAAAGTTTTGCATTTTTCAGCTTGTCCTTTGAATAAAAAACATAATCTTCTTTCAAAATTCTGACTGTTAATCCAGCTACATAGGCTGCTCCAAGTGTTGTTGATTCTATGTTAGCGGGTCTAATTTCTTGGTTACTGACAATTTTAGGAAAAAATTTAGGAGGAATTGTGAGGGCTTTCAAGGTGTATTCATCCCAATTTAGAATTTTATTCTAAACTTTATTGTTGCACCAGACACTCAAAGTGTCGGAGATAACCCTACATCAAGCGAATAATACGACAAACAAAACTTTATTCTAAACTTATCATATTGTCGAAACTATGATGTTCGACTTTGTTTGGGGTGGGGGGGTATGAAAGTTAGAAAATATGTAATTTGAAAGAAATAGTTTCTCAAAACACAATGCAAAGTTACCTGAGTTTGCATCAACAAGTTGTTTTTGTAAAAAGTTCAATCAATCGTTGTAAAGAAAAGGAGGGTAATTTGTTACAGCATGAAGAAGTACTATATCAAGCATCTTGATTTATTTGTAAAAAGTTCGATTAAAATTTCAAGAGAGATTTGATCTAATAGAAGAGAGTAATTTCTTATAATATGAAGAACTAAATCAAACCCTAGTAATATACAAAACAAATTTGGACAAATATATGATCTAACGGAAGTGGGTAATCTCTTATAGCATGAAGAATTAAATCAAGCTTTTGTAACCTTAGATCTCGCATCTTAATTACTTTTGTAAAAAGTTCAATCAAAATATCCAAAGAAAATTGTTCTAATTGGAAGATGTTTATCTCATACGGTGTGAAGAAATAAATAAAGCTCGTATAAAAAGTAAAGCATATCAATTGAAATCATATTCTTAAGCTTGTATAAAAATTGATTATATTTTGAATTAAAAAAAATTAATTATATTACTTTTATCCGGTGCAAATAATTAGTCACTACACAACACACAAGATAAATTAATCTTGGCTAATTAAGAATTGTTCCATCTAAAAATTGAACTCAAATTTTTCCAAAATTTATCTTTTCTTAAAACTTATTAATCATTATTTAAATTCGATATCTTAGTTCGAGTTTAAGTCCAACTATAATATTAGGCAATATTTTAATTCATTACTTCATTACCAGCATGATGAAGTACAAGAAATAATTTTAAGGTTCGTGAAATTACAACAAAAATATAACTTAAAAAAATACAATAATTGGATACAAGCACATTAACTAAATGTGGAATATTTTATCATGTTACATATATTTTGTGCTAGTATAATGAATCATTCTTTTATTGATGGCAGTTCGTTCTCATATATCCATTCACACAAAAAACATTGGTAGTTTATGCACTTCCACTCATAGTCCTTTAACACACTTTTTGGACAATTGTCATCATTTTGACATGCAATAATTACTGTGATAAAAATAAAAATAAAATAATATTACCAAAATGAGAGAAGATTGTGTAAGAAATATAAATAAAAATGGAAAATTGAAAAGTATAAAAAAAAATAACCAACCAACACTATTTGCAATTTGAAATAGGGAAAGAAAAAAAATTATAGCATATATAAATTTAAGAGTTTTTGCCATATTATTCTCTCTTTGCACGTGACAAAATGAATATGGTTTTTTATCTGAAGCAAAATGAATGTGATTTTATCACTTTATAGTGTATAAAGTTCATATAGTGCTAAAAACAATTAAATATTTTTTTGGTAAACAATTAAATATTTTTAGTGTTTAAGGAGTTGTAAAAATATCCCTATAAATTAAAATAATTATTAAATGTCTCTTATATAGACCAAAGTGTTGTGTTTATTTCTTTATCACTTACTAAAGGAGTAATGTAAAAGTTTACCAAAAAAATAAATAAAAGAGTAATGTAAAAAAATTATAATAATTGGAATTCAATCTTTTTTAATTAACTTTTCAACCTTTGATGAGAGAGAAAAGAACATTAGAAATTTAGAGTCTGCATGACAACATTAGAAATAGGGCTTATTATAACACTAAAAATAATTATCTGAAATATTATTTGAACATTAATCAATACTAGTGAGTTCCTTACTCAGTTCATTGGTGTTAGTAAGTTTGAGGAATTCTATCGGTTGATCATGGTCATGGGAAATTGTCTTTTATGTATATGTATTTATATATGTAAATTAACTGTGAATTCTAAACCAAAACAATATCAATAACTTTTTTAGTATGTGGGACAAATGAATAAAGCAACCAATAACAAAATGAATGAGTTAATAAATCAACCAGTAAAGACTAAACAACTATGAAAGCGATAAAGAACATTAATCAATTTGTTTATCAAGTTTAGTTATAAACCAACCTACTCTGGGGGAGAGCGCTCTCCGTTCTCCTATTAATCTATGAACTTTGATTAAAATGGTACTCCCTCCGTCCCAAAATGTAAGAAAAAAAATAAAAATCACACTTATTAAGAAAAAGTAAAATATAATGATTGGATGTAAGTTTTTTAGTAAAAAGGTTACTTGAAAAGATGTATAAACAATTTTGATTGGTTATTGATTATGGAAAAGGTAAGAGAGAGAGTGAACTTTTCTTGGAAATGTAAAAGTTTGTGTTTTTCTCTTATATTTTGGGACAAAAAAATTTGAATTTTTTTTCTTACATTTTGGGACGGAGGGAGTATATATTCAAAAGAGTTACAAGAATTAGTGTTTTCTTAATTCTACCCTTTTTTCAAATATCTCCCCAAGACCAAAAAATTAAATAAGTTATCAACTCTAGAGATAACCTAAAAACAACCCTCTAATCTCTAACTTTTATATTAGAGAATAAACCCTTACAAAATCCTCTTTTCACCTTCTTCCATCTTTCTCTCATCACTTTTCTCTCTCGGCCTCCACACTCTCACAGCTGGAACAAAGCACACAAGCAAGCAATATATATATATATATGGCTTGTTGTGTGCCACGTGCTAACAAAGCCAAATAGAGAAGTGTCACGTGAGGGTATTAAGTACCACACATAAACTCGTTTGCAAAACCAGTTTTTACTTTAATTTAGAGACAAATTTCAACATCAACAATAACATAATCAAAGTAATAAAAGTAACACAATTATTTATCTTGGTGACAATATTCCACTGTAAGTCATTTACGGTGTGAATTCGTTCTGCTTTTACGAGTTGATGTTGAAGTCTAAGACTCGTCCAATAAAACACGGTTACTTGAGTAACATTTCACAACGCCTACGATCAGCAAACTGAATTTCCACAGCAGCAAAAACCAGCACCGAACAGCAAAGAAAGCAGCCCCCTGTCTGGTATGTCAAATGCAATGTCAATGCAAGCTTCTTTGATGCCAAATCGGCTGCTGGATGGGGGTGGTCTGTCCGTGATCATGCTAGACGCTTCATGCTTGCGGGTACTGATGTTATGCGTGCTTGTCTCAACATTAAAGAGGGAGAAGCTATGGCACTAGTTGCAGCAATGGATCACATGCAAAGGGATTTTACTAATGTTATATTTGAAAGTGATTTTAAAGTGTTTGTTGATGTTATTTTCTCTAGGCATAATATAGGAATTTCTAAGTTTAGTGTATTGGTTTTTTATATTAAAGATGTAGTAGTGTCGAATCCTAACTTTGAGGTTAAGTTTGTAGGTAGTGCCGGCCCCGACATTTTGGAGGTCCCAAACAAATAATTAAAATGGACCCCTAATAAAAAATTGAACTAAAAAAAAAAGAACATCATCTATTTAAATTAGTCATTTATCTGTATAACTAACATAAACAAAATGTCATTTTTTAATAAATATCTTCCAAATACATTTTAGCTACTTAAAAAAAGTCTCCCTCCTAACACTTTTTAAAGCAAATTATTAAATCAAGTCTTCATATTATATACTTAAAGTCAATTATAAATTAAATCTAGTCATAAAAATACCTAATTTTTTATTTTAAGGCCCCTATATTTTGGAGTTCCCAAGCCAAGGCACAGCTTGTTTGGGGCCAAGGCCGGCCCTGTTTGTAGGATGTCAAGCGAATATGGTAGCTCATGTGCTAGTTAGAGCAGCCTATTCTACGACTAGTCGCCGAATTTTGAGTTTATTCCTCCATGTATTGCAATTTTTTTATTCAATGAAATGAACTAAATTTCTTTTGGTCAAAAAACAAATCTGTCCGTTTGAGAATCTAAATTAAAAGAATTTTTCAATGTGTTGAGAATAATTTTGTGAAGAAATATCTATGATATGAAACATATTATATAGTGCTTTAATGGACTTTATATGGTCCTAAGTAGGGGTGACCATATCCGAACCAATCCAAAAGTAAAACCGCAAAAAACCGCATTTAGTTAAAACCGCACGGATCATTTTTCTACTAAACCGCACGGTTTGGTTTGATTCGCGGTTTTCATTTCATAAAACCGAACCAAACCGAACCAAACCGCAATACTTAACTTAACTATATCAACTATAAACAATCAACCTATTACACAATTCAACTTAATAAACCCAATCAAAATTGAGTCTATAAAATAGTAGGTTGTTAAATATGTCATTTTACACGATTAAGAACTATAATATTGTTATTAAAAATAAACTCTTTTTATAAGATATACAAAAGTTTTAGGATATATGCAATTTCTGTATATACATATTATTTAATGTAAAAGTAAACAATAAAATACTAATATTTTTACGTTTATTTTGTTATAAGTTGATAATATTCTCATGTTTTTTATATCTCGATAAACTGCGGCGACCGAACCGCACCAAATCGCATTGGTTTGGTTTGGATGACCTTTTAAAATTCAACTAAACCGAACCGCATGTATTTTTATCTCGCAGTTTGGCTGGCTTTTTTGATCAAAACCGAATCAAACCGCACCGCGATCACCCCTAGTCCTAAGAGAACATGTGTTTGAGGTATTTGTTGACTATATCTTATTGATTTTCATGTTCATAGAACCACTAAAATGTGTTTTTGTAAAATATATGTCAAAGATAAATTAGATAAATTTCTTTTAACTCTTCTTGCTAATCATTCATTGAATAAGTAAATATATATTGGCATTCTATTTCAAAGGTCTGATATGTATATGTAGAAGGGTTGAAGCTTTTAAGTTAATTATTATATATTGATATTATATTTAATCCAAAAGGTGTGGTAGAACGGTTTGGGTTCATTTTTTTTTAATTAATAGTTGATGGTTCGATTCTCGTCTTGAGTACGTAGGAACTTTAAAATTCAGGATCAGTTGTCTCACCATTTGAGGTGTCTCCAATCCAGCGAGAGAAATAATTACTACTTTTGGCAGTGGATATTCTAGTGTCGACCAAAACAAAATATTGATATTATATTTCACAGGTTTAATTTTTTTTATAAGCAAAAGGTGAATTATAAGGAGTACAAGGGATAATCAACCTTTATAATTCAAGATACAACACCCATTACACCTGAAGGAAACAGACCAAAGGGTTCATACACCAATCATGATAAGACACAGAAACCAACCGTCATATCCTTCCTATGAACCAAAACCAAGAAATATATGAAATTTGGTCCACTAAAGTACTCACACAAGCACTATCACCTCTAAAAATTACATTATTCCGCATACGCCACATGCTACAAGTAGTGGCCAACCAAATAAGATGACGGTATTTCACCTTCTTTTTTCCTTGTGCCAATCCTTCAAACAAGAGAAAATGTTGTCAAACAGACTCAAAAGGAATAAAAGAGATACCCAACCAAGTAAAAATATGAGACCAAACCTGAGCAGCAAAATGACATAAAAAGAAAACATGATGGATGTCTTCTTCCTCTTGTGAACAAAAAACACATCGCTTATCGACAATATTGAGGAGAATTCATCTATCAAACAGAGCCACTCGAGTAGGTAATTTATGGAACAACAAATGCCAACCAAAAATGCTAACATTAGACAGAATGTTGTTCTTCCACAATCTCTTCAAAGTTGTCGACTTCTCCAACTCAAAACCTTCGCCACATAACCTGTTTAACAAAAACACATAGCAAAAATTTACCGTAAAATTACCAACATCATGATAGATCCAACAACGTCTATCCGACTATCCCCGACACAGTTGCACACCATCCGCAATTCGGCCTCCATAGTATGAAGCTCGGGAGGTAACACAACTGTCCACGAAAACCTCCAATTCCATCTTTCATCCACCCATTGCCCCATAATATAATTCTACATAAGATAAACTATATATAGGTGCTTAAATATTTTCTAGATGAGTAGCCAAAAATATAGATTTTCTAGAAGTAGAATTATCTAATTTTTGTTTGACTCCTCTATATTGTATTGTTACAAAAAATTAAGTAAGAATTAAATTTAAAAGGTCACTATTTTATAAGGATTAAAAACATGTTTATCTTTAAACAAAATTGGTGGCACGTCAAAGTAGTAAAATATATTCGTCTTCACGAGGACTGTTTTAACTTCTACTTGACAATAACGTTATTATAAAAGGATGTGTAAATTGGGGGGTTGTACAAGGCAACTGATTGACTTAATTGTAAATAAACAATAATAATGCAAGAATTTAAAAGTGAACTTATATATTAGATGAGAAAAACGATTAGAAATTGTTTAGAATCATCTTTTCTCCCTTATCCGGTACTCTAGATCCTAGCCCTCAACAATGAAATTCCAATAGTCACGACAAATTAACAAAGTAGACAGAGTTCAATCCCTTGGCTCATCCATCTCATTTATCTAATATAGAACTCTAATCCCTTAGGCGAAACAAATATTATCAAAAGCTTGATTGCACGTTAAATCCTTAGTCATACCAACTAAGTCTATATCTCTATAGTAATTGCGATTGGAAAACAATTAATTTAGTTCAAGAGATAAAACCTAGGGTTAATAGTGATTTACTTCTTAAGATCAATTCAATTTATTGGTCAAATAAAGAAAATCATTAAACACAAAATAAATGAATAACTATTAGTTTTCATTGAATTGGCTAGAATTCTAGTTACATGGTTCAGATAAGTTCAAAGAGAATCATCATACAATCCCTAATCTATGAGATTTAGCTACTCATAATAATAGACAATACCAAAGAGTTTTGAAGATTATACATGATGTAGCATAAAAGAACACTTGATTGATGTTTCCGTTGATGTAGAATCCCCGTAAGTATGTTTCTTCAATGCTTGGATGTGTTTTTCTCTCCAAAAAGTGTTAATCTTTATTTCTGGCCAAGACTCCCTTTTATAGAGCTAATAAAACCTAATTTTTTGTTTGCGTCATCACCCCACTATTTCTGCCCATAGTGGGGCGATTTTTCCATAATGTTTCCTTCTAAAATTTGCTCGTAATCATGGGGCGATGCAGCCCATAGTGGGGCGATTTTGCCAGAAACTTTAACACTTGGATTTTCTTCATTTTTTTCACTTGTTCTTCAATTTGTCTTCAAACTCTTGATTTTCTTCAATTGTGCTAAATCTTTAGGAATTAACCATGTAACTACTACTAAAAATTACTAAAAACTTATAAAACTAATACTAAAATTATCATATGAAGAACTATCATCAGGGACTAAAAAATCATGTTGAATTTTTAAATAGGGGTTCAAAAAGTTAGTTTTAAAAATAGGGGATTAAAAGTTAAAAATATGAAAATTGGGGGACCGAATGTGCATTTAAGCCTATTAAAAGTTCAAAATATTAAAATTGGGGGACCGAATGTGCATTCAAGGCTTAGGCTTTGTCTAGTATGCACAAGTGCACCAAGTGGCCCATCATGAACAAGTTGCTAATTACATTATAATGAAAATGAATTTTACAAAATCCAATGTTGGAGTGAAATTTTATATTATATAAATTACCTATGTTTAAGTTTACAGAAATTGAAAATCATTTGATATGTTATGTAGACCCATTAAAATTAACGATTTATGAGTTTTTATTGAATATCATTAATCTTAATGGATCCCAATAATGTATCAAATGATTTTTAATTTTAGTAAAATTTGACATGAATGATTTACATAATATAAGCTTTTAATCTAACGGTGAATTTTGTAAAATTTGTATTCATGATAGTGTAATTAGCAATTTGTGCATGGTGCACCATATACATTACCGTTTTTCAAAGAGCTTACTCAAAACATTTTTGGCCTATTTATTTTTAATTATTTTTAGTTTTCACCACAAGTATCTGGTCTACTGAATCGAAAAATTCGGTTTGAAGTGAGTTCTAATAACGAATGATTTTAGTCTCCTTTTAAGTACAATTGTGGAGATCGAACACTAATTATCCTTACAAAATCCAATGTCAATCACCACTAGAACGTGTGATCATTTGGCCTATTTTCTACTTGTAAGGAGAAAATATGACTAATAAAATTCAGACCAAATATCAAATATGTCGGTGCTTTTTTTTAAATCTAATTAATTAGGCTTTGTCTAATATGCACAAGTGCACCAAGTGGTTCATCATGCACAAGTTGCTAACTACACTATAATGAAAATGAATTTTGCAAAATCCAATGTTGGAGTGAAAGTTTATATATACATCATCTATGTTCAATTTTACAGAAATTGAAAATTATTTGATATATTATGTAGACCTATTAAAATTAACGGTTTATGAGTTTTTATTGAATATCATTAATCTTAATGGATCCCAATAATATATCAAATGATTTTTAATTTCAGCAAAATTTAACATGGATGATCTACATATAAGCTTTCAATCTAACGGTTAATTTTGTAAAATTTATATTCGTTATAGTGTAATTAGCAATTTGTGCATGGTGCGCCAATGCACCACTTGGCGCACTTGTGCACCATAGACATTACCGTTTTTCAAAGAGCTTACTCAAAGCATTTTGGGCCTATTGATTTATAATTATTTTTAGTTTTCACCACAAGTATTCGGTCTATTGAATCGAAAAATCCGGTTTGAAGTGAGTTCTAATATCGAATGATTTCATTCTTCTTTTAAATACAATTGTGGAGATCGAACACTGATTTTCCTTACAAAATCCAGTGTCAATCACCAATAAAACAACTATCGTGTGATCATTTGGCCTATTTTCTACTTGTAAGGAGAAAATATGACTAATAAAAGTCAGACCAAATATTAAATATGTTGGTGCTTTTTTTAAATCTAATTATATTACTCTTTTCCGGTGCAAATCAATATTGCCGCTGAGCAACACGCAAGATCCGGATTAAAAAAAATTATTCCATCTAAGAATGAAATTCATATTCTCTTAAAATTTGTCTTTTAATAAAAAAAAATTGTCAAGTAGTCTAGTGATTAAAAAATTCATTTTTAAAGTAGAATGATCGGGATTCAAACGCTGGTTCCTACGTATGTAATACGATATCTAACCAATTGAGTTAAGTTCATATGACTGTCTTTTAATAAAATGTATTAACCATTTAAATTTAATGTTTTAGTTCAAGCTTAAGTCCAGTTATAATATTATTTAGGCAGTATTTTGATTCATTGCTATCATCATTGAGTACAAAGAAACAATTTTAAGGTTCTTGAAATTACAAAAAATAAATAGTAATTAAGAAAATACAATTATTGGGTACAAGCACAATAACTAAATGATTACAATGGAATATTTTATTGTAAAGTATATTGCATAGATTTTGTGCTAGTATAATGAATCATTCTTTCCTTGATGGCATTGTACTTTCTTAAGTCTCGTTAATTAGTGCTCACACATTACACAAAACACATCTGAAGTTTATGCACTTCCACTCATAGTTCAGTACTTCACTTTCTGGACAATCAGCATCAGTTTTACATGTAACAATTGCTAAAAAAGAATAAAATAATGTTACTAAATAGACAAGATTGTGTATGAAATATAAATATAAATGGAAAATTGAAAAGTATGAAGAAAAAAAAACTTACCGTCTACACTATTTACAATTTGAAATAGGATAAGAAATAAAATTATAACATATATAAACTTGAAAGTTTTTGTGTCAAAAAAAAACTTGAAAGTTTTAGTCATATTATTTTCTCTTTGTATGTAACAAAATTAATATGATTCGATCACTTTATAGAGTATAAATACATATTTTGCTAAAAATAATTAAATATTTTTAGTTTAAGATGTTGTAAAAATCTCCCTAAAATTAAAATAATTATTAAATGTCTCTTACATTGATCAAAGTGTTTTGTTTATCTCTTTATCACACTAAAGGTGTAATGTGAAAAAAATTATAATAATTGGAATTCACTCTTTCTTAATTAACTTTTCAACCTTTGATGAGAAAGAAGGGAATAGTGTTGGTCATATTATTAAAAAAGGTTATCTTTATAAAAAGTTTAGAATCGGTGTGACAACATTAGAAATAGTGTTATTAAAAATTATCTAAAATGTTATTTGGAACATTAATCAATAGCACATGATACATTAAAACAACAATACACATGTTTGGAAGAGTTTCTAGAAATAGTTTATAAATTTTCATAAAAAAAAAAAAAAAAATAGCTTATTTTTACAAGTTTTACAATATACCCTATGAAAATAGTTTTGCATAAATAAAACTAATTTCTTTATTTTATGTTTTGCTATAAAAATAACTAATAAAAATTTATACATAAATGCTTATCATAATAATTCACTTCTGCTATAGGCTACAAATAAATTGATAATATTTACTTTTTAAAATTCATTGTGATCTATTATAGGCTAAATACAACCCAATCTTTTTATTTATTTGTTTGTAACAAGTCAGTGTTAGAAAATGTTGGGAATGATTAAAGCTTTGATGTTAATTATATATATTGACATTATATTTTAAAGATTTGAATTTGAATACAACCGTAAATGTAGGGTTGGGAATAGGTTAGGTCAGCCTACAGGGGCCTTCGGCCTAGCCTACATAGGTTTAGGCCAGGCCAGACTATTTTTTAAATAGAACAGGCTTAGGCTTTTTTATTAGCCTATTTAGGTAAAAAGGCCAGGCCGCAGGCCATAAAAAAAAGCTTTTTAGGCCTATTAGGCCGGCCTTTTTAAATAAATATCAATAATATTTTATTAATATTATTATTATATATTGAAATTTGTACCTTGATTAAATTATAAATATGTTAACATTTTCGATAGTTTAAGTTTAGTAATCTTCATTAGTTTTATCCTATATATAAATATATAATAATAAACTACAATTGAAATAAAAAGTTACTTATAATCAAATTCTCTAAAATATCATCTTAAATATCAAAACGAGTATATAATTTCATTGATCTGTTAGTTTCTTAGTATATTAAACATAAATATAATTGCTTATTCTAATATGTTCATGTTAAATAGGCTTTTAAACAGGCTAACATGTCATATCAAGCTTTTAAAAGCCTTGGCTCAGGCCGAAAAAATAAGTCTATGACAGGCCACAGACCAGGCTCAAGCTTGGCAAAGCCTAGACTATTCCCAACCCTATATAAATGTAATAACCTATTTATCTAGAGGTAGAGTTATCTAATTTATGTTTGACTCTTTTGTATTGCATTGTTATAGATATTTCAAGGCCAAAAGTTAATTTTAATTTTTTTTTTTATTGAAAAGTGAAAACCGTAATGGAATCTAGTTACTACGTGAGCATTCTAAAAATAAGCATCAATTTCAAACAGCCTTTAAATTATTTTTTGGTAGGCAATTGTTCTTACGTCTTAACTCTTAAAATGTTTGCATTGATACCCTTTTTCCCATCAACTCTGTTAAAAATGCTTTCAATGTCTGTTTTAACATGGAGTTGGCAAGTCCAAATCAATAAAAAAAAACACACCTTCTCCATCATTTTTATAAAATAAAAATAAAATTTCTAAAATAAATTTTCATATTGGTTTCTTTGATGCAAAGGAAGATTGATTAAGGGACTAATCTGAAATTTTTATTTTGATGAAGTTGAAGATTAATATATGATGGAGAAGACAAAAGACTAGGATTTTTTATTTGTGATATATTTTTTTAACATAATTGATTGGAAAAGGGTAACTTCACAAACACTTCAGTTTGTCCTTTCAAATTTTTTAGAGCAAGAGATGTGCACGTGCCTATTTTTAGATCATATCTACCAAAGGAACGGAACTTTGAGGCAACCAAACAAAGTAGAGGGATCAGTGAAAAAGGAATGGAAAGAGAATATGGGATGAAAACATTGGGACATAAAATGAGTTGCAAAAGCACAAAATGAAACCAGAGAAATCAGATTGATAGCGACTTTAAATATATTTGATGAAGTTTTGATTTAAATAAACTGAACTTACAAGTCGTATTAAGCGCATTCCATTCATGCAGAACGGAGTGCGACTTAGACGATTTACTTACTACCTTCCATGACATGCTCATGCACAAACAATGCTAAAATAGGAGGAATGAAATGTGAAGAAACAAATGCATGGAGGGTCTGAAAAGCGCATTTCTAGGGGAATACGAATGGCATTTCATTTTATTTCCTCGCTCAAAATGAAGCAACAAAAAAGGGGAAGAAATTGAAAACCTGAAGGGATAAAAAGCATAGAAATAGAAATTGTCTCAATGTGTACTTTCAGGAGAATGATGTATCCGGCTTAAAATTAGCGACTCAGACTCATTTGAACCAAGCATCAAAGCATCACAAGCTTTGGGAGACCCATCCTCAAAAATTAAGGGATTACCCTTTGTGTCACCAAAATCCAGTTTTTCATCTGTATATTGGGAAAAACCAGTATTTGTAGCTTCATCGATATTCATGTTTTCGCACTCTTCAAGCGACGAGGGAGCCAACGGTGCTTCACTTTTTGCTGCAATGGAGTGATCGTCCTCAGCATCCTCTGTATTCAGCTGATCAAATGTGACTTTATCCTCTTCCTCAGCATCCTTTGGCACAGCAGCTTCCTGGTTCTCAGGACCAGACGATGGACTAGACATGCCTATATTCAAAGTATGGGTACAATCATGATCTTGCTCCATTTGACTGCAGGTTTGATTGATCTCTTCACACTGCTCCTTTGCCAGAGAGAGAGTTTCGACTTCCTTTGATTGTAATGCAGGTGTTGGCACATCTTTTGTTGCATCAGAAGCTGAGACAGAAACAGGTATATTCTCCAAACTGGAAATAGGAACTGACTCGTCCATTTGCACCTGGTTATGCCTATTCTCCAAACTGGAAATAGGAACTGACTCGTCCATTTGCACCTGTTTATGTGTATTCTCCAAACTGGAAATTGGAACTGGCTCGTCCATTTGCACCTGGTTGGACTTGCAGGCCGCAAATACATCTACATCTCCTTTATTAGGCAGTTTCACCCTATGCTTCTTGTAAATATCAATGGCTCTCTACAAAATGGAAAAAACATTCACCATGAATAGTCAAGCATTTCGGTACTCATGCATTCAAAGAATTGAAGTCAACAAAATGGATAACTACAGGAAGTTATTCAGGATGACAATCGACAACACGAGTTTTTATGACCATGAATATTATTGTAGTAATTGGGGGTAAGAGAAGAATGGTCATATTGTTAAAAGTCTAAAGAAAACAAGAGCATTATTATATATTCACCTACAGACATTTACTTCAACCATACCAACAGCTGATCAAGTAGTTTTACCTGGAAGATAGAATTATCAACTACTGGCAAAGGTGAATATTTTGAGAAAGTGGCAGCGTATTTCTGGTGTGCCCTTGAATCATTCTGTCAAATCACAGCAAGGGGAGCACAGATAATGTCAGGGATTACATTTAATTAATAAAAAAAACACAGTTATTATAATTTAAACATAAACAAAAGGTCAGTCAAGAAAACAAGTTAAATTTACTTCTCAAGAGATTAGGTAACAGAAGATTTCTTAAAGTTGCTCTGAAACACTAAATTGTAACACTCATAATTGCCTTCAAATTCGAAATCCACACACCAAAATACAGTCAATTTTGTTTAGGCTTTTTAAACTTTAGAAGAATGAAGGAAAACATGAAAGTTTTCTAGTATAATTATACCTTCAAGGATAGTCCGGAACTAGCAACAACATCATCGGATGCTTTCTTGCCAACATTCAGAGCACATTCACACTGGTCATACAACTCTGGCAGTACTAGGTCTGCTGATATGTCAAGTTTGGAAAGGTAGAAACGGGTAAAAAGAGAAGAAATGTCATCAGGTATCGAAGTATCGGGCTCCTTTGCAAAATCAGTTGCGAGCAAAGAGTTCAAATGTACTTTTCTTGGAGAATTGATGCTGGACAACTTTGTTTCAGGAGATTTCTCATGTGATTCATCGTATTTATGTTCATCCTGAGACACCTGAATAGTCTGATCAGGCACACCATTGTCAGCCAATGCAGGAACTGATTCATCTTTGCAGACTGAGGAAGCCAAGTCTTTCTTTGAATCACTATTCTGTTCTTTCCAAGTCTCTGAATCCCATCCATGACTATTTATTGGGTGCCTGTTTCTCTCCCATTCAGAACCACCATACATGTGAGGATCATCTCTGGAAACCCCATTATTGTTATCCCATCCATGCAGATGAGCAGGTCCTGTACCATCCATCAAACTTGGCCACCCAAGTGGGCGCAAGTGACCTGGAAACCTGTCAGCATCAGCAATATGGTAGGGAATACCGGCATGGTTAACTTCCAACGGAGGTCTAACACCAAAGAGAGGTTGAGAGGAAAACTGTGGTATCATTGTTTGAAAACCTCCATGACCTGGCCCAGGTGGGAAGGGAACAAATCCATTTGGTACATGTGAAGTCCAGTTTGGATGTGCTCTCCAGGAATTGCCACCATGCACTCTTCCAAAGTTAGGTTCAGTACTTCTTCTGTATCGTGCATTTGAGTTATCTCTAACATCGTCCTCTAAAGAACCCATATACGGTCTGTCTAGTGCAGCCCTGAAACTAGGTGGGTGAGGAATTACTGTTGGATTGTTCTGATTAGTCCTGCCATAGAAAGACGTATCTGCTTGAGAGGGTTCTTCCTTTAGTGGTTTCTCTATAGTCAATTCCCGGCTAAGTCTATCGTCTGAAGAGATATCTCTTGCGTCGGTACTGCTCCTTCTTCCAGTATCATCAATCTCCCTCTTAACAGCATTTTTATTCATATATCTGCGATCAATGCTTGTTGACGAAGGAGATCTTTCCATCAAGCCCATGGGTGAAGCCTTGGCACTAGAAGGCCTTTCAGTTGAAAAGTCTCCTGCAGGAAATTCTTCTATTTTAATGGGTTTCTCCATTAGTTTGTATTTCGGGCCCCGATCTGAAATCCCAGAGTAACCCTCTCTTGAGGCTTTGGTTCTCTGTTCTATAGTTGAGTCTCTGTACTTTGTATCTTCAGCATTTGCATTTCTGAAATATGGGGAAAATGACAAACAATTATAATTGATAATGGTATAAATAATCCCCCATAATCACAAGCTTCTGTGAGAAAAAGTAAAATTAGATCTAATCATAAAATTTAAGTCATGCAATTGCAAGCAATATTTCAATCCTCGTCAACAAACTCATGTTACATTTTTCCCCTCTTGGCATAGAATTTTTTTATCAAGCTGTAAAAACTCCCATATTTAAAAACTCGTAAGGTATTGAAAAACATATGATGCCTTAAAATCATGTTTATAGACAATGCCAGTAATCATAAATATATTAATATTAATAGGTAACATTTTTCATCTGAACTTAATCAGACCCAACCACAGTTAATTGCATGACAAATTTGTATTTGCCATCATACAACAACACCTTGAAAAACAAGTGAAATAAAAAAAAACAAGCACAAATAAAATTCCTAAATGTTACCTGAAAAGTACAGACAGGGCAAAAGAAATAATAATAATAATAATAATAATAATAATAATAATAATAATAATAATAATAATAATAATAATAATAATTAGAAGGACAACTCTCAATATGACCTTTCCAATGCAACAACAAAACTTTCAAGAAAATTAAAGTACCTATATTCATCTTTGCTAATATGTGCAGTTGAGGCAGGAGAAGATCTGTGTTTACTGCTAGTGCCAGTTGAATCTGGATGAGCCTGTCGAGGTAGAGACCTTCCCCTGTCAATATCAGAATCAGCCCTACTGCTGGTCAAAGTCCTCTTCTCTGTGTCAGGATAGTAGTTTTTAACAGCTCTAGCTTTAGAATCACTATAATCATCACGATCATCCAAAGTTCTTTTTTTGGCCCCACCATCTTTGCCTCTTGTACTTCTATCATCCCCATGTGACCCATCACGATGACGATCACGTTCTCTGTCTCGTTCACGGTCAAAATCCCGCTCACGATCCCAGTCCCAATCTCGGTCTCTATCATAATCATGATCCCTGTCAAAATCATAATCATGATCACGTTCATGGCGGCGCTCACGATCACGAACATATTCAAAATCACGGTCTCGTTCTCCATCTCTATCACGATAATGGTCTCTATCACTCTCTGGATGCTTGCTTCTCTTTTGTCGTGATTCTAAATTATTCTTTTCTTCCCGTGCATGCTTATCATCAGACCTAATGGTAGTATGATCTTTTGCAGGACGCTCGTCACGTTGCTTGTCATGCCGATGTCTGTTCTCCCTGTCCTTTTCATCCCTATATCTGTCTCTGTATTTTTCATCGCTTCGCCTATCATCCTTTTTCTTTCCATCCTTGGCAATGTCATCCCTAGAAGACAAATGTCTGTCATAACCATCTCCGACATCATCGTGATGCTTATCCCCATCACCATAGTCATCCCTTTTCTTCCTCATTCGCCTCTCAAGCTGAATATCTTGTTCAGGGCTTCGCAACTCGTCTACTTTTTTTGAATCTGCAAAAACAAATTGACCACATAGATAAAAATTAACAACTGCTTTTTGACACACAACAATCCAAGGAAAACATTGTGAATATAAGGAAGGCATTACAAAAAAGAAAGAAAAAATGTGAACCAGAGTTGAACACAATTTTTCCTGTAAGAAAAATCATATCAAAAACTCTGAAGACGGGATAAACAAACTTGTTTTGTATTATTTCCATATCACAGAGTGAAACACAAGTAACCTTAAAAAAATTAACTGGACACAATAACAGCTGGATGCACAATATTGCAAAAAGTATCCAATTGTGATATCCAAGAAGGGTATAAAAATGAGGATATGAATTGTTTTATTAAAATCTTGGGTTCACAGGTTGAAGGGCAACACATTTTCAACAAATAGCTCATAAAACTATCAAAAACTAATATGATACAGTGTAGAATGATATATTACTAGGAACAACCACCTGGGACCTTAGCTAAAATTGGAATTATGATACATCGTATGGTTTTTAACAAAAGGATTGAAAACATTACACACAATTTCACTATCTAAATATTGTGAAGAGATTATACTAAAGATTTGTATATAAAAACAAAGTGGGTGTATTGAATGCATATTTGGAGCACTTTCCTTGATCAGTAACACCCACTTCCCAAAAAGCATTACCAAAATAAGCAACACTAATCCATACCACGCTGATAGAAGATCAGTATGATAAAAGAATAAATGGGGGAGGAAAGAAGTAGCCCTGTATGAAAACACTTAAGATAGGAGGAAAATGGGCATATGAAGATTCAAACAACAAATTGTAGGGAAAACCACTAAACCAAAGTAGCCAAATTGCTATTTAAAATCACCTGTACTAGCATAGTTAAAAAAGATTCACTCAGCAGCATAGATTCAAATTCAACAAAAATGAAAAAACCAAATATGCAATGGACATAATGCAACATATAATACATTGATCACTTCAACTATGAATACATGTATATTAAGAAGATTTGATGAACTCAAAAGAGAAGAAAATATGGAAAGAGAACTTGTGTAGCGCGCATCCAGCTGTCATCGTTGCCGATGACATATAATTAAAAAATAATTTTAACATTCCAATTTCCATATGTGATCATCTTAATTTTTATAAGAACAGTATTAAGTTCTAGTGGCCTGCATGACATAATTTAACTGACAGCTTTGGAATTGTATTTAATAACCAAGATTGTCATAATCGAGATTTTGTATAAAATTGGGAGAGGGAAGCAACTTTGTAAATCATAAAATTATAACTAAGATCGAAAGATTCTACTCAATTGATTTTATAGAATTGTTAGGGTATAGCAAGATCGTAAAACATAAAATCGTAGTTAAAAGCGTACAATTTAACCAAAACGAAAATAATACAAAATCATAAAATTGTAGCTAAGATCGGAAGATTCTACTCGATTGATTTGGTAGAATCGTTAGGGTATAGCAAGATCGTAATCGAAATTGTACGATTTAACCAAAAAGAAAAAATAATACAAAATATATATTACATAAAATAAAACAGATGAAGCCTTACGAAGAAGAGGAACAGGACAGAACAGATGAATCCCGAAGAGTTGAGGAGGCTAGAGAGGATGGTGTAGTTCTTCCGCCGTCTCTCAACTCTCAAACTCCCAATAAAATATAAAAAACTAGGGTTTCGTGTGTTTGTGTGTGTATATATAATGCTACCTCCGTTGCTTATTATAAGAGACAAATGCACTTACTGGATCCATTAAAAAACTTATGTATCTAGTCTATTAATGAATCCACATACATGTTTTTTAATGAATACAGAAAGTGCATTTGTCTCTTATAACAAGGAACAAAGGTAGTATAATAGAATCTTATAAAAAAAGGGAATGGAATCTTATATAAAAAATAATAATAGAACACGTGTAATAAAAAAAATGTCAAAACTCAAAAGAATATGCAGTCGCATGCGGATAACTGCAGAACGGGTCGCGCGGGTCGGAGCTGACCCGGCGAGTTTCATCTCAGAAACCGTTCAAAATCGTAGGATTTAAAGATTTCTCTATGATACGGCCGCGATTCCACTGTGATTTCGGGTGAGTTGCGATTCTTCATCCGATTCGTATCATCGGTGGGTAACACCGCATAGATTCAGACCGCAATTCTGACAGCAGTGTTAATAACCACCACATCTCTAATATGGAAAACTTGTGTTTAATTACCAAAAGATTTACCCAGAAAATCCAATGACTCTTTCTGCCATTGAAGAAAATCAGTCTCAACTTCATTTGAAATTTCCCAATCCATGATTCAAAATTGATTTTAATTGCCAATCTAATATCAAATAGAAAATAATCCATGCCATCAATGCAAGCTTTGATTTACTTGAGCGATGGAGTCCAGAGTCCAGACACAGAGTTTACCATAAGTACAACACAATTATATAGGATTCAAAGGGACATGTTTGTTATAAGAGAAAAATAGATAAAATGCAGTTCAGATTGTACAATACTAGTGGACCCCCAACCACAGAGCATAATTGGTCCCTTCACAATATCTTTCCTTCAGTGAAGGCTATCAAGTTATTCGGAATAACCTATGTGATCAGTGGCTGATTGCGGAGCATACGTTATTGTAGTGAAGTGTGTGGCAGTTCGCCGAAGCTAAGGGAAATATAACCAATTTATACCCAACACTTATAAGAGCTCAAGAATAGAAGAAAAATACACAAGAAAAAAAAAACATTCATAACTAACAAACAAAGTTCATTGTTACTAATTTTCAAACCAAATATAAAGCAAATTAGCAAATATGTTTTAGCCTCCAATGCTAAAAATTAAATTGATTCATCTGAGCATTTACAATAAATACAAGTGATTCCATAAATGAGTCAAGTATATCCATCACTGTCTCCAAATGTACAAAAACAATAGTAGTTAAAAAGGGCTATAAGTGGAGGGCATTTTGTTTTTCTTCACAATGTGGTTATGGTTGCTACAGCCGCCATTTACTACATATAGAAAAACAAGAGTACCAGACTCTACTTATACTCCTGAAGTTAAATTTGAATTCCTCTTCAGTACATTTAATTTGACAAGTAACTTTGGAATTGGATTACGATGGCATTAAACAATTATTATTATTATGGTTACAGCAGGCAGCATCAATTTCTTTGACATCCAAGTGAAGAATTGAAAATCACCAATTAAACTATTTTAGCTTACTTAATTCTGAAACAATAAGAAAAAATCTAGCATATTTTTCATCTACCCAGCCCAGAATAACATTTTTTTAAAAGATTCAAAAGTAAAAAGATATGGAATTGTTTTTCGTCGTAGCCGAAGTTAACATCATGCAGACAAACCAGTGATACATTTACCAGAGGACTGAATCAAAACCAAACACTATGAATTTCAATCATGACAACGTATACGGCTTTATCAAAAGGTATGTTACTCAAGTCATCATTTCATAGCATTTGAGCTTATTAGAAAGGATGGAGGAAAACAATGTGAGAGGAAAATATATAACAAAAGGGACTCTAACATCATTGGAATTGTATTTCCAAAATAATATCATAAGGCATGAAATTGTTGGAATGACATGTACACAAATACTAAATCAACAAACAGAATGGAAGGAACACGGAGAAATTCCTTGATTCTATACCATAGACAATGAATAGGGGAAAACATCATTTTTTGGACGCGTAAAAAATCAGAAATTGGTATTTGATATTGGAAGTGACACTATCATTAGCAGCAACACAAATTACTTATAAACAAAACAATTACAGAGCTCTTAAAAACTTCATTTTTATTTTTAATTCCTCCTAACATAACCCAAATCTTTCAACTTGGTATCAATTAAGGGGTAAGGCTAATCATTCATTGTTAATGAGAATTCAAAATGTGCTTACTTTAAGTTCAAAACAAATTATGAAACAATAAATGCAAGAGCAATCAACCAAGAAATACCACAAATGAAAAAGAATTAAAGTTATCATAATTCATACCATTATTTTCAAGCACTTGCTTCGACGAACGCTGTTCTTGTTCATTGACAGATTCCTCAATTCTACCTTCTTTCAACTTCCTATCCTTCTCCTTCTCCAAGTTCTCCTTTCTACCAGAAGAAGATGAATCCCTATGCTTCCCACTACTCCTCTTCACCTCTTCACCATCACCATGAACCCCAACACTCCCATCTCTCCTCTTACTACTCTTCGAATCCTTCGAATCCCCAATCGCCGCCTTCGATTTCTTCAACCCATCCTCGCCGCCATTCCACCTATCTCCACCTCCACCACCACCACTCTCCCTACGCCGCTTCGACGACGAACCATACTCATCAGAATACTCACCATTCCCGTGCTGCAACAACTCCTTCGAATCCAATCTCCGTTTCTCAACACTCGAATCTTTTCCAACCTTAACCGAACTCTCTTCCTTACTCTTCCGATCTTTCGCACCAGAATCTCTTTCCGAATCAGAGTAGTCTCTCGAACTATGCTTACTTGATTTATGCTTCGAACTTCGCGGCATCGCGGAAGCAAAAACCCCAAAACCCTATTTATCAAAATTGAAATCAAATAGAGAAATAGAGAAACGAAACGAAACCCTAATTTGTCGAAACCCTAACAGAGAATGAATCTTGACCGGAAAATAGATCTCTGAGATCGAATGTGAGAAAAATTACGGTGAAGAATTTCGGGTAGGGTCGGTTAGGGTTAAAAGTGGAAGAACAAATAAATGTTGAGTTTGTTAGAACAGTACAAGAAGAAAAAGTGCAACGAAATTAAAACTCGAAAAGTTTGAGTGTTTTGTTTTTTGGGGTTTTTTTTTTTTGGTTTATCGTGTGTGTTTATGAGACTTGGGGAGGACCTTTGAGTGGGAAAGATAATGGATGATTTTTTGACAGAATTACCCTTTATAGTTTTGAGTTATGACTGTTGTATCCATGTGCGGCGTGGGGGTTATTAAATTTTAGGTTAGTGTGGCGTCCAATTAGAGATGAGACACAATGTTTCGTAGATAGGTGCTATATGATCGCTTGCAACGGCTCAAGATTTGCGTGGGGTCTTGTTTCTATTTCAGTAATTAAACCAAATCATTCGTTTTACTTAATTTATAGTTTTTCTATAATCATCCGAAAATTAAATTAAATTAATTTTGTTATTTTAAAATTTAATTTGTATGATCCCGTGAGCTTAGCTTAATTGATAGAGTATTGTATTATATCCGAAAATTTTCTAGTCTCTATATTAGTTGACAAAAAAAAATACTACATCTGTCTCTAAATATAAGACCTCGTTTGACATCTGCAAGTACGTCAATGCACAATTTTGATCATTAATATCTTTAATTATCTAGTAGTTAAAATTATAAAAATTTGATATTTTTAAAGTACTCATCAAAACAAATCAAACAAGATCTTATATGCTAATATTTATATCTATATATTATTAAAAAAAATATGGTCAAAACATGATAGATGAATGGTATAATTTAATCAAACGAGGTCTTATAAAGAGGGACGGAGGTAGTAATATATATGATCTATAAAATCTAGTTATGGGTAATATAATGAAATCAAATAAAATAATAAAAGTTATATTAAAAAATATTATTTAAATGAAATCAAATAAAAATAAAATTTATATTAAAAAATATTATTTAAAAAGTTAAAAGTTGAAGGATAATATAATGACTTTTAAAATTTAGAAAAATAAGAAGTACTAAAAACATATTTAATCTATTAAAATAAAATTTTAAATATTTTAATTTATATTAAAAAAAATAATAAAATTTAATATTTTGAAATTTCACTAGTCTTGATTCAATATGACCTAATTCCTATATATATATTATACACTAAATGATTTTTTTTTGCATTATATTGTTTTTTCGTTATACACTAATGATGACACAAGAAGATTTGAAAGCAAGACATTTACATGATCGTGTGATGAAACAATATGTGTCATAAATATCAACCACATTTGGTGTGAGTTTTTTAGTCGTTGGTGTGGTTGTTTTAGGTGTGGTGTGCTTATAGCTTGGGTTGTGTGTTGTATCTCCCAAGCTTCTTTTTGTATATTTTTGTGAACTTCTCTTGTACTTCTTATTATAGAAAATGCATTAATAATATTTTGTCATTTCAAAAAATAAAATTAAAACGAGAATGATTGGGAAGACATGAGGGGGCCAGTTGTGGAAAATGAACTTGTTTCTAAAGTTTTAATGTTGGGCCAATATGTCAAAATGATTTTGTAACATCACTTTTTTTATAATGGAGAAAAAATATAAGAGTTAAGATTAGTTAATTAATTGGTTAAGAAATGTAGGAAATAAATTGAAAAATATTCGGAACATGTTTCCGAGTCTGCAACATTGAAGACATTAAAATCAAATCTACAAACATCGTACCAAGACGGAAAATCAAAACAAACATCATACAAAGATAGAAAATCATACAACTCCACACTACAACGTGAGTAAAACAACACCGAAATAAGAAATTAAATGAAGAAAATTCAAACAAAATCTAAAAATATACAAAAAATCACTTATTTAAATAAAAAATAAACTAAGGGTCCGTTTGTTACAGATTAAAAAATAAGTGATTTTAACATTAAATAATTTATAGATTATTTTTTAGAGATTTTATGAAAAATCAGAAGCTATTTTGTGTTTGTTTACTATTAAAAAAATTACTTTTTATAAAAAAATAATCTTTAACTTGTTTGGAAACATCTATATAAAAGAGATTTTGAATCACAAAATTACCATAAAGTACAATTATTCAAATATAATATATCAAATAAAATAAATTTATGAAAAATACTCAAGTTCTTGTTTTTTCATATGACTTCATATATATAGCTACAAATAAAACCAATTTTTAAATCTTATCTTCTAAAAATAACAAACTAATCCTATAAATTCTAAACAGAATATTATTGGAATATTAGAATAATATTAAGGATATATTTGTCTCAAAATATTTGACACTTGTTTTCTCTCTCCTCTAAAATTTTTTTAAAAAAATAAGCTACTAATATCAACTTAAGATTTTTAGCAGTTTCTACTAACTATATATTAATATAATATACTAAGTAAGTTACTAATTAACCCTTTTTAAAATTTAATCACAATTATTTAAGTTTTTATTAACGTCCTTTATCGTAATTAACTAAATATGGAGAAGTTGTTTCCCACACAAATCAACAATTAGTCACAAATTTAGTCAAACAAAAAAAAATTAGTCACATATAAAAAAAACCTAATATGCTATTTGTGCTCCACTTTTTGAGTTACTTTGTTAACAAAAACTAACTAATTTTTAAAGATTTTTTTTTTGCAAAAAACAGCTTAGTGTGATACTATAAAAAAAATAAAAAACCACCTATTTTTTTACTAAAAAAAACCAACATGTTATTTGTGCTCCACGTTTTTTACTTACTTTGTTAAAAAAACTAGATAATTTTTAAGGATTTTTTTTTGCAAAGATTATTTTGAATTCTATAGAAATGAGTGCTATAAAATTATATCATGGGTGACAAAAATAGTTTAATGATGTTGTGTTTGTGCTAAGTTACTCAAATTATTAAAAAAAAAACTACCCAAAAAAAACAAAAACTAAACTAGAGGTATCCTTTCTATATAAGTTACTCATAAGGCTAAAAAGGAAGAACACAATATGGCAGTTTTCACTAAGTACCATCTCTCATCCTGACTACTACTTCTCCCTACTTTCTCCATCACTTTATCTTTGCTATTAATTTTCATGACAACATCTTTTAATTTGGTAAGTTTTTTACATTATTGTTGTTGTGACTTTTGTTCCTGTGAGTAACATAATTTTCATCGCATGCTAAATTGGATTGACTACATTTCAAGTGTCAATAGCGTTTGAAAATAGAATAATATTTTGCTTAAATTACACTACACAAATGTCATTTAGTATAAAATATGCTAACATTACTAGATGAACAGAGAAAAATATTTGACACGATCATGGATGTTGTTCGGAAGCAAAAAGGGAGAGTTTTTTTTTCCTATATGGATATGGTGGAACAGGAAAAACTTTCATGTGGAACACTTTAGCAACAGCATTACGATCAAAATGGGACATTGTTTTGACTGTAGCTTCTAGCGGAATTGCATCTTTATTGTTGCCTGGAGGAAGGACGGCTCATTCAAAGTTCAAGATTCCAGTTCCAGCACTTGAATTTTCTATTTGCAATATAGAGAAGAGAATTGAACTAGAACAACTTTTAAAATTAACAAAGTTAATTATATGGGATGAAGCTCCTATGTCACAAATTCTGCTTTGAAATTTGGACAAATCCTTAAAAGACATAATGAGTGAGGATAAGTCTTCTGCGTCCAAAATATATGGAGGAAAAGTTATAGTCTTTGGTGGTAATTTCAGACAAATCTTTCCGGTAATACCAAGAGGAAGTAGATCTGATATTTTTCATGCAACAATAAATGCCTCTTATATTTGGGATCATTGCACTGTTTTAACCCTTACCAAGAACATGCGGTTGCTAAATGGTTCATCAAATTCAAACTCTGAAGAAATTAAAAAAATTTATGAATGGATATTAAGTATCGGGGATGGAGAAGTTTTAGAACGAAATGATGGATATGAAGATATCCCAATTCCATATGAACTTTTAATTTCATAATTCGATGAACCCATTGATGCAATTGTTAAAAGTACATATCCTGATTTATTGAATCATTACATTGATGGTCAATATCTACAAAGTAGAGCTATTTTAGCATCAACAATATAATTGAGGTTGTAGATGAAATCAATGATTATATATTGAAGCACATTCCAGGTATTTCAAATTCATTAGTTGAATAGATTTAATATAATTTATAACATATGCAATTATTTTTTTACAAGGTTTTATTGTGTTTTTGTTGAATATAGGTGATGAAAAGGAATATCATAGTTTAGACTCCATAGATCGAACCGAAGAAAATGATAATGAAGCATTTGAACAGCTTACACCAGAGTTTTTAAATTGTCTAAAAACATCTGGACTTCCAAACCCTTCCATCAAACTAAAAGTTGGCACGCCAATTATGTTGTTGAGAAATCTAGATCAAGCTGAGGGGTTATGTAATGGTACTAGGTTGACAGTTACTAAACTTGGAGATCATGTGATTGAAGCTAAAATAATTATTGGAAAAAACATTGGCAATATAATATATATTCCAAAAATGTCGATGTCACCATCACAATTACCGTGGCTATTCAAGCTTATAATAAGGAGGCAATTTCCAATTATTGTTTCTTTTGCCATGACAATAAACAAGTCTCAAGGTCAATCTTTAGAATATGTTGGATTATATTTGCCAAGAGATATTTTCAGTCACGTTCAACTCTATGTGACAATTTCTAGAGTGAAGAGCAAACAAAGACTGAAGATATTAATACATGATAACGCAAGAAAATCATTGAATACTACTACACATGTTGTGTTCAAAGAGGTTTTTCATAACATCCAATAGGTAATTTAGATTCATCTCCTATTTCTCTATTTCAAATTGGAATTTTATATTGTCATTCATTAGATATAATTTCTATAAATTAATAACTGAGTTGCACTTATTCACACACACACACATATATATATATATTTACACTTTAATGCTTCAACCTAAAATAATTAGAAATAACAATTTTGTTCAATTTTTTCAAGAACTTGCCAAGACTCAAATTGTGCTCACCTTTTACACAAAGTCTTACAAATGTAGAACGTGAGTTGATCATTAATAATTCACTTCAAATTAAAGTATCTCATTTATTAAGTTGTATCTATAGATTCCATGTTGTTTTCAACAATATGTACTTTGTAATAGTATAAGTTAGATATGTATTTTTGTTTTGGTACAAAGTTAGATATGTATTTATTAATATTTTTTTTTTGACGGGATGTATTTATTAATATTAAGATCATATTTTTTTGACGGGATGTAATGTGTTGCTTCTTTTAAATTTTCTTTTGACTTCTGTTATTTTGTTTTTTTTTTTAGGATCTTTGGTTTCAATTGTTATTATTTTTCTAATTAAACAAAAAAAAATTAATAAATTAACCAACATTTTTAAAAACTACATAAGTATTTAGTACAATTAAATATAACATTTAACCATAACCCAGACCCGTGCAGATGCACGGGTTTATAACTAGTTTAGATTATTTTCAGATTCTGATTATTTTTATAAGCTATAACAAACAGATGTTATTTTCTTAAAATTGATTATTTTTTAAAAATAAGTGATTTTCATAAAAAAGCTATAACAAACGGATACTAAAAAACGATTTAGAGACATGATTTTGAATTTAAAAAAATCTACATTCAACAAATGTTCGATAAAGTAAAATTACATTCATATTGGTGGTTGAAAGCTACTAATGTTAAAATTGGTTTAAATTCACATATGTGGTGGTCGAGCCCTTTAGTGTGTATGATGAGCATCGACTAACTTCTTGTCTCTTTTTGTTCATGGTTTACATTAATTGTACCGATTTGAAATTCTTGCTTGCACAAATTGTGTTAGGGCGTTATTGTTTTTGGGTCGAGACCAGGATATTCACCGCCGAACGCAGTGGCTATTTCCTTCACTAGATTGGAGTAATCTCAAATGGTGGGATAGCTGGCCCAGAAATTGAAAATTGCTCTGTACTTAAGGCGATAATTGAATCCTCAACCCTGGTTAAATGAAGATGAACCTCAATTACTCAATGAATTAATTATCAGTTATTGTTAATAGTATAATTCATTTTTATTTATTAAAAAAATATCTTTTCCACGAAATAGATATGTCATATATGAGCGGAAGAAAATATATTGAGTCAAATAACCTAAAATATAAGAATGTCAACCTTAAAAAAACTTTAATGTCAACTTAATTTATACTTAAAAATAACTCTTTTAGAGAGTTATCACTCTCAAATGCTTTGATCCGCGACAAGTTAAACAGGAGTACATACTTAAAAATATTCGGAACATGTTTCCGAATCTGCAACGTTGAAAACTTTAAAGTCATTAAATACGCACTAAATTTAGATTGAAGCAAATCTACAAAACACCGTACTAAGACGGAAAATCAAAACAAACATCATACAAGGATGGAAAATCATACAACTCCACACTACGACGGGAGTAAAACAACGCCGAAATAAGAAATTAAGATGAAGAAAATTCAAACAAAATCTAAATATATATAAAAAATTACTTATTTAAATAAAAAATAAACTAAAAAACGATTTAGAGACATGATTTTGAATTTAAAAAATCTACATTCAACAAATGTTCGATAAAGTAAAATTACATTCATATTGGTGGTTGAAACCTGCTGATGTTAACATTGGTTTAAATTCACATATGTGGTGGTCGAGCCCTTTAGTGTGTATGAGCATCGACTAACTTCTTGTCTCTTTTTGTTCATGGTTTACATTAATTGTACCGATTTGAATTCTTGCTTGCACACATTGTGTTAGGGAGGATTATCCGTTATTGTTTTTGGGTTGAGACCAGGATATTCACTGCCGAACGCAGTGGCTATTTCCTTTGCTAGATTGGAGTCGTCTCAAAGGGTGGGATAGCTGGCACATAAATTTAAAATTGCTCCGTACTTAAGGCGATGATTGAATCCTCGACCCTTCGTTAAAGGAGGATGAACTTCAATTACTCAATAAATTAATTCTCAATTATTATTAATAGTATAATTCATTTTTATTTATTAAAAAAATATCTTCTCCACGAAATAGATATGTATATGAGCGGAAGAAAATATATTGGGTCAAATAACCTAAAATCTAAGAATGTCAACCTTAAAAAAACTTTAAAGTCAACTTAGTTTATACTTAAAAATAACTCTTTTAGAGAGTTATCTCAAATGCTTTGATCCGCGACAAGTTAAACAGGAGTACTTGGTACAACCCAACACAACAATACTTTATGTGAAGATTTGGTGAAAGAGTACTTGTACATTCTTCATCCTCCCATTAATCCATTATGGTCCAAGAGCAAACTAATGGTGTTGTTAGGGGCATGCTTGTCCCATTTTTTGCTCAATCTATCAACTACTATCACCCAAGGTTGATTAAATCGAACCAAAGAATGAGTAAAGTACCACTAAGATGTTGAAGCCACTCTTAAAATTGGGACCCTTAAAGAATGAGGAAAGTGAGGACATGCTTAAGTTCTTCACTATGGATAGCAGCACCCAATGGACATTGGAGAATAATGAGTGAATGACAAAAAAAATTAAAAGGAAAATGATAAACACCATCTTTAGGTAATGGTCAAAGAAACAAAAAAAAGTAAAAAAATCTGTAAAATTTGTGTATTATACTTTTTCAAAATAATAAAATACAATTTTCAATATAAATATTACTAGTACTTTTTAGTAATTTTTTTTGAATACATAGACGAGATGACAAAGCCACCAATAAACTCACACACACAAGTGGAGTAACCCGGGTTCAAACCCGGATCGTGAACGTCCGGCCTAACAATTTCGATATTTTTTGTCAGTTAAACTAGAACTTCTAAACTACTTTTTAGTAACTTTAACTAATACTTTTGGGATACTAGTTAACAATATCCAAATTAAAATTGGGACCATAAGAAAGATAAAAAAAAGTCATTTTAATGAATTTTTTTGTTTAGAATAATATTAAAATTGCGTACTAAATTGACACAAAAATTGTAAAGGCATTTTATTTTATGCAAATGCATTTTAATAACAAGACTCGTTGTGTTCATATTTTTTCACAGATGACTAATGTACATCTTCATTTCTCTATTTTTATTTTTTTTTTGTCAGGTAGCCTAGTGGCTAGAAAATCACCCATTAAAGGTGAAATAGTGGGTGTATCCGGGTTCGAACCCGGATCCCGGCACTTTCGTGTAATATGTCCAACCAATTGAGCTAAACTCATGGGACTATTTTTTTATTTTTAATTAAAATGATTTATTTCATACATTATGAGTTAGAGAAAAAATATTGAGTGTTTCATTTGTTAAAATAGGGAGATTTCTTATAACGACTAAACTATATTGTATTTGATTTTAAAAATAATAGGACTAAACAAATCGAAGGATAATGACTAAAGAAAAACTAATTTTTTTTGTCTTCACTAGACCAAAGAACAACTTTTTGTTCAAAAATACAATTTATCTAAAATATTAAATCAATCTTACACAATTACGCGGACTAATCTAGCAGGCATTGTGAAATTCAAATAGACGATAATCTTTGTTTTTTATCAGATAATCTAATAAATAGAATTTTACATTTTTTTAAAAATAAATAAATGAATGTATCAGAATTTAAATTACAGTTACTACATACTACCTCCGTTCCTATATGTAAGGGACAAATTAGAACTTTTTTTTGGTCCTTTTTATAAGAGACATAGTATAAAATAAAAGTTTATTAAATATACAATTCCTTTTATACCCCCCTTATGTAGTAAATAACATAATCACATTCCAATGCAATGTAATTGTTTCCAATGATACTATGACTCCGTGCAAATTCACATTCCCCACTCTTATTAATGTTTTGGCGGTGGTGCAACAAATGATTAATGATTTGGAGGGAAACTTTGTATATATATACATATTCACCGCCAATTTATAAATAACAAGAAAATTATCCTAAAGGAGAAGTTCAAAGAAAAGCAAGAATATGAGTTCTCAATGCCATAGAAATTTGAAAAATCTTTTTGATTTGAATCAATATCCTCAGACTGAGGATTCATACGAAGATATTTTGATCGTTGAAGAATCAGATGTAGAGAGCGACGAAGACGAAAGACAACCTGTCATTAGAAGGAAGCAACAAACACGACATGAAAAAGATGCAGAGGAAGAAGATGTTTTCAGTCGTGAACATGAAGTTGTTATGGATGGGTTATGACTTTGGAAGATGTAGAGGACAAAGCTGTTAAGGACTATGTTATGGTAGCGCAAGAGCCAAAGAAAGAATATTGTATCAGTCATTTACATGTTGCTAGTCATTTACATGTTGCTGTTAAGGAAGAGATTAAAACTTTGTTCAAGTTATATTTTGGTGAAATATAATTATATTTAAATGCCATGGATTATGTAATGTTTTTTTATTGGATTTTCTTATGATGTTATTCTGTCATGAATGAATGAATGATTATTTCAAATCTGAAATTGGTAAAAATTGGGAATTAACCTTCATGGATAGATATGAAACAACTCATTGTAATGATAATTAAAGTGCATATAATAATGTTACTGACATAGATCAACGATAACCAGTTGGAAAATAAAAATTGTTCTAAGAAATAACACTTCATTCTTGGTCATTTTAATCAAGCATCAAAATTTTCAAGATATTCAGTGATTTCTTGAACTAGCGAAGGATCACAACTCATTTGAGTAGGTATGCCACCTTGGTTATATAGCATATCTTTCTTCATGTGGGGGATTTTGTATTTGTTGGATCCTTTATTCTTCATTATTTCAATCATGCATGATTGAAGAGTACAGAAAATTTTATCAGATTGCACAGTAGAAAATTCATCAAATGCTTTTTGAACAGCAGCAATAAGATCATCAATTGACTTCACTGGTTCCTTTTGTTGCAAAGATTGAATTGCATTGAAAAAGCCTAAGTCCAAGACATTCAAATCAGGTGAATTTGGAGGTTGGCATGTCAATTCAATGTCAAACTCACATTCACTCGCTGCTCGACAAAAATCTGGATCATCTTTACTAATATGAGACCTTGCGTTATCTTGTTGTATGTAAATTTTCTTTCCTACATCTTCTCTTGGCCACATATTAGTAATGGCAGGTAAGACTTTATTTATCAAGAATGTCTTATTCACCTCTCTTGTCACAGACGCTATAGGTTTCGTTTCTAATGTTCCCGCAACTCTGTTGACACTACTCCTTCTTGCTGGCTGTTCATACACAAAAGGAAACATACCAACCTTCCCTGAGAATCTTGGAATGTTTTCATTGTCCAACCTCGGTCTAGTCACCGCACCTAAGAACATAACCTTCGTTATAAAATTTTTGCTTTTACATGTTCTGTGTGGCTCTTCTTCATCCACATGCAAGTAATTAGTGACTTTGTTTCTTGTGATATAGAACCATTTTTCATCGATATACACAATATTATGCATAGAATTAAACTTTGGTTCATGAGGTAAACTGCTTTTATCAATCATTGACATACAAAACCTTAAACGAGCAATCATATTATCCTCCTTTAAGAAAGGCTTAAGTGTGCTTGTATGACGTTTTATAACTCCAAGTTTATGCAGCCTTACCAATGATGTCTTTGGAATGTTCAAGGCATTAGCTAAAGATCGATATGTAGACCGTTTTGATAATGGAATTTGACGCATACTCTCAAAATCTATTTGAACTCTTTTTCTACCACAATTTTTTGTTCTCTGATGACAAGGATCACCTGTTTCAACATATTGTTTCCAAATACGGTAAATTACACTTCGTTGAACATTGTAAGATGAAGCTACTTTTTTAACTACACCCTTTCCAACTAGATTACCATTGATATCACTCGAGCAAATCAACATTTGACATATAGACCACCTATCCTCATTGTTAAGAAAACCACGTCTTGTAGTATTACATACAATATCTTTACCAATATAGTTAAATTCAAACCCTCAAAAAGTCAACTCAATGATCTAATATAAAATAAACTAGAAAAGGCTCACATTATTTATTTATTTTTTGACTCAATTTATAATTATATTTTATACTAAAATAATTTTTTGATTAAATTAAAAGAGATTCAAATCATTATTGTAATTTGTAAACTCAAATATAATAAACTCTCTCAAAACATCAAATCAAGAATCTTTATATTAATTGTTAGTTGGTTAAATGATAATTGACATTAAACTTAATATAGAGCTGGAGCACCACAATTCGATCCCTTACAACCAACAATCAAAAAGAGCTCCAAATCAGTTCGTTAAACTAGTTTAGAAGATCTCATCAAAAGTTAAGTTGAGTTAGTTAGTTGTACCCAAAAAGGATAAAGGTGAATTAGGAAGTACTTAGGGATAAAATAAGAGAGAGAGATATTTAGAGAGGCAGACGTTGACGCGCGAGAAACTCGTGTCAAAACGTTCCCGGCGTTCTGTTGCACGCAACTCTCTCACGCACGCTTCCTTCCTTCTATATTATTACTACATCGCCATTCACCAACACTTGTTTCTTCTGCATCTCTCGCTGCTCTTTCTTCCCCTTTCCCATTCATTCTGGTGATTCATTCATTCCTCATTTTTCATTATTATTATTATTCATTTTTCTAATTAAGCTTTTTCCATTGCTTTTACTTTTCTGATCGATCGTCACCTTCTTCAATTTATCTTTCAATTTCGCCATTTTTTCCAATTTCTATAGATTTCGAGCTCACTTTTTTTTATGATGGAGAAAATTTAAAAGCTAACATTAGTTAGTTAATTAATTAATTGGTTTAGAAATGTAGGAAATAAATTGAAAAACGAAACCGTCCTTAGTCTATGTTTGGTATTAGAGTGGGATGCCAGAATCATGGCAAACCACCGTGATTTTTCAGAAGCTACAACTTGCAGCTTCTTTTTGTAAAATCACGGTGAGTCACCGTGATGTGATTCTGATACTCCATTGTAATACCAAACATTAGTCTAAGTTGGGAACTGAGTTTGTTTGCACATATTTGGGTTTTCTATGTTGCGAGAGAAACCAAGGGATGTTTTTTGAAGAATATCAATTTGAGACAACAGTGCAATGAGTAGTTAATGGTATACTCATTATTCGTCAACTGAATTTAGTTAACCACGATTTCAGGTGTTCCAAGTACACGTATATTTGAACACTTGGAAATCAAGGTTAATCATGTTTAAATCTGTGGTTAATAAAGTTCAGTTGATGGTTAATAAGTTGCGACATATAATATACTATACATTAACCAAATCTAACATTTCATTAACCGTGTGTGAAATGCGTTAGCCATTTCAATAGTTGTCGAAGTTTGTTGTCCCAAATTGATGTTCAAATGATGTTTCTGATATACTATATAGTTCGTGATAATCACATACTTTGCCGCTTTCTCTCTGTATGTACATGCACCATTGATGTGGCATTTGAAAATTTTGTTATATACTTATGTAAAATTAGTTTGTTTTATGCCTTCAATTTAATTTTGTACTATTGATGAATAATCTGTGAAAATTTTCTGATAAATACAGTTATCCTTTTTTTATTATTTGTCTATCAGAGGTTTGATCAATGGCACTGTGTAGAACTGGGCCATGCCCTATTTTGGAGAGTAATAGCCTAGCTTACTCACATATAAATTTGTCGACAAAACTTGTTTTACCTGTTCCCCTGCGTTTCGCTGGACAATCATCTAGGATAGGCAAAAGAAAGCACAAGGGAGTATGCAGTTCATCACTACGGAAAGCTGCATCTACTTCTTCAATGGAGTCGCAAGAACAGGATCCAAATACCCTTTCGGTTTGCTTGGAGGAGGAAACTGATCATGTTATAAGGTTCAAAATGTCAGACTTTAAGATTTTAGATCATGTTAGCATTGGCCTTGGTGGACGGGTATGAAATTTAAATAACTTTACGATGTGTCATGACTGGATTAATATTTTTAATGCCGGTTGTCTCATCGATTAAGTTTTGCTATAGGCGGATGAGGTGGTTTTTGAAGGCAAGGTGAAGGACAGTGGTAGGTAAGACAATTCTTTGTTTGGTTCGAGTTATATAATTAGTTTTGATCACAGTAATCTGTATTTATTCATTTTGTCCTCTGCAGCCCTTTGTATAACACAAGAGTTATACTTCGACAACTTTATAGTTCCCAAGCTCAGCGTCGAGGCAAACGTGCAATAGAGGTATGTTTATCTTGTAGCATCTCAATTAAATATTTCTCACATCCCTTCACAAATTTTTTGTTTGCTATTCTTTAAGGTATTGAAGAAGCTGGTTCGCCGTAAACTTTTGTATCATTCTTACTCAATGCAAGTTCATGGATATATCTCTTTGCCTGCAAATGGTGATAGCGATTCATTTATCCTAGTCCACGGGGTAGGTCTTAATCTTAGTGAGTTTCATTATCTTATTTTTTTCATATATGTTTGATTGTATCTGGTTCTGAATGTTGTCTATTTGAGTCCTTCTGCCCCTTCGCATAAAAAGAACCACTGATGTTCTTTTTGGTTCAATACCTTTTCCTTTCAGTATCATGGTAGCTTTTCTTTGAGACACTGGCTTCAACAGTCAGATTGGCTTCAAACTTTAGAGGCCACTCTTGCACTGGACGAAGAATCTGTTAGGAAGGTAGGAGAAGACACGACTGGAGGTCCCGCAATTTCTAGGCAGTTGCGACTTATTCGAATATTGATGAGAGATCTTCTAATTGGAGTATGTTTTTAGAAATTATAACTTCAACGTTTTCTTTTATGAAAGGCATTTCTAATCATAAGTTTTTGAATACTTGCACAACAACATGAGGAGTAATATTTTCTACCATGGTTTACTTCAGGTAAATTATCTGCATAGTCACGGTCTTGCCCATACAGAGCTGAGGCTGGAAAATGTGCATATAAGCCCAATAGACAGACATATCAAAGTAAGCATAGTCAATCTCTTATAAATAGAGTCATGTCAACTCTTCATTCATTTTCCTCTCTTTCATTTGAAGCGTGGATTACCTTTGCGGTCTGGCTGATCCTAGAGATGGTTTTGCACATCATGTGTGCGCTGTACACTCAGTGTCACAACATACCTAGAAATTTGCTTTTGTTGCCAGTTTGAACATTTCTGTTGTTTCACATAAAACAGAAAATGTGATAAAAAATGCAACAGACTGTAGGAAGGGAAAAAACAACAGATAAGATACATGACATATACTTGCTGTTTGATGGCTTCCATTGGGCTGAATGGCTGATAATTCTTAGCTCTGAATGTGTGATATATGTAATCCAATCCAAGTTACTGGATTCAATAGTTGGTGTTTCTTCATGTATGGTCCAGTCAACCTTTCTTCTCATGCTTGGTTTGACCCAAAGTGTTTACTTAACAGGTAGGTATACTGGGAAATGCCGCTGACTTTTGCGAGGATGGTTCAAATAGTGGCTCTATGGAAAACACGGACAGGCGACAGATGATGATTGCATTTGATATGAGGTACGGCCTAGAAAATTGTCAGTGAAATTTGTGTGCAACTATATAATCTTTTTGATACCCGATTATGTTGTTGCAAAGATGCGTGGGTTTCATAATGGCAAAAATGGTAATGGGAGAACTTCTGGATCCTTTGATCTATGCAAAGTTCAAATCATTCCTCACACAGGTATGACAAGTTAACCTTGTATTTTAATTTTAGCTCTTTGACTGTTTAAAAAGTACATTTTTTTGAAGGAAATGTAAAAACTACTTGACCCAAATGCATTTTAGTCTGAAAGAAGTGTGCCAGCGCCTTCATGTCTCTAATATATGCCTCATACGAACTAAGACCTAAATAATTTGTTCTTTTTTCCCCTTTTTCGTAAGCTGTTCATTTACGTGAATTCATTATTTCATTTATAGCAGAACATAACATAAACCATTATCATGAAAATTTGAAGATTCAAATGTTGAAATAAGTGGTCATTTGAGAATAATACTATTTGTTGGTCTACTGTAAGTGAACACTCATCCTCAAATTAACTTTTTTATTACATTTCTGGTATTACCATAATAAGATATTAAGTAGTAGACCTGATAATTCAAATTAAATATGGAAACCAGTCATGATATATAAGAAAATATTGAACCCAATACTAAAAGTCAAAGATAATCAAAGTTGCCCTAACAAATGTAGATATTTTGATATATTCTAACAAATATGTAGACAAATGTGCTTCAAACATAGCGAAATAGATCATAAAATCGGGCCATGAAATGATGTGAATTTTCTAATGATAGTTCTTTCTACATTAAACTTTAGGGCAATGATCCTTCATGTTTGCGACAGCTTATGATGGAAATCCTTGGTAGAAATTCTCCATATGGAAATGCTGGCTTACAAGTAAGTATACAAGCACACTTAATCAGTGAAAGTGGCATAGTATTTAGTGTTCCATTCTTGTTTTCAAGAACTTTTAATGCCTTTATTTAATCTAGTATTATTTTCTTGCAGATGCTTGATAGGAACTGGGGTGCTGGTTGGCACCTTTTATCTTTATTGCTTGCAACCAAACCTTCTCTGAGGATAAGGTATGCCACTAAGCCTTGATGCAGTTTCTGCCTATTTTTATTTTTATTTTTATTTTGACTAAAAAGAACAATATTATTCATTCAAATTCATAGAGAGTACATCAATCGAAATCATTACATATTCATTCCCCTACATTGAGCTGTGATTGTCCTGAAAATATGTCAAGATTATAAAAAATAAAAACTGTAGGGCTGAAGAAGAAAAATCAGAGATACAAAAAAATCATAAAGAAAAGTGTTCAAGTTTCTTTGGTCTTTCAGGAGACTTGATCTTTTGGCAAATTGTAGCTAGTTTCTCAGACAATTTTGAAAACACAAACAGCATTTGATTAGATATATTAGTTTGATATTCCCAAGATTGAAAAACTGCTGGTGTTAACCATGTGAACTGTTATACAGTTGTTTGGATGCTCTAAGGCACCCATTCCTTTGTGGGCCAAGATGGCGAGTAGTCCCATCGATGGATATTATCAGATGGGGTCTGGGTTGTACTGCAATGCGTATTAGTGAGGAGTACATTTATCGTCAGCCTCAGGTATTCATCCAAGGATGGTCCCATACATGCAATGTGTTTCTTTGTTACATCTTGAGTCTTGAGTGCCGTATGTTTGTATAAGACATTTTTATATATTTGTTGGTGTTTGATGTCTTCAAGTTTTTCCTTACTAAAAGTTACATTTGTATATTCAAATTAAATTATTAAACGCAGTAGATATGCATTAGAGTTTGACTGATGGGTATTTTCTGTGTTTCAGCGCAGTAGGCTTGCTCACTTTATTGATTTGATGGAGATGTTGAATCCGCATCCAAAGCCAAAGGTAATTTAGGAGTAAACACTTTCATGTATATTTTTCCTCGTATTGTTGCTTCTACAACGATTTTCTTTGAAATAGTTCCATTTCTTCAATCACTAGAATCAAATACTTCACTGACAAGACCCTTAGCCATTCTTCCCATGGTTGTCAAATTGTAGAATAAACTCGTAGAATCATATGATTCTTTCTATAAATCATAATCGAGTTAAGTCACGCACTAACTTGTTTCTTTGTGAACCTAAGCAGACTTGTATAGAATTGCAAGCTTGAACTTTGAAGATTATTGAGTATGTGTACAACCAACACAATAGTTAAAACTACCCAAACATGCCAAAAATAACAATTGTTTAGTGCTTTTTAAAAAGACCTAAAAAGCAACTGCTGAATGAAAATGCTCTGTAGTGCACAAAACATTAATCTCACAATTGCAGTACTCAGGCTCCATGGAAACATCTAATTCTAATGTGCCAATGTGATTGCATCTGTAAAAGAGGTGAACAGTATTGTATCTGAGTTCAACCCCATGGTTCCCGACATAAACAAAGTCACAAACTAGAAGACACAATTCATGAAAAACCCATAATTGAAAGTTCACAATGAACCCAACTGGCCAATGAAAACAATCACAAATTTTAATGCTAATGTTATGCAAACTTACATTCCATTATTCATGTGTTCAGAACTGGCTGGAGTTGCTTCCAGGCAAATGGCGTCTATTATACTGCACTGGAAAGCATGTTGGGTTGACCCTTCGGCAACCTCCTGTCCGTGTACTAGTTGGAGATTTGTATTTAACTGTTACAAGAGAATCAAAGTTGAAGGCCAACCTTTCCTTCGTCTCTGACATTGGATTCTCAGTCATGATCGGTCAGGACTGGCCTCATGACAAAGCTGGTAAAAAAGGAAGATTACAGGTGAACTCTTCATTTACACTAAGAGCTGGGAGACGGTTATATCTAAAGCAAGACAATACATCCGAGAAGCTCTCCTTTCGCCCTTCCGGCAATGAGGAGGCTTTAGCTCAGAAATTTACCAGCAAAAAATGGAGAAAAATTACCCCTTTCAAGGAGTTCCCATCAAGTCTCCCTGCAGCCAAGTTTGCATCAGGTGATATTGACGTGACAATGAATCTTGATGACCCTTTAAATCAAAACATGGATACTGTAAAAAATGTTCTTCAAGAACTAAGAACACAAATTCCCCCTGAAATATTTGATTTGTCAAAGATTGTCTGTGGAACTTATGTCGATTCAAGGCTGCTTGTTCTTCGAGGGGTTAACGGATCAGCTCTCTTATTTACGAGGTCTTTTGTGGATAGAAACAGTTCTAGTTAATTGTTCTTAGAGCAATTCACTTATAGCTTGATCCATTTGTGATCTGAAACAAAACGTTTTCCTCCCACTCAGCAGCAAAAAAATGCTCCCCTTAGGTTTCTCTTCCCTATAGTTTGTTCTTATGATGGGTCGTTAAATGTAAATTTGTAGAACTAGCACTCTTTCAAGTAAATTGTCATAGCATTGTATATATACCAAACCAAACCATTGATTAATTATCTGAAATGTTTTTCTCAAGCAATATGTTATAGTTAGGAATTGTAAGCACTCATTCATAAATGTATCAAAATAACGATAACGATGGTCCTGAATAAAAAATATGAAATATTTATACCATTTCTTTGCAATTAAATATTTATATCACTTAATAAATTCTCATGGATACTTAAATTAAATAACTTGATGTTATTTATTTAAAACTTGTAAAAACTTATATAATTTGAAAGGGTAATCTAATAAAAATATTTTCTTATATTTTTAATAATATATTATCAAATAAATAATGTAATAACTTACCAAAAAAATAAATAATGTAATAAAGTTTTAACAATGGATTGATTGATAAAGAATATGAGCTTCTTCAACAAGTGGTCAGTCAGAGATATCGTCAAAGATTTGATATCTGCTTCTTATGTATCGAAAAAATTATAAACTAGATAGATCAATTATTGAATGAATTAAAAAACAAATTTTCCATTGTATTAATGATTAGAGGGAATAATATAAGAAAATTAAACCCCAAAAAATCAAAAGGGCAAAGCAAGCAAGCTAAGTAGGAAATGTAAGTAAATACCCGCAACTGCGATCAGGAGAGACTAAAATCACTGCTAAAATCACTTGATGCCAGAACTGACTCTCCAAACTAGATTAAACTGGTGGGGAAAACTAAAAATAAATAAATAAATAATAATAATAATACCTTGTTCGAAAAAGTAAATAATACCAAACTCACAAAAGTCTGCTGTCAAAAAAAAAAAAAAAAAACCAAACTCACAAAAGTAGATAAATAAATACAAATAAATGGATAGAGAGTGGGCATGAGGGAGGGGCACTGAAATTAAATTGTTTATAGATCTCATCAACTATCTAAAAAATTTACAATTATTTTCTTTCTCAAATACTAATAACATGATGTCATGTTAGGGAAGGAGAGAAGGGAGATTATGGTTATGGCAGCCACCCAACCACCAGATGTACAGGTAAATACCCTTATAAATTATTTATGATTTTTTAAAAATTCTTTAGAATTTTTTTTTTGACCAATCTTATTTTATGTGTAAACAAATACAAATAGTTGCTCGTTCATCACAAATTTTTTTTTGGTAAGACTCGTTCATCACAATTCACAAGTAGTAATTGATTGAAACGGCCAAGATTATTTTTTATGATAATGATGATTATTTATGTGGTATGATATGATTGCTTCGAATTAAACCTTTGACAAAATTAAGGTATTGTATTATTTCATTTCATATCAGCAGTATCTTGCATGTATTCACTAGTATCAAAATAATAAGATACTCCTACGGCTTTAACTCTGAAATTCATAGGATTTGGCAGACCATTTTTTCTTTTACTACTTTTAGACGAAATCACAATCACCCATTAAAATTTGCATACTAGTAAAATTTTAGCTTCGATGAAATTTTAGATTTAAATATGAATAAAGTTAGAGTTTAAAAGACATGCAACGTCAATATAAATTAATTTTATACTGACTGCTAATAAGAATGGTTCAATTTTAAAAAAAATGGAGTTAAATGAAGTGATATGGCGGAAAACATGATTGTGATTGGATGACACTGTAAAATTATTTTATATTGTTGGTACATATTCCTTTTTATCAAGTTATGTGATTTAATAATATCAGCATTTAACCGGTAAATTAAGATTTATATTATGGACTAATATTTGTGGACTTGCCATTTTTTCTTTCAAACTTAATGAAAGTAGAAAGAATGAGTTTCACCCCATAAACAATTAATAGTTATTATTTTTTGAACAAAAACAATAATACTAGTTATTATTATTATTGTTGTTATTTTTTAATTTAATTTAATTTAATACTAGTTATTGATTGATTGTCGGTATGATATTTTTCATGACAATGCACAAAAATTAAATTCTTATTATTTGTTTTAATTTGGAAAATAATCTACTCCCTATTGTGGTACTATATAATGAGTTGAACATAATTGTATGGACACTATTCTTTCAAGTTATTTTATTGGAAAATGATGGGGGCACTAGCTTTTGTCCATATCTTTCTATTTATTTTTAAGGAGGCCTCAAAAGCCACTAGCTTTTTGTCCAGTCTTAAATTGGACACACTCACCTCTCACAATCAAATTTGTTTAGCATAATTTTTCAATAGTTATATTGTTTAAAATAATAATTAATCCATCAGAATATTTGTGTGTCTGTGTTATTAGTCTATCAGCAAAAATAAGAAGTGAAGAATTGCAAGATTCTATCTATCATCCAACTTTTAACTATTCATTAGTTCATTCTCACGAATCGGATCTATGACCACCTGCTTAAAGGTCTAAGACGCTTACCACTTATATCAATTCTTTGTTGGTAAGTAATTGAAGTGTTATTGATAAAATAGTAACTAATACTAATATAATATTGCATTGAATTTCAAATGCAACAAGTAAATAAGAACAATTTTTTCTACAAAAGGATTGGAGACATCAAGAGCCAAATGGTGTTAAATGGTAAATAAAAGTAACAATTGGCTGAAACATTTACAGAGACATCAAGAGCCAAATGGTGGTGCTAAATGTAGTATATAGCTTTAGTTAGACCTTGATGAATGTCAAAAGGGAAAAGAAAACCACAAAAAACTATGTTTGTTTTCTTTTTGTTTGATGTTATTTTGGTTTGATAAAAATTACTGATTTGGTTTAACTAAGAGATTTTTCCCTGTAGAAGAAGGGATGGGTTAGTGCTTGCTTGCTCCTCAAGGAGAGGAAGCAATACTTGTTGTCCTATGATCTTCATTTTTCATCTGTACACAGTACAATCCTTCTTAATTCATGAATTTCCTGCAATTTGGAGCTTTACACATGCAAGGGACTTTAAATTCATCTGGCTCATCAGGATCAAACAAGTAGTCGTAGCTGCACAAAACAAAATAACATCAAAATGCAAGTGCACACAACAAACATGCAGAGAGAGAGAGAGAGATGTATATACGTTAGCTCGTCACCAGCAGATACGCTAGTCTTAGCAATGAGTACAATCCGGCTCTCATCATCGCCCACACTCATGATCCTTGCATAGCAATTTGGCATACACTGTATGAACATGAACCAAAGAACCAGTAAGTCAATTATGCAGAGTGTGTGTATAAAAATATGTTCGAGTTAGGTTGACTCACAGAATGATTGATTAGCCGTGCTATATTCCCTTTATCAGTAGCATCTACCACCACTTCTTCACTTATCTTAAACAGCTGCGAAAATAAGGGGGTTGAGGGATTTTAGTGTGATAACATATGATTATGAATAAGGAGATGACCGTGATGCTTTCATATGCAATGATAGTGAAATTAACTCACGTAGCAATCTTTCCCTTCTGCTCTATAGCGCGCCTCTCTCAGATCAGCAATACTGCGTCTTACTTGTTCACCGCGATATTCAAGAACCTGATTAAAATTAAATCAAACTCATTATTTTTTGCATTAAAAGGTAATGATGATGTGATTTACAGTGAAATCTATAAAGTACAACCGATACAGGACAACGATTTCATAAGTCATCATATGTTGTACTGATGATTGATCCAACAGTTCAACACACAGGAACATGTTGTGTTTCTTTTTATGCTATCATACTAGTTTATGAAATTCATACCATTTCACCTTCTTGAATATTCCTACGTGCAAAGAGGCCCCATCCATGTATGCCAGATCTACCAAAGCAAACCCGTTCATTTTCGGTTCTCTGCAATCATACAAGTGAACCGGCAAAACAGTTAGAAAATAAACCACCGAAACCAATAATCTACCTAAGAAAGAGAAGTACCTGCAGGTGGTAAAGACGTTCTCTGAAAGAAGAAAAAGCTTGAGGCTCCTCCGAAACTTTCTGCTTGAGGGAAAATTATATGGAAAAAAGTGAGGACGAAAATAAGAGAGAGAAAGGGGCAGTTAAAATCATAAAATCAACCTTAAAGAGTTAATCAATAATGTCTGATAATTTCAAGAAGGTAAGAGATTTACTCTGTATTTATTCAAACTCTGTATTGCATCTAAAGGATGGTGGCAGTGACCTCTCGCTGTATGATAAACGGCTTCATCTGCAGCTCTCTAACAAGTAGAATAAATAAAAATGAGAGAAAGTTGAACATTTGTTTTATAAAAAAAGACAGAATTTAGAGGAACCAGTGGATAAAAAGCTACAACATGAAGATAAAGAAAAATGAACATGATATTTCATGATTATGTCAACAAGAAGAAAAAATAATCCATGCAAGCTGCAGCAGGCACATTTTGGTGAGATGGCATTACTCGTCGGCAAATTGCATATGGCCCATTTGTTACAGATTATGAAAACCGATTTTCGCATTCAATAATTTCGAGAATATTTTTAAGAGATTTTTAAGAAAAAAATAGGTTATTTTGTGTTTTTCTACCATAATGAAAATAATTTTTTTAATCTACCAAAAATGATTTTCAAGAGAGCTACTTAAAACAACTTTTCATTTGAAGTAGTTTAAATTTTCTTCCCCTCAGATTCCCAATTTTGTAAAAAGTTAGAACAAAGATATGAACGAAAACTTTCAAAAGTAATTATTTTATTTTAATTTTTAAAAGTGTTTCTTTAAGAACAAAAAACTGTAACAAACGGGCACTTAATATATCTTTTATAAATACAATCCATGCTTGCATTATTTATGTTTTATTTACAAACATTCACCAGTATGAACAATTTACTCCAATTTACCTGTTTCATATGATTTGTTCTTTTAAAGATACGACACCTAGCCGCGGAGAATGGATCATGCTCAGGGTTATCAGTAGGAGTCTCTTCTTTGTTTATTATGGTAGATGAGATTAATCTTGATCCACCTTTTTTCTTTAGGAGAAGGCTTTTGGTTGAAATTACCCCATGAGGGGTTTGCAAAATCAAAACAGTGTCAGGATTTGGAGCTCTGCAACAAATAACAGATATTATTAAGATGAAAGGATGAAGGGTAATCTTTTTCTTAGTTATAATTGAGGGTTACATACCTGTGATAAGCACAGTACGAAACCATTTTTGTTGTTTGCTTTCCATTTTTCTTCAAACAATGCAACTGCATTTAAAATGGAGAAAATTTAATTAATTATCGGCAGTTCTGCATAGATGAAACATTCAATAATACAACAATCAAGTTTCATTCCATTGATGGAGTTTGGATACATGGTTGCATTGAGTCTCATCGATCTTATGAGTTTGCTACTCTTATAGCATGAAAACGACATTTTACCAAATGTTCTATGAAGATGACTGGCGAGTCTCTATAACCAGTCATCAAACCGTTTTGTTAAAGAAAAAAGCTTAACTCAATCCAATAGAAACCTCACCTCCATTCGGTAACCGGCCCTGGATGCACACATTGCATGGAAATAAGTGGAACACTTGCAACACTGAGTGCAGGAACCATGGATTTGCTTGCAAATAACACAAATCTGAAATTCAAATAATGCAGACCTTAGTTGTATTTATTAGACTGAACCAAGAAACGTCTAATGATACATTTTCTGACATCACTTTCCAGGGGGGATTTTTATTAACCAATAGCTTTACCTTCACAAAAGAATTTGATGGAATACTAAGAATACCCAAAGCAGGTTCCATCTTCTCATCACTGGCAAACGAGACTTCAGGTTGAAACCAAGCACAGGTGACATGAACCCATAATGTGTCAATATCGGTTGGCTTTAGAGCACCACCTGGGAATACAAACATTGTTAAGAGAACAACATTATAGACATAAAGTAGCATGGCAGAGATGAAAACCTACCAAAATATCTTCATGATAAATAACTTGAAATTTTCTGTAATAGTTAAACTTTTATGATGTGGCGATACAATATTGAATAATATGAGTCAAAATATAACTCATACTAAGAAGGTTGGGAAAAACTCAGCCATGCTTTCTAAAACTGAATTATTTAGGCATATATAACTTATAAGGTTAAAAGAATCAAGTTGGGCAGTTACAAAAATTAGATTATACTTATTGGTTGATAATGTAAGAAAGTTTTACATGTATAATAGATCAAATTAATATAATTATAAAAAAGGGGCAAAAAATTCACAACCAAGAAGATTAAAAACAGATTTAGAGTTGTTGTTTCAGATTATTTTGAGATTTTTTTAAATGAAATCATGTATAGAATTTTCTATTTCTTTGTTTCAGCTTTTAGAAATAATCAGAACGTGAAAATAAAAATCTTAACTCTTCTGATTATAATGAAAAAAGATTTTCAATAGTTTCTGACAAAAAATTTTGATTTTGATGAGTTGTAGATGAGAAAGAATGTTAAAGAGATTTTTTTATCATTATAAAAAAATTTGCATTGCATAAAATTTTCTATAAAATATTCACTATTTTACCGACACAAAAATCACCTTTTTTTAAATATTAAACAAATGGATTCTTATATACAAGATTAAAAAAACCCGGCAACACAGTTCCAAAAAATAGAATCCACAAAGAAAAGGTGCATCAACATCAATCAAAACAAATAAAAAGATAATGACTATATACCATATCTTTGAAATATTGTGCAAGACAAACCTTTTACAGGACAAAGACAACACTCCCGCTTGATGTTAGGTGTTTCACAGGCCTTACAGACCCAAGATGTAAAGTCTTTAACATTTTTTGCTCCATAGCATTCTTGGTGAACAGCTATTTGACATCTATAAAATATGTAATGCACTTTTGTATTAATTCAAATGCAATTCATCATGCATAGTGCTTCATTGCTCAAGCTAGAATATGAAGGAAAACATGTCTGATGTTAATCACAATATTCTTCTAAATAAATAAATAAATTACCTGATGCAAATGATGATTTTATTGTAGTCCCAGTCTTCAACCCATCTACAAACAGCACAACGCTCTGTAGTCCACTTAGCATAGACAGGTTCATACTTCTCTGTCAGAAAAAAGTTTGTAGTACGATTATCACTATGAGAACATACGGCAAACTCATAATATACCAATGTTGTAACAGGGAAGGAGAAAAAGAATACCTTTCAAGAAGGCAAGCAACTTGTGCTTCCTTTCCTTTAAAGAAGGTTTTTTAGGTTTGACAGAAACTTGAGCATTTGCATGACTCTCTGCAACCTGCAGCATCTGAGTTTCCAAATAGCATTATATTAGCAATATTTTAGTGTTAGAAAAGTTAGTATCATTAGTATTTTGACACTGATGACTACAAAAAAAAAATTATAAAACTATTGATATTGCTGAAAGAAGATAATTTGAAATCTAAGAACTAGTCCTTAAGATGAGGAAATTTAAATTATAATTATAATAACAATAGGCAGCATATAATATTCTTTCTACTTATACTCCCCCTCAGCACTTAACTATAAGCAAAAAAGCATCTATATTTTTTTTTGGGCGTAAACCAGATAGCCTCTGCGCGCAGCTGCAGAGACTAATTCCTCGAGCCTTGTAGGACCCATTATAATATACCCTTAAATTAAGTCTTTAATATTGTGAGTAGATAACCATTATACTTAGGGACAAGTTAGCAAATGTATTTCCTTTTTTTACATGAAATCAAGAAAAATAATTCCACTTAACTTAACTACCATTTCTTTTTTTTTGACAAAACTTAATTTAACTACCATATTTTAAAATGTGAAAGTAGGTATTTTTGCTTATAGATGAGACCATGGAAGTATTGGTATTGTAAGCCAATAAGAATATTAAATTCATATTTTTCATTTTTTATATCAAAACGAATATATATATATATACATACACTACATAGTAGGTAAACAGACAACAAGATGTGCCGCTGCCCCTTTTTGGATTGCAAAACTCATTCTTTTGTAATTGTATAAAGCATGCTGAATTATACAATTACAAAGAGGTTGGGAAGACACTTGAACAGTTTCAATAGAATAAAATAATCAATACTATATTATTGTATTTCCAGAGCAAAAAGATGAGGAATATTATGCATCAAAGTTAAGTAAGAGTAATATATACAAACCCATTGTTCCAGAGGTAGCCTAGAGTCTTTCACGGTAATGCTTGTTTTCCAATTTCTTAATTTGGAACCGGTGTGTCGTTCCCATTCGCTAAGCGCTTGCTTTTCTGGCCCACAAAAACCACACTTGCACACAACTCTGAAGGAGAAGAATATGTATCACATCACACAATATAAAATAAAATTATAAAAAAAGACATCAATTCCTAATATACAAGTAATAAAAAAAATGGTTTATCCCTTTCCATAAAAAAAATGGTTTATCCAAAAAGAGAAAATCAGCATCAATCAATTTGAAACATGATAACGTAGTTTAAATGATAAGCTACGTTAGGAAAGCAAAAACAATCATGTCCGAGACTTTTGAAGGAGTTTGTGCTTACAAGTGTAGGCTTGGAAAATATGTGCCTTCCACACCATTGCAGAGAACATTGACCTTATTTGAAACCATAACCTGCCCACTGTTTCTGTTCGATTTGCACAAAAGCATCCAATACGGTTAGAAAAATACATACTATAAGAAAAATGACTTCTTTTGTTATGTAATACCAAACTAAATATTCTAAATTGATATATAAACTTGACCCCAACAGGATGGACTTCACGAGAACTTAACATGAAATCATAAGCATAAGCTGCTAAACTAGGGCTGGAGAAGACAAAAAAAGAAATATGATAGACTCACTTGGTTTTTGTCTTTGTTGTTTTTTCTGAATCAGATAACTCAAATTCAAACTTGCCTCTGCACGTAGGGCAGTAATAATCGGTGTTTTCAAGATCCTTCAAAGAAACAGAATATACCAATCAATAAAACGCCAAATGTCATTTTATGAACATTGAATACCGAGAAACGACAATATTGCGATATTAAGTAACGGATAAACCTTGAAACGGTTTCTAGAAATTTTGTCACATTCGGCGTGCACCCACACTTTACATCCATCACAGCGCACCTGATTCCAAGGGAAGATCCCAAAGGTCAAAAATATTAATACCTACAAAAAGCGACAGTCTTCCGGCAGAAACAAAAGCCTTAATTAGCTAACTGAATTTAACTAACTCACCCAGCTTCCACTATCCGAATGATTCGAACCTTTCTTGCATATGCCGCAATTATGTTTTGATTTTGTTAACTGCCAAAAGTAAACGACTTCAAAAACGACAAAATATGGAATTTTCAAAACTAATACAAAACTTTGTTAACTACCAACAGTTAATAACTTCAAAGGCTACAACATAATAGAGTTTCAAACCAAATACAGAACTTCAATTATAATTTTTTTAATGACGAGAACTTGAATTATAATGTTTTCACTGCACACTTAAATATAATTGTGAGACGAAAATGCAAGATATACTAAGTACTAACCCTTGCACATGTTTTACATAGTAATTGACCATTAGGTGTCAAACCCTTAGTTTTCTTTGGCATCTTGTAAGGAAGAGCAGATCCACAGGCTTTGCAGGATCTTGTGTCTTTCTTATCAAATAAATCCTGCAGAAAGAATTCCAATTAACGAACCATTAAACAAGACAAGACATCAACAACATTCAAAACATTGTGGAGCAATAATTACATAATCAAAACTATAAATAAAGATGAAGCGGTGTACCTTGTTAAGAACATGCTTTCCTGCTCCTCCATACTGGTTTGAACCACGGAACTCCTTGAAAGGTTTCAGAATAGTATCATCAGAACCAGCTGCTGCATTTATATCATCTTTCAACTTCTCGGTAAAGCCTTGGTCTGCCAAAAATGCCTCCTCTATTGCCATTTGGAATTCAGAAGGACTATAAACTCTCAATCCAGGTTGCTCTTGAAACCTAAACCAAAGACCATCATCAAACCTTGTAAGCTTAACAAAATTTCTTCCCAAAAGTAAACAAAGGAGTCAATAATGACCTACAAACAATTCCACACCTGTCCACATAATCTATAAATGGAAAGATCATGCCATGCTTCACCCATGCATAGTCCTATTAAAAAATTCAAACAACAATAAATATACAATTAATAAATTAGTAAGCAATCCATATTCATATCTTTGATATCATACATAGTAACATTACATACCCTTCGATTTTCACTCCTCGCAATGCCGAGAAACATAACACAAGCAGCATCGGCTATAAAACACCTCAAGACCGAATCAGGTGCGTTTACAGGATCAATAACAACAGCTGGCCAAAAAGGTTCCTCTCCTCCGGCATTGGCCCACACTATATCACCTTCATAAAAATCTTCTGGTCCATATAACCTTCCTTTCTTCCCTCCATTATTCTCCTCGAAATCAACTTCATCTCCATCCAAAGCTGAATTTTTCCTTCTACCAAAACTCCTAAGCCTCATACTCACACCAACATCATCATTGTCATTCAATGCCGAATACTTAAGTTGTTGCTTATAACTGATTTTCCCATTGATTCGACCTTTTTTAACATTGGTTTTGCAAGTTTTAGAAACTACTTTATCCTTCTTACATTCAAATTCATCTACAACTTCACAATCACGCAAGCTAGTCTTGCTATCCTCACTATCCTCCTCCCAATCATCAAGAACAGCATCTTTAAGCCGCGAAGGAAGAACCTGAACTCGCCCTCTAGAAGTTCGAACAAGTGGCGGTCTTTGAGCTTGTTTTTTCTTCCCCTGAAGTTGTTTTTTCTTCCCCTGAAGTTGTTTTTTCTTCTTTTTCTTCCCCGGAAGTTGTTTTTTCTTCCCCGGAACCATTTTTCCTTTGGAATTCTTTTCAATTTCACCAGGGGAGCATGGAGCAGACAATTCCTTCTCCGGTACACCGGCACTATACAGACCGTGAAAACTCGCCGGAATTAAAGCGGCGGCAACATCACCTAGAAGGTCAAGAGGATAATAATAACCGTTAGTTTTACTCTTCTTAGGAACATTAGAACATTCATCATCTTCACCAACTGAGTCACCGAGTTTGCACCGTTTCAAACTCGGCATTTGAGATTTCAAGTTCCGCTTAATAATCATATTCCTCAGAAATTGAAGTAACGGGTCGCGTTAAAATCAAAGCTTTTAAAACCCCAGAAATGAAATTTGAAGTTTTAAGTTAACAAACTATGCATAGCAAATAAACCCTAATCGCAAAATTGAGTATTGAAGAAACAGAGCAAGTTGTGAAGTTGGAAACAAGGTGAAATTTTGATGAGAAAATCGAAGAGAAGAGACAAAAGGGTTATAAGAAAGAGAGTTGAATTGAAAAGAAGAATGTCAGAAAACGTGATCGAGAAAATCGAATGAGCAGAGAAAAATGAAGAAATAGGGATCTGTTCTTTGTTGAGGGTAAGAACTCTCTCTCTCTCTAACAAACTGCTTCAGAAAACAGACAGAGAGAAGTTTAAAAGACAAAAAAACGTTAGTAACATTTTTTTATTGTTTTATCCAAAAAAAATTCAGACAAATTAGTATAGTACAATGTTGTTTTGTCTTTTATGAAATTGTTGCATAAGAAAAAAATTTAGTGAGAGAAAGGAAGAGGGAAGAAGGAAGGTGGTGGTGTGACAGAGTTATCTTTGAGTTTGTGTGCTTATTATAACGTGGTTGTGTGTGATGAGGCTAACTTGCGCATTGTGTGTGTTGTGTTGGCTAACGAACGCAAATTCTTCGTTGTTTCAAAGTTGTGAGCTTGCTTGCTTGGTGGCATTGTGGTTGGTGATGATGGCATTCTGGTTTGGCAACGTGGGCCTGATTTTATTTCATGTATATGTAACACTTTTATTTTATTGCTTTTTTTAGATTTCATTTTTCTAACTTCTAAGGTTCATGGTTGTGACATGTTTGTTGGGTTAAGGTTTGCAAGAATGGTAGGGAAGGTTTTTGAAAAAGGTTCCAAGAATAAGGGAAACATGTCTTTTTTCTTCTTTTTCTATATAAGCTTTTGTTGTATGGTTTGCTATGGTTTTTTTGTTGTTGTTGTGGATGTTGTTGTTGTTGTTGTCCTTGTTTTGATATATTTGGGAATTTCATCTCCATCATCATCACCCAAGTGTACTTGAAAATTTTGTTCATTTGAATCTTTTAGTATTTATTGTAAGTTTTTTATTCTTAGGTGTGAATAAATTTGAATTTAGATTTTATTTGGTTTAGAGGCATTATTGACTTGTTGTAGCTTTTCATTTTGGGACTATAGTGTTTTCCTTTTGTTGCAAAGAGGAGGAGGGTGAAGCTGACGAGTCCCAAGCAGTGAAAATTTGAGATTTGATTTCTTATTTTAATTTGATTTCGTTGGAATGTTATTAAATTATCATTGTTATGTAACGTAGCTTGATTTCATTGATGCATGTGTGAAGATTATTGAAACTTGGAATAGAGCGTTTGGTTGTTTGATTGTGCGCAAAATAGATGAGTTGGGTTGGTGTCTGATGCCCAGACATGGTTAGTGTCGTCGCAACGACCCAAAACACTGCCCAACAGTTGCCGATCTAGACATTGAAGGGCGGCGTTCGTAACAAGCTCTATACCACTCTTCAACGGCTCCTTTTTGGTTCATATAATAGTTAAAAACTTAAAATACATCATTTCATAGTAAATGAAAAGTTCTCATAGTAATTTAAACATTGTTTCTCAATCATTTCACAAGTTCTACCATTTGAATTAATTTGAATGGTTTGAAATTTTGAATATTCATTTGATTCAAATCTTAATTGAATTGAACCATTTACAAATCATTTCTGGTAGTATTATATATTTTTCAACTTGAACCAGTTTGATCACCCAATATTCTTTTATTAAGATTTTTTGTACAAATAATTCTTTTATAAGTTTGTCACCTCAATGTTTTTTTTAAAAGGAACACAGTAGCAAATAAAATCAAAGAACAATTACAAGATTCAGAATCCACAAAAAACAACACACAACAAACACAACACCAACAAGCCTACACTACAAAACACCAGGCCACTCGAACCACTAAACAACCGCAAGCAGCAATAGGCAGAAAGCTAACAAACCACAGAAGCAAAGCCAAAACCAAACTAGCGCACAAGGCACTTCTCGGAAGTTGGAGTCCCAGGACCACTCATAAAACAAACTAGTATGAGCGCCCGTGCGATGCACGGGAAAAAATGCGATTATAAAAATAAAAATAAAAATAAAATGGTTCATCTTAACATATATTTTCTCCGGTCTTAAATATAAATAAAAATTATTTTTTTAAGTTCATTGAATCTTTTATGTATTTGGTCTAAAATGTGAAACAAATACATAAATGATTCAATGAACCTTAAAAAAAATTACTTATATTTGAGACCGAAGAGAGTACTCTAATTACACATGTAAAATGAAAATGAACCCTTTTAACATGTATCCTAAATTCACATGATAGATTTAAAATTAAAAAATAAACTCTTAATCGATGGTTCACTTTTTAATTTAATTTATCAATGATCATAAAGTATAAAGTATAGTATCATATTTATTTTTAAACTTTTAATAACTTAGATTTTTACTGTAAAATAAAATTTATATAGGTGCCAATTGTTCCATAAAAAAAAATGTAGGTTCCAATTGTTTTTTTTCTTTTTGATTAAAAATAAAGATATTCATTCATTATTTAAATTGATAGGAAACATACCGCACAAAGACAGGAAAACAATACACAGTACTAAGACGGGAAAACTAAAAAACCAAAATCGTCCTAAAACGACGAAATCAAATGAAAAAGATAGAGAAAGAGAAAGACTAAATATAGGGTGATTTTAACAAAAAGAGATGAAAAAAATAATTGGATAGGTGATTTTTAGGTCAAAGTATTGACCCTAAATCACCCCTCTATAGTAGATGAAGAAGAAAAAAGAAGAAGGAATTGTATGTGACAATTGTTATTAGTATATACTCCATCCGTCGCGAAATATAAGGGAAAAAAACCTTTTTTTTTTGTCCCAAAATATAAGGGAAAAAAATTAATTTCAAGAATGTTTTTCCTTATTCTCATGAAATTAAATATAAATTGCATTTAATTTTTTCTCTCTCCACTTTTCTTTATAAGCAACAACCAATCAAAATTGATTTTACATCTTTCCATGCACTTATTCTAAGAAAAATCCCACAAAATCATATTTCTAATTCTCATGTTTATGTTTTCTTAATAAGTGTGTTTTTTTTCCCCTTATATTTTGGGACGGAGGGAGTATATTTTAGGTAATCATATTCAAAATGTATTAGATATTAAATTAAATATAGTATATTTATGTAGGAGTCCAAACTTAAATTCGATTAAAAAATATGATCAATAATAGTATATTTTAAAATTAAATTGAAGATTTATTTGTGTTAATATAAATATCTTATAAAAATCACATGATAAAATTATAGTTTTTTTATAATAAAATTATAGTATTTTAATCCATAATCTCGTAGGAGCCCGTGGAATGCATATGTAAAAATTCGACTAAAAAAATAATCATTCGAAGAATTGAATTGTTTCAATAAAACTTAGAAATATATATATATATATATATGTGTGTGTGTGTGTGTTCATTATGGTAATCATCTTCCTAGCTATCTTGACATTTCATTTCATGTGTCCCTAAATAATACTATCCCCGTCCCAATATATAAAACTCATTTTGACTAAATGACACAATTCATATATATTGTTTTGACCGTATTTTTTTTCATAATTTGTAGATGTAAATATTAACATATAAGATCTTGTTTGATTCGTTTTGATGAGTATTTTCAAAATATCAAATTTTTATAATTTTTACTAATGCACAATTAAGGAAGTGTATGTGATAATTATTATTAGTATATTATATTTTAGGTAATCATATTCAAAATGTATTAGATATTAAATTAAATATAGTATATTTATGTAGGAGTCCAAACTTAAATTCGATTAAAAAATATGATCAATAATAGTATATTTTAAATTAAATTGAAGATTTATTTGTGTTAATATAAATATCTTATAAAAATCACATGATAAAATTATAGTTTTTTTTATAATAAAATTATAGTATTTTAAACCATAATCTCGTAGGAGCCCGTGGAATGCATATGTAAAAATTCGACTAAAAAAATAATCATTCGAAGAATTGAATTGTTTCAATAAAACTTAAATATATATATATATATATATATATATATATATATATATATATATATATATATATTTATGTTCATTATAGTAATCATCTTCCTAGCTATCTTGACATTTCGTTTCATGTGTCCCTAAATAATACTATTCTCGTCCCAATATATAAGACTCATTTTGACTAAATGACACAATTCATATATCTTGTTTTGACCGTATTTTTTTTTCATAATTTATAGATGTAAATATTAACATATAAGATCTTGTTTGATTCGTTTTAATGAGTATTTTCAAAATATCAATTTTTATAATTTTTACTAATGCACAATTAAAGATATTATTGATCAAAGTGGTGCATTGGCGAACGTGCAGTGGTCAAAATGAGTCTTATATTTTAGGACGGAGGTAGTATTGTTTACATTATAGTCATCTTCTTCGTATCTTCACCATATTGTATAAGGCTCTCAATTATAAAAAAATGATAATCTTTATTATAAAAAAAATATATGATAATCTTTTACGCACCAAACTATAAAATATATAGTGTAATATTTTGTACTATAAAATTGATAATTGTCATTGAACCATGCATCTTTATTTGTGCCATTGTACCGAAGGTTTCTTATGATATAAAAAAATCCCTTTCTCTTTCTTTGGATATCTGCCTTGAGAGTTTCTTTGCAAATTTCGCTAATAGACCAAACAAAAGAAATAAAATAAAAAAATAAGAAGAAAGAATCCATAACAAAAATAAAAGATAGAAATTGAGCAAGAACAACATAAATTTGTAGAGGCAATATTAATAGAAAATAAATACACATATATATTGTCCACAGATAAAAAAATAACAAAAAATATACATGATTTTTATGGACACATTGAAAAAGTACAATAATAAAAAATTAGAAAATTGTGAAAATCAATGATGAGTTACCCCTAGAATATTGGCAGTGTTATGGTGAAAGTGTTCAACAACTCTTGAAAAAAAAAAAGATAAATAAGAAATTAGAATTAGAAGAAAGAAAAGAAAATAAAGAAGAAGGAGATAAAATCATTGTCATTGTAGGTATAGAAATTAATTAAGGACAAAGAAATATAGTAGCTAGGATGAAGGCAGTGGTTTGTCCCTTTTATGAAATATAAAATAATGATGATAATTTAAAGAACATTACATTTGTGCAGGGACCGGGGTTCGAACTCGGTATGTCCACTTTCACTTTTAATGGGTGAGTTTCTAACCGCTAGATTATCTGACCAAAAAAAAAATAATGATAATTTATTGTATTAAACATATTAATTAATATGATTGATTTTTCTATTAAATGATTTGTGATACAATTTTTTTAGGTTTATTATGAAAATACTGTTTTAAAATATAAGTTACTAATTCACTTGCGTCAAAAAAAAAAAAGTTACTAATTCACATTTTTATTCTTAAAAATAATTAATTTAGGCTACAAAGGATTGTTTTTTCAATTATAAATGAATGAAATTTGTCAAATTGTAATTAAGGTTAAATGACATTTTTCGTTCTTATATGTACGGGCATTTTTTATTTAATCCTTGTAGCTTTTAATTTGCGTAAAAAAAATAAAATTCAAAATCAATGTGCATAAAAAAAACAAATAAAATACAATATTAATGTGCGGAAAAAAATAGGCAAGAATCATGTGTTATCAAAATAATTAAATATTTTAATTTCTCAATTTATCAATAAAATAACGTTTTCCAGCTAATAGATACCTAATGTATGATAAAATTGTGTGATGTACTGTAGGTTATATATTAATGGTCATTCTTTTAGTAAAAAAAAAATAGGTCATTCGTAGACAAAAAATTTTATTGGTCATTAAGACATTTCCTAAACACAAAATGATTGAGAGAATATCAATGATTTTTTTTCGCTAATATATTAATCAGTATTAATGACATTAAATGTAGAATCGGTGAAGAAATAAAACAATTGTTATAATGCCACGTATGAATGATATAATGATAATAAATGTAAAATCATTGAGAGAATAGAGTGTCTCAAATAATATATATATATATATATATATATAGGGTTTTGCTATAACACACCCATAAAGGTGTGCATAAGCATCATTCACCTTGTTTAATTCTACACTAAAAAAATTTCTCTCTCTTCAATTTGGAATTTTTTATTATTTTATAAAGAGGGTGAATGATGATAATGCACATCATGGGTGTGTTTGTTATTTTATAAAAATAATAAAAAATTTCAAATTGAAGAGAGAGAATTTTTTTTAATGTAGAATTAAACAAGGTGAATGATGCTAATGCACACCTTCATGAGTGTGTTATAGCAAAACCCATATATATATATATATATATATATATATATATATATATATATATATATATATATATATATATATATTGTACAGGATGATTTTCATTTGCTATTACTTCCAATATCAAAATTTGAACTTCATATATGTCATTGGCTTCTTTTTCATTTTCTACTTCGGTCTCAAGGAAATGAGTCTTTGATATTGGTACTACTTTAATTACACGAACATTTTCATCAAAAAGTTCATGCTCACATTCCACCTATGAAAACAAAAATTGATCGAAACATTTAATTTCGAGTGAGATTGTTATTATTTGACATGCTCTCTTTGGGATACATGATTTAAGCCAAAAAATATTCTTGTTAAAATTTGATAAGGAGGTAAAATACAATAAGAAAATTCAAAATATATCACCTTAGTCTGATGTTTCCTACAGTAATAATGGTCTTGATCTTTTGGGATTTATCTCTCATTCTTTAAAGGCGGCCTTCTTGTATTGCTGCGAACTTGATTGATATTTTTAACCATAGAGTTATGCTAAATCAAAGAAAAAAAATTTGATTATCGATGATGATTTTTTTTTCCAAAGGTTAGCAAGCCTATAAAATGTGAAGGCTAACATTAACATATATACTAAGAAAAATATGATAAAATGGAAGAGAAAACCGAAGGAACATGTAATAGAGGCAAACCATAGAAAGAAAGATGATTAATAAAATATCAAATAATAGGAGTGTTATAAGGAAAAAGGACAATATGTGAATGAAATCCAATCATAAAAAGATGGTAGAGTATTTACATTAGAATTAAGCAAGAGCAATTGTGATTGTGATAGAAAGAATAGACGTACATATTGCATTTATATATAGTATTTTGATTTCAATATTTACAAAAACGGTGGAGACAAATTATGATTTTTTCTTTTTAATAATTTGCTTGATTGCTTGATTTGTTGCCTTATATTAAATTGTTACCTTTTTATGATTATTCTTATGTAAATCAAATCAATCAAATATTAAATATGAATGAATGTAATTAACATGAGAAACCATTATAAAATGCCACGTGTAGAATTCTAATCAATATGAGAAACCATTATAATGTGCCACATATAGGATTGTCATGAAAAATAGTTCTTTTTAAAAATCGGTGCCAATTAATAATAGTATAGATAAGGAGTCATCTTTAGAAATATTGCTTTAAAATTTCAATGGAGTACACTAATTTTTTTTTTGTACATATGGAGTACACAAAATTATATGAGTCCATTCGAATTTATTTTTTTCTTTGTAAATACTCCCTCCGGTCCTAAATATAAGAAACATTTTACTTTTTAGGTTCATGGAATCATTGATGTATTTGGTCTATATTATGAACCAAATACATCAATCATTCTATGAACTTAAAAAGTAAAACGTTTCTTATATTTAGGACCGGAGGTAGTATTAGTCAATTCAAATTGATGTGATCTATATGAATTTTAACTAATAGAAAGAAGTATATATTGAAAAAAAATATTAGATATTATTTTAATAGTATTTCTCCATCATTGAAAAAAAATACACTATTATTTTAATAGTGTATTTTTTTAAAGGAAAAATAAACTAGTGTATGTATTCTTTAGATTTAATCATTTAAATAATATTGAAAATGCAGGGGAGGATCCAAATCCCATCAATATCTAAATTCTGAAGCATGTTGTCACATTTTGAGTGTCAAATCCTTTCTGCTAAATCCAACCTCCATAAAAATATATCTTCATGCTTCTTATTAGTTGCTAAAAAATGACGTTTTACAAATACAAATTCATTTCTTGTTGCACAAAACAAGTGAATTGTGAATATTTTTATACATTACTATCAGAGTTACACAAAGTTTAAAAATATGGACTTTGAAGAAGAGAATTATCCAAAGTTTCAAAAGATACTAAGGTGGCTATCTCCATCATGCATTATTGCATTATACACCTAAGAAATTCAAATGAAACTGACAAAGTAACAATTTAAGGAACCAAAGCATCAGAGTTATAAAACACCATTACAAATTACAGGTAAAGAGAATATATCTTCTAACTCTTAGTTACACCTAGAGTTATCACTAAAATTTGATTATCTTCATCAGCAGAATAAAATCAGGCATCAAATTATAGCTTGAAATCCCAAAAAATAATTCCTTGTAAGGAACATAAGAAAAGGCACTTGTAAAAAGATTGAAGTTTTTATTACATGCAACACTAATCATGAGCATACAAGAAAGAAGCACTGAAACAAAACAATCTAAGTGCTATGTATTGTTTCTTATCTACCATTAATTAGCAAAAATAGAGAAATATGATTATGCTAAATGCTAATGCCAACATTAAATTGGAGGAAATGGTAGTAATGAGTTTGATCATAACAAAAATGCCGGTAACAGATGTCAAACTCATCAACATCGGACTGCATAATGTTTGTTTAGGCCACTAAAGTATCGCTTTGAGACTCCACGGCCTCCTTTTCTGCCTCCTGAACAGCTCTAATTAGAGCCCTAGTGATGCCTTTGAGATGTAAACCCTTTTCTTTCATTTCTTCTAGCAGTTTTTCTGCTCTTTCCCAATCCAAAGCCTTCAAGCAGAGAGACTGGATCAGCTTCTCGTATTCATCGGCAGAAGCGCTTACACCAAAATCTTTCATCTCAGCCAACAACTCCAAAGCCTCATCAAATCGTTCCAATTTGCAATACCCGCGGATTAAAGTGTGATAGATTACAGGGCCTAACTTTAAATGATTCTTTTTAGCTTCTTCAAATATCTTCCTAGCCTCTTCCATTTCACCTCCAGCCGAATAACCACTAGCGATAACAGAATATGTGTACAGATCTGGTTTCAAACCCCTACTTTCAAGTAGCCTCAACATCTCCACAGCTTGTCCAATTTCCCCCACCTTAGAATAACCGGTAATAACAAAATTGAAAACAGCATTTCCCGGAAGTGGACCATCAGCAATCATTTTCAAAACCAACTCCTTTGCTGAATCAACATATTTAATCCTACACAAGGCTCCAACAACAGCCGAAAACGGTTTGATTGCGCGTTTCCTCTTCTTCTTAGGGATATCATTCAACATCTCCAAAGCCAGTTGTACAGTTTCATTTTTATGAGCTAGACTAGCAATCAAAAAATTAACTGAAGACAATGGTGGACACCTCTTATTCTCTATTGCTGCCATATAGACTGCATGAGCTTCTTTACCTTTTTTGCCTTTACAAAACCAAGACAAAATTCTACCGATTTTTTCATCATCAGGAATTCTCTGTGCATCAAGCATCTTCTGGCACACAGAACAAGCTAGATCAAAGTCCGATCTCCCAGAAAGAGCTTCAATTGTAAAGTAATAAGTATCTGCATTGGGTACACATCGAAACAACTCAAATTTCTCAAACACCTCTAATGCAGCCTTCCCTTTTCCCAATTTCGAAAACGAACTTATCAACTCATTAAGAACGGTAACATTGACAACACCATTCTCTTTCTCCCCAATTTCCTTCACCAAATCCCAAAGAGAGTATACATCTTTATCCCTTAACAAACGACCACCTTTGCATATCGTGATAACAAAAGATTCTAGAATTTGAGTGGTGACTTCGAGCGAATTCTCATTCAAAGCCCACTTGAAAAACCTCACAAGATTCTCACTCAAAATCATTTCAACACTTTCAATAGCTTTGATAACAAAATCTTGACCTATACTCAAATTCAATTCATCAAGAGAAGTCTCAAATGACTCATCAGCACTACTCTGCAAAAGAGACACCAATTTCTCCAATTTTTCCTCATCAATCTGATACACTTGTTCTTCCTCTACTTCTATTCCATTACCAAATTCATCATTTTCTACCCTAATTTCATTTTCAACAGAATCATCATCATTTTCTACCCTAATTTCATTTTCAACAGAATCATCATCATTTTCTACCCTAATTTCATTTTGAACAGAAAAATCCCAATTTTCAAGGTCGTTTTTTGAATCAACAGGGACTTCATTTTCAGTAGCGATTTGATTAGATAAGAATCTGGGATTGTTAATAGTGTTGAAAAGATGTGAAATTTGAGGAAACCCTAGGGAATATGAATTTGTTGATTTTGTGGGGTTTATAATGAAATTAGAGAGAGGAACCTGAATTGATGAACCATTTGTGGCATTGTAGTTGCGAAGAATAGTGCATCGTTGTCTTGTGAGTGTCGACCTCCACATTTTCGATCGACGGCGATGATAACTCCGACTCCGGCGGCTGCAAGGTTGAGAACGCTGAAAGAGAGTAACAAAGAAGCTAAAGAGGAAGATAGGGTATAAGGGACAAGATTGGGATATTCAAATTTTGGTATGGATATTTTTGTCTTTGCAACTACACTGATTTTTATTTTTTATTTTATTTCATCGATAAATGAATTTATTTACTAAAATGTCTTTATTTAATTATTGTTATTAGAATAATTTTGTGCGTTAAAATGTAATAAATAAAATATTTTATTAGAAAAAGAGCAATAAATATTATCTTGTACCACCTTCATTTTTTATTATAAGAGACAAATGTATTTTTTAGATTTATTAAAAAATAAATGTATTGGAATTCGTTAATAAATCAAGTACATTAGTTTTTTATTGAATTCTAAAAATGTATTTATCTCTTATAATAAGGAACAGAGATTGTATTATTTTAAAGAGACAATTAATTTGAGATAGAACAACAAAAAATTAGAAAAGAAACACTTAACAGAATAGATAAACTCAAATGGTATACCATTGAAAACCATAACAAATTTAATCACTTAAATGTTAAAATTCGAGTTTGGCTTTGCTCCATTTTGTATGCTCTACTAATAGAGACATAGACACAGTTAGAAATTAGTATACCCATATTTATAAATAGACCAATTTGTCCACTTGTTTCTATCTCTCATAAATGAAGCACATATAGAGCATAAAAAATGGAGCAAAGTCTAAAATTCTACCATCCAATTTCCTAAGTTCTAATCTTGCACACCATCAAAATTGCAACTTGCTTTGCTTGTATGATTTTATCAGAAACCTCATGCAAAACATTCTCAATAGATCAGTGTTACAGTCTTACAGAAATGGGGACCATATGCTTATTGGGCACACCCAAGAGTTTGAGCCACAGTACATACTTTTTGAGCATTATATAATCAACAAAATTAGTAAATTTTAACAAAACATTTCTTGAACACTCTTCTTACTTGATGCATTAAGATTTTGGATGACGATGTTCTCTCTCTCTCTCTCTCTCTCTCTCTCTCTCTCTCTCTCTCTCTCTCTCTCTCTCGCTCATGGAACATTGATTTGTTGCGTTTCCGACACTCTTCCGGACTCTCCAATAGAATAGAATCGTGCTTTAAGCCAATATTACTCTAGATGCGATTTACATATAAAATGAAATGTGTAACCATGTCAATATCAGTTTTATCATTTAACACTGCATATCCATAGATCCTAACCATTAATCAATATATACATAGCCACATAAATACACACTTTTATGCTCAATTTCATGCAATTCGATTGTGCATGCACCTAGCATTTTTCAAGATATTTGTAATTTGACACATACATATTGATACATTTGATCATATGAACATGGGATTGGAGCACTTTTTTTTGCTTCCTTTACTCTTATTGAACAAACCTATTTACATATCTAGAACTAGAACTTGAAAATATGAACTACCCTAAGAAGTTTGACATCTACTTTATTAGACAATTGTTTAATTTGTTCAACTTATAGAACTCTTCCACCAAGTATACACACATATTTTGCTGAGCTCTTCATTTATATATCTTCAATCAGATAAGTGTTTGTTCCGTCTTTGCCTCGGATTCTTCATTCTTTGCAAATCTTCCACGGATTCTTGGTTGACTGTCAGCTAGAGCCTTCCTGCAAGCATACTGAAAACCAAACAAAATCATCATTTCAGTTTTAACTTTTAAATCTGTTTATAATCTGAAAATAGCATAAAAAAAAAATCACTTAGTTGCATAAGAAAATTGCAGTTATTGTCGACTGTCGAGCTAAACAACTTACAAATAAGTATTGTAAGGGATTAAGCATGGTTGTTACTGGATCTAATTTCATTGATATCATAAAACAAGAGCAATTAACGGATAATTACATGTTTAGAAGCTTCAAAAGTTGAGGTAATGACTTAAGGTCATGTTTTAAGCAGGAAGCATTTACCAAATACAATTTCAAGGCTTTCTATTCATGTGAAATTCCCACACATTACAAAACTTGTAGTTAACTACCTTGATTTTCCTCCCAAAATTCCTCTTTGCTTTCTTGTTCCTGTATCTAGAGAGCTTTTGTAAGCGCTCTTCACTGCTGGTAAAGAAGGGCCTCTCTCGGGGAGATTCGACAGTGTTCATATTACCGTTGCCAAGAGTCTGTCACAAAAACACAAACCATCCAATATACTTTTAGTACATAACTAAACTTTGGCAGGTTTATTCACCAAATGAGAATTAGTAGTAATTATGCATAGAAAGCGTGACCCCCAAAGTCCAAACCTTCTCAAACTATTATCTATGAGGTCTTATAGATTCAACATAATCTGCTTAACTTCGTGGTGATTTGATTAAATTTATAATAGTAAGCATAACAAGACACGATAAGACCAGTTAAATTGTTATATTATACCTTTATATCTCCTTCACTAAATGATCTCCTCATGCCATAAACTGCATCAAAGTCTATTTCTGAGACACCAAGGAAAGCAGGCTTCATTGCAGCAGACCCATGCATCCAGTCCATCGAGCTTAAACTTCCTGAGCTGACGCTCTTCGGTAATATCATGTCAGGAAGTTGTTTGTTTTCTTGAATTGTGTTCTCGTCAATGTCCAATAGTGGAACCTTGATTTCAAGAATCTCAGAGAGTGGTAACTCCATTGCTGCCTTTTCGAATAAATCCTTTTTGCAGTCATAGAATACATCACTGAGAAGCTGTTCGTTTTGAAGAATAGAAATATCTGCAGATTTTACATCCTCGCCACAAGATATCATTGAGATCGCCGCTGTCATGGGATCCACGTCAATGCTTGACTCTTCGATAATAGGTTCAGGCGCTTTGAACAGATCTCCTTCGGCTGCAAAATCATACTCGGACATTGCAGAAAACTGAAAAAGGTCACTCTGCATAAAAAGACACATCCACAAACACACAAAAAAGTGATTAAAAGATGTATTAAAGCATGGCTTATCAATTGGATTCAGAATATATACACTGTTTCTCAACTTTCATAAAGAGAATAACAAGTGGGAGGGAGACAGAGAGAATCTCTCTGCGATAGTGAGACGACAGGAAAAGCATGTCAGTAAAAGAACTGAGAAATGCTTTCAGAAAGTTTCAATTCAAGCACAATCTAACAAATTTATAAATTCTCAGGTCAAGGAATTTCACTCTTGAGTATTTATTATCCAAACAGTACAAATTTAAAGTTTTTAAATGATAAAAGATCAAGAAAAAAGTGATTTTGACCTTTTTTTACTTTAGTACAAATCATAAACAACATAGAATAGAAATAGTACACCACAAAGGCACAAAACCATATTCATAGTGTTTAGCAGAAGCTTTGCATAAATTAAAGTTATCAATACATACTCAGCTGAACTTTCAAATGAAAAGAAACAACTAACTAGTTATATGAATTGGAAATAGATTACTGGTTTCATATTCAAAGCCCATGAATTCACGGCTTCACGCTGTTAGCACATCGGTGGTCGTTGTTGGATACTTGGATGGACATCGGACGGTCAAGACATCAAGTTCAGTATTTAATATTTTAAACAAAATCAAAATCCGCATTGAACCTTAAACTGTCTGATCTCAATCCAAAGTCCACCGATATGCTAACTGCGTGAATATGTCGGATTGTTGATTAAAGACAGTCTAAATTCCACTATTTTCAGCCAAATCATTAATAATTAGAAGCATCTTGTTGAAGAATAAATATACACATATCAAAATACTTAAACTACAAAGGCTTAAATTCCTAACCATGTCAATTATTTAAGTTTATGCTGCAAGAACATCCTTCTAAATTCTACACTCAAAGTGGATACTCTTCTTTTGACCATAATTAGGAAGTGGATTAGTCAAGGCACTAAAATCTTAGCCTCAAAAACATCATTTGAAATTCTCAATGACCAACTTTTATCATTTAATTTAACATGAACACAAATAGAAACAACCTTTCTTCAACTTTCTATATTTAGTGCGCAACAATACCATATAGAAATTACATTATATTATATAATTAAGCATTAACAAACCCTTTTTAATTTTTCAGTCCATATTTTAAATCTTGTTCAGCCAAACGAATAAGAAGCCTTTTTACTTTTTAATCTTGTTCAGTGCAGCACAAAAAAAAAGAGACAAACCCCACAAACAATTCACACTTGACACTATAAAAAATGGAAGGAAGATTATACAACACGGAACTGTCACATAAAGAGAATATTTTCCTTTTATGCTCAATTTTATTTCCTTTTTTAATACTTTTTCAGATCCACCACATGAACACAAATCCACCTGTTTAATTTCCACTTTTGTCACTACTATGACACAAAAACATTATACATCATTTAAAACAGTTTAATTAGTTAATTTTTCTAATTCAGCTTCATAGTATATATTATCAATCAAACAAGTAACCAAAACAAAAAATCAAGCAAAGAACTTTGAAATGAAGTGAAAATTTAGACATATAAGTACTTCAATTTAATTCTAGAAACCAGAGCGACCAAAGTCTAAAGTTTGAAAATTTATTAAATATAAAGAAAAACCCATCAAAGAAATGTAGAGATAGAGAAATAAGAAGGTACCATTGAAGCATTGAACTTCTGAGTTTTGCAGTAGTCTTCAAGTTGATGAAGCTCTTGAGAGAAATTGTGTAGATATGACCATGGCAAAAGAAGACCATTTTCTCTATACATTTTTGCAACACAAAAACACTCTTTGAGGCTTGAACACTCTTCTTATACTTTGATGAGAGAGAGAGAGAGAGAGAGAGAGTAAAAGAAAAAGCAACAGAGTGATGAAGTAGGCTAAGCAAGAAGATAAAAAAGTTGTATTATTATATGAAGAAAAAGAAAATAGAAAATGGTGAGTATACAAGGCATAAATTTAGGTATGTTTTTTTATACCTAAATAAAATGACAAGTCGTTAAAAATTCACGCATAAAACGGAAGAATTATAGTTTAAGTTAACGTCTGATCTAGTAATTTTGATATTATTTTTTTCAGTTGAGTTAAGATTTTTAGACAATAATATTTTATTTTGAGGTCTTTGGAAGCATGATGTAACAGATATAAAATAAGGACAAAGTAGGAAACAGACGAAAGCAATAAACCATGTTATTATCATCTAGTGTCCTCAATGTTGTTGTCAAGAACTTTATAATGAAAATATCGAAAGGAAGAGTATTATTATAAATAGATGTTTTTGTAGTGTTATTATAATTGCAAATTGTAGAGATAGATGAATTGAATATGGCAAATGTATATGAGTGTGAGTGTGGGCACAAACATACAAGTGGTAGGGGGCTGGGCTGGAACACAACAGTGATCATGGCAGTGTAGGACCACTAGGAATCCAGGACTGATCTGAGTGAGGTCATAATAATTCTTAATCATAAATCTCAATTGTCTTTGTACTTTGATCTTGTGTTTTGATTTGTGTTTCAAAATCACGACAATTGTAAAACGGTATTCTAATGTTTGTTTGCTGTGAACATTTTGAAGTTATAAATATAAACTTCTGCGTTGATGTGAAAATTTGCTGTAATTTTGTGGTTAATGTGAAAATTCACGGCACAATCAAACATAAGTTAAATAGTAGTGAGATATGAACAATAAATTTCCCTTTTTAAATTCATTGAAAATATAATTTATTTTATCTATATTATTTTGACTAAATATATTAAATTTTTAATGAATCTAAAAAGTTAAATTCCTCTTATATTAAAAACCATAGAGTAGATCATAAAAAAGGAAAACCTAGTAACATGATAATTAAGTTTTTTATTTTTTTTTTCAGTTTCAATCATTGTGAATGTGTTTTTGCTCCATCCATATTCTTAATACCATCGAGATACTCCCTCTGGTCCTTATTGTATAAGAAGAAATTTGCTTTTTAAATACATAGAATGTTTGATGTATCTAAACTATGTTATGAACTAAATACATCAAACAATCTATGTATCTAAAAAGCAAATTTCTTCTTATAATAAGGACCAGAAGGAGTATTTTCTAAGTTAAATAGTTGTTATTTTTTTTTTTCTTTCTTGGTGGTTAGAGCTTTGTTTTTTCTTTCTGGTAGTAAACCACATGTGATGTGGAGTCATGGTAGGTTTAGAAGGTCGGGTCAGGATTTTATAGTTGCCAATGTTTACGCGCCTTGTGAGTTAGGAGCAAAGCAACGCCTGTGGGATACAATTTCGGTTCGTATCCAGCGGGATGTTGGTAAGCCTTTATGCGTGTGCGGTGATTTTAATGCGGTTAGGAATTCCGATGAACGTAGGTCTGTGAGTGCAAGTTCCCATACTTCGGACCATGTCGCTTTCAATGCGTTTATCGAGGATAATTTTTTGGTGGATCTCCCTTTGAGTGGACGTAAGTTTACATGGTACAGAGGAGATGGGATGTCTATGAGTAGGATTGATAGGTTCTTGTTGTCTGAGGAATGGTGCTTGCAATGGCCAAACTGTGTTCAATCTGCACAATTGAGAGGTTTGTCGGATCATTGCCCCATTGCCTTGGCGGCCTCTACGGAAGATTGGGGACCACGACCTTTGCGGATGTTAAAGTGTTGGGCAGAGGTCCCAGGTTATCGGGAGTGTGTGAAAGAGAAATGGGGAGCCCTTCAGGTGGATGGATGGGGAGGCTATGTCCTTAGGACCAAGCTTAAGCTTATCAAGATGGAGTTGAAAGAATGGCATGTCAATCATAGTAAAAATTTGCCAAGTAGGATTGATTCCTTGAAATCTCGTATGATGGAGTTGGATAGCAAAGGGGAAGAGACTACTCTATCTGATCTTGAAATTGCGGATTTACATGAGATTGCTTCGGAAATTCATTCCTTGTCTCGGTTGCATGCTAGTATTTCGTGGCAACAGTCACGGAATCAATGGCTGAAGGAGGGGGACGCCAATTCTAAGTATTTTCATTCGCTGTTGGCATATAGGCGGAGAGGCAATGCGATTAAGTCTATCTTGGTAGATGGGGTTCAGTTGGATACTGTTGGGCCCATCAAGCAAGCTGTGTTTAACCACTTTGCCTCCCATTTTAAAGCTGGAAATGTAGAGAGACCTGGGGTAGAGAACTTACAGTTTAAGTGTCTGAGTTGGGGGGAGGGCAACTGTCTTATAAGACCGTTCTCAATCGAGGAGGTGAAAGCGGCGGTCTGGGACTGTGATAGCTTCAAGAGTCCAGGCCCTGATGGGGTGAACTTTGGTTTCATTAAAGAATTTTGGGGGGAGATGCAGGGCGATATTGTGCGGTTTATGTCCGACTTTCACCGCCATGGGCGGTTGTCTAAGGGCTTGAACTTTACTTTCATTGCATTGATCCCCAAAGTTGATAGTCCCCAAGGCCTTCACGATTTTAGGCCCATAGCTCTGGTGGGTTGTTTGTATAAAATTTTGGCTAAAGTTTTAGCAAATCGGCTGCGTTTAGTGGTCGGGAGAGTGGTGTCTGAGGTGCAGTCTGCGTTTGTAAGTGACAGACAGATTCTTGATGGGATTCTCATCGCCAATGAGATAGTGGATGAGGCCCGAAAGTGTAAGAAGGAATTGCTGTTGTTCAAAGTGGACTTTGAGAAGGCTTACGACTCTGTTGACTGGGGATACTTGGACGCTGTTATGAGACAGATGGCGTTTCCGCCTTTGTGGCGAAAATGGATTAAGGAATGTGTATCGACGGCCACAGCGTCAGTTTTAGTCAATGGTAGCCCAACAGAGGAGTTTGCAATGGAGAGAGGGTTAAGACAAGGGGATCCTCTATCTTCGTTTCTCTTTTTATTAGCAGCAGAGGGGTTACATGTGCTCATGAAATCAATGACAGAGCAACAGTTGTTTAGTGGTTATCAGATGGGCGTTCAGGGTAGTAGTACTTCAGTGTCACATCTACAGTTTGCTGATGATACCCTTCTTTTAGGGGCCAAGAGTTATGCTAATGTGAGAGCGTTACGGGCAGTACTTATGCTATTCGAACTCCTGCCGGGGTTGAAGGTTAACTTTCATAAAAGCATGTTGGTCGGGGTCAATATTCCGGATTACTGGTTAGTCGAGGCAACGAGTGCTTTGAGATGTAGAGTAGGTAAGATTCCGTTCGTTTATCTGGGCCTATCTATTGGGGGTGATCCACGACGGTTGTGTTTTTGGGAACCGGTGTTGTCTCGTGTTAAAAAGCGTTTGTCTAGTTGGAAGAGCCGTTTCTTGTCTTATGGTGGTCGATTGGTATTGATCAAATCAGTTCTGACCTCTCTTCCTGTCTATGCACTTTCTTTCTTCAAAGCTCCTGTAACGCCAGTTTATTTTATGTTTGGTAGAGTTTAGAGTCATATTTAATTGATTTATGTGATTATGTGATTTGTTTATTTAATTAAATGGTTTTATTAATAGTTAGTAAGAATAAGATAAGAATTAGAATATTTTAGAATTAAGGGGGCAGATGGGTAATTAAGAGGAAACAAAGGAATTAGTGGGAATTAATAAAAATTAATTAGAATAAAGGAGGTTAAGAAAAGGATAGTCAGAGAAAAGAAATATCAGTTTCACGTGAAAACAGAGAAGTTTGAGAAAAAGGGGAAAAGCCAAGAGCCAGAGAGAAGAGGCAAGAGGAGCTATTGTAATTCAATCAAACCAGGTAAGGGTGGGGTTTCACTTCTCTAATTAAGGGTTTAATTCTTCATGTTTGATTAGTGGTTCATGAGAAAATGGGTAGAATTGAGTTTAGGGTTTAATTTGTGAATTCCCATGAAAACCGATGAATTGTGTGTTCTTACTATTAATTTTAATGTATGAATTGCTGCTTGATTATTCTGTAATGATTGGTGTCGGAATTGTTGAGAATGATAGAGTTTAGAAAGAATAGGGTTGTTGGTAAAAAGAATAATTGTTGACGAATAAAGCTAATGAATTGTGCATGAACTGGAGTTGGATTGTTGTGTTTGTGTCGTATTAAGTTAGGTTATGTAGGAGTGAATTATAGGGCCAAGTTTGGTGAAAATCGGAGTTAAAACAAAGTTTTTGGGTAGAAAATATGACCTTCCCGAGAGCTGTACAGTGACAGCATCTCTGTTTCATGTTCTTGCGCATTTTCACACGTTTTCCGTTTTGAACTGGGTTTTGGTGTTAACATAAAAGTTGTAGGTAATTGTGTTAGCTTTCAAATGGCGTTGGTTTCACTTAAAAACTGTTTTCAGAACTTAAGTTATCGTCGAATTACTACACGTAGGTCACAGTGAAGTTTCAGCCTCTGTACCCGAATTTGAAATAAAAACTGGTATTGATAGGTACAGAATTGATTTTTGGTGTAAACATGAAAGTTGTAGATAATTGTGTTATCTTTCAAATGGCGTTGGTTTCACTTCAAAATTGTTTTTAGAACTTAAGTTATCGTCGAATTACTACACGTAGGTCACAGTGAAGTTTCAGCCTCTGTACACGAATTTGAAATAAAAACTGGTATTGATAGGTACAGAATTGGTCTTTGGTGTAAACACGAAAGTTGTAGATAAGGATTTTAGCTTTCCAATGGCGTTGGTTTGACACAAAAATACCTTGTGAATAATTTTATATGAATTTTGAAGTTATATGACGAATTAAGAATATTGTGGAGAGAAGTCCTTGTCCACGTCAAGGTTATCGAGTCGTAAGACATTGTTGTCTACGTTATAAACCATGTTGGCCTAGTTTTGGCATTGAGATGTTGATGTAAAGTTGTTGTTAGTCGTCGTGTCACATATTGGACGTTGGGGGCTTGATGCTCCGTATTCTGAGATGGGGGCTTGATGCTCCGTTTTTAAGATGGGGGCTTGATGCCCTGTAGCCGAATTAAGGCATTGGAAGTTGGGGGCTTGATGCTCCGTTTGGTACCACATGCATAAGAGTCTTGCATAGTCGAGTCGTGTCGTTGCATTTGTTGAGTCGAGTCGAGTCGTGTCGTGTCATGAGATGAGGAGAAGGATTTAATGAAGGATAAGATGATGAAGCTTAAAACTAATTTTTATGATTTTCTTGAATAATGAATTATGAATTATTGATGAGATGATGATTATGTTGTTAAGTTGATTTATTTGTTGCATGATTTATTATGCTTTTAATTATTGAATTGTGATCTCACCCCTTCTGTTGGAATTGCCGCCTTGTGGGCAAGTGCAGATTTCCAAGACTAGCTGTTGATGTGAGTGGACTCCTCACGTGTCTAGGTGCTCTGATACGTAACGGGGCGGGCTTTGATTATTGGATTTTCCTTGTTACGTATTAGTTTTATGATTTTATGTTGAAAAACAATTATGTTGATTTTAATTACTACTATGAATCACGTTGAGACCTTATTGCCAAACTTTGATAGAACAATTGTTGAATAAATACTGTTATATTTCCGCTGCGATTTCAGTGAATTTTGTTGACAAGGTTGATTTAAATAAATAGAAATTTTCTTATTTATTACTTGAATGAAATAGTAGCGTAATACTCCGTGTTTGATGTTACTTTGATTTATTATTTCAGTTGCGATTTATATATTTATTTATTTTGGGAAACGGGGTGCTACAATTGGTATCAGAGCAGGTCGGTCTGTCCGGCGACCAATTAGAAGAGTCTGTCATGTCGCGTGACGATTAATTGTGTCATTTTTGTTACTTATCTGTTGTTCTTGTTGTAGAATTTTGCTAAGATGGTCGGTAGAGGTAGACGTAACGATGCTGCGATTGCTGCTGCACTTCATGCTGTTGCCCAAGCTGTGGGTCAACCTCAAGTTATTAGTGCGGGTGTGAATGACGGTGTGAGGATGCTGGAAACGTTCCTGAGGAATCATCCGCCTACTTTCAAGGGCAGGTATGATCCCGATGGGGCTCAGAGTTGGTTGAAGGAAATCGAAAGGATCTTCCGGGTGATGGACTGTAGTGAAGCACAGATGGTGCGTTTTGGTACGCATATGCTTGCTGATGAGGCCGACGACTGGTGGATGGGTATTCGCCCGATTCTGGAGGTTGGCGAGGAGGTTATTACATGGGCTGTATTCAAGAGGGAGTTCTTGAACAAGTATTTTCCGGAGGATGTCCGAGGGAAGAAGGAGATAGAGTTCTTGGAGCTGAAACAGGGAGATATGTCGGTGACTGAGTATGCTGCGAAGTTCGTGGAACTTGCCAAGTTATATCCTCACTATTCAGCTGATACCGCAGAGTTTTCAAAGTGTATCAAGTTCGAGAATGGTCTGCGTCCTGAGATTAAGCGGGCCATTGGGTACCAGAAGATACGCCAGTTTTCTGATTTGGTGAGCAGCTGTAGAATTTATGAGGCTGATACTAAGGCTCATTATAAGATTATGAATGAGCGGAAGAGCAAGAGTCAACCAAGTCGTGGGAAACCTTATAGTACTCCAGCTGATAAAGGGAAGCCGAGAGTGAATGATGAGAGGAAATCTGTTAGTAAAGCTGTGCCTAATGACATTGTCTGTTTCAAATGTGGTGAGAAAGGCCACAAGAGTAATGTTTGTGGTGACGATGCAAAAAGATGTTTCAAATGTGGTAGAAAGGGTCATATGCAGACGGAGTGCAAGCATTCTGATGTTGTTTGTTTCAACTGCAAGGAGGAGGGACATATTGGGTCTCAGTGTACAAAGCCTAAGAGGGCGCAATCTGGGGGAAAGGTGTTTGCATTGGCTGGTACGCAGACAGCGAGCGAGGACCGTTTGATCAGAGGTACTTGTTTTATTAATCATATTCCTTTAATCACTATTATTGATACTGGTGCTACACACTGCTTTGTTGCTACTGATTGTGCGTCAAGGTTAGGTCTTAAGTTGTCAAGCATGAATGGAGAAATGGTTATTGAAACTCCAGCTAAGGGTTCAGTGACTACTTCTCTTGTGTGTTCGCGGTGTCCGTTGTCTATGTTTGGTAAGGATTTTGAAGTGGACTTAGTCTGCTTGCCGTTGAGTGGGATGGATGTGATCTTGGGTATGAACTGGTTGGAGTACAACTACGTTCATATTAACTGTTTTAGTAAGACGGTACGTTTTTCTTCTGTTGAAGAGGAAGGGGAGGTGGAGTTGATAACTACCAAGCAGTTGAAGAGGTTAGCGCTTGAAGGGAATCAGTTGTTTTCTTTGATGGCGTTCCTGTCGATTGAGAATCAGGCGGTTATCGATAAGATACCTGTGGTATGTGAATTCCCTGAAGTTTTTCCTGATGAGATCCCTGATGTGCCACCAAAAAGAGAGGTCGAATTCTCTATTGATCTCGTTCCGGGAACGAAGCCCGTGTCCATGGCTCCTTATCGTATGTCAGCATCTGAGTTAGCTGAACTGAAGAAGCAGTTAGAGGATTTACTCGATAAGAAGTTTGTGAGACCAAGTGTATCGCCGTGGGGAGCGCCGGTGTTATTGGTAAAGAAGAAAGATGGCAGCATGAGACTGTGTATTGATTATCGGCAACTGAACAAGGTAACGATAAAGAACAGGTATCCATTGCCGAGGATTGATGATTTGATGGATCAACTAGTCGGTGCACGTGTGTTCAGCAAGATTGATTTGAGGTCAGGTTACCATCAGATCAAAGTGAAGGATGAGGATATTCAAAAGACAGCGTTTAGGACACGATATGGACATTACGAATATAATGTGATGCCTTTCGGAGTCACTAATGCGCCAGGTGTATTTATGGAGTATATGAACCGAATTTTTCATGCTTACTTGGATCTTTTTGTCGTTGTGTTTATAGATGACATCTTGATTTATTCTAAGTCCGAAGAAGAGCATGCTGAACATTTGAGAGTTGTGTTGCAAGTGCTGAAAGAGAATAAACTTTATGCTAAATTGTCAAAGTGTGAATTTTGGTTGTATGAAGTGAGTTTTCTTGGGCATATTATTTCAGGTAATGGTATTGCAGTGGATCCTTCCAAAGTTGATGCTGTATCACATTGGGAGACTCCGAAGTCAGTTACAGAAGTTAGAAGTTTTCTGGGTTTGGCAGGATATTATAGAAGGTTTATTGGAGGTTTCTCCAAGTTAGCACTTCCGCTAACGCAGTTGACTTGTAAAGGTAGAGCATTTGTATGGGATGTTCATTGTGAAAAAAGTTTCAACGAATTGAAGCAACGTTTGACGACAGCTCCGGTCTTGGTTTTACCTAAGGCCGATGAACCTTTTGTGGTGTACTGTGATGCGTCCAAATTGGGCTTAGGTGGTGTGCTTATGCAGAATGGCAAAGTGGTGGCTTATGCATCACGACAGTTGAGAATTCATGAGAGAAACTATCCTACTCATGATCTTGAGTTGGCTGCAGTGGTTTTTGTGTTGAAAATCTGGAGACACTATCTGTATGGTTCTCGTTTTGAAGTATTCAGTGATCACAAGAGTCTGAAGTACTTGTTTGATCAGAAAGAGTTGAATATGAGGCAGAGGAGATGGCTTGAGTTACTAAAAGACTATGATTTTGGATTGAATTACCATCCAGGTAAGGCGAATGTTGTTGCTGATGCTTTGAGTAGAAAGACCTTACATATGTCTGCTATGATGGTGAAAGAATTTGATTTGCTTGAACAGTTTAGAGATTTGAGCCTTGTTTGTGAAGTTACTCCGCAGAGTGTAGTTTTGGGTATGCTGAAGATTAAAAATGAATTTCTGAATAGTATTAGGGAAGCACAGAAAGAGGATGTAAAATTAGTGGATTTGATGAATGGTATTAATCAGACTGAAGGTAGTGATTTCAGAGCGGATGATCATGGAGTGTTACGGTTCAGAGATAGAATTTGCATTCCTGATGATGCAGAGATGAAGAGATTAATTCTAGAAGAAAGTCATCGTAGTAATTTGAGTATTCATCCCGGTGCTACCAAGATGTATCATGATTTGAAAAAGTTGTTTTGGTGGTCTGGTTTGAAGCGTGATGTGGCACAATTTGTGTATTCTTGTTTAATTTGTCAGAAATCGAAGATCGAGCATCAAAAGCCAGCTGGGTTGTTGACGCCATTAGATGTGCCAGAGTGGAAGTGGGACAGTATTTCTATGGATTTCGTGACGAGTTTGCCGAGTACCCCGAGTGGTTTTGATTCAATTTGGGTGATTGTGGATAGATTGACGAAGTCTGCACACTTTATTCCGATTAACATCAGTTTTCCCGTGGATAAGTTGGCAGAGATTTATATTCGAGTGATAGTGAAACTGCATGGTGTCCCTTCTAGTATCGTTTCAGATAGAGATCCAAGGTTCACTTCTACATTCTGGAAGAGTTTTCAGGAGGCATTGGGTTCTAAGTTGCAGTTGAGTTCAGCTTACCATCCGCAAACAGATGGTCAGTCAGAGAGGACGATTCAGTCGTTGGAGGATTTGCTGAGAGTTTGTGTACTTGAGCATGGTGGAGCTTGGGATAGTCATCTGCCATTGATTGAGTTTACTTATAATAACAGTTACCATTCTAGTATTGGAATGACACCATTTGAGGCGCTGTATGGTCGGAAATGTAGGACTCCTTTATGTTGGTTTGAGTCCGGTGAGAGTGTGGTGCTTGGACCTGAGATTGTTCGTCAAACTACGGAAAGGGTTAAGCTTATCAGAGAGAAAATGAAAGCGTCGCAGAGTCGACAAAAGAGTTATCATGATAAGCGCAGGAAAGATCTTGAGTTCCAAGAAGGTGATCATGTGTTTTTGAGAGTCACTCCGGTGACGGGTGTAGGACGAGCGTTGAAGTCGAAGAAGCTCACTCCGAGGTTTATTGGTCCGTATCAGATATCCGAGAGAGTGGGAACAGTTGCTTATAGGGTGGGTTTGCCACCACATCTTTCGAATTTGCATGACGTGTTCCATGTGTCTCAACTTCGGAAGTATGTTGCGGATCCTTCTCACGTGGTTCCGAGAGATGATGTGGAGGTTAGGGACAATCTTACGATTGAGACTATGCCAATAAGGATTGAAGCACGTGAGGTGAAGAAACTGAGAGGCAAGGAGATACCTCTTGTGAAGGTCGTTGGGAGTGGAACGACTGGTGAAAGCTTAACGTGGGAGTTGGAAAGCAAGATGCGGGAGTCGTATCCAGAGTTGTTCGCATGAGGTACATTTTTTTCGAGGACGAAAATTCTATAAGTTGTGGAGAGTTGTAACGCCAGTTTATTTTATGTTTGGTAGAGTTTAGAGTCATATTTAATTGATTTATGTGATTATGTGATTTGTTTATTTAATTAAATGGTTTTATTAATAGTTAGTAAGAATAAGATAAGAATTAGAATATTTTAGAATTAAGGGGGCAGATGGGTAATTAAGAGGAAACAAAGGAATTAGTGGGAATTAATAAAAATTAATTAGAATAAAGGAGGTTAAGAAAAGGATAGTCAGAGAAAAGAAATATCAGTTTCACGTGAAAACAGAGAAGTTTGAGAAAAAGGGGAAAAGCCAAGAGCCAGAGAGAAGAGGCAAGAGGAGCTATTGTAATTCAATCAAACCAGGTAAGGGTGGGGTTTCACTTCTCTAATTAAGGGTTTAATTCTTCATGTTTGATTAGTGGTTCATGAGAAAGTGGGTAGAATTGAGTTTAGGGTTTAATTTGTGAATTCCCATGAAAACCGATGAATTGTGTGTTCTTACTATTAATTTTAATGTATGAATTGCTGCTTGATTATTCTGTAATGATTGGTGTCGGAATTGTTGAGAATGATAGAGTTTAGAAAGAATAGGGTTGTTGGTAAAAAGAATAATTGTTGACGAATAAAGCTAATGAATTGTGCATGAACTGGAGTTGGATTGTTGTGTTTGTGTCGTATTAAGTTAGGTTATGTAGGAGTGAATTATAGGGCCAAGTTTGGTGAAAATCGGAGTTAAAACAAAGTTTTTGGGTAGAAAATATGACCTTCCCGAGAGCTGTACAGTGACAGCATCTCTGTTTCATGTTCTTGCGCATTTTCACACGTTTTCCGTTTTGAACTGGGTTTTGGTGTTAACATAAAAGTTGTAGGTAATTGTGTTAGCTTTCAAATGGCGTTGGTTTCACTTAAAAACTGTTTTCAGAACTTAAGTTATCGTCGAATTACTACACGTAGGTCACAGTGAAGTTTCAGCCTCTGTACCCGAATTTGAAATAAAAACTGGTATTGATAGGTACAGAATTGATTTTTGGTGTAAACATGAAAGTTGTAGATAATTGTGTTATCTTTCAAATGGCGTTGGTTTCACTTCAAAATTGTTTTTAGAACTTAAGTTATCGTCGAATTACTACACGTAGGTCACAGTGAAGTTTCAGCCTCTGTACACGAATTTGAAATAAAAACTGGTATTGATAGGTACAGAATTGGTCTTTGGTGTAAACACGAAAGTTGTAGATAAGGATTTTAGCTTTCCAATGGCGTTGGTTTGACACAAAAATACCTTGTGAATAATTTTATATGAATTTTGAAGTTATATGACGAATTAAGAATATTGTGGAGAGAAGTCCTTGTCCACGTCAAGGTTATCGAGTCGTAAGACATTGTTGTCTACGTTATAAACCATGTTGGCCTAGTTTTGGCATTGAGATGTTGATGTAAAGTTGTTGTTAGTCGTCGTGTCACATATTGGACGTTGGGGGCTTGATGCTCCGTATTCTGAGATGGGGGCTTGATGCTCCGTTTTTAAGATGGGGGCTTGATGCCCTGTAGCCGAATTAAGGCATTGGAAGTTGGGGGCTTGATGCTCCGTTTGGTACCACATGCATAAGAGTCTTGCATAGTCGAGTCGTGTCGTTGCATTTGTTGAGTCGAGTCGAGTCGTGTCGTGTCATGAGATGAGGAGAAGGATTTAATGAAGGATAAGATGATGAAGCTTAAAACTAATTTTTATGATTTTCTTGAATAATGAATTATGAATTATTGATGAGATGATGATTATGTTGTTAAGTTGATTTATTTGTTGCATGATTTATTATGCTTTTAATTATTGAATTGTGATCTCACCCCTTCTGTTGGAATTGCCGCCTTGTGGGCAAGTGCAGATTTCCAAGACTAGCTGTTGATGTGAGTGGACTCCTCACGTGTCTAGGTGCTCTGATACGTAACGGGGCGGGCTTTGATTATTGGATTTTCCTTGTTACGTATTAGTTTTATGATTTTATGTTGAAAAACAATTATGTTGATTTTAATTACTACTATGAATCACGTTGAGACCTTATTGCCAAACTTTGATAGAACAATTGTTGAATAAATACTGTTATATTTCCGCTGCGATTTCAGTGAATTTTGTTGACAAGGTTGATTTAAATAAATAGAAATTTTCTTATTTATTACTTGAATGAAATAGTAGCGTAATACTCCGTGTTTGATGTTACTTTGATTTATTATTTCAGTTGCGATTTATATATTTATTTATTTTGGGAAACGGGGTGTTACAGCTCCCACAGGTATCATTTCTTCCCTTAACTCTATTTTACGTACTTTTTTTGGGGGGGGGGGGGAGTGAGGATTCTAGGAGGGTTCCTTGGATTAGTTGGGACTCTATTTGCAGGAGTAGGGAGTATGGAGGTTTGGGGGTTCGACGGTTACGGGAGTTTAACACTGCTCTTCTCGGGAAGTGGTGTTGGCGGTTGTTGGTGGATAGGGGGGTTTATGGTTTAGGGTGCTGGAGGGTAGATATGGTGTGGAGGGTGGACGTTTGTGTGATGGGGGGCGGAGAGGGTCAGCATGGTGGAGGGAGATAGTGAAGATTAGGGATGGTATTGGAGGGGTTGAGGGAGGATGGTTTGCGGAGGGTGTGGCGAGGCGGGTTGGACATGGAGGGGACACATCTTTTTGGTTGGATCCTTGGCTGGGGGGAGTCCCATTGAGTGTGCGGTTTGGTCGACTGTTTGATTTGACAGAGACCAAGCAGCACACTGTGGCTCAGATGTTTTCTCGAGGGTGGAGAGCAGGTGGGGGGCGTGGGAGTGGCGGCATCTGTTATGGGTGTGGGAGGAGGAGATGTTGAGGGAGTGTCAGGCCTTATTACATGATGTCCAGTTGCAGGAGCAGGTGCATGATGTTTGGCAGTGGCGCTTCGATCCAGAGAGGGGGTATACGGTGAGCGGTGCTTATCAGCTTTTGACTTCTCAGGTGGTGGTTCCGGTTGATGATGCAGCTGAGCTTATCTGGCATAGACATGTTCCGTCAAAGGTGTTTATTCTCGCATGGCGACTCTTGAGAGACAGGTTACCGACGAAGACAAACTTGGTTTTGCGAGGCATTATTCCTCCCACTGACCAACTTTGTACTTCCGGCTGTGGTGACATCGAGACGGTTCATCATCTTTTTTTCTCCTGTGGGATTTTTGGCTCTTTGTGGACGCTCGTCAGGTCTTGGATTGGTTTTGACATGGTGGATCCTTCGACTTCCATAACACATTTTACTCAGTTCACTTTTGCAGTAGGTGGCAGTCGGAGTCGGAGATCGTTTATGCAGCTCATCTGGCTGGTTTGCGTTTGGGTGATCTGGAAAGAGCGTAATCAACGTCTCTTTCAGCACACAACGCAGTCGCTTTCACACATGTTGGACCTGATCAAGCGGCATTCGTTTTGGTGGTTGCAGACACAGTATCCAGGGTTAGGGGTTAATCTTCATAGTTGGTGGGTCAACCCCTTATTGTGTATGGGTATATGATTTGGTTGTTTGTATTGGTTTTATGATGTAAACTCTTGAGACATGTTCTAGCATACCTTGTGCTAGAGGGTGTCGTTTTTCGTATATATATATATATATATATATATATATATATATCTCATTTTGGCTTGTTCAAAAAAAAGTTTTTTTTTGTTTTTTTGAGAACTTTATTTTGAAATAGTTGTTCACTTGCTTGCTTGCTTGTGGTATTTGTTGTCCATTATTTTAGTGTTAGAATATTAGATACTGTCGAGTATATTTTCATTCTTTGTTTGATAAACTCTCGATAATATTTTGTTAATATATCATGAATGAATTGGATAAAAGGTATTAGATAATAGTCTATTACGCTTCTGCTATATAAAAAAAAAACAATCTATTTCTTTTTTACACAAAAATATGTCTAAATTACATTTTATACTTTTAAGTTTTACGATAGTAGTATGTTTCTTTAAATTTTATTATATATTTTCTTTGTAATCTTTATTTTCACAAACTATGTAATTCATATTATTTTTAAGACCGGAATCATTCATAATGGATTTTAATTTGTAAGGAATTCAATATTTTTTTACAAATTTTTTGTATAAATTATTTAAAATGTGAGTTTTAATTTTGCCTGTACATTTATAACGAAACTTATAACAATCAAATTATTGGTTACCGTTAACAACTGTGAAATTTTTTGATGTCAAAATAGACTAACAGTACTACAAAACCGAAAGTCTACTGTTGGTCTTTTGGTGTGTTCTTGTCCATTTCTTTTTTTTTTTTTTCTTTTGAATGGCAAATATTATTAAAGCTTACTCCAAAACAAGAAGTAAAGGAGAGCAAAAAGGTAACAGTTACAAAGACCTCCAAGAGGAGGCCAAGGTGCAAAGCACCAAACTACAATACGGCATACAAAAAAAACAATATCACCCGCCCTCAACACACCAACCCCAAATAAGACCAAGAAATTAGCGCATTAAACAATCACCGGGGTTCCAAGTCCACTCATAAAAAAGACAAGGCGATAGATTTAATCTCGCTCTACTCCACTTCCAACTCAACACTTTTATATCCTCAACCAACTCATTTGAATCAAAAGAACCATTTGAGAAAATCTTACCGTTTCGAGCTTTCCAAATGGACCAAATCACCGCATGCCAAATCAAAACAAAACCTCTCTTGACCTTTTTAATTCTTGTAGCCTCCAACATCATCTTTAGCAAAATAGATAAAGATGGCGGCATAACCACCTCTACACCTATCCACCGAAAAATGGCAAGCCAAACCGTCATAGCACAATCACAATGCATAAAAAGATGACATGACGTTTCGAGGAACCCAACACAACCCACACAATCCCTTGACGCCGCCAACGGTAAGACCCCTCGATACTCAAGGTTATTCCTAGTAGGAATACGATCAAAGAGAAGTTGCCATGAAAAAGCAATGACTTTTGATGGAGCCGGACTATTCCATAAAACACTAAACACACCAACAAGATGTTCCGGCAAGTCTTCATCGTTCCGGAGTTCCATTTCTAGATTTGTTATCTTCTCACACATGTTGTATAATTGTATAAAATTTCAATCAAACTTCGTCATGATTGTATTGTTAATGGCTTTAATTATTTCCACTCTCAGAAATTAACTCATAAAGATAACATTGTTAAAATTAGAGTGGGTAGAGGTGCGTAATTAAAAATTAGACAAATTAGAGAAATCAAAATCACTCATAAGATAAAGTAAACTATTTTTTACAAGCATGCATGAAAATAATGTGTAATGTGGAGATATAAGATTTTATCATGTGTAATATGTACTTTTGGTTTTAACAAAATTGGCTTCACATTGCTATGAAAACAAAAATATACAAATGAAACTCTTGTTTGCAATTTTCATTTGAATTATCACTAAATTTTAGAATTTAGCGTCCGAAAACGAGTGTAGTAGAAGATACAAAAATGTATCACTTTCTCGACTATAATTATGATTTATGAGTTTATATGAAATTATTGTATAAAGCATAATGACCATTAGGAGAAAAGGACAATAGGGAGAGGGTCCTTTGCCATCATTATCTACCTTTACATGGAAAATGACACGTGGACAATAGTGGCACGTGTCTTGATATGGTTGCTGTATTTAATGTGTCTCAAAATAATATACTCCACTAATCATAAATATATAATGTTTACACTGAAATTATTCAACAAAGGGGTTGTAGCTCATATGGTAGAGCGCTCGCTTCGCATGCGAGAGGCACGGGGTTCGATTCCCCGCAACTCCAATTACTTCAATTTTTTTGGTATGGGCCTTTCGGCCCATGATCTATAACTGTCCATTGGGCTTGTTCTAATTGTGCATACTGGATTAATTGAATTTGGCCAATTTTTCAAATAACGACAACATGAGATAATTATCATATGTCTTTTGGCTTCTACACTCTCAATTTATAATTACTTACTTCAATATCTATCTCATAATATTTTAAGTAATCCATTCAATTCCTTATGGCTTCCACTCTTACAAATTCATCAACACAACATACATCATCTAATATTTCAAGCATCAAAGCCTATGCTGAATCAAACGGAGCTTCACTCATCCCTTCCAATTATTACTCACACCATGATACTATTGATGATGTTGCAGATGAGCTTGCATCTTCAATACCAATCATTGATTTTACTCTACTCACTTCAGATGATCCTCAAATCCACACTAAAGCTGTTCATGATCTTGCCCAAGCATGTGCTCAATGGGGTTTTTTCATGGTAATTAATGTTTCCTTTACAAACTATATATCTTTTTCCTTAGTTAAACTTAAATGTAAAGTGATTTATGTTTATATACATTTATATAAAAGCGAGTTGAACTGAGTGTAAACATCTAGAATCAGACTACTTAAAATATGTTATCCGAAAAAAGTTATTAACTAATACAAAAATGTTATAAGGTCAGAAAAAAGATTGTAACTCAACAAATATATTTTAGTCAAAAAATGTTAAATATTAATTGTCCCTTATGTTTCAGCTCACAAACCATGGAATTCCTGAGAGTCTAATGGAGGAGTTGATGAAAAAATCTCAAGAGTTTCATGATTTGCCGGTGGAGGAAAAGAAAGAGTTTGCTGACAATGGTGAGCCTTTCTCACCTATTAGACATGGCACTAGCTTCCATCCTCCAGCAGAAAATGTTCATTATTGGAGAGATTTTCTCAAAGTCTTAACATCTCCCATATTCAATTTCCCTCACAAACCACCTGGTTTCAGGTAATTAATCATGTTCATACCAAAAGAAAATACTAGAGACGGATTTTATTTTTTCCGCATATTCAAATGTTTATATTTCCTTGTCTTGTACTCTTGTACTTCCGGCTGTTTTAAATATAAAACTGAGTCAACAAAAATTGATGTATTTAGTTCAATTTTTGTTGACTCAAATTTCTTTTGTATTTACGACCAAAATGTTAATTCACTGTGTTTGTGCAGGGAGCTCGGGTTTGAGTATAGTCGAAAAATCACAAGTGTGGCTAGAAAATTGATTCAAGGAATATCAGAGAGCTTGGGATTAGAATCCAATTCAATAATTGAATCCTCTGGTTTTGACTCTGGCTCACAAATCATGGCTGTGAACTTGTACCCTCCATGTCCACAGCCACACCTTGCTCTTGGATTGCCTTCACATTCAGATGTTGGCTTTTTAACCTTCCTCATTCAAAATGGAATTGGAGGGCTTCAAGTTAAGCATGAGGGTAAATGGGTCAATGTCAATCCACTTCCAAATTGTCTAGTTGTCAACATTGGAGATCAACTTGAGGTCACTATTTAGGCTCTCTTCTAATTGTTTCATATAGCCTTAGGCCTTATTTGTTTCTCACATTTAAGAAATGACAAATTAGTCATTAAAATTAAAGACATTTTATCATTAATTTTGTACAACTAATATGTCATTTCATATTCATTAAAGAGTAAAAAACAATTTGCAATTCTTAAGTCTTAGTTCAACTGACAATGTTGATATTATTAGGCTGGATTTAAACTCAGGACTTTAAAATTGTATTTGAGTTTCAGTGATGTTTGTCGCTTCGTCTAAAATTCCAACTAGCAAAATCATTGCAATTTCAACGAGAAACAGTGATTCACTTATGTTAAGTGTTTGATTAATGTTTATCTTTTGGTATTGATTAGGCTGTGAGTAATGGGAGGTATGCAAGTGTGTTACACCGAGCAATCCTCAACAATAAGGACACTAGAATTAGTCTTGTAGTGGTGAATGGACCTGCATTAGACAATGAAATTGGACCTGCTCATGAACTATTGGAGAAAGAAAAACCATTGTTCAAAAGTATCAAGTATTGTGATTATTTTCTTGTTCAACAGAAGTCGAGATTGGCAGAAGGAAGAGCCTTGGATCAGATTCGATTTAGTTCTCAACACTGATATGTATGATATGGCATTGTCCTTTTGTGATAACGTTAGAGGGAAATTACCTAAATTTTATTATATGGATGTGGAATATAGTTAAAGTTATGATAGTTGAATATAGTTAAAGGTATGTAATTTGTGATAATGTTTGCATATAGTTGAACATATGATCTTGTAATTTATGATAGTTGAATAATGAATACAGTTGAATATATTATCTTGTATCCCAAAAAGTGAGGTCATGTTCTATTGTTCATCTCAAATGTGTTCAGTACTGATTAACTAATTTAACTTAATACTAAGAGAAAGTTTGCAAAATTCTGTGTTTGAGTTCAAGTATTTCTTGTACTTTTTTAGTTAATAAACATGATTATATCCTTAACTTTAAACTCTAGAGACATTGACTTGACCAAAAATAAAAAGAATCAAGACAAAAAATTAAGCACGGATGTCCAAAGGGAGTTGAAATCACAAATTTTCTACTTAAAAAAATGTTTTTTTTGTTAGGTAAAATGCTATTTTCTCCTTATTGTAAAACTAACACAATTTTTTTATAGTATAATAATATTTTGAAAACTTCTTTTCGTGTCCCCTAGTATATGGTGTGCGCTTTTAGAAATGACAAAAATATTCATTGAGTTTGCTACCTAAGTAGCGAACGGTATTTTCCACCCCACTATGGAGAAAAATTTTATAAAAAAAACACCGTTCGCACCTATAGTGCGAACAAAACAGCAGTTTGCTAATTAAAGTAGCTTAAAGTCTCGAACACCCGTCTAGTTCGCACTCTAGAGTGCGAACTAAACTGCAGTTTGTTTTCTAGGTAGAAAACTTAGTCTGCACTTTAATTAGTGAACTTATTAAGATTTAACCACTGTTCAAAAATATATCTTGATTGACACTAGAGTGGTTGCGACCTATTAAGCTCCGACACTCTATATGTTAGGCGTGTCCCGGTGTCGGACATGTGTTGTGTCCGACACTGGCACAACACCAACACTTACATTGAATTATATCACTTTTTTTTAAAAAATTATCTGTGTCGACGTGTCAGTGTTCATGTCGTGTCAGTGTCTGGGCTTCATAGGTTGTGACATAGTATCTGCTAATCACAGACACAATATAATTCTATAAATTGAGATATCGTATAATTGCATTTATGTGCATGATCTCTTGGTTTGCTCTATGATTATCCAATAGTATTGATCAATCACACTTGGGGTGATGAAATGGTTCACACTTTACCTTACAAACTATATTTTATTCAACAAAAAGAACATAGAAGGTGAGAGAATAGTGAGAGAGACAAAAAAATTTATTTTTATAACGCATTCTAAATCGCGAACTCAGCAGACTGTTTTGGAGTTCGCTGGATACACAGCGAACAATGAAAGAGTAAAAATAAAAATGCAAGGGCGCGGGATTTTATCAGGGACGCGAAAAGAAATTTTCAAATATTTTTCACAAAGTAAATCAATCCTAAGATGTTGTTTTGAGAAATTTGCTTTTTAGGCCCCTCAAAATGCTCTCAGGCTCCCAAAAAATCCAAAAATACCCTCAATTTAGAGAAACAAAAATTTCAGTTTGTATAATCTGAAAAACCAATTTTTTCGGATCGTATCCCCCAAAATCACCTAGCCAAATTTTAAATCTATTACTCCAATTTTTTCCCCCATTTTTTCGGATTTTATCTACCAAAAAAACATAAATTTCAGATCGTAACTACCAAACTGGGAGAAAATTCTCATAATTTGATAATTTTCGGTTTTTATATACCAAATTACCCAAAATTTTGGATTATAACTTCTGAAACTTTGTGGCCTCCAATTTTTTCCACATAATTAAACATAAACAACATAATTACCGAAAATAATTGAACACAAGTAGTTGATTACCATAGACGAAATGATAAATAAAAACAACAACATTTTTAGCTAAAATGTAGAATAAATTGCATTCAACTCTTCTAAAATATGCTTGAATGATATACATATCCCTTTCACTTATGTTTAAAAGTAATGCATGTATATAATTGAGGGAATGTAATATTTCTATATACATGCAATATCTAACCTGCAATTTTGGCTATGGAGAGAGCAACACCTATGGAAGCATAACCAAAAGACATGATGGCAGCAAGAATAGGAAATTTGAAATTTGCCTTAATAAAATCTGTGTAACTCCAAAGATGACCATAAATGGGTAATTGGATGTATTGCAATCTGCTTCATGACCATACTTATGAAAGCAATTGGATTTTTTTATGGCCCTGCTTCACCACCTCTTTCACAACCCAAAATGAAAAATTATTTTCTTCGCCCAGAACCATTGTCAGATTTCTCTATAATTATTGTAAATCCAACTTTTGCAGCCCCAACACGACACCAATTGATTAAATCATCTCTAACCTTGTATTTTTCGTTTGTAAAAAAATACTTCGCCGTGTTATGAATAATAGGTTGAACGCGATCAACAATGTTTGCTTCATCAATATTATTTTCTTGAGTCAGAGGTTCTGACATGCCAAATACTACCTAAATCAACCAAAACAAGCAGCACCAATAAATAAGAATAATGCACATTTGCTTACTACTAACCCAGTTTGGAAGTTATCTTCCAACACAATTCGGAAGAAATCTACCAATCCAGTTTCGGAAGTTATCTTCAAATTTTTATGTACACAGAATTTCTTAAAAAAATCAAAAACTAATCGGTTTAAAGTTATGATTACCTGTTTTATGCCTTCAAATGAGTGTGTGATCTTCCAAATGAGAGAATAAATGATGATTTGAAGCTTAAAAACGCGAAACCCCTAAAAAAATCGCATGTTACTTTTGAAAAGAAGTTGAGTGTTTGAGTATGAATGATGGTACAGGTCTGCAAGCTGGCTTTTAAAAATCCATTTCGGATTATATCTCATGAAAAATGTGGTTTTTCATATCGTAACTACCAAAATTTGTGTTTCCAATCGTATCTACCAAAATGCCTCCCACCAATTTAACCTTCACATAATTTACAATTTCAGTTTACAGGATCCAAATTTTTTGATATTTCGTATTATATCTTTCGAAATTTTTTGGCTTTGATGTATTTCTAAAGATAAAATCCGAAGGATAATTTAGATAGTTTGAGAGGCGTGGGAGTAATTCAGGAGACGGATAAAGCAATAATTTTGTTTTGATGCAGCCCGGCCCAGATAGGACATACAAGATCTTGAAGGTATCCAGTCCTGTTTTTCTTCCTTTTGTGCTTAGAAAGTTGTTGAAGTACACTCCAACAAGGTGAGTGTTCAAAGCATATCCAAAATTTGGATTCTCATTTTTTGTTAAACAATAGTGAAATAAAATTTAAAGTTTTGAATTGTGATTTAGATTTGAATGTATATTTATAAGACAAGTATGAAAATTATTTTTTAAAATAGAAGCGAGCGAAAATATTTACCCAATTATTGTGTGCTTCAAAAAATATTTTTTGAACATATTCGAAACTTGATTTTTGAAAAAACATAGTGCAAATTTGCTGTTTTGGGCCAGTTCAAAAAATATTTTCTGAATTTAAGCGAACGGAAGATATTTTCAGAACAATTTTGCAACATTGTTTATTTAACATACAATTTTGAGATTTTAGGAGGTCTTGGAGTACTATATAGAGGGGGTAAACTGCAATTTTCTTGTGCTTGTTATTGGTTAGGTCCAATCCATGCCTAGTTTCGGGCTTGCATTGCTAACAAACAAGCTGTTTCTAGGGAAAAGTACTCTACGCCCCCCCCCATGCTACTCTTTTAACCCCCCTCAAATCCAGAATTGCCCTTCATTTTTCACTAAATATGTGGTTCGGATAATATAATCCGAACCTAGACAACGAGTAAAAACCCCCAGTTCGGATAATTTGATCCGAATATTTACTTACACAATTCGGAAAATATTTTCCGAACTCTGTCGAATAAGAACAGAACAGAATACGAACTGCATAGGGCAGTTCATTAGTTTTATGGTCAAAGAAACAAGTTTTAGAGCGCGCGATTGTTCAACAATTCCTCACAATTGTAACTATCTTATATCAATTTGTTGAATCTATCACCTACAATCAAGTAAGTATTAACTAAGTTTTAATTTTGATAGGTTTATGAATTTGGGGTTTAGGGTTTGGGAAAGGAACTTATTTTGATTGTTTAGTTTGTGATGTTATTGGGTTGTTATAGATTATGATGGTTGGGTGAGTACAAATTTGATAATGGGTTATAAATTATGATGATTTTTAAGGTTTATGAGTTTAAGATTTATTAGTTTAGGATTAATGAACATTGTTAGTTTTGTATGATGATTGTAAGATTTTTGATGGTTTTGTTATAGATTATGATTATAAGTTGTTTGATTTAAGTTGTATGTTTTTAGATTATGCTTATAAATGATGGTTATAAGTGGTTTGAGAAAATGAATAAGTTGATTATTGGTTTAGATTGAGTTGAATAAGTAAGTTATGATTATAAGGAAGTTGAATGTAAATTGAATAATTTGAATATAAAGAAGTTGAATATAAATTGATTAAGTTGAAAGTAAGGAAGTTGAATAATTTGATAACTTGTTTGAATAATTTGATAAGTTGTTTGAATAAGTTGAATAATTTGATGATTTTAATTGTTGTTGTTGTATAGTCATGGAAGAAGGCGAAGGTGTTACTGGAAGAGGTAGACATGGTAGACCAAGTCGGACACATGCATCGGCTCGAAAAGTTAGTAATCCTGCTGATGCTTCTGATCCTGCTCCTACTCCTGTTCCTACTCCTGCTGCTGCTCCTACTCGTGTTCGTGGTTCAAAAAGAAGTAAGAAAACACGTCAGGAGCCTGAGATAGTTCCAGGAAACAATGATAATGAAGCTACTGGTTCACAGCAACCTACTGAGATTGAAGTGGGTGATGATGTTGTTAATGATAAACCTGTGCGGCGCAGACGTATACCCAAACCACCTGTCCGGCGTCAACCTGATTTTCAGGAGGGAGAAGAAGAAGATGAAGAAGGATATGGAGGTGGACCAAGAGATACGTCTTTGTTGACTGATTATGCCGAGCATAGATCTATTATGATATGGAATGCAGATGAAGTTGAAGATAAGGAGGTATAACAATTATAATTTTGGTTAATTGTTGTTTGATAGCATCATTATTAGTTTTTATAATTTATAGTGTATGTGTCTTACAATTATCGATTTGATATTTTTCAGGTTTTGAATTTTACCCAAAAAGTCACAACTCATGGAATGAAGATGTTCAAACTCAAAAAACCTGTCCGTAATGATGACAATGATTGGTTTTGGGATGTCATAATTGAATCTGGTCTCGAGCCCCTTCTGCATACTAGCTACAATGTTATAAATCATGGGCTGATGACGGCATTTTCCGAGAGATGGTATCCGGAAACCGAGACCTTCCACCTTCTATTTGGTGAGATTGGCATCACATTGGATGACATCCAACATCTTCTCCATCTTTCCATCCGAGGACGCTTCTTGGACTACTCCAGAATGGACAGAGCTGATGCTCTAGACTTGTGTGTTAAGGCCCTTGGATGTGACCCTGCCGAAGCTGAAACTGAATTCATTTTCACTCATGGTCAACATTTGAGACGTAGTTTCTTGAAGAATATTTATTTAGAGAATTGGGAATCTGCTGAAACTGCTGTTGAGGAGGATCAGCCGGAGGAAGTGGTAGGTGAGTACAGAGAGAGGTGCATCAGAGCTTTTCTGTTGAATGTGGTCAGTTGTACCATTTTCACAAACAAGAGTGACAACTATGTAGATGTTGTCTTCCTACAATACTTCACTGACTTGACAAATATTCATACGTGGAATTGGGGTGCAGCTGCTCTGACTTATCTTGTGAGGTACATGAATGAGTCATCAAAGGCCAAGTCTGGAATGATGCCAGGATACTTGTCTCTGCTTGAGGTAAGTAAATTACTAAATTTTGCAAGTTTTGCTTATTTATGCTCAAAATATGAAGGGTCACGTTTGGTGGATTTCGCTCCCTTCGATTTAGAGGCATTTTTGGATTTAGCGGACTTGGATTTAGCACTAACTAACGGAGGGGTCAAGTTTGTGGTGACTGGCCATGCAAAATGACGTAATCCTTCTTTGATTTCAGCTCTCAAAACGGAGTCTCCTTTTTTTAATCGCTCCTACAAAAAAAAATTACAAACCTATTAAACAATTTATTTCGAACATTAAAACAGGCTTACCTATAAAAATGACAAACATTAAAAGGAGCTTATTTATTAAAATTTAATTAACCTGGATAGCATTAATCTCTTCTAAGCACATGTAATCATCTTCGACTTCACCGACTTCGCCGTCATTGAACACCAATTTTTTCCACTGACTGTCCACCTCATCAAGTGTAATAGGTAGCTTGTCATGTAGCTTTCTAGCAATCTCACATGCACAAGGCAAACCAAATGTTGCTCTCATGACACAACCGCATAGTTCGCGGTCCATACCAACCTCTTCAACTCTTTTTGCTTCTTGTGAGATAATGTCCAACGCAGCTCTCGAAATATTAAACACTAGATGCTTGTACAAGATTTTTCCCTCATGTCTGTGTTCCGCAACAGACAAACTCCTACCAAACTCACCCTGTATCTCAGTGAACTGACCAATCAAGCTTTTGTGGATCGCTTCCCATAACCTGACATAATCATTCTGATTGTCTATCAAGTAACCCTTCAATCTACCATGTGCAGACTCAACCCTGTTGGATGTAGTATTGTCAAAATGCATAATGCGGTTAGTCCACGCTAGTACAAATTTCTCTTTATCTTTGTTTAAAACTTTTCTTTCAAAATATGTGATAAATCTTGGCCACCTCTGACATACATTCCTAAATTCTTCCAGATTATCAGCATATTCCTCTTCAGTACTTGAAAAAATCACAGCCTCATAAGATTTCTGAATATATTTAAACACATCTTTCTGCTTCTCCTTGTCCCCATCCTTAACAAAGCAAGTTGTCTGCATCTTGGTTTTCACATTTCTCCTAACATGAAGTGAACAAACCAACGGTGTTGCTTCAGGAAATACTCTCTTCACCGCATTCATCAGACCGTCCTGCCTATCGGTAACAATGACCTTCGGTGAGATATCTTTGTTCCTTAGAAGACCACGACAAGCTTGAAGGGCCCACGTGTAATTTTCTTCTTTTTCATTTTTTAGCAAAACATAAGCAACACAAAACGTCTGATCAGTCGATGTGACTCCGACTATCTCGAAAAGCGGCATTTCATACCGGTTGGTTTTGTATGTGCAGTCCATTATCAAAATAGTCGGAAAGGAATTGAACAAGTCTACGGATTTATGGTGTGAAAAGAAGATATCTTGCACAGTTGTAGACTCACCGACCGTCCTTGTTCTGTAAACATAGTTGTTATCCCCTAGACATTTAAACAATTGTTGCATTTCAGTCATTGAACCCCTATTTCGAACCTTATTTCTATGAACTACGTTGTAAACTTGCTTAATGACGGTTGAGTTCTTCGGGTCTCGCTCTTTCCATTGTGGACATGATATTTTTAGGCTTGACCAAATTTCTTGTCAACTCAACCACCAATTGTTTCTCTTCCGGTTTCAAACGCCCGGCAACCAAATGACCTTCTAAAGCACGGTCCATAACATGGTTGTGTTTCCCCGAGACCACCGTGAGATTCCATTCCTTTGATACATGAAAATATCCACGGAGCCTAAATGGACAACCGCATTTCCTCGTTCCAATTGATTCCATTTTTGACTTCTTATTGGTCGGTTTGTAAAAACCTCCCCTTTCGCAACCCAACACAAAATACTGTTTTCTTCTATCGGAACCATTGTCAGACTTGACAATTACAACAGAAAAATTTAACTTTGCCGCTTCACCCCGAACCCAAGCAATGAGCTCGTCTCTATCACGGTATTTTTTTTCGGTATGAAATTGAGCACTCGTATCAATTTCTACCGGCTCGGGTTGAGGACGGTTAGAGTTGGATTCAACATCCTCGACCGGCAAACTTTGTTGACCCTCAACTTGAGGAACGTTTGAGATCGTTTCACCATCACCATTTACAACAACCGGCTCAGCTTCATTCATTGCATCCCCCATAACTACAAATACATCAAAACCAATATCACAAATCAATACAAAACCAATATTTTCAACATACACTAATTATATTTATGCAATATCACTCATTACATCAAAACCAATATCACAATTTATATTTATGCAATCATATATTCAACATATATTAAAACAACCATATTCAATCATATTTAAACAAACAACAAAATCAACCAAATATCTTCAAAACCATTTTTAAACCAGTTTAAGGCCAGTTCTGGCGCGCAGAATCCGAACTAGTTCGGATAATATTCCCCGAACTACATCCTCGCGTTAATTCGGAAAATTTTATCCGAACCAAGCTCTGTCAGAAACCCAGAAAACCAGACGAACATAAAACCAACAAACACAAAATGTAATCGGTTCAAATGAGAGATTACCTTATGTTGATGCTCTAAAGTGTGTGCAAATCTCTCCCCAATGCTCCAATCTTCCGTTTGAATCTCAAAACAAAAATAATGAAAAACTTTTGAGAGGTTTGTTTTTGATTGTGTGTAGAGTAAGTTGGGGAAAGTGAAAGCTAGTTCAGCTTAAGTAGTAGGGGTTCGGAGAATTTTTCCCGAACGTGTACGTTTATATAGTTCGGATTATATAATCCGACTGGGAGGCATTAGTTCGGGTAATATAATCCGAACGTACCTGCGCTCATGCAAGGGCTTAATGGTCAGTTAGGGGGGAAAAAAGAAACATGGGGTGGGCAGAGTAATTTTCGTTTCTAGGTGTGATCATTAGAACACAGTTCACAAACATATTCTTCTTGCTATATGTTGGGATCTCATCCAAAAATATTTTTTTGGTAGTGTAATATTTATGGAAGATAATTTCTAGTAATATATTTTGTCTGATTCAACAACATGAAAAAAAGAGCAATTACTAATGGTGACATTTTAACTAATGTTTTAGTATATCTAAAAAATTTCATGTTGTTAAAGATGGATAATAATTTCATAACTATTTTACTTTACTTTGTTTTCAACTAGGTTGTTAATCTAATTGGTTAGTTAGTTTTGCACTTAATAGGTTAGTTAGGTGAAGTTAGTTAATTTTACTTGTTTTACAAGTTAAGTGTGCATTCTCTCTATATAAGCCACACTTGTGTAATAATTTTGTAGATCTTAATCATCTCAATAAAATTTACACATTACAAACTCTCTTCTCTCTCAACTCTCCATTCACTCTTTCATTATTACATTCAGTGCCGTAGCCGACTTTTTGGAGGTCCAGGGCGAATAATAAATATGAACCCTTGATAAAAAATACTACCTCCGTTTCTTATTATAAGGGACATGTCACTTTTTAGATTCATTGAATAATTAATGTATCTAGTCTATATATTGACCAGATACATTAATTATTCAATGTAACTAAAAAATGACTTGTCTCTTATAATAAAGAATGGAGGTAGTATGATTTTTATTTAATTTAAATAGTAAATAGTATGAACAACACAAAAGTAGTCGCTTATAATAACTAAAAAATTATTGTCAAAAAAATAACTAACTATAAAATACTAATAGTAAAGAAAGAGAGAGTTTTATTTTTCAAAGGAATAACAAAATATAGTTTTTTAAAAAATAATAGAAAGCAATTTTATGATTTTTTATAATGACTAAATACAATTTAAAATAATAGAAAAACAAAAATATCAATGGAGAGGTTTGAACACGCAACCCTCCACTCCCCATGGTACTCAGCCACTAAGCAAAGGCCTCCGTTCCGTTTTATAGGCGCAATAATAATCCTTAATCTATGTTTTGTATCATGGACATGAAAAAAAAATATATTTTGAGGCCCAAATAATTGGAGGCCCAGGGCTAGAGGTCTGCTTGCCCTGCCTCTGGGCCGGCCCTGATTACATTCATTGTTTTCTCCATTAACACACATAGAACCAAGCCTTTCGCACGCACAAACATCACTATTATCATAACTTCTGACATAAGCTTCTGATAAAGAGCTTCTGATATAGGTTCTACTATATCAGCTCAGGGCTTATTTACTGCTCTGTGCTAACAGTTAAAAATCAAGATAAATAATTAGTTCTTATACAACATCCACACATTTCATTCCAACAAAGCGTCTTTGATAAAGAAAAAATCTTTAAAGGAGTATTTAAGGATAGGAACCAAACAACTGCATTCTCTATAAGTTCTCCAATACTATAGAAGTTTGTCACACGTTTTTGTCTTATACATTCTCTATAAGTTCTATCAAAAAAAAAAAAAAAGAAGTTTGTCACACGTTTTTGTCTTATACTAGTAGTTTTTGATAAAATGGACAAACGCAAATGAGCACCAACATCATGCATTTGCGAGACAGTACATGATGGACCTTTTAGCATGTTGTCACTTTTTTAAAGCCAAAAAAAATGATGATTCATATCATATGCTCCAAGCACCCAATTAATATTGTGCCTTATTTACAAGTGTTAATTCTATCTAGCAAAAAGACTATGTGGTCCTAACTCATGTGAATGATCGATACATGAACCTACACTTTTTAGTGGGTCATGGTTGTGTAAATATGTCCTATTTAGGTTGGGTTTCCTCTCCCACTTTCCTTCTTTTATAAGCCAATATTTTGACTATGAATTAACCGTACACAAGCATGGCATACATCGTTTTAGCTACAGCTAAAAAGGCCACAGATTATTCTTGATGATCATATTATAAGAGCTGTGTTTAAATGGACCAGGATTCTATACTACAAAAATAAATTCATAGTTTCATGTAGTAATAGATCTTAATCATTGATTTAATTTTGAAATTGATCTATTTATATTACATCTATATAAAATTAATACAAAATAATCTCATTATTTTGATTAAGATCGAATGATCATACACTATCTCGTACTCTAACTTACACCAAGGACGTACATGGTACATCTTCCGTTAAAAAAAATAGGGCAACTAAATTTTTTCATTTAAACGAACAACGGTTTTATATTAGATATGATACATTTTTATAAAAAAAAAATATAATATAATATGTACAGTGACACTCTTTATAAAAATATAGGTTTTTTTTAATCTATTTTTAACATTTGAGCTTGAGCCTTTTTTTTTTTCTTCTATCTCAGTGATATAAGCAACTAATTAATATTGTAAGTAATTTATTGATCAAAATCTCAACCGATAAAAGAGTTGATTCCATTGCATGCATGAAAATCTCTTTAATGAATGATTTGTATATATACTTCTACTCTATGAGTGTTTGTTGGACACTTGGACATTAAAACATGTTGTGACACGAGTGAACTCCAAGCCTAACATCTTTGGTGTAAGTTAGTAAGTGTAACTAACCACTTTGTATTATTTTTTTTTGGATAAAAACTAACCACTTTTTATGAAGAGCACATGTTTGCACTTGCACATGAAATAAGATGAGATATTTGGTTCTCAATTTTTTGGTTGAAAGAAGTTGTTGAATGTTTTTATTTTTAAGTGCGTTCCATTTTTGGGAAAAGCCAATAAGTGCATAGAGAAGTTCCAAACATTGGGGGTCCAAAGAGAAAATAGAAGGAAAAAAAACAAGCTTAAATTCCAATGCTAAAGAAAGTTACCGGAGATATATATGTAAATATTTCAACGTTTAATTAAGTCATTGGTATATTGTGTGATATGTGAAAAAATTAGAATAAGATATACTTATACTTAACTACTTAAGAGTTGATTTAGGATGAAGTGTGATGGAACATTTGAAAAGCCTCTGAATTAACAATTTTGCACAAACATTAGGTGTAAATTGTGTGTTAACTAACGTCAACCTTTGCTTAATGAACACATATTATGAGCACATGTAATATCCCGTGGCATGTTATGCTGGCAGGACTCAATGTTGACTCTCTTTCAATTATTAGTCTAATCATGTATTGTTGTTTTAACATCGCCATCTTAATTCACTCAATTTTCAATGATAATTTGCTGTAATCTATATACATAATGAAAACGAAATAATAAAGCAATGCGCTAGAGAAGATTCAAAAGTGTTTTAAACATGGGCTCAAAAGTTGTTGTGCATGTTATTTCAACAAAGAAGACTCGAGGGTATATATGAAGGGTTTGCCATAGTGAAAAGAATATGGTAATTATTGAAGATGGGTTGGAATGTGAAATTTGTTCATGAGTATCGTGAGGCAAGTAAGTGTACGGATGTATTGATAAATATTGGATATAATTTGGAGTGTGCGGTGTTTTATTATAAAGACTGTTCGGAGTACACTAGAGACATCTTGGTAGATGATGAATTAGGAATTACTACCCCTAAATTGATAGGCTTATGAAATTTAGAAAAATTAATGGTTGAATAAAATGATGAATATAAAATGGCACTGCTTCTTGACAGAAAAAAATGTCACTTCTTTTTCATTAATTTTTATGTGTATACTTTTATTTTAAAATGAAGACACATTTAGTCTCTAAGAAAAAAGACGTGAATATATTTTATTTTTTGGTCAGGTACTATAATAGTTAGATTTTCATCATTTAAAGATGAATAAACGAATGTACATGAATCGAGCTCCGGTACATTTACTTTACGTGTAATGTCCTTACTAGTTGTGCTAAGCTCACGAGAACAAATGTAAATTTATTTTAGTTTCTAAGAAAATAATAATAAAATCTCCAAAAGTAATAAATTAGGACAACTTAGTCTCCAATTTGTTTGGTTGATTGAAGAAGAAAAGATAGAGAATATAAGGGGAAGGAAAATATTATTTTTTTGGTGGAGGAAGGAAAAGATGATTAAAAATAAGGGGAAAGCAATAGGAAATGGTGTGTACTTATAAATAGCTATGAGTAATAAATTATCAAAAAAATGTACATAGTTAAACGAATTGTCTTTCATTCAAAATCAAAGAATACATTGTATAATATAAATTCAAAATTGTTAGAAATTCTGCAAACAAACTCACAACATTCAATTTAACAGCACACAACGACAATTAGCCTATAAATATGATAAAATTAAAACGTCTGAAATATTCATATTTTCAGATCTGCAATGTTGACGACGCCAAAATCATTGATTGAATATACACTTAAACGAAGATAATATGAAAATTTGAACAACAAACACTGCACAAGACGGGAAATCAAAACTGTTGGAACAATTGGTGATGATGAATGTTTCTTGAGTGAAGAGAGTTTTGAGAGGAATGAGAGAATAAGAAAGATTGGGGAAAATTATAAAGAAATGTTATTCTTCTACTAGGGGAAATGTAGTTATATACAGGTCTGATAATGAATTGTACTATTCTTCTACTGGGGAAGAATAATTATATACAGGCCTATAAGCAGTTGTAACTAGGACAAAACATATTCACAACTAACTAACTAACCATCAAGTCTAACACAATGACTTGATCAATAAGCAAAAACTGTAAACTAAAACAGAAAAGCTTAAACCAAAAATTACACATGAGTTGATCAATCTCAGATCAATCTCAGAATCCTAAAACATGAATTACACTTTTAACACACCACTTAATTCATGTTTTCTAACACTTCCATTCCTATAAGCTTTTTTAATACATCAAACCTTGCTTTTGTCAATGGTTTGGTTAGAATATTTGCAAGTTGAACCTCAGTTTTACAATATTCCAAATCAAGCTTATCCTTGTTCACTTGGTCTCTAAAGTAATGAAACCTCCTTTCAATGTGCTTGCTTCTGCCATGACTAACTGGATTGTTAGCCAAATCAATTGCTGATTTGTTGTCCACAAGAAATCTCATCTTGTTTACTTCCACTGCCTTCAATTCAGAGAGCAATATCTCCATCCAATTGGCTTGACAAGCTGCAAATGAAGTTGCTACATACTCAGCTTCACATGATGATAAAGCAACAATCCCTTGCTTCTTGGAACACCATGAGATTGGTGAATTTCCCAGCATGAATAGGTAGCAAGCAGTGCTCTTCCTATCTTCTATATCACCACTCCAATCTGAATCAGAATAGCCATAAGCTTGCAACTTTACATTGCTATTCCTCTGGTTTGTCAGTAGAATACCATAGACTTGTTCCCTTCACATATCTCAGCACTCTCTTGGCTGCAGTTAAGTGACTAGTTCTTGGTTCAGTCATGAACCTGCTCAGCAGACCAACATTATGACAAATGTCAATCCTTGTGCTGCATAAGTACCTCAATGAACCTATAATCTACTTATACAGTGTTGAATCAACTAATTCTTCATCTGTACTTTTGCTTAGTTTCACACAAGTCTCCATAGGAGTGATTGCAGAATTGCAATTACTCATTTTAAACCTTCTCAGAACGTCCTCAACATACTTCTTCTGATGCAGAAAACAACCTTTGCTTGTTTTTACAAATTCCATGCCTAGGAAGTAAGATAGTTCACCTAAATCTGACATTTCAAACTCTCTCATAATGTCAATTTTGAACTTATCCAAGCAATCTTTGTTTGATCCAGTGATCAACAAGTCATCAACATATAAGCACAAGATTATCAGATCTTCATTTGTGCTTTTCGCATAAACACCATATTCTGATGTGCATTTAGTAAAGCCTAACCTGATTAAGAAATGGTCAATTCTCTTGTTCCATGCCCTTGGAGCTTGTTTTAAGCCATAAAGTGATTTATTCAGCTTAAGCACTTTATACTCTTCACCTTTGATCTCAAAACCTGGTGGTTGTTTGACATAGAATTCCTCTTCCAATGGACCTTTCAAAAATGCAGACTTCACATCTAGTTGATGCATACTCCAGCCTTTGTAAGATGCTATTGCAAAAACTAGTCTAATGGTTTCTAGCCTTGCAACAAGTGCAAACACCTCATTAAAGTCAAGACCAGGTTTCTGTAGAAAACCCTTTGCTACTAGCCTTGCTTTGTACTTTGTAATTTCACCATTTGGTCTCAATTTCAGCTTATAGACCCATTTCACATCAATTGGTTTCTTGTTGACTGACTTGTGCATCAATTGCCAAGTATCATTCTTCTCAATAGACTTCAGTTCTTCTTTCATGGCATTCACCCAGTTAACATCACTCAATGCTTCTTTTAAAGTGGCTGGTTCTAGTTCAGCTATCATAACTTCATTGATCAAGTCACCACCTTTTGTTATAGCTTGATCAGGGAACACATCATAACTAGTTAGCCTAACTGATTGTGTTCTCTCCCTTGATGTCCTTCTCAACTGTTGATTATTAGCTATATTAGGTTCATTCTGCTCCACAGTGATTGGATTCTCCACTTCACTTGGTTCTCAAAGAATGAGCTCAATGTTTGAACTAGACTCATGCTGCCAATTCCACCCTTTAGTTTCATCAAACCTTACATCTCTGCTGATGACTAATTTGTTCTCATTTGGTGCATACAATCTATATGCTCCAGTAGAATGATAACCCAATAGAATCATTGGTTGACTCCTATCATCATATAGACCTTCAGTTCTCTATTCACCATAACCATAGAGTAATTCTTCTCAAGTAATTGACCAAGACTGATCAAGTTATTTGTCATTGTAGGAACATATAGCACATCATTGATGACTGATTCATGACCATCCTTTCTCTTCACAAGGACAGTTCTCATACCTTCAGAGATTACACGATTGTTATATGCAAACTTGATATTCCTCCTTACTGAGCTATCAAGCTTCAAGAACCACTTCTTGTTGCCAGTCATGTGATTACTGCAACCTGTGTCTAAATACCACAAGTTAGACTTGTCCACTTCAGTGTTAGTGACAGCCATTAGCAGTGAATCATCTGAGTCACCATCATCATTTGCAAAATGTGTTTCTTCCTTGTCTTTCTTGTCACTTCTACATTCTCTTGCATAATGACCAAGCTTCTGACAATTGTAGCATTGAATGTTCTTTTTATCTTTCCTTTTGAAAGTCTTCTTTCCCTGACCACCATTCTTGCTTGATTCTGCAGTTTGTGGTTTAGGATCATTCTCAGATTGATCTGACTTCTTCTTTTTCCATTTTTCTTTCCCTTTGATCACTTTCTTGTGAATCTTTGCTTGCAATGCTTGTTCAGGACCCTTGTCTCTTTCTGAACTTCTTTGCTTTAGCCTCATCTCATGAGCTTCTAATGAAACTTGCAACTCTTCTAGCTTCATTTCTTGCAAGTCTTTGGATTCTTCTATGCTACTAATCTTGTAGTCAAACTTTTCTGTTAATGATCTCAATACCTTCTCTATCTTCTTGAGATCATCCAAAGTTTCACCACATGTCTTCATTTTGTTGGTTAGCTACACTAACCTTGAGAAGTAATCTGCAACAGATTCACTTTCTTCCATGTGTAGCATCTCAAACTCCTTTCTCAAAGTCTGCAACTTTACCCTCTTCAATTTTTCATCACCTCCATAGATCTTCTTTAACGTATCCCAAACACCTTTAGCAGTTTATTGTTCAATGATCTTCTCAAATATGTTTGGATCAACACATTGATGGATCAAGAACAGAGCTTTGCCATCTTTCTTGGAGTGTTCTTTGTGAACCAGCTTCTCTGCATCTGTTGCATTTGCAGGAAGTGTTGCAAGACCTTCATTCACGATTTCAACAACATCTTGAAACCTGAAGATCACTTTCATCTGAGCACGCCAACGATCATAGTTTTCACCTTTTAAAACTGGGAGATTTGCAGGGAATTGGCTAGATGTGGTGCTTCCACCATTGCTGCTAGTGCTTGCCATTGATGAAGGAATGAATCAATGCAATTCTATGGATTCTAACCGAGCTCTGTTATACCAATTTGTTGGAACAATTGGTGATGATGAATGTTTCTTGAGTGAAGAGAGTTTTGAGAGAAAAGAGAGAATAAGAAAGATTGGGGAAAATTGTAAAGAAATGTTATTCTTCCACTAGGGGAAATGTAGTTATATACAGGTCTGGTAATGAATTGTACTATTCTTCTACTGGGGGAAAAATAGTTATATACAGGCCTATAAGTAGTTGTAACTACCTAGGACAAAACAAATTCTCAACTAACTAACTAACCATCAAGTCTAACACAATGACTTGATCAATAAGCAAAAACTGTAAACTAGAACAGAAAAGCTTAAACCAAAAATTACACATGAGTTGATCAATCTCATATCAATCTCAGAATGCTAAAACATGAATTACACTTTTAACAAAAACAACGTTGCACCAAGCAACGAACAACAGAATATCGCACTTTAAGATGACAAAATCACAAAAGAAGAAATAAAGTGTATGTGAAATTCACTTATTTTAATAAAAAATAAAAAAAATAAATTGAAGGGGTGATTTTGAATTAAAAATTGATCCTCTCTTTAGAGCATAAAGAAGAAAAAGAAAAATTAGATCAAATGGGGCGAGGGGCAGCAGTTTTTAATTTGAAAAAGAGAAGAAAATAAAAACTACAAATTTTCATTAATTGTCACGGCTTTTTAATCCTATGATTTTCGTTACTCTTCAACTACTCAATCATATTTTAACCGATATAAATTTTTATAAAATATACCGTTGAATTGAAAGTTTATATCATATAGATCATTTATTTATATAAAATTTTACACAAATTCAAAATTATTTGATATATATTATTGAGACACAAAGATTAACAGCGTTTAAGAAATCATACAAACCGTTAATCCTGAAGGGGTAGACCGGATCTCACCATTTAATATATTGTTTGTCTTCTTAAATTTTGTTTACTATGATCAAATGGAGACTATTATTGTCCTTTTTGTATTTTAAATATATATATTATTGAATAGAGACGACTATATATAATAGCTCTTTTAATTTGGTATTACAATGAATTATATTTTAATAATATCTGTAAGATAGCTTAAGTGGTAATAGTTGAAAGACATGAATTAGGTAGGAAAATCCAAAGTTCAAATCCTGGAAGCATTTATAATTCCGATATATCAAAAAAAGAATTATATTTTGATAGTATTTTTTTTGGTACAATATTTTGACAGTATTTTAATCAATTATTATTGAAAGGAGATTTTTATTATCCAAAAATGAAAAGACAATATAACAACCTCAATTCAATAATAGTTAAATAACTATATAACATAAATTAACTTAGAAAGAGGTCGATGGCGGTGGATGATAGTATGGATTACCTGGTGGCGTTACTAGTCCAAAAGGTACATACAAAAGATATTTTGATGTCAAAATCACCATTAGCATAATAAATAGAGAATAAATATCTCAAATAATAGGATAGGTAATTCTCCTATATATGAAGTACAAAAGTTTTCTTTATGGACTTATATGTTTTGGGATATGTATAGTTCAACAAAGGAACCAAGATGAGTTAGGATTGAGGAGGAGAAGTTTTAAAAGCTTTTGTATTCAGTTTAACAAAGTGGGAGAAGAATTTTAAAGAAAATATGTAATTTTTTTTTCACAAATGTAGTAATGTTATTTAAGATGACATTAAATAAAAGGATATTTAAGTTCAAATATAAAAGAATTATTATCTTCCCACTAGATCCATTCATTTTGTAGGGGTTAGAGAAGTAGTTTTTGGATGGATTTTGTTTTCCTTCTCTCATCACTCATTAGACTATATGATGGGGTCACAAATTCATTTGGTTGGTCTATCATCCTTTTTTGTGTTGAGGAAATTGGTCTATCATCCTAACAAGTCAGTTATGATCTCGATCAATTAACAAATTTGATTTAATTGGAGAGATTAATACTACTTCTGTCTCTAAATATAAGACTATATTTGATCAAGTTGTATCATTCATCTATCATATTTTGACCGTATTTTTTTAATAATATATAGATGTAGATATTAACATATAAAATCTTGTTTGATTTGTATTGATAAATATTTTCAAAATATCAAAATTTTATAATTCATTCAAAGTAAAATCAAAATCTAAACTTAATCGATTAACATGTCCAACAAAAGACAAAATGCAATACCTCGTAAAAGTGATTAACATAATTGAAACATCATTAATTAAATAAAATGTTTTAACAACTTATTAAATAATAATGTACAAAATTGTTTAAAAATTAGGTTCAAAGCAAAAAGAATAGTACTAGAAGAAATTAAATTAACTACATCTTTTGAGTAGCATGATTGAAAAGTGGAAAAGTGAAATAGAAGTAGAACTTAGAATGTCAAGAATGAGATTAGATTGTTAATGAGTTATCCACTTAATTAATCAAATTAATTAATTAAGCTGATCATGCAGCATGGCCGGCCGACCTCTTTTGTGCAACTAACTAATAATAATCTAATAATAAAGCTCAACTTATTTTGCTTCAAATTTTCTTCATCCTCACGTCACATTTTGATCATGTTGTAATAATGAATTATGAATGAACAAAGCAAGGGGTAGCATTACTACAAGAAACAAGAACCCTCCAAAACTGTATAATGAATGAGTTTTGAGTTCAGTGGGCAGTAGTGGAAGTGAAAGTCCTCAAAGTAGCTTCCAGCTCATTTTTCTGACGATACCGACTTCACACCAACCTCACTAAAAACATATACATACAACAATACAACACACTACACTATTCTTTCACTGTTTCTAGTTTCTACCAAGCAAAGTCTATATTTAACATTCTGGTAGATGTCTCATAATCACGGTATATCAACATGTCATCGTAATTCTGACACACTAACCTCACTAAAAACATATACATACAACATATTACATTACACTATTCTTTCACACTTTCTACTAAACATCATTTAGTCTATCTTTAGGTATGTGAGATGATTCAACATTATATCATTAAATTACCGTAATTCTGACACATTTAATCTAGAGTGGTACCATATATGCACTTATACAAAAAGGTCTCATTCATTGCCACATTACTCTTCACAACAAACTTTCATTATTAGTATAAACTACACCATTTCTCTCTTTCACTCACCACAAAACTCAACTAAGAAACCACAATGGAGTATGGAAGGTTAGGACTAACCGAACCTGGAGGCTCAACTCCTCTCGAACCTAGAATCACTAACAAACCTAGATCTTCTAAGAAGAAAATCATTTTCCTTTCACTCCTTGCTATCTTACTAGTCGTTGTTTCCGCCGTCTCCGCCGCAATGCTCACCGGAATCCACTACCGTACATCCGAACCAAAAAATCCAACTCTCCGACGTAATCCAACACAAGCAATTTCACAAACATGTAGCAAAACTCGTTTTCCATCACTCTGTGAAAGTTCTCTTCTCGATTTTCTTGGATCCAAAGTTGCATCAGAGAAAGACCTAATTCACATTTCACTCAACATGACGCTACAGCATCTTTCCAAAGCACTTTATACCTCAGCCGCTATCTCATCCACCGTCGGAATGAATTCTCGCATCCGTGCCGCTTACATTGACTGTCTCGAACTTCTTGACGATTCCGTCGACGCTCTCACTCGTTCACTGACCTCCGTCGTACCTTCAGCTTCCACCGGAGCGGTTAAGCCTCTTACATCATCCTCCACCGACGATGTACTTACGTGGCTGAGCGCGGCGTTAACTAACCAAGACACGTGTGCTGACGGTTTTGCCGACACTTCCGGTTCCGTGAAGGATCAGATGGCGAATAACTTAAAGGACTTGTCGGAGCTTGTGAGTAACTGTTTAGCTATTTTCTCTGCTTCCGGTGCCGGCGATGATTTCTCCGGTGTTCCGATAGGGAATAGAAGACGGTTGATGACAATGCCGGATGATGATTTTCCGGTATGGTTGAAAAAACGAGAGAGGAGGTTGTTGAGTTTACCGGTAACGGCGTTACAGGCGGATGTTATCGTTTCTAAAGACGGTAACGGAACGGTGAAAACAATATCGGAAGCTATTAAGAAGATACCTGAGTATGGTAACCGACGGTTCATTATCTATATCAGACAAGGAAGGTACTAAATTAATTACAATTACATTAGTTCTACTCTGTCCTTTTCACTGTCTCTGTTTTTTTCTTCTTCTTTTGTTACTATTCACTTTTTTAATCATTTTTGGTTGGTAAATTATTATTTTTATTTTTTTATCCTTGAAGAGTGCCTAATAGATTAGAGTTTAAGATAAATTTTGACCAGTCATTCTTATCAAATTCAGCGTCAATTATTACTTAATCAACATTTTTGATATTTGATAGATTATTTATATTTATTTTCCATTTCATTGGTGGAATATGGATTGTGGTGTCATTGCCTCATTGACTTGTTACTTCAATAAGTTTTCATGTACCAATAATAACTGTAATCATGTGACGAACTTAATTACTAATTAAATACTAATAATGACACTAATGGAGATTATTGACCTATTTTCTCGGCATCTACCATTCTACATCAAACTAAACGACAGATACCTTCTAAAATTCACACATACAATTATTAGATTTGAGTCTCTATTGAGATGGTCAGTCTAATAATATCGATATTTTTTTCGGTTGATATCGGATCTAACCCTCTTTATCAACAAAAGGTTATTGTGATAGTGCAATCCATGAAAGCTACATGAAAAAATAGTAGTACTATGAAAGCAAAGCGTGTTAGGTGCTGTATTTACAAAAAAAAAAAAAATGTACTAGTAACACTATTTTGATGAATGCAAAATACTAAATTTCAGGTACGAAGAGGACAATTTAAAGATAGGAAGGAAGAAAACTAATGTCATGATCATAGGAGACGGAAAGGGAAAGACAGTGATCACAGGAGGCAAAAATGTTTTGCAAAACTTGACTACATTTCACACCGCTTCATTTGGTAAATTCTCAACCATTTTCTTTTTCCTACTGTATTTTTATCATATTATAGTAATTGACCTGTTTTTTTTTTTTTTTTTATGTTTATGAAAATTTGTAGAGTGGTTAATCTAAATAATAATGTTTTGAAACTTAATATATCTTTAAAGTAGAATAAAAGTTAGCTTACTTTTAATCCTAATTTAACAGTTTATCCAAAAGGAAATCCTTGTATAACATAGAAAGATAATTGATTAATTTATTATGAAGATACACTTTGGCCTTTTTATGTTAAAAAATGAAGGGAAAAAAAGCACGAAACTAAGGTTGAAAACCATGCACGACACGAGAGGTAGACTTCGTACAAGTTGAACGTGGGCTGCTATTCCAAATTTACATTGTCATATTTCAAGATTCCTATTTACTCCCGTGTCTACTCCAACTGAGTCTTTGATCATATCCACAATCCACTCTTTTCATCAATTTTTTTTTAAAATAATAAAAGCAAAAAAAGAAATTCATTTGTGAAAATTAAAAAATAATAAAAGCAATTTCATCACTCAAGTTCATGAAAGTTATAATGACACATATATTGTCAATCAAATAAGACAAATATATTGTCAAATCCAAGTGAACTTTTTCTATTATATCAGCACTAAATTCATTTGGAAAGATAAAAAAAACTATAAACGGAAAAAAAAAACTAATGGCTCCAAACCGAATTATTGTCGGTGGGTCATGCATTGCTTGTCCAGTTGATAAACAATGTAACATGTTCTTGTCCAGCACCGTCCCTAATAACCGAATTTTCCTAATTCCAAAAGACAAGACCACTAACGATAATTCTATTTCAACCACTAACAGAAATTTAATTATATTTTTCTAATCTTTACTCTTATATTATAATGCAGCTGCTAGTGGCCCAGGTTTCATTGCAAGAGATGTAACATTTGAGAACTATGCCGGACCGGCGAAGCACCAAGCGGTTGCCCTGCGTGTTGGATCGGACCATGCGGTGGTTTACCGATGCAACATCATCGGATACCAAGATACAATGTATGCACATTCAAATCGTCAATTTTACCGCGAATGTGACATTTATGGTACCGTAGACTTCATATTTGGCAATGCTGCAGTTGTTTTTCAAAATTGTAGCCTCTATGCGCGCAAGCCCATGCCCCAACAAAAAAACACTATTACGGCTCAAAATAGAAAAGACCCAAATCAAAACACTGGTATATCGATCCACAATTGTCGAATCCTAGCCACAGGAGATCTTGAAGCATCCAAGGGTAGCTTCCAAACGTATCTCGGCCGTCCGTGGAAATTATACTCTAGAACGGTATACATGTTATCATACATGGGTGATCATTTACATCCACGTGGCTGGTTAGAGTGGAATACAACATTTGCCTTAGACACATTGTATTATGGTGAATACATGAATTATGGTCCGGGTGGAGCTATTGGACAAAGAGTACAATGGCCAGGGTATCGGGTCATTACATCCACCGTGGAAGCGAATAGATTCACGGTGGCGCAATTTATATCAGGTTCGACTTGGTTACCGTCTACGGGAGTGGCATTTGTAGCTGGCTTATCCACCTGAAATTTATTTTACTGCAAGTATAGATAGATGTGCTTTTCAATCTTTAATAGTACTATTTAATTGTTAAAAAAAGTGCTAATTTGATTTGATTTGCCCTGTAATTTTATAGTACATAGTATATTTGGTAATTGTACCAAACTACATAAATATTATTTTTCAGGCATGATGTTTATTTTCCACAATGATAATAATGAGAAATATAAGTTGTAAACAGGTTTGATAAAAAAGAAAGAAAAACATATAGCTAGCTCTTGACCTTAATTTCTTCCCTTTTGCTTTTACTCACAAGTCTTATGTTGCTGCTAACAAAGTCTTAAAAAGTACTTGCAAATTGCATCTTCATTCCACCGACAGAAATTAAGATGCACTGTAACTTATGGGTATGAACCACGAGCCAATTACTAGTATTTACTATTACCTCCCTCTTTTTTTTTCCCTTAGATAAAATAGTACTAGTAAATACTACATAGAGCTTAATCAAATAATATTAATATTGGAATTGAGTTAGTTTTACGGACTATGTCCCTTAATTATAAATATAAGGTTTTGTCTAACATGAAAGACATGGCCATAAAAAAATCATTTGTTTACTTTACATAAAAAGTACAAAGTAGTTTCTAATTTCTAAAACAAAAACAGAGAACAAAATAGTAGGATTTCACAGCTGGTAATATTTCTTCTAAATGCTGATTACTAATTTGTTTTGCATTTTAGTACAACTTCCTGGAAACTTCGGTGGAGCATGCATTGTAACCTCCGTTACGTTAATTGAGGGAGGATCCAACTGGATTATAGTCTAGACAATAGACATCACACATGGGGTGTCCATCATAAATTATAATGATGGTTCTTATCACGAATCCTCCATGTTTATGTCAACTTGGGACACCTTTAAATAGAGGTCCATAAATTGTACTTTGAGGGATAACTCATAATTATTTTTAAAAGGTTTGAATAATTTATTTATTTATTTATTTTCTTTAAGCATGATATATAGCCTAACGAAAATTTTAATTGAATGGTTCCCGTAGAATAGCTCAAATGGTAAGAGCTGGGACATATGTGAAAGATAGGGGGAAGTCCAGGGTTCAATATCTGGTGGGAGCAGTCTAAATTTCCGATGTATCAAATATTTTTTTAATTGAATGATAATTTTTGAATATAATTAAATCTATTATAAATCTTTTTTGACACAAATCATTTTAGATGATCAAATCATTTTATTGACATCCCTTCATTTTCTTGCCAAACAATGTTATTTTTGCCACATCATCCATTTTTCTTATGTGACACTCATTTTTTCTTACAAAATAACCGCATTCAATCATTCAAAATTGTATAATACATTGTATAACACAAATTCAAAATCTCTAAACATGACACTCATACTCTAGTAGTGTTATATTCTTATTGTGTTACAATTACAATTGACTTGAATTCAAAAGTCATTGGTTACTATATTCATAGCTTCTTCTCCATTATTATTGATAACTATTTTTTTTTAACTCTCCGGTTTCCTTAATTTTAGATGCCTAGAAAGATCACATATTCTCCACATTAATCCAACAAATCATCTTATCTTCCACAACATCTTTCATAAATTAAGAGACAATTAACAAGCATCATCCTATCATTGAGTTCAAGAGATCTTTTAATCAAGCTTCAGGAAAATGCTTTTGCAGAATAAAACAAAAAAACTACTCAAAACATGTGGTGAATTGTGTGTAATAATTGGTATTTAATCTAATAGTTCAAAATTTAAGTAACTACCAACTACTTACTTTAATCTAATATTTGGCATTTAGTTAAATTTTGAAATAGATATTACTTGGTAAAATGAAGTAATGACATGAAGCATACTATCTTTGAAAATTGACACCTTTTCTCGTGATTACTTTCAACTTCTGTCATTGGATTTGTTAAATTCAATGTTTAAGAATTATCCGCAATAGGGAAGTGTTTGATTTTCTGCTTTTTCCACTCAAGTATTCTGCTTTCCAACACTGCCCCGGAACAATTTGGTTTGACACAATGAAAAGCATTGGAGACAATGTCAGATAGATTAACTTCTGAACAACGATACAATGACAATGAAATGTGTATTCATCTTTGAGAAAATTTTGGCGATCTTTACAATCCCACAACCCAACCTGCAAAACAGAACTGTATTTGTATATTGAACCATTGAACAAGGTGTTTATACTTTACACAGCATACTTGATTGTTGAAAGTCTGATGAAACAATTTTGTTTTCCATGTTGAGTGGAAATGATCAGAATCCATTTGCTGTGCAAATACAATTCCTGTAACTAGTGAGGTTTGCTAAACGCACAACTGATGTTACAATTGCTTCAAAATGCTACGCATGTGAGGCTATAGAAGTGTGTGATTTATTTCACAGGTATATAATTTCTTTAATCCTCTCCTTTAATTTATTGTCGGGAATGACCCCACTTTTTCTATGGAAGGATCAGTGAACTTGGGTCTTGGGCTTGTGCTAGTAGTTACAATTACAACAACAATACCTGACCTAACTGTTCAATAAAATAAGTTTATGTGATTTATAAATTATATCAGATTACATATTTTGCCAGGTCTCTCTTTTATCTATGCTTCAAGCACAAAGCGCATTTCTGCAAGGCATGCTTGAGATAACAATAAAACTATTCTTTAACAGCTAGCTCAAGCTTTAATGCTTTATGGATGCTTGGTTATTGGCTTTCTATATTGAGAAAAATGTATAGACATAAATAATTCAAATTTGAAGTCTCAAACCAAAAAAACTAAACAGTAATGAGAATACAGGTGTTAATTACAAAAAATAAGTTACCTGTGGACCATAAGACAATTCAAGCTGACACCCAGCTGGTACAACCTTTGTTGTTCGAAAAGAGAGTGTGCGTGAAAGAAAATATGCATGAACATTTGGTTGGCAAGAATGGTTGAATAAACTACCAGCTTTATAAATAGCTTTATCCACTCTGACCTTGGAGATACAATGAAATAAGGCTCAAAATCACAAAGGATATAACCAATAAAAATTGCCGTCACCCACAATTCACAAACAATGTCTAAACTATCACAGTACGACATGCAGAGAAAATTGTGTAAATATAGAACAGGAAGATAAATGTATGTATAAAGAAAGAAAAAGATGCAACAAATTGATGATATATGTGCAGCGAAACATGTACCTGTTATGTACCACATTACTAGTTGTCCTAATTAAGGAGTTTTCTCGTGGATTTCTTCTTCCATTGAATACTGCTACATATGGAGACACTGCTATTTTGAAGATTAATCAATCTTGCATAACTCTTATATAGTATTTTGAATTTGAATCCTTATAGTAATTGTGTTGTCACAAAATGTGAACTATAACACAGAAGCTGATATTGCTATTATGAGAACCTCATGGTATAAATACTTTCTTCTATGTTTAAATTAGGAAAATCACATTATGCTTCAGTCCAAAAATGATGAATCTGTTATATTAAGTCTTTGGAAATTATGCATTATGCTTACATAAAGTCAGCCATAACCATAAGAGAATATCTCTTACTAGCAAAATCAAGAAGCAAACAGACAACAACAAGAAGAACTTTATTCCATATCATCTTAGAGAATAATATCCTAATTCTGTAATTCACCAAACATGTATAATAGTGATATACTATGTATGAAGTAGTTTCATATTCACTCACTTTTTACATTTTCATAATCCAATTCTAACATTGATTATAGAGTCATTTATTCAGCAAGAAGCGAGTGAAGCAGAATCAACAATTGATAGAGCTTGAATACTGCTCCTCTTTCGCCTCGGCACCATTTTAGTAGCTTCTAATCTACGCTTAAAAGTTTCAGGAATGAGACCACCACCGGTTTTATCACTTTTAGTCTTGTGATTGTGATTATGGCTTTGCGAGTGATTCACTACTCCGAGATTCTGATCAAAGGAAACAGGAAACGATCTCTGATCATCACAGCAGCCAAATTTCTGGATAGAGGTGACACAACACTCTTGCCAGTTGAGATCGCAAAGATCTGCAACCGCATCCTCCACCGAAAGCACTGCGAACGCCGAAACGTTCTCAGAGAGAGTAGATCGCGGTAGATCCACCAGATCTAGCGCGTCCACAGCATCAGTCAACACTTTCTGTGAAGAATCAGATCCATATCATAATCGGTTTCACAAATTTCTTAAACAAAAACGAAATTATTCATCAACAATCTCTAAAACGAAATTATACAGAGATTCGATTATGATTAACTACTACTACAGATCGTCGATGATTACTAAAACTAGTATATATTGTTCTGAATTGAATTAACAGAGAGAATCGGTAGGTACCTTAGGAGCATGGTGAATTTTCTTGAATCCGTGAATACGAATAACCTGAGATGAAAAATATGATGAGAAATTTGAAATTGAAATTGAAATTGAAATTGAAATTAGGTATAGTGAATGTAGAAGAGAAATTGAACGAACCTGATTGAGTTGATTCATGGTGAGATCGATTGTTTGGCGAGAATGGAAAAGATGAATGTAATCGTCGAGGCAGAGCGTATCGTTCTTCTTCTTCTTCTTCGAGGAGGAGGAAGAAGTTGAGTGTGATACCATTGCCATCGCCGTTGGAAATTCTTCTGCCATTGTGATTGTGATTGTGATTTCCTTTCAATTCAAACTCAAAATGTGACGGAGGGAAGCGCCAACTTTTATACTCATACTCGCGCGCGTTTGTTACTAGTCCGTTACTACTACTTGTAGTACTTGTTTAAGGGTAAGCAGATATAATAGATGTTTGGATCGGTTTTGAGTAAATCAAGTGTCCGAATTAATGAGTTTTCAATTGGTTTGATTTTGTTCAGTTTTGCGTGTTTTTCAAATATGAATCTGAATCAAATTATTCGGTTTAGATCGGATATTATACTCGGTTTGCAACATTTTGTGTTTCTAGTGTAATTTATGCTACTATTTTTTCAAATGATATATTTTAAACTCTATTTTTTCAAAAGAAATAAATTTCAAGCTCTATTTTTCAAACGACTTACAATAATAACATAAATTGAGTACACAATAATATAATTTTGAAATACAAAATATAACACATAGATTGAATGAAATTTACCATCAAATTCAAAATACAAGTCTTAGGTGGTATTCACTACCAAATACTATATATTGGTTTAGTTTGGTTCGATTAATCGATTAGATTTGAAAACTGGATCCAAGAACCGAACCAAACCACTTCGATTTTCAATTGGTTTGGTTTGGTTTTTGATCCGAACCATAAAATTCGGTTTATTTTTGGTTTAGATCGTTTTGGATCATCAATTTAATCGGTTTTATTCTATCCGCTTACACCCCTACTTGTTTATCTCATCATTTTCACATAATTAAGGAATTGTGTAAATGTGAATGAGGTAAAAAATTATCCAAATTTCCTCACATAAATGTAAACAATATTAAATTAAATAAGTAGTACAAATTTCTTATAAAGATAACTTTGAATCATTTGTAAAACAATAAAAAAAATTGAATCAATGATTAGGTTATCTTTGATGTCAAATATAGCTTCACTCACACCTACTATTGTTATACTCTTAGGCTTAACATTATTAACATTAATAAAATCTTTTAGTGAAACTGATATTTAAAGACCATATGAGTAGGATAATTGATCTAAACTAAATTTTCAAAAGAAATAGACAACTCATTTCCATTTTTTGAAAGAAATGTGTTTGAATTCACAAAATTATAAGTATTTCCTCTTAAAAACATATATAAGTGATCTAGAGTAGACCAAGAAGGATGGTAGAGTTGATGAAAGAGTAAAAAAAAGAACATTTTATAGTATTAGAGGTAAAGGTGATACTTACAAGTACTCTAAGACTTAAGTCAATATAAGAATGAGTTAGAGTAGAGAGGTCTCAACCTAGAAGGTTAGGCTAACACAAGAATATATATGTTAAGACTTAAGAAAATACAAGAGGGGGACAATAACCAATCCTATTTTTAGAAAAGTCTTTCCTTATAATCATATGAAATGTCATTCCACTAAATATAATTTTGCAAAGATAAATTCAAATTTGCTATCTTATTTTCTCCTCTAAATACATGAATAATCATAAAGTTGCCAATGAACTATTTGAGGAGACTTAATGACGGCCAAGGTAGCTATTCCAAAGGTAGTTCCATCCTCCATCAAATGGCTTCAATAGCAAACATAACTCCTGAAAGCTCAGTTTTGAGAGCATTGGATATGCCAAGATATTTAGCAAAACTGCCAAGGTTATCTTTCATTTTTCATAAAATTCCTAAGGAACTATTTAAGGATTAGCTCTACTCAGTTTACCTTTTGCAAATTTGTGGGTGATGGATGAGTCAATTACAAATTAACAAATTTGTGCGAATACACAAATATTTTGTTAGTTATATCATAAAGCATTGAAAAAAGCTAAGATGAAAACACTTGTACAAAACAAACACTCAGTATAAAAAAAGTTTACTGCAAAACATTCCACAAAATTTACTATAACCAGACAGTTTGAAGTGTAAGCTCAAAAATTACTACATCATTTGCATGTATCTACAAAGACCTGACAATTTTCAATCACTTCTTACCCTTTTTCCCTCCCTTGTTTTTCTTGGATTTGTTTTTCTTCCCCTTGTTATGGACCTGACATTGACAATTCTTTGCATGCATGTACAAGGACATGGCACGTTTTGGTTCCTTCCAAACATGCTGATACAAGAGGCGCACTACTTCCGATCGTCTTGAAAGAATTTTCTTTGAAAGTGCAATTCGAGTGTCCTTCTCAATGATCCAATAACCACTGCAGATGAGACAACAAAAAGATTAACGAGTAAGTAAAAACAGAAAATCATATTGCAGTTATTTATTACAAGTTACTTATATAACTTACCTTATGCTCATAGCGCCTCGAAGTTCTATCATGCCTTCAATCAAGCTCACCAACACTTCAATATCATTTTTGTTTACCATCTCATTAGGGTTTCGTATTAACATATTCAACAGTAGAATGTGGGTTGCCAAACAATCCTGGAAATAATGAAATAAGTTAAGAAAAACAAACTTGACCATTTGACATAAGCACATTTGATTCAAAGTTATTTGAAACACAAAACAAATTCGCCGACCTGTATCTTTATGGAAGCAGGTTCAACACTAGTAAGAGATGATACATCTACTGATGCAGATCCCACAATTTCCAACCATTCCCAGAAGAAGTCAGCATGCATAGACATGTTAATTTCATCATTAATCTGTCCATCTGATGCCTGATGTGAAACAGAAGCAGAGCTTTCATTTGGAAGGTTCGAAGAAAACTCCTCAGATGTTGCATCAAAGGCTTCTGTTGTGGTTTCCTCTCCCGCAGTGTCAACTCTAATTGGAAATAATTTTTCTAATATGAGCTCTCTTTTCTGGTGTGTCGTTAAATCCACAAACACAGCATCTGAACAAACAATTTCGGAAGAATTGTTCCGAAGCTTAGCAATCACCAAGGGGTTGCCAATCACTTTAAATGCCTCAGCAAAGACTTCCAAATCCATGTGTTTCTTTCCTTTTTGAAGAACATTGCAAAATTCTAATGGCATTTGAGCGGTTATATTTCTCTTATCCAGCAAATTGCGAAGTAATTTGATATATTTCTTACTCCCGGAGCCGAGATGAAGCAAACATATGGAAACAATCAATCGCAGGAAAAACGATGGAAAATAATTCTCCACAACCAAGTTTGAATATTTTTCAATCCAGAATTTGGTACCATATTGATCACAAACATACTCACTGAGGATATTGGCAAGAAAATCATGGACAATGTCTAATTTATCACGCATGAAGCTCAAATTTGAAAGGGAATTCTCATCCTGGCAAATAAGCCACTCAGTGAAAGATGTTTTTGTTGCATACATGAACCCCTTTGAGCATGATGTCAACAGCAGTAGCCGTTCAACAAGATACATAAAACAACTAGGAGATAAATCCCCAACTCGACGCATCCATTTCACATTGCGAGTACATTGCAATGCTACGTAAAGCTTAAAAGTGGGATGCATCTCTAAAACCGCTTTACTGCGTGATTCATCTCTTGAATACAATCGTATGCTTTGAACGAAATCTTTCCAGTGTTGGTTATCTTCAAACCTTGTCATAACTTGAACAAGAAGTTCATCTTTTACATTAGCTGTACCAAGAATCATAACTACCACCCTTTCGATTTGGCCATTGGTCAATCTGTTTCTCTGTTTAGTGTTTTCATAGACGGCATCTTTCATAATATCCCGCCAAGTTTCAGTTATTCTTTGATAAACCATTTCTTTTGCCAGTGATTTCTTCCAGTCAAGGGGAACTACATGATGGGATAAACACTCAAGTGTCTGTTTGTAAAATATCTCCAATGTTTTCAAGTCACCTTGGCCATGGCTAAAACATTTGGAATTGAGAAGGAATTTTGAGACCTCATACATATGCAATAAAGACTGTACTTGACAAAATTCGGAAAAATCTTTATTAACTGAAAACTTGTAGAGTGCATCTAGGTTGCGCAAGACATCCATGCCAACAGAAAGTAGCTCTGAGCTCCAATAACTCTGAGCAAAAGAAACTAAAAGTTGAACATCAACAGACACTATCTTACCATTCTTCTTTAGCAATCTATCTCCCAGTTTCATCACCCAGTTAGCATCAGGGATGAGCAAAAGGTAAATGTCATCTAGATTATAAATCCGCTTCTGAACACCCAAATAATTGAATGCAAACTTTACATAACTGTTATGCTGATGAGGCTCTTGATTTTTTAAATTTGAAAGGGATTTCAGCATATGAACTATGTTATCCTTCCAACATGTCCAACAATAAAACATTGTCTCCACAGAAAATTTATTCTTCATAATCATGCCTTCAACTGAAACATCAAATAAATTGTCTTGCCAGACATACTTAGAAGAGTTCAACCTAAAATGAGAATTCAGCAGTTTCCACAAACATAGCATTTCCCCTCTAATACTACTATGGATGCGAGAAGATTGCAATTGATTCATTATTTCAAATTTGCTGTCATATTTATTTGACAGTATTTCTGCTTCTGTAGATGCAAGCTCATAAAAGCTGCTTGACACTTCCTTCGCAAATATCAACGCCTTTTCCAAAAGCTCGGCCTTCTGTGTAAACTGCTTTAAGGGCCATGCTTTGCTTCCTCCCGACCAAAGAGATTGTGCAAGTACATAGGAAAACATAAGTTCATATGCTTCCAAGAATTCACCAGCTTTTCCTAGCAAATCAGCCTCGCGAAGAATATCACCCATCATCTTAGCAATGCTTGCAGCCTCCATCCAGTTGCCCGATTCCGTTTCTAATTCAAGAAGTTCATCAAGTAAGCATAGTGATCGTAAGAACTCACGCTTCAAATCCATTGAATGAAAAGCTCTAACAAATTTCATCATGGATTTGATATCTTTGTTGCCAAAATATTTCCGAGCACAATTTTCCAAAAATTTCTGTTCAATTGTGTATAAATCATGACTATTAGCCCAACCAGGATCAGCACTTTCCTTTTGTTTCCAGTGCTGAATGTAATGCAAGCCAGTGTCAAACCATCCACCTTTTGCACAAATATTCAAACAATCCGAGAAGAAATTTCCTCTAGCATATACTTGAACTGCCATTTCATGACAACCAGCTAAATAAAAGCAATCCCCTGCCCTTTTCAAATCAGGCCCTTCACTTTTTTCCAAGTAAAGCTTCCCTGTTAACAGAAATACGATTATTCCTTAAGAGTGAGAGTTCATAATGAAAAACATGACAATCAATTATGTTTGTAAGCTTTGGTCCTATAATGTTGGGTTTAGTACTCCTTGTACTTTAATCCTCTATAATATTTTTTGCCATTAAAAAAAAATGTTTGTAAGCTTTGGTGATCTCATTAAAGGACTAAAAAAGATTATTACCCTATAATATTTGCTTGTACAACAAAATAAGTCAAATCCCTGACTCAAATAAAAAAGATTCATCAACAAAAAAACAAATTACATGCTATATTTAGATATGCTTCAATACTGAAAGAACAGTTATATGAATCGAAGGCAAATGGGATTGATGCTCCCTTATACACTTCATACATAGAAGTACTGTTGCTTAGTGATAAACTGTTAATGTTAACATTGAAGAAGAAATTTATGAAGGTATGTAGAAAAGGAGAATTCTCAAGAACAAGACAGAACAAAGCATCCCAATACCAATTTGTATTACGAGTTTGGATTTGTATATTCATTAGTTCAGCGAACTTTCTTTATCATTTAATAATCTTGAGCAGATTCAAACTACAGTCAGAGCAACCTCGGCAAATAATCATAAGACCAAACCATGCAAGGTAAACTTGCTATTTATGTTCTAAAATGATATCCTGATATTTTTCAATATAAAATGACATAAAGGTATAGACAAAGATGCCAAATATGAAGTCCATACCTGCTCTTTGATAATCCCCCAAATCAGAAAAACATTGGGCAGCAGACTCGGCCATTCCTATGCTTTCAAAAATTTCAGCAGCTTCCCTAAGCACTGCATTTGCATCTTCAGCATTCAAGTCATGTAAACGGTGTGCATTTGCTCTAAGACCAGCAGCCTTAGACTTTTTTTCCCAATAAGAGTCCCCGGCTCTTTCAAAACACATTGTTGCCATCTCATAGTTATTTTGATAATATAACTACAAAACGAACAGTCAAAATAATATATCATTTGGAGCAAAAGCGGCACATCTAAAAGCTTGCTCTATGCATTACACAATAATAAGAGTATAATCGATTTGCAATATAACATAATATCATCTATGATGTATTTAGGTATAGGAATAATTTCAGTTGCAAACAAAATTCTAATAACAAGCTAACAAGTAACACTGTTTTTTATGTTGACAAAATGAAAACTGCTTAATGATTCAGAATAATAAAAGAGGAAAACATTAAAAAAATCTTATTACTATGAGAGCACAACGAATATAATGGTCGACTATTAAAACAACCTTTTTTCCGCGTGACTTCCATTCTTCTGGACTACTTGCAACTTTCATTGCCTGAGCAAGTGAGTCATCCAGTTCTTTGAATTGTACAAGACATTTCCTTTTCCAATAATCAAACATCGGTCTGCAATATTCTTCTGTATTCTCGCATATCCACAATCTCTGTCTTGTACGAGTGATAGCCACATATAGTTGTTTCAGCTCAGAGCACAAAATATTGTGTTTGGAATCATCGAAACTTGGAAAAGACTTGGATTCTGTAGGTTCCAGCATATCTTGTTCATTCATATACTCATCATAAATCACCCTCCATCGATTTTGCAAAGGTGAATTACCAAAAAAGTTGTACAATAATACATCCTGCAAAAGAACATAGATGGCCATTAAAATAAATAAACATAACATTCAAAAGTCAAAACAAAATTAGATATGATAATGTTTCAATTACCTGAAACTCAAGCCCCTTGCACTCCAAAATAGTTAGAACAAGAGCTTTTTTCCCAACATATTCCAAAATTTCTTTTCGTGCATAATCATCACGTACCAAAATTACTTGCTCCGCTCCAAAGCCAACCATTTTCCCACTCTCATGTCCAGTTGTACCAAAAATAGTTATAATTGCATTTTTGTTGCTGTCACACTCAAGAACAACGGGAGCTTCCCCGTATATCAAACTTGTCTCAGGCTTCAAAACATCAATAGAATGAGGGAAAAAACAGAAAAGAAGCTCAATGATGCTCTGGGATAACTTCAACACTCCAGCATGAGTCCGAAAGTTTTGATTCAACAAAAATGTTTCTGAAACTATGATTTTACCCTTTCTTTTGTTATCAACACCTCTCTTTGATTCTTGCACAAACTTTTTGTAAAAGAGAGATTTGATATCCTGGAACCGAAAATCAATCCCCCTTGATATGGTTTGTGCAGTATCGCCACAAAAAACAAAACCCTCTTCTACATTTTGACAAACATATTTAAATAAAGCAATTTGACTCATGGTTAGATCTTGCACTTCGTCTATGTATACAAAGTGCATTTCATCACCCTCATATTTGTTAACTCTGAGTCGGCAATGAATGTCAGCAACAATATCAGGCAAATCAAATTCCCCTTTATCCATCTTCATATTTTCATAACTTTGATAAATATCATATATGATCTCCCTTTTCTGCTTGCTTAAACTTGAGGATCTGTTTTCAGACAAGGAAAGATAATCTTCACGGCTTAACTTCCCTTCACCAGGCTCCAAAGATTGCATGCCACCTTTTATATGAGACACTATTTCAGTGAAAACTCTGGACGAATCTAGTGTCTTGGTATATTGGGAATTGAAATGTGGCCAATAAAATGAGTCAAACCTCTCATAAGTCACCTGCTTCTTCCTTATAAAAGTCTCCAAAGCAACAGATCTCACACCAATGTTCTCACTTAGAGAAGATAGATCACTAAATCTTTCAAAATAAGAATTCCCCACAGTCCCATCAAGCATCATTAGAAACTTCTGAAATGTTATCACAAGTGGATATGATTCGGCTGGAATATTAACAAAAGAATCTGGTATATTCCTAAATTGTATTGATGTATCAACATCAACTATGTCTTCCTCAATAGAACACATATCTGCGGAAATATCCCCACCACATATCAATCTGTATGCACAATATAAATAACATTAGATACCGATTAAATACTGCATAATTATTTCAGAAGTTACAACAGAATTACCTAATTTCTTAAGTAGAAAGTAAACTTAAATTTTGTAATCTCAGAAGAAATTTACTATATACCCAATGAAAGGCCAAACACATTAGGGAGGCCAGTTAACATTAAGCAAAGGACATGCAAGGAGGATTAGTAGTCAAAACACGTCAAGCAAATGATTGACCATAAAAAAGTGCAAAAATTGGGGGTCGCCTGTCTATACACTTACCGTGCGAAGTGAAATTGTAATTCAGGAACCAAATGGTGGGGTGAAATCATTCTTGTTTAAAAAATGAGTGATTTTTAGCTTCAATATAAAACATATTTTAGTTTAAAAAATGTGTATTCCTAAAAAGAATAGTAAATGGGCATGACAAAAACCATCAAAACTATATGATTCATGATAAAAACCAGAATAATATATCTCAAAATAATTAAAAGAAAAGCTATAAAATAATGTATACAATAAAAAAAAAAGCTAAATGAAAATTAATTCAACAGATATAGTCAGGACAATCAAATTTAACATGAATTTATTAAAAATACAACAACACAGATAAAACAACAACAGACAAGTAGGTGAAGATATTCCATTGACAAATAAATCTTATAGTTCAAGAAGAAAAGCTTATAGTCTGAAGTAGAAGTTCCATACCTTTTCATTCTAACAACCTGATGTTTCACTGCTTGACAAAGTTTAGGACTCACTGTTACAAATAATTGGTGTAAGACAGGCCTATCATTCACAGTAGATCTGTTATTGTACCCTTTATCATAATTCAAACAAGGAGCTTCAACACTCTTAATTCCATAAGCGTGTTCAAGAGCCGAATGGTGCAATTCCTCCTTTTTTAACAACTTCATGGTTAAAACAGTGGTTTTGCCAGTACCAGAGCGACCCAATACAAATGTACTTTTAGAAAAGAGTACTATATCATTTTCTTCATCTGATACTTCAAATGGAAGTTCCAGCTTATTACTATTAGGATCAGAAAGCAAGTGGCTAACCACAACAGATGATAAAGAATAGAATTTCATCAGCAAAAAACTCTCCTCAACCTTTGAATTCTCAACATATATTCTTTGATCGCAACAAGCTGATTCATCTTCATTTCCATTATTATCAAGATTCTTAATTTTGATGATTTTTGTTGATTTTTCCCAAGTTATTGGGACCTCAATCTTCCTAGAAAATATGTATAACACAAGCTATCAGTTAGCTAAAGCATCTTAGGTGTAATAAAATACAAATCAATCAAAGTACTTACCCCTCAAAACATTGCTCACAGCAGTGGCTTATAAAATCATCAGTATAGCTTCCAAAAATACTATCAAGACGCTTCGCAACTTTAGGAATATCCTCTGGAGGAAGAATATCCCATATCCTTAAAACTTGAGTGAAATTCGAGTCTTTTACTATGTCCTTTGAACAAACAACAAAGAGACCTTCAACTTTATATTGGTTTAAGATCTGGGATGAATTTCCACAATGCAAGTCCACTTTTATCCTTTTTGGTCTCCACCCACTAGAGAGTTTGAGTAAGAGACCAATGACCGTCTTCTTTGTCTTCTTGGATGGAAGATTTTTAAAAGACTTTAGAAAGTTATCACTGAAAAGAACCTGCACATGTGTTGAAAGAGAAATATGAACTAAAGGTCAAGCATGTGGTCACAATAAATATTATTACTAGATCAGAAAACCAAATACCTTCCACCTAGAGTTTCTAAAAATGACACTGTCGGAATTGAGCAAATCTTCAAGTTGGTCCAGCTCTTTCTTGGCATCCCATATAGCTTTCGCTAAATCCTTGTCTTCATCCGCATTAAAGAAACATCGACGTTTTTTAGCATCAAGCACCAAAGTTTTCCATACATTTTCTTGACTTACTATGGTCCTTTCATTTCCCAATATCCACAGACAATGCCTGTTGAGTATAAAAGCAATAACGTTGATGGAAACATTCTTTTTGGACAATAACAAATGCAATCGTAATAGCACATAGGAGGTTTTACCTAGCCCTGGTAAGAGCAACATTGGTCCTTTGGTTATTGGAGATGAACCCAGGTGAAGTACCGCAATCAGTTCTAACGGTTGATAAGATAATAATGTCCTGCTCTCCACCCTGGAAACCATCTATTGTTTTCACCTTCACATCAAAACCTTCGTGCTTATCATACTTCTGTCCAAGCATATCCTGAATTGCAACAACTTGGGCAGCATACGGAGACACTACACCTATACTGATGTTCTCGTTTGAGTCAAACCATGCTGCGTCGTTCCAGGTAAAACAATTAAGCAGGAAGTACTTTTCTATTTGAAAATATATGTTCACACTAATAGGAAAAAATCATTTTAAAATAAAAAATAAAACATTGTAGTCCAGACAAAGTTCATTACATTATAAATATGATTATACTTTCAGCAAATTGCAACCATGCAGTTTAAAAAACAATAAAAAAGTTTATCTTCGTATTAGCATACTCTGCAAGGAAAAATAAACAACATAAATACATGATTGTTAATACATTTGTTCAAAAAAATGATTGTTAATACATTAATTAATGCTTGAAATGTTACTTAAAATCAAACATCAATCCAATCACAATTTCAAGGACTATTTTCTCTACTGAATAGTATAGTTCTGTGCAGTGCAGGCAATGAGTAATTTATAACATGATAAATCAAAACAGTGGATTCATATGCATGTATTTCACACACACACACACACACACATGCACAGAAACACACACATACAAACCTCTAAAACAATTTCTAATTATTTTCACCACGACCGCCACTTCAACCATATTTTTCCCGTTTCGTCCAGCATCATCAAACTCTTCTGTGCCACCAGTTATATTTATAAAGGAGTATGGACCAAACATTTTCCCTGAGAGATATTGTTTTCTGTAGTTCTTTGCAATAACATTTGAAGCATCAAGAATTTGGTTCAAATAGAAGCATGAATTTGGAAAGGAACTAATTGATGGATGCATCCTGTACTGTATATTGAGGAAGTGATTAGGATGACCCAATATGCTCAGTCTCGCAAATAAACTCCTTCCAAAACCGACTCCAGAAGAAACCTTAGACATATCAAGGACGAGCATTAGTATTAATTGTCAATAAAAAACTTAACATTTGTGTAAATGTAGGTACTGTGGTACTAAATTAACTAAATAAGACGTTTTTAGAATACATACACTACTTTCAACCAATGCTGGTAGCTGGCGTTCATCTCCAACAAGAATGGCATGGTTTATGTCCGGAAGTAGTAGAGGTATGATGGATTCACATTCCTTCAACTGTGCAGCTTCATCAATCACTAAAACATCTAGAGGTTCCATGAGAACAGAATGTAGCACAAAGGAGCTGGAAGCAGTGGAAAATATTAATGAAGACGCTTGTAGACAGAACTCTCTGATAGACTCTTCGGTCACAACATCTGGCATATCGAGGTCACCAAGTGAAACTTCAAGGGTTCTTAACAGAGAAAGGCATTCAGTTCTGCTCTGGTGCAATGAGAATTCAGCAGCACTTACGACAACCGACTCAAAAGAAATATCTTGATTTTCTGGAGGAGAGAAAAGCTGTTCCAGTTTTTCAGAAGAAATATTATTTTCAAACAACAAAGCTTGAAATGAACCGAGAGAGTATATAAGACGGGCCAAATCTTTCAAGTTATGTTCCATAATACAGCTTCTGGATATATGAGTACATAAGATGGAAATACAGTCTCTGAGTGGCAATGCTATAGACAGAAACCTCTCTCTGACAAACTCGATGAAAGATTTGTGCATCCTCACACCAGAATCAGAAGAATTTTCAACTTTTGCCCCATTAGAATTATTAACATCACTTTGCGCTTGTTCTTTTCTCATCTCGTTCTCAATGAATATAAGATAATCGGAAACACAATTTTCGAGAAGATCAATCATTGTACTAAAACAATATTTCCAACCATTAGGTGGGGTGAAACACATTATGAGCTTCTTGACACGATAGTCCAAATATATCTCTTCAATTTCTGCGCCAACTTTGAGCCGCTCATGATTCCCAAACAATAGCATGTCTCCTAAGTTACAGAACAAAGCATCAGAATTTCCTTCAAATGATTCTCTCACGATGCTCAAGACACGCGATGCGACTTCCTTAATGGCAACATTAGTTGGAGCACAAACAAGAGTCCTACAGTTCATTTTGAATAAAGCGAAAAGTAGTGTGCCCAAAGTTTTTGTTTTTCCGGTTCCTGGTGGACCCCAAATAAGATCCACAGTAGACTTATGATTGCAATGAATGGAAGAAAGGCAAGCACAAATTGCCTTGTTTTGTGACTCATTCAACTCAGATAATAACATTTGATATGTTTCATCATTCCTAAGAGCATCAGTCTTCAGAGAACAGTAATCACAGCTTTCGTCAACCTACACCCCAACATACATCGGCAAAAACTAAATATCAAAATATGTCATACTTAGATATCGCCGCAGACTCAATAACAATAAACCAGTAAATTTCATTCACAAATTCATAAATAATACAACTTCTATCTACATTCTTTCTTTCTAAAAAAGTGTTAAACAAATATCAAGATAACCATAACTTCACTTCACTATAGTTATTATGCTTTATTATAGTACAAGTTAACACTACAAATATTTGACGGAGAAAAAACAGACTAAATTCCTTAACAAAAGAGAAATTTCTTACCACATCCCTAGCACATAAAATCTTCTGAATCAACTTTGAATCTCCACCCATATGCAGTGCATTCCACATCCTTCTATTAGGCGTTATATTCGTCAAGAATATAATAAACAAAGAGTTTTGCCCCATTTTATCAATGTCAATGTCTTTAGAAGCAATCACTTTAAAAGTAGTATCATCATCACCAAAAATCCCAGTGGACAACACAAAAGTCCACATCTTTCCTGACCTTGTTAAATCATGAACACTTTCGGGTTTAAAATCGGCCAAAATAAAAACATCTCCAGACAATGTTTTGTACAAGTCTTTTCCATAACCAGAATAGGTATTTTTCCAAGTATGAGTTTTAACAAGATAGTGATTTCTACCAAATGAATGTGAGGGTTTCTTTTCAAGAGAAACAACATGAGCATAAGGTAAACAAGACAAAATGTCCATAGAAGAACATAGGTTAGCTCTAGTTTCATCCAACAAAGGATACACAAATGACTTAAAATATTGATCAATAGATTTGAAATATAAATCAATATATTCCACCTTACTTGTGTAAAGATCTTCGTTGAAAATGTCTTGAAGAGACCAAGAAAAAATAGTGTTAATGAATTTGTGATCATCATGATAGTGACTAATTTTCTTGTTCTTCTTTTTCTTCTTTGTTGAAGTTGAACTTGAAGGATTCATTGTGTTTTGTTTCTTCTTCTAAACTTGAAGAAATTCTTGAAGTTGAAGTTGAACACAGAGTAGAAGCAAATGCATTTCTCTTTGTTGTTCTAACCAAGAGTGAAAATGCATAACACACCATACATTAACATTACACAGTGGAAGAACAAATGCATTTTATTTTTTCCTTTTCTTATTTTATGAAATGGTTTTGGTACGGTAAAGAATGGACTGAAATAGTGTCTGTTAGTTTTGGGAAAACAAACAAAGTAACTTTTCAAATAAAAATATTGGATTTTAGTTGGAAGCCATTAATTTTTGGGTTCCTTTCTTAACAAGTTTTGCTGTACTGGATGGATTTTGTCTCATTGAAGAGTGAACAATGGGCCGGGTAGGACGGATTCGGCCCAAAAACACTTCTACTGCTGGTGCTTTCTCCTTCTTTACATTACTTTTGCATTCTACTACTCACAGTCACAATCTCTTCATTACATAAATTATTTTATTTTAATTTCTAATAATAGTACTAGTACTATTTTGGCTTAATTATTCTTTTGTCCTTCAACTTATCTTTTAGTTTTGTTTTAGTCTTTTAATTATTAAAAATTTTGTTTTGGTTTATTAACTTATTTTTTGATTTCGATTTTGTCTCTTAATTATTAAAATTTTTGTTTTCATCTTTTAACTAATTTTTTGATTTTATTTTAATTTCTTAATTATTTTTTTAGTTTAATTTTGGTCGCTTAGAAAAAAGGACCAAAGATGTTGACTGACAAAGAGTTAAGAGACCAAAAATAAGTTAAGAGATCAAAATGAATCCAAAAAATAAGTTAAAAGAGTAAAACAAAATTTTTAATAATTAAAGAATTAAAACTAAACAATAAAAAAGTTAAAAGATCAAAAGGGCAATTAAAGTGCACTAAAATAAGAACCTGTGACTTGACATGTGTTACAATTATCAATACCATTTACATGTATTTTAAAACTAAAAAACTACACTTCCCACTGAAGTAGGTAGAATTAGAAATGTATGCACTTTGAATTAAAGTATGTTTGCTTTATCAGTGAACTGTAGAGTCATGTAAAAGTATCTCTGTTGTAGATTTTGGCTTCTGTTTGGTAAAAAAAAAGTAGATAATTGATAAATTAATTTATAGTTGATGATTAATCGTTGATAGTTTATAACTGATAACTTATAGTTGATAATTGATAGTTGATAAGTTAATTAAAGTGTTAAGTAAAATCTATTTTGCGTTGGATTATGATTTAACGCATCTAAGTCATAGTACGGGCTTGAAGCGATGTGTCTACATGTCAGTCACTTACGAGTTATGACCAGCAGTAGGGGGGGCCTTGGCCCCAGAGGCATGTGTTGTTGGAGGACCTCGTAAGGCGGATGAGCGAGCCTTGCGGGACACCTTAAAATACAATTTCTATTGAGCGGCGGATATAATCGTTTGCAGACGGCTTAAATACACGACAGTGTATTGTAAGTGGCAGAGTGATATTGCTGCCACCACGATCCAGTGAGATTTAGCCATTGTCATTTCAATTCATCCCTCCCAACTCGCAGAGAACCATTCACGCTTTGAGCCTCCGGTGGTCTACCGGGTGTCGGAGTTGCTACTAAAGTATTCCTTTATATATATTAATGTAGACGTGAAGCAAAAAATATTGGCTCAAAATACTACTCATAGGCCCTCAAGACCCAAGTATCGGTTGAAAAAAACCGGTTCGATCAAAAAATCAAATTTAGTCGAATCTTTGTCTGAATGCTGTGAAACTTAATATTAAATAAGTAGCGCAAATTTCTTATAAAGATAACTTTAAATCGATGATTAAATTATCTTTGATGTCAAATATAACTTCACTCACACCTACTATTGAATCAATGATTAATAATCTTCTAGTGAAACTGATATTTAAAGACTAACAAGACCAATCCTATTTTTAGAAAAGTCTTTCCTAATAACATATGAAATGTCATTCCACTAAATATAATTTTACAAAGATAAATTCAAATTAATTATCTTATCAACATAGTGATTTTCTCCTCTAAATATATGAGTAATCACAAAGCTCATGCTGTTTATCCTATGAAAACATTTCCCCACCTATTCCTTAGCTACCAAGGAACTATATGAGGAGACTTGATGATGGCCAAGTTAGCTATTCCAAAGATAGCAAACATAACTCCTGAAAGCTCAGTTTGAGTTATCTCTCATTTTTCATAAAAATTCCTAAGGATTAGCTACTCAGTCTGTTGTCTGTTTTTCTTTCATTCATGTGCAATTATCTTGAATATATACGAAGAAAATTTTGAGCTTTGCATAAAAAAAATCCAACTCTAAAGTATACTGACAAAGTAATAAAATTCTTTTTGTTTCCATTCTTTCCAAAAATTCTCTCACCTTAACTTTTAACATATTAAGAGAAAAACATCATGGACAGAACATGGAGTGGATAATTTTATTTATATTGGAAGTACAATATTTATTATCAAAGATTGAATTAGTTCAAGAAGCACAAAACAGTTGAATGATACTGCAAAGAAATTCCATAACCAATCATTCCTGGTCAATATAAAAATATCACTCCATTCCATACAATTAGAGATGTAGTATAAAAATTGTCAAAAAAAAAAAAAAGAGATGTAGTATAAAAAACACAAAAGTCTACATAGCAAGCAACACAAACATCAAATTATTGATTAGTAGTTGCAAGAACTTTAACCACAGTCCAATATAGTAGATACTAGATTGTGAGATCTGCATTGAAGACGATTAGAGCATCATCGCTTTACAACACTATCTTATGAAATGTAGCATGTGTATTACAATTCAGTCATGGGAATAACTCTTCTAAATGATTATCCATGATCACTGAAACAAGATCAAGGAATGCAGTTTCACTTGTTCCAGGAAGTGCAGCTTCCTCTGCTTTGTGAATAATCTGCTCAATGGCAGACTTATTCTTCAATGTTTCTCTACACATGATGCTTCCAATGGTGAAAGGAGTGAGTCCTTTATGTGCCCCTTTCTGAAGAAGCATTGTTGATATATGTAGGATTCTGGCACATTCAGGAGGAAGTTCCCATCCATGAGATTTCAAAAGCTTAATATCTTCTTCTGCATCCAGAGATTTGATGTACTCAATGGTGTCTGGGGAGTAAGGTTCTTTAGCTTGTGGCCAGTATAACCAGTCAAAAGTGCAGTCTTCAAACTGAAAAATGGGGAAAGAAATAGTCTTTAAATACAAACTTCAAAATTTAACGTCTTTAAGAATAGCAACAACAAAGAAAAGGAGTTAATATTAACTACTATTCCATCATCCATGTGACAACAGTAGCCACGCAGATTAATTATACTCTTACTTGGAAAAGAATTTATAAAGTGGCTTAAATATATGACAGATCAACATAATTCAATCATACATATATATTTGTACATATTATCAGGAGAGACTGGGAAAAATTCAACCAAGGGTTTAGAGACCAATGAAAAATTCTAGAATTCATGTCGAGAGTATTCAAAAAGTTTTGAAGTAAGAATGAAAAGCATTGCTGGAAATGATTGCAATGTTTCTGCTATAAAGGTATTAGAGAGGTTCAGCAATCAGCACTCGGCAGGGATCATGAACTATAATAGAAATTCATTATGTACGTAAAAGTAATCAATATCAAAATTATAAGATAGTATGCAGTGTAGTGAAACAAAAGAAGAGAAAAAACCCAACAGTTTATCCAGTCTAGTCTATGGCAATAGTAGAAAAACTATTATCATATGAATGTGATACAAATTTCTTAACCAAATGAAAATGAGAATATTGGTAGTCTGGCAGATATAAAACAGAAAACTGCATCCACAATTTTGATGCACTTTATCAAATATCCTAGCTATAGGGGATAAGCATGAGAAGTTGATCCAAGAAAGACACAGAAAGTTGCCTAAAATAACATCAGCTTAAACTACTATCACAAATAAAAAAAGGAAACCGATTCATGAATCGTTTTAGAAGACTTACACTCTCGGGAAGACAATAGCCATGATCAATTGGAATAAGGACAGTTGGTCCATCTTCGCCATCCTTGGCAACCAAAATGTTCCCAGCGTGTCTATCTGCATTTACCAGCCTTATATCCAGCACAGAGATCTTGTGTACCTCTTCCACCGGAAATGCACTAGGGCCCATGTCTTCACAGCTTCCAACGTTCCTCATAAACATCTGAAGCGATCCTATTTTAACATTACTTGAAACATTCTTATAATCTTCAGAATGATGGAACCCTTCATACATGCATTTGACCATAACAGTAGGCGGAACTCCAGCAAACCCCTGCTCCTCAATGTTATTGTATGTGTGACGCCCTTTCCTAGGATGATCTAAAATGTAAGCTGCAACTTCTCTCAACGCACCTTGCCCTACTCGTGTGCCTTTCTTTAACCCTTCACCGTCCACAGAGATAGGTAGTCCCCGAGGATTATTAATTGCCATTGGCTCCTCATCACTAGGCTTGAAAACTGAAACATACTTTAAGCCAGAAGAATCTTGCATGAGATAAGCTCCTCCTGTTCCCTCTGAAGATCGAATTGGTTTACGGTCTTTCTCTAACCCCTCTAATGTAACCTTAATTAGTTCCTGGATCACTGGTGGAACTTTGATATTGGAATTCTTAAAAATTGGTTCCAAAAGAAATTCGCTAGTCAAAAGGTTCCTCTTAAGGACCTTATTTGTTATAGACACTGGCCCTAACTGTTCTGCAGCTAAATTTGGCACAGTATTGTGTGAGAATGATGCCTCAATTGATAATTCCAAATCCTTCTCAACTGGTTTAGTTCTTACCTTGGTATCTGATATCCTGACCAACAAATGAATCACAGCATCATTGTTTCTACAGATGTCCTCAATAAGTCTCTGATCTTCAAGAACCTCACCCTCCCATACCAATTCTTGGTCTTCAAAATTAAAGAACCCTTGCCCTTTCCTTACAATCTGCTGCTTCACATAAGCTACATTCCTAGTCTTCTCGACATAAAACCCAAACTCCTTACCACATAATGTCCTAACAGTAATATCTTTAAGATCAGAAATCCTTAGCATTAGGTGCAACACATTTCCATCAGCAACACCATAATCACAGACACAAGATTTGTTATGAGCCAATTCCTTCCCTTCAAAAACTAGTTTCCGTTTCTTAACAAAAAATCCTTTAAAGGTTTGAATTCTCAGCTTCACCGAAGCAATGGAATCCGTCTCCATAATATGCATGGGTGTCACAGATCCACCAACAGTTAGGTAAATCAAAATAGAGTCCCTCATATGAGGACTAAAACAGCTGATAAATTCACCGTGTTCAGACATCGGATTAAGTGTCAAACAAGCCATTCTCAGTTTATAGGTTCAAAATCTTGCTGGCTCAAAAATAAACAAGCTATGAACCTTACCATCAATACTAAAATCACATCACAAAATCAACACCCTCAACTAATTTCCCCCTCTATTTTTACTAAAATCACTCTCCTTGCAAAAGTAACTCATATCTGAACCTAAGCAGTAAACAAGAATCATAGACCTAAAATATATGTATTGCAGTTTCTTTCCAAAAATCAGGGTTCAAAACCAAACCAAGATTTCTGGAAAAAGAAACTTTTAGAGAAATTACGTTCCGCCAATCAAATCAAATATCTCCCTGAATTGATAATTGATAATACTATATACTTTTACATTGCTACAATGTTTAATGTTACCGCGAAATTCAGAGAACACAAGAACCAGAGTCCAGTTACCCCCTACAAACAAGAAGAAAAAAAACAAGAAAATTGTCAGACAAAGAATTTGAAAGAGGATCAAAATATTCACCAACTTATAAATAAGTTACTAAAATAAAATGTCAATTTAGTCTTAAAAATGAAATAATCATCACTAAAATGTAAAATTCGACGTTTAATTTGACATGGATTAGGAAACAATCAATCAGATTAGGTTAATTTCATATCAATGAGGAAAAATCCAGTCCATGTAAACCAGAAATTGCATATTTATTCGATTATTATGAAGCTCCGACACTCCTTAGATTAGGTGTGACACAGACAGGTGTCTTGTCCGACACGGACACGACACCGATACTTACAATTAAATTTAATTATATCACTTTTTAAAAAAAAAATTATCTGTATCTACGTGTCAGTGTCGTGTCCAGTTTATGCGTCGTGTCCGATGCGTGTCGTGTCAATAGAATCAAAAGGAATAATCAAAACACAGAAAAATAAACATGAAATCGAAATAACAATTTTTCAAAATTCGAATGAAGGCAGAGAGAAATTCGATATATACGATGACGAATCTTCTTCATGGAGAAAAAGCTTACAGTGAAAGAAAAGGAAGAAGAAAGTCAGGTAGGAAGACGATGAAAGAAGAAAGTTGAGAAATGAAGCGCCATTGTTGGAATCGGAAAGTTTATGAGATTTGACTCAGTGAGTCAGAATCAACGAGTAATTTGCCTTGAAAAAACGAAAAGAGAAATGTTATGTTATGGTTTTGAAATGGCACTGTTTAGTTTAGTGAGGTTCTGTTGCTATTTATAGTCATCGATTTCTTACTTGTCACCCAAGTTCAAAACATTTTTCCATTTTGTTTAATTATTTATTATTTCACATTTATTAACCTCTTCCACAAGTAATAATATTTAAATGTACGGTTTCCAATTTCAAAACTTTATTTACTGCACAAGTAATATTTTTGTTAATGTTTGAATTTTTATTTGGAGAATGCTAACGTGAAACACACATGGAATAAAAGTAATAATATTCTTTTTAAACTTGTGCATTTAATTTTTTGAACATTAAATATTTTGTATTATTTTTTTGAAACGAATATTTTGTATTATTAAATATAAACATTCTATATTTAGATACTTTAACATGTATTTTGATGTTAGTATCACCTTTTTATTTGCCAAATGCACTTAGGGTCTTTAAATTTTTAGTTTGTACACATATATTTTATAAGTTTTTTTTTATAACAGATAATTAAGTTATTTAAGAGTTTAAAGTGTTGCACCATTACCCTCCAGTTAACCTCCATTACAAAAATCTTGATGTGTTTGCTAAAATGCTGATTTGTCACGAAATGATGTGTTTCACACGATATGGTGTGTATAGTAACATTACTATACACACTTTATCTCTATTTGTTTTCATTTTATCGCTATTTCATACTCTATAGTAACATTAATATATACACGTGTCATGTGAAAATGCAATATTTTGTGTCAAATCAACATTTTAACAAACACTTCAACGTTTTGTAATAGAGATTAATTGGAAGGGTAACAATGCAACACTTAAAGGGCCTATCTGTTACAAAAAATAAAACTTAAGACTTATTTAATAAAAATCGAAAATTTAAAGGACCCCTAGATGTATTCGATCCCTTTTTATGCCATCAAATGTCTAGAATTTCATAATAACCTGAGTTCAATTTTTCAGATGAGACAATTTTTTATCACGTTTTACTTATCTCACTGTCGAAATCTAGACCACTAGAACCTCTTTTTTTAGGAACTAGAGAGTTACTAGTATCATAAAAGTTTTAAAATGAGATTATCTCCTTTATTTTTGGTTTATAAAATCTCTTCTTTATATAAAGTGAAATGTCCCATAAGAGCTAGCAGTATATAAACATTTTGATTAATACTAGGTGCATTGTTGATGTTAAGGCACATGACAAGGGTTCCTATTAAAAAGCCAAGGTGCTCCGAGCTTGTAAAGCTATACGCAACAAACACAATGCTTGTTTCCCAAAAAGATTTACTTGTAAAAGCTATACGCAACATTCAGAATGCTTGTCTACATAGGAAATCTCAATCAACGTTCAACAGTGAAGGTGAAATGCATATATCACTACTTGGCTTTGGATCCCTACAATATTTATGTAATTCGTGTATTCTGTTCTGTTCCATGTATAACATGCATGTTAGTATTAAAACTTGTCTCTCGTTACGTACCAACAGATTTTTGGTTTAACAAATGGACTAGAATCCTACAACGCGGCGAATTCGACTGTAAGATGGCTAAGTATTGTTCACATATGTAAACACAAGTTGACTATAAAGGTGAGTTGCTCTTTAGGGTGAGAGCACTCTAAAAATGATCAATATGCTAAGCTATAAAATATTGTTGAAAACCCTAGATCCTTCTCCTCAGCTCTTAAGTGCTCCTTTTATAGTCTATATTTTCTTGACCTAATGAGCCTCTCCTTGAAAGTCCGGCCCAATAAGCTAACTCTCCAAGGTTCATCTATAGCTCGTCTGTGTTTGACACGTGGAGCTGGATTAGGCGAGCTAACGTCACCTCCATGTGCAAGTCACATGAAGTTGGGAGCATGTGTAGCTACGACACCCACCCGTGCATGTCACGTGTAGTTTGGAGCATGCGTTGCTGATGGATGACCATAGCAGATTAACTCGGTTGAGCAGTTTTAGTTGATGGTTGAGCAGAGTAGGTTGGCAGTATATTTTAATGACCTGAATGGTCAAACTGAGAGGACCAATAAGAGTCAGTTCACCTGGACAGTCAAACTGAGCTGGACAGTCAACGGTCAAAGCATAATATGGTTCTCTATATCAGTCCAAGTATGAAAAATAAAAACTATAAAATAGATCAGACGGCTAAGATTACCATGCAGTCACTATTTGACCGTAGAGAATCTATTTCCGTATTGAGCGAAATATAATAGAAAGAAGAGCAACATATTTCAGAATCAAAATTAGACTAGTTAGTTTTAAGGCTTATTATAATGTGAGAATAGGAAGTTTTTATTTTTCCTGTATAATGAAATGTGCCAAATGGGAATGGCCAATGGTCTTCAGTAAAAGAAGCTAACAAATTAAGAAACAATTTTACATGTTGGGTAAAAGAATTTCAGAAACTACAGTGCTCATTCGATTGAACTGAACAAAGAAAATAAAGATGCGTGAAAAATGTACGATGTCACAGATTCCTGTCTATGAATTCCCACATCCTCTCTTCCATATAAACTCGATCACCATATCGCCGAGGCATGTGACGCTCATCCGGGAAAATTATCAGCTCGTACGTTTTTCCAGCTGCCACAAGTGCATTGATAAGCCTTGCAGTGTGTCGAAAATGTACATTCTCGTCAATCATGCCATGCACAAGCAACAACCTACCTTTCAACTTGTGCACATGGTACATCACAGAAGCTCTTAGATACCCTGATTTGTTTTCAGATGGCAATCCCATGTACTTCTCTGTGTAGAATGTGTCGTATCCATCCCACGATGTAGCAGGTGCACCGGCTATAGCACACTTGAAGAAATCCGGATACCTTGATAGTGCCATAGCAGAGAGATACCCGCCGTAGCTCCACCCGTACAACCCAATGTGACCAAATTCTGCAAGCCCTTGTTTTATAAGCCACTCTGCTCCAGTATGCTGATCATCAGCATCAATTTGTCCTAGTTTGTTCTTCAGATAGCTTTCAAACTTCAACCCTCGCCTAGAAGTTCCCCTATTGTCTAACTGTAAACAAGGAAAGTAAGAAAAATTGACATGTAAGAATGAACTAACTAACAATGTACTAAGAAACTGATAAAGAAGATAGAATATTTAGATTTTTTGCATGCTACATGACATTAAAGATTTGACAAGAACCTACGAAATTAAGACATCAGAGCAATTCAACAAACATGAGTATACCAATGGAAACACCGAATACAAGGAAGAAAACATTCATACAAGCTGTTAGTGTCACTGTTAAGCATGAACATTTTCCATAAATAAATATGAATTTTGCTCATCTGAATCATATTCACATCAATTTTTGTCTTCTAGCAAACACTCAAACATTCAATTTAACCACGTATGAGGGCGCGTTTGTTACAGTTTTCTTTGTTGTGAAAAGGTAATTTTAAAAAAAATCACTTAGAGTTTTTATCCACTTGTTATTGGATTTTTAGAAAATTAATCTGAAAAAAGAAAGAAAAAAATCTAAAAACTACATCAAGTGAGAAGTTGTTTTGAGTAGCTTTTCTTGAAAATAAACTTTTAGGTGACAGGTTGTTTTTTTTATAAAAATGATTTTCATTACAGTAAACAAACACAAAATAGATTATGCTTTATAAAAAAATGTTTAAATTATTGAATATCAAAATCACTTTTTTTATGATCCGTAACAAATGGGCCCTAAAGTACACCAAGGTTCAAAAGTTTGTACAGATTTAATAATGGATAACATGTCATACCTGTATGCATTTTATCATGCGGCTGAACAATAAAATGTAACACGCATAAAAATTGAAAAGCAATCAAGAGAGGGGGGAATCATAATCAAAAGTTCAGAAAACTAACCTTCCAAACTAAGATGCCTTTATTTCTCAAGTATTGCGCTCTCAAGTCAACTGTATTAAGCCAAGAGTTAGAAACAAGTTGTACACTTGGACCACCATAAACATTGATCATGGTCCTGTAAGGTGGAGGGCCAAATCTTGAAACATCAGGCTTATAAAGAGCTCCATACAAGATAGTGCCATCGTCAGCCTGTACTTCAACAATCTCTGGAGGCTCAAGTTGAAGCTTTTTGGATTTTGGAATTGGTATTGGCTGTTCATACAAAGGCATGATTATGCTTCCATCCTCTAACGAGCAAAGTAATACCCTAGGCGGACAACTAAGGGAGTCATGTAAATCAACAAATGTTTGCATATGATGATCAAGGACCACAATGTGCTTTCCCTTGCTATGTGTAAGTCTGGTAGGGGCTTGAAGTGATTGAGTTCCATCAACAAATAGTTTAGCACAGTATAAGTTGGATTCAAGAGGACTGTCTAAGGTGCCGGTGAAATATATTAGACCCGTTGCCTCATTCACACCAGCGATTTGCTCAACCATCCATTCACCTTCAGTGATGGGTCCTAAACAAGCCCCATTTGCATCATGAAGATAAAGATGTCTAAATCCTGTTTTCTCACTAGCCCAGATAAATCCTCCTGAATGCTTGGTAACTCCTTTATCAAGAGGTGTGAAACAATCATGTATGTTGATCCAAGTTTTGTTTTCTTCTACCAATATCTCTCTCTTTTCTCCTGTTCTAATATCAAACTTAACGATCTTTATTTTAGTCTGGTGTCTATTTATGATCTGAGCAGTGAGAATATTTCCATGCATCCAATTAACTCTTGCCAAATATTCATCCTCGTTGTCTAAACCATTTGCACCCCCGCAGACAAGATCCATCCAAGTGGTGGAGCCACCAGCTACCGAAACAACCCCAAGACGTACTTTAACATTTGAAGCTCCTGCAAAAGGATAAGGATGGTCTTCCTGTGCATCTGAGCCAACTGAGCTCTTACCTTGGTGCATAATTCTAAAAAGCGGTATGTCTGAATGATCAGTTTCAGTAAAAGCAATATATTTACTGTCCAGAGACCACCAATATCCATTTTTTCTATCCATCTCCTCCTGAAATCAGCAAATTACAAGTTAAAGATATAAACCAACTGCAGGGCTGCAAGTAGATGCAAGATTCATAAAATGTAGGAACATAACGGGGATCGTAAGGTCCTAGCAAAATGAAAAATTATACTAATGTGTATCTATGCATGCATAACATGAAATAGAACCTATAAATGACATCATTATAATTCTCTAGGAAGTGCTGCCATTGTTTGTAATCAAAGGGAATTCTTCCCCATTTTCAGTAATAATATACCGGTTTGCAACTTGGGAAAATTTTAGAAAGGCAGTTCGCCAACAGTTTTGGCCAGAATTTGATTCAAATATTTGGCCTAATTATCTCTTAACACACTCACTAACTAAACCTTTAACTAATTAACCAACTAGCTGCTAAACTAACATGTAAAAACTTCTTAACCAACAAAAACAGACCTATCACACTCCTTGGCACTACAAAATTTAATTAAAATATTCACTAAACCAGCAATCATATATAGTAGATAATATATCATCATTGTAGAACAAAATTATTATGCAACTTGGCTAATCAAAAGTAGAGGAAGGAAGAACTACAACTACTTTATACACACAAGAGATGCAATGCACCCAACATAATTTAAAATATACATAGAGAGGATATAATTTGAAAGAAATATCACCTGTGCTATATATTCGGCAATCCCGTGAGTCTGCAACACACAAATGCAATGTCAATTTTCAGAAACCAAGACTATCTACAAGTATAACAAACATAAAAAATAATACCATTGTATAAACATGCATAATTAATTCTTTAAAGCTCCCAATGTCTTGATACAATCGAGCTCTATTTCAGAATTAAGAAAAAAGAACCAAAGAATACTACTGAAGATTGACCCTAGAAGTCAATCAACACTGCATTTAACTACCATGAGTCCATGACTAAGCTCGGTGATAACAAGGATGAAAGAAATCTTAAACCAAATTTAGCAGGACGATGCTTAATCAAACACATTTGACGGTGTTAAGGATGGAAGAAAGCTTAACCAACTTTAGCAAGGACGATGCTTAACCAAACACATTTGACGATGTTAAGATAGGAATATGCAGCTAATATAAAGTAAGTATATGTTGGGAATTGGGATATTTCAAGATACATAACACATTTGATATAGGAATGTGAAGCTAATATAAAGTAAGTATATATTGGCATATTTCAAGATACATAACACATTGACACAACACACAGCATCTATCTTTTTTATTGTTTTAAAAAAAGATATTTTAGCTACAAAGGCTACATTTGGTTGTAAGTGGCTATATAAAACTCATAAACTATTTTTCATAAAAATTAACAACTAACCAACTACTGGACTTACAAAGCCATTTTCCCTCGCGCCATGGGTCAACTGCTTTGATTCATTAGACACGAGATTCATAACATGCAACTCAAAGTTTCTTACATAAGCAAGCAAAAATCCATCTGGAGACAGATGCGGATCAATAATGGGTGAAGCTGATATACTCGGAAGCTTGAGCTCTGTTTTTGAGTGGGAAATATCATGGACATAAATCTGTTCATTGGGACAAAACAATAACCATAATAAATTTGAGTGTAAGATATTAATCAATATTCTAATTAGTTCATAAAAAACAACTACAAAACAATGGTAGAAAATATTTTGCAGGATAAAGGAACACACCCCAGCAGGTAATGGCACCATGACTGCTTTCCTTTTTGAGTTTGTCTTCACCCATTCGTACCGCGTCACTCCTAAACCACGCTCTCTCAACCTCTCCCTCCTCAACTTTTCTTCTGGAGAAATATTACTCTCATCAAGTCCGCCGTCAGGGGGGCTAAATATCAATTCTTGTTTATTGGTCTTCAGATCGAAAGTGAAAATCTTTCTGTTTAATGTATTATCAGGACTAAACAAATAAGAAATCAAACTATCGTCTGGACTAAAACTTATTGAAGTAGGTGACACAAATCCAGGCAACGGGTATTGTGCAATCTCTTCAACAGGGAAACGAATGCCGTCGTCCAGATTTTGCACATCATTGAAATCTGTCACAGGCATTTTGAAAGGAAGTGATTTTTGACGCTTTGGATTCCTTTTCTCATTCATCAACTGATCGCATTAGAGATATCCACTGATCGGTTTAAAGTCAACTGTAATAATAGAGCACAAATATGAGAGCCATCACAAGACAACAAAACTATTGCAATAATAATAATAACATTGTAACTGTAATAAGATTCAATTATGGTGAATTTAATAACAGAAATTACAGGACATTTCAGTGCTTAATTATGAATAACTCCTCTATCATTGAGCTTGACTTTAATGTGCTTGTAAGGCCAAAATTAGAGATTTTACGTTACTCTCTTTCAAAATTGTAACTACTAGAGGTTGGCCTAGTGGTGAAGGCTTGGGACTATATAATGTGCTCCTCTCAAGGTCTCGGGTTGAAATCCTCCTAGTGTCCGTGTTGGGCCAGTTCATACAAAGCAAAACTAATGGACTGTGGGATTGGTCCCCAAATTAGTCAGTCATTGGGTCGGATACCGAGTTTCCAAAACAAAACAACATACTATTGTAAAAGAATTTCATTCACAAGGATAACAAAAAATGGATTGCTAAAAAGCTAAAAAATCCCATTGAAATTGACAGGCACATATCAATTCGAACTGGTTTAAATTCTGTAACATTACATCATAACTTTTTCAAAAGAAATAAATAAAGCCTTGGACACCAAGCTTATAGAAGATTCATTAATTCAACAAGCACAAAAAAGGAAAAACATAAAGAACACAACTTTTGGGTTTATTTAGTTTCCACTTAATCTCAAAAAGAATTGCCGCAAAACCCATTTCACAGTCTCTTCATAACAACTGCAACCGGATCCGATCGAAACAGAGTATGAAACTATAAACCACACCGAAAAAAATGATCTTTCAATTGAATAAACGTAATTGAAGATAACCCAGTTGCGTAATTGAGAAATATATGATAATTGAAAGAAATCTAACCTGAGTGAGTGGTGGAAGATGGAGAAAATCTGGTATGAAAATGAAGAAATGGTTAGTTGAAAATCGTAAGAAGAAGAAGAAACATAGTTTGATTGATTGATTGATGAAAAAGAATGAATAGTAAGATTTATTACAGAGATGTGTTGAATTGGATTGAAGTGAAAGGAAGGAGTGATGAGAGAGAAGAGAGGAACAACGATATGGAACAGAACAAGTAGTTTTATAGTATTATTATTCTGGTTTGGTCAGTTGGTGGAGTTCAAGGTTGGATAGATAGATTGATAGATAGATAGATAGGGAAAACATGAAACATAAGTACAAACAAATTGAAATTTGTCCAATTTATTTATAAAGTATTATTTATTTTAATTAAGTACATAATTGGCTAAAAAAATTATCTCTTATATGGAGAATTTTAATTTCAAAATTGTTAGGTCGGACGTTATCACCCGAGTTCGAACTAGGAACTTCACAGTTGTTTGAGTTTAATTTCAATGAGTTACTATTTCATCTGAGATAAAGAAAAACTCATATATAAAATCTTGAGTTCTAACTTAAGGGAAGATGTTTTAACCTACTCCATCCCTATTTTGGTATGAGTCTTCTTGGACTCATATTAAGCATTTTTAGACATTTTAGAAATTGTTACCTTCAATTGATTTAGACTTGATTAGAATTTTGATCTTTTTATTTTCACCCACTCGTGAAAATGGTCTCATTGATTTAAAATTATCTAGTTTTAATTTCCCTATTTTTTGTACTTAAAAATGTTATTTTGATATATTTTAAATGATATAACATATAATATGACAATATTGAGTAATAAAAAGTTATAAATTTACAAGAAAACTTATTAAAAATTCTGGTTTCATTTAAAAATATACTTTTATGTTTTAATTAACAAAAAGTAAAAAATTGTTCCACTTAGATAAATCTACTCCATGAAGTCATATGCTATGTAAATTAAAATATATTAAATTATCATTTTTTTTTAAGTATAAAAATTGAATGGAAGAAGTGTTGTGTGGTCCTTCATCTGAAACATACATTTATGATAATTTCATCCATAGGCAAATGTTAGGCATGGTTTTGTTTGGTGGAATATAAGTGTTCTTGTATTGGAGAGTTTTTAATTTCAACCCAACCCATGCATACCACAAATGTTGATGACTCGCACTATCAAGAGGTCACTTGCTTGTGTGATATTCTTTTATGTTATTGGAAGGTTCATAAAGAGCTTCCACCTCAATTTTGGCACATGCAATTCGGTCATGACATATTAATTTATGGGGAGACTTTATCTTAATTGGTACAACTTATAAGTATAATATATCAAGCTTGCTTGTCTATACTATGTCGTGTTTTAGTTAGATTTGAATAGTGGTGAGCCTTATCCCAAAAGAAGTTGTCTCTTCTAACGACTAACTTAATTTCTCGAACATGTTCTCATAGGCGATTTACCACCCGGGCTGCTAGGGCTGCAGCCCGGGCTCGGTCGGGAATTTTTAGTATTTTAAAGATTAATTTAGAATAAAATTAATATTTTTAGAGATTAATTTAAGGTAAAATTGAATTTTTTTAGTTCAAAACTCAAATTTTTCACTGCAAAATAATTTGTTTTCGTGTTTTAGGAGTTATTTTAGAGTAAAATTGAGATTCGTGTGAATTAATTTAGGACAAAACTGAGTTATTTTTTTCAAATTTGAAAATTTTCATTGCAAAACTGAATTTTTTATTTAAATTTTAAATTTTGCCCGAACTTTTTAAGTTTTTGGCTCCACCACTGCATGTTCTTGACATCCTCTAGCTCCAAGATTGGAAGACATCGGTCACTCATGTTTATCACAAAGTCATTTGTATCTTAAACTTTGTCGATTCTATAGTACACAAATCACATGATGAGCCTTACATAATCTACAAATTAACTTTTACAATTAGATCAATAAACCTTATCATTAATCAAACTAGATTTAGACCCGCGCGATGCGCGGGTTGTGTCAAATTGTTTTTTAAAAATAGAACTATACATAAATTTTTTGACGGAGCAGTATACATGAGGTACTATAAAATAAAATATATGAATAACATGATATTGATCATGTAGAAAGTATCTCAAAATTTAATCACCCAATTTTTTTACACAATTCGAAGAAATATATAAAATGATATTTTATAATAAATTATTAAACCTATTTTTTATTTTTTTTAAAAAAACTCTTTGTTAAAACAATTTTCAGAAAAAAATAATATACTATAAAAATCATAGTACACTCTTATCTCGTTAAATGAATCTATTAAATAGAGGTAGATAAATATTGCATTTAACATAGATAATGTGTCATTCAAATGCATATAAAAAAAATATAATTCAACAATATTATCCCTTTTTATAGGACTTCTTGCAAATTTAGTCAACAAAAATACTTCTTTTAAATTTTCAAGAGCACTAACTACATTATTTATACTAACATACTCCTACAGCTTGGCTCGAGGGATATTAATCTCTGCAGTTGCGCACAGAGAATATTCAGTTCAAACCAAAAATTGTAAAAAATAATATCAATTAAAAACTTGATTAACATCATAATAATCTTTCTTAATCTCTATGACCTTTATAAAGGTGTCTTATATTTAGAGACGAAGATAGTAATATAAAAATTAAAAATTTGTTTTATTAAAAAAAAAATTAGTTTAATTTATATTTCTTAAAAAAAAAACTATTTAATTTTGATCTTAATATATTTTAGTTTTTAGGAAAAAATTAATGGAGTATAAATCAATATTATCAAAATTTTATTCTAACTTGAGTCAATGAAATTTCTCGGTTAAAACAAAAGTAAACAAATATATATAACACTTTTACAAAAAAGTAAACAAAAATATTTATTTAACTTGTTTAGTGAAATACAAAATAACAAATTTATTTTACTATAATAAACATGTTTTTTTGTGTGCAAAACATGAGCAAATATATTTTGAGCATAGTTAAAACTGTAGTTTTAACCAATATTTTATTTCATAATTTCTCTGCATTAACAGCTGTTATAATCAGTGCAATTTTTACCCTTTTATAACCTTTATATATATGAAGCATAGCTAAAATTTTCAATTCAAACAACTTAATTATTTAAAAGACATATATTGATAAAGATTTAAAATATAATTTAAATAAATCGAGAAACCAATTAAAATAAATTCTACGATAATACATATGATAATTATTTAAAAAGATTTGTATTAATAATTTATTAATACAAATAGGTCGTCTATAAACATTTGAGATATATTTCAAATATAAGTAAAAAATTGTAAAAATTAGAGACGAACGACAAATAATGTAGGTTTCGTCAAAAAAAAAAAACAAATAATGTAGGTCAGTAAATAAATGAGATCCTTAACAAACTAACAATAAAATCAAATTTGAAAGCTCAAAGTTGTCGCCTCACTTGCAGCCTCTAAGCATGAGAATATGATCATCGGAGCTACAAAGTAAAATTAGTGTCAACAATAAAATATTTAAAATTACAATCAGAAGTAAAATTCACTTGACACGTAAAAAATATTTCACAAAATTAACAAAAACTATTAGGATACATCTATTAGGATTCTCTTGAAATGAGATCCTATAAACACTATCAACAACAAAATTATAAATTTTTAAGTTTAATGCATTTTTATTTATAATATTAAACAACGCAAAAATGTAAAGCTCAAGGTACATCTACTTTACTTGCAATATCTTTAGACCATTAACCAATTACTATTTTCTTTTGAAAGGAACCATTACTAATTTAATATTAATTAAACACATAAATTAATTTCAAAATATGCAAAGAAATAATATTGTCACGTCCAACCTACCTCATTATTGTGTTTGAATAAAATAAATTACAATATTGCCGAGAACAAAAGCAATGGGACAATAGGAAGACTTTATCATTTATGCATTTGTGCTCACTTTCCATCTTTAAATTAGGCCAATCTTATTGCTCCAAGCAAGAGAATATGATCATTGAGTTAAAACGGTATCCAAAATACTTAAAACAGTATTACTTAAGCTATAATATGCTCTCTAATTTCCATGACACATCGAGAATTATGTGAACCTACATTTAGATTTAGTCCAAGATGCCAACACAAAAAACACCATCCCCAATTTGGAAAAACATAAATCAATGCAAAATTAGTAATTCATATAATGAATATAAGTGTCAGCTATCCTAGCCATTCAAAATTTTCTGATGAATATCTGATACTAATAGCATTATTTCAAGAGAACTTGTAGAACACAAAAATGAGACACTAACAAAGATCACAATCTTGATGAGTTCAGTTATATATTTTTCAACAAAGAAATAAAATATAGAAACAAACAAACAAATGCTCAAATTGAAGTAGAAGATAAAGGAAATGATTTACAATTTACCTACATTTTTTTTTTCATTTTCGAAGATCCAACTCTATCATATATACATGGTGTATTTTCTGATTGAAGGGACAAAAGCAAGCTCACACAACGAAACTATTTTTAGGTTAAATTCTACTATCAATAATAAAAAAACTACCACAATCTATACAACTACCATTAAAATCAAGATCATTCAACAACCAAATTCTCATAATCTAGCGATGACTCAAACTTGATTTTTTTATAAATGATTAAATCATAAAAATGACATAAATCAAGATCATTTTGAAGGGCAAATGCCTTTCCTTTACATATTCCTATGTTAAATTAAAAGTACAAATCACAACATTATTAAAATGATGCCTACAAAAAACAAATATATATTTTTATTTTTTGATATAAAAAACAAATATATGTTAAACAACTTGATATTTAATCTTCGGACTAAATTTTTTCGTTGTCATTTTGCTTGAACTATAGCTATCGAAAAATATAATAAAAATTTATTAAAAAGAGAATTAATATTGTATTACCTACTATAAAATGCTAATTGCACCACATAAAATGCTAATTGCACCACATGGGTAAAAGAATATACCAAACTGAATGCAAATTTATATTTATGCATCAAATATGAATTGATAGGTATTAGATTAAAAGTATAAATCATGCAATGAAATAGTTTTACCTACTATTCTGTATAAATCAATACAGAATGTGATCTAAAAAATTTGGAAAAAACATACAACTACTATTTTCTTGCGATACACACTTATGAAAAATTTCACACTTATTACTACGATGGAATTGAAAGGGCAAGTAAGAAAATGTTGAAAGGTTACAATTTATTAAAGGGGTGCTTCAAATTCTCCACTCATTACAATTTATTAAAGGGAGTGTACACTCAATAAATTAGTAGACCATAAGGTGTATAAATTCATTTTCTAATTTAAAGGATTATTAAAAAAAAAAATAGAAAATAAGGAGTTTCTTGTAGAGATGCCACATCACTTCAATACTCTTTTAAGAACTAACAATAAAAGTTAAAAATTGAAAAACTTTGTTAAGTTGCCACATAATCAAACGTGAAAAAGAATTTTAAAGGTCAAGAAACTACACAATATTAATCTTTTCAACAAAATATGATTAATCTTTTAGGCAATTAGATGTTAAAATCAAAATCATTTTGTTATGCGCAAAAAAAAAATATTTATAAGTTAAATTCTACTATCAATAATAAAAAGTTATTACACTTCATACAATGGGCATTCAAGACCGCTAAATTCGAGACATTTCAACATGCCAAACTCTTATACCTATTGACCACTCAAATTTGACATTTTATAAATAATTAAATTATAAAAATGACATACCTCATGATCATTTTGATGGGATAAAACCTTCATTTACATATAGTTTGATCCACAATATTATTTCCCTACGTGAAATCAAAAGTAGAAATCATACATTAATATATTATATAGATATATATGCCATTTTAATTTCCATTCTAATTGTTGCAATTAAGAAAATTCAAATTAAAGTCCATTATTATTAAACAAATTATGATTGCATCTTCATACCAAAGTCACAATATTACTAAATTTTTTCTGTCGTCATACCTCTGGAACTAATAATATCGAAAAATATTAAACTGAATTGTTCCAATAAAAATTTTATCATAAAAACAAATAAAATAATACACAAAATATAGATAATACTAATTACACCATATTGTTTTTGATGTACCAAAAAAACCAATCACACCATATAAGTAAAAATGCTAAAATAAATTAAAATTTATGTATCAAATATCATTTGATTTGATAGGTGTTAGAATTAAAAGTATAAATTATACACAATAGTCTCACCTCAATTGCATTTGCTTTTGCATATAAATTAAACTAAGATAATGTAAACACATATACATGTTTGATTAGTGCACTTCATATAAAGATATATAATCACTGATCATGACACACGATAAATGATGATCACAAAAGTATGAGGAAGAAAAATTCTTGCAATACACTCAGGGGTTATATATATAAACATTATTATTGTTGTTGATATGAAAGCTAGCTAATGATTACTATCCTTTGTTTTCTTGACTTTATATATTCATTCCGTTAAGTTTATATCAATAGTCTTATTTATTCATTTTTTTTTTTGACAAATGTCTTATTTATTCATTGTTTAATATATTAATAAATAAATTTTTATTTAATTTAATAGAATAAAGAGTGAAGAATTTTTTAGAATTTCAAAAGGTGAGAATTATAAAAGTTATAATTTAATTCTAAAATAAAGTAAAATATAATGAGTTTTTAGTAGGATGACACATCATCAGGTTAGATTGAGAAGCTTTGTGAAAGGAGAATTTTTGTAGAGTTGCCACATAAGCAATTTCAAGCTTGCTTTACATGTATATATAGATGATATATGAATTGATGAAATGGTGAAGAAAAAAAACGTATGTTTCATGTACTGTGTGACATTTATTGATCTCATATTTTCTTACATCATTTGAGCTCATTTTGACATTTAGGCCAATTTATTACTAGGTGATATTTCATATGTATTGTATGAAAATAAAATAATTTATCTAAAAAAATGAAAAAAAAAATATTGTAAATAGTCTTTTACTTGATATTTTTTTTTTATATTTTACTTGATGAAATATTTTATTAATAATATGTTCAAATATAAGTTATACAAAAATTTAATGCCATAAAATAACATAATCTTTTTATGGGTATAAATATATTTATTTAGGAAAAATAAATTTTATAGACCACTAACAAATAGAGGGTGCAAATTACAGAAGAAAAGTTTTCAAACCAAGCAAAATTGGGCTTCCTCAAGGCCAATCTGTAAAGCCCATAAGGCTTTGATAACAATAAGAAAAAATTTCAACCCCCTCCCCCTCTCTCCCCTCCCCCCTCCTAACTACCGTTTTTGTTCTTAGAGGTTTTTAAGCAAAATTCGTGACATAGATCCCGAACTAAGTAAAATTGAGAGGTATAAACACTAGTTTGGAATTTAAAACCTGAATCTTAATTTGGGGTCTACATCCCGAAGTTTGTACGGAGTTTTGGAGTGTATAGGCACCACTTCGGAATCTAGAACCCTAAGTGGGGTGTTTATTACTCCCAAAACTCTGCACACACTTCGGGTGAGTATAGACACCAGTTCGGAATATATAATCTGAAATGGTACCTATATCTCTCAAAACTCCGCACAAACTTCGAAATCTAGATTCTAAATTAAGGTTCGATTTCTAGATTCCGAATTAAAGAGCAATTTTAGATTTTAGAAGGGTTATAGAGAATTATAGAAGGATGGAGAAATTTTCTTACAATAAGCAACTAAATTGGCACAAGTTGAGTCTACGAGGATTTTGATAATAATATAGCCAACTATACTTTTTTCTGAGCACAATAAGCAACTACAGCCTCTAGTTAAATTGGTTATGAATCTCAGAGTACTAAGTACACTTCTCCATATTTAAAGTGTGTAATTTTAATCACTAATTTACTCTACAAAAAAAATTTACTCTACAAGAAAACATTAATTACTTAGTAGTTTCTAGCTCTAGGATATGTTTGGTTGCTAAGAGCTTGCAAGACAAAAGCAGTGGAGCTAACTCAAGTTTGAAACATGTTCTAGAAAAATTGATTCTCTAAGTCGAATTTGTCTCAAATTTTCTCAACCGCAACATTTCAACCATCAAATATGAAAAAGAAAATGAGAGGTAAAATTATAGAGATAATAAGAGATTTAGTTAAATGATTGAGTCTTTGAAATATGGCCAATTGAAAAAACAGAAAGAATTCGAAAAGAGAATTCATTCTCCGGAAAATAGATGGGACACAAACCTAAAATCTTACTAAACACTAGCTATAGATAGTATTATTTAGAAAAGGGAAAATGAGAGAAAACGTCATTGATGATTTATATGTCATGAGGAAGCACTCAAGATGGTCATTTTCCCTTTAATGATTTATATGTCATGAGGAAGCACTAGAAATAGTATTCTATCATATTAGATTTTTGACTTATAATTAAATTTTACTTTATAAAACCAACTTTTAATATAAATATTGTTACGCTTCCTAAATTTCTTTTCAGATTTTATCTTTGTTGGAGTTGATTGTCAAGTCTCACATCATCCAACTTTTTAAATAAAGAAAGAAGTTGAAAATTAGTTATTGGAGAAATTTCATATCGCTTAGTGTGGTGAAATAAGAGGAAAATTAAGACTATATATTGAAACTTAGGTTCTTTGTTTTAAATTGTACCAGTCAGTAGCACTTTAAAGTTTAAACTTATATCTGACTTAGTTTAAATATTTGCTTTGTGAGAGTGTGATTGTATTGGGGCATTGGAGTGAAAGTGAGAAGTTTATGTGTTGTATCAATTTTCACATAGTGATAATTATCTTGTTGTGGGTTTAGACAACAGTTGTGGTTTTTTCTTCGATTTTGGAGTTTTCACCTTATATTCTTGTATTGTGATTGTGTTTATTTTTCTTCTTTAATGTTGTTGTTTCCCAACAAGTGGTATCAAAGTTTTCGTTCGGTATTCCGAAGGTGTTAAAGAAGGGGCTTTGCTATGTCATATTTAAGTGCTATTAAGTTTGACATAGAGAAGATTGATGGAAGAATCAATTTTGGCATGTGAAAAGTGCAAGTCAATGATATGCTTATACAATCAAGGTTACACAAGGCATTGAAAGGAAACACTTCCAAGATGGAGGCCGACAAGTGGGAGGAGTTAGATTTGAGAGCTGCAAGTGTAATTCGCTTATGTTTGGCAAAGAATGTTCTTGCAAATGTGCAGAATCTGTCATCAGCCAAAGAACTCTGGGAAAGGCTCGAAGAGTTGTATTAGGCAAATCGGTTGTTGTTGAAGGAGCAATTCCACAATTTGCGCATGGATGAGAGTACGAAAATCTCTGATCATCTTAGTAGTTTGAATAATATTGTTTCTGAGTTAGAATCTATTAAATTTGAGATTGATGATGAGGATAAGGCGTTAAGGCTCATTTGGTCCTTTCGACCTTCTTATGTTCATCTTAAACCTGTTTTGATGTATGGGAAAGAAAAATTAAATTTTGAAGAAGTTGCAACTAAAATTATTTCTGAAGAAAGGAGGATGAAAAGTGATGAAAGCACTTCATCAAGCTCGATGTTGCTAACTAGAAGTGGGACTAATGAGAAGAAGATTCATGCAAAGGCTTTGTCGTGATGGAAGTGTGGAAGGTCTGGGCATTTAAAGAGAAACTGTCCAGGTGGATCAGTATCTAAAAAGAACTCTGAGAAGAGTGCTAGCAATGTCTCTCTTATTTGGGGAGATGATGGTGATCTTATCTAGAAGATAAGGTGTGTCCTTATGGTATTTTCGCTATACCATGAAAAAGGACATGTTATTGCTAGCAGATTTAGAACAACACATGTGCATTGGTTGACATTGATTCAAGGTGTGTAGTGAGATGTGCCGATGGCTGAAGAATTTCCCGAAGGCCAACATGGGAGTTGCACCGTAATCTTTCAGCAGGTTCCTACATGAAATTCTTGGGATGGTTTAGTTCCAAGTAAAGAAAAAATTTCGGATGATTTGGTTCCAAGTGAAGTGTACCCTTTATAGTGGAGTATGATTGTCGGTATAAACATTAATGGAAGCGGATGATGAAACTCTTCCAATTAAGGTAGAGATTGTTGGAGTTGATTGTCAAGTCTCACATCGCCCAGTTTCTTAAATAAAGAAGGAAGTTGAAAATTAGCTATTGGAGAAGTCTCACATCGCTTAGTGTGGTGAAGTAAGGGGGAAACTAAGGGTATATATTGAGACTTAGGCTCTTTGTTTTAAATTGCATCAGTTAGTAGCACTTTAAACTTATATCTGACTTAGTTTCAATATTTGCTTTGGGAGAATGTAGTTGTATTGAGGATTTGGGGTGAAGTGAGAATAGTGTATTTGTTGTATCAATTTTCACATAGTGATAATTCTCTTATTATCGATTTAGACAACATTTGTGGGTTTCGTTTTCGGTTTTAGAGTTTTCACATTATATTCTTATATTATAATTGTGTTTATTTTTCTTCTGTGTTGTTGTTTCCCAACAATTTTTCTATCAACAAATTGGAAAGATAAGTGCCATAGTTGTTCTGGATTGAAAAGATGCCGACTTTAAATACAGACATAAAGCGTATGAAATTGAGGTTGATTTGATAAAATTACAGTAACACATTAAATTTGTTAAAACTCTATGTGTAGTTTTGACAAAATTTCAATAGTAATTTAGTCAAATTTACTGCAGATTCAAACATGCACATTGAACGCAGTAATCTTATACTCTTATTCATGTTTATTGGAACATGAAGGTCAATATCTTATTAGCAAAATTAATCTCATATCTCAAAACTCTTAATTGAAAGATGGCCAAGTTACATTACATACTCTCTATATGTACATAAATCTATAAGCTAGGCTTGCACTAGAATAACAAATATTCAAGTAAATAAATTGTGTAGCCTTAGATATCAATATAGCCATAGCTTTAGTCACACACTTCTGAGTCTTCAACTTCTGTTGTTACAATAAAACTTGGAAATGCTAAGGTTATATCCCTACAAAAAATGAGAAGGAGGCATTAATTTAAAAATAAATTTATCTGTTTTTTGAAATTCCAATCAATAAAAGATGAAGAGTTTACACTAACTTTAGATATGGAAGAGTCATGTTCTTTATCAAAGATGGATGCTTAGAGACAAATGATTTCCATTCATCTTGATCTATTCTTCCATCATCATTTGTATCAGCATCTTTGAAAGTCTTCAACAACAAAGAAAATTACTATTTTCAATAAGCAAGCTCTTAAACATAATTGATAATCATAATAACAAAGTACTCCATTCAGTCACTATTATAAATAAATTTAACTTTTCAAGTATATTAAAAAAAATGATATTTTTGTTCTATAATATAGACTAAATACATCTGTTATTCAATATATAAAAAAGTCAAATTTACCTATAATAATGACCGAAATAAGTAATAAAATAAAAAATGCAACCAATTAACCTTATCGACAATAGATTCTATCATGTCATCTGAAAGCACAAGATCTGATTCATTCAGTAGTGCCAATACCATTTCCTTTAACTGCAAATTAAAGAAACAAAATAAAGTCTAATATTAATATTATTAATTTACCTAGTAAAATTTAACTACAAGGAAATAATGAAATGCAGAAAATGTTACCTCATCTTTTTCAATGTATCCTGTTTGTCTCAAATCATACAACTTAAAAGCAACTGCAAAAATCAATATTTCCATTTCAAATTCTCAGAGAAATTAAGGAAACATCACATTACATGAAATCTATGTTAATTTGATAATAATTAATCTTATCTTACATGCAATTTTGTCTTCTAAAGGTGCATTTGGATGAAAAACACCTAGTGCTCGAACAAATTCCCCGAACTCAATAACTCCATTGCGCTTCACATCAAATAGGTCAAAAATCTATACAAAGAGAAAACAACTGTCAAAATGCTTACTGAGATATTCTGTTTATTGTTCAACTCATTTTTAGCTAAAATCATCACGCCAAAATTAGACACAAGCTTAAATGCTGAATAGAGCAAGGATAAGTTATACAAACCCTGTCTGCAAACAGATTTTTCTTATTTTCATTTCTGAAGAGTGCTAACTGAAATTCTTCCTGAAAGTAATTAAAAATGCACCAAAAGTCAATTTTGTAAAAGAGATTAACCACCTTAATGAATTAATTAAGAACATTTCAACTCATCTTAACTCACCTTGTGAATAAGACCATCTGCAATAATAGAATTACTTAACTTCAAATAGAGTTCATATAATGCTTCTACTTCACTCACTGTAACTATCAAAACAGAAAGAAAACTTGTTTTGATCAGTTAACACAAAGATTAGCAAATTATACAAACATATGTTATAAATAATATAAAACTATTAATGTGGCCTTTTCTAAGAGCTTAAGCTTTTGGTATAATTGGTTATCTGACATGGTATCAGAGCCTCTATGATTAAGTGGTCTAGAGTTCAATTCCTGCTCCCTTCATTTTCTAATTAAAAAGTGGAATTTTAAGCATATGGTACGTGGACCTATGCATTATCCACGCTTGCTTAAACTTTTGGGATAATCGGTTATCTGACAATATATAGTCATTAATTAAATTAATAAATAATCCACTAGAATTACCAGTTAATGATGATGGATACTCACAAGGTGTCTCAGAAGCAAGAAGTGTAGGATCTTCATAACCTGGTGTTTTTTTAACTTTCTTTGAATTTGTTGAACAATAGCAACCCATTTAATTGAATCAATTACCACAAAATTTGGATTTCAATATCTGCAATATAGAAAATTAACTAGTGGTGATTTGAGATCAATTGACAAAAGACACAATATAAATAAACAAAATAAATCATCATACAAGTTGATACAATTAACTGAACTAATAATAAAGTAGAAAATTTGAAGAGTACCAAACTTCACCGTCATTGATTTGGCTGTGTTATTTATATATGATTATGTGAAAGTGATTTGTAGCCATAAAATACACATTTGTTATATTATATCATGAAACAATGAGTTGGAATTGAATTTATATTTTATCCTTAGTGGTTAATATGTACTAAATGAGTCACAAACTTATAGATATTTTACTTTGCAGAAAAAAGTCAAAGCATATCAAGAAAGAAATAAAATACTAGTTTCACCTACCTGTTTATTTTGAAGAAACAAACAAGTAAAATACGTAACAAAGAAAAAACGAGGGAAATTAAAAAAGCAACTCTATTTTTAGCTTAGCCAAGAGGGATAAAAACCTTTGATGACTTAATCCTTGTTCTAAACTATTTAGTCTTCCATTTTTTAGTCTATTTTTATTAGTAATTTTATGGATAAATGACAAATAAAATATGTATGTGCGGACCAAATTGTTCAACAGAAGACACATGCATACAAAGATCAAACAAATTAAAACATTTAACTATAATAACATTTCATCACTCTATACATATGTTAGAAAATATAAAAATATTAATATGATATTTCCTAACATCTTAAAATTTTGGAATAATCGGTCATTTAACATCATATTTAATATTTCGTCATTTTATATACGTTGTGACCTAAAATTCCTTGGTGTCTTTTGGCTCAACAATAGAGCTATGGTACAGTGAGTATAATTGAGTCGGCTAGATTTGTTTTTTTTTTGTAAGGCGGCTAGATTTGTTTGAATGCTCAAAAAAATTTAACTAATTCATTTAATTTTCCAAATAAATAGGACACGATAAATATACAAAAGTCAAATATTACAGGTTGTTTTATTTTACAACTAAAATAAGCAAACATGGTCAATTATGACACCACACAAGTTTCGGGACCATGTCATTTTTTATGACCCTATGTAAGTCTCTATGACTATGTATCGTCATCCCAATATAAACAATGTTTGGTGTAACAATTTATAAATTGAAAGAAAATAACCTATGTAATGTAAGTATATCTATGTATCGTCATCCCAATATATAAACAATAATATAAACAATGTTTGGTATAAATCATATAAATTAAAAGAAAATAAAGGTTGTCAAGTGTATCATAAGTTTGGTTGGTTAAAATAAGACTTTCTTTAAGTGGGTTAATTTCCTTTCTTCAAAAATAAAATTAAAAAAAAAAACAAGATTTTGTCTAATATACCCCACTTGTTTAAGTGATATGGTGTACAACTTACGATTAAATAATTAATACTATAATGAATATGAATTTTATAAAATACACTATTATATTGAAAATTAATCATATAGACCATCTCTATCAAATTTTTTAAAATTGAAAATTTATTTGATATGTTATTGATACTCACCAAAATTAAAGATATTTAATAAATACGCATAATAAACTGTTAATCTTGATGGGTCTTAATATTATATTAAATTATTTTCAATTTTTAAATTTGACAGAAATATTTTATATAATATAAATTTTTAATTCAATAATATATTTTTTAATTAGTCAAAAAAAAATTAAAATTCATACTATTTAGTATAATATAGTATAACTTTTTTTTGAAAGGAAGTATAATAGTATAACTTGTGCATCATGTTAACCAAGTGGTGCATTGTACGGTAGATATATGTCCTTATAATAAAAGAAAATAGACATTAAAATATGAACATGGAGAAAGACGTGTGACAAGGACTAAATTGCCCCTTACATGCCCCGGTTGTTCATGGTTCGAAAAAAGATGTGGACCTATCTTCTCTATTTCTGGATAAGTGGATTTCCCTTTCTTTGTGAGCCCTCAAACTACACCACTACACAACTTTGCACACTATTCTCAGTTATACATAACAATTTTGAGTCTCAGTTGAACTAAGATTTATGAATCGAATTATCTTTTTAATATGAAAATTTCTCTATCAAACCCTTCGATTCTCTATAATCCTCTTAAAACTTTAAACTACTTTCAAATCAGAACATAGATTCCGAATTAAAGTTTGAGATGTAGAATCCGAAGTTTGTGCAGAATTTTTGAAGTCTAGGCACAAACTTCAGGTTAGGTTTGGGATCTACGTTACGAATTTTGCTTAAATACTCTAAAAATAAAAACTGTAGTTAAGGGGAATAGAGAAATTTTCTTTTAATATATACATACTTCTTTTTTTCCTTATTCGTAATCACAAAAATTAAATTTAAGAGTTACGATTTGACTATCTTTATAAAAGCTATATATATATATATATATATATATATATATATATTTAATTAAGGTTGGACTTCTAACTAAGCATATAAAGATCATATTAGAAATATGAACAATAAATATAATAATATATATAGTTAAATACTTTTTCTCCTACTTTGCTAAGCTTTAGCTTAAAATGGACAAAAATCTAAGCAAAATGGATAAAAAACACGAGGGGAAACAAGAAGAAGGCGTAGTTTAGGAGAGAAATTAAAGAAAGCATAAATAAACACACAAAATAGAAAAAAGGGAAATGAATATTACCTGTAATTAGTATACGTTGAACATAACTTGTGCCAAAGCAGAACTCTTGAATAATATAGTACCTCCAATATTATACTATCAAATATAACATGTTCTTTGCTTTCTCATTCATGTGGGAAGATGGAATAGAAACGTAACGTGTAATTTAACCTCTGTTTTGCAGTTCACAACTCATGTTGTTTAATATTTATAATTCAACAAACCATACATTAAAGAAAGAAAAGCAAAAAGGCTATATGTCGGGTAAATCCTCCCATGAAAAAGGGGATACTTTCAAGAGTATCACAATCGGATTTTGAATATTTCTTCCGTCCAACTGGCTGCTGGTCCCATCCTATTCCTTAATTAAAGTCTATGTTGATTTCTGCAGCGTATCTCTCGTGGTACCGTTCGTTCGGTGGAGCTGCAACTATATATTTCTTTTGTCCCAATTTAAATGTACTAGACAGTTATTTTACACACTTTAAGAAAAGTTGTAAATAAAACAGAGAGAATATGATTTTTATTAGAATATGTTTTTTTTTTACTTAGAATATTCTTTTTTTTATTGGTAATAGACATTGAAATATTAAAAAATAAATTTTTTAGTATTTTTCTTCAAATGATTGTTTTAAATTATAAAATAGGAAAAATCAAATGTTATAAATAATAAAGAACATTTATTTTGTGACAAATAATTTGTCAAATAGAACATTTTATTTTGAGACGAAAGGAGTATAATATAGACTTTAATTTAAGGAAAAAACTAACTAGTGCACCTCATGGACTAGTTAAGGAACCTCAATATAGTATTATTGTATTGAAATTTATGTAATCAATATTTACAAAAGTAAAAAAATGTTGTTTTCAATGTAAAACTTACTTTTTTGTTTTCTTAACTAGTGCATGGTAGGGGTGAAATTGGACCGGTTTGGATCGGTTTTGAGTGAAACCGATGTCCGAACCAATGAACTTTTAGTTGGTTCGGTTTATGTCGGTTTGGTTCGGTTTTTAAAGATGAATCCGATCCGAATTAGTCGGTTTGGATCGGATACTATACTCGATTCGCAACATTTTGTTTTCCGGTATAATATTTGCTATTATTTTTTCAAACACGGTATATTTTAAACTCTATTTTTCAAACGACTTATAATAATAACATAAACCAAATAAAAAATAACATAATTTCTATGTTTGCTTTTGTTGTGTGCACTACTTCTACCTACATGTTTTGTTTTGAAGGTGAATGTAGTTTGAAACTGTCAAAATATGAGCCAAATAGATTGTTATAAGATGGTCGGTTCGGTTCACCGGTTCATCGATTTTCAAAAATGAAATCCAAGATCCGAACCAAACTAGTTCGGTTTAGCTTGGTTCGGTTCGGTTTTTGATCCGAACCAAAAAAAATTGGATTTTTTTCGGTTTGGATCGATTTGAATCACCGATTTCATTGGTTTTGTCCGATCCGCTTTCACCCCTAGTGCATGGGGTGCACTAGTTAGCATCTTAATTTAATCATATATAATTGTTTTATATGCTCAAGTGATTGATAAACAACAATTAAAACCAAATTGAAGAAAAGTGTGTTTGTTTCAAAAAGGTGATTGAATCCATTATTCCTTTTTAGGTATGGAATCCACGATTTGATTGTATTTGTTTTTAAAAAAACAAAATTGAAGAAAAGTGTATTTGTTGATATTATTAAACATTTTCTAAAATCCAAAGTACTAACTCGTGCTTTCTTATCCAAATATTTCTCTTTAAAATCCAAAATACTGACTCATGCTTTTTTTATCCAAATATTCTTCTTTCAAACAAATAACACAAATATATTCCTCTTTTAAAATAATATACCGATTTGCCTTATATTTGAAGGGTATGTAAAATTCTGCTCAATGGATCGGCGACATGGTGAAGAGAAGACAATTTTGTGACACACGTTGGATCCCACCATTCCAGTAATTCAAGAAGCGGAATTCTGAAGCGTTTTTTTTTCTTATTTTTTTCTTTTTCTTATTTGTTACAAAAATTAAATATAACCCCAACTCCAAACCCTAAACTACTACAAGATTCTTGCATGGTTCAGCCTTTGCACGCCACATATCCATCACCACCACAACCATAATCCACCGAAGCTTACACCCATCTCTTTATTTCCGCAGGCATTCTCAAGGATTTTCTTGCGGATTTTGACACACAAAGTAGTTTTCTGCGGATTTTTCTGATATTATTGTGCATTTTCAGTTATGGTATATGTGATATTACTATGCAATTTGTTGTGCTGTGACTCGTCTTCTAGTGTTGATATTATGTCTTATGGCATTACTTCTTTTGGTTAAGATTTTATCTTTCTCCTTGCTTATTTATTGTCAATTATACAGTCAAAGAAGCATTAGAGAATATTTTCTCTTCTGAGTGTTGATATCACTTGTCTAAGAGAATCTTACATCAACTTATTTACAACTTTCAATTTAGTATAATGATTGTTCTGCCCACTGAGATTATATAGTGTTGTTCACCATATGTTAATTAATTTGAATTAATAATGTGTGGTTAATAGTAGTGTTGTTCCTAATTATGACCAACCTATATTAGGTTATATTGATCACCATTCACCACCCTCTTCTTTCTTCGGCTCCACCATGGTCTTAATAATTGTGATTAGATGAAAACATATAATGGAATATATTATTTAACGTTGAAACTTGAAATGCCTTTTTCTTCTCTTTTTGGTATGTAGTTAATAGTTAGCTAGCAATGAAAACCACTTGAAATTTTTAAGTAGTTGGAACTTGGAACAATATAGATCTATCTTCAACAATTCATAAATATTCGATCCATATATATATAGTGGTGTGAAAAACATAAGAAGGGGGGTTGAATTGTGTTTTGGTATTTTAAAAAAAAAATCTTCCAAGTTCTGAGAGCTTGTTAGAATCACTAGCGGATAAATAAACACAATCAACAAACGCAAAGATAAAAGATAGAGAGAGAGACGAGAAGAGCAATTTTATACTGGTTCCTCTCACAAACCGAGAGTAGTCCAGTCCCCTTGCACTTCCAAGGGATTTTACTATAATCACCTAGATTATACAATGCTCAAACACACTAGTAAGAGACTTCCTACTTACTCGAGCTCACTAGCAAGAGACTTCCTACTCAAAACAAAATAATAAAGTAAAGAACACTTGATGTTAAAATCAAGAGTTCACTTAAAGTTACAACTCAAGACTCTAAGACTCTAACATAGAATTCCTAATGAAATAGAAAAACAGAATGTCAGAAGCACAACAGAATAAGTTTCAGAAGCAGTGCTTTCAGTCTCAAAAACAGAGTATTGTTGTAGCTTTGATTGTGAGTGTGTAACCTTAATCTTCAAATTGCAGTTCTCTATTTATAGGTAGAAAGAAAAATCGAGACGTTTGAAGATAATGACCGTTGCAGAGGTCATTGTCAAACCAGCTGTGAAAGGACAAAGGTAACATGGGATATTTGCCATTTCTGTTAACGTTTATTCATTCATTCCTTTTGTATGAGAATATTCGCCTTTATGAGGTAACATGAAACTTTTTTTTGGTCGTTTTTATAAGAGACATCCATTAAAAAAAAAGTTTATATAAATAAGATAATCATCTTCCAATGCAAATGCAATTACTTCAATACAGAATAATTGTTTCCAATGCTCATTTATCCGTGCATATACCTATTCCCCACCTCATATTAATGATTTGGAGGTGCTTCAAAAAAAATATTAATGATATGGAAGGAATAACCATAATTTTTTAAATTAATAAATTAGTGAAAATAGTTTCCTTGGTTTGTGTAATTTTTTAACTTTGTCTCTTATATATAGGAACAGAGGTAGTACTGATGTCACTATCCTTGATGATAAGGATGTAGTCCTATGATTTCACAATCAATCACAACCTTTAATTCAAATGATTTTCAATTATTGAATCACTTTCAGTTAACACTGACATTTTGCCTTGTCATTCAGAACCTATATACCCAACATAGCTTTTGAGTCTTCAGCTTCTGAAACTATCTAGCTTCTGATCAGTTATGCTTTTGAGTTGTTCGCTTCTGAGTTGTAGTAGCTTCTTATTCATGTTGCTTCTGATCTTCTTGCTTCTGATATCGTTGCTTCTGATATCCTTGCTAAAGCTTGTTTCAGATCAGAACCACCTTTGTTCCAACAATATATGGCTGCTAACTATGACCATGTGGGTCGAAGTTAGCAAGTATGACTCATGTGAAAAATACAAAGGGATTAGAGGACGCGTGTGAGGGGGTGGGCAATGGGGGGCGCGCATAGTAGATTTTTTTTTGTTTTATATATATATATATATATATATATATATATATATATATATATATATATATATATATATCTGAACGTAGTGTCTTTTCCCTCGCTAGATTGGAGGCACCTCGATGGGTGGGATAGCTGGCCCAAAGATTTAAAGCTACTCCATACTCAAGGTGAGGATCGAACCCTCGACCCTTGGTTAAGGGAGGATGAGCCCCAACCGCTCAACCACATCTCTTAGGTTATATATCCATTAAAATTTAATCTTTATTTTGAGTTTATAACGTTAAAAATAAAAACGTAAATTAATTATTGTCTCCCTTTCCTTCTCTCGTTAAAAAGTTGAACCAAACATAAAAATTTAAAATATTCTCTCCCCTCCCCCTAAAACCTCGATCCGAACATGAAGAAATCTTCTATTTGAAGTAGCGGAATGGTGGGACCCAGCATGTGTCACAAGATTTTCTTCCCTTCATCATATCGTTGATCCATTGAGCGGAATTCAACATGCTCTTCAAATGTAGGATAGTTTAGTATATAATTTTCAAAAAGAGGTAGATTGATGTTATTTGTTTGGAAGAGAGATATATAAGTAAAAAAACCTTGACTCACCATATTATTATTATTATTATTATTATTATTATTATTATTTACGGTTTAATCGTATTATCTTGTGTTTTTGGTACAAACTATATTATATTGTTATGGTATATACTTTTTATGGTACGTCGTTATGGTATATACTAAGATAGACTATTATTTTAGTTTTCATTTAGAGTATTTTATTATTTCTGTTTTTCATTTGGAGTTTGCTTTGATAACCAGATAGTTATGGTTCAATTCAAAAATCTATTTGTCGATTCCATCATTTTCATAAAATGTCCTCTGTTAGTATTAGGCCCGTTTAGTTTTCATATGGTACATCACAAGTTGCACCTAAAATATCCCATATGAGGACATATCACATACATACATTTTTATATTTTTTATAATTAAAAAATTTAAAATGAGAGTGATATCTCAGTCTAAAATAAAGATTTTCTTTTGACGCAAAAATAAAGAAGATTGTAGAGCTTAGATACACATACAAAAATATTTATATTTACATTTCATACATATAATTATAAATGCCAAAGCAAAATGAGTTCATGATGTGTTTTGTGCAAAATAAATTGTATGATTCTCTCTCTTCATTACTCTTGCATCAAGCGGGATATTTGTACAACCATAATTCGAAACATTAATATGGTCAGACAAAAATAATAAAATTTGCGTATATGTTAGATGGTTCAACAATGATTGACGCTTAATTTAGTAGAAAAGATAATTATTCGATTTCCCATAATTGTAATTGGGAGAGAGTTAGAATCATTTGATGTTATTATAACTGACTTCCGAACTAGATTAGACTAGTGGTAAAAAAAATTGCATGTATGTTGAGATTGTTAATTTGCACAACCATCAATTTATATTTACATTGATGAGTATATTGTGCATGTTATACAAGTTATTGATTATACTATAACAAATATGAGTTTTATAAAATTTATTGTTAGATTAAAAAGTTATATTATACAGGTCATCTGTACAAAAATTTAAAAAATTGGAAATTATTTGATATGTTATTGAGCTCTATTAAATTTTTTATTGAATTTCATTAATTTTGATGGGCAATAATATCAAATAACAGAGGCACTGATGAACTTCTTGACTGACCCACAAGAAGGGAGATCGACACTTCACCCAACAGATATATGGTGTATGGATGGATAGGCGGAAAACATGTTAATGTAAACTTGACTAGAGTTTTCCCACTTATGGGATTGCGGGTTGAAGATTTTATGGCGGAACGAGCATCCCTTAAAGTTGCTTCAAGGAAAAGGGTAAACCATGAGAAAGTGTACTCTAACAATCAACATATTTTTATACCGTTTGTTTATGACACTTTTGGTTTCCTAGCACCGTAGACCGTAGAATTTTTTAAACGAGTTCAAAGGGTCTTGCATGGTAATGTTGAGTCGGCTAGATACAGAACTAGTTTTTCAAAGGTTGAATTTTTCTATACAAAAAGGTTTGACGGCGCAACTTGTTGTTCGTCTACTATTTGTTCATGTGTAATTATCTTAATATATATTCTATTGAAAGCGTAAATACAAAAATAAAATGTTCAATTTTATAAAAAAAAAAAATTACATAGATAATGATTTATATGATATAAATTTTCAATCTAATAATAAATTTTATAAAATTCGTATTTATTACTCCCTCCGTCCCATTATATAAGCACCCTTTTAAAAAAAGTTTAGTCTCATTTTATAAGCACCTTTTCAAATTTCTATACAAATTTAAGATTGTTTTCCAAATATACCCCTAAGTATAACTTCTTTTTTTTTTTTACGAACCCCTAAGTATAACTTGTTAAAAGAAATCCCAATTAGGGTTATAAGAGATAGTCCTCAAACTTAACTCTATCATAATCTCAAATTTCTTCCCGTGACCAAGAAACTTAAATATAGTGTTTCTGTAATGAATAGAGGTCCAAAAGATATATTAAGCCCAATAGAAGGTTCTAAATAAGTTGTAGGAGTGGAGTTTGTGGAATAATGAAAACATGAATTAAAATTGTAATGAGCCATGAGTGAGTTTTGAAGCTCTCAATGAAAGCACCAATGTAAGTTAAAATTCTAATAAAATTGCATGGTATGAACACTAATGATTGTAGGATCGTAGTGATAGGGATGATGATAGAGAGAATAATTCATCTCAATAAAATTCAACTCTCAATGAAAAAGCACCATTTGTTATGAATTAATAAGTTAAACAACTAAAACTACTCCTAACAAACTATAAAACTAAACTTAATTCATTTCTTTGATTGATAATCATTACATTCATCATTCCTCTATTTATAAGCTAGAAAACCTACAACTTATCTAGAACCTTCTATTGGGCTTAATATATCTTTTCGACCTCTATTCATTACATTCTATTGGTCCAAAAGATATATTAAGCTCAATAGAAGGTTCTAGATAAGTTGTAGATTTTCTAGCTTATAAATAGAGGAATGATGAATGTAATGATTATCAATCAAAGAAATGAATTAAGTTTAGTTTTATAGTTTGTTAGGAGTAGTTTTAGTTGTTTAACTTATTAATTCATAACAGTTTCCCAAGAATTAAGAATAAACCCCAACCCTAGTAATATTACCAAGAGCAAAGAAAAACTCTTTAATCACTAGCTTGCTTTTTGGCTTCAAAACCCTTGAATTCTTGTTTACTCTCTTTCTAGGTTGTTCTCCTTGTTTCTAAACCTCCCTTCATATAAAATAAAATATACCTTTAAAATAGGAACAAATCTATTTTAATCTGGAGCAAATCTGACCAAAAACTGCCAAACAAAAAATCTGGTCTCGCGCCCGCGGTCATTTTTTTTTGTGTGGTGTTATTGGATTGTTTTTTCACAATAATTATGTTGAAGCTTTTAAAAATTACAAAGGGCAATTTAGTAATCTTTATACATAAAATACTCACTTTAATTACACTCTTAATATTTCTTAATAAGCGTGATTTTGGTCAGAGGAGCTTATATAATGGGACGGAAGGAGTATAATATAATCAATAATTTATGCACTATATACTTCATTTGTGCATCTTAGTCATAACCTAACCTTATTATAAATCTAAGACTCCTTTTGAATCGATGAAATACAATGAAATAAAACAGAGCATAATAGAGTGGGGTGGAATAGAATAAATATTTCATTCTATTATTTGAATATTTTATGATTTTATCCCATACCTCTCAATTTAGAGGGAACAAAATTGAAAAAAGAACAGTTGTATATGATAAAATCTATTACATTCTATTTCATTCCATTATCATTTTAACGACCCAAACAATAGAACACTAACTTATTACCATCTCATTATATTCTCTCATTTCATCGATCCAAACAAAAACAATGAGAAAAATTGTCCTCCCACTCCAACACTTAACCTTCACCCCTACAAATTTTATGATAATTCTATTTTACCCTTTTTTTATTATTGAATTTTTATATTATTATTTTTATCATTCATTTTAATTTTTCGGAATACATTATTCACCTCCACAATTTGTTCCGGTGTAATAAAATTTTCAATCCTATTTACCGGAACACTTGATAAAAGTGTTCCGATTTGTTTAGTTTTTTCAAAAATTGTTACCGAAACAGTTTCAAAAATGTTCCGGTTTGTTAACTAAACTAAAAGGTTATACACTAAAAAGTGTTCCGGTTTGTATGATGCATTGTTTGTAATCTTGCAGCAAAATGGATTTCATGATATGCTTCCAATTCTTTCCTCTCTTCTTCACCTCTCCAAATTCACATAAAAGAATGATATATCATATCAATTTCAAGTCTGAGATGTAAAGCCAAGTATTTGGAAAAGGATAACGAGGCCATACGAGCTGCATATTTGGCAAAACATTCCAATATTTTTTGTGTAACTTTATTCATCATTCTTCCTTGTAACTTCTTTTTTCCTTCTGTTTGTTGTTCTAATTTAGAATTGGTAGCTTCATGACTCATGACATGAGTGAGCACGCATCATCACTATCTCATTAGTGAATTTCTTGTGTATTTTCTGAATTATTTATTAGAAACAATATTATGATGCTTACTTTTATTTTATAAAACTTTGACTTTAGAGTTTAACGAAGATGAGTATAAATCTGTAAAAGTTGATGATCCCATATAGCTCAGTTTTCCAAGCCAGTAGGGGTAATGATTTGAAATTACAAACCGGAACACTTTTTAGTGTATTCTGGGAACCTTTTAGTTTAGTTAACAAATCAGAACACTTTTGAAACTGTTCCGGTAACAATTTCTGAAAAAATTAAACAAACTGGAACACTTTTATCAAGTGTTCCGGTAAATAGGATTGAAAATTTTATTACACCGGAATAAATTATGAGGGTGAATAATGTATTCCAAAAAATTAAAATGAATGATAAAAATAATAATATAAAATTCAATAATAAAAAAAGGGTAAAATAGAATTATCATGTAATTTGTAGAGGTGAAGGGTTAAGTGTTGGGGTGGAAGGACAATTTTTCAAACAATGAAGTGTGAAATAAATATATAGTTTAATTATTGGGCCTTCATAGCCAATAGGCCCATTTCATTTCATTTCACTGCATCATTATCATTTTCTTCTAAAATCGAAACTTCTAAACCCTCTCTGAACCCTATCTGCAATTTCCTCTCACAAAAAACAAACCATGGCACTCTCCAAAGCCACATTCCTCACGCAACTCAAAGCCGTCGCAAATCCTCACCGACACATCCGAATCCGATCACCGTCGTCGTCTCTCTACCCTCGTTTCCTCTCCTTCGCCTCACCCGAAGAAGCCGCCGCCGAACGCCGCCGTCGCAAGCGAATAATCCGAATCGAACCACCTCTCTCCTCTCTCAATCGCAACCAACAACAACAATCACAAAATCAAAACCCTAAATCACAATCAACTCCTTATTATCTTAATCCCAGTAACCCTAAACTCCCTGAACACGTTTCCGCTTTAACCGGTAACCGTCTCAATTTGCATAACCGTATTCTAACCCTAATTCGCGAAAATGATCTCGATGAAGCCGCACTTTACACGCGCCACTCGATTTATTCCAATTGCCGTCCAACAATTTTCACCATCAACGCTGTTCTCTACGCGCTGCTCCGTCAGTCGCGCTATTCGGACCTCCTCTCGCTGCACCGATTCATCACACAGGCAGGTGTTGTTCCTAATATTATTACTCACAATCTTATTTTTCAGACTTATCTTGATTGCAGAAAACCAGATACTGCTCTTGAGCATTTCAAACAGTTTATCAATGATGCTCCTGTTAATCCTTCTACGACTACTTTTCGCATTGTTGTGAAGGGGTTGGTTGATAACAATAAGCTTGATCGTGCTATGGATATTAAGGATCAAATGGATGATAAAGGTTTTGCTCCTGATCCTCTTGTTTATCATTATTTGATGTTGGGTCATGCTAGAAATTCTGATGGGGATGGTGTTTTAAGGCTTTATGAGGATTTGAAAGGGAAGGTTGGGGGTGTTGTTGAAGATGGGGTTGTTTTAGGGAGTTTGATGAAGGGGTATTTTCTTAAGGGAATGGAGAATGAGGCTATGGAGTGTTATCAAGAGGTGTTTGCCGAGAGGAAGAAGATGAGCGATGTTGCTTATAGTTCGGTGCTTGATGCTCTTGCCAAGAATGGAAAGTTTGATGAGGCAATGAAGTTGTTTGATAGGATGATCAAGGAGCATAATCCTCCTGCCAAGTTGGTTGTTAATTTGGGAAGCTTTAATGTTATGGTGGATGGTTATTGTGCTGAGGGAAGATTTAAGGAGGCAATTGAGGTTTTCAGGAGCATGGGTGAGTATCGTTGCAGGCCAGATACATTGTCATTTAATAACTTGATTGAACAGTTGTGTAATAATGGATTGATTTTGGAAGCTGAGGTGGTTTATGGAGAAATGGAGGGCAAAGGGGTGAACCCTGATGAGTATACATATGGCTTGTTGATGGATACTTGTTTCAAAGAGAATCGGCCTGATGATGCTGCTAGCTATTTTAAGAAAATGGTGGATTCGAGCTTGAGGCCTAACTTGGCTGTTTACAATAGATTGGTTGATGGGTTGGTTAAAGTTGGGAAGATTGATGATGCCAAGTCTTTCTTTGATCTAATGGTGAAGAAGCTCAAGATGGATGTTGCTAGCTATCAGTTCATGATGAAGGTGTTGAGTGACGCAGGAAGGTTGGATGATGTGCTTCAGATTGTTGATATGTTGTTGGATGACAATGGGGTCGACTTTGATGAGGAATTCCAAGAGTTTGTTAAGGTAGAGTTGAGAAAAGAAGGGAGAGAAGAGGACTTGGCCAAACTGATGGAGGAGAAGGAAAGGTTGAAAGCTGAAGCTAAGGCTAAGGAGGCTGAGGCAGCAGAAGCTGCTAAAAAAAGAATAGGATCTGGAATTTTATTAACTTCCAAGCTGTTTGGGAATAAGGAAACCGAGTCAGAAAGCGTTGTTGCCACTTCTGCTGAATTGTCAGAGAGCGCTGTGGCCACTCCTGCTGAATTGTCAGAGAGCGCTGTGGCCACTCCTACTGAATCAGAGTTGCCAGAAGCTGACGGTTCAGGTGAAGGAGAGGCTAAAAATAATATAGCAAGTGAACAGCTAACAGGTTGAAGGTGCCATTTCATGGTGCTTTGATAAAGACATATAATAAATTATTGATGCTTTGATGAGGAAGTATAATGCTAGAGTTTCTTTTGCTAAATTGTTGGATCATCATCCTATGTTACCAAATTTTCTAATCAGTGTACATGTAATTATTATATTTGTTGGAAAGGATTGTGCAATTTAGGATTTTTCCCATTTTATGCTATCTTACTATTGAATGTTGTATTGGTCTATTCCGTCTTGAAACCCCTTCAGTATTTTGGATACGACGTAGTAGAAGAGTTTGGGTTGTTTATCTTATAAAATTTTTATAAAGTATTATTTACTGGTGAATTGTATTCTCGAGGCTTTGGGGTTTTGTTTTATTTTGGGATTTTGTTTTTGTGGTGAACTGTTGCTTGATTATCAAATTCTCTATTTTGTTTTGTATTCAGGTCGCTGCATTGTTTATTTTTCTTGCAGCAGGTAATTGTAAAATGAACTGAGGAGGAAGGTGTTCCCATTTAATTTAGGACATTGGATACTTTTGATCAGTTTATGAAAGGCATATAGAATATTTTGTTTTACTAGGACATGAGTTACTGTTTAGGGAATGAGCTAATGTTTTCTTATTATGTTATCACTACATTTTTTTTTTGTATTAGCAGTTCTGAGGATATCATTATCTTATCTATTATAGGATGTGTTTGTATGATGGCATTTTTTATTTTATTTTTGATAAGCTATGATGGCATTTGTTGTTTCCTTTCCTCTCATTTCTACTATGGTAATTTTTTTTTTAAAACAACTATGGTAACACTTAAACAGTATTAATGGCTCTTATTTGGTAAAATTTGTGCTCTGCTGGTATACTAATTTGACAGTACTTTTTTATGGTTCTCATTAGGTACAATTTATTGATTTTATGGTCATTATGCAATGCAGTAGCTTGTGGTCATATCGGTGTGCATAAAGCATAATTGTTCTTTGATAGTCTCTCATGACTGTGCTAATGATAACTTTCATTCAACATAGTTTTTCTACAGCACTGGACACTTGTATTAGGTCACTACTCTTTTTTTTGTATTAGCAGTTGTGGGGATACCATGTCTTATCTATCAGAATATGATTTCTGTGATAGCAGTTGCCTTTTCCTCTCATTTATTCTGATGTTAAGCAAATAATGACACAGTATCAGTGTCTCTCATTTGGTTAATTTTGCGGTGCTGATATACAAATTTGACACTTTTTTTTATTTGGTACAATTTATGGATTTTAAGGTTGTGCTGCCGTATTGCCATGTGGTAACTGCCATAATAGTTTTACTATTGCTTAGTTGCTATGCTAATGATAAGCTTTGATAATGTAAAAATCTCTGCATGCTATATTAAAAGCACATATAATCATATATGGTAGGAGTGGAATTCTGCTGCTTGCAGTTCTGCAAATGTTTGATGTGTTGTTCTTCTTTCTTTGATGTTCACTGGTAAAGTCTTGCTACATGTGATGAGTTAACAGATTAGATCCGTAGTGACTAATGAAAAGCAAAATGAGCCTGATACGGCAGCAGGAAAACAATCTCGGTTGGAAAGAAATGGATGAAAAATATTGGAAGTGGCTTCTCATAAAAGTTGGCTTCAAATGTCGTCTCAGTTATTGGGAGCTGGTTCAATTTCTTGACATTGGTTTATATATGTAAGAGCTCATGCTTCAATTTTTCTCAGTGTTACATACTTTTATGTTTTATATATTAAAGATCTTTTCTTTTTCAAGTATTCTCTTCAGACTGAGTCCATTTAGTAGAAGTCATACACTTTATATGAATAAGAAAATTCATATATCAAATGCTCTAAAATTTTGGATAATGTTCTTGATCCAATATGAAGAAATTTCAAAACTCCCCTCATGAATGACCCAACAACAATGAAGATCATAAAGAATGACTGTTGTTAAAATGGTGATGATGCAAATAATGGCCAGCAAGAAGAAAATTTTCAAAGCTTTGTACTTAATTCATCAAAGTGTAGATGATGTGAACTTTGATAAAGCTTTGTTCTTAATTGTTGTGAATTCGTTATGTAAAAGCACACTAATAAATTTGATGTGTGGAGCAAAGTAAACAAGCAACCAAAATCAAAGAGTATAGATATGATAAAGATAATCCAAAAGCAACAAGCAAGAGAGAATAATGAAAGCAAGAAAAAGACACAATCTTTGTTTACCCAATTCAGTCAAACCGACTTAGTATGGGGGAGAGAGCAGCCTCTCCGTTCCACTATAATCAAAAGAGTGGTTACACAATGAGTTTCAATAGAGTTACAAGAATTAGCCTTAAATTTATAATGAACAATGATATTTGTCGGGATTGAACCTTCGGTAACATTGTTGATAATTTTAACACTAACTTTATTGGCACTACAATAATCAGCAAGCAACAGTGTTATCTATCGGAGGTGAACCTTTGGTTGCGTTTGATAGGAAGCTAAATCCTACCAAGCTATAAACTATGAATAACTAAGCTACTCCTAAGAAAAGACATTAAAACTATCTAAGAAAATAAACAAAAACATTCATCTTTTCATTTCTTATTGTCAAAAGGTCACAATGAACACATATATATAATATACTCTAATGGGCCTAAAGACATATAACTAAACTAAACTAGCCCAACTAAACAATCTAATATATAAAAGCATAATATAATATAATCTTACTAATAGTTAAATTAATTAACTAACTACTACTTAATTATCTTCTATCAGCGTTCTCAATTTTAATATCGACACCACGATAAGGAACATTCTCTCTAATTTTTCTGGCGGAGACAATCTTTCTAATTTCAAATACAAGAATTACAATTATCAGTATTGATAATTTAAAGGTTTGCGTCAAAAAAAGTATTGATAATTTAAAGGTGAATGTATTTTGATAAACCATGATTAATAACTAATATTGAATAATTACAATGCATTGATCAATCTTTCAATCTTATATGAGAGATCAAATAAATAATTAATGTTTGTGATGTTTATGTAAATTCATAGTAGTGATTGCTGAAATTTATAATTTGTCCAAAAACTAATGGAATGTTACAAAGTTATATGCGATTATTAAAAAAAATGAAATTATTTTGATAGATAATAGATACATAATACATAAATGTAATAAGAGTTAAAAATTACAATTTTTTTTTTTATTTTAACATATATAATATATATTATCACAATAACAATATGAAATTATGAATCTAAGAATCATTTAATAGTGAAAAATTCTTCTTCAATTTTTTTGACTGCTTCAAAAAAAAAAATTGGTACATTCTTCAAAAAATATTTAATACATGAAAAATCAGAGAGAATAAATTCTTTAAAAAATATTTTGGTGGTACGCATATACTTAGTTGATGTTGTACTTGAAGATTGATATACACGATTCTTAGAGTCATCTTTATATATAATAAACTATGATTATTTACCTTTCTCTCTCCTCATAAGAATTGCCTCTCAACCACTCTCTTCTCTCATTCATTTGGCATTAATTGAGATTTATTTTTTAACTAGTTTATGAGCCTGTGCCATGCACGAAAAAAAATATGTTTGTAGATTTATTAATTTTTAAATATACCTTATAAAAATATATTGATCCGTCTCTATTTATAGGAGTCAATTTGACAAAACACGCGCATTAAAAATTGATTTTAATATTAATTTTGATTGACAAATTATATTGGTTTTTTGATAATTACCCTTCGTAATGGCAGAGAAAGAAAGTAAGTGGAAGGAAATATAATAAGTGGAATGATAGAGTAGTATTCTAAAAAAGAATTTAATGTTATTCAAAAAAAATATATGTAAAGTAAATAAAGGTAACTCTGGAAAAAGATAACTAACAATGTTATTGAAAATTGCAAATGGATTTTGTATAAAAGGATAAATATTTTATTAAACTGACTCCTATAAATAGGGACGGGGGAGTAGTTTCATACATTTTATAACAAAAGGCCCCTAAAGAAACAAAAATAACATAAAAAAATTAATCCAATATTTCTTAAATTATTTAATTTCTACAATAATGACCTTCAAATAAAAAATCAGGTCTATGTATAAATGTATGAATAAAAACATAGTCTTCATAATAATACATGCATAAAAGTATCTGCCCTAAATAAATTAGGCAAATGCTAAATAGTAATCCGGGGCAAGTGCTGAATGCTAAATATAGTCTCCATATAAGAAAATCATAAAAATGTTTGAAGTCAACGCATTGTGAATTAAAATGTTCCAATTTTTGAATAAATTATTTTCTTAAATGGAATTCTTAAAGAGTGCTCTGAAGACACTATTTATGGCAAGACCCTATAAATTATAACCAAAAAAAGGTTCCATATCAATTACAATGGCGCCATAAAATATACAAAAAATAGACATGTGAATTAATATATGAGTAAAAATATGTGATCCTGTATAAATATTTTTTGAAAAAGCCCCCATGCAAACAAATAAATTAATGATTGAAATAAAATAAATATTTTATTGTAATCTTTAATTCAACTTTTAATTTCAATTTTTAGCATTAGTTAGTATGATTCAAAAAAATAACTTAATTGTTTTATTTTAAATAATTTTATCTTGCGAATTATGTTTTTGCTAAATAAAAAATAACTTGCTTGTTGAATTGGAAGGAATTAATAGATGAATTAGCGTTTTTGAGTAAATGTCTTTTAATTAGAAAAACATTTATTTAATTTTTTAAATCAGATATATTTAGGGAATGTTTCTTTTCTTTTTTTTGACAGAATTTCTTAATCTATCCTTGTGTCCCTTTTTACCCGTTTATTGCTTTTGTTAAAAATATTTATGTACAAAAAATAAATGTTTTTATTATCTTTAAGAATATCATTTATTTTAGTATTTATGCCACTATAATAATTTACTTAAAAGGAAATGTTATTTTTACAATGATTAAATGAGTATCATGTGCAGGGACGGACCTGGACATAAACTTTCAGTGGGGCTAAAAAAATTTAGTAGCTACTAAAAAAATTTATTTTGATAATTTAGTTAAACTATAAACAATATATAAGATTATTATTAGTATAACATGCATATCAAAAAATAAAAGGAAAAAATATTTTACTTATAACGAAAGACGTGAATACTACAAATTCGATTAGTTATCTACTATTTTTTTACTAATAAAGTTAATATTTATTATTATAAAATTAAACTGTATAACTTAAAATAATATTTTATGTATAGCGAATGACTTGAAGTCATCAATAATAGACTATGCACTAGTATTTATACCTATACTTAAATTAATATGTGTACCGAATAACTTACAATCATCAATAATAAACTTTAAACTAATATTTACATTAGTATCTGTATAAATATGTATATAAAACGACTTAAAATTATTTATAAAAATATTCTTTTTTTTTATAAAAAAATATTTGGCTAGGCTGGTGTGGCTATAGCCACACCTAGCCTCAAGGGGGTCCGTCCCTGATCATGTGGTTCACCCAGGCCCGGCCCAACTGCATGTGCTGTATGAGCATGTGCACAAGGCCTCTTAAAAATAAGGGCCTCTAAAAAAATAATTTTAGTAGTAGTATTAGTATATGTGGGAGTGTAAAATGTAAATAATATCATTAATATCTAAGTAATTGGTCCAAGCAGCAAATCCAATGTCAATAGACCCATTGTCTAAGAAAATAATTTTAGTAGTTGTATTAGTATATATGGGTTTATAGAATTGAAACTAAAATTTGGGGTTTCAACAATCAATTGATTCTTGTGATTTTATGGCTAATTGGCTATTTATATCAATTTAATTATTGTATATTGGTAATTTGTTATAGACTGTTTTTAATCAATTTTGACATTGAATTTTCCATCTTGACATGTTACTATGTTTGGAAAGAGGATAAAAACTTGAAAGACTTGGTTGACGAATTTACTTGTAAAAAAAGCTACTAGAATGTCTTGTTTTATGTGAGCCAAAATGTATTATGTTATTATTAATTATAATACGAATCTTTTTACTATTATTTATAATTTAAATTAAGGATTTTTTTTTGCACTTTTTAATTAAGGGCTTTTTTTTAAACTAGCATCCGAACCCGTGCCAAGCACGGGTAAAAATATGACAATAAAATAAGTATGGCAATGGGGTGGGCCGGTGGGGGATATTTGCGCTCTCAAAATTCAAACTCATAAAATTCGGATAACTCATAGTCATCGAGGATAAAAAAATAGAACCCCAAACCCATATCTTGCAGGATTGGATATCTCCAATAGATTTGGTATCTTCCCGTTCTATCTCACCTTCACATTAAATTTTGTTGCACTTTTGTTTTTTTTATTAAAAAATTAATAGCGCAAAACTAATTCGTTTCAACAATATCCGCCCCTCCTTCAAATAAACCCTAATTTTTTCTTTTGTCTTTTTCTTGTTCATCCTTTAGAGAGGGGTGATTTAGGGTCAATTTTGATCCAAAATCACCTCTTTTGTTTTTTAATTTGGGGTTTCAACAATCAATTGATTCTTGTGATTTTATAGCTAATTGGCTATTTATATCAATTTAATTATTGTATATTGGTAATTTGTTATAGACTGTTTTTAATCAATTTTGACATTGAATTTTCCATCTTGACATGTTACTATGTTTGGAAAGAGGATAAAAACTTGAAAGACTTGGTTGACGAATTTACTTGTAAAAAATGCTACTAGAATGTCTTGTTTTATGTGAGCCAAAATGTATTATGTTATTATTAATTATAATACGAATCTTTTTACTATTATTTATAATTTAAATTAAGGATTTTTTTTTGCACTTTTTAATTAAGGGCTTTTTTTTTAAATTTTGAACAAAGCCTCGAAAACCTCCGGGCCGACTCTGGGTTCACCAAAAAAAAAAAAGAGTATCATGCGTAAAAAACAATGGGTATCATGTATAAGGATTATAAAAAGATTTATAATAATACTTAATGGACTCTAACTTACGAGTATAAAGTCCCAATAATTTAAACCTGATATTTTATTATCTAACACTCTTTACATTACTGCCATTAGAAGCTGATACTAAAATTTTCTGATAGATAAAAAATTAGCTACATAATCAATAATCATGTCCATGCTGAAAGCATATTTACAAAGAAATTTGAGTTAAACTTTCGGTTTAACGAATTCTTGTCAAGTCAAGTTGAATCAAGCTCAACTCAATAACAAATTTTATTGTGAATTTTCTCTAGTTTTCTTTACGACTAACCAACATGCCATTTTATTGGGGTAATATACTAATATTGGTGAGTTAAAATCACTGTTGAATGTTGACCACGATATCTTTTATAAATAACTTTTACTTTATAAAGATCAAATCGGTACATTCATAACCAGAATGAAAGATGAGAAGAGAATCTATGAATGCCACATTGCCACATGTCTTATTATGTTATAATAATATGGTGTTTGATTTAATTTAACTTAAAGATATATGTGAACACATATATTTCCTGCAGTAGTAAATGCATGTTGAAATAAATCTCAACCATTTGATCTCAAATCAACGTCTGAAATTGTTTTAACTCAACACATTGTTTTAAATCTTAACCGCTCAATCTCATATTTAACGGCTGAGATTGAAAAGTGCGTGTTACTGTGTGCATCCATTCATGCAACAAATCTTGATCTAATATATGTCCGGGTTTTTCATAAAAAAGAAAGACATGGGTGGTTTATGTAAATACAAGAATTGCTCCTATAATAGAATGTGTTTCTTTAAAACTTAGGAGAGTAGTGACTTAAATTGCAAGTGAAGCAATATTGATATTGGGGTATATGACACTCTTCCAAACATTTTCTAGAATTTGAACAAACCAAATTACCCTGATTTGTCAAAAACAAATCTTACAACTCAATCTATGTCACTATGTGTGGGAGTAAAATACACATTCTAGTTATGTACCAAGAAAAAATACACATTCTAGTTTCCACTTTCCAGCGGTATTAAATTCTGATCAAGCAAATTTTGAATGAAGAAAACCTTGTTTATTACACAGCTCAAGAAAACTGAAAAATACAATGCCACTTTAGTGCCTTAATCTATTGCAACAAGCACACAAACAATAAAAAAAGCTCCTTAAATAACATGTCAGCTACAAATATTAGGTATGCAAACTCCATTTTCTTGATTCTGTTCCTTCCATATTCTTCCTGTGACTCTAAGTTTCAGCTCCTTCCTATCCCCACCAGAGAAAAATAGTGCCATATTTCTTTGAATAATGAGACCATCATGGCTATCCCTGACTTTACGGTGACTATCCCGAACACTTCGTGGTGTACCCTCCCAAATTAGTTTCCTGCCATTGGCCCCAACTTCCAGGCTATAGCTGTAGTTCCGAGCATCATTTTCATCGCCCATAAAACGAAGGAATGCCATGTAAACAGGGGCCATGCCAAGCTGAAAAGCTTCAAAATGAAGGCAGAAGTATTGGCCAAAACAATGAAATACCTACCAAAGAAAAATAAAGTTGGCAAACAGATGAATCAGACAGTGATGAGTATATTATATATTGAGATAAGATTACATCATGCAGCCATATGAAGTTGTCCCCGTCCGTCACTTGTCAACAGATCATAAATAATATAAAACCATTTAACCAATCAACTGGGACAAATATGATTCGGCTATGTAAATCGATAAACAACTTAATTGAACACTTGGAAACACTAATCATATACTAAGTGTTCATATACAAGTTATAAGATTTTTTTCATATGCTATTCAAGAGAGCTTATGAAAATAAGCTGAAAACAACTGATGAACATGATATAAGTTGTTTTCATAAGCTCTCTCAAACAGTCTCACAAGTGTTTATGCCAATGGATGAGCTCAAATAAGTCAATCCAATTAGGCTCATACAAGGAAGTGACAAAATAAATGTTCAATTTTGAAAAAATTTCATATGCTAATCATATACAAGTTATAAGATTTTTTTCATATGCTATTCAAGAGAGCTTATGAAAATAAGCTGAAAACAACTTATGAACATGATATAAGTTGTTTTCATAAGCTCTCTCAAACAGTCTCACAAGTGTTTATGCCAATGGATGAGCTCAAATAAGTCAATCCAATTAGGCTCATACAAGGAAGTGACAAAATAAATGTTCAACTTTGAAAAAAATTCATATGCTAATCATATACAAGTTATAAGATTTTTTTCATATGCTATTCAAGAGAGCTTATGAAAATAAGCTGAAAACAACTTATGAACATGATATAAGTTGTTTTCATAAGCTCTCTCAAACAGTCTCACAAGTGTTTATGCCAATGGATGAGCTCAAATAAGTCAATCCAATTAGGCTCATACAAGGAAGTGACAAAATAAGTGTTCAACTTTGAAAAAAATTCATATGCTAATCATATACAAGTTATAAGATTTTTTTCATATGCTATTCAAGAGAGCTTATGAAAATAAGCTGAAAACAACTTATGAACATGATATAAGTTGTTTTCATAAGCTCTCTCAAACAGTCTCACAAGTGTTTATGCCAATGAATGAGCTCAAATAAGTCAATCCAATTAGGCTCATACAAGGAAGTGACAAAATAAATGTTCAATTTTGAAAAAAATTCACCATAAATCAGTTCCCTTATTTATTGGTAGTGAATGTCAGAAATTGTATCCCTATAAAGAATTTTCGTAACAGCAAATATATGAGAAAAAGAAACAATCTCCCCAACCCAGGTTCTAAATGTGAAAGGAAAAATAAGATAAAAAATGTGTTCCACTTACTGTGAGCATCCAGGTTGCATTCTCTACTTCGCGTGGATTTGATTTCACATAACGATGATTGAATGTGCATCCAGTGTGCATGTCAACCTTGTGATCATCTCTCAAATGAGCAACAAGGAAGGGAATATCCCCGACAACAGAACACTCTGATCCAGCATAAGGACAACTATAAGGCCTAAAATTACATATTGTCTCATGCTTAAGCTTGCTGTAGTATGGAAAGATTTCTGGACATCCGAGGGAGTAGTACTTGCATGGTAAATCAAGTGATTCAGCCACCTTCTCCAGTGCCAGACACCTAATATCTCCGAGTTCTTGTCTACAAGTGGGACATCGGTTATGCACCCGTGTTTTGCATGTGGAACATAGTGTGTGGCCATTGTGACACTGCAAAGAAACTAATTGTCATACTTTCTCCTCCTTTTTTGGCAAATATACTATTTTAACAGCTTAAATCATGACATAACAACTTTCACAAAACTCAAATGAAGAATTAACACAAGTTAAAGAATCAAAGTCTGGCTAAAGTTTCTACGACATGAATATATTTCAGCATACAACACCGAACAGATCCATTGCTTAAAATTTCACTGGCTTCATTTCGTGTGTGTGGATAAAATCAACACAAGTTATACTCACACACACAAATATTGACAACTGAGCAGTTGGAGGGCCAAGACATAAAATTCAGCAAATCTACTAAAAACCAATTCATTTTCCCAGATTAAGCAACATTCAGCAAATTTAAAGATGTTCTCAGACTGCACTAAATGATGTTGTCGTTAAATCAAATTTGTTTAATTTCAAGAACCTCTGCATATTAACTCTAAGGTTATAGCATAAGAAATGTTGCTTGAAATACACTTCTGGTATACAGTGAACAACATAGCACACAGATGCACATTCACAGATATAATGTTTTGAAAAGAACAAATGCTAAAATCCCTTTTAATAATAAAATAATATATTCACAAGTTTTTGTCAAATTGTAGGTAAAGGACTATATTAAATTATAAATTGTATATTGATAATTTTGATAAAAAAAAACATATATTTATGAAGTAATGCAATCAATATTCTTTTTTAAATTTATGTGTGAAGGAATTCTGGTACAAGCAACCGTACCTTTCATTGTGAGATTGTTCATCAACAATGTAAAAGTTTAGGGAATTTCTGGACACTTGACCTCAAAGTTATTTTGTCAACGAGTTAAAAAGGTTTTGAAAGTCAAAATCGTATTCACAAATACAAAGTTGGGCTCTCTTTACTGGTCTATGGTGCATTAGGCTTGAGTTCAATATGGTATATTTTCAATCACATGTTTTCACCTGCTTATCATTTATCGGGTAGGCTACGTCTTTTTCTTTTCTATAATCTGGGATTGATGTTTCAGCTAATTGATTTTTTCAAAAGGGCTTATTGTTTAGAGTCTTTAGACAATCAAAAAGATTGTAGTCGCAGATCCCTCTTTTAACCGGTCGTCTGCTTATTCTGTTTGTTTTGTTATCCTTGCACTTTCTATGTGTTTTATAAGTAACATTATTTACCTACCTAAAATTTCTACGTGCTTTTTCTGTATTTAACATACATAAAGGTATACTTACATATAAATACATTCAATGTATAAGTTTCAACAAACATTATCAATAAATTTCGACCAAGACAAAGCATCTAACACATGATCCAAACTTGACATAGCCACAAGACAAACATCCAAATTTGATATCAATTAGCAGAAAATTCATTCCTCAATTTAACATCTTACTAACATGAATTACAACTATTGTCACAATTTCACAATCATATTAAACACAAATCAATTCAAATTAACACCATTTCCAAAAAAATCATGCAAACCCTAAAATCATGAAAATCAATCAATTCAAAAAAAAAAAGAATCTAACCTGATGAATTGGAGGGTACATTGAATTAGTACAAACAGGACATTCAAGCAATTCATGAACACTAGTTGCAGGAGTAATAGCGTTACCACCCAAACTATTATTAATATTTGTGGCACCATTTCTATGCTTTGTGGAAGAAAATTCATGTGAATGGATCTCATCTTCTTCCATACCATCAGAAGATGTAACACATTCAATGTTATTCAACTCCATCAAAATCACAAAAAGAGAAATACCCACTAATCAAAATCGAATATTTAACCGAATTAATTATCTGGGTATTCCTCTTTTTTCACAAATTTTTCCTTCCCTCAATTCTCTGTTATTTTCTAAATTTTTCTCTCTTTAATTTTCCCGTTTGATTTTCCGGGAAAATTTGAAGAGAAAATAAAAGAAGAATTGAAAGAGAAGAGGAGAAGGAAGAAAACCAAACTCTGTTCTGAGGAAGAACAAATTTTTTTTCTTTTCTTTTTCTCTCTCTTTTCTGTTCAACAGCAAGAGAGAGAGAGAGAGAGAGAGATAGTGAAATGAGAACCGTTAAATTTGTGAAATTAGATACTTAATGGATCAAATCCAACGGTAATTAGTTTCATCAATGTTGTTTTTTGTTATTAATGTGTTTTTTATGGTAAATTTTCTTTTTGGGTAAATATTTTTAGGTAATTTGGTTTGTTTGTTTCGACTTTCAAGTTAAAAGAACAAAATCACAACAACTATGATTAAAAAACTTATTGATTATTGTATTATTTGATGGGTGTTGAACAATCTTATAAAATGTTGTTTTGCAAACTCACATTATTGACGAGTGGTGTTGGCATGGAGGTTCCTCAGGTTATTATTCGGTCAAAGAAGCTTACCAGTCCTTAACTAGACATGATATGGTGGGCGTCCAGCGTGCTCTTGTAGACTTACCTTGGCACAAAATTATTCCTTTGAAAATATCGGTTTTTGTGTGGCACTTTTTGCATAATCGTCTTCCAACAAGGGATAATCTGTTGAAAAAGGGTATCATATCAGACGGTGCTCACTTGTGCAATCTTGGGTGTGACACTATGGAATCTTTATTTCATTTGTTCTTTGTGTGTGATAAGACGTGTCAAGTGTGGTGTGGTTTACTTCAATGGTTGGGGCTGCAGAGTGCCTTCCAGTTCGAGGCAATTGGTCACGCGCAACAGTTTATTAGTCTTCAGTTTCATGATTTGCAACTCAAAAATATTTTCCAGGTGCTTTGGCTGACGACTATTTGGTTAGTGTGGAAAGCTCGCGATGATAGTTTTTTTTTTCAGAACAAATCTTTTCATTTTGATCAGGTGGTAGATCAAATTATAATGCAAGTGTGGTGGTGACTAAAGATCCGGAGTCAAAATTTTAGTTATAATTTTTCATTGTAGTATTCCAATCTTTTAGCTTGTTTAGGGTGGAAGGGGAGCTGATTTTTTGGTGTATGGTTTTTGAGGTCTCTTTGTCCCGTTGGTTTTATTTTGTATTATTAACACTCTTTTTATCTAGATTGGCACATCTTGTCCTATTCTAGAGTATCAATAAAGTATTTCTTAGTTGTTTCAAAAAAAAATCATATTTAGAGTAATGTTATTTGGACATATAAAATTGGCATTTTATCCAACATCATATACAAATATTTAATTGAAAAATTACAATGACATGTACAACTTCAACCACAATATATTGATTTTAAAGGTGTGTACAATGACATCACAATTGCAATTACACCGCACTTATCCACATTTTATCAATGTGCTGAAACACATACTCTCATTCGCCAACCAATTATTTGGATTTTGAATCTATTCCTGAATATGTAGCTAAACAGAGAATAAAATATACTTGAGTTTATTTAAATGAATCAAAGTATGTGGAGCGGATCTTACTTAGGTGAATGCTAGTGTGGACCAACACGACCAAAATGACTTATAATTGTAGGGATTTTTCACTTATACTCATGGTGGCTTCTAAGGTGACAGAACAATTAAGTTTCTCACCGGTGATCCACTAATAATCTACAGTAGGATCTATTAAAAATAATGTAAAAGTCTATATTTGTTAAAAAAAATTAAGTAACACCTATGACTTCTCTTACATAATCCTTGCTCTTTTTATTGTACATCTTTTATCTTTCCCTTCATCTTTCTTTACTCTTCATTACCAAATCACCGTCATTCATCTTCTTCCAAACAACCAAGGAAAAGAAATTGTATTGTGATTCTTAGGATGTTTAATTTTTCATTTCCTCTTTCAATTCCATTTTGAGACCCAAGATTGTCTTTGAATGCCTCCTTTTATTTTAATTTTGTTTTTGTGACGAGGTTTACTTCTCATGAGAGATAAAACGATTTCTTTTATGATGTTTAGTGTGTTTGTGAAACAGATCAGTGTGGAAAAGAGAAAGATAAAGAATGATGAAAGAATTCCTTTATAAAAATTTTTATTGATAGAATGAAAACTGTAATACAGCAAAAGGGAAAAGAAAAAACAAAGAACATATATCTACCATGGAAAGAGATCCCAAAGTAGTAAAATGAGATTGCAAGTGATGTACCACAACATCACAACATTTATGTTTGCCCAGATAGTTCCTCACCTGTGTATATCAAAGACGAAGACGATAGACAAAGACGATGGTTTTGCTTGAAAGTAATTTTAAGAAAAAAGAAAGAGCAAGGATGGACGGGGAAGGACATAGGTGTTGGTCTCTTTTTTCCTAACAAATCTGAACCCTTTGTATAATTTAATAGATCCTATGGTAGATTATTAGTGGACTACCGGTGACGGACTTAATTGCTCCCTCACCTTAGAAGCCACCTATACTCATATCATACACCTTAGAAGATAATAAACACATATACTACTATTCTTCTACTAGAAAATATTCATACCTACTAACTCCAAAAACATACATACATATTAACCTGCTACCATATTTTCTTTTTGCAATTAGAAACCAAAAACTTCCTACTAACTGCAATTTCATCAACAAAATATTCATCTACTAAAAACACAAATTTTGTACCAACTCCAATCATCTTGGCTACTACTATAATCCAATTTACAAATGACTTCAATTGTCAAGATTAACAAATGACATAAAGGAGAAAGTCACAGGGTAACAACCATTGTTATTATATGAAACTACATATCAAACAAGGGAAAGCATGGCTTAGTATTTCCTGTATGCCAACTCCTTTATAACATCCACAAGAGTCTTTTCATTTTGAACATTCTGAACCCAGTTTGCATTTAAAGTTCTGGCAATGGATGGCATATGTTAACCTTTTTTTTTATTTTTTAAATATAACATTAAACTTGAAATATCAAATGTTTCCCAGAAAAAGAAAACCAGAATCAATAGCTATTCTTTAAGCTACAGTTTGACTCTTAAACGAAATCACAAATGAAATGTTATTTTTTAATGAAAATTTTATGGGCCAATTCCATCGCTAAAATGCAACTCATGTGTGACACACTGACACATCACTATGATATCGTTAATGAAGATGCCGCATCATTAAAAATGAGAGGGGATCATAACAATCCCAAAGTTCTAAAATATAGACACCAAAAACTGGTTTTAGAATTAGGGAGACTAACAAATGCGCACTTTTCTCTCAACAATACATGTTAAAACTTAAATGACTATTTGAATAGCCTTAGATAAATCTTTTTAAGTCTTACACCATGATGATGTTTAGAGAAAGAAAAAACATAAAAAAAAAAACTAAATAATACTGCTGAAAAAGATTGCTTCCATTACCAAGCAATCAAATTAAAATGAACTAAACATAAGATACAAAACATCTAGGTTATATCCTTCCAAAACAATAAACTGCAAAATACAAATGTGGCCTCCTAAAAAGGACAATTCACTTGAGAGGAATGAACCTGGAGGAGTGAGTAGCACCGATACCAGGTCTACCATGCTTAACTGGCTTGTATGAAATTGAGAACTCAGCAAGGTAATGACCAATCATCTCTGGTTTGATTTCAACCTGGTTAAATGTTTTCCCATTGTACACTCCAATAACGCTCCCAATCATCTCAGGAACAATAATCATGTTACGAAGATGGGTCCTAACAGGTTCTGGCTTCTCACCAGATGGTGCCTCCATTTTCTATAATCAACACAATTAAAAAATAAACCCCCAGAACTTAACAACACACATCAAATCAATTCCTCAATCAAAAAAATGTCTTAGCATACAACACCGACACTTACGTTTACATTGAAATATATCATTTTCTGTAAAAACATTATTCGTGTCGACGTGTCAGTGCTTCACAGTGGCATACTTAATTGACCAACATTCTATCAGAAATTCAGAATCAATGAAAATAAAACGGTACCGATTTGCGAAGCCTTTTGATCAGAGCCAAAGGATTTCTACCGAGACCTCTGTGGAACCTTCTACGGGGACGAGCATTGAAGAGATTGACTTGTTCAGCAGTGGACATGTCAAGAAGATTTTCCAAATCAACACCTCTGAATGTGAACTTCTTGAACGTTCTCTTCTTTGGTATTCCAGCGCCTGCTTCTGCTGAAGCATCGATGACTTCCTGCGAAATTGGAAATGAAAATTCAAATTCAATCGGAAAATCAATGTTCGTTAGGGTTTCAATCGAACTCACCATTGTTGTTAGTTGCTTGCTGCTTGCTGCTACTGTATTGTTAGGGTTTGAGAGAAAGATCAATTCATTTTTCTACGTAGAGGGTTTTATGACAAAGATGTTAGGGCTTTGGTTTATTGGGTTTCTTTTTGGTACATCAGCCTTTTGATTCATACTTCATTTCTTTTAAAATGAGTGTTATTTTGAATATAAAAAAACAAAAATATGAGTATTTTTTTCAATTTTTAATGTAATATTTTTTAATTTTATCTCTAAAATATTACTTATCTCTAAAATATTAACTTAACTAATGGTCGAGAGTTCGATCCTCACCTTGGGTATGGAGCAGCAGCTATCCCATCCATCGAGGTGCCTCAAATCTAGCGAGGGATTAGTCACTGCGTTCGGCGGTGGATACCTCGGTCTGAACCAAAAAAAAGAATTAATTAAGTAAAAATGTTAAGATTACTTTTAACAAAATGGTTGTATTTTTATTTTTTAATATGCGTACAAAAGGTTAAAACAACACTCATTTTAAAACGAAAAGAATATTAATATGAAGGCTATTTTTTTTATAATTTTTTTTGGTACATTTTTATTTTGTGATTTATATGAGACTATTTTTACTCATATACGTCAATAAAAGAACCATACTTGCAAGGCCGGACGTCTATGGCCGAAATTCAATCCCTAATCACTCTACTTGTATGTGTGACTTTATGATGACTTTGTCATTTTTTCTATATACCAAAAAAAATGACTTTATTCATATTTAATATAGGGATTTTTTATAACCTATAAGAGGTTCTATATTTATTTAATTTGGAGGGTATTGATGTAAAAATTAAATAATATGAGATATATCCAGAGAGTATTGATGACATTTGTTGCTTATATATTTGAAACTAGAGAGTACTTGTTAGTATTTGTTATTAAAAAAATGGGAATCTCAAAAGTTATTTATTTATTCATTTGTTATGATGTATATATGGTGGCTCACGTCAAATAGCCAAAGAGTTTGAAGAAAATAAAGAACGCACGGGAATCACATAATGATATACATTTTTGCTCCACCATTGTTGCCCCAAGATTACATCAATGAATAAGGTATTCTCACATTTAAAAACAAATGTGACATTTAGTTTACCTCACTATGATATGTGATTTCATGAAACTAACTTAGCCATCGGAGGTCACTCTTGAAACTACTCTTATAGTACATTGATTTCGTCCCAATCCACATGGGGCAATCTGAATCTAACCCTTTATATTATTTTATCATCAAATGTATCAACTAGTTATTATGTACAAAGATAAACTACAATTGATTACATGCTGGCAACAATGGAAGGAAGTTCTGTCTCTGCTTCTTGATCTCCACCAGAAACCTCCGTTGTCGTCTATATGATACAGAAAAAACAGACAAACATGCTTAGGATTTATTTAGGAATTGGTTTGATAGATAGCATAAAAAAGACAACATTTAAGTCATGGCAAATTATACACACCTCTGAATCGTTCTTCTCCTTGGAAAGATAACGATCCAATGCACCTTGACCATAAAGGATTTTAGCACCTCTCACCCAGCCGTCACTTCCATTTTCAATGGAGTCTTCATCGACAACGACGCCATCTATAACATCGTCGCCTGTTCTGATATCGGGAATCTGCACAAAGTTTGACTCAGTCAAGTGAATAATTTCTGTTTCACCTAACATCAGCTACATTAAGGACATTTTAATCAGCCGTGAGATAGTATATTTTATTGGGGTGTCACTGTGTTATTATGTTAGAATTCTTCAATATTGAGCAACCCTCTCTCTGGTCTCAATTCATCTCATAAAATAAAAAATACATACCTCATACATGGCATCTGCCAAAACATTCTCTATTATTGCCCGTAAGCCCCGAGCACCAGTATTTTTAGACATCGCTTTTTTTGCAATGGATTTTCGAGCGCTTTCCGTAAAATGTAGTTTCACCTGAAAACAAAGTGCACAGCATATTGTTGTGAGAAAGAACAGCCATTTCCATTCCAAGAATGCCTCTGCCAACAATTCAAAATGTAAAGAAGCAACCAATTTCACTATTCTTTTTATTTGGTTAATCTCAATCATTAAAACTACCATAAACAAACAAGAAATAAGTTTATTTTTAAGTGAAAAAACCCATAGACATAATGTATTAGGCTTAAGGGTCAAGATATAATGTTAAGTTGATATTGTAGCTTCCCATGCTTAAATGGACGCAAAAGCTTTTAGAGATGCCGGTTTGATATTGGCGAGAAAACTTGTCAGCAGTAAACTATACAAGAAATTAGGAGCCTTTTAGAAACTTACTCCATTAATTTTGAACGTCTTCTTGTATTGCTTCTCTAGAGCACTCTTTGGTTCTGTGAGGACCTATAGAAATTAATGGCATCAGGTTACAAGAAAAATGACATGTAAAGTTAAAAAACAAAGCACTTTTAAGGACATGTAAACAGCCGACTTTAACTGACTGAAGAAGGGAAAGACAAAAAAGTAAAAAATAATTCCAGATCTGAATATAACTTTGCTCATTGAGAATCCTAGTCCCTCCTCTGACTTCCTCCCCAATTCAATTTCACTATCAATAAATAAATACTTAATCCACTACTTCATTCAATTGTCAACACAGCAAAATGAGAAAAGCATTACATGTAAAAAAAATTGAGCGACCATTGACCAAGCCCGATGATTACACATATAAAGCCTACCTGAATGAGTTGATTTTCAGTTAAAGCTGACAGGCTGACAAGAATAGGAAACCGGCCAACAAATTCAGGTATTAAACCGTATGCGATAAGATCGCTGCTTTCAACCTGTAGAAAATAATAATTTTCAATGGTGTACAGATCCAACTTAGTACTAAAAGCCAGTATGATTACAAGATCGGTCATATGAAACTTACAGTTCCTAATAATGATGATGCAACAGCAGCCTCTGTGACAGTTCCGGTCCTCATCTTTGCACGTACAGGTGCTCCAAATCCAATAGAAGAATCTTGGCGCCTGAAAGGGGATCAACAAACTTACTAGTTACAGAAACACTGCACATACTACATTATAAAATTGCTACTATGAATTTTTAAGGATTTGTTCAACCTTTCTGAAATTGTTTTCTCTAAGTCAATGAAGGCTCCTCCGCAAATGAAAAGTATATTCTTTGTGTCAATCTGTGAAAAGACACAGCACATGTAAATAAAATGAAAACTGCAGACGGCTCTTTACAATTTAGAAGAATATCAGAAATGAAATTCAACCAATCCAGAGTATTCAGATACATACATACATACATACAAAGTATAACTTAAAGAATAAAAAAGATCAGTCCAGCTTACTAAGGTTTAAACAATTAACATTCTTAAATATCGACATCCGATTGCTCTAACATATCAAATACATGAATATATCTGATACACATACCTGAATATTGTCACCTCTTGGATGCTTTCGAGCTCCCTTCTCAGGAACATTGACAACCTGGATTAGAAAGAATGCCAAGAGATCAACATACAATGATTAATGGACTGCAAAAAGTACTAAAATAAAAATGACAATCAGGCATACTTTAACTATGTTAGACTTTGTTGTTCCTGTTCCACTGTAAATGTTATATGCAATTTCATAAAACTTAAAATCCAGAGTTCAGTTTTCAAGTTGTTGGTAGTTATGAATAGAACTAACCGTTCCCTCAAGCATCTTCAGTAATGCCTGCTGAACACCTTCACCAGAGACATCTCTACTGATATTAAGGCTCTCAGCCTGAAATGTCAAGAAGTGATTTAGAACAGTGAACAAATACATCGATGGAAGGGAAAAAAGAGACAATAATGGGGAACCTTTTTGGTAATCTTGTCAACTTCATCAATGTAAACAATGCCTTGCTGTGCAGCTGCCACATTATAATCTGCAGCCTGAAATAAATTTATGCAATGTTGATTCAGGCTACAATTTGTTATGATATGCTTGCTAATTTATACTCCCTCCGGTCCTTAATATAAGAAAAAAAATTGCTTTTTAGGTTCATTGAACTTTTAATGTATTTGGCCTATATTAAAGACTAGATACATTAGAAACTCAATGAACCTAAAAAGCAAATTTTATCTTATATTAAGGACCAGAGGTAGTATTTCTTTCATCAAACAGCAGCTAGTTTCGTGATTTCATGAAAGAAACACCAATAAAATGCAGGGAGCAGATAGAAGAAAACAAAGAAAATTTTGCAATAGCATGTATAAGTACAAGTTGGCATTCAATGATGTGCTCAAGACATAAAATTATAATCGTTGAACCCTCTATGTTCTTCCCAAGAATGAATCACACATTAAATCATTTAAACCCGGTGAATGTTCCCCATTTAAGTAGATCTAAAAGCCATTTGTCAAGGATAATTGGATATCAGATAAGGCTTAAAAAACAGAATAATTACAAATCCAATTTTCTACATAAACTTTTATTTTTGTTCAAATTCAAATAACAAGAAAAACTCAAACATTGGATACAGTAACATGGGTCTTGTAGTATGGGTTGTCTATAGTAAAACCACATTACTACATTGTCTAAAAATAACATAGTCGTCACTCTTCAAACTTCAAAGTATTTACCGCAAGGAGCTTGTATAATATGGACTCCACATCTTCTCCAACATAACCAGCCTGCAAAAGGCGATGTTAGAGTTAGACCTCTAACATAATCATGTAGCTTTCAGATAACACAGATCAAGATGAAAATGATATAAATTCAAAAAAGACATAATGAATGTGTCTTATAAATTCCAACCACTGAGAAAAGGAAACAAAATAATCCACCAAAGTACCTTCAGTGCTTTTTTATCTTGATAACTAAATGTTTCTATATATATACACAAATATTTGTTTTCATTTAGAATTTGCATAAGTTGTCTACAGTCTACACTTTTTAAATCACGAGATTTGAGGATGTCAATGGAAAGTTACACACTATGTGGAATTTCACAAAGTCTTCCAACAGAAAGAAAGAAAGAAAAAAAACTCTAACCAAAAAATCATGCCCCTTCCCATTCCACTCTGTTTTGATCATTATTTACATATATGTGATAAATCAGAAAACAAGAATAGAGCCTTCTAACTTGCCTGAGTGAGCGTAGTTGCATCTGCAATAACAAATGGAACATTTACAAACCGAGCCAAGGTTTTGGCAAGTAATGTCTTCCCTGTCCTTGAAATAACATGAAATAACATCAAGAAAAACAAGTTAAACTGGTTGCCAGGAGAAACAAGGGATTAACAAATTTTCAAAGAAATGATGATGGAAAAAAAAGCAAAAATCCTAAACTTTATTGCCTCCCCGTCTGTTTAAAAAAATTGACAATTTCATGGTACAATTAAAAACCAATGCCTAAGCACAAAATTCAATTTACATACTGGAACAACTAAATGAAACTAGATCACTGACAGCCAACCAAGTCCATTAGAATAATTTGCGATTCAAAGAACAAAGCATCACACATTAACATCTTACAACACTGAAAAATGACAACAAATAACCGCAAGTACATAATACACTCGAGAAACTGAAGAAGGTAAAAACTAGTTTACCTGATCCTGTTGGCCCCATTAAAAGGATATTGCTTTTCTCGAGTTCAACTTCTTCATCATCATCAACAACATCGGCTTTAGCTTCATTACTTAAATCTCCTGCAGGCCTAACATTCCAAATAGTAAGAACATAAAAAAAAACCAGTATCAAAAACTACAATCGAAGAGTTTAAACATAAACAGACAATCACTTCAACCATACATACATGTGCATCAAAAATAAAGAAAAGATAATAACATGCTGAAGTAATATACCAACCACATGGACTTTTCATGAAATATTCTCTTGTAATGATTATAAACCGCCACAGAAAGCACCTACAAATACAATTAAGTTAAATGTTAACATCAACAAAACCAACACCAATAATCAATCATTGAAAGCAAAAAAAGTCAAACACAAACACAAACACAATCACACACCTTCTTAGCCCTCTCCTGTCCAATTACAAATTTATCAAGGCCTTTACAAATCTCCTTAGGAGTAGGAAAACTACCTCCTAAATTAGACCCACCCCAACACCCTTCTTTCGAATTCCCCGAATCACCGGCTGAGCTAGCACCACCACCACCACCACCACCAGAAACATCATAACCAGAATTCCCGGGACGAACAACAATTCCACCACCAGACCAAACTTCAGGAGGATCCCCAAACGAACTAACAAGAACCCTATAAGCTGTTCTATCATAAGGAACATAATTAGGGTTTTCATTTTCATTAGTTGTTGCACAATCAACACCGCCACGAGCAGTAGTAGTTCTAGTAGTAGTACCCTTTTGAATGAAATCGCCGCGGAGAGAAAGGGGTTTGAAGGAAGTGAAATGATAAGGGGTATTGATTAACGGAGAACGCGGTGGAGAGTGAGAATTACCACCGGCGTGTGTGTAATTGAAAGCGAAGTATCTTAATTGGGATAAAGCAAGAGTGGCTTTTTCTTTGTAATTTGAATGTTTAGATCGAAACGCAGCAGTAGCAGCCATGGAAATTATTTGATTTGATTGTTAGGTTGAAGAAGAAGAAGAAGAAATTGGGAATTTTTTTTATTTAATTTTAATTTATGTTTAGAGAAATGAAGAGAGAGAAAGAGTGGATGAAGAAGAGAACATTGAGAAATGAGAAGTGAATCTTTCTTGTTATGTTATCTAATAATTCTTCTAAGATGATGATGGTGAATGTGATGGTTGTTGTATTGTGTTGTGTGTGGATGAATCGAATTGGAATCCAATTTGTGTCTTATTGAGTTTGCGGGAAGGGATGAAACACATTTTCAGGGTTTTTTTTTTCTTTTTTATTTCTTATTATCGTTTTTCGATTTTACGGTGGTTGATGTCCAAAGTACCACGCCTCTACTGTCTATAATATCTATATCTATTCAGAAATATCGAAATTATTAACCGAACATTAATGACTGATAATCTAAACTCAAACACTCCATTTTATGTGTGTGAGTTTCTAATAATTTTATGATTTTATTTATGTTTATGTACTAGAAAAGCTTGTCTATAATCTTTTTGAGTAACCCACCACAACCACAATACTATTACTTTGAGAAATGACTTTTCATTTTTTCTTTTAGCTGTAGATGATAATTGATAGTAAAAAAAATTATATGTACTGTAGATAAAAGATAAGTCAATAAAAATGCATCAAATGAAGCGACTGAAATTATGACATAATAGTATTACTATTATTTAAATTAAGATTTGTAGACTAAAGAGAAAATGCTAATTCTTAGGTACCCATCTTAGTTTGATGGTTACCGGTACCTCGCTGATGTGGATATGAGGTTGCAGAACATTAAAAACTAAATTATTTATTTTTAGAACTTTTTAATATTATACACTAGTTTTTAATATTTGCAATTATATCCTTACTATAAATATAACTATTAATATATTTCCTTTTTAATATTATATTATTATTTTGTCTTGGCAAAAAAAAAACGTATGATTCCATAAAAAGTTCAACAAAAACTGTATAGCATTTTTTTTTTCTTTTCACCAAAATAATATAAAAAACGTAGGTAAAAAACTAGTTTTTCTAATTTTTCTTTTTTATAAAATTTTCAAATTTTAATTTTTATCTCATAAAAAGTATTATATTTTCGTCCATAAAAAAAGTTTTAGTCACATATATTAAGTCGATTTGTACTTTTTAATTATTATGTTGTCTACATATTTAGAATATTATAAAAAATTCTTTTAAATATAAAGAGCTCAAAACTTGATTTATAGGTGAAGATTTTTGTTATTTTTATCTTGATCTTTTGAATTTAAATATTTTTAAAGTTTTCTAAAGTAACTTTTTTATAGTATTATTCTAACTATGAAAAAGTTATTCTAAAAATTTCAAAGTTTAAGGATAATCAAATAATTTCCAAAATGAATTGAAGGACTAAAAACTGTGTAATAAATAATTTTCAGGACTAGAAAAATGCCACATTTTTTTATGAGGATGGAAAATGAAATTTGAATTCTTTAGTCATAAAATTAGTTGGTTAATATTTTCATAGAAATTAGATTTCTTAAATTACAAATGGTTCATCTATGTGTTAAATTGTCTGATTGCTGGAATTCAAATCATTTGTTACAGTTTGTTTTTTAAAATTATGTTTTTATAACCCAAGGGGTGTGGTTGAGCGGTTGGGGCTCATCCTCCCTTAACCAAGGGTTGAGGGTTCGATCCTCACCTTAGGCATGGAGCAACTTTAAATCCTTGGGCCAGCTATACCACCCATCGAGATGCCTCCAATCTAGCGAGGGAATAGTCACTGCGTTCGGCGGTGGATACCCCGGTCTAGACTAAAAAAAATTATGTTTTTATACGAACTATGTTTCAAGTTGAACGCTCTGATCGAGATAAAATAATTTCATTAGTCACAATATGCATAATTAGTTGAGACTTAAGGATTATTTTATGTGTATTAGGTTTCTTGAGTTATAATTAATCTAACTAGTTGAGATTGAACTATTATATTGTCAGAATTTGAATTCTTAGGGGTTTTAATTCCAATTTAGTTTAACTTATGTGTTTTTTGAGTGAGAGTTATTTCAACTAGTTGAGATGAAACCGTTTTAGATTGTCGAATTTTTTTATTTTTTTTTGTCGAAATTTAAAGTTCTCGGTGTTTGTCAATTCCAGTTAGTTGAGATTGAATTAAGAACATTTTTATATAATTTTACCTTTAAATTATGTTTATTTATTTACTATATCAGTATAATTTTTATATTTAAAAATTTATTTTATTTTATTTTCCATCTTATAAAAAACATCATGATATCATTCCTACAAAATTATTTTAGCTTTATGATGTTAAGCCTATGTGTATTTTTTAATTATTTATAATTAGAACATTATAAAAAGTTCTTTCAAAAATTGAAAGTTTAAAATTTAATTTATAGGTCAAAATTTATGCTAATTTTATATTATTCAAAACATACTTGAAAAAAATTATTGAAAAATTTAATAGTGCAAAGATAAACATGATTTTGAAAACTAATAAGATTAAAATTGTGCATAATAAAATTTTGTAGTGCCAAAGAAATGCCACATTTTTTATGAGGATGAAAAATGAAATTTGAATTCCTTAGTCACACTTAATTTAATTTCTAAAATTAATTTGATATTTTCATAGGAATTATGTTTCTTAAGTCGTAGTTAGTTCCTTACCAAAAAAAGTTAGTTCTACTAGGTGATACTGAACTATCTCATTGTTTATGTTTCAAGTTAAACGGACAACCAAATGTTAGTTGGTCAGTGGTTATTGACGCTTGTCTTGATATGGAGGACCACGGTTTGATTCTTGCAACTGTGTTTGGGAAATAACTGAAACCACTTGATGACAAAACTTACCCCGAACTCTGGACTAAAAAAATAAACGATCTGATCGAGATAAAGTGATTCCCTTAGTTACAATCTGCACAATTAGTTGAAACTTAGCAATGATTTTATATGAACTAGGCTTTTTTGAATCATTAGGCTATCTTGTTGTGATTGAACTATTATATTATCTAAATTCAAGTTATTAAGTGGTTGTCATTCTAATTAGGTAAAAGTTGAGTCTTAAGTCACATGAGTATTTGTCATATGAATTAGGTGTTCAAAACTCCTTAATTGACGAGACAAAATAAATTAATGTATCTTTTTGACCAAGATTACTCAAGGAACTCTCATCAACGTTAAGTTTATAAAATGTATGTGAAGACGTTAAAATTGTCAATTAAAGTTTAGGGTTTGAGCTTTAAAAATCTACGGACTATACTTTTTTACTCAAAATATTATAATTTGTATTATCAAAACAAATTTTGTAGACGACCGTGTCATCTGTTGTGGTAAACTTCGAAAAAAACATTGGGTCATTAAAAGCCTTAGACTGCAAATAACACAAAGCACCAAAAGCATCCCCACTTTCCCTTTTAGCCTTAGCTTCATTAGTAAAGTAGTTATATAGGTCCTTCTTGATAAATCCCAAATCTTCATGACCACCTTTATGAGCCATCATAAAACCCAAAATATGACATGTTCTAACACCACATGTATGCAAGCCATCAGCAAGCACTTTATCAGCTTCACTCAATCGACGATACTTAGGAATAAAATGAACCAAATGTTGTGGAGTTAACTTATGATTGTGAGCAGACTCGAATGCAACAACTCTCCAATTCTTAGTCTCACCATTATATTTCACACGAATCCGAGCTTGACAACCTGTTCGAGTCAATGCCTTTGGAGCCCTGTGTCGGTCTATCCGCGACAAATGTTTATCGTGCCTCTTACCCTCTCTATTACAAACTAATTGGCGCATAGTAGTATTCCCTTCAAAATTAATTTCCTTGTTATCTTTTCTTATGGCAAATCCATGATATTGAGCATACATGTCTTAAAAAGAAATAGCTTTTTCCTCCGATTCAAATTCCATCTCTCTTATATCATCATCTGTGATTTCAGCTATAGATCTATAATCATTCAAGTCTTCTTCCCCTTCCTCAATATCCTTGTTCATTTCACCATCATTAACATCTCCATCATGATTCATGTTTGCTTCACAAGTTGTAATATTTATGAATTAGATATCTGCACCACATGAACTTTGTAAGTCACTAAATTTTTTTAATGCAGCAAATATAATATAAAAGCATCTAGATATGATTATTTTGGATATGTTGAATTCTTTATTTAAATGTAAGATAGTGATGAAGCATCTAGATATGATTATTTCATTTTTTTATATGGTGATTTGAACTAGGATGATATAAGAGTGACTTATTGGTCTTCATAGTGTATTTCATTATTCAACATTCTTATACAGTTTTAGCATTTGATACAGAAATTATAATGTGTATAAATATTTTTTTTTGAACATCAAAGAATATTATTAATAGACAAAAAGTGGGTACAAGAAGTACACCACCCACCAAGAGTTTACATTGACAGAGACAAAGATGGTGTGAAAGGATTTGCAAGGATTTGGATGGTGTGAAAGGAAGATGTGCCGTATGACCAATTAACAATTACACCACCCAGCTTCTTGACTATGGCAAAGACACTCAATGTAAAAAACATTTGCTATAACTTCTATAAAAACTGAGTTCTTTACCTCTTACTATCACTTTTTATTAATGTTAACTGGTTCACAAGGGAGGAAATTTAATTAATGTTAATTGGTTCACAAGGAAGCAAAATCTTCACCATGTGAGTGATCCCAATTTTTTTTTATTTTTTAAAAAGCCAAATGATATTAAAAGAATTCCCATTTTTTTTTAGAAAAGGTAGTGTAATTATTAAACAAGAACGAAAAAGGGGTAGGTTAATTGGATTTGAGCGGCGGGAAAAGTAACCTCCATAAAATAAAATTGGGGAATTCCAATTGGAATAAACCCTCACTTACACAATGCACATACAAATACTAATTTTGTTATTCATTCTTCATTCAATTGAATTGAAACCCTCTCTGACTCTGACTCACTCACTAGTGCTGTAACCCCCAAAACCCTCTAGTTTAGTGCTTAGGGTTGATAATATAATATGTCTCGCAAAGGCAAGAACAACGATGAAGAAGAAGAAAAACAAGCATGAGTTTTTTATGGTTGGTGGATGAATTATTTTTAATTAATCAATGTGTTGCAACTAAAATTTATGAGATTGTAGGTGTAATTTTGCAATTTTTAAAACTTCAAAAATAATCATTTTAAAAATTTGTATAAATAATTGTTATGATGACTAGGATTATATGTGGACTAATTAAACTAAGCCATATCATTGGGGTACGGTACCATGATAAAAAGAGGAGGTACCTGAATGCTCACCGAGAGAAAAATGTTAATAGCAATAATTTGAGAAGAATCTAAAATTTACTTATGATATATTAAAAGCTCATATTAACTATGTACCAAAAAAAGAAGCTCATATTAACTCGAGAACCAGTGTAATGATATAAAATAAGAAAAATATTATTGCACTAACAAAAACTTCTTATTTTTAAGTTGAATCGATTTAACAATTGTGAACTGCTTAATTTATTTTGCATTGTTGAATTTTCTTATATCTTATAAGCATTTTGCATATAATATTAACTGTTCGTTTGTTGTATATGTTGTAGAAAATACTTAATGTTCAATAATTATATGGAGTTTTGAGACACATGGGATGAGCAATGACTCTACCTTAGCTTTGAGCTTCTTGAACATATCATCTTAGATCATGAAAATTAAGTTTAATTTGGCATAGCTATTTCTATCTCTAGGTTGATATGACGAGAAAATGGAAGAACAAGAAACACAATTGAATGATTGCTAAAGGAGAGCAATTAGTAAACATATTTTAAATCTTTAGAAAATCTTATTTAATCAGTTAAAATAACTTTTTTTAGAAAAAATAAAGATTACTTTCATTGGTAAACTTTGTTAAAAACATTATCTATCTAACTCTACTTGAGTAGTAAAGACTACCAAAAAGAGGAACATGGTTTGAGACTTGGCACACAAGAAAAAATACTAACAAAAAGAGGAATGTTCTACTACTTTGAAAAGTCTTGCACTCGCAACATTTTTCAATAAACGTCCCTAATCTATGTGTATGTCTTTGTCTATCAATCTACGATGGTTAGTGCACCGTAAGAATTGGAATACTATGTATTGAATATCTCTCAACAAACTTTTGAGAAGAGAGGAAGAATCTTGTTTTCAACAATACTTTTGTGGATACAAATCGCATAGTTGGAGTAATACGTAGATAAGTTGTTGATGTGATCCATAATGAAGTTTTGCATTCATGATCACTTTATCATGCGAACACGAAAATGAAGGCAAAAAAAACTCATCCATTTTTATCAAATTAAAGCTACTGCTGAAAAAAAAAAATCCCCCCATTTCAAATGATTCAAGACTTCATTAAACTATCAATCTACTCTAAGCAGAAGGAGAAAGAAATTTGTCCTCCAAAAACTTTAGAGAAGAGTAACCGAAATTTCTACAGAGAGAGATAAGGTCAAATGAAATTATAGAACTACAAGCAGAAAATAAGCTTAACAAAGACCTACAGCATTCACAGCCTCCAATCACACACTCACTTCATAAACAGTATAACGACCGAGCTAATTCATGTACAAGGAACCAAGAAAACGGTTGTCCTATACCCACTATGTTTTGTCTGGAAAGGGTAAAAACTCATACACTGTCTTGAAAGCTAATTTGAGAAGAAAAAGGAAGCCTTAACTTAAGAAAATAATCTAGCTTTAAAAAATCAATGTGCTTCCTTCTTTTTAACCAAAATTTACCTTCATCAAAATGAGAACATTCGCCTTCCAGAGCCAGTCTACAAAATGGATATTAGCTATATGCTAAATAACAAAAATAAGTTTTTAGCCGCAGGCTATGTTCTTCATAACTTTGTCATCAACATTAATTTCATCACCGAGGTGCGCAAGCAGCCTGAACCTGATAGTGTCATCAGATTAAAGAAAAATTTAGCAATGGTGAATTATTTCACAATTCAAGACTTACTGAAAACCATTAATCAATCAGACATTATATCACAATCTGAAGCAATCTTACTGGAAAGCTCCCCTCAAATGAAACAACTAGGTGAACCAGATTTTTGCATAAGCTTGTAATTGGATAATGTAATAAGCATGCATAAGCAGAAATTCAATTGTTGATTAATCAAAAGTCAATAACCATTGCAGAGTTTGGTAATAATTTTAAATATAATTATCACAAAACTACATCAGAGAGAGAGGATTTTTAGCTCACTCAATAAAAAACCAACTATCAAGCTACACTCGATGTTTATGACCTGGGTTAAAATTTCAATATTCAGAAAGATTACCTGAGTTGCATATGACGAAGTTGAAGCCAAAAATTTAAGAAAATCACTTTTCTTTTTATTGAAATTGTACTTTGCCACGTCCAACATTGTCCTTTCCCTTTTTAATTCGTCCAAAAGTTTTTCCTTCTTCCATTGGATGCCCTTCATTTGCCTCTCAGATTCAATGTGCTCATCAAGCTCAACTGATCTTTCTGGTCTGGGGAATCTCACATTAACATCTTCCCTGCACGCCCCAACAGTTTATTTTTCAGTTCACATATTTGATGATTGTACTCTTCAGGAAACAAAATACAACAAAAAACAAGTTATAGTTGTAGTAAAAGATGGAAATAATTGGCATTGTCAGACCCTATTTTAGATAGCATTGTTCCAGTAAACCGCAGTTAATCTAGAAAAACCACCTCTTGAGAGATTAAGGAAAAGATTTCTGCAGGATACAGTTTCAAGAAAGATTATTCCCCCATTAATCTATTCTTCTTTCTTGCAAAAATGGAAACACCGATGTTATTTCCATTCCCAGAATGCTATCAGACTGTCATAATTTTCAGAATATACTGAAAATCAGTTAATACATAATTTATAAATGAATCAGCTTTTCATATTCATACCTATTGCCCAAGGAAAATACACCACAGCTCCTAATCATTCCTCCATCTAAAGAAAGTGCTCCCTCACTTATAAAAGGAAGTGCTCGAATCATTTCAGCCCTTGTCTTATACACTTGCAGACGAGAAAATAGATTATAAAACAGAGTCTCTCTGAGGCCATAACCACTCGGTGTTACACAAAATAGGTTAGAGTTGTCTATATTAATCATATTCACAGCAAACCCAATAAATCCAGCCGGACACTCCCCGTTGGGCAATCTTGGGTTTAAAATGTCCAGCTTCCGTTGTGAGTCATCAACCACATATTTACCAGCATAAGGCCTAAAACAAAGGGGAAAAAAGGTTTAAAAATACTGATTTATCCACAACCACAAATAAAAGATAAAACCGAAATTTTTGAAGTCGTACCTTAGAGATTCAAGACATATCACTAGAAATCGACCATCCAAAGGCCTTCCAATACTGGTACCTAGCCCATGAAGACCAACACTTTTATTTATGCAGCCTTCCTTATCATACATCTCAAGAGCTTTGACTCCTTCATATGTTTTACAAACAATTGCCAGCATAGTCTCCACTCCTAGATACTCTGAGAAAAGTCTGCATTCCAAATGAGTAGAATGAAACTATCTGTATGTATGATTACATTTCATAGATATTAACGAAGAAGAAAAATTAAATCATCTTTCATCTAGCTTAAAGATAATGTGACAGAGACCGAGGAAACAAAGAAGCTATTACAAGATTGAAACAACTGCATGATTTCGCAAGCCAAAAAGAAAACATATATGCAAAAAGCACCTGCTAAGATTGTCATCCTCAACTTTTCCCAGCATAGCAACAATACCTACTACATCCCTTGTTAGTGTAAGAAGAGAAGCCTGTGCTCCATGACGAGTCTTCACCTGGCACAAAATACCAGCACCAGATTGTTCATGCTGCAATATCTGTTTATTTACCTCCTCCTCAGTTGTAATGTGGGGATCGTCAGCATTACCAATCTTGGTTGTACTTGAAGAGTTGGATTTCCCAATAGCAACTACGATTAAGAAAGGAAAAACATAAATGACACCTACTTTTGTTGACTATTGCAGAAAAAATGAACAAAAGATCATTTCATCTAAAATAATATTGAAGAGATAGTTAACACTAGATACATGCACTTCAATTTTCAGTCTATGCATACCGAAACATATTAACAATGCCCTGTCTTAGATTTTGGGGTCGGCCAATCTCAACCTCCAATTCTAAGTTCACGAAGTGTTGTTGGGCCATTTTTTTATACAAGGACTAATACAACATACATTATATTCTCACTCTCAAATCTCAATGACATTCATAACCCGAGCCCTAGAAACAAAAAAGGTTTAGCAATTCTCTACTTTTTGAAGAATAATATTCAAATAATTAGTGAGATAGGGAAATCATTATTTTAGTTTGCACAGAACGGAACGCACATTACAGAACCCTAAATATCAGGGCAAGCCCGGAACGCACATTACAGAACTGAATTGTCAATATTTTTCATGATAAGTAGCTTCTACTTCACTTGCCAAACAAAGAAGAAAAGTGACCTTAAAAAGTACAAAGTACAAACAAATTTACCTTGCAAATGAAGAATGGACTCATCTAATTTGATTTTTTCAGCGTTCAAAAGACTCACTCTATCCTCATGCTGCTTAATTTTCATCCCAAGCGTATGTAGATCTTCTTGTAGTGTCTACAAATATTATTTAGGCATAGTTAATATTGTACAAATCATCATCACACATTTGAAATCCAGAAACTTAACAAAACAGTATGTCTACATATTATATACCATATTTATCAATCTCGGAATTCAGCGCGGCGCGGTCAACCCCAAAATTGGATCGGCGCAGGCTGCGATGGAGGCTGAGAATGAACGATTAGATTTAGGGTTTGATGGTTTGTCGTAGTCTTGTATTGAGTTTGGGACTTGGGTATCGAAAAACCCCCTCCTAACGTTTATATAATAAGGGTAAAATAGATTTTTTTTCCTAACATTAGTAACTCGCCGCGCCAAGTCTGAACTGAAACCGCACCGAACCAAAAACTCGGCCATAGCGGCCAATCCACCCTGACGCGGCGATGACAAATTTAACACGCGGAACGCCGAGATATCGGCCGGCGCGGCCGAGATCGATAACAGAGTTATATAAACATGAACACAGTGCACAGAAGCAACATTTTCTGTTTATAAAAACAAATTAAAACATAATTAACCTGGGACTGCCGGATGATTATTTCTGCTTTTGTAAATTCTTCATTTTTCACATCGTCCTTTGTGTCGGTGGAGTTTTCAATCAAATCCAATGGTACCAATGCTGAGGTCCCTTGGACAGACAACGCCGTTGCATGAACCAAATGCTGCAGAAGAGAAGAACTTATTCACTCACATAATAAATACAGATAATGTTTGCTCACGTGAAAAAATAAATAATTACTAGGTACTACTACTTCAGCAGGATAATTTCCTAAGAAGCATGTCCACCCCAAATCGAATGAACAGTGTCCCTTCTTTAATAAAGGTGGGGTTTGGAGGTTTAAAATAGGGTTGCTCATGGTTGGATTGTCTATAAAACCAATCCACAACCACTTGTCACAAAATGAATTATTTAAAATACAACTCCAACAAAGAACACCATTAATCAAGTATCATCGTTATCACAATCACAATTATCATACTATTATCTCATTCATCGTAGGTTAAAATTAAAACTCAGATCTCAAATGATAAAATCCAAAGCAATTAGGATTTTTTTTGAAACCGAATCAATTAGGATAATAATAGTTAAAATGCAGCATTGAATTGAAACGGAGCAAGAGAGAAACAATGAGATAAAATGGATGACCGAATTGAAGCATACTGAAGGTTCTGTCACCGTTAGTGGAAACAACTGAGAGGCATAATCGAAGTATAGCGAAGGATCTATCATCGTTGTTGGAAGTAATCTCTAGAAACTAGAAAATCACAATTCAGTAATTTGGAATGTAGGTTTGCATCAAAGGGAAGTCACGATTCTGAATTTTGTCGGGTTTGGACTTTGGAATTTGGATCGTCTGTGATTGGTTTTAATCATCCGCCAACTGGTTATGGGTACCCAACGAGTTCAAAATGGGCCAGTTGAAAACCCAAATTAAATTTGTCCGGTTTTTAAAAACATGTCTAAATCTGTTTATGGATAAATCATCAAACCGGTTAAAATGAGCAACCCTAGTTTAAACTCATAGAATCGTGTATCGATATTTTATTAACATGTGTACAAAATTCTTATTCTCTTTATCCTTCATTTCACCATTTCTTCATTTACTTTATAATTTTTTTTTACTTTCACCCTCTGGTTCCTAGGGGAAAGGGGCCCTAGTAGTCCAGAGTTCGGAGTAAGTTCAGGCATCAAGTGGTTCCAGTCCCCTCCCAAACATAGTTGCGGGGGATCAAACCACAATCCTCCCTATCAAGTCCATCGCCAATCACCATTGGACCACCTAACGTTTGGTACTTTATAATTTAATTTCGTCCTTGAAAAGTACTTCTATAATGATCATTAAAACCATCTCAAATTTCAAAGAAAGCAAAGAAGGCATCAAATTATACGATACACACATAGATTGTATGCATCTTAAGTAGCATATTATATCAATATTCAATAATACTAATAAGATCAAGTTACTTATTTCGTTTCCGCGCCGTTTAGCCCCTTCTGTTAGACTCAAACCCGCGCGTAAAATTTCTACAATAACACTAGAAACCAAATCTATATAAAAAAATATCCCTATTCAACATGCAAAATCACACAACAACTCCAATGTGAGTGAAAAAAAAATGTAGGTTATATTACGATAATTTAATTTTTCATGTTATTAAACTAGTAAATTAGTACCATACACGAGGAATAGCGACATGCCCTAAATTTGTTACAGAGTAACTAAAATCGCTATTTCCGAACAAAATTCACCGATTGATAATTTCATAACCCTTTCAAACCCTCTAGTATCGAAAACATGAGATTTTGAACCGGAAAAAGTTAACGAAAAAAAATTGCGAAAGATGAATGGTTAGTGAAACAAACATTGGTATGGTGGAAAGGAAGTAAGAGAGAAAAATGCGGTGAGAAACTAACTGACCTGGTTGTTGTTGTTGTTGGTGGTGGTGGTTGGTGGTTGAAACATGATGACTCAGTGAGTGAGAGCAACGAGTCAGTGAAATTTGGATTTTCGAAGATGAATAGGGGCAAGGGAGTGTGTGTGTGCGTTTTGTTGACTCATTCAATGACGAGTCATTTTGGAATCTGGATTACTGCATTTGCAGTCACGTACTATTTGATGAGGTCATGTGATACGTACCGCTTGATTAGAATCATACGATTCTCGTTTTTTATTTTTTAGTTAAATTAAAAAAATTCGAAATATTGAATCATCAGTGGGTCGTTTGATAGAGTTTAGATCGGACGATTGATATTGCTTCGCTGCATGTGTTAGTGTTAGCAAAAAATGAAAAAAAAATCGCCGTTGCCGGGGATCGAACCCGGGTCACCCGCGTGACAGGCGGGAATACTGACCACTATACTACAACGACAAGTTGTTAACTGAATCGATGTTTACATATTTATTCCTATTTAGCATTAGCATTCAATTTCAATAGTAACAAAATGGTCTAATGAGTGCCGCTATGAATTTCTATAAACCCCAGACAGCAGCCAAGCCCAGTCTAACTCTAAAGTTTTATATTTTGGTGAATAGCCAAATCTAAGATGTGCTATTACTACTATTTTATTATATAGTGATGGTAGTGATGAGTTTATAGTGTAGCAAATTGAGTTTGTAATGTAATATTTAATAAAATTAAACTGTACATGTCTGATAAATATATAATGATATGAAATTTATTTTTAAATAATGTTTACTTCTTTCAATCAAGAATTATCATGATTAAATTTAAAATTACGCTAGTCAAATTTGAATTTGGGTTGGGACACGAACAATAAGATTTTTGTGCGTCCATCGGTTGAGTTTCTCCTCCTTGTAAAACTGTAAGCTCAAACATTATTTTAAGATGATGATGAAAATAAAAATGAGAAGCAATATAATACTATGGAAAATAAGTTTGAGACCGGATGGTTTTTTATTAATAAAAGAGTTGTAGGTAAAGTTTGTACTTAAAAAGTGTTTGAAAAAAGTTTATCATTGTAAAATCATAATCATTTATTAAGGCTGATAAGTGTTTGAAAAGAGTTTATAATTGTTGCTTTGAGTCCTCCCATGAAATATGTTATGAGAAGAAAAATTGTGGGGAGGACTAGACGACTAGTTCTATTGGTAGGTCAGCTACCATTCTTGAAATGAAGTAAGAGGAGAGTCTATACATTCCTTAGGATCTTTCTTTTTCCAGCATCATTAGTTCTTGTGGAAAGGTGAAGATTGCTTGGAAGAGAGGGAAACATCCCCAAAAATCTGTTATGAAGAATAGTAGTCCAATATGCAAGGAAAGTTGAGATGAATTATCATCATTAGTGTTAGAATAGAAACCTTGGCTTAAAAAAGTAAAAATATGAAAAAATGCAAAGCATGAACATATGATGTTTAGTAATGAAGTTTGGTCAATTATGTCTATGTATGTAACTGCATAGTGGATGCAGTTCCTTTTTGTTATCAGTGAAAATTTATAGTTTATAATTTATATCTTGTACTTAAATACTTCGGTTCAAATTAAATATTTTGTTCGGGTGACCTATCCACTTATCGGTAACTATGAACAATATCCGATAAACATTCATGATGTCACATCACAAATCGCGGTTGCAAGCCTTTTTATGAAAAATGGTGTTCGGCGAATTCTTTGTGAGGGCAATATTTTAATTAAAAGTCCATATGACCATAATCTAGGCTGCTTTCTCATGGTTTTCAATCTAATCACAATCAAAGTTGAGGATGGATCAGTTGCATTTCGTCGCACCTCTATGCAATATCAAGAATTGCGACACGACCACAACTATTACCACAACCGTAATATAAAACCTTGATTGAGATAAAAACTACAATTTATAACTTCTCACTCTTATTCTAATTCTCATTCCAACATTAAGACAATCCAATTATTATACTCTTTTGAATTCAGAAAACAATAACAAATAAACCACACTATTTTGGTACTCTAATCTAACATGGAAACAAGTTCTTATTTATCCTTTATTGTTTGAAATTGTTACCTGATCTTGCAATTGTGACATATCAGATTTATACCAAAGTAATCCTGAAACAAGTGCAACCACAAGGACTTTACCAATCCTCAAGCCAGAGAATGATTCATACTTTCTCTCTTTGACATCTCTTCTTAACAATACAAAGAATTATTGTTACCAACTAGTAGGCCATTTTCCAGAACCTGTCTCTTGAAATCTACCCTGACAGACTTGTCTCATTGTCATTGACTTCTTCATGTTCTGGTTTGGACTGTGTTTCAAAGTTGCTTTTAAATGCTGAAATCAATTTTTACTTGTCTATTGTACGGTCATCATGATTCATGTCATCAATGTGAGTAGACACCATTTGCAAGATCCAAAATGAAATCAAAAGGGTTCATAGCCACATGTTCCCCGGAGATTAGTCATAGCTAACGGCGGTAAAAACTTAATACCTACATATTTGTAACATTTTTTTTTTGAACATTTCACTAATATTTGTTGTTTTAATTGTCGCCTACAGTAGCAAGAACACACAGTGTATCACAGCCATAAATCTCAATCGTTGATTTAAAATCGAACCGTTCGTATATTATAAAATTAAGTAAAAATAATTTTAATCATTGATTTAAAATTGGACGGTCCGATATATTAGAACTGATGTAACAGCGGGAAATCCAAAACCGTAAAAGAGTGAAAGGTACTTGTGACTCATATAATGTTACACTATTTTGTAAGTATACGGATTGTATTTGTATTTTGTACCACACCACCGATGCTGAGAGTGTATTTATTACCAAGTCATCTGTCTCTCTGACCATATTATGTTCACACACGAACTACTGCTTTGTCACTCACTCATCACTATCTCTTTCTTCTCTTCTTGCAACAATCTTGCTATTTTTATTTTTTTTTGAGGTAAGCAACAATCTTGCATAACAACTAGCTTTTAACAACTTTCTCATTTTGCTAAATGACCAAACATTATTGTCCCATGATGAATCTCAAAAATGCTACAGCCTTACACAACACATAAAGTACCATCACACCAACTTATAATAATTCATCTCAGAAACTAAGGTATACATGTTTCACAACTCATCTATCTCTCTCTCTAACGTATTTGAATGAGAAAAAAGACAAGGTAACAATCTTATCCAATTCTTAATAAAACTCTCTAACATGTTGTTTGAATTGTTGATGCATTTCATTTTATGATGACTGTGGTGCGGTGGCCGTAAAGTTACATAGACTTTCATCTAGATGGGTAAGAAAGGAAGCAGTTGGTTCTCATCTGTGAAGAAAGTTTTCAAGTCTTCTTCTAAGGACTCGCCGCCGGTGCCGGAGAACAAGGTATATATTCCTCCTATATGTTCTTTATTACCGACATGTTACGTTAATATGTTACCTTGTTTCTTTCTTTGTTTTCAAACAAAACTTGTCACTAAATTATGATTTTCCATTTTGATTAAGTACTCATTTGAGAATTAAAAGTTCTTTTAGAACATGCATTTTATTTTATTTCTTCAATCCCTTGCACATTACCAAGGGATACTAGTACTTTTTTTAAAATATAAATTTTAATATGAATATTGATGGCTTTATAATTTTACATATTGAGTAATGTTGGGGAGTCTGGGGTAGCGTCGGAAGAAACAACAGGTGAATAGCCTAACAGAGCAAGAGTGTGAGACACTACATCTTCATCAAAAACCTTAATGCATTAGGTATATATGTCACGTCTGATAAATATCCAATATTTTTTCCATTTATAGTCGGTGTGAGACATAATCACTCGCACTTAAAATCCAAGAGTAATTAATTAGTGATTAACCACCAATTCATAGTGATTATTAGTTTTTTTATAATAAATTTAACTCGTTTTTACAAAACTGACTGTTTAAGATAAAAGATGTCACTCTTTATAAACTACTGTGTGGGACTATAATTTTTCCCGATAACGATGATGTTGAATTAGTCATGAATGCATGACATTTAATTTGTTCAATCTCCAAAAAAAAATCAAAAGAAAACAAAAATTGCTTACCTGCAGTATAAGTAACGCTATAGTTTTTATATGAGTGCACCTTTGGCATTAAAGGATAACATCTCCTCCATATAGGTACAGTAAATGAACTTTTTAGTTGTGGTTGTTGTCTTTTATGGAACCACATAAAGGATGAATCTACCTTGCCTTTAGGACCAACAACCCAATACAGTATGTAATTATACAATATACATGGTCCCCTATCATGTGAACTCAACTTGTATCACATAATTTTGTTAGTATTTGTTTCTGTCACATACTTATCATACAACCTAACACATCACATCATTCATCTTGATCATCATGTGGTTCCCATATGTTAGATCTTCATCATGTTTTTAACTAATCCATCTAGCTGGTTAATTACTTGATTATTCTATAACTTTCCAATTGATTGCTAATTAATTATTAGGCTAAGTATGAGTTAGGAAACTATAATTATTTGGTTTGGTACATTTAAGATTGTTTACTCCACAAGTACTGTTTGTGTGAGCTACATGAAATAACTTAAGACATTTCCAGGACCACCTGATTGAATAAGCAACTTAATTAAATATTTATATATGTATAACCGTATATAAGCTATTTTTATAACAAAAAAATAAAATAAAGTCAGATTATTTTTATATAAGTTATAAGTTATTTTCATAAGCTATCATATAGAACTTATGAGAATAAGCTAAAAACGGCTTATGACTAAGTGTTAATTTGTCTTCATAAACTATTTCAAAAAATCTCACAAGTACTTACGTACATTAGTAGATAAACTCAAATAAATCGATCTAAATTCTAAGCACACCCTCATAAGTTGTTTTCATCTTATTTCCGTAAGCTTTTCAAAATAGCTTATGAAAACAACTTATAGCTTATATGAAAATAATTTGACTTCATTTGTTTTTTTGTTATTGAACTAGCTTATATATAAAGACTTATACTAAAAGTGTTACTATTAGACACTTAATTAAGTTGTTTATTAAAACAAGGGCTTAATCTTTTTGTTTTTTTTTTTTTTTCACTTTCAGAAAGAAAAGGAAGAAAATTGGCAGCATGAAGCAGCAGAGGAGGTATCTTTGGAACATTTTCCTGCATACAGTTCACCAGATATCACCAATGAAGGAAGTACCACATCAACACCAATGACAGATGAAAGAAACCATGCAATTGCCTATGCAGTAGCAACAGCAGCAGCAGCTGAAGCTGCAGTGACAGCAGCTCAAGCAGCTGCTAGAGTTGTGAGATTGGCAGGTTATGGACGTAACTATAAGGAAGAAAAGGCAGCAATACTCATTCAATCATACTATAGAGGTTACCTAGTAAGTCTTCTTTTATCTGTTTTGGTAAAGTTATTGATCATTATTTAATACTCATAGTCTAACAATATCATATTAGTTCAGTGGTTCAGTATGGTCCATAAATATGTCATACCTACTTCAAACTTTTAGTTACATGTATTAATAACATATGAATGAGTGAATGACACTTGATGTGTATGATCGGTTTTAACTGCTTGCAACATTAAAGTCCACATTGAATTTTATCATATCATATGTAGTATAGTAGTAATTATACACTTAAACGGCAAATATTTGTATTCATTGTACGGTTTAGCCAATAAATAATCGAAACACATTCTTTATGAGTCAGTGTTGTGTTAAGTGTCTATATCTGTGCTTAATTGTTGATCACTTTAAAAGTGCAAGTAATTGATTCCGTAGTTAGGTCAATTAATTTGACATAACATTTGATCTCATCTCCACTAACGCCTGTGGTTACATTGAATTATGTGTAGGCTCGACGTGCACTGCGTGCGTTGAAGGGATTGGTGAGGCTGCAAGCACTAGTGAGGGGACATAATGTGAGGAAGCAAGCACAAATGACAATGCGATGCATGCAAGCATTGGTAAGAGTACAGGGAAGAGTAAGAGCTCGCAGACTCCAATTGACTCATGAGAAACATCATAGGTCATCAGAGGAACAGCATCCTATGACAATGTTTGACAGAAGTGGTTGGGACTATAGTCATCAAAGGAGCCACAAAGTTAAGGAAAATGATTTCAGAAAAAATAGAACTACAATGAATAAGGACAAAGCTCTTCCTTACACTTTTAACCAACAGGTTCTTCATTTTTCTTAAAAGTTACGTTTTTCTTTTTCTTTTTTCCCTTAGAAACTACATTTGTGTTCACAAATTTAAGTTCGACCGATAGAAAATATTAAAATTGTTAGATTGGACGCTCCAAATTTAAATCACAGTCGCTCCACTTTGTATGAATTTTTAATTGTTTGTCATTTCATCTAAAAAAAATTATGATTTTCTTTGCAGCAACAACAAAAGCAATATTTGCAAATAGACCCAAGTGTTGATGATATTGAAAGTTATGGAAATGAGCAAGAAAGAGCACAATTGGATTGGAATTGGTTGGAACGTTGGATGTTATCACAATCAAACAATGTTAGGCCTTTAGGATTGGGCCCACTTGGTACCCCACCATATACACCCACTGATGACATGTCTGAAGAAAAAACAGTTGAAATGGACATGGTTGCACCAAGAGACTCAATTCATGCAAACACGAGCCAAATGAACCAAGAATTTCATGATTTAAGCCCAATTGCTAAACACCACCAACGACATCATAGTGGAGGTGTACCTAGCTATATGGCCCCAACACAATCTGCAAAGGCCAAGGTTAGGAGTCAAGGCTCGTTAAAGCATCATCGGGCTTCGTTTGGGTCTTATTGGAACTCATCGTTGAGGAGTCCTCCAAGCGGGCTGGGCTATGACTCGTCTGGCTCGGGTGGTGCCCCTGCGGCTCATCCGATTACAAGAAGCCCAAGCCCGAAGATTAATGGGATTCGTCTTCAATCTAAACGGATTTCGGGTGTCGGCCCAGACAATGTTCGTGTTGAGGATTGGCCCAACCATCATGGGGCTCACGTTTGGGCTAGATTTGATTGATTTGTTTATTTTCTAAACCTCGTATTATTATCTTATAATTATATACTACCATATTTATTGTGGTCTAAGGCATGAATTGTAATCTATGTATTATTATTGTTATTTAAGGAGGGTGCAAATCGATGAAATTGTATAACCCCACCCAGAAAAGAATATTAGGAATCCCATTTCATGTTCTGTGTCACTGTCACTTAGAAAAATGTTTTAGTCTTTGTCCTTTTCGTACAAAATAATAAAGATAATGGTCGTGTTTTGTTATCTGTTTTATTCTTTTGCTTGTAAATTTTTTTTATTTTATTGTCATCCTCTTATTTTTAGATGAAGGGGCTTAACACTGTGAAGTTCGGAATAAATTCTGGTATAAGTTATTCCAATTACTTCTGAAATGTACTTGCGGTAATTGAACCGTAGTATTTCTTATTAAATTCAGCATCGATCACCACTAAATCAATCATATGATAAATGCATATTTTTTAGTGCACAAACAAAAAGGGTACTTTTTATAGTTTTCTTCTTCCATACTAACCTGGTGCTTCACTAACTCAGATAATCAACGTAACATTTACCATAATTTACGTTCATGTTACCAATTTTCCTTCATAATTTTACCCCAAACACTTTTTTTGTGTAACTTTTTTTCCCTTCATCATAACATAATAATTTGCATCTCTATTTGGTTTAATCTAAAATTTCCCTTTCCCGTATGTCGGCACTTGCAAGTTGGCGGTAGAAAGTACGCGCGCGTATATACCAGAATATACACATCCAAATTAGAGACCAGACCAGATTGGGATGCATTGGTACGAGACTACCATTTAATATATGATGATTTTTTTTTTGATACACACATGTATGATGATTTTTCTTTTCTGTCTAGGGTGGATATGGTTCAGGAGGAAAGTTGACCGAAAGAGATTCAAATAAAATAAAATAATATTAAATTGGATTCAATTGAACTAGTAGTCATCTAAAATAAAACTAAATCACAAATAATTTTATCTTTAATGAAATTTTCCTCAAAATCTACCTATATCGAACAGCGAATAAGTGATATATTTTGAATAGAACTCGTATTTTTCAGAAATAAATATGCTCTGATGCGACCTAAGTCCACATTTTCGCGAGTTGTCCACTTTAAAGTTAATCGGTCACTGTTTTGTCTTTCGTAGGAAAGACGCCTCAGTTGAATTGAAGAGTGTGGTGTATTGTATATAAACTACCATTAACCTCAATTTTTAAGCGATATGAAACTTATAAGTGTCCGTTTGGCCCGACTTATTTTCTACTTTTCTATTTAGCTTAAACAAAATAGAGAAGTATAAAATTGAATTTAACCATATTTCTCTTTAAAAGTATTAGAAAAATAAACTAAAAAATAAAAAAATAAAAAAAAAGTAGAATCAAATACATTTTTTTCCTACTTTACTATTTTTAAGGAGAAGAAAAAAAGTAAAAAATAAAGCCAGAACATATGTCTGCCTCTAGTCGAGGCTAAAGGCCCAAAGGGTGTTGACCCGCAAGTATGCGCGGGTTCGTCCCATATACACCACTATTGTTCTGAACACAATTTAAATTTATTCGTAAGTGATACAATATATTCCGATTCAACCTCAAACCCGAAGCCCACATCTCTAAGAGACATGTGACATCTCGATTGAATTGAGAAATATGTCGTAATGTTTACAAACTACTATAATTAATCTCAATTTCTAAGCGACGTGTAATTTATAAGTAAGCTTAGAGTATGTTTGGTTTAGCTTTAGATAGAATTGATTTTGATAGAATTGATTTTGGTAGAATTGATTGTATCAGAATTGATTTTGCTAGAATTGATTTATGTTTGGATACATTCAACTAAAAGTGAGTTGAACAGTAAATTTCAGTGTAAAAATCAATTATAAAGACAGAAGCTACAATTTCTAGCTTCAAGCAGAATCAATTCTAGAGGCAGAATCAATTCTACTTTACAGAAACCAAACATGTCAGAATCAATTCTACACGTCCAAAATCAATTCTAGCTCCTCTAGAATTGAAACCAAACATACACACAAAAACTTATAGTCCATTTAAAGATTATTATATAAAAAAATAAATAAAAACAAAAATGATGTCGATAGAGCTAGAATCATAGAGCTAAAAATCTAGAGTATTTATTGGGCATTTTCTCTTTCCATATCTTGTAATTTAGGCATCACACAAAAACGTCATTCATCTCAATCTCATGTGATCCATCCCCGCATTATTTTCTTCACTGTTCAACTCTGTTTCTTTTCCTTCACACACCACACACTCTCTCCTCTCTACACAGTCTCTGTCTCTTCACGATCCCTTTCCTCCTACGTTGGACTTCGTCTTTTCGAATCCCCATGGAGTCTCTTGAACTCCCTCGTCTCTTTCTCCATCACCACCGTGTATCTTCTTCAGTTCCTCCAACTAGACCACATACCAGCAATTCACGATTCTTACCCCAACTGGGTTTTCCTTCTATGTTAAAAAAAGTTACTAAAAATGCCACCTTGCGATTAGTTTCTGCCGCTTCCCAAGATGGCCCGGTTTCTTTTGAAGATGAAACTCAACATGTTGATGAAGATAGAGCTCTTTTATTGTCCAGAGAGATTGATGATTATGGTTCTGTTGTTGGGTTTCGCTTGAATTCTGATTCTGGTGTGTTTTTCTTCTTCATTCTCTATTTTCATATTAGTATGTTATTCAAATTCCTTTGCTGGGCTTGTTCAAATCATGTTTCGTTGAAAATAATGATACACAGTTAGTATGTTAATGTTGTAATGGCAAACAATTTTCATGCATCCTCAATTCCTCATCAAATTTTATATTATGTTAATTTTTTTTAGGAATTGTCAAATAGGAAAACATTAGTGTATTAGTTGTTAGGATTTTCTCCACCAACAATGGATCGATTGTCGATTGGTACAAGTGGTAAGAGATTTGGTCCACTTAAGCCGGTGGTCAAGGTTTGATTACTGACTCTTGCATATGGAGAAAATTTTGTTCTGTGCCCACAGGTTTCCCGATAGAAATTAGTCACTACTAAACGACAGTGAAAATGTTGTACCTATAACATGGTAACCAACAAAAAAGTTGGGATTTTTCATTTATCCTGAATTGAACCTGGTCATTTACCTCTTTCAACTACTTTAATTCTTAACCTCATACCAGTTGAGTGAGTTAGTTAAGTAGCCAACCCCTAGACAATGTTATTGTTATAGGAGTGATGAGGTGTTTTATAGAAGGAACACGGGGTTGGAGAGAGAAGGTACTGTGGCTTTAAATCAACACTAATATTTCTAACAACTAATTACTAATATTTATCATTTTATAAACAAAAAATCATGCTATTGTTATGATTTTTTTGCTTCACATGAAGTGTTGATGAGAGTATTACATGCAGGTAAAACTACTGGCACTCCAGGGGATTTAAAGAGTGATGAAGTTGTAAAACCGAATGTTGAGAATGTAGAAAAGGGGAAGGCTAAGACTGAAGTGACCTATAACATTGTTTTTGTTACATCTGAAGCTGCACCGTATTCTAAGACCGGTGGCCTAGCAGATGTTTGTGGCTCTTTGCCAATAGCACTGGCTGGTCGTGGACACCGTGTTATGGTTATCTCTCCCAGATACGTACACGGTACTGCCGCAGATAGTAAGTTTTCTAATGCAGTTGATCTTGGTAGCCCTGTCAGTGTATTTTGCTTTGGAGGTGCTCAAGAAGTTAGATTTTTCCATGAGTATAGGGAAGGTGTTGATTGGGTAATAACCTCCTTCTCTTTTTGTTTTAGGCATCTGCTATGTGTGGATTTGATTTTTCTTGCATCGTAGTAGCATCTACTTTATCTATGTGTTGATGATACTCAGTTCTATACTGCATTGCTGTTTTTAGGTATTTGTGGATCACCCTTCATTCCATAGACCAGGGAATCCTTATGGGGACAAGTTTGGGACTTTTAAGGATAATCAGGTATAATCTTACTTCTAGCATTGATGCTAGTTTAGCGTTCTACTTCCATCCCTGATATACGAATAATAATACATTTTCTTCTTGTTTGGTTTTACAGTTTCGGTTCACTTTACTTTCCCATGCAGCATGTGAAGCCCCATTAGTGCTTCCATTGGGAGGGTACACTTATGGAGAAAAATGTCTATTCCTCGTAAATGATTGGCATGCCAGCTTAGTTTCAGTGTATGCATGCCTACCTTTAATCTTTTTCTTTTCCATTGAAGATAATACAATTTTCCCCTAGCATGATATCTGTCAAAGTTTATATTCAAATATTGGAACAAATACTTATTTTAAAATGCTATTTTTGATTAGGCATCCTCATGGCATGTTAATTTTTACATTTTAAGTTTTATTTAAAGCTAGTGTTATTTGTGAGTTGATACCGCCTTACTGAGTACAAACACTACTGGATTGCAGACTTTTGGCAGCAAAGTATCGTCCACATGGGGTATATAAGGATGCACGTAGTATATTAGTGATTCACAATATTGCGCACCAGGTAAGTTAATTCCTTTTTCTTTATATTTTGGAGGTGGTGCTAGGCATATATCATTGATAATAGTATGCTTTTGATCTTGACTCTTTCTCAAATGAGCTTTTGAGCTTCAACAACAGAACAGAACAATATTCTCTAGTTTTTATTAGTTAAAATATATGCTTTTCACCAACATGCCACCTTGTATAAATCAAATCGTAGGCCCAAGGCCCTGGAACACATGTTATAGCAACAAATACTTTGTTAGTCACTGCATTTTATATCAGTACTTTCATTTTGAAGTTTATACCAACAAATAACCAAGGACTATACTATTAGAAAGGATTTATTTTGAAGTTAATAAACTACTATTAAATATAATAATCTTGTTGGTCTTTTTCATATTAAATATGCTCATATGTGGTAGGTGAACAGTATGGGAATTGATTTTGTCTTTGATCTGTGATGCCACAAATAGAATGAATGATGTTTAGTTGAATGTAATTTATATCTACACGAAATTTGTGATAGGTTCAGGACAAGACAGTGCAAGTATAAACCTATATAATTAGTTTAGTCTTGTTAAATCAGCAAAGAAGCTGATAAGCATATATATTGTTAGGGAGTTGAACCTGCAATTACATATAGCAATTTGGGGTTGCCTCAAGAATGGTATGGAGCTCTGGGATGGGTATTCCCTACCTGGGCGAGGACGCATGCTCTTGACACAGGTGAAGCTGTCAATTTTCTGAAAGGCGCCATTGTTACAGCTGATCGGATAGTAACAGTAAGCAAGGTATTTATACTTCATATCACTTGCTTTGCTTAACAGTGTTTTATCTTGTTAATTATTGAGTATCTGTTACTTACTCGAAATTCTTTCTGTTCCTCATAGCGGATACTCTATACAAATTTTAAATCACCCACCAAATGTTTAAAGCTTGCATCACATTATTATACCTATGTTTTTCTATATATTTGAGATTTTTAAGAAAATTGAAATAATAACATGATAGGTTATTATATGTAACTTTCTTTTTATGATATACGAGTAATAGAATTTCCAGTTTGTATGAATGCTTTATTGTATGTAATGTTTAAAGACGCGCCTTCCTTTTCCAGGGATATTCTTGGGAGATAACCACTAATGAAGGTGGATTTGGTCTGCATGAGATATTACGCGATCGAAAAAGTATTCTCAGCGGTATGTTTATTAACATTATTTTTCTTGTTCAGACACTTTCATGCTCGTGAAAGATTTAGTTTTGCTCAAGTATTTTTTTTAATTGATGATATATGTTGTTATACTCCGGAAGGAACTATGAAACTCGAGTTTCGGGGGGACATAATTCCCTTCCGTGAAAAGTCACATCACCAATTAAGTTGTAGTCTTGTAGATCATATTTGGTACGCTTGTGGTAAATGTTGATATCGAACAATTTGACCATATCGTGGCTTTCATTTTCAACCATAATAGTAGATTGACTCGAAAATTCAGTTCAACTGTTTCTTATCAATTTTTCTTTCCAGAAAAAGAAAATTCCCCTGCAATATCGCACTTCTGTTTTGATTAATTGTTAATTACCATGTTGTGTTCACGTGGAATGGCTATTAGAAGAATTGTTAATTGTTTACTGAATGACTTAACCATGATGCTCAAACTTGTAATGGTTTTGCTATTGACTAGGGATCACAAATGGAATTGATGTTGCTGAATGGGACCCATTATCTGATGAACATATTGCCAGCAACTATTCAGCTGACGATCTTTCTGGGAAGGTTGCTATATAATATTTCGCTGTATCGTCACCTACCTTATATCTTTAGTTGAACATTTCTCACACTAATTATTTGTAATGGGCAGGTGAAATGTAAGATTGCCTTGCAGAAGGAATTGGGTCTTCCAGTGAGGCCAGATTGTCCGATGGTAAGTTCATGTTATCTACTTGGTAAAAATTCTTTCTCATTCTTTTCTTGTATTGACCATGGCTGAAACATGTAGATTGGATTCGTAGGAAGGCTTGATTACCAGAAAGGTATTGACCTGATTCGCCTGGCAATTCCAGAGCTTATGAAAGATGATGTTCAATTTGTAAGTGATTTTGTAAATTAGATTTATAAATACATATGTTGTGCCAAATAACTAATTCCTTGGTGTTCACTCATAGTCTTAGGACTTAGGGTATAATATAGTATAGGGTTTAATAGTTTTTTTTATCCCTGTAAAGTTGGTAAAATATGATTTTTTTCCCCCTATTAATATTTTATTCGTTTGTAATTCCTACACTTAACAAAATTATTGTCGAGTCCCTCATCAAGCTCTTACCAAGTTATCACGGCTAAGTACATAATTTTGATCTTTTAAGGACTAAAAATGTATAAAATATTAAAAATTTTATAAACAATAAAATCAACATTTTCCCTATTTTAGGGACCAATAATATATTACATATATTTAACGATACTGATACGACTACCTGCTAAATAAATATTTAAACATCTTGATACTTGCTAGGAACAAGTCTTGGCAGTCGATTATTTTTTAAAATGTAGCTTTCCTTGTATGAATAATTTCATTTGAGAGTATATTTGGGTCCTCTATAATTGATAGATATAAAGTACACTTTTGAGGAATATATGTTCTATATTAGGCAGGCTATAATTGTTCTTCCTTTATTCAGGTAATGCTTGGTTCTGGAAACCCTATTTATGAAGACTGGATGAGAGCGACAGAATCAGTTTATAAAGATAAATTCCGGGGTTGGGTTGGATTTAATGTTCCAGTATCTCATAGAATAACTGCAGGGTAAATCCATACTTATATACCTTCTATAGAATAATCGCAGGGTCATTTAAAATATTCTTGCTGGTTTAATTTTTCCACATCCATTATTTATTTTTTAATTTATTCCTTCTATGATCAGCTGCGATATACTATTAATGCCATCCACATTCGAGCCTTGTGGACTAAATCAGCTGTATGCAATGAGATACGGAACTATACCAGTGGTTCACGAAACTGGAGGACTAAGAGTAAGTCAAGAAATTATGAAGCAATTGACTAGTTCAATATTATTTCTTTGCATTGACGCCTTTGATTTTGTTGTTTTGCAGGATACTGTTCAAACTTTTAATCCATTTGCTGCAGGAAGCAATGCTGAAGGATGCAATGCCGAAGGCACAGGGTATGTTGTTGTTCACGAGCTTGGATATATTTTCTCTTTAAGTACTTAATTGTCACTTTTTCTTTATAAACCTCAGAACTATACAACTCTATTGTCCGAGTGAAATAACAGTTAATTTCAGATTGGTTGACATTGTTTTAAATTTCATTAACAGGTGGACGTTTTCTCCACTGACAAAAGAGAGCATGTTAGTGGTAAGCATGATCTACATGCAAGTCATTTTTTGTCCATTCAAATTCATTATTTTTATACATCAGCATACTTTGGCACTGCATTTATATTTCAATATATAAAATTTCATACTCTTTTGCAAATTGATGTTGACTTTTCTAGCATACGCCTTGTTATCTTTCATTGTCATCTTTTATGGTGATTTTTATAGTCATGGTTTTGACTTTTATCAACAGGCTCTAGGATATGCCATTCAAACATTTAATGAACACAAGTCTTCATGGGAAGGATTGATGAAAAGAGGTATGACGAGAGATTACACGTGGGAAAACGCCGCCACTCAATATGAGCAAATCATCAAGTGGGCATTCATGGATCCACCCTATTGCTGAAAACATAAATGCAGTTGGCACAAAATTTCAAATATCAACACAGAATTTTCCTTCAACATCAAGGCTCGACACAAAAATTTCTTGATGATAATGATAAACATGACCGGTGGTAATAGGAAAGTGGCCTTGTTTTCTCAGCTCATTTGAGATCAGCTGCATGTTGTAATTTTTACTAATAAACATAATTTTTTTACCACCATTTGTTGAGGGGTGCACAGTACATATTATATTTTACCTTTCTTGTGCTGTCTGTATTCTATGATAGTGCATAAAATCAGCGGAGTAGTCCTTTCCTCGTAGAATTTTTTATTTTAATTGTAGATCCAAGTTGTTTGTAACTATATAAGAAGCAATGGTGAATGTTACTACTATACACAATCGTGAGTTTTGGTTCATTCATGTTATAAAAAATTTACAAAAAGTCCATCCTTTTCATATAGTTTGAGGGTGAGCTCTCAACGTCAGTTGGAAGATGTAGGACAAATTGCACGGGAGTTCGAACTTTGATACACTATTTACCTTTAAAGAGTGAAATTCTAACCACTCTGACAAAAAAAAATCAAATCAATCCAAACTCAAGTTCAGCTTGAAGCTCACTTTTCTAGCTTTTATGTTGACAAGCTAGAATCATTTCTCATTTTTATTTTGCATGGCATCAACTTCTATAACTAAAATGAAAAATCATAATCGTTTTACATTCACATATATATTAAAGCTCTTTTTGGTAATTACATGTCCAAAAACAATTCAAACAATATAAATTTATAAGGAATCACATTTTCACGTTAATATTTAAACATAAGTCAATTTATTTTTAACAAAATATAGTTCAAATAAAATCAGGCTTAGTTGCCGTCGAATTAAACATATATTTATTATTATGTCCATATTTTGTAGGGATTTATTAGTTAGAAACGTGAAAAAAGCAAAATAGATCCATAAATCTTAATTAAACTATTAGAAATGTCAAAATTATTAGGTCGAAAACCATAATTGGATTTTGAACTCCAACTAATTTTCTTATCACATCACACCAAATGAACTAAACTCACAAACATATGACTATTGCCATTTTATCATTAAAAAAAGTTGTTTAATTGCTATGCATTGAAAATGTAATTTTTTTTACACATGCATTCAATCAAATCACACCATTATACCACTTTTACAAGTAAGTTCCTAAAATATCCCTACAAATATTTACATAATTCGATTTAATTAGATATATGTGTTAAAGCCTTTGACATTGTTTTCAAAATGCATTGCTCTATCCAGTATCCATCCACTGCATTAAACCTTGCACCAACACTTGCCTTATATACCTTTTAGTCTTTTAATTTCCTGTGAATAGAACAAGTGTTTAACTACTTTCAATTCCAACTTCAATCATGCAAAAAATACATTCAAAACTTTGTATGATTCCTACAACATGATACTTATCATGATCAAACCAAAATGGGACATTGTAAAACCCTTACCCACCAATAATGATGCAGGATCAAGACTGCTACAGATAATCATTTAAGTTGAAACACCATATAACAATAGACAAACAATATTCTCATTATATATCTGTGTGTGGAGCAATTAAGCAAAAAATAGAAGATTTCGCACAATTCAATACCTAGAAGTTGAGCCTGCACTCAGAACGACATCAACTTTGGCACGAAGAGAATTTTGAAGTAGACAAGTTACCATTTCTTTTACCTTTCCGCTTATTATCTCATCAAATATTATTTGTGAATCAGATCTCCATTTCACATTCAATGACTTCAATCTAACAAAGCAAGGAACTATACTATGTGTAGGATATCTCTTTTGAATCTGCATAATTAGAGAGAATTGGATACATTCAAATGAATACTCTGAAAGACAAGATTGTTTATGGGAATTTTTTTTGGCTTAAGTGATTAATATCTATAATCAGCAACATCAAACATATAAAGAAGATGAGGCCCATTTGCTTTGTGGATTTTTTCCCCCCCCTATTTTCATTTCCTAAAATTTGTTTTAATTTTACCTGGTAATAAGAACGTGTTAAGCTCTTTAAATGAGCAATTACGTGCAATTTTTGGAAACGATTGCCAAAAGAATTATCTTCGTATATAATTTCCAAAAAATGCAACATAACAAGCATTTCATCTTCTCTTCATTACAATGGTTCACACCAACCTCCTTGCTAGCAAGTTAAAATGATCTCATATTTTAGAAAATAATATATGTTTTCACAAAATAAGGACAACCTAAAAGATACTAAAATAACTTACCGTATGTATCTTGCAAAGGGTAAGGAAACAGATATTCATTGTCTTGACATTAGCAAGCAAATGCAACCAATCAATCAGGAGACATTCTTTCAACGGGTTATTACTGTTGGGGGAAAACCTCAACAAAGAACAACTCAACAAAGAACTAAGAGAAGAACTGAACTAATTGTGTTGAAAAAGTTTATTGAGAAAAGTGTTGTTTACAAAGATCACTTTAACACCTATTTATAGGTGAAGTAAGTGTAACTACTTCCTAATAACAAGGAAACTAACAACTAACTAAGTCCAGCTGGCATAACTGCCAAACAGCTGAGACTAACTACCTTAAAAGAAACAAAATACAATAAACCAGAAAAATAACAGAAAACTGCACGTGCTTCTGATGCTCTGCTTCTGATCAGAACAGCTTCTGATCATGTCTGCTTCTGATAAGGTCTGTTTCTGATAAGCTCTGCTTTTGATACGCTCTGCTTCTGATACGCTGCTTCTCATGCGCAGCTTCTAACACAGTTTGAATTATATGAGAACCAATACTCCTCCTTAATTCAAGCTGTCAAAATTAACCACTCCTAGTTCTCTTCTAAGCTTGATAAACTGATCCCTCTTCACAGCCTTGGGTAGTATATCAGCTTGTTGATCATTTGTGGTACAATACTCCAAACACAATTTACCTTTAGTGACTTGGTCTCTAATGAAATGAAACCTGGTTTCAATGTGTTTGCTTTTGCCATGACTGACTGGATTCTTAGCTAGATTAATTGCTGATTTGTTGTCAATGTACAACACCACAGTCATGCTTTCCACAATCTTCATTTCACTAAGAAGTGATTGAAGCCAATTTGCTTGGCAAGCTGCAAAAGACCCTGCCACATACTCAGCTTCACAGCTAGAGAGTGCAATGACACTTTGCTTCTTTGAACACCATGATACTGGAGCATTTTGAAACTTGAACAAGTAACCACTTGTGCTCCTCCTATCGACCTTGTCACCACACCAGTCAGCATCTGAGAAGCCTATTAGCTCCAATTTTCCATTATCCTTTGCAAATGGAAATAGAACACCAAAATGAATGGTGCCATTAATATACCTGAGAATCCTTTTGGCTAGCAGTAAATGAGATTTCAGTGGTTTACTCATAAACCTGCTCACATAACCCACTGCATAACTAATATCTGGTCTTGTTTGGCATAGATACCTTAATGATCCAATCAATTGTCTGAAATTTGTTGGATCCACATCATCACCAATTATCATTTCTTCAGCCTTGACTCTTGGATCTGCAGGTGTGACTGATGAATTACAGTCAAGCATTTCAAATTTCTTCAAAATTTCAGTAGCATATTTGGCTTGATGTAATATCAGTCCCTTAGGAGTTTCCAACAACTCCATTCCTAGGAAATATGTCAACTTTCCTAGATCAGTCATTTCAAACTCACACTTCATCTGTGATTTGAACTTATCAATCTCTATTGGTGAGCTGCCAGTCACCAATAAGTCATCTACATACAAACATATGATCAGCATATGTTTATCATCACTATGTTTCACATACACACCATATTCTACACTGCATTTTCTGAAGCCTTGCTCAACAAAAAATTGGTCAATTCTCTTGTTCCATGCTCTAGGAGCTTGCTTCAATCCGTACAAGGCTTTGTTCAGCTTCAGTACCTTGTCTTCTTTTCCTTTCAGCTCAAATCCTGGTGGTTGTTTCACATAGACATCTTCCTCTAATGGTCCATTTAGGAATGCAGATTTCACATCTAAATGAAATAGAGGCCACCTTCTACTACAGGCTAGAGCAATTACTAACCTTATAGTCTCATGTCTTGCAACTGGAGAGAAAACTTCATCATAGTCTAGCCCTTGTTTCTGTAGAAATCCCTTTGCAACTAGCCTTGCCTTGTGCTTTATAACTTTGCCTTCAGGATTCTGCTTAACTTTGTAGACCCATTTCACACCAATTGCTTTCTTGTCAGGAGGTAATGTGCATAAGTCCCATGTCTTACTCTTCTCTATTGACTTCAACTCATCAATCATTGCATCCATCCACACTTTGCTTTTTAGTGCATTGCTAACATCTAAAGGTTCAGTGTCTGCAAGCATAGCATAGTGAACAATTTCACCTTCATCATTCACTGCATTATCTGAGATAGTCTCACAATCTTCCAATCTTCTTGGAAGCTGAATTGTTCTCTGAGATCTAGCTCTCAGCTGTGGTTGTGGCTCTTCATCTGAGCTTTCATCATTTGCTTGATTATTAGTGCCTTGAACTGGATTAACAAATGTCACAGTCTCATTGTTAACCAATCCATCATCTAAATCAACTTCACAAGTGTTTTTAGATATGGATTTCTGCTTCCAGTCCCAGTTCTCATTCTCTAAGAACTTCACATCTCTACTAATCTCCAACTTATCTGAGATGGGATTATAGAGTCTATAAGCACCAGTTCTATGATAACCAACAAATATCATAGGCTCACTCTTGTCATCTAGTTTCTTCCTTCTAGCATCAGGAATGTGTTTATAACACAATGAGCCAAACACCTTGAAATGAGCCACACTTGGCTTATTTCCAGTCCATACCTCATCAGGAACTCTATCCTTTATCTTTTTGGTAGGACATCTGTTTAGGATGTATACAGCTGTAGACACAGCTTCACCCCAGAACTTGTGAGGCAGCTGCTTCTGCTTCACCATGCTTCTAGCCATATCTAGAATGCTTCTGTTTCTTCTTTCAGCAAGACCATTATGTTGAGGAGTGTATGGTGCAGTAACTTCATGAATTATGCCTTCATCCTTGCAATAATTCTCAAACTCTTTTGATGTATACTCACCTCCACCATCTGTTCTCAACACCTTCAAGGACTTGCCACTCTGCTTCTCAACTAAGGCTTTGAATCTTTTGAACACATCAAAAGCTTCACTCTTTGCCTTAATATGATATAACCATATCATTCTTGAGAATTCATCAACAAAAGTGATGAAGTATTTGTTTCCACCAGTTGATAACACATCAATTGGTCCACAAATATCTGAATGAACCACATTCAACAGTTCCTTAGACCTCATAGGTAAACTGTTTTTGAAAGAAGCTCTTGGATGCTTTCCCAGCAAACAAGTAGTACAAGCATCACCTGGAATTATGACTCTAGGCAATCCAATGACCATATCCTTTGAATTAAGCTGTGACAAGCTTTTGAAATTCAAATGGCCATACCTTTTGTGCCATAATTCACTATCCTTGCTTTCTGTAGTTGCAGAGAGACATTCTGCCTCAATGGCTTTGAATTGAGTCTTGAATATCCTATTTTTGCTTTGTGCTGACTTCAGAATCAGATTCTTCTTTGAATCATAGAGCTTCAGGGTTCCATCTTCTAGCACAATTTTGAATCCCTTCTCTAGTAACTGACCTACACTCATCAGGTTACACTTCATGCCAGGCACATATAGGACCTTCTCAATTACTGTCTTCTTGCCATTCTTCTTCTGAATAACAACATTCCCCATACCTCCTGCTTTGATGGAGTTGCTATCAGCCAATTTGATCTTGGTATTGACACATTTATCAAAATCAGTCATGATGCTTTTGTTGCCAGTCATGTGATTTGAACAGCCCGTATCAAAATACCATTCCATGGAATCACTACTTTCTTCAGTGATGGTAACCATGAAACTTACATCATCATCATCTGTGCTTGAATGATCTTCTGCAACATTTGCTTCTTCACTTACTTGGTTCTTCTTCTTCTTCTTTGGATTCTTGCATTCATTTGCATAGTGACCATACTTGTTACAATTGTAACACTTGATCTTGCTCTTATCAATGGGCTTTTTCTTTCCATTGATATTTTGTTTCCCTCCTCCTCCATTTGAGGATTCAGGCTTGTCTTCACCTTTCTCACTGGTTTTCTTGAAATCTTTCTTTTTCTGCCACTTCTTGAATTTTGCAAAGAGAGCTTGTTCATCTTCCTTGCCATGATCTTTCTCTGTATGCTTCAGTTCATGTGCTTCAAGAGTGCTATGCAGATCTTCAATTTTGATTTCACTCAGATCTTTAGTTTCTTCGATGGTGACCACAATGTGCTTGAAACTTGTGGTTAAAGTTCTGAGTACTTTTTCAACCTGTTCTTGTTCATCGATCGTTCCCCCACAACTCTTCATTTGATTAGTGAGTGTCACTAATCTTGTAAAGTACTCTGCAATCTTCTCATCATCCTTCATCTGAAGGAGTTCATATTGCCTCTTCAATCCTTTCAACTTCACCTTCTTGACCTTCGCATCACCACCATAAATCTTCTGTAGTGTGTCCCATGCTCCTTTTGCAGTTTCTTCATCTGCAATCTTCTCTAACACGACGGAATTCACACATTGATGTATGAGGTATAGGCCTTTGGTGTCTTTCTTCTTTGCAAGTCTGAATGTTGTTCTTTGTTCTTCATTTGGATTCGCTGGTAATGGAGTAACTGCAGTTGTAACTTGATCATACACTTCATGAAAGTTGAATACCACCTTCATCTGCTTTACCCAAATGTCCCAGTTCTTAGATCCTTCAAGAACGGGAAAATTCACGTGAAAATTGTTTGTACCAGCCATGGTTGATTCACTGCAACCACAAAGAGCCTTTCTTGGATTCAAGAAAGATCAAGAATTGATCCCTTGGATCGTATAAGCTCTGATACCACTTTGTTGGGGGAAAACCTCAACAAAGAACAACTCAACAAAGAACTAAGAGAAGAACTGAACTAACTGTGTTGAAAAAGTTTATTGAGAAAAGTGTTGTTTACAAAGATCACTTTAACACCTATTTATAGGTGAAGTAAGTGTAACTACTTCCTAATAACAAGGAAACTAACAACTAACTAAGTCCAGCTGGCATAACTGCCAAACAGCTGAGACTAACTACCTTAAAAGAAACAAAATACAATAAACCAGAAAAATAACAGAAAACTGCACGTGCTTCTGATGCTCTGCTTCTGATCAGAACAGCTTCTGATCATGTCTGCTTTTGATAAGGTCTGTTTCTGATAAGCTCTGCTTCTGATAAGCTCTGCTTCTGATACGCTGCTTCTCATGCGCAGCTTCTAACACAGTTTGAATTATATGAGAACCAATAATTACGACATTTGTAATAAATAATTGCTTCTTCTAGAAAAGGTAAATTGCGTACTGAATGGGATACAAAACCAATAAAACCAATGATACTGAGATGAGTAAGTTTTGGAGTACAAAGAACAACCTCTTTATAGGAACCTTCTGTATGCATGCAAGTATCACCTACGACTAAATCAGAAACGTTAGAATTGGATATGCAGAGGGCTTTTGCATCATCCTGTAAACAACAACAAAAAATGACTAAAGAATTCAACATGTTACATGTTGAAAAGGGCTCAGCACAACCATTTTCACTTGTAGTGAAAGTGAGAAAAGTAAGATACAGGGTTTTCAATGCCGGCAAGTTCAAAGATTTTGGAAATAGTATCTTACTATAGTCACGTGAAGCTGGATGAATAAACTCCAGTCTAAGATCTGTCAAAGAATGACAATGAAAGATTAAAGGAGGCAATTCAAGATCCTTTATGAGACCCGAACCAACATGGATCATGAGTTTCTGCACATTATGTGAAGCAGCATATTTCACGACTTCTAGGAGTTTGGTTTCGAAATCTAGCACTACAAGAATTCATTGCATTTCCTACAAAAAACACAAGCAGTCGTCACGGGCAGACAAAATATGAGATACAAGATGTCTGTCTCTCAAGTGACGCAAGCAGAGGTCGGTGAGACTTTTCCAAAGGTGTTTCCATCGTTTAGACAAAACACAAGTTTGAATAATACGTTTTGGGATTATAAATTCCATTATATGCAGAAGGAGATGGTCTGGTAGGTTACTGAGTCGGTCTGAGTTGTCGCCATTTTGTATATATATTTCAGTTTTCTTTTGTCTTTTCATCTCAAGCTTATGATATGCATGCACAATAGAACCTATATAGTTTGCATGATTCTCATAGTTAAATACTGACAATTGACAAAGATAGATAGATAGATAGATAGAATGAAACAAAAAATCATCACTTCATAAATTGGCAATTAGGAATGAATTAAATTGAAAGTGAATGATTGATTATAAAAAGAAGCAAACTAACAAAATCACTACCATATCCATCAATCATCAACTTAAAACAAATATCACTAAAATAAATAAACAGAATGAATGAATTGTGACATTAAAAAACCCTAGCAATAGAGTTCACTAACCAATAAATGGGGTGTTGAGGTGCGAGACTGTAGAGGTGTACAGTGAAGATTCTTGCGGACACGGTGGTTCGCCGGCGAGAGATTTTATGGTGGATGTGAGAGTGGAATTGTATCGAGAGACAGAGGGATGTGAATATGGGCACAAGTTATGGTGTGCATAAATGCTTTACGGCACTTCCCAAATTTATAGCGCACTATTTTTAGTTGGTATGTTAGAAATTTGGGTAGCTAGAAGGGCACAAGTTATGGTGCATAAGGAAAAAGCTTATGCACCATAACCACTCCCAGCTAGAAGTGTATTAAACAATTTTTATTATTTATACACGTGTGTAAGAAAAAAAAAGTTTATGCACTCTCGTGAATATGTTGCGATGGATTAGAGTTTTTTTTTATTTTTTTGAGAATTAGAGTTTATTTTTTTGTCAAATCAGGGATTAGGGTTGAGGTTTTTTTTTACATTGAAAAACATTGAGTTTGAGTTATAGATATTTTTATTTATTTTTAAAAAGCTTAATTAATTTTTTGGTCTTTAATTAATTTTTTGATTTTGTATTGATCCCGTATTTATTAAAAGTTATTTTTGATTTCTTAATTTATTTATTGATTTTATTTTGGTTTGGACATTTTTTGTTAGTCCCGTAATTATTAAAAGGTTTTATTTGCTGGTCTCTTAACTTTTTTTGATGTATATATATATATAATCAAGTCTTTGTTTAAAACGAACAAAAACTAGTAAAGAAGAATTTATAAAACAAAAGCATCAAATAAACAATATTACACATAGTATCTACTGAGTACTCAAACCCCTCTACAACCATTTGTAGCATCCCTCCTCCGAAACGCGTGAGTAAACCAAGTGGCATCCTCGATAGTCTCTCAAGTTTCAAGTATAGATCGAAACTCACTTTTTTGAAAATGTTGACCAACTATAATCGATTCTCATTTTTATTTTGCACGGCATCAACTTCTATAACTAAAATGAAAAATTACCGAACTTTAATTGGTTCCGTGGTCTAAAACGACTTGACTGAATTCACCCTGAACTAAATTAATCGGTTCAGTAGACATGATATTAGTGGTAAAAAAATGAAAAATTCATAATTTAGTTTTTCGTTCACATTTTAAAGCCAATTTTTTTAAAGCCCATTTTCGTAATTACATTTTCACGTCAATATATTCAAAACATCTTAATTTACATTCAATTTATTTTTAACCAAAAATAATTCAATTTGAATCAAATTTTATTTTCATCGAACCAAATGTACACTTATTTTTTACCATACAAAAATAGAGATGTATTAAATTAAACACATGAAAAGAGAGCAAACAATCCACAAATTCTAATTCAATTGATAAAAATAAAAATATCGAAATTGTTAAAATTGAAGTTTAAACTCTAATATTTTTCCTCATATATAAATTTTTAATGATTATTACATCATTTTATCATTAAGAAAATATGAAAAGAGAGCATGAAAAATATGAGTTAAAAGTCAGGAGAAGTTGGTAATTTAGTAGTCAAGACAGCGATAGTTGGCTGTGTAACCAAAAATATCCAACCTCATCCATCCCATCTTCTATTCTATTCTATTTCCTTCTTCTTCTTCTTCTTTACACATCTTCATTCCCTTTCTCTTTCCATGAGTTCCTCCTCCATCCCTAAATTCAAACCAAAACCCTAATTCCAATCCCAATCCCATAATTCCACAATGATTCACCAAAAACCCCAAACACACTCCACACACAAAAAGATTCAATTTTGAAACACCCCATCTCAAATTCATTCAACCCCATTTCATAATTTCATCACAATTTTCTCATCATAGATTAATAATATTAACAAATGGGTGCTGCTGCTGCAATGATTTGGAATCCAAACCTAATTCACTATCTATGCATTGCAAATTCAACCACAATCCTTGCACATCACATCAATAATTCAAAAGATTCAAACTTTGAATCATTAGCATCAAAATGCTTAGAACAATCTCCACCAAATCATTCATTTTTCTCTCACACCGTTCATAATCGCACCTACACTTTTCTAATTGAACCCCATTTCATTCTCTTCGCAATTTCCGATCACAATCTTCTCAAATCCGATGCACTCACTTTCCTCAACCGTATCAAATCCTCCCTCACCGAAACCCTCAATCAAAATGACAACTTTACCCCTTTCTCCCTTCAATCCCAATTCGATTCCGTTTACAAAGAAACCCTAAGTTTATATGATCTATCGACTAATTCCGGTAATGAAAAGATCTCGCAGGTGACTACACTTCCTCACCTTGGAAAACCAGGTGAAGGGTTGAAGAAAAAAAAGAGACTTGTTGATGAAGGTAAAGAAGCTGCAATGGTGGATTTGTCTTCAGACGAGGGCGTTTCGTGTCCGTTTAACAAAGTGAATGATCGTCAAAAAGCTAAGCATATATGGAAGAAACATGTTTGGGTTGTGTTGTTGCTTGATTTGTTTGTTTGTTTGGTTTTGTTTGTGATTTGGTTATGGGTTTGCAGTGGTTTTCAATGCATGGCTTATTGAATCAAATGATTCAAAAAAGAAGAAAAAATTGAAACTTTTTTTCTTTCTGTTGTGTCTTTTTGTTCCTTCTCTGAAGGGACTTTTAGTTTCTGTGTAAATGGGGGAAAACCGGTTTATGTATTAATTGGGATTTTCGGGTTGTCTTTTTCATCAGTTTATTTTTTGGTCTTTTATGTTCTTCAATTTCCCTCCTTTTTTCTTGATGGAAATTGCAATCCGAAGATCTTGTTATTTTCCGGTTCCTGGCTTGATCATGTTGTATCTTATAAACTGGTTTGAGAATTTGAATTTGAATATGCTTAATTGTGCAAAATTACAGATTCATCATTGATGGTGTTTTAATGAATGTTCTGCATTTTAAGCATTATTGTTACTTACTTTTCTTTAAGGTTTAACATAATTGTTATGATGTTTTAGTCTTTTCTTATTTAATTTTATGAATTGTCTCTGTTTAGTTATTGAGTTAACTTAGTAGTGTTTGTTATGGTGCTTAGGTGGATGAACATTTGAATGGATTAGATAGAGTTGCATGATATAATAATAAGGTCTTATTTGAACAATTAAGGGCTAAACAATTGTCTGAGAAATGCTGCTGTTTTCTTAAGCATATATTCTCATTCTCAAAATGAAATTCATCTCCCATCAGCTAGGAATATATCCTTTGTGTAATTGTGTAGGGAAATGCAGTTGTTCATGAAGTTTTGTCAGTTGAGTAAAAAAAATAAGTTGTTAGTTCTGAAAAGTTCATCAGTTGAGGTTTTTTTTTTTGCTCCTTTAGCTTATTTATTTTATAGGTTTAATATCAAAGTTTAATCAATTTTGATTGTAATAATATAGAGTGGGACATAAGGTTTGACAATTAATGTTTTTTTAGTATTTAAGACCGTAAATTTTTTTAAAAGAGTTCATAGAATAATATCATGTATTTTAAATTTATGAATGTAGTTTTTTATAGGTTGATTTTGTCATTCAAAAGGGATTAGCGAGCAGCACAACTTATTATCTGTTTATCTTTCATTTATGTGTAATTATCTTACATATAAATATATAATTTAGATGACATTTGTTATTAAATAAAACTACTCATTAAGTTATTATTATTTAGTATTATTGATTGATCGTTTGTACATAGTAGTAAGGTTGGAGTCGAGTAAGTAACTTTCACAACAAAAATACAAAGCACAAGATGGCAACCTTTTTGACCTTGGAAGGAAATTTGTGTAAGCTCCCCCCAAAACAGATGAGGAAAAAATAGACAATTATGCTTTGTGTGAGGTCGGTGTGGTAGGACTTGGGAATGACAATTTTAGTGTTTTAATATGAAGCTAGCATATTGATGTGTCCAAATTTGAAGTATCCTTTGTGTGCCGTGTGTTTGTGTAAGATTTGGTCGACAAAGAAGTTCAGTTTCAAGGAACCAGCACATGAACAGCTAACACGTTACGGGCATAGACACAAGAAGCACAAGATAAGATGGAGATGCATCATATCATACTTTAAAATAGTATAAAAATGCAGCAATTGTTTGACAGGTAGATATGCTGGTTTTGGATCCAAGGAATGTGCTGTGGAACTTGAAAACTAGTGTATTCAGTTAATACCCTTTAACAGTTTTTAATATTGTCCCGTAAATTAAGTTAGTTGGCAGAGATATTGTACGTAATATATCGGTTTTGTGGAACTTGAAAATTAGTGTTCGGTTAATATCTTTTAGTAAAAGTTTTTAATGGTGACTAGATTTTCTCCCGTGCGATGCACGGGTATTCTAAAATTTTAATATAATTGCAAATGATTTACAAACAAACAATAAACACAACAAAAGTAATCGAAAACGTGGATCAGATTATAATATATTGGATTGTATCATCATACAATTAAATTAAATATATTTGTCAAAAAAAATAAAAAAATAAAAAATATATATACCAAAATAAAATTAAAATATAGAATTATAAAAGCTAGATATAAATAAGTGATTGTATAAAATTGTATTTACAATAAATCCAACATAATAAATATTAATATTTCCCTAAATTGTACCAACAATATTAACTATCATAACTTTATGCTCTAGCCTTATGTATAGTCGAGAATATTTAAGTTCAGCTTCATAGCATCATTGATTCAGATGACAATAAAGTTTGGATAGAACTTATAAATATGATAATCATTTGTATCATCATACTTTTAATTATAAGCTTTATGCAGTTTAATATGAAACCATAAATAAAACATAACTCATCTTTTTTATCCACCGTAATATGTAACTGATTAAGGGCGGGATTGATCAACATCAAGGTGAAATCATTTTACTATTACTTTTAGTACACCATGAGTAGCAGAATGTATTGGAAAACATGAGTAGCAAACTCAATTAAATGCGTTGCTTTTTTCTAGTTTTCTTTTAATTGAATACATAATTGGGTTAGGTTATTTGTTGGGCCAGATTAGTTTGGATTAGAGAGTTATTATTAGAGTTAGCAATGAGGGTTAATTAGGGTTAACCATCATACTTAACAACTTTTATAATAATAAAGATTACTTTCTTCTTCTTTTCAAGTGATCAAACTTGTTTTGGATCACTCTTCTATGTTACACTCTTTTCTAGTATTTCATCAATTCATCTCTCTCTATGTTCATGCTTATTAGATTCTAGATGTTGTTGTTAGTCCTTAACAAAATAAAATAGGAAATGGACTCTTATGTCTAAATTTTTGATCATGACGACTCACTTAGGAGGACTCTGTATCTTCGAATTAACCCGTCTGTAGTTTTATTTGAATGACCAACAAAAGAATGACTCAGTTATATTTCGACAATTATAAACCTTTGATAATTTTTTCGAATTAACTACTATATATACGATTTGAAGGGTTTTGATCCAAACTAGTTTAATTAAATATATTTGTTTCAAAGCCCTTCTAGGGAAGCAATGCTGGAGATTACTGTCGGAAAACGATTCTTTGTTGGGGAGAATTTTCAAAAGCCGTTACTATCCAAATCACTCCTTTCTAGAAGCATCTCTCGGGTTTCAGCCAAGCTATGCATGGAGGAGTATTTTGTCAGCAAGGGAACATGTTCAGAAAGGATCTAGGTGGATTGTGGGTAATGGGAGGAAAGTGCGCATTTGGAAAGATAACTGGTTGCCGACTCTTACTAACTTTAAAGTATGCCGCCCGATTTCTATTCTTGATGGTGAGGCCACTGTGAGTGCCTTAATTGATGAGGACTTGAGAAGCTGGGATAAGAATCTTGTGAACTCGATCTTTAATAGCTTTGAAGCTAGTATTATATCTAGTATACCTCTCTCTTTCAGACAACATGATGATAAGTTAGTTTGGTCGGGCGAGAAGAGTGGAAGTTACTCCGTTAAATCTGCCTACCATTTATTGAGTAATGAAAGTGACGCCCTCCATCCAGAGTCTTCTTCCTCTGCGGCTGGTAGTTTTTGGAAACACATATGGGCTATTCCTCTCCCTAATAGGATCAAGAATTTGATTTGGAGGCTAGCTAAAAATATCATTCCAACTAGAGGAAATCTTATGAGAAGGAGAGTTGTGCTTGATCCTATATGTCCGCTTTGCTTTCATGACTTGGAGAGTACGGACCACCTTTTTCTTCACTGCCCCCTTGTCCAACATGTGTGGCTCGCCTCTCCTTTAGGCGTTCGCCCTCCTCCCCAAACTGATTTTGCTCTTTGGCTTGATAAGTGGCTCAAATGCAAAGAGCCTTTTGCAATTCAATTGTTTTGTACAACATTGTGGAAGATTTGGTTCTTTAGGAACCAAACAATTTTCAACAATTTAGCCTTTGATCCAATTACAGTCTCTCTAGCTGCTCAAGATTTTGTGTCTGAATTTTCTGCAGGTTCCACTCCTAGGGAGCAGCAGGCTATGCATCAGCCTAGTGGTGTTTGGGTGCCCCCCCCCACCAGATTTTTTCAAGTTAAATGTGGATGCAGGTTGTGGTCCGACTGGACATGTGAGTTGGGGTATGGTTATTAGGAACCATAATGCGGAAGTTGTGTTTGCCGCGACAAAGAAGACTGATATTGTGGCGGATGCCGTTGTAGCAGAAGCGTTGGGATTGCGCTGGAGCCTTCAAATTGCGAAGGATTTGAACCTTAGCAATGTCATCTTTGAATTGGATGCTTCAAATGTGGTGGATTGCTTCAAGAACCTACTCCATCTAGCTAGTATTGATCACTTTATAGTTGACTGCAAAGAATTGTTTTCTAATTTAGTTAATTGTTCTGTTTGTTTTGCTAGTCGTTCATGTAATATTGCTGCCCATAAACTTGCTCAAGCAGCTAAAACAATTGGTTCACGTACATGGGTGGGGGATGCCTCAAATCTCATGCAGTGGCCATCTTTCTGTATTGGTTTGTTTCCTTAATCAAATTGGTATGATTCTCAAAAAAAAAATATATATATATTTGTTTCAAATTTTCAATGTCAATCTCGAACAAAAGCAACTGATGAGTAAGGGTGTAAGTAGAAATGTAATCACAAAACTTTTGTTAAATAGGTCCAATCCGTTTTAAAATTCAAAGTCCAAGCCTGTGTTGGAATCAATGTACACTTTGTTGCTAAAATTTAAATATTGGATTGGTAATGCCCTTGGGATTTATGATCTTACTTTATAGTTTGTACCTCACTTTGGTCTATCAATTGAATGATATTTCCTGTAAAAGAACACTTGAAAGAGAGTTTTTTTTTTTGAATGGCTTAGTGGAAAGAATATAACTTGATTATAAACCTTTATCAAAATCGAAAGGGCACTGACATGAGAGTATATATATAGTTAGCTTTTGGTAACTAGAATATAATGTTAGTACTCTTTTTGGCTTGTACTCTCTAGTACTTCTAGTCCTATATATGACCAGCAAGCAACAACGATGAATAAAAAGGAAGAAACCAAACAAATGAATATCGACAAATAGAGAGATAGTACTTTGAATTATTTCAGCTGTACTACTTTAAATCATTTAGTTTTGATCATTTCTTGCTGCATGATTAGAAGTATTTTTTATTTGGTCACGTTATTTTCTTACTTGTTGCATATCTTAACCTTTGCAAGATATCAGTATTTCAATGCTATTAAACAAATGAATTAGAGTTGTCTATCAGCTGACTTTTTTTTTCTTTCAAGATATCTCTTTTAACCAATCATTTTCTCTCATTCAAATAATTTATTCTAATCATCTTTATTTTAAATACATTAAAAGTAGCTAATTGCAAAAGACATAGAACTTATATCTCAATATTATAGGTAAGTAGGAGTTGGCTTGATGATGTTTGGAGCTTTAAATCAGAAACTTCAATACTTTTTCTTTTCTTTTCTGAGACCGGAGTATTCAACGCTGAACACAATGACTAACTCCTCGCTAAAATTGAAGACATTTTAAAAGATGTGATAGCTTTGTCAAAAAAATAAAATGTGATAGCTGCCCCATAAATTTAAAGCGGCTCTATATATAAGGTGAAAATCAAACTTTCGACTCTTAGTTAAAGGAGGATGAACATCAATCATTCAACTACACGGTTATTAGACCAGATATAATAGTCTTTTACAATGATTCACTCATCTTCTATAGAAAAGTTAAAATAATGTAATTAATCGACCATCGTTACTTAACCTTAATCGACCATCGTTATTTCAACACAACTTTAACCTCTTACATGTATCTAAAATGTGAATAGTGAATGTCTAAACTGTATCAAATCAAAGAAAAAATAAAACAAAAAAACTTTTTAGACACTTGTTTGTATTGAAAGATTTTTTTTTTTGACAGATTGTTTGTATTGAAAGATAATCGTAGGAGTATCACACTTACACATGTGTTCGTGTTTCATAAATTCAGATGAACAACTAACATTAATGTCTACACAAAATTTTCTTTCATTTTTTGCTAATTAGCCATCTCAAAATATTCTCACAACTTATATCCATTGGACCACTATAAAACAAATTAATCCTCTAATAAAAGTCGGCAATAGACATCTGCTTTTATTTTTTACTAAGATTAAAATATCTTCCAAATGAATGATTAAAATAGTCCAAATGAATTATACTAGTGTACATCCCGTGCTATGCACGGTTCAATAGCATTTTTTTGTTTTCCGACTTGTTTAGTCGATTAATTTAGTTTGCAATTGCCAACTACAATCTTTTAGAGTAATGAACAGTACAAATTTAGTGCAATTGAAATTAGTCTGATTATTAAAAATTTTGATATGCAAGAGAGTATATTGTCATTTGTCAACACCTCAAATTCATGTTGATGCACAAAATTTATATTTATATTTATATCTTGTAAGTGCGTTATTTTAAATAGAAAATAGAAGGGATATGATTTTAAAGAGATATGATATATAATTTCTTTTGGGTACTACTACTAGATATGATATTTTAAAGGAAAATGTTAAACAGTGCCCTAGGGGACTAGGGGCACCAGTCTAGGGCACTAGTTAAGCTCCTTAAAAAAGTAATTCTATCTTGGAACTTGTGCATTCAATATCTCTGCCTTAGAACTTGTGCATTACTTTTATCTTTTATTTCTTTTTTTAGTATGCTTAACAAGTGTCCCGGGGGCACTGTTTAGCATGACCCTATTTTAAATGTAGGAAAAATTAAGTGAAATAAAATAAATCAAATCAAAAAGAAAGAGAATCCAATCCCATTTTCACATTTTGTATTAAGCTTAGAAGTTATTGTGACATGTGTATAAACAATTACTATTACTATTACTAACAAATACACACAATGAACACTTGCGTCAAATCCAGAAACAATATAGAAACCTGTAAAAGAAAAAGAAAGTTACAGAAACACGTCATGAAACAAGCTGCAAGCAAAACAAAAATGCTAGTAATTTTCTGTCAAAAAAAAATGCTAGGATTAATGAAATAATCACATAATAATCAATTAAAACAAAATAAACGCACCACTAGACTGCTTGTGAATTGTGATTCCAGAAACGCCGGACCGACATGCAGCTACGGCCGGCGATCACCCAAACACAGCAAAGCCAACAATCACACATATGAATTCATCAATGTTGTTTCTCTTCAAATCTAACAGTAAGCTTTTTTCTTAGTTCCTCACACTAATAAATTCCAACTTAGCATAATGTTTTACATGTGTTAATTATGGACTTAGCAGTAATGATCACAAGTACTTTTCATGGGCCTATTAAATTTAATGGGCCGGGCCTGCATTGTCCTTCTTCCTCAAACTCCATTATCATCATCTCTCATTCACTCCCTTAATTGCAAAAACATCCAATAATCCAATTCAAATTACTAGGAAAGTGGAAACACAACAAAATTTGTCAAATGCACATTTAAAACTGCATTTATGAGCTTTTAATTTAATTTACCCCCACCACCACAGCACAGTGTCAGAACAGAAGATAGCCACATGCAAAATCTCTCTCTTCTTCAAGCAATTAATTACAAAAATTAAATGCTTTTTCCTACCATTCATTTAATGACTCTTTAATGACCTTTGTCTCGTCTCCAAAATTTGGCAGACCAAACACAACACACGCCACCACCACCATTTAATTACTCCTTTCATTGACTTCATTCACCAATCATGTTCCTCCACGTGTTCCTCCTCTTTCTTCTCATTAATAACCGTAATTCAATTCCCAACCTATTTTTCATCTCATCGTCGCCGGTTAAATCTCTCCGGCGAAAGTAACGCCTCCGGATCACCGCATCTTAACCGACTCGACGAGAATACCGCCGCAGAAGATCTCAGAAACATCGGACTCGCTATTGACTTACTCCTCCGCCATGAGCTTCCTCCGTCGGCGGCGTATCTGTTACTTGACTCCGACAACGGGAAAAAACCTCTCCGCCGGAAAAACGGTGATTTCATTCCTCTATAATATCTAAACGAAAACACTCTCGACTTCGAACCAAACGGTGACGGTCTTTTATTCCAGAAACCGGTGCTTCCTCTCCGGTACCGCCACGGAGAAGTTGTGGCAGGATCGATCACCATCCTCTCCGACGGTAAAGTCCTCTCAAATCCAAACGAATAAGATCGTTTCAACAGAAAATCCTGGCGTCCGGTAAACCGATTTTCATCAACATTAGGAGAATGAGGAGTAATCTCCTCCGGCAGCGGCGAAACAGAGTTGTTGTTGTTGTTGTTATGAATATGAAGAGCGTCATGAAAAGAAGGAGGAATTCTAGCAGCCATAAGAGGTCGAAAAGGAGAAGAATCAGTACAGAGAAGAAGAGAACGACAGAGAGGACAGTTAGCGTGTGAACGAAGCCAAACATCAATACAATCAAGATGAAAAGTGTGAGAACAAAGAGGAAGAGTACGAACATAATCGTGATCTTCGAAATCGAGTAAACAAACGGCGCAATCACGGAGAGATTCTTCTTGTTGTTCGTATTTAGTTGTGTAGATGAAAAACGGAATGGTTTTAATAACGGATTCGTCTAAACCGTAAGTGAGTGGTGTTTCGAAAGTAGTTGTTGTTGTTGAATCGTATTGAAGTGATTCGATGTCGCCTCCTAAGGAGGAGGAGGAAGGTGGAGGGCGGTGGTGGAAGCGTTGGATTAGACGGTGGATTGGAGGTGATAAGTGACGAGTGAGGAGACGGGAGTATGTTACGATGACGAATGCGGCGGCAACGACGACAACCATTGCTATTAAGGGTGGACTGAAGTCTACTGCAGAGGAGGAGGAGGATTTTGATGATATTAATGGAGAAAATGGGGGTTGAGCGTGATGCATGGGTGGGTGAGCTGGGGGTATTATCGTCATGTTGTTGTTGTTGATGAAAATGGTTATACTGGAGTATGTTTGTGTTGTTAGTGATGACTGATGACTACTACTAGTGTAGCGAGACTGGACTGTATGAGAGAGACTTGCTCTCAAACATAGAAAGAGAAGAGAAGAGAAGAGAGTGTTACTTGTGAAATTTGGTTTGTTTTATTGGACTTAGGATTAAGTTTCATAAATGGATGTTATGGTAAATTCACTACATTCAATTCAATAAATCTCACCGTCCAAAAATACTTTTTAAGTTTGAATTGATTTAGGGGGTGTATTCAATGAAAATGAGGATGATTTATTATAAAATAATATTGTGGGTATTCAATTAAGACTTTTTTAAAATTTAAACAAATTTGTTGGCGGTATTCGATTCTAAAATGTCTCTTGTTATTCAAAAATTTCCTGATTTTAATAGATTCTTTCATGCAAAGGATTTTGAAAGACTTTTTAATTAAAAATACAAAGAAAATACTTTTTCAACAATCTCACCAAAATTCATGAGACTCTTGTTTATTTATTTATTTTTTATCGTTATATCATATTTCATCAACTATCATAATCTTCAACATATTAATTCATTTTTATCATATTTCATTGTTAACTACTTATTTGTTTTTCCACTCTTCCTTTTCTTCCTCCTTATCACCCCTCCCATTCTCCCTCTCTATCTTGTGTTTTTCCATTTTTTTTGTCTACACACGTCAATAACTTTTATTTCTTGTGCTATATATTATTATTATTATTATTATTAATATTAATACATGTTTATTATGAACTATTCTAAATATGAACAAGTATAAAACAATAGAAATAAAGAAAAGAAAGAGAAAAGAGAGAAAGAGTAGATATTATTCTCTTGAGAATAAATAATAATATCTTAAGAATGACTTTATGATAAACTACTTAATAATTTATCATGTTAAGCATTTTTTGAAATATGAGAAACTTCTCTCCATTATTTGCCAAAGAATCAAGAAGTGAAATGTGAAAGTTAAAGGACGTTGTGGAGTAAAAGTCACATTTAATTCATACAAATTGCTGGCATTTTTCCTCTAATTATTTAGCAATAAGTATATTTTTTTTTGAAAGGTTAGCAATAAGTATATGGTTGTTTGTTTCCATGTCTCCACATCAACAACCGCGCATTTTCATTTTAGCTACATATTGTAGTGTTGAGTTGAACGCATGTGTCACAATTAAACGTGAAATCAAATGAGTATCGTACCAAGATACCATATAAAACACCCATACATCTTTTTTTGCCGGAAGCACAAACACCATGAACAAACACAACCTTTGAACCATGGACATGTAAATATCAAAATAAGCACGCAGAACAGTTTCAAACAGTTCTATTTTTGTTACACAAATGGAAGTTGGAGATGACAATCAAAATTCAAATGATTAATTTTTTAAATAGTAAGAGATGTGTATATAAGAAATACATATAAACTATGTTGATAACATTCATTAGTTGTCACTCTTTTTTACCACGATGAGGAAGTAAAACTCAAAGAATCATCCAACCATGATCCTCTTTCGTCCTCTTTGTCGAACTATAAGTTGGGAACAAGTAAGGAGGTCAGTACTATTTCTTGAAGAACATGTTTTAATTTTAAAAATAATTAGATGGAAGGAACTACCATCTGCCAGCTTGTTCACTGTGGATGACCACTGCTTCGATGACTTGCGGTAAGCAGCAAGTATCTGATCCATCTATGCATACAAATTTTGATAAATAAATGTTAGTAGTTATATAGCAGAACAACTCTTCCGGTCTTGTGAAATACTTTCTCCGCCATTTCTCTTATGTATTGTTTAAAATAATGCACACAGATAATAGTTAATCATATACTATTTCCATGGTAAAGCATTTGATCCATCAATCATAAATTGTTGGTCCATAATGGTAAGTTCATTTATGAGATAAACTCAATGTAAACACTCTTTATTGCTTTCAGCGATATATATCCCATGGTATTGCTTTTTACAATCATAAGGATTGAAATTTGACATGGTGCAAATGGATAATTATGCTTTGTATCCCATAGTTCTTGAAGTACAAAAATATACTTGCACTCTAATTCAAATTTTCATAATAGACTAATAAAATCCTGTTTTCATATCCCTAATATGTAACAGTAACACTATAACAATTAGGACTATGGGAAAAATGAGAATTTGGCTTACCACATTACCACATGAAGAATGCATCGAAACAAGGGCTATTTCCAGGACATACAAATCAACAGCTTTGTCTTCTGGTAGAGTTGAAGTAAAGCTCAAACCAAAGTCAATAAGAACCTAGACAAAATACACATCACAACTATAACAGTTAATGATATTTCTCATGTAACCTAAGTGTATTAAATATTAAACGACCTAAGAAATGAATGAGCTCACCAATTGATCAGTATCATTCTTTAGTAACATGTTTGATGTTGTTAAATCACCATGAACAAGACCACCATCATGTAACTTTGCAATTACATCACCAATTTGGGATGCAATTTTGCCTAGGCGCTCTTCATTGACACCACATGATCCGAATTCAAGAAATACATCTTTGACTGAAGGTCCGTCAACAAATTCAAATGTTAAAGTGTGCAACACAGGATCCACAGCATACAACACAGGGGTACAAACCCCAAGTCGCCTTGCCTTGGTTGTGCACCTCGCCTCCTGCTCCAACAATTGATTGGCAGAACAAAGCATTCAATACATCAAATGAGACGCAGGTATAATAATAATAATAATAACAACAACAACAACAACAACAATTGTTTGAGTTTATCTATCGACATAAGCATATTTTTTTTGAACAGCAAAATTATATTAATAAGACTAAACCAAAAGCACAATACATGCCATGGGGAGAAAGAAACCAAAACAATCTTTCAAAACAATACACCGAATCCTAAGACCACTCGTATAACGAACAACAAACTATCTTCAATCTGCTCAAACCCCATCTCCAAGACAATACTTTTATATCATCAATTTAAGCCTCAACATCAATAACTCCGTTTGTAAAAATAGCTTCATTTCGAGCTTTCCAAATCATCCACAGTTGTATCCCAAATCAATCTAAATCTCTTCCCATGGCATGTGCATAAACTATTTGCAACTTATTCCCATAAGCTCTCTTGGATAGCTTACGGAAATAGCTTATAACTTATATCAAATAGTTTGACCTAATTTTATCTTTCGTTATAAAAATAGCTTATACATTGACACTTATGTGATAGCAATAGCACTAAAGCTATAAACACTTAATTAAGTTATTTATCCAAACAAGGCCTAACTTCATACATGATACATAAAATCCGCCATATATAATCAAAATTCCAGGGATTCGGATCAAGAATCATGTTATTCCTCCACCGCCATATACACCATATCGCAACAGCAAAAAGGATAGCATGTTCACCGGTTATCTGCGACACCAACCAATGCTGATAATTGGTCTGCCTGAAATGCAACCAAGACCACGCACCCAATTTGTCCCATACTTGCTTAGAAAACCTACAGTCCCTGAGGCAATGCATAATGTCTTCATTGTGCACTTGACATCTTGTGCAAATAGCTTATAACTTATATCAAATAGTTTGACCTAATTTTATCTTTCGTTATAAAAATAGCTTATACATTGACACTTATGTGATAGCCGTAGCACTAAAGCTATAAGCAGTTAATTAAGTTATCTATCCAAACAAGGCCTAACTTCATAAAATAAAAAAAATGAAACTTTTATATAAATAAATATAAGCATACCGCATTTAAGCGCTTGAGTGTCAATTTAGAATCCAAAGTTGGATGCCTGTACTTCTTTGAGAACCGCTCCTTGACAACGGACCTTTTTCCCACAAAATCTGTCTCAAAAACCCTCTACAACTTACCAATAAAAAAAAAATCATAAGCTTCATTGTCAATAAGAAAATATTCAAACTTTAAAAAGGCCATGAATCATAATATCAATAACAAGGAAAAAAAAATTGAAATTCTGAATAATGGGTATGTGGTATTTGATTGAAGAAATGAAAAGAGTGATTATAACTTACAACTTCAGCTCCTTGCTTGATGAGAACGAGAGAGTTATCTCTTGACTCAGTTTCAGTCCCCATAAGATAAAATCCTTTAATTGAACCCTTCAATGGAAACAAAAAAACAGTTAGAAAATTTAGTGAAAGAAAATTCTTAAAAAATGAAAAAGGAAAATGTGGACGGAGAGGGAAAGAGAGATTGCAAAAGAGATACGAGTAGTTAAGGTTGCAATTTGTGGAGTTCGAAATCGCAAGAGAATATGATTTAAGTTTTTATATTTCACTCAAAGTTTTTATAACTTGGGATTAACTTGGGATTTAAGTTTTTATATTTCACTCAAAGTTTTTGGATTTAATTCTTCCAATGTAATATTTTTTTTTGATTTTGGTCCCTCTCCGTTATTATTCCGGCCTTGATTTCTATATTGCGTATGCCACGTTATTATGGACATGTGGCAAAATGTTTGTCACTTGGATAGAAATAGACGGCATGGACCAAAATCAAAACGTTTTGGTTGATATAAAGATTATTTTAGAATAAAATTATATAAATGGGCTAAAACTAAAATTTAGTGTACATACCTGAACTAAAAGTATGTTTAAGCCTAATTTTAGACAATGCCTTTGGAGAATGCTAAACATAGTGGAGGAGTTTCGCGAATGCTGAATAGTGTTAAAGGACCGTCCCTACTAAAAACATATGTTTAATAGTTAAATGCACAATTTTTTGAGAGGATTTTTTTTTTGTCAGATTGTCTACTGACTAAAATTTCACAATAATTAGGAGAGTTGTCAAATTTCGAATTTCGGTCCCTATATTTTACGTGCAATGTTCCTATTAACCAAATTAAACTCATAGAAACTTGGAGAAAAATAATTATTAAATTGTTTGTAGGGCACATGTTAGTTTTTGCTTTAATTTAACTAAAAAAATGATTTTTTTGGTACAAAAGTAAATGGTTTAAAAGATTTTTGGTCTCTGTATGTTTGCGAATTTTAGGTTTTAGTTCTTATATCTTGTTTTGTGCAAATAAGTTCTTGACTATACAAAATATGTTGATTTTAGTCTCTAACGTCAAAATCCACAGAAAAATCTACACAAAATTTACAAATTTTCTTGCAGATTTTGACTTCATAGATTACAATTCAGCAAATTTTATACAATAAAAAACTTGTTTGCAACAAAATAAAATACAAAGATTAAAATAAAAAATTTGTGAATATACATAGACCAAGAAATTGATTTAAGAGTACATGGAGATAAAGGAAAATTGCTCTTTTGCCCCCCCCTCATTTCTTTAAAACCCCCCTAAAACTCCAAAATGCCCTTTATAATTGGGCGAAGAAAGCAGTTCGGGACATACGTCCCGAACTAAGGTTCGTGACATACGTCCCGAATCATGGGCGCTGAGCAAGACTTACACTCCCATGGCGCGCGTGCTGTGGTTCGTGACCTATACACCGAACTGGAGTTCGTGGTCTACGTCCCGAACTGACCCCTGGCGCCCCCCCATGACACTTAATTCGTGAGCTATCTCACGAAGCCCAGTTCGGTTTATAAGACCCGAATTGGGGTTATATTTGACAGAACAGAATTAAAACCCCCCACTCCCTTTTATGTTCTAAACCGTTCCAAACCACCCCACTCCCTTTTTTCATCCTTTTTTTCACCAAATCCATAGAGAAACGTCCTACTCTTCAACTACTAACACCATATTTTCGCCCTATTTCTCACTATCAAGTAAGTTTCTATCAATTTTAAGTTTTTATTTGATTTTCATAGGTTTAGAAATGTTAGGGTTTGTTTAGGTTTTGAAACGTCCTAAGTTTTGATTTGATGTAGTGTTGTTAGTTGTTTATGAATTTGTGTTTGAATGGGTTTGATTGAGTTTGAATGTAGTGATGTTACTTTGTGTTTGAATGGGTTTAATTGAGTTTGAATGTAGGTGACGAAAATTGTGTTTGAATGGGTTTGATTGGGTTTGAATGTAGTGATGTTAAATTGTGTTTGAATGGGTTTGATTGGGTTTGAATGTAGTGATGTTAATTTGTGTTTGTTGCATTGTGTTGTGAATTAGTTTGGTTGGGTTGAACATGTTACTATGAATGTGGGTTTTGATTGATATTACTATGAATGAGATTGAATTGGTTGAATTTGTTGGTTGATTGAGTTTGATTATGAGTAGTACATAAATTGTTGTTGTTTGTTGTTTTTGTATAGATATGGAGCAAAATACTGTTACCGGAACCGGTAGATGATCGACGATTTGTGTATCAATAAATATTTTATAATTGCAAGTGCACAGTTTCGTCGTTGAGTTTTAAAAGATATCGAACCACAGAGACCAACAGTCGAACTACCGTATTTCTGTTGTCACGGTGTAAATCTAAGGCTAATAGATGTTTTAGAATTGTTTTGAATTTTAAAAGAAAATTTAAAATTAAAGAATTAAATTAATTAAAGCGGATATCGGTATGTAACTTAATTAACCTTCGGGAATTTAATAAATTAATAGCGTGCGAAAAAAGAGTTTTTTTTTCAGAAGAACTTTCTTAATTCAAAGGTTTAAACCTCACACTCTCGTTTTGTTGATAAAAACCATACTTTCTAAGCTAGGAGTTTTACTGTCACTTTTCTACCACCTTAACTTCGAAAGTATATTTTGAAAATCAATTAGTTCTAATTAATCCTAACATGGCTCTCGCTCGTTCAAAGATTAATATCAAATTCCTACTATCTAGTTAAAACCTCAAACTCTCGCTCTATTGATTTTAACCTTAATCGCTTTATATTACTCTCGTTCAAAAGCTTAGGAGTTTTAAAATCAGGAATTCGAATCAGAAAAATAGTTTAGAAAGTGCGCGCTAAATCATTATTAAATTCCCTTCGGAGAATTAATTCACATACCGATATCTAGAAATTTAGCTAGACATGACAAAGCAAATAAATAAATAAAAACAGAAAATTAAATAAAGCATAAATAAATAATTAAATAAAGACATTAAAAAGAACCTGAAATAAAATTCTGAAATAACTGGAATTAAAGTTGACGAAAATAACCGGTACAGAATTCTTAACAGGAAAGTGAAAACAGAACTGAAAACGGATTCCCGGTGTGGAAATACCGTTACAGTTACTGTAACAAGAAACTAAAACTGACTGAAAAGTAAAGAAAATAAGACGTGATCTGTTCTGAGATTTGAGCTTCTATTTATATGGGATTTTTGCTGGTTACGATCCACAAAAATAGGAGATGATAAGCTCCCTTTTGATTTTATCCAATATCCATCCGATTAGGAACAGAAACGGATCAGACGAATGCCTCTCCCCCACGTCACGTGAAATTCAGTTTCACTGGGCTTCTCATTTGGTGGCGCTCGCCACCCATTCTGTGGCGCTCGCCACTGTGGGCTTGCACTGGGTGGCGCTCGCCACCCTCCTGTGGCGCTCGCCACTTTGTGATTTTGGGCATGTGCTCATTTTTGCTGTGCTCCTTTGTGGGCTGCGCGAATTTGGGTTTTGCACCCTCTTTTTGCTCCGTTTTTGACACTTTTTGCTCAATTCTCTTCTCCGACCTATTTTATTCGACAAAAGTGAAAACATATCAAATACTAACATAAAAAGACATAAATGAAATAAATACATATGCAAATGCAACTAAAATTCACCTAAATTAAGCTAAAAATACGATATGATTTCGTGTCATCAGTAGACACGGCCGCCCAAGCAGGGCCCATGTATCTGGCCGTTCAAAGGTTGTTCATAAAAGACGCCCGCGTCATACGACTATTGATGGCGAGGGTACTTCATCCTCTGCTTCACGTAGGAGACCCTCACGGGAGGAACCTCGTTCTGAAGATGAAGGATCTGAACATGAACATAATGAAAATTTCACAAGTTCCATATTGCTGCTCACACAACATTACTATAGGTTTTTGGTAGTAGCTAGCAACAATGTGGCCCATATCAGGGAAGGTAAACCAATACTTTACGTCACAAGTACCACGCTTTGGAATGGCTGTAGGTGGTGTTAGAGCTTCCAATATTTCATCATAGCGCTCCCTACCACCGTACAGTGTGACATATGCAGCTCGGTGTTGATTTAACTCCCTTATCATGTCAAACTCTATCAAAATAAATTGGGTTTCAATTTTACCCATGTCCACCGCAATCGAGCAATATCCACAGTATCCGTCTCCCTTGACGTCAATTATCTCATCAACCCACTCGTGCATAAAAAGAGGAATCGATCCAATGTGAGGAAACTTATTACGCAAGGGTTGTGTAGAACCTCTTCTCGGCTTAGGCTTCGATACTGATGCTTGACTTTCCGGAATAGGCTTCGATTGTGATGTTTGAGTATCCGGAAAGAGCTTATCGACATGTTCCCAATATGAAGGGTCGCGTGTGGTGGAATTTGCCTTCTTCTTTTTCTTTGTACCAGTTGACTTAGCAGCACTTGATTTAACACGTTTTGATTTAACTTCTGGTACTGACACGAGTGTGGTCTTTGGCCATGCAAATTGACGCAGCCCTTTTTTGATTTGAGCTCTCATGGTCGAGTCTGCTGCTCTTAACCGTGCCTACAAAATTAAATTTACTGTTAAACACATGATTTTTAATCCCAATGAAACATTAACAGCTTATAATATAATTTACATTACACTAACCTGAATAGCTTTCCACTCTTCTATACACATCCAATCGTCTTCAACCTCACCAACTTCACCCTCGTCAAAAACCAACTTCTTCCAAAGATCATCCACGTCATCAAGTGTAATAGGAAGGTTGTCGTTAATCTTTTTAGCAATGAAACATGCACAAGGCAACCCAAATGTTGATCTCAACACACAACCGCAGTTTTAGCTCTCCATACCAACCTCCTCAACCTCAGCAGCTTCCTTGTAAATGAATTTCAATGCTTTTCTAGAAATCTTACACACCAATTGCTCATACAATATAGACCCCGCATGTCTGTGTTCAGCAACAGACAAGCTCTTACCAAAACTGGCTTGTATCTCAGTGAATTGCCCAATCAACGATTTATCACAGCATTGCCATAACTTCACGAAATCAATCTTGCTGTTTGGTAGGCTTGCCTTCAATCTACCATGTGCAGATTCAACTCTATTTGACGTAGTGTTACCCAGATGCATAATGCGGTCAGTCCACGCATACACAAGCCTCTCTTTATCAGTTTTTAAAACAGTATTTTGAACATATTCCAGAAACTTGGGCCACTGCGCACATATCTTGCTGAACTCACCAACAGCCTCCAAATATTCCTCTTCAGTAGATGAATAAACAACGGTGTCAAAAGCTTTCATTACCCTTTTTCACAACATCGGTCGCCTTCACCTCCTTGGTTTCCCGTACTTTGCACAATATATTTGCTTTAGCTTTAACATTCTTTCTAACGTGTAATGTACAAACCAACGGTTTTGACTTTGGAAAAACAACAACATTAGAATTCATCAGTGCAGTACACCTGTCAGTCACAATGACGCTCGATGACATGTCTTTGCTCCTCAAAAGACCACGACAAGCTTCAAGCGCCCAAGTAAAATTATTTCTTTTTTCATTGCTGAGCAGAGCAAAACAAACCGTATATGTCTTCATAGTCGAAGTGACACCGACTATTTGAAACAACGACATTTTGTACCGGTTTGTTTTGTAAGTACAGTCCATCACCAAAACTGACGGAAATGAGTTGAACAGTTTTACAGATTTGGGATGTGCGAAGAATATGTCCTGAATACACGAAGTCTCGCCAACCGTCCTGTATTGGTAAACATAATTTTTACCTTCCAAACATTTGATCAGATGTTGCATCTCCGTCATTGAACCCCTAATGGTAACCTTTGATCTGTAACGCGCGTTGTATACTTGCTTGATTTCTGTTGCATTTTGAGGATCTCTCTCTTTCAAAGTGGACATAATATTTCTTGGCGTGACCAAATTCATTGTCAGTTCATCGACTAATTCTTTCTCAGCCTGTTTCAAGCGCCCCGCAAGCAAATGACCCTCCAAAGCAACATCCAAGACATGGTTGTGTTTACCTCTCACAACCGATAGACTCCATTCTTTTGTTGCGCGATAATATCCACGGAGCCTAAAGGGACATCCACATTTCCTCGTGCCAAGCCCTTCCAACTTTGTCTTCTTCTTTGTGGGCTTGTACGTACCATCCCTTTCACAATCCAATACAAAAAACTTCTTTCTTCGATCTGAACCGTAGTCCGACTTAACAATCGCAACAGAAAACTTCAATTTCTCGGCTACAGACCTAACCCAGCCAATCAACTCATCCCGATCAGCGTATGTTTTATCTGTCTGAAAATGAGCGGTTGTATCGATTTCTATCGACTCTTCTCTCGGTGCAGCCGGTGCTTCAACTACTAGCACATCCTCTATCGGTGCAGCCGGTGCTTCAGCTTTATCAACCATAGAAAAATTCAAGACTGCAAACAAATACAACAACATAACAAATTTAATAAACTTAAAAAAAATGGCCAAGTGCATCATATCATATTTATCATTCTCTCTACCACACATATTGATCATCATATCAAGTGCATCCAAGTGCATCAATAATTAAAAAATCAAATTCATATGAATCAACAGACTATAGCACAAAACATTAAAATTTTCATGCAGGCTGGGCAGCACTTCGTGACTTACAACCCGAACCATAGCACACCCATATCAAACAACACAAATTATGCCCAGGCAGGCGCGCGCATATGGGCACCAGTTCGTCACGTATAACCCGAACATGTTCGTGAGCTAGGTCACGAAAAAAACCAGAGTCACCTCTGACATGACATGACAGCTAAAAAATCATACAACAACAACAAAAAATAATCGATTCAAAGTAGACATTACCTTATGTAAACGCTTTAATGATTGTTTGTTGCTCTAACAACATCACCAATGATGATTTGTGAATCCAAGCTCCAAAATCGCCCAAGAGAGTAAAGAGATTGCGTGATAGAGTAGTGAGGAAGGAAGAAAAAGTGAGCTGGGGGTTGTTAGTATATAAGGAGATATTTCGTGAGCTATAACCCGAATTGGGGTTCGGGGAATAGCTCACGAATAAAGTTGGGGGTGTCAGGAAAATTGAACAACTTCGTGATGTATTCTCCGAACCCCAGTTCGGGTTATACGTCACGAAGTTCACACGTTGGGGGTTAAATTTGAAACATTTCGTGACGTAACGGGTTATAGATCACGAATTTGCATTTATGAGAGTAAAAATAGTAGTTAGGGGGTGAAAAAGAAATTTGGGGGGGCGATTGAACAAAATTCGAGATAAAGGGATGAATTGTTGTATGGGAGCAGCAGAAATAATCAAATAAATAAATTGATTTAAGATATACTACTGTAATCAAATCTAAACCGTCCAATCATTAAAAATTAAATTAAATCCCACGCTACATATCATTCCTCACCGTTCCGATCAAAGTCCCAAATTTCTCGATCTCTCTCGATAACACATTTACCCCTTTCTTCAATCCATCACTTCAACACTTTCACCGCAAACACAACTCAAACCGAATCAAAAAATCTCACACCTTTCATTTCTCCGATGGGCGAGATTAAGATCGACGACATGCCGTTACCGGCGCTGTTCGAACAAGCAAGGAAGATCCACGCAACCGCCACAGAATATGGTGCTGATCAGGTACGTTTCCGTGTCTTCGTTCTCTTTTTGTTTCTGTGTTTGATAATTGAGTTTAGTTTTTTGATTCGGTGTAATTTGTTCAGGAGCTTGTAAAAAAGGGATGCGAAACCCTAATTAAATGCGAAGATATGATCAATAAGTTAGGTTTGTTCTCTGCTAATGAAACCAAAGAGGATATTACCACAACCGATCTCAAGTATATTCTGGTAATTGTTCTTCTGTTTCTATCTATTTCTTATAGAATAAAGTGTTCAAATGCATCCGGAGGAGGTTCTTTAACTTTTGCATTTATAACAGATAGGTCCTTTAAGTTTTTTAGGTAACAAATAGGTTCTTTTAAAATTTTAATTTATTGCACTGTTACCCTTCCAGACTCTGTTGCGAAAGCGCTAAAATAACCATTAACTTGCATTGAAAGCTACTTCCTGTTATTTGTAAGGTAAAACACAGTGTTCACTACCACCTCACTGAGTTACTTCAAAGTTTTATGATGGATAATAACTTGGAGGGTAACAATGCAATAAATTAGAAAACTTAAATGACCTATTTGTCACAAAGGTAAAACTTATAGAGCTCTAGATGCATTTGGTCTAGAATAAACAGATATATGTTATTATAGCTAGAATTGATATCAGATGCTTAATTATTTTAGTTCAACATAAAACTGATATAAGTAATTGAGTACATGATTTCAAGAGTCTTGGGAGAATGTAATACTGATTTTACACCGGGACATATAAGTGCTACTACCGTGTTCTTCCTTGCTTTTCTCATGAGTAGAGCATACCGCCCCTTTTGGAGGTTTCATAAAAAATTACATTTATCCCGGTCTTCTTGGTTACAAGTCTAATTTCAAACACAGGAATCACCAAGAATTGTAATAATGTCAATTAGTATTAAGATCACTTCAAGAATATGTAGTAATATACAGCATTTTTTCGTAACTTTTCAATGCTGTGGGTTGTTGCACGGTGACAAATGTGAGCTGAATTGTACCACACTTCCTCGAAGCCTAGACCCTTAATGTGCAACACACCTAACCTTACTATGGTGACCGACCATTGTTTTGCGCGATCCCAGGCGCTAATCACATATTTAGGTCTTGGTGTTAAGACTTAAGATCTCTTCTAGAATATGTAATAAGGACGGGTTCCAAAACATAGTTCTGTATTATAATAAATGTCAGCTGTTGCTAGATTGATACGACAAAATGATTCTGAATAGGAAACAAAAGGAAACGAGTCTATTATTATTACGCAAAAATGTTTTCTGTATTGTTTACTCTTTCGTAATGGATTCTTTCTTTTATAAAGTTTGAGCGAGAGAGATAAAGTAATTGGGTATAGATAAGTTACAGTACATTGGAAATATAACAACCTCAATTGGTTCACAAATAACTTCACCGAGCTTACTTTATTTTTTATATTTATTCCCCTTTGTTTTGATTCTTTAGAGTTTAGACTCTCCAATTGGTTCCTCTTTTGAATCACCTTGAGAAGAAAATTTGTTTGAAGGGGAGGGAGAGACAAAAAATGAAGCTCAAACACACAAAAATGGGATTCCCCCCAGAAAATTTTTATCTACCAATAAAGCTTCTGATGCTCTTAAGGAACAATCCTAACACATAATACAATCATAGTTATTATGCTAATAAGCTAAATCTCCTCCCATGTTAAGAACGTGATCAATTTCCCTCTCATTATTCACATAGCTGAAAATAACATGTCATAATGAAATAATTTTTTTGGCAAATCATGTTAATATGGAAGTGCTCATAATTTAACATATAGACTTGTGATTAAGAAGCATGCACAGGTAAAAACTTCATATAAATCAAAGGGTATAAGCTACAAGCCTACAACAAATCATAAAATGAATGTCTTATAATCAGAGACCAGTTGACCCTGTACTTCCATACCAAAAGCAGAGAAAATCAACATATATTAAATCAAGAGGTCAAGGATGTTTGAATTGAGACTTATAAGTATGGTTGGTTTAAGTAAATGTCCTACGGAGTTGTGCAAAGGCCAATGTTTTGATGGACTTTAAGGGCATGAAAACCTATATAAGTGGAACTATTAAAAAAACTGATGAAGGTATGTGAACCACCGATTAATAGCATTGATGAAGGTATGAGTAGTACCTAGGCCTTGCTCCCTGCAAAATTGTAATGGCAATGCCTAACTCTTGTGCAGTTGTTGTTACCGGCACACTTTAGGGTATCCTTTAACCGTTGATTAATATTATAAATGTTGAACAAATAGTGGAAAGCAACAGTTACAAAAATGGAATTAAATGAAACATGACAACTTGTCTGTTTCTAATATTATCGAAGTATTTTTCCTCAAATTGTAGAGAGGCTGTATTGCTCAAGGATAAAATGTGGATTGATCATTCCAATATAAAGTATTGTGCTTGCATTAGCCAGTAGAGAATACACAAATGTAATATAAAAGGAAAAGGATCCAACCGATATTATGAAAACTGCAACTGAGTGAAATTTCCATAGCTTTAAAAATGCAGGAATAATCTTAATATAATAGGGACGGCAACAGACTAAGAAAGAAGCGACATGGAGAAATTCAAAATCAGGAGGCGAAAAAGGGGCGCGTACATGAGTGTGGAAGGTTGGGAAACGAGTGAACCTTGGAAAAATTGATATATTGTTTCCAACTAGTCATACCTAGACATCACTTAAAAGGAATGTGTCCAACAACTAGTACTGTTAAATTAGTATTTATGCATAAAGGCTATCATGAGCATGCAGCCCTTTTACATGAATATCCTAATGCATATTAATGTGGTAAAGCTTGACAAATGCATTATGTTGTTTCATCTATTACCTTCCAAGTACAGAGTATTGAAGATAACTGATGAATTAATGTTTCTCTATTTATAATTTTTTTGTTATAATTCCCTCAGGTGCCCTATTATCTTGCTGAGTTGACCGAAAAAATAGCACAGGATGACAGGATAAAGATTCTAAAGGCCTCCCAGGCAAAACTGAAGGTGAGCGGTGATCAGTAGAAAGGAAACACCAACATGTCCCCAACAACCAATTCAACATGATATGCACAATTCTGGTTAATCATTGTTCTTTTTTTGACGCTTACTGAAAAAACTTCTTTTTAGGAATTTATCTCATTTTGTGAGGCAATGGAACTGGTCCCAAAAGAGGAGTTGGAATCTTATATGCAAGGGGTACCAAAAGCTGTTGCTGATCAGAGGGCCAGAAAGGTTTTATTTTTTCTTTTGCGATGCTATGATTTGATTTTTAATATATTCAATTCATTGTATGTTTGTATGTTTTTTCTTTTTCTTCTTCCAATTATTCCCTTGATATGAAAATTGAACTAGCAAATTTGAATGATGAGCATCATAAATGCTCACAATTAATTTATCTAATAACTTTGCATCTGTTATGCAGATAGCTAGATTTAAACGACTGAAAGCTGCAGAATCAAAGTTACTGGAAATAAAAGAGCGGAAGGAACGTCGTGGGCGTTCTACCAAAGCAGCTGCCTTGTCCACCCCTGTTGAGGCAGGAGAGGAAGAACTATTGGATGATGATGGAGAAGAAGAAAGAGAGGTTTGTATTTTAATCTGAATAGCTGATACTTATTTCAGCTCAGTGCTGCTAAACTCCATTACTGCTACTTTATTTAGGGGGGTTTTGCTGTGTGGTTGCTTCCCTTCCCTGAAAATCTGTTTTTGCCTGGTAGATTTACACACCACTAGATGGGCATAAAAATAGGTTTGTGGGACCTATAGTGGTCCTATATATTGTCTTAATAGCTTGTAATTTATGAAATGGACTCTGACGATTTCACACTTCCAAAACATATCTATATGTATAAACAAAAACTGGTCATTATTCACTTATTTTTCTTCTCTTTTTCAGGCTTGGAATACTAGCATATCTTTGGCGATCTGTAAGGTTGGTTCATACTTATGCAACATTTCCACTTGTTGAAACTTCTATTTCCATTGTTCTCATGGTTGTCTTTATATGTTCAGGCATTTGATCTTTTGGAAATGATTAAGAAAGAGGAAGAGATGCTTTCGGCTGTAAAGGATAGACAATCCAAGGTAGTAAATGCTTAGTATCCTTACTGAAGCACTTATTGCCCCACTATTTTATATTGCCATTATTATGGCAGAGATCTTTATGGAATGTTGTTGAGTACAAAGTTAACGCTTAATTTAAAGAACTGTTATAACTTGTCATAAGTTGACATATTTTTTACTTTTACATTTCACGTTTTAGAAGCTAATTCTAGAAAATCAGGCTTTGCAGCATAATTGTGATGTAAATCTATGAGACATGTTCTGTTTTAAAGATGAATGGGAAATTATACTTCTCTGCAGGATTAAATCTGGTTTTATTCATTATTTCCTGCAATTATGCCATGTTTTAGGATGGGGATCAGGAGTTCTCTAGGGATGTTATGGATGAACGTGCCAAAAAAGCAGAAGCTTGGCATCGCAATGCTGCAGTTCGCGCACAATATACTAAGCCATCTCCACCAATTACATGTGCTACCTTCGCTCAAGATGTTCTGGAAGGAAGAGCACAAGCCTCACAAGCACATGATCACAAACACCAACCGCTAATATTTGGGCCACAAAGTCTTGTGAATGGAAGTTTTACAAATGAGAGAGAAAGAATGGCAGCTCAGGTCTTCCAACCCAGTCATAGGTACATATTTATCCCCTTTATCAATAAATTGCACATTTTTATAGCTAATGAAAGGCTTTGGAATAGGGAAGTAAATAAAGTTGTTTGAACATACTATATGCCTGAAATAGTTCCTTGCAGTTCTGTTGTTCTATTACCTAGGAAAGATAGAAGATCAGTAGTAATATGATTCCATTTTTTTGAGATGCTAAGTTGAATATTTTGTTGAAGGATGCCGACTATGAGCATTGAGGAAGCAGGACTTAAAGAAATGGAAATAATGAATACATGGCAAGAGAACACTGCCAAATTCATAGAGGAAGCCAATTCATCTTGGCATAATGATAGGAAGTTAAAGCCAGGTGAAGAGGAGGATGAAGATGATGATGATGCACAGGATCGAGCTAGAGCTTTGGATGATTGGAAGGATGATAATCCACGGGGTGCAGGAAATTCAAAGCTTACCCCTTGTGGCTAATTGAATATATTCTTCCCAGGTTGAAGAACAATTAGCTGGGGATAAATCTATGTTTGTCACGAAATCTCTTTATTTATAGTTGATTAGCTCCTAGTATGTTTTAATGATTATGTATACCTGAATATTTATCCAACTATATGTGTATATTTTGAGTGCGGCGTAGGGTTCTACTTCATGTCAGCTCCTATTATTCTATGTTTTCCACCTTCACAAGAATTTATAGAAATCGTTTGTTTAATTTGCCGCTATTATTCTATGTTTTCCACACTAGAATTTATAGAACTCGTTTGTTTACTTTGCCGATTAGCTCTCGAACCAGTTTAACAAAGAAGTGAGATTTCCTCTAAAAATAAAAATGATGCCTAATAATGCAACAGAACTTTTTTTCCCTCTAGATAGTAATTGCAATATTTTGAAATTGTTTTACTATAGTCTTGTGATTACACAGTTGAGTTTCTCCCTGAATTTCACTTTAGGGTCATAACATCTTACCCATTTTATCTAAAGTCATTAGAAATAAAAGTCCCCATTATTCAAAATTACAAGAGGGTTATACTTACATGCAAATTGCAAAAAATCTGGTCAGTCACCATCAGAACAATTAACAAGAGCAAAAATTTATCCTCGATATTGATTGGGTGTAGTCAATACCCTTAATTGCACGTAGTTACTGAAATAGGGATCATTCGATTGAGATTAGACGCTGTAGATTTTTAGATCAGATTAATTATATTTAAAGAATTCAAAACTGCATTAAAATATACGTCATTTGATTTTGATTGGACAATTGCGATCGTTTGACTGCAGCTTGAATGCATCAAAAGTGAATGTACTCAATCCATTTCCATCTATATCCCACACATAAACAAATGAATATTAGAATAGGTGGGATCAAGCCATACTTAAATAAATCTGGTCTATTTAAAAACTTTAAGTTATAAGTATGGCCTATTTCATGTCACAAGTTAATTTAGGTCTTGTCAAATCTTTTGTTAGATTTTTTTAAGTTTGTTTTGACTACTTTATTAATGCAAAATGTCTATCGCATTTGCTATTGACTATTGGTGAATGAGATATTTTCTTCCAATCATTTATTTTATCTACAAAATTTTGAACCATACCAATTTAATAGCATTAACGAATTTCTCGAAGATTAGGTTCAACTTGTTAACCTATCACAATGCATCAGCACACGAATTTGCCTCGCCACTACTTCTCAATCAAGATCAATGAATTTTCTAATCCGTTACATAAGAGATTTCCCAACAATGTTATTCCTCTTACTAGTAGTTAAATTCCGCACATCTTGCATGCTTGAGACCCTCAAAAACACCCCAAAGTTCCGTCAAATAAGCATTACCATATTCTATAAAATTTGCAAACCCCAACCACTCACCACAACTACCCTTAATAACTCTACCATATTCTATAGGGGTTGGATCCATCCGTAGTCAATTTAAACCCCAACCATCCAATTATCCAAAGGAGGTATCCACTTCACTTGAACAATTCTCCTGCTTCAGTTTGGAAATTAATTTTTGGATAGTCTAAACTTTTTAAATGTAAAACTCTTAAAAACTCTCGTGTCCAAAAAGCTTTTAAAAAAGTACTTCATCCGTCCTAAAATATAAGAGAAAAAAAATATTTTTTTGTGTCAAAATATAAAAGAAAAAACACAACAATTTACTCCCTCCGTTCCTAAATAACTGTCGTTTAAGATATGTGTGCATTATTCGTATAATTTACTTTGACCATATATTTCTATCAATATATAATAGCAAATATATTAATATTAGGGAAATTCTATGGTACTTTTGCAAAAATCCATTGTATTGGTACTTAACCAATAAAAATGTACTATTTATCCAAGTCATCACTTATATTTTATATATTAATAATATAATATGAACCATGTCAAATTGTTATTGGTCAACATGTTTAGTGTACAGATACATGATAATTTCTCCATTGTACCGTAGCATTCTCCAATATATTAACATATAAGATGTTACTCTATTCAATTTGTCTTGATGAATATTTTTAAAATATATATTTTTATATTTTTTACCATACATAATTAAGGATATTAGTCGTCAAAAATATACATTGACATATGTACAGTGGTTACTGTGACAATTATTTAAGAACGGAGGAAGTATCTTTTTAAGAAAATTTTATTCTTTCTCTGTCTTTTTTTTCTTCTTCATAATCAATAAAATTTTACATCTTTCCATACAACTTTCTTCAAAGAAAATATTAAATAATATATTTCCAATTATTATATTTTACATTTTTTTAATAAGTGTGTTTTTAATTTTTTTTCCGCTTATAATATGCGACGGAGAGAATATCAATTAATCTAGTTTGATCCGACTATGTCAGCTAGACCTGCTGGACCTATTTTAATTATCAGTTTTTTTTTTGGCCTAACTATTTTCATAATTTTATTAGTTGTCACTCATAAAAATATAGTACTACTAATAAACAAATTAATTTTGAAAGTTTTGCCATCATTGTTGTAATAATTTCTGTCAAAAAATATCATTGTTTTGATAATGATGTTGGATGACCTCTCAATTAATTATTGAATAATGACTATATAATCAACAATATTTCAATGATTGTGTATAATTTTAAGATTTTTTATTATATTATACAAGTTTGAGAAGTTTTTCTTGTAAAAAAAGAAAGTTCGAGAAAATTTTATTTTATAAAAAAATAGTACGCTATTTTACGGCTGTTAGAAACAATTAAATTAAAATATGTTAAAGACGTAAAGTGAATTATTTTTTTTCAATTGAATTTTATCTTATACACAAGAGGTTAGGATTGAAATCATATATAATTCCTAATTAAATTATTTATCAATTTTATTTTTATATAGGAAAGGATGTTTAAGCTAAAATCTATAATACTCCTTTTTTTTTTGAAGAATTTGATGTTTAGTACTAGGCTTTATTATAATTGAGACTTAAGAAAGTCCCTCCTACTTGATACTACTAAATAGTAACCTTTTTTTGCTACATAACCCTAGCATTCATAATTTTGTATCATACTGTTGTATAGCTTTTCTTTAACATGGTAAGCTTTTATAGATCAACTCAAAAGAAAGTTAAACAGAAGCATATCCCTCAATATGCACTTAACACAATATATATTTTTGTTTCTCACCAAGTTATGTTTTCTAGCTAGTATGATATAATAGCATTGTTTGGGCATTAAAATTTGTAAATGAATATAGTACTTGTGAAGGGTGTTATGTGAAGAATTCCTAGGTATAATTTATTTATGGATAACATACGTGGTCCATAAGTTATTTAATTTGGTTGTTTGTATTGATTTTTGTTTTACAATCATGATAGGGACCAGTTTATCAAAATGGGTTAATCAAATTGCAAAGCAACCGGTACTTGTTCCCTCTTTGATACGTTTATATAAAAGGATAACAGAAAAATAGTATACTTTATGTCACTGCTATGCTATTCATGCACTTATTATGATTTAAATTGTTTTTGTTGTTGATGTAAACTTAGTCTTAAGTCTTTTTATTTTATTATTATTATTACAACAAAAGTGTCTTTTTGTGAATCTAATAATCAATATACAGGTAAGCAATACTAATTGTATTGAATATTTTATAACCAACTTGATTCAAGTTATTATGTATATATATTCTTTTGGTTCTTTAAATTTCTTTTCCTTTGTCAGAAATGGTGACAAGCTTCCTGGAATCAAGTGCTTTTGCTTGCTAAAATGGTTAAGAATTGAAGCAAAGAGAAAGGAGTGGGGAATTGGGAGTTGGTGGTGGTAGGAGGAGAAGAAAATAAAACAAATAAATAAAATATCAATGAATATAAATAAATAAAATAAAGGAACGAATCAGACGAGAATTTCGTAAGTACAACTTAGATGATAGTTGCAGACATATTATATATGTTGAGGCGCAAGTTTAAACTCATAATTCTCCACTTCTCAACGCTTAGTGTATGAGTTTTGCTCTAAACTTTTTAAAAAATAAAAACGAGTATAAACATTTAGATAGTCTGAGTGATAAATGACTCAAACATCTGAAATAAACGGTCTGAGTTCAATTTTGGCCAACGAATACCAATTTAAAAGAAGAAAATCCACTTTACATATCAAATAAGTTTTTCTACAGAGATTAGTCAGCGATTAAGAGCCGTTGATAGTTGACACTTTTACCTATGTTATTTCTTTGGTTACAACTTGTACCTATGTTATGATTATATATAAAATTAAAAAAAGGAAGAAGCATGTGGGGTTACTAGACATTAGGCAACAAGTCTTTCACTGAAAACCAGGAACCAAAAATTCACAATCATACCATCTTTCTTTCTAGTATTCACTACTATTAATAAACTATAGAGTATACAATGTGCAATCTCACACGTGTAAATGTAAACACCTATCTTTTTTCTGCATTTTTTCTTACTATTTATTTATAAAAGATACCAAATTTCACATCAGTTACATATCACTCTTTGCTGTTTGGTGTGACAGCTGAAGTTAACTTTGTTCATTGAAAAAATACTTTTTTCCTAATTCAACTAGCAGTTTCTTTTCCTGAAATTTCCATTTTTGTCCTTGGTTGTACATTGCATTAGGTAAAACATGTTAACTTCTTCAACAATGTTTGTAGTCACACAAAAAGCACTTATCAATTTTATGTTCCTCAATTATGAATCTTTTGTTCACAATTATTGATGAATCATTTGAGATCTAATAACCCTTTTGTCTTTTGAATCATGTGAGTTTGTTATATAATGTTGGGCTTATATAGTTATTGGAAATTTGGATTTGTATTCTAACTGTTTGGTTTTATGTTGCAGAGAGAAGAAATAAAAATCAAATCTTGTGGTAATGGGTGAGAAGGAGTTTTATGACAAGAGTGATGATGCTGATGGCATGTATCCTATGTATTTTGGTGTTTCTTGTGCATTTTTGGCTCTTCAAGTTCTTAGAAAACCACATGTTGAAGTTGAGAAAAATTTGAGTGGAATTGTTGAAACCATGCTTCATGGAAGTGCTCAGCTTTTGGGGTTGATTGTTTGGAAAGTTCAGAAGGAAGTGTTGAATGAGGGAGACCAAAAGCTGAGAATTGCTGAGATAGAAATCGAGAATCTGAAAAAGATAAGACATGAAGATGCAAAAGCAAATGAGAAAGTGGTGGGGATCTTTGCTGCACAAGAACAAAGCTGGTTTAGTGAAAGAAGGAAACTTCGCCAGCAAATCGGTGCTTTACTGAATGAGCTAAGAGTGTTTGAGAAGAAAAAGGATTCGGTAATCACTGAATTGAATGAGAAGTTGAAGGAAATGGAGGGTTTGGTTGAGTCAAAGGACAAGAAGATTGAAGAAGAGGAGAAGAAGAGAAAGGAGGTAGAAGAAAAAATGCAAAAAGCTGAAAGGGATGCAGAAGAATTGAGAGAATCTACGCGGCGTGAAGCTCAAGAGCATTCATCTGATCTCCGGAAACACAAAACTGCTTTCATTGAGCTTGTTTCCAATCAAAGACACCTCGAGGCTGAACTTGGTCGTGCCGTTAAGCATTTGGAAGCTACAAAACAAGAGCTTATTTCTGTCATGGAGAATAAAGAGGAGTCTGATTTGATGGTCCAGAAATTAAGTTTGGAGATTGGAAAATTTCACAAGGATTTGGAACAAAAAGATAAGATTTTGTCAGCAATGTTGAGGAAATCTAAACTAGATACAGCAGAAAAGCAAATGCTGTTGAAAGAGGTTAAGTTATCAAAGACTAGGAGGAAGCAAGCTGAGCAAGAAACAGAAAAATGGAGGGTAGTTTCAGAAGGAAAACATGACAGACATTCCCTTAAAAACATGTTGCTGAACTTTAGTTCTAGGATGGATGTTTTCCCTAGTGCTAGAGGTATGCAGCAGCAGCAGCATAGTTCTTCAACAGGTTCTTCACATATTTCATATGAACAAGAACAATTTTCACCCATTTCTGATCATTACTTGCCACAAAGAAATGAAGACTCATGTAAGATTTTTAAGTCCTACAAACTTTTGTCTCAATTTTATTTGTTGTTACTTGCTAGGCCTTCTTTGGATAAACAACTTAATTATATTAGTGTTTATGTATAAGTAGTTATAAGCTGTTTTCATAAGCTATCCTTGAGAGCTTATATAAAATAAGTTGAAAACAACTTATGGACATGAGCTACTGATGCCAGTGGATTAATTCAAATAAGTCAATCCAACCCAACTTTAATCTATGAAGTTCAATAGCTAGTTAGAGTATCAATTTGTTGTGCTGACCCTTTTGTATCCTATTTTGTCTCTAGCCATTCCGAATAATGCTAAGCGTTTGGAAGATTGGATGAGAGCCGAGACAGAAAGATATGCAACACTAATTGAACAGAGGCATCACATAGAGCTAGATGCTTTTGCTGATCAAATGAGGATCAAAGATGAGAAGTTAGAAGCATTTAGGTGGCAGTTGATGAGAACAGAATTAGAAACAAAGCAACTTCAGTCACACTTGGAGGGATTGATGAAAGATGTGACACAGCTGAGACATGACAAGATGAAATTGGAGAGCTTATTGTTGGAAAGAGAGGATGAAATAACTTCCATGAAAGATCAATTTGCATCAAAATTGAGGCCTTTAAACTCCTTTCGAAACAACTCAAATTTGTCTACACAATCTTCAGAACTAACTCAAGATCCTGTCTGGTCTAGAGTCAAAATTGTGAAGAGAAAACCAGGTGAAAAACAGCTAGAAATGACAGAAACTATGATCGAGGAAGTTTGTGAAAAGGAGGTACAGCAGCCCTTAAACCATGATCAGCTTGAAAATGCTAATTCACAAATTCAATCTCCAGAAAATAAGATTGAAGAAGAAAAGCATGTTTGTAAGGAGGATAATCCTACTCCTGTGCAGTATCGAAGTCCAAATCACATAGAAACTGATGCAGTATCGAAGACAGGATCTACTAGCAAGCCCTTTAATGATGCAAAACAATTCCAATGGAAGATGGATCTTCATGCTCTTGGAGTATCTTACAAGATCAAGAGGCTTAAGCAGCAACTAACTCTTATCGATAGGTTGACAGGAAAGCAAAACAATGATGAACATGTAGATATTAGCGAAGATATGAAGGCTTACATGTCCTTGACTACTTTGCTTAATAAACAAATTGGAAGATATCAATCCCTCCAAGAGAAGACCGACGATCTTTGCAAACGGATGGTAAGCATTGTCAATTGTATATATTTATGTGTTTTGTGTTCATGTGCAATCATATTTCGTCGTAATATTGTTTATAATATCATTTAATAAGATATCTGCTTGACTAAATTATAGTTTTATTTTGATGATATGATCCATTTGCAATATGCTAGAAACAATCTTTTATAGCCATGTGAATCTTTTTAGGCTTCCATTTAATGTTCATTTATAATATTGAAAAAATGGAGCAATATTGCATTAACTATAATATAAATTCTACTAGTGTCCAACTTCTCATTTGACATTGCAAAGTTGAGCATGAGTCAATAATTTGTTGCACATTATTTCAGCAAGAGAATGTCCTCTACGCAACTCGCGGAGAAATGAATAACGCAAGATCAAAGGAGAAAACATCAACACTAGAGCATTTTTTGGAGGAGACATTTCAATTACAAAGATACATTGTTGCAACCGGACAAAAATTGTTTGAAATTCAATCCAAAATCATTTCTGGATTTGTTGGAGTAGCAGAAGAGATGGAAAAAAGTGCTGGCATTGACATGAAACGATTTTCCGACAGTATAAGGAATCTATTCCATGAAGTTCAAAGAGGTTTAGAAGTTCGAACAGCTAGAATTATAGGTGACCTTGAAGGAACATTAGCTCGTGAAGGAATGATATGTTTGAGAAGGTAGCAATAATGGAACTTAGAAAGGGATCATATTAAATGCACTTTCTTCAAGTGTTTATTTGTCTATACTCTATAGTCAATATATAGTATATACTTGTCATTGCAATTAATAACATCAATTTGTAAATGTAAGTTATACAAGAAAAACAAAACTAAATACTGTTGAATAAGACTTGTTATATACACAAAGTCAACAATGTTAGAAGGTAGTTTGATTGGTTCTTTGTTGCCATGTTATCTAAGACACTTTGGAGAAGTGGTCCATGTTTGGATCCTTATTGCTTTTAAAAGAGATATTATGTTTTTTTAACAAGTAATAATAACAACACATATTTTGTCCAATCTTCAAGTCAAGATTTTGGTGGTAAAATATTATCCATTAATAATTTAAATATGAGAATTGTTAACGTGTGTCCTTAATGCACACATTAATATACTAAAGTTTAAAATTTAGTACTAAAAATTGTTCATTTCAATCTGATATTTGAGGTTTTTTAATGCATCTTTTCACGTTGTGTTTGATGCAGGAATGATTTAATTGGAGGACAATATGAATGAGTTATGATATTCCATTAAAATTTTATAACAATTCTTATAAAACTGATTTGCAATATAAAGATAAAGTTGTTAGATGAGTTTGCTTGATTCAACGGGTCAAATCATTTGAAAATTTCTCTCTCACCCCCCCCCCCCCCCACACACTTCTCTTTTCCACCCTAAACTACCATTTTTGTCTTTAGAAGTTAGAAATGAATTGGAGTTGTTTAGAAAAAGTTCGAATTCTAAAATCCGAATTGTATCCGAACACGTTGCAAATCATTCACAGTTTTATCCACAATTTTTTCACAACCCCCACAAAGTTTGGTTCGTAGTATCCGAACTTTATTTTCACATAAACTTCGAGGTTAATTTTGAATTTTAATGGAGAATTAGAAAAATCTAGGAGGGGGGAAGAGAAATTTTCAAATCATGCTAACCAACTTATTATTGGGCTTGAAATTATAAAGTCAAGCCGAGTCCAAACTCATACGGGTTGCATAGGGTAACATGCTAAAGAGCCCAAACTATTATAAATACTAGTAATAATTTTTGAAAATTAAAATTAGATGAATAGAAAGTATCCCAGATGATGTACCAAAAAAAAAGAAAGTACCCCGGATGTTGTAAGCAAAATAAAAATAAAATAAAGTACCAACCACACAATCAAGAGTTGCATGCAATAAAAAATGAGTAATTCTCAAAAAGTCAAGAGTTGCATCCAATTAATATATCGTAGATAGACGATGTGCGTTTAAAAATTCCTACTTCCGTTCCTTTTTACTTGTCGTTTTAGAAAAAAAAGATCAATGGAGAGTGTATTTTTGCACCTTATTTTCCTATTATGCCCTTCTTTTAAATATATCATTTTTAATTCAACAATAATTTCTTACTTTTTCACAAACATTATCTATTCCTACAAAAATTGTAACAAACTTTATTTAAAACCAAACAAAATTTGTATACAATAAAAAGATTATATTATTTTAACAAAAAAAAAATTATACAAAATTTAGTCAATAAAATATTATAGGAAAGAGGGTATAATAGACAAAATATAACCTAAGTTGTCAAAACGACAAGTAAAAAGGAACAAATATTTTTTTCTAAAACGACAAGTAAAAAGGAACGGAGGTAGTAAGAGTTAGGTTCTATTTTTATTTTTTTGACGAATGAGTTAGGTTCTATTTCTATAAGATAAAACATGTCATTTTTTTAAAAATTATTATAATATTAATACGAAGTTTCTACCATTAATAATAATAGTTAATCTCTGTCAAATAATTTATAGGACACAACATATAATCTTTATTATATACATTACGATAGTTCCACGGAGCTCTCTCGTGCATTCTCAAGAAAATTTGCTTATGTGTCATTCAATTAGAGCTTCTCTAAGATTTTTTTTATATTTTTTTAGATATTTTTTGTAGTGTAATTCAGTTGCATTCTTAGCATATTTTTTTTAGATTTTATTTTTTGGGAATAAATACGTTTGTAGTCTTTTTTTTAGATTTTTTTTGGGAATAAATACGTTTGCAGTCTCTATAAATATACAAAATTTTATTTTTAGTCCCTAAAGAAATTTTCAACAGGTTATGGTTCCTCAAATATTTCCTATCATGATTTTTGGTCCTTATTTATCATTTAACTCGAGTATATCCTTCAAAATTTTAAAAATTTTTTCGCTGACATGTTTAGTATATTATGGGGATCTCTATTACAAAAGATGAATTCTTCGACTTTTAGTCCCTATAAAATTTTCTATTTTCACTTTTGGTCCCTTCTTCCAAGTAAACTCATATGTATGATTCATATTTTTAAATAAAATTTTGCAGAAAAGTTTATAAAATTATATTAATCTCTCTCAAAAAAAATTAGAATTGTTTAACAAAATATGAATTTAATATGATTTTTTAAATTTTTTGTGGTTAAAAATTCATAATTAATTTATGTTTTGTTAAAAAATTCCAATTCTTTTATAGTGAGATTTTCATAATATTGTACAGATTTCTGCATATTTTTATTAAAAAAATACAAAGTTTACACATGAGTTGAATTAAAAATAGGGACTAAAAGTGGTGATTGAAAATTTTATAGGGACTAAAAATTGAAGAAATTTTTTTGAGGGACTAAAAACAAAATTTGATATATTTATAGGGACCAAAAACATATTAAACCCATTTTTTTTATTTTTTTTTTTAGATATTTTTTTAGGTTAAATATATTTTTGGTCCCTATAAATATATCAAATTTTGGATTTAGTCCTTATATTTTTAATTAAGTTGTGCACAAATGTGAAAAATATTATGATAATCTCTCCCTAAAAAAATTGGAATTTTTTAACAAAATATAAATTAAATATGAATTTAAACCACAAAAAATTTAAAAATTCATAATTAATTCCTATTTTGTTAAAAAATTCTAATTTTTTTTGGAGAGATCATTATAATTTTATAAACTTTTCTACAAATTTTTTATTCAAAAATATGAATTCTACTTATGAGTTTAATTATTTAAAATGAGGGACCAAAAGTGAAGATGAAAATTTTATAGGGACAAAAAGTTGAAGAAAATTTTTAGAGGGACTAAAACCAAAATTTGGAATATTTATATGGATCAATAACATATTTAACCCTAAAAAGATAAATGGTGAGAATAATTATAGGGACCAAAAATATATAACAATGTGGGAATTTTGTGATATATGTTTTTTTTGTAGATCGGAAAGATAAATTGCTCCCGCTAGAAATTGATCCCTGAACCTCTCCAACTCATACGTTCCTCAGCTCATACCACCTAAGTTATGTAACGGGGACAAAGTTTTGTGATATTAAGAATTATATTTTCTTTGTTTTTTTTTTGTTTTTAAATTTTACACGTGGATTACTATGAAACAAGTTCAAACAAAGTGGGACAACGATGGAAAAATATATCTTAATTTACACTGTATTTTATACAAATGTAGTTTGATGGGATTTAGATGAATAAATATACAATAAACATAGTAACATCACTATATGTGAAGGTTTTTTTTTTGACGTATAAATATACAATAAATATATGTATAATTATTTAAACAATTTAACTATATTTTCTAAATATTCATACCGTATATCAAACCACAATATATTCACATTACTTATACAAACAAATATTGTATATATTTGATTATAATAATATTTAATGTGCACTTTCAAAAAAAATAAATTAATATGCAAAAACAATGGAAAAGAAGTGATGCCAAGCACAACCACATTGTCAATTTTGGAAACACAATTTATCACAAAATATCATGGATACTATTTCATAATAGCATTGATTTATCATTTATGTGAGGTATCCACAATAAATTGTGCTCATACAGTTCATTTCCCGTGTGGCCCGCACCCAACTATCCATTATATTATGAATTTAATTTATTAATTTATACATACTGTTGGTATAAAACTATTTTACACATGTATCAGGTAATATATTGATACATAATATATTGTGTGCAAAAACATATTATTTATAAGCAACTATTTTCTACCGTTGTCCCCTTATTTCGATTCAAGAAGTTGTTCTTTGGATCTGGTGGGCTGAGCACTTTTGATTCGAGTTCAGAAGTTAGTGTATTTTGGCAACTCTTTGGGTCGGGTTGAGGGATCTCTGGTGGTATGAAAGCAGAAGAGTAGCTTCTAAGAATGAGATTAGAAGTATACCTCTTTTAGGTAGTGTAGGTTTTGGTTTTTTATGACGTTGTGCTTATATACGGGGCGCCATTGTTTTGTAACTTCTATTTTGCCGTTCTATGTTCGTCTTGTGCATAAATATGGTCTTATTAATATAATATTTGCCGTTAAAAAAAACCCTTAAATGGATTCCAGTTATCTCGAGTGGATTTATCTCTGCAGTTGCGTGCGGAAAATACCTTTGGTTTATCAAAAAAATATTTCAAATTCACTATTTAATATTAAAATAAATTTAAAATAATAATTTAAAATAAATTAATAAATAATATTAAAAAGAAAATAATCCCGTGCACGGCACGGGTTAACATACTAGTATAAGAATATAACCCAAGGGGTGTGGTTGAGCGGTTGCGATTCATCCTCCCATCACCAAGGGTCGAGGGTTTGATCCTCACCTTAGGTATGGAGCAGCTTTAAATCCTTGGACCAGCTATTCCATCCTTCGAGGTGCCTGCATTTGGCGGTGGATACTCCGGTCTTGACTAAAAAAATATTTTTAGGGAGAAACTTTTTCAAAAAAAAAAAAAAAGACAAATGGGCGTCCTGTTTTTCTTTTATCTTTCTCCTTATAAAAAAAGTTTTAGTGAGATTTATTTATCGCGTGTATGTGCACTGACTGATGTTCAAACTCTAGTATATCTAATTATTCATTTTAAAGAGGTGAAACTCTAGCCGCTATGCTATCTCACTTGTTTTTGATTATGTCGGAAAGATAAATTGCTTACATTAGGAATTGAACCATGAACATTCTTCTACTCAACTCATATGTCTTTCAACTCTTACCACTTGAGCTATCCTACAAACACTATGCTACCTCACTAAAAAAAGAATTCTAAGATTTAATCTTTTTATTTTTAATAAGATTCAATTCTTATTCACTCTATTGTAAGGCAAAAAAAAAGAGTAATAGTTTTATAATCTTCAATGTAGTAGTTGAGATTCCAACTCTGATACGCTGCCTGTTTGGCCTGACTTATTTTCTACTTTTTTCTTCTCCTTAAAAATTGTAAAGAAGGAAAAAATTGTACTCTACTTCTCTTTATTTTTTACTTCTTTACTTCATTTCTCTAATACTTTTAAGGAGAAATATGGTTAAATTCAATTTTATACTTCTCTATTTCATTTTTTAAAAATAGAAAAGTAGAAGTTAAGTCGGGTCAAACAGATACTTATTCACCTTTAAATAAACTGAAATTTTACCATACAAAAAAAGTATTTCCTCTGTACCTTTTTAACTGTCGTTTAATATACGTATGCACTATTCAAGTATCATGTATATCGCTTATAAAAAAAATGTAACATGTATATTTAATAACTTTCAGAATTATTTTATATTATTTCTCAAAATAGATGTTCATTTTGATTAACTTGACAATAAATAGATAAAAAAAAAAACTTTTAAAGTGAACTTTTGTGATAGAGAAATGATATATATATATATATATATATTTTTTTGACGCAAAATGATATATATTTTTAAAAACAATAAAATTGATATTTGGCATTTTATAATTATTTTCAAAAAATATACAAGCTGTTCATTAAAAAATCTAGTATATCATTATAAACAAATAAAATTATCACAAATTTCAAGTAAAAAAAATGTTTTCACAAAATTAAACACCTAAATTACAAGAGAATAATGAACTCGAAAGAGCTTCAGAGATCAGGACAACCATAGCAAATTGAGAACTGCTTTACAACTCAATGAGTATATATTTTTAAACTTTTTTTTGACAGAATATATTTATGTAGTAGTTACTTTGTACGGTGTTGAATAATTATTCTAATAATTTCTCTTAATAATTTATATTCCGTCATATATATAGAGGAATGACTTTCTGTGAAGAAAAAGAAAAAACATCACCTTTTCTTTTGTGGGCAAAGGCATCACTTTTCCTAGGACACCCAATAGCAATTTGTATTTGTTGAATATGGTATTATTGGAGTATGTTTGAAGTCCTATATTGTTTAGGTTTCTGGGCTGTCGAGTGTATAAATATGTAATTAAGGGCAACTTTACCCTTTGAGCTAGCTTTTGGGGTTGAGATCCGATCATATTTAACATGGTATCAGAGCCGGGTTAAGGAATGCAATGTGGGCGTTTGACCCAGGCCCACGCAAGGTGTGAGGGTGGGTGTTGAATCTGTAGTTGTTGACCCAGGCCCATGCTAGGCGTGAGGGTGAGTGTTGAATATAGTATTATTGGAGTTAGTTTGAAGTCCCACATTGCGTAGGTTCCCGGGCTGTCGAGTGTATGTATAAATATGTAAGGGCAACCTCACCCTTTGAGCTAGCTTTTGGGGTTGAGATCCGAGCATATTTAACAGTATTGAGTATTCACATTAAGAATAAAAAGTTATTTTTGGTGCATAAAATTTTTGCTCAACTTGGAATTTGTTGGGTTGAATGTGTTAAAAGTTGTATAATTCTAATCATTTAGAAGTTAGAAGTTAGTTAGAGGTAGTTAGTTGTTGTTAACTACCTAGAAATTGTGAAATTTGTTTTGTCATAGGTAGTTATAGTTGCTTATGTGAAAAGCAACAGACTAGTATATAATTAAGACTTCCACCAGTGGAAGTATATCACAAAACATCACAATTTGTCACCAGGCTTGTTTAACACTAGTTTTCCTCTAGTGGAAGTAAAGCAGAATTCTTTACATTTTTCACAATAACCTTCTCTGTGTGTGTGTGTCTGTGTGTGTGCTTAATTCTTGTGGCCAAATTCCGCTGCGCCAACAATTGGTATCCAGAGCTCCGGTTCGTTTCAGAGATTGGTGAATCTTTTGAGTGATTCTTGACAAATCTTGATGAATATGGCGGGTAATGGAGGTTTTGCTAGCAACATCTTGACACTTGACAAAGATAACTGGGATCGGTGGAGTGCATTGATGAAATCCTTGTTTGGCGCTCAAGAGGTGTTGGAGATTGTTCAAAACGGTTATGACGATCTTGCAGCAAACGCGAATGAAGCACAAAGAGCAACGCACAGAGAAGCAAAGAAGAAGGATTGCAAAGCATTATTCTACATGCAACAGAATGTAGATGCTTATCACTTTGAGAAGATAAGCAAATGCGTGAAGTCAAAGGAAGCTTGGGATATCTTGGTTAGGTATCATGATGGTGACGCAAAAGTGAAGCAGGTGAAGCTTCAATCCATCAGAAGAAAGTATGAGATGATGTTGATGCAAGAAGATCAAAGAATTGGTGATTACATGTCTAGTATCATGGTTCTGGTGAATCAAATGAGGAACTGTGGTGCAGAAGTCACTGATCAATCTGTGGTTGAGAAGATCCTGAGATCTTTGAACACCAAGTTTGATTTTGTGGTGGTTTCAATCCTGGAAGCAAAGGACATTACAACCTTGACTATTGAGTCTTTACAAGGTTCATTGGAATCACATGAGCTCATGATCTTGGAGAGGAATTCTGATAGAAATGTACACCAAGCCATGCAAGCTCACACCAAGAATGATGGAAAGAGATGGAAGAATGGCAGAGACAAGTGGCAGAAGGGAAAAGCCAAGGCTGATGACAGAGCTGAGTCTTCCAAAGGTGAGAACTCTGAGAACAATCTCAGAAAGAAGAATTTTGATAAAAACAAGATTAAGTGCTATAATTGTGAGAAACATGGGCACTTTGCCAGAGATTGTAAGGCTGGTAAAGGGAAGAAAACCTTCAAAGGTGATGAAGAAGCCAATTTAGCTCAGAAAAATGATTCTGATCAAGATTGTGTTCTGTTGATGATGGCAACCACTTGTGTAAGTGATTCCATGCATCAAGAATGGTATTTGGACTCAGGGTGTTCAAATCATATGACTGAAAACAAAGAATGGCTTACAAGCATTGATTCAAGCACTAGAACCAATGTTAAGCTGGCAGATTGCAGAAAACTTGTAGCAGGAGGTGTTGGCAATGTTATCATCAGAAGAGATGATGGTAAGAAGACCATAATTGAGAATGTATTGTATGTACTTGGTATGAAGTGTAATCTTTTGAGTATTGGGCAACTAGTTGAAAAGGGTTTCTCAATAAAGATTGACAAAGAATCACTTAAGCTGTTTGATTGTGAAAATAAGCTGATTCTGAAATCCAGCTTATCAAAGAACAGAGTGTACAAATGCATTATTCCTTATGGGAAAGTCATGTGTATGGCAAGCATTGCTAATGAGAATGCTGACTGGTTATGGCACATGAGGTATGGTCACTTGAATTTTAGAAGTTTAAGCCAATTAAGCTCTAAAAACTTAGTGAATGGTTTACCTGCATTAGTGTCTTCTGCAAAGTCATGTGAAATCTGTTTGAAAGGGAAGCAAAGCAGATTACCATTTGTTTCTGAGTTACCTATGAGAGCAAGTGATGCATTAGGTGTTGTATACTCAGATATTTGTGGACCATTTGAGGTTCCAACACTATCAAGCAACAAGTACTTTATCACATTTGTAGATGAGTACACCAGAATGACTTGGTTGTACACCATCAAGTTGAAAAGTGAAGCTTTAGATGTATTCAAAAAGTTCAAGGTTCTGATTGAGAAGGAAAGTGAGAAATCAATCAAGATACTAAGAACTGATGGAGGTGGTGAGTACACTTCTAAAGAGTTTGAAGCATTCTGTGTGAATCAAGGTATTGTACATGAGGTGACTGCACCTTATACTCCTCAGCATAATGGTTTGGCTGAGAGAAGGAACAGAACAATACTTGACATGGCCAGAAGCATGTTGAAACAGAAGAACATGCCACACAAATTCTGGGGAGAAGCAGTTAACACTGCAGTGTACATTTTGAACAAATGTCCAACAAAGAAGCTGAAAGAAAAAGTTCCAGAAGAAGCTTGGAGTGGAAGAAAACCAAGTGTAAAGCACTTGAAAGTGTTTGGATCATTGTGCTACAAACACATCCCTGATGCTAGAAGGAGCAAGCTAGATGACAAAAGTGAATCTATGGTGTTCATAGGCTATCACTCAACTGGTGCATATAAGCTGTACAATCCAAGGAGCAACAAAGTCACATTGAGTAGAGATGTGAAGGTGGTTGAATCAGAGTCATGGGACTGGGATAATGCAAGAGAATGCAGCATGGATCGCAGTCACAGCTTTATCAACATTGATCCAAATGAAGAGCAAGACAATGATGATGAATCTGATGAAGAAGTGGAAGCAGAAGCAGCTGACAACACTGAGAATGAAGTGTTGATTCCACAAGTGACTCAAGCAACAAGACAACCCTCCACCAGAGCAAAACAATTGCCAAATAGGCTTGCAGATTGTGAATTGCTATTAGATAGTGCAGTTAACAATGATGGTGAGGTAATTCACTTTGCCTTGTTAGCTGATGCAGAACCAATTAGCTTTAGAGATGCATTGCAGACTGATGTATGGAAGAAAGCAATGCAAGAAGAGCTGAGATCCATAGAGAAGAATCAGACTTGGGAGTTAGTGACGCTTCCAGAGGGAAAGAAGACCATTGATCTCAAATGGGTGTTCAAAACAAAGTTGAATGCAGATGGTAGTGTCTCAAAACACAAAGCAAGGTTGGTAGATAGAGGATTTCTTCAGAAGCAAGGAATTGACTACAATGAGGTATTTGCTCCAGTAGCTAGACATGAGACCATAAGTTAGTGGTAGCTCTAGCTAACATCAGAAGATGGTCAATGTATCATTTAGATGTGAAATCAGCCTTTCTAAATGGACCATTGGAAGAAAATGTTTATGTTACACAACCACCAGGTTTTGAGAAAGTGGGAAAGGAAAGCATGGTGCTCAAATTGCACAAGGCTTTATATGGCTTAAAGCAGGCTCCCAGAGCATGGAATAAAAGGATTGATCAGTTCCTAATTCAACTAGGATTCAAAAAATGTACAGTTGAATATGGAGTATATGTGTCAGACTCAGAACATTCTGAGAATGTTATAATCTGCCTATATGTTGATGATTTACTGATCACTGGCAGTGATCAAAAGGAGATAGATAAGTTCAAACTCACTATGAATAAGGAGTTTGAGATGACTGATTTGGGGGAATTATCATACTTCCTTGGAATGGAATTTGTGAAGACTGATAAGGGTATGGTGATGCATCAGCAGAAGTATGCATCAGAGATCCTTGAAAGGTTTGATATGACTGAGTGTAAGTCAATTCAAAACCCTTGTGAAACAAATTCAAAGCTGGAAGAATGCAGTGATGAGGATAGAGTTGATCCCACAATGTACAAGCAGTTGGTAGGTTCATTGAGATATCTATGCAATAGCAGACCTGATATATGCTATGCAGTTGGTGTCATTAGCAGGTTTATGAATGAGCCAAGGAAATCACACTTGATAGCTGCTAAGAGAATTTTGAGGTATGTGAAGGGTACACTCAACTATGGCATTCTGTTTCCTACACATGAAGCTGAAGAACAATTGAAGCTTGTTGGCTACTCAGATTCTGATTGGTGTGGAGATAGAACTGATAGAAGAAGCACATCAGGGTATGTTTGCTTGCTAAATGATGCAGTCATTTGCTGGTCATCAAAGAAACAACCAGTGACTGCATTATCATCATGTGAAGCTGAATACATAGCTAGCAGTTATGCAGCTTGTCAATTGGTTTGGTTAGAGACTTTGTTCATGGAACTAAGGTGTGAATTGCACAAGCCAGTGCAGTTGATGATTGACAACAAATTTGCAATCAACTTGGCCAAAAATCCAATGTCTCATGACAGGTCAAAGCACATTGAGACAAGGTTTCATTTCATCAGAGAGCAGGTGATGAATGAGAAGATTGAGGTGGTGTATTGTCCCACATTGGAGCAGTTAGCAGATGGATTCACCAAGCCAATGAAGATAGATAGGCTTGAGATTCTAAGATCCAAACTAAGAATTGTTACCTTCTAAATGGATTAGAGATTAGGGAGGTGTGTTAAAAGTTGTATAATTCTAATCATTTAGAAGTTAGAAGTTAGTTAGAGGTAGTTAGTTGTTGTTAACTACCTAGAAATTGTGAAATTTGTTTTGTCATAGGTAGTTATAGTTGCTTATGTGAAAAGCAATAGACTAGTATATAATTAGACTTCCACCAGTGGAAGTATATCACAAAACATCACAATTTGTCACCAGGCTTGTTTAACACTAGTTTTCCTCTAGTGGAAGTAAAGCAGAATTCTTTACATTTTTCACAATAACCTTCTCTGTGTGTGTGTGTCTGTGTGTGTGCTTAATTCTTGTGGCTAAATTCCGCTGCGCCAACAGAATGTTTGTGTGTATGAATTATTTTTAAGTTTTATATTTTGTCCGTGTATGAATTATTAATGTCTTGTTATTTCGTCTATATATTAAAAATAAATTAATACTAAAAAATTTGAATATCCAGCCTCGAATCCTTGATGGAAGTTATTGTGTTCTGATACATAAAAAGTCCCACATGCAATATTTAAAAATAAAAAGAAACGATAATTTATTTATATACAATATCCATCTCATCTATCAAATGAGACACACTTTTTACTAAGAAAGACGGTAAGACCTCATACAATATATAAAGCAGAAAAAACTTTAAAAAAACCGGTGAAACACACTTGATATTGAAACATTTAATATTAAGAAAGGAATATTGTTCTAATACGCAAAAAAGTTTATATTGCTTGATAATCGAGATTTGAAGATTATTATTAGTTAGAAATACTCACACTCATCTATTCTATCAAGATGTCTTTTATAAAGAATAAAGTCGTTAAAGCTCTCACAAGATTCAAATAGAACAATATACCTAAAAAAGAGGTGCAACAAATCAACTTGAGATCATAACATTTACCCTCGATTGAGGGTTATAAACTTATGGTTATTACACTACAAAATTTCACACTATTTGAACAAATTGAAGTTAAAGATGATGTTCATACTCTTTTAGTCACCAAAACATTTTTGACTAGTAGCAAAATTGTGACAGCTCAAACAAAGAGACTAAGCAAACAATATTAGCAATGCAACAAATATGGGGTCGAAAGAATTACTTAAAGTTGCAAATCACCATAATTTTTGTTTGTTATGTGTTTTTTTAACTTGAAATCATGTTTTCTTAACCATTGTTCTAAAGGTAGCATTTTCCGTATATTATTTGATAGATGATCATTGATCACACATTATTATACGAAGACATGTGCAACTTCGTGATGCATACCATATCCATAATAAATAATTTCCACTCATTCTCTCATTATTTCACATGCCAACGTAGTGAACATATAAACAAATAGTGTACCAAAACACGTACAAATTAATAAATAAAATTAGTTTTTTAATTTACAGTCAAAATTAGATATTCTAGTATGCCACTTTAATTAATATACGAATGAATATTACTTTCTTGAAAGTGTTCAAATGTGTGAATATATAATGTTAAAAAGACTTGTTTGACCGTGTCTAAAAGACAACAAATGCACGATTATATTGACACTTGACTTTAATTTGTAGTTTCACAAAATTCAGGTCACAGCACATTATATATATTGTGACATTTTACAAATTTAAACACATACATATATAATATAATATCAATCTATGTTTGTTTCCACATCAAAACATCTTGAATGTGTGTTGAAGGTAAATTGTCAATACACACTAGCAAATTCATTTTTTATTAATTTTATTAAAATTTGACTTATTTTAATACTTTGTATATATGTTACTGCTGCTTCAAACTCATTTGTTTTACTGATTTTTAGTGCTTTGTCTTACTAGAAAAATTCATGATTTTTAGTATTTTATGTTTCAAACAAATTCATGTTAGAACTTAAAAAATTATAAACTATCAACAATATTTATCCATAAAATAATACTACCTCTCCGTCCCTTTTTATAAGACCCCGTTTGACAAAATTACACACTATTCATTTAACATATTTTGACCTTATTTTTTTAATAATACATAGATGTAAATATTAGCATATAAGATCTTGTTTGATTTGTTTTGATGAGTACTTTCAAAATATCAAATTTTAATAATTTTTAATATTAGATAATTAAATATATTAGTGATCAAAATTGTGCACTGGCGTACGTGCAATAGTCAAACAAAATCTTATAATTAGGGATGAGGTAGTATAAATTAATAATTTTCATTTGTAGTCACAAACAAACGAATAAATAATGATGACAGTAGTGAGGATTATGATTTATGGTTTGGTTGTCGCTTTCACACACAAAAAAAGGGAAGAAAATTTTGGTTTCATTTGCATTTTAAAATTATATTTTGTATAATATGTTCAAAAAAAAAGTAAAATAATAGTCATGTACCATGTACAAATGTGTTTTCTACCCTTAGTTCAAAATATAATACAAATGGTGACAATATATAAGAGAACACAATTTAAATGCTAACACACTACAAACAAGTCTAACATAAATTAACTTGACCAAAAATATATATAACATAAATTATCGATTCAAGAAAAAGAACTTAAAGTATCCATCCAAAAAAAGATAACATAAATTATCAATTCAAGAAAATATTATATAAATTGTTTTTCCCCTTCATTTTCATCAAAAAAAAGTGACTTTCACATGTATTAAATGTTTTCTTCTGTGATTTCGTCGTCTTATAGTGTGACGGTGTATTATTCATCGTCTTTAGTGTGACGTTGTTTTGTTTTCTCCTCTTATGCGGTGTTTGTTCTTCAATTTCTCAGATTATATTCGATCCGGTACAGATTAAATCAATGACTTTGACGTCGTCAATGTTACAAATCTAGAAACATGATATTTCAGACACTTTCTTGTTGTCATATTTGTAGGCATTTTGTCAATATATGTTATTAACTTAGATGATGCGAATTTACTCGCTGATTATACATTTTTGATTTTTAACAATTTTGAATTTGTATTATCTAATACTACCTCCATTCCTATTTATAAGAGACAATTCATTTTTTAGATTCATTAAAAAATTAATGTATTTAGTTTATTTAATAACTAGATACGTTAACTTTTCAATAAATTAAAAAAGTCTATTTTCTCTTATAAATAGAAACATAAGTAGTATATTTTACAATTTTGATTGAATGATTACCCTTTTACTTAATTTTTGTTTTTTATAAATGGGACATATATAGGGGGCTATTTCATTTCCTTTCCTTTCTACATTTATTTATCATCCATTCATGCCTAGCTAGCCTAGCCCACAACATCTACAAATCTCAAACCAAACAAACTTAAATTCATCTCATCTGTACAACTTTTCAAAGACCTGAATTGCACGTCTATAATATAAAATTTTGGTATAACTTTTGTTCTAAAAACACATTAAAAAAATGGAATTGAAAATAATAAAATATAACTTTTCCAAAATTAAAGAACCGTGCTAAAAGTCTCGTGAATTTTATTCCATTGATAAAAATATTGTAGGTAAAGTGTAATAACCAAAATTCGAATTCTTATAAGTTTACTTATTCACTTTTAATAGGTGAAATTCTCGTCATTTTATTATATGAAAAAAAAAATGCTACAAAACTTTCAAAAAAAAATGCTACAAATACATACTTTTTTTTAATACATTCTCTCTTAATTTTTTTTTGAATAGCAAAAATTTTATTAATAATAACCGATCTCTGCACAAGACGTTCAGAGATTGGAAAAAGTGAAACTACATAACAGAGGTGTCGTATATAAGCGGTACACCAATGAAGAAAGTCAAAAACATACACCACCTAATAGAGTTTCACTTCTAATCCTATACTATTAGAAGAAACTCTACTGCCTCCAGACTACCAAGAAGACCATCAACCCTAACCATAAAGATGCTACTAGACTCTAACTCCCGATCTCGAAGCAAAAGTAAATGGCCCATCAGAATCCCAAAATAGCCCCGCAAGTCAAAAATTGATGAACACAGTAGAATGAAAACTTAGGCAGATACGTCTCAGCTCGCAGTTTGCTTCCAGACAGTAAACACCTACGCGAAAAAGGACAACCAGATACAAAGAAAATCTACAAATATCAGCAAATTTGGAAACCATCAGAGACTCAAAAAAGAGTCCTGCAAATCTCAACAGATTTGTAAGCGGTCAGAGAATTACATATCGTAGAAACCAATCGCACGCGGCATCAACCCTGCACCAACAGCAGCACCAAATCCAACACCTCCATGTCAGCACCTCACCACCACACACCCCCACATCACCTGCATCTCAGATCCGACACTGCCGCCACCACCACATCCATCTCAGCTCCGCCACAGTCACCACCACCCCATCACATAACTGTCACAAACACCACACCTTTCATCACCCCCCACCACAGATCTGTCAATACCTCCGACGCAAATCCGGCAGATCTGCCATATAACACCAATACCTCTCTTAATGATTAGAATACATGATAGTTCCTTATAAATTTGTTAAGGGTAGAATACTAAAATCTATATAAATTTAACGGTTATTATTTTTTTGACAAATAATTACGTTATTTCAAATTTAGTCATATTAAATTTTAATGATATTTTTTATCCTCTATAATATTACAGTTTATAGGAATAATTCTTATTTTAAAAACTTTTTACAAAAATAAATATTTTTAATCTTTCAAAATATTTAATTTCGTATATTTATAAATAAAAAATACTCCCTCCGATCTCTTTATAAAGAACACTTTAAAAAAAACCATACTAACTTCATTCCAAAAAAAAAAATCAGACTGACTTAGAAAGCTTATGTTTCTTATTAATAATTCTAAAATTGTATGTTTTATTCCAACACTAATCTTGGACAAATGAGAAATAGATTTCTCTAATTAATGCATTGACATTGAAATGAATTATTTGATTATTTTTTTGTGAACTAAATTATTTGATTTTATTTAATAAGGAAACAAATAAAATTGTGTATTTAGTAAAGTAAATTTAAAGAGTGTTTATTGTAAAAAAAGACTAAACATATTTCAACATATTTTTTATAAAAAGGACCGGAGAGAATAAAAGTGAATGAATTTTTCTAAAAAACTAAATTTAAATACTCATAATTTAGTATGAATTAAAAGTATATTTAAATATAAATGTTTTTGTTAAAATTGTGTATTATAGACGGTGTTTGTTAGTTTTTTGGAGTACGTATACGAAATGAAATTTTTTTGGAAATTCGAGTTCTAGTCATGGACATCCGACATAATAATTTTGACATTTTTTACATGTTGATTAGAATTTTATATATAGACACTGTGTTTTATTTTATTTTTTTGGTTACATGTTTATTTTAAGGTAATGTGTTTGTATTTTTTTTGTACATAAAGAAATGACAAATTATTAAAAATTTACACATACAAAATTCAGATTTAAACCCCAATCATACACATTTTATATTTTCTATCAATTAAAATAAAACTCGTATATTTTCTATTAATTGAGATATAACTCGGAGACAATTATATTGTGTTTGTATCCTCTCATAAAACAAAACAAAATGTATTGTAAAATCCGATGTACCAAAAAGCAAAATTCAACTCTCATTCTTAACCTGTTGACCATATTTCTATTTCTCTCTGTTCTCTTCTCTATATAAAAAGCACACAAACCCACTCTCACTCTCACAACCCAACCTTATTGTAAAGTTCCCCTTCAACCACCCAATAATGTCATCGGAGATTGCCACGTCACCATCACCACCTCAAACAACCATCTCCATTCCCTTCAAATGGGAGGAAGCACCAGGAAAACCTAGACACCACCACACCCAATCAGACCTCAACAAAACAACAACAACCACCACCTTGGAACTTCCTCCGAGGTTGCTCTTTTTGGATTCAAAGCCCGACGTGCCTTCTCCTACGACAGTTTTAGACGGGCCTTACGTGGGCCGGGCCATGTCATTCTCTTCTTCATACAGAACTCAAAGGGAAAACTGGAATTCCAATTTTGGGTCTAGTAGGTGGAGTGGTTTCAGGAAGATTAATAAGGAGGGAGATGAGGGTAGTTTCGACTTTTCGGGTCAGACTAAAGTGAAGATCTCACGGGCTACTAAAGATGGAAGTCACATTTCTAAGGCTAAATCACATTTGTGGGTAAGTGTTATTTTCATTCTTCAATTATTAATTGTCAAATGCTCTGTTCTTGCATCAATAATACATAAATTAATCTTCAACTATATATATTTTAGTATATAATGAGTTTTTATTTGCCAAACAGAGTATGTGTATGTTTGGTTTCAATGGTAACAATTAGGCTATAATTGTTTGATTTATATAAAATAAAATTAATTTTGCATTTAAAATTGATTGTATTTTTTGAAGTTAAAAATTGTAGTTTTTAATTTTCTAATTGATTTCTACACTCAAATTTTTAGTTTAATTCAATTATATATAAATGTATTCAAACTTAAATCACTTTGCATTGAAGTTAATTTTAACTAGAATTAAATTTACAGAATAATTAACACAAAATCAATTTCTCTTATGGCAGAACCAAATATACATTATATAGAAAGAAAGTTATTGAAAATTCTAAAACTAGTTGTCTTTTCATTTTTTTATTTTTTTTTTGATGAAATATATGTTTAGTGTCTATAACTATATTAATTTGTTTCAGATTATCCTTCAAATATTATGGATAGTTTAATTAATAACCAATGAAATTAGTCATATAAGAAAATTTGTAAGTGGAATAAAAGTTGATTTGTGAAAAACACTTGCTAATATACTCATGTCGCTAACTCTCATTTGACTGTTGGATAAATTACTCATTAATTCTTGGAGCAGTCTTATTTTAAAGTTCTGGTTGTAGTTCTTGTACATTACAAATTACATAACTATACACTTTTAGGGTCACTACCGGTTACTCCCCCGTTTCAAAATTTGTTTCAAAATAAATGTCATTTTTAATTTTCAATGTAATATTTTTCAATTGTATTCTCTAGTGATATTACTTTATATACTATTTTCAAGGAAATAAATCTAAATAATAGGGTTAATTTAATAAAAGTGTTATTATTTTTGACATAATAATTACATTCTTTAATATGTGTGTAAAAGACTAAAATGACATTCATTTAAAAACAGGACTACATGTACTTTTACCTCAAAAAAAAAACTTAGGGTTAGTGCTACGGTGGATTATCTTATGGTCTATTGTGGATCGGTGCTTAAAACTATTCGAAATCTCGACAATACCCTAGAAAAGTAGGAAACTCATGACTTTTACCGTTGTTACGGCTAAAACAATGATTGATGTCAGTTCGATACGAGTTATATCTTTATATTTTGTTGTTTTAATAAAATCGGTATCAATTAAATTATTATTTCAATTGTAAAAGTAAAGATGACAATTAACTTATACTTTAAAACAATAAAGTATGTTGTCGTTGTAATTTTAAATATTTTTTAAACATTGATTCACGATTGGACTATTAGTAGCAAATAGCAATGATCCATATTAGAATTGTCCATACTTTTAGTCTTAAAAATATAGAGACTAAAAACAAAAATAAAATAAAACTATTGAGACTAAAAATTGATATTTCAATTGTTTCCCCTCATTTTCTACATGCTAGTACAATAATACTACATCTGACTCTATTTATTTTTTCTTTTACTAACCATTTTGGGCCAATTGTGGACCGTGCAAATTTACCTGCTATGTTATTCTGTCGATATACCTTTTAATTTCTAATATATTGTGAGAAATTGGTAGGTTACTTAGGCTTTGTCTAATGTCCATAAATAAAATATTCTTGTAGCATAATGCATAATGTAAATGTGTTTTGTACTATCATTAAGTAGATAATCTCATCATATCTCATTGATGCAATGATTAAATTTATTCATTCAATGATAGAATTTCTAAAATGAATGATGACAAATTGTAGGTAAGATGACTGGTGCTAGGTTGAATATAGTACGTCACTGTGTATCGCACTTCCAAATAATGGTCACGACACAATTAAAACATTTATAACTTTGACTTGTATTATGCTCATGCATTTCACTCTTTTTGTTGCTGTTAGCATAATATGACTCATGCATAACTTAATAATGCAGAGCAGTTAAGGTGTTAGGTATGCATTATAGTAAAACACACATTCACATATTCATTGATCAATATAATATGATCAAGTTTGACCAATATATAATATGTGTGTGTGTAGTACTATAATATTTGATGTGGCTAGGCACGAAATTTACAAAACGTTACTATTTGTTTGTATATGGTTAATTTCTACTGTATAAAAAGTTTGGATCTGGGTAAAATTAAATTGATATGATATGAATACTAGTATTTGTCTAAACTCTAAAGTCAAATCGACCCTACACTTATGCAAATAATGGAAAAAAATTCCTTTCAAGAAGTTGAAACTCAAATGCCAATAATGCAATCAAACACCAGCAACTGTTGGGTACCAAAATATGACTTTCACTACCTACATTCTTGTCCCTAAGTATTAATGACAATGGTGATATTGTTATAGGTCCAACGTTTTCATTCGGATTTAAATTTATTATTTGAGTAGATTTATAAGGTACTTGTCACTTTGTTCAAATAAAAAAAAATTAAAAAACAATGCATGTTAGGAACTTTTTATTTTCTTTTAGATAACTATTTAATTTATTTTTAAAATATGTGTAGTTGTATATTGTAGCATACAAACTAGTCACATATAAAATATTTGCATATACCTCACAACACAATTTAATGATGAAATATGAATATCATTTGCTTTTCATTGTTCATGCATATAATCACAACAAGGGCAATATGAATACGATTTTCTACCCAAAAAAAAGGACAAGAATATGACTGATTTAACTAGAGTTAGGTTGAAATTAAATACTTATATGATGATGTAATAATAGTAATTTGATATATACCTGCAGGCAAGCATTTATGACAGTTTCAAGCAAGTGGTCCCTTGGAGACGCAAGAAAGAAACGCAGAGAAAATGGGTTTCCATAACCGACATCGTTTAATCCTTTACATTTTACTCATGTTACTGATCACTCCTATTAAATTATATTAAATTAAATTAAGCATAATATTTAAGAAATGATATGATGTTTGATATCTATCTATGTATAAATAAAAATTTCTCTTATATATTATGGTTATATTTTGCTGTATAGAGTTTTGATTTTAGACAAAGACATTTATTCAAGGGCCATCAAGTTTTTAACAATATAATCCTTGTACATATCTTCAAGTAGATAATTGTTTAACACTTGAGAAATTTTTACAATATAATCCTTTTGCATACCATGTGAATCTCACAACAAACTACAACATCACATTAAGCTAATTGGACCACTTTGTTTCGTTTGGTTCCATCGTTAAATACGATACGGTGTATTTGACGCATGCGCAACAATTGTATCTTCAAGGGTGTTGATGTTAATGTTGTTTCTTTATTTGATCAGATTAGGTATATTTCGTGGTTTTGGTTTGTAGGTCGCTCTTGTATTAAGGCTAATGTATCTTTTGGGGATTGGTGTTGTACTCTTTTGACTTGTTTCCAAAACACCTAATGGAACTTCTTTGATGTTGTAAGGATTGAGTACACCTTGTACTCCTTAGTCCTTATAATGTCATTTTTTTTGCTTATAAAAAAAAGCCAATTGGACCATTGTAACCTACATTACAGTTGAGTTTAACATAACCCTCTTGTAGTCTCTTTCAACTAAAAAAGGCATCGCATTCAAGTAGAACCGAATGTAACATCATATATTCAGAGTCATATTAATAATGACATATTTAGAAGTCAGAGTTCAACTAATAAAATATTTGAATTGTTAGGCCGAACATTGTGTTCCGAATTCAAACCTGAGACACAGTAGTATGTATGAGTTTAATTTCAATAGATCACACTACATAAACAATTTTATTTTGTGAACTATTTCCACATCCACAAACTCATCAAATCCCATGCTATAGAATGGGAAGTCATTCAATTGAAAAACATTTATGAGCAACAATTTGACAAATAGACTAGGGGAAAGGGATCCTCCTCTTGACAAATATAGACTAGGAGAGTATCTATAGTAGGAGCACGTGAATCAATTTTCTGCTCATTCCACATGATTTTGTAAGAGTGAAAACTTGTGCAATTATGAATGATATTAATAAGATTAAAACAAATCTTGTTAATATCATTAAGGTTGTGGTAGAAGCTATTCCCAGTTATTTAACGAGTTCATTCTAATTTTCGAAAGAATAGTTTTAAAACAAAGTTGCTAATTAGTACGACTTAAATTATAACAAAAAAAATGTGAATACATACAATTAGAAAAAGTTGACTACGGAATTAGTGGAAAACATGGAATATTGATAGGTTTTTTCTAATCTACTCTTTCAAGATTTGAGATATTAAGGAGTGATTCAATTAATAGTGGATATTGTTGCCACGTGCATCGTTTTTCGTTTCGCACTATTAAGTGTTTATTCATTTTAAAACCCGGACCGGTTGAACATTCTAGTTCATTCCATTTTCAGCATATTTTAACATTTAGTGGGATAGCAACAGAAAAATGAAATGAAAATCCATTGGGCTTGTAATTAGATCCACCCCCACCACTCTATTTCCCCCCTCCCCCCCCCCAAAAAAAATGATTGTTTCAAGAGTGAAAACTTTTTTTTTAAGGGGGGAAGAGAGTATTGGAAAATGGAATGAGAAATCATCTTAATGTATTAAGAATATGGAATATGAGGGCTTTTACTTTCATATCAAAAAAAGTTTAACTAAATACAATAATTGAGGCTATTGTGTTAGAAATATGAGGGCTTTTACTTTCATATCAAAAAAAGTTTAACTAGTGAACCCAATAATTGAATCCTCATTAATAGTTTACACATTAGATTCAACGATTCTATTGAAGACCTTCTTAATTGGTCTAATAATAAAAATGACTCTTACACAGTCAAAATCGGTTATAATTGGCTCATATTATAAAATGACTCAGCTATCATCCCTTCTCTTTCTCACACTTAGACTTGGATTTAGATTTGGAAGCTTCACTTATTCGAGAAGATCAAATTTCGCTTTTGACTAATCTGCCACAATTCGGTTCCTACCCTGTCGTTAATCTATCATCGAAAGATGACACCCTCCTCTACTTGTACTCGATGTGGAGCTCATGAAGAGACTTTTCTCTTTTGCATTCGAGATTGTAATTTCTCTAAATTCATTTGGCACCACCTTGGCTTTATCTCTCCCTGGTTCTTTAATTCTACAAATGCTTAAGAGTGGCTTAAATTTGGCTTCACGAGTTCTCAAGCTTTCTTTTTCTCCGCTTGCGTTTGGTTGGCTTGACGACACTGAAATTTGATGTGTTTATAAAATGAAACTTTGTCTATTAACCGTCTCTCCTTTAATATTCAAAGTATGATTTCCACCTTCACCTCTTATTTCTCACCCCGCTCGACTACCACTTCAGAAGAGATTCACGTCAAATGGAACAACAGTAACCACTCTGGTGTCATCCTAAATGTTGACTGAAGTTGTCTCGGATCACTTGTTAGAGCCGGTTATGGAGGAGTTATCAGAAATGACTCTGGCTATTATTTGTCAGGTTTCTCACGTTTCATTCAGGGATCCTCAAACATATTATTCACAGAGTTATTTGCCATCTACCAGTGTCTAATTTTTGCAAAAAATATGGCTATAGATGAGTTGGTTTGCCGACTCTCTACTGCATCAACCTCGTAAAAGTTCTCAATATTAATTATCATATCTATGTTGTGTTGATTCAAGAAATATTACTACGATTGATTAGCCTTATAACCAAAAAAAATTGAATCCTATATATTACATCGGTTGTTTTTTTGTTGATTTTTTTTTTTTTTTTACATTTAAGTGCTGGGAATCGAACCATTGAAATATGGAAGAAAGATTGCATTTTGCTTAATTTGTTATGAAAGCATTCACATAACATTTACAAGAAAAATATTAATGTAATAATGTTGTCAAAATAACTCTTGATCAATTTCAAGGAACTTGCATGCTAACTTGCTTCTTATAGATACAAACGCGTTACTTAAGAAAAAAAACCACAGTCCATATATACTCCAATTTACATGAAAATAATTAAGAGTGTAATTTCCTAGTAGGTTCCAAAAAGTTTTTTTACTTGAAATATAGTATTTGATTAAAAGAGAGACTTTTATAATGTTGCTAAAAATGCATTTGCAAATTGAATTCCAAGCACTCATAATTCTCCTCAAAGTACATGTGCTTCAGTCAAATTAGTTTCCTAATCTATAATAGAATATAGTTCTAAGCTTTTTTTTTTTTTTGAAGCAGAATATAGTTCTAAGCTACTATCTAATTAATACTCCCTTGGATAATTTTCTGGAAAAATCCAAAAATCATCAAAACTAAGTAGCATTATTTTTGTAACTAGCATACCCCAATAACACCTTCCCTATACTCTTTATGTTATTTCACTGTTATATCCAACATTCCAATAAGCAAAGACAATGAAATTCAAGGATGGTGAGTAATTGATCTTCTCTTCTTGTACTTAGCTTTAAAAAAAGCCTGCCTTATCTTCTTGATTTCTGTATTCAATTCCATTCCCGGAATTTTTTCCATCATCTTTTTCTGCTTCTCCAACATTGCCACTTCATTTTCTAAACCTGATTCCTACATCATACAAACAACAAAACAATGTGAAACCATTGATGACACATAATATAGCACAAAAAAGGGCTACACAAAAACTTAAGCTTTCAATTAACATTCCAATATGTTGTGGGTCCTTGTCCTACAATTTGAGGAAAATGAATAATCCAAACAAAAAAAATGTCTATGTTTGGTTTCACTTCTAAATGGGTTAAAATTGATTTAGAGATGTAGAATTGAGTATGCCATATTTGATTTCTAAAAACTAGAACTTTTTCCTTAATACTTATTACAAGAAACAAATGCAATTTCTAAATTCATTAAAAATATTGATGTATCTAACTTATAAATGATTTTAAAACTAAATTTTTTTGTTCAACTCGTTTTTCTATAAATATATCAACACATAAATAACTACGTCTTCAACGCAATTTTAATCAGAATCAAATTTATAAAATCAATTATGCCAAAATCATTTTTTTCAAAGGGAACCAAACATAAACAATGTTATATTTCAAGTACATGAAAATATGTGGGACAGAGTAGTGAAACAACATAAGAATATACTACCTTAAGATTGTCGATGACCAGCATCAAGCTCTTCAATTTTCTGTGAGGCCATCTTTTGATTTTGAGCTCTCTGCATCTTTTCTTCAAAAGGGTCACACCAACATTCATTTTCTTAGCAGCCATTGTTAAAGGAACATCAAAATATTTCTTTATATCATCAAATTGCAATGAAGAAGACCTTGTTTTCCTAATGACAGTTTTACTAGGAAATGCCCATGAGATTGGATCCTCTTCATTTTCTTTCTTCACAATGTTCACTAACCCATTTCCATGTTTTGGTGAAGTTTCAACAAAATCACTCTCAGAAACACTCGAACTCGAACCGGAACCCGAACCCTCATTGTTATTGGAAGGTTCTAGTTCCAATTCAGGTAAAGTAACATTGATGGGTTTTTGGTTGATTTGATCAAGATTTTCATCAAGGTTTGGAAGGTTGAAATCGAAGGTGAAATTTTCAAGATCATTGAAATCATAGGTGTTGTTAAGTTTGTTGGTTTGGTATGGAAACTGAGTTGCCCAATCAAATTCGAAGAAATCATCAAATGGTGAAATGTCCATGATTCTGTTAACATTAAAAACAAGAACACAAAAAAATAATTAAAAAATAAGGAAAAAACGGTTATACCAGAAAACAAGAAAACAAAATCCCTATCGACAAGAGAATGTTCCATTTTCACACATCATTCTTGGAACATTATTCTGTTCTGTTTTTTCTTGAATCATAACTCGCAAATAGAATTATGATACAAGTATAAGAATGAAGAACAGAGGAAAAAACAAGAACAATATAGTGGGATAGGTTAAGGTAGATGAAATAAAAGACAAAGAGAATGAACAGTGATAATTGATGGTTGATAAAACTTACTGGTCTGTGTCGTATTCATGTAGGGATTGAGCGTTGCAAAAGGAGTTGGTGGTTTCAGTGATTTCAGGTTTTGCAAGGAAATCCATAACAGAATGTTAGTGTGTGTGTGTGAGAGAGAGAAAGAGTGGTGGTGACACAGGTTACTGATCAGAGCAGAACAGAACAGAAAGTGTCTGCGATGGGACAAATAGGTGAATGTGTGTTGTTGTACTATTTATATTATATGCATGTGTGTGAATGAATGTAAGGAAAAGGATTAGTACTAAATGTAATTGTAATTAGTAGTAGTTGATTGAAGGAGGGGTTACGAAGGAAGTGGTGAGTTAAAAATGGCATTGAAGTTAGGAGTGGAGTGAGTGATTGTGATTCAATTGCAATGCAATTATAGAAGGGGGGCTGCATCATTATCATCATCGTACTATGCATTATACTGTACGTTTGAATCTGCATTAACGCGTAATTACTCATTCATTAGCGTCCACTACGAGGGAGTTAGGGAGAGAGACAAGAAATGTTTTGTCCTTAATTTATCATATCCCTCCGATCTTAGTAAAAGTCATTTTTAAGTTTTGAATAAGTAATGTATCTAATTTATAAATAAAGGTGGAGGGAGTACATTCATACATAAGTAAAAAAAAAACAAGTTCTTGTTATAACAAATTATAAGTAAAAAAATCAAATGTTAGTTGGTATTTACGTTGAACTTGGTAGGGAGAATTATAAAAGAAAAAAAATCACATTTATTAAAAAAATTAAAATATAATAATTTGAAGTGTGATCTTGTGGAATTTTTTATGAAATAAGTTGTATGAAAGGATGTAAAAAAATTTATTGATTGTTGTTTATTGATAAAATGAGAGAGCGAGAGAGAGTAAAATATAAACACTCAACAATTCTAAGGCTTGTTTTGTCAAATAGTTTATTGGCTAAAATTTCACCTTAAAAGATGAATAAATAGAGTGTCCAGAGACTCAAACTCTGACTAATGATATAAAATACAATATGCCAACAAACTAATTTAAACTCACAAGGAATGCCTTATAATATCTCTTTTAGATAAAATGCTATGATCAAATTGACAATTATGTCTACAATAGTGTTTTGTAATGTATACTAGTGTGAAAATCGTTCTACACAAGGGCAAAGTTAGCCTTTAATGGCACTACTAAAAAAGAGGAATTTAGAGAGGAAAATTTGAGAGAGAATTAGTGACGAAATATTGCAACTTTTATACAGTTTAAATTGACAAACATTAGTGAAGAAATTTGTGACGGATAAATTCGTCATAAATTTCATCACAAATTTGATGAGATTAAATGTAGTGAGCGATTTTGTGACAAAAATTTTCTCTCTCTAATTATTTTGTCACAAATTTCATCACAAACTCATAAAACATTAATTTTTTGAGGAAAGATTCAATCACAAATAATATTTATTTATGATAATTATGAAATATTTCCTTTAGTAAAAAGATTATTTATTATATTATTTTTGATAAAAAAAATTACTTATTATATTTGATAATCTTAATATGTTTGTTATACAATTGTGCTTGTAAACACTTGTTTCAGATACATAGTTGATTATGTTATTTACTATTACTTTTGATGATTTACATGAATTAATACTATTTTTCGTTGATGTATACTCTAATATTAGCGATGATTTACAAGAAATACATGAATTATATGAATTAATACTACTTTTTAGTATTTGAAATACTAATTTTGATTAATTTTGTGACATTCAAAAGTAGCACTAATTCATGTAAATCATCAAAAGTAATCAAAATTAGCGAGGGAAATGGTCCCTCACAAATCATCATACATTACAACATTTGCGACAAAAATATGAACGTCACAAAATTAGCGATGGATTACTTAATATGTCACAAAGTTAGTGACGAAATTAAGTAATCCGTCACAAATACAGCTACAGAATGAATCCTTCATTAAACGTAACTATTAGCGACGGACTCAGTAGTATAGTGATGCATAATAGCCATCGCAAATTATGCCAGTTTCTAATTTCCCGCTCAAAAAATTTTCGGCACGTGATTTAAATACAACTTTGTGGCTGTCGCTAAATCTGTCACTAGCATTTGCGACAGTAATACTAATTTTGATTAATTTTGTGACATTCAAAAGTAGTATTAATTCATATAAATCATCAAAAATAATCAAAATTAGCGAGGGAAATGGTCCCTCACAAATCATCATACATTACAATATTTGCGACAAAAATATGAATGTCACAAAATTAGCGATGGAAAACTTAATATGTCACAAAGTTAGTGACGAAATTAAGTAATCCGTCACAAATACAATTACATAATGAATCCCTCATGATACGTAACTATTAGCGACATATTCAGTAGTCTAGTGATGCATTGTAACCGTCGCAAATTAATTGTGTCAGTTTCTAATTTCCCTCACAAAAAATTTGCGAAGCGTGATTTAGATACAACTTTTTGGTTGTTGCTAAATCCGTCACTAGCATTTGCGACGGTAATACTAACTTTGATTAATTTTGTGACATTCAAATGTAGTATTAATTCATGTAAATCATCAAAAGTAATCAAAATTAGCTAGGGAAATGGTCCCTCACAAATCATCATACATTACAACATTTGCGACAGAAATATGAATGTCACAAAATTAGCGATGGAAAACGTAATCTGTCACAAAGTTAGTGATGAAATTAAGTAATCTGTCACAAATACAGCTACAGAATGAATCCCTTATTAAACGTAACTATTAGCGACCGATTCAGTAGTCTAGTGATGCATTGTAACCGTTGCAAATTGTGTCAATTTCTAATTTCCCTCTCAAAAATATCATCAAAATTAAATCCCAAAATGTATAGTTTGAAGAAAAGTCAAATGCTTTAAAAGTTAAATGACTAAAATCACAAAATATAGAAATGATTTTTTTTTTGTGAATACTCCCTCCGTCTCATTATATTGGTCCCTCTGACTAATTTTACGTTTATTAAAAAATGTTGGTTGTGTAATTATTGTGTTCAATTTGTGTGAATTTTACTAAATTATCTTTTGTCTGTATGTGTATTTAATTTGAATTTTCATATTTCAATGCAAATTAGTGTAATAATTAGTTATATGTGTAAGGAAAAAAATAATGAAAGCACATAGTAATTTATAAAGGGATTTATATTTAGTGACTAGACTTTTTATAATGGATGCTTATAATTAGGGACGGAGGGAGTAAAAATATAGATATGTAGATGTTAACACCTAACGTTTAGTGAGGCCTAAAGCAAACTTTAAAATGAGACCCTTCTAGTCTGAAGTATAAAACAAATTTTATTTAAAATTTCTTGAGAAATTGCAACGTTATTGTTTCATTTCTATAATATTTTTTTCTAAGAGGCCTTTGTATTTTTTTAGGCTATTTTTAAAGGGATTTATGAATTATTTGAGGTCTTTTTATTTAGTAAATTTTTTATATTTTTGGGAGTCTAAAATTCTTACTTGAGTTGTCTTACCCTTGAGTCGGCTCTAGATGTTAAAGTAGTGTAGTTTACTTTGTATAATTGTATAATTGTATCAGCATTGATTGATCTTTCAGAAAGGGGTTAGACTCCACACAAATATTTTGTATCAATAGAAAAACTCTTCCCCAACTTCTATAAATTAAGGATTGAAGAGAGACCTACCAATCATGTGCAAAAATTAAATATAAACAAATTTTGATACAAAACCATATACAACACCTAGGAGTAGATCATCAGTGCCCAAGACCCCTAGATACATACAATGTCGTATTGTATTGCTATCAAAGTCTCATGCAACACCTCCAGCTTGAACATAATCATAATTTACCAAACACTAGTCAACACAGGTTTAAAATGTAGTATGGACATGTTATCAGATAATCAGATTTCAAAATTTAATTTGTTTTTATGCTATATTCAATTAATTTGTTTGCAATATGTTTCAGATATGTTTCAAAATTTAATGGTTTGCAAATGGTTAGAATGTGGAATAACATAATAAGAACGATTTGTGTTTACTTCAGCGTATCGGTCAAATATCACATGGTTTCAAAAATTATCTTCTAATCCATTTTAAAAGGTAGAACATATTGAAAGTTATTTTCCAATCAATTTTAAACTTCAAATGCTGTCATTTACATTTTCAATGTCATTTGGTTATGTAAAAACAATTATAGGTTCAAGAGTATCAAACCTAATATGAGCTCCATCACCTCAATGATAATAGCTAAAGTCAGTTTGGAAGCACTCAAGTTTTGGTGATCTCTCTTTAAAAGACGCTTACTCTTTTTTTATTCATCCTAGTCCTAAAGTCAGTTGGGTTAAGATGGTGTGGAACAATGCAATTCCACTTTCCAAGTCTTTCATGGTGTGGAGACTTTTTCATAACAAGCTTCCAACTGATGAAAATCTAGTGGCTCGTGATTTTCAACTTCCTTCTATGTGTAGCTTATGCTACAAGCAACCCGAATCCTATATTCATCTTTTTCTGCAATGTCCATTCTCTCTTACATTATGGAATTGACTAGCTTCTATCATCAAAGTTTGAATCTCAACTCTTTTCCTGAAATTTTGTGAATAAAGCATGGCATCAACAATGTAGGGTTGTTTTTGGTGCTGCTGTCATTTACATTTTCAATGCCATTTGGTTATGTAGAAACAATTATAGGTACAAGGGTATCAAACCTAATATGAGCTCCATCACCTCATTGATAATAGCCAATGTCTCTATAGCAGGCAACTTAACCTATGGGACTGCAGGTTCTTCAATTATTGATTTTGGTATTTTGAAAATTTTCAAAACCAATATTCATCATCCTAAGGCACCTAAGATCATTGAGGTGTCATGACAACCCCCTCTTCATGGCTGGTATAAGTGTAATATTGATGGTACCTCTCTTGGCAATCCTGGACAAACTGCTTGTGTGGGCGTCTTTCGAAACCACAAGGGTGAACATATTGGTTGCTTTGCTCAAAATTTAGGAGTAACTAATGCTCTTTTTGCTGAGATTATGGAAGTCATTATTGCGGTAGAATGTGCTCAGGCTAGGCATTGAGGTCATCTTTGGTTAGAATGTGACTTAAAACTTGTTACTTTAGCTCTCAAATCACCACATATCATTCCTTGGCAATTAAAGCTCGGATGGACAAAATGCATATATACTCTTAACACAATGAACTTTATCATATCTCACATTTATAAAGAAGGGAATCATTATGCAGATAAGTTTGCGGCAATTGGACTTACCTTGACAGATTTTACTTGGTGAAATTTTGCTTCTATTAGTATTCGGGGAGATTTATCTAATAATAGACTAGGTCTATCTCAATATAGATTTTGTTAAGTTTGTTTGAGGGTTTGGTTTTGCCCCCTTCTTATATTTCTCTCTTTCTTTAATATATATTTTTTGTTTAGCTTTTTTTAGGCTTGTGAGTTGTGAACAATATAGGATTAAGACATACTAGTAAGAAGCATTGCCTTCAGAAGGCTTTATTTTGGCCCAATTTGTTCTGCATTTTGGGCTTTGTCCTTAATTTTAAGAGTCTCTCCTGATAAAAAGACAAAAAGAGAAGACCAATAAAATGAAGAAAAAAATGAGAAAAAGAGGGATATTCCATGTCATGTCACCCACCCAATTCCCATAAATCACGCAGCTAAATAAGCTGGCTATCAGGTTAAAACAGTCCCCATAAAATAATCAATAGAATTGTTTTTCTTAAAAGAGAATGTGAATACGATAAACTCCCAAAGTTTAATAGTTTGTGCCATTTTCTTAAGAAAAACATTTGAATGTTTGCTTTGCTATAGCACAAAAGTGTGCACTGCAAAATATACTAGGTGCAATATAGGGATACTGGTCAAATAGTCTAGTGATTAGAAATTCACGCTAAAAACTAATAAATGGGTGTATTCAAGCTCGAAAGTACCGAGATGAACCCGGATCCCAACACTTTCGAGCAATATGTCCAACTAATTAAGCTAAACTCGTTGCATTTATCTAGTATCTTCTCTCTCTCTCTCTCTCTCTCTCTCATTTTAATATTTTACTAGTATCGATCTATTTTTATTTCTCATAATCAACATGGTAATTTTCCATTGAAAATGTCACTAAGCCATAATGTAGTTGACAGTGACAATATTATTATGTTGAACGTTTTGGTTTGTATTTGAACTTAAAACTCAGAAAATAAAAGTTTTAAATGAAAACAATAATTGTTTTAAAATACTAACATATGTCTTAAAAGTAGATATTAAAGTATCTAAATATAAAAAAATTTACACTGCCCACTTCATCCTCTTTGCGATGAACACATTCCTGAATTCTTATAATCTAATACGTCTTAGAACGTGTTCAACGTATTACATATAATCATCGTAACTATATTCGATTCGAATAATTGATCCAATTCACAAATGGCCCTTGGCCTTGTCCAAAACACCACTCATTTTCATTTCATTAATCATTACTAATAATGTGTTTAATACAAGATGCCATATGATCATTCATAACATTAGAAACAAGCACAAGACAATGACCCCAACAAGCACGAGGCAATGACACCGTTGCTAACATATGAGTTTTTTTTTTTTGACAGAATATTACTTTCTATTTTTCAAATACACAACATTTATATATTTATTTTGTAACCAATATTTTAAGTGAACGATTTAGCACTTTCTTATTTAATTGAGGATAAGTCATAGAATATAAATATGGTAATGTTTGAGAATGAAGAAAGAATTGCATGTAGTGTATTTGTAGAAATAGAAAACAGGAGGAATAGGTGCAGTTTTAACTCCTCCAATTACTGACTGCTGGGAAGGACTGTCCCTTTTGTTGGTTGTTGGCTACTGCTTACAACAAACAGTATAGCTAAGTAAGCTAGTGTCTTTGTCTCTCTCTGCTTCTGCTTCGCCACTCCTAGCCTCCATTAACACAATAACACCGTACACATACACACCACGCTTCACTTTTGTCTATTTTATCCTTATCTCTCATACAATTTGTATAATTGTTCCACAAAAATAAAAACTTAGATACATTTATCCTTTATTTATCATTTATCATTTATTTATCATACTATACATCCACATCTACTCTTTATCATTTATCAACTTTGCAGATACGTAAACAATGATATTTCAGATATTTTATTCTCGTCATATTTGTAGATATTTTTTCGTTGTACGCTATTAATTTAGATGCTTCGAATTTGTTTGTAGAATTATCTTTTTTGATTTTTAGCAGTTTTGAATTTGTACTATATAATGTATTTTATGATTTTGGTTGAATAAATTTCGATTATAGTAAAAAAAAAAAAACCACATCCACTCTTTTGCGAAAAATAAATAATCCATATCCACTCTTAAAACCATTTTTTATTCTCAAAGTAAAATTAATCGTAAACATTCACGTTTAATGATTAGAATTTTATTTTTAAAGGTGAATAATTGAGCGTATCAAAATTCGAACTCTAAATACTTGCACATTACGTACAGTTTCTCTACTAACTGGGCTAAACTCACAGGAACGAGGAGAAATTATCTTTATCTCTCAAGAAATAGATAACCGTATCACTAATGTTTCGAGTATATCAATAATATGAGGGACCAACTTAAAATTATTTAAACATAAAAGATCAACTTAAAACTTAAAAGAAACGTAAGAGACTAAGTATATAAGCAAAAAATTTATTATATGTCAAAAGTTTAAGGGGATCATATATTTTCCTAATTAAATACTAAACAAAAATTCTAATTTCACAAATTTTTGGGCTCTTATTAAGTTTGAACATGGAAAAAGTCAAAAAGGTATTGGGCCTCTTTTTCATTCTGGGACTACACAACGTAAAGAAAATGAAGATGACCACCATAATCGGACTAAATACTTTGATTTAAAGTTCATTTTCATCCGTACATGAAATTTTGATTTTAATCCATCATATTGTATTAATTTTTGTTTTAAATAAATTCTGAATCAATCAAATTTTTTTATGTTTAGTCGTTAAAGTAAAAATCCACAAGAAAATTCGTAAGAAAATTTGCAAAAAACTTACAAATTTTTCTGCAGATTTTAGTTTTAGGATCAAAAACTAATTTATTTTTTTATATTTTTTTTGTTGATTTAAGGATTTATTTATAACAAAAATCAATACATAGATTAAAATCAGAATTCTACGTATTTAAACTTAAATATTTTATGACATAGGTCATAGTAAAAATGAATATATCACTATATTTATTGATAAAAAAACTGCTCACTGTACTTCAGTTAGATAGAATATTTATAAACCAATAACGTGGAGTAATCTAAGATATGATCACAATTTCTATTTTAATCTTTTATTTAGATTATGTATCCTCCAACTTTTTTGTTTTTCCTTAAATTTAACTCAACAGAAATACACTTCTTGTTAATTATTTTGATCAAACTAAAGTTGAGAGGTACCAACATTTGAAGTACTATAATAATAACTCAAATTAAGAACGTGAAGATTCTCCTGCATAGCCTGTGTAGCTTGAGTCATACTATTAGTTGTATTTATTCATTTGGAAAAACAAAAAATAAAGTTTGCATGTGGAATGGTTTAATTAAATATTTTTGCAATCATTCCCGTCACAATTGGACAAAACACAACAAGTCAGAAACAGAAACCCCGTAAAGGTAAAACAGTAAAACCTTGTGTTTGTGTGTCTTCCACTTGCTCTTTTTTGAAAAATCAAACAAGCCATTCCAAAATCGAAGAAAATAAGTAAATAAATAATTAGTATATATTCAATTTGATATAAATAATAGAAAAAAAATATGTATCGATAATGTAAAATAATTTTACATATTTAACTAATAACAATTATTATATATTTTATCACGTCATTTTACTTCTTTCCACTTTTTTAATATGAAGATTTAAATCAATAAAAATAAATTACATCCATTAATTCTAAAAATAAATAGCAAACCTGAATATCATATTGATTCATATCACAAAATTGAATATAGTATCTTAGTTTCTATTCAAGCGCAGATTTAGTATAAAACTCGTCAACTAAATTAGTGAATTGTTAGTGTTTTTTTTCTATTCTATTTTCATTTTAATTTATCATTTATTTTCTATTTTCATACATTCTCTTTTTTTTTTATAACTATTGTAATTGAAAAAGAATATTAATTTTATAAAAAATATGAAGTAAAATATTGAGAAAATAAGAGTATATATAACATCAAACTATGAAAATGACATTTAAATAAGAAATAAAAACTTCTAAAACGATAATTAAAAAATAACAGAAAGAGTATAGTTTAGATTACTCACAAATAAAATAAATTATATATGTACCCAAAAATATAATATATAATCTCAAATCATCGGCTTCTTCAAAAAAAAAAAAAAATCTCAATCATCAATTATAAAATGGATGATGAATATAAATTGGACGAGTAATATAGTAATATGTGCCTTAAGAAAAAGTTAATAGTACATATTTAAGATAAGTGTTTTTATTTTTACAAAAATAAAAGAATGTTCATTTATTCAAATATATAGATAGGGTACATCAAATAATAGTACAAATTTAACATCGTTAAAAATAAAAAAAGGATGAATTTGTGAACAAACTTACAACATTCAAGCTAATAGCATATAATAACATACTATTGTCAACAAATAATGTGATAAACATAAAGTAACTAAAATACCTATACTACCGGATTTACATCGTTGAGGCTTGATCACTAGTTGAATCAATAGCCGATCAAAGTTGATTTGTCTATCCAAACCAAATAAACATCGCAAAAGGAAAAAAAATAAAAACACCGCACAAGATGGGAAAACAATCAAGTATCGTACTGAGACGATGAAATCATACAAGATCCAAAAGAAAATATAACCGATGTGAAAATCACTTATTATTAAAAGGAGATGAAAAAGTTACACATAAATGATTTTGGATCAAGAAAAGACTTAAAATCACCCTTTTTTTCAAAACAAAACAAAACAAAGAAAAAAAAGCTTTGGAAGAGACTTAGAGGGCACTGGGGCCGGCGAGAAGACTATTTTGACGTTTTAAGAGATGTTAAGAAATTTAATATAATAATATTTGTTTTAGAAATCGTGCATTCAATTTTTTACAAATTAAAATATTTTTTTATATTAAAATATTTTTTTATCAATATTTTTTTTCCAATTTTAAGTTTAAGTACTCTCTCCATCTCTATTTATAAGAGTAAGTTTGACAAACTATTTATCGCTTTATATAAAATTTATTTGCAATTCTCAATAATATTAATTATTTTTTCCTAAAATTATCTTTGTTTATTTTATATATATTTTTTGAATAGTATTAAAATTTTTTTGAAATACTACTCCGTATTTTTTTGTATCTTGTGTGTTTTCTTATAATTTTTTGAATGTGTGTGTACCCTGTGTATTTTTCTTATAATTTAACCCGTGTGTTTTCTTAAAGATTTTAAGAAAAAAATAATTATATTGAACGGTATCTTGAATATGTGTGTGTAACCGGTGTGATTTTCCTCAAAGATTTTGTATCGGTCGATAATTCAATTATTTAATTTTAACTCACTAAGTTTTACAATTGTTCGATTTAAATCACCCAAATTTCAATTGTTCGATTTTGACTATCAAGTTTATCCCATTTTTCATTTCCTAGCCCTGTTGACTCTTTTTTAAATAAAATTTACTTATGTTGTATTTTAATTAAAATGTGCTTTTAAATGTGTTTGTACCCCGTGTATTTTCAATCTTATAATTTTTTTGAATATGTATGTACCCCTCGTGTTTCTAAATGTTATCTTGAATGTGTGTGTATCTCGTGTGATTTTCAACAGAGATTTTACATCGATAATTCAATCACTTAATTTTAACTCCCTATATTTCACAACTGCTCGATTTTAGTCACTTAAATTTCAATTGTTCGATTTTGGCCATCGAGTTTACATCGTTTTGCATTTTCTAGCCGTTGACTTTTTTTAAATAAAAATTACTTATGTGGTATTTCAAATCAAACGGCATTAACTCCACCATCCTACTTATTTTCTTTTCACTTACTTCTCCTCATTACTAACTACTTCGCATAAACATGCAAAATTAATATAGTTTGCCAACCAATTTAATACTAAAATCAACTTTTTTTTAATACGCATGTTTTGTCAAACTGATTCATATACTACCTCCGTCCATAAATATAAAACCCATTTGACTACTGCAAGTACGTCAATGCACAATTTTGATCACTAATATATTTAATTATCTATTAGTAAAAATTATAAAAATTTGATATTTTGAATATTTTCATCAAAACAAATCAAACAAGATCTGATATGATAATATTGATATCTATATTATATATTATTAAAAAATACAGTCATAACAAGATAAATAAATAGTGTCATTTAACCTATATTTGATATTACAGTGAATGTGTCAAAATCATAGTCATCTATCATGATTTTTCAATTGTAGTTTATAAAAAATCACAATAATTCATCATAATTCTGACATATTCACCATAATCATAATATCAAACATGCACTTAATCAAAATATGTCTTATATATTAAAAGAGAGTAAATAAATAAGACACATGTTAGATGTTAGGAAAACTCTTCTAAATTGTTTGATGAGAGGTGGGCCTGTCCTTCAAGTAGTTTCAGGCTTTCGGCCACCACCACACCAAAGACTACTCACACAATTTCTGTTTCTCAAAGCACACAATTCATATTCACATTTTCTTCTCTCTTTTATTTTCATTTTTAATTAACAAAACATTAGTAATTAAAAATTAATAAATTCAAAATTATTACTAGAACTATTTCTCCTAATTCCTCATCCAATATTCATTGATTCCAACGTGCTTTCCTCTTTCTTGTCTCCAACTGTACATGTTTGAAAATTTTCATTTACTATTTTAATAAACTTGTCTCTTTCCTTTGTTTTTTTTTTAGTCAAAAACTGAAACACCTAACCGTTTTAGTGAGTGTTCAATCTCAATTCAAAGCGTGTTTCTTTGACATTTTTGCTTCCTAAGTTCTATCAAAAAAGCTACTTTCTTTGTGTTTCTTCAAAACCCTTTACTTGCTTTGTTTCATTAACTGCTTCAACTGAACTACTTTGTCACTTGAAAACAAAAAGGTAGTAATTGATGATGCTAAAAACTTCACTTACCCCAGTTTATGATTCCTTGTTTATTTATACATTTTGTTTTAAATTTTGCATCTTTTTATGATTTTAAGAATTGGGTCGGGTTTGCTTTTGAGGGAAATTTAATAAAATGTTAGTGTTGTGTTGGTGAAGATTCGGGGAAAAAAACAATGATGGAATTATGCTGTTTAGTTTAACTTTTTGTCTGTTTTAGTAGCAGAATTGTCTCAGAAATGTAGTGTGTGTGTGTTGTTTAGTTTTAGAGTAATATGCACTTGATTTTGTTAAAGCACTATATATTGTTTGTTAATTGTTACAGCTATGCTTTTGTAACATATCAGCTTTTGGTATTTTTATAATTTGTTAGAGATGAGGTTGTCTTGTCCCCTTCTTTTTTCAGCTTCTTAGCTTCAATTGTTGTGTGGATTGTATATTTTATTTAGGGCTTTTTGTTTACACAACCTTGGTCTAAAGGGTAGTGTTGATTTTGGTTTTGATCTGTTTCTCTTTGTCGTTGGTATCGCCTTTTTTTATTTTACCTCTTCACTTTCTTAAGTGCCAACTTGAGTTTGAATTTGTTATTAATTTTGTTTTGTTTTTATTTTGGTTGATAAGGTGGTCCTTCTTCCTTTGATTTCATTGATGGGGAAGGTCACAACTTCTTCAACACCGTCTTTATCTGAAGAAGCTTCCAATTTCGATGAGGTTTATATGCAGCAGAGTTTGCTCTTTGATGATAGTCTCAAGGTACATATGGTTTGCTAATTTTTGAGCTATAACTCGATGGAAGGAATCCGTTGATTTCACTGTTAAGATAATTGTCTAATGCACCTGTTGCTTTAATTTAGAGTAGAATAGAGTTGATGCTTTGCTACTTATTTTTAATTTTTCATCTTTTGTCGTAGGATTTGAAAAATCTGAGAACACAGTTATACTCAGCAGCTGAATATTTTGAACTCTCGTACACCAACGATGACCAAAAACAGATGTGAGTTGCTATGCTGAAACTGGTACATGTTTATGCCTAATTGCCAATGCTATAATATTCTCTAAACGCTTGGTTTTATTTATCATTCTATCTTTTGTTTTCAGAGTGGTAGAAACATTGAAGGATTATGCCATCAAAGCTCTTGTAAATACAGTGGACCATTTAGGTTCTGTGACCTATAAAGTGAATGACTTGTTGGATGAGAAGGTTGTTGAAGTTTCTGGAGCTGAGCTACGTGTATCTTGTATTGAACAGGTATAATCGATCACCTCCACATAAAGTCCTGTAAACCGACACTGACAGTAATTGCTAAGAGGAAAAATTGATTTGCCGGTTTTGCCACTGTAATTTTTTATTGAAAAATCTAATACGACTTTTAGGCAATATTTATTTCTTGAGATAGGAATAAATATCATTGTTGCTTTGAGGTAATGAAATCTTATATTTTAAAGGATAACGAAGAGCATTTCATGTCTAGATCCTTTTCCTTTTCGACTGATAGACACCATAACATTTACAAAACATGAAAGTATCTAAATCTTTTTACTGCTTAGTGTTATACTCATTAAAGAGAACTTAGAGTTCTCTGCATTATGCACTTATTGAAGATCTTTGCATTTATTTAGTTATAAAAAGTTAGACAAAACAAGGAATAGAAAGTGAGAGTTTTGCAGACACGGAACATCTTTTAGGTCTTGTCATGAGAATACATTCTCGGTCGATGCTGCTTGATTTATGGAAGTACTGTAGTATTATTAAATGAACTTGATAAGATAGATAAACTAAATTATTGTTCATTAGCCAGTACAATAACAGCTTAGAGTGTCAGTGACATCGATTTATTACTTAGATTTTAGGTGAACATCGCTTTCTGAAACTGTATCTACAAAAGTATGAAAGATCAACAGGACTGTGATCCTTAGTTATTGGTTTTGAGTGAAAGGTCTGTTTCGCATCTGTAGCTGGGTTTGAAGATTGCTCCTTCTTGACATTGTTAAGTTTGAATTATTTATTATCATAAGGAAGATAAATCTTACGAAGATCTCTAACAATATTTTTCCTTAATATGATACATTAGAGAATGAGGACTTACCAAGGGTATATGGGTCATGGGGGGCTTACCCAACAATCATCGGTGATCAGTACCCCAAAGTATCAAAAGCGTTATGTCTTGCCAGGTAAGTATAACATTTTTCCTCAACTCTATTACTATTAGAACTGTGTATATGTTGTTAAATGATCCCACTCCTTGGCACAATTTCAGTTGGGGAGACCATGATTGGCGCCAACCGCACAAAGTCAAAATACGAAGGATGCAGCCTTGATGACGAAGACGAATGGCCTCACTTTAGGAATGGTATCACTTTTTACTCCCTAATATTTTGATTTAACTATCTAAGAGACTCTACGAAAATCTGATGTTGCGTTTATTCTGTTTGTATCCTAAAGCTGTTCGAGCCACAATTAGAGAAACACCAACATCTACAACGACAAGGACAACAAGGTAACTACGAATGCAGAATGTTGTTATGGGATTAAGTTGGTCAATGACTTAATGTGGGTCTTGATTTTATTATTTACTTTGACTTGATGCAGTAAAGGGCGTGCCCCGTCACCTTCTGTACAACCTCAGAGACCTGGACCCTTTTCATTCACTTCAACCATGTCCAAAAAAGATTTAGGTTTTTCACACATACTATTCTATGATATCCTAAAGTTTCATTGATTTTGTCATTACTGTTTGAATTTACAATCTGTTTTACATGTATTGAAGATAAACGGACAGTTTCACCATACCGGTTCCCGCTTCTACGTACTGGTTCTCGGTCAAGTAGGCCTACAACACCAAAGCCGAGTAGACCAACTACTCCAAAGCCAAGCAGACCAACTACTCCAAATCCGAGCAGACCAATCACACCAAATCCTTCTAATGCAAAACAAAGGGTGAGTGGCATAAATCATGCCTGTCTGCTACTCAACACAGTGGCAATGAATTCCATAGCTAGTTTATTTAACTGCATCTTCATTTATGTTCCTACCAGTACCCTTCTGAGCCGCGCAAATCAGCTTCAATGCGACTATCTGCTGAAAGAGACAATGGAAAAGATGTAGAACAATACCCGAGTAAAAGTAAACGTCTTCTGAAGGCTTTATTAAGCAGACGCAAGTCCAAGAAGGACGACACACTTTATACATACTTGGACGAGTATTGATACATAGAACTATAGAAAGCATGGCAAAAGGTTTCATAGAATCTTGAAAACAAGTCCATTTTTGTTTGATAGGTTGCACTTCTTCATTTCATCTGAACTGTATAATATAGTTGTTATTTTCCAGTATTTTACTATTGTAAGCTCACAAAATTATGTGTAATGGTTCAAGAATCATTTTAAACGTGGATCATGTAGTTATATAATCAAAGTAAATTTAGCTTCATTTTTCTTCCTTTTTGCACTATAGCCAGAAGCAAGGATGAAATTCACGGCGTTTGAACCACAAATCAAACCTCGTCTAAGCTAAGAAACTGTTCACTCTACAATGATTTCCACCATATTGTGTTTTGTAAGCAAAACTAGGGAGTGAGCAACAAAATTAAATAACTATTCCCTATAATGTTTTACCAACTCTGAATTTCGGTAATGTTTTTTTTTTTTTGACAATAAAATTTCGGTAATGTTAGATGTGTATTTAATGGTATTTTTCAATTCTTAATTTTCATCCGTATTAACATTATCACTATCACCATCACCATGTCCTTTTAATTCCAATTATTTCTCCCACCTAAAACTGATATGCATATCAATTTATTAGCCAAAGTCATAAGCTGTAGCCAACTACTCAAAACCTGCCATCATTTTCTTTCTAAATGAAGGAATCTACAACACATGAGATTTATTATTTTTCTCTAGCATAAAGTTGCATCACTTTGTGCAATCATGGAACTGAATCAAAAACTTGCTGGTAAATTCCTGGTTTACTCAAACTTGCTCTAACCAATTTTTTAAATTTGTGTAAAAAAGAAGAAATTTCCCAAATAATGGAAAATTTTCAAAGCAAGATTTTCTTTGAGGCAGTGAATAATCAGACAAACGTGTATATACAAAGCCTTGTATGGCAACATTGCACACATTCTTTCACACACATGCCATCATTAAACAACTAACAGATCTTAATGAACGACGAATATTTACAAATGGTGTAAATGGAACCAATGGACAATATCATATATATACATCTTTTGAATCATACCAACACACCAGAACTCAAATTCCAGAAGAGCATAGCAGAAGCACTCAAACAACGTTAGTCAATGTCTCAAATCAGGATGTCATCATTTACAACGAAGGAAACATCCATCCCATGGTCCAACCAAGAAGCAAACCAGCACCAGCAAGACTTAAACCAACTGCAAACGCAGCAACACATTTTCCAATCCCACATTTTCTGTTACTACTATTCTTTCTCTTTTCAGCTTTGCCGCGATTTTTCTTAAGCTGTGCTCCTCTGTCCGGAGAGAGATTTAGCAATGGCTGGTTTTTGTTTCTGAGTTGAAGGCATAGGTTCTCGATCTGCAACATGTAGAACCACTGTTTGTATGCGAAGAGTTGAGAAGCCTGTTTAAAGAAAAGACTCACAATGTGCTCCTTCTCGTTGTAGGCTTGTTGCGCTGCTTCCTCAGCCGCTCTTGCTCTTGTTTGAGAATGACACAGTGCTTCCAGCAGCTCAGTAATGCTGCTATTCTCAGGATTGATTTGACAATCTTTGTTGCTTGAACCAAAATCTTTGCTTCGGCCAGAACTGAATATTTAGAGCAGCATAGTGTAACAAAAAAATTTAATTTAGTATAATCATGAAATTTCTACTGAACAGTGTTGAAGTTGTAAAACATTATGTTAGACCTCTTATTAGTATGCTATTAGTCAGCAATTATGTCTTAGGCGGCTATTGAATAAATAAGGATATGGAATGGAAGGAAAAGTTCGTATGCATTTATTATAGGACTGGATATTAATTGGGAGAGAGTAAGCTCTCGAATACTTGGAAGGGAGAGACCTAAGACTCTCCACTTGACAGATGACACCTGTTCCTATTACGTTATGCTTCTTCTCCTTCTAATTGATTCCGCTTATATGACACGAGCCTATCAAATGTCATCGATGTTTGACATGCATTATAAATTCCGAATTACTGAGTGAAATCACGATTATGGAATATAGATTAAAATTGTGATTCAAAAGACCTAATTTCTAAATCGTAGATAAAATCTTAACATGAATCGTATAATTGGGTTCATTTTTGTTTCAAATTGAAATATGATTAGCATGTATTGTGGGATAAGTCGGGAATTCAATAAATCTCAACTCATCTTTATGTTGTTCAATTTACAAACACCGGTAGCATCAGTGCAGCTTAAGTACAACTTAAAACAAAACATAATCAACAGTCCACACAAATGTGTGATGTTCACTAAGCATATCTTGTGAAGGGAATTAATGGAATGGCAACGTGAGAAGGAAAAACATCATTCAAGGAATTTAAGCATATCTTGAGAAGATAGCGCCATAGCGGGGAAGGGGAATGTATTTCTTAAACTTTAGAAAAATTCACAATTTGTTTGATATTCTGCAGAAGTTAGTAGCTCTATACATTTATAATTCAGTTGCTTATCAACTACAAAAGTGGTTTTAAAATTCAGTTGCATTGCATATGAACATCGTCACACTCTCAGTTAACAAGAGATGAATAACCGAAACAAACTACTTATACTAAATCGGTAAGTGCAAGTGGTCGGAGCCAGAAGTCTATCGAACAAAGAAATCCAAAAAAAATAATTTAGTGGCCATACAAATTATCCATATCTAGGATGGGTCAAGACTCAAGAGTGAAGTGGTCCAGGATCCTACTTGGCGGTGCATAGTCTGAATTTATGACAACTTTCTCCTATCATGGGAGCCAAAAACACATTACAGTTGGCAAAGTGATAGGAAGGACCATCATAACCACCCTACTACTCTAAAATATAAGTCAGATAAAATCAACTTTGAAACTCATTCAAATTAATAGTAATAATTATGAAGAGGTGTGTGTCCTCATATTATTACCTGAAGACAAACTTAACAATATACTGAGCATGATGGCATATATTAGAGAAAACGTAAAAACAATTGCAATGAATTTCAGTGCAGTATTACCTCTTTGAATCCTGAAAAGATGATGGTGTAGTTCCAGATGTATAACCATCAGTATTGGAAGAACCAGTCTCAGCCTTCTGGTTTAAAGACGATGGTGGAATCTTATCATTATCAACACCCTTTGAGAATATCTGCCGAAAATGCTTAGACTGAGGATGAGGGAGATCACAATTTTGAAAATGCTCAACAGATTTCTGAGCAACAAAGGAAGCCAAATCATCTTTTCCAGCAGTGCGCCACCAAGGCACAGGTTTTCCATCTCCCATCAAATGTGACGCCGTTTTCTCACAGACCGAGAAATCTGAAACATCACAATCCACAAAACTACTATCTGAAAATCCAAATTCCTTCTGATCTTTCTTCTTGGGAGTAAAAAGTAAATCATTATTTACCGAAGCCTCAATTCTTCGCATTCTAGTATTGTTGCTGTTTTTCACACGAGTAGGAGAGACATGTCGTGGTAGATCTACCGATGATAAATCATCACTTCCAATATAAGAAAGATCATCAAAGTCAATAATAGATTGATCTTCCCCATTCTTAACTTTCTCATCAAGAAACTCAGCATAGAACGAACCAAGCTCCGCCTTCTGTTCACAATCCAAATTACTTTTCACATGTAACCACCATTTCATATCCGGTACCTTATCAGAATTCAACTTACGACGACGCATACGAACAGAATCATCCTTAATTTGATCATAAATCGAATTGCTAGGTTCCCAATCAGATACTAATTTTTTCGGAATCTGAAAATCCGCCATCACTTCTTTGCCTCCAATTCAAGTAATAATGACCTAATTTAAGAAACCACAACACAAGTACTAAGTTACATCATGAATGCAAGATCAAGAGCATTACAAGACGTGAATCGAGTACGATACATCCGAATTTTATTTTTATTTTTGGTTTTCACCACCAGTATCCGGCCTACTGACAGACTAATCCGGATTCGGATCATATAAAGCGAGTGAAAGTGAAAATACAGTTAAATTATATATGTTTGATTGAAAAAGTAAAATATGAATGATATATATACTAATAATAGTAAGTAATATATGTTTGGTAATTAATTATGATAGAATAAAAGAACATAGAAGTCAACTATTGATTCATACCTAAAACTGCCAAATCCAAAGAGAAAAGAGTGTGATGTGTTTGGGAGAAAAACGTGAAAATAAAATTCGCAGAGAAGAGAAGAGAGAAAGAGATTTGCCTTAGATTGATTGAGAAATTAGAAGATTTGGATTGCAAAGATGTGGAATCCCATTTTAGACGGAAACATAGGAAAGATTCATTGATATGCAGTTATGTTATGTTTTGCAGTTTACGACAATCCGAGATCCATGTTACAGTTTTTTTTCCTTTGGTCTCAAGTCTTTGTCCCTGCTTTCGGACTCCCCCTTCTGTGCGTTATTTTAAGTTTTAAAAAAAATGGTGGATTTAATTTCTATACACCGAAATTTATACTTTCAACCGACCAATGACAATCATGTATTCTGCCATGTTACTCTGTTATTTGGAAGATTTTTATTGGATGACCGTGTAAAATTATTTTATACCGTCAGTGCATATCAATTAAACTCAAAAATGATTTTGAAGAATATCTAAAAGAAATATTTTTCCACACTTTAATAAATCTTAACCCTACTCACGAGTCACGACGGCGAGAAATTTTACTGCCATTCAAATCTCTATTCACACTGTAAACTGAATTTACATAATTTATGTAAACTTAGTTTTGCGTAGGTAGTGTAAACTTAATTTATGTAATATATCTTAATTTAATTTTCTTACACAATTTCAATATTTTCTATCTAAGTAGACCTTTAAAATTTTGTATGATGATATGTAAACTTAGATTACGTTAACATACGCGATTTCAGTGTTTACTCATGTTTAAATTAGATAAGTGTAAACTTAGTTTACGTATACTTCACGTATTTTATGTTTAAATTTAGGTTTTTTTTTTTAATCTATCCTTTTAAAATTTGGGAGTATTTACCCCCTCAACCACTCAATAATCTCAATAATATTTTAACTGATATTAATTTTTATAAAATATACTGTTAGATTGAAAATTTATATTATATAGATCATTTGTGTAAAATTTCAGACAAATCTAAAATTATTTAATATATTATTAAAACACATAATAAAGATTAATGGTTTGTCTGGACAGTTTATTACAAGATCAAACGATCAAATTTAAACTTAATTTTATATTTAAAAATAAATTAAATTTAAACTTAAAATTATAACCATTCGTTCAAAATTGGACAATCCACAGTTATTAACTGCAGTGCAGTCAACTACACTATATCCGTTTTCTTTGAAGAAGTAATGTTTGAACTTAATCTTAATCCATAAGAAGTCTAAGATGAATTAATTGTTAAACCCCATAATTTTAAACTTAATCCATAAAACTTGTAACCAAACAATGGAATAATGTTTTAATTGTTCAAAGTTTGAACTACATAAAAAACACATACTTGAGTAATTAGAGATGTAATTAGCTAGATAACACACATGTGCATTCCTTTTTGGATTCGCAAAGGTGAACCGTGGTTGAGACTTGAGAGTGAGATAAATAGTCATAAATATGATGCAATAATGTAATTTGTTATGTAATTTGTTGTCTGTTTATTTTTCATCCATCACAATTCTTTTAAGAAGATATGAAATGATTATTGGTGATTGGTGTTTGTTTACCTGGTGTTCCTGCCTTCATGATATGTAGAATGAAATTTTCTCATATTTGCTAAAAAAATATGAAGCAAATTAACATTAAAGCTAGTAACATGTTATATTATGTTAGTTAATATTTGTATTATTAACTGTCCATATGCATTGAACAAGCATCAATCAATACTGATCTTATATGAGTAATTAAATTATTTGCTCAAGAGAATGTGACTTATGTGACAATTGTTGCCCTTTGTAAGTAAGATGTGGTAATTAGAAAAATGTTAATAAGTAGTAATAACGTATAATTTCTTTTAGGGTTAATAGGTTTTTACCTTTTGGAAATGCTAAATTTTAATTTATCTTCCGTAAAATAATTTTATAAAACTATCCTATGTAATGTGAAGATTACATCATTATTAACGCTCCTCTGTTGACATTTTATTGACGTGATAGTAAAAAAATCAATTTTTTGCTGACGTGACAATGAATTTTTCTAACGTGAACAATTGACTTTTGCCCACCACATCATCAAAAAGTCATGAATTTGCTCACTTTCCAGAGGGTAAATGATGAAATCTTTACATTACATGGGGTAATTCAAAAAATTATTTTACAGGGGATAAATCAAAATTCGCTCACTTTCCAGAGGTAAAACCTATTAACCCTTTCTTTTTTAAAAAAATGATTTTAATTACATAACAAATAATTTGATAATAAAAAGAAAAAAACTTAGGTGTATTTCTTTAAGTTCTTTTCGTATGATTTTTAACATAAATTCACTATTTGTGGTTATAACAAAATTTGAAAAAATCATGAATTTGAAGAAAATTATAATTTGTTATGTTAAGAACCACATAAAAAATACCTAAAAAATTGCACCTAAATTTTGTCATAATAAGATAAAATCATCAAGGTGGGTTACTTGGCATATATTTTTTTTATTGAACCCATTATATTGCCTTTTTTTTTACATCTGAAAGTTAAATTGCTCCTGCCAAAAATTAATCCATATACATCTCCTATCCAACCTATATATCCCACAGTTCTTACCACTTGAGTTATACTACGGTGACATATTAAATTTATTTTATTTTATAATTTTCTAAATACTTATCCATTTATTTATTTATTTGCCATTCGTGGTTGTACCAAATATACCAATTGAACTATGACTCGAAAGTCTCATAAATTTGATCTCTAGTTATTTTTTATGAACAAACAAAAATGAAACATATATATATATATATATATATATATAAACCAAATGGTCCTTTCATCACAAGGTGTGCCGAGAAAGATTATAAGTGTTTACAAAAAATCAAAGTAGAAGAACAACATGAATATCAAAATTTAGTCGAGATACCCAACACAAAATTTCAATAGACATGGATGACAAGCAATTCATTTTGAGTATTCAACACAAAATTTCAACACATATGTATCAGACATGGATGACAAGCAATTACTGAAGATTATTGATTAAAGGCTCATCGACCATTTTGAGTATTCAACACAAAGTTTCAGCAACACATTGTAGAGAACTAATTACATTCTCGACTTTTGCAAAACTTCTCGTCTTCCAATTATGAAATCCTTTTACTAAGATTGGAATTTTCAACTTGCAAAGTTGAGGCCAATTGCGCCCTTCTGATTAAACACGAGTGACACAACGCCTTTGATAGAATCAAGTACAACAAAGTGAGTATTGTGACAGTGAATACAATGCTCAAGACCTAGTAATGCGTGGCGTTCTAACATAAAATGGAAAATTTAGAAAATTTTAGAATGATAATTACTCCATAACCGATATAAACTAAACTCAAGTTGCTTTTCAAACCTGGCATCCGATCCGATGGTGCGGAGAAGGACATGCATATATAAATAAACATCACATTGTCTAAACTAAATCTTTGAAGTGTTATAATAACTTGCCAGCAGAAATAATATTTTTTGATCAACTTTTATTAATAAATAAATCGATCAATTTTATATAAAGACTCATGCAAAGACTATATTTTTTTTTTTTGAATATCATAAAATTTTATTAAAGAATTGAGTGGTATAAGGCATACCAAACAATCAGGATGTTACATAGTAGAAAAAGGAAAAGACCCCATTAACATTATACTCGTACTCAAACCCCATTAACATTATACAATACCCATTATGAAAATACTTATACTACCTTGATTCTTGATTCGATGCATTATCTATCACCTTCCATCTTTGCAAGGAGAACAAGAAGAAATATGAACTTTTTTTTGAACTGCACAAAAATATTAATTCTTGGAGGGAAAAACACTAACTAACGGTAAGTAGATACAAAACAGTTAAGACATAACTGCATTAAATTCCTATTTATATAATATTATAGTGTTAAATATGTTTTTGATCCCTATAAAATGGGGACTTTCTAAGTTTAGTTTTATTTAGTTTTTATTATATTTTTAATCCCAATAATTTGTTTTTTGCATATAGTTTTAGTCCCTACTAAAACTAAATTTACTTAATTATAATTAAACTCATAAATTTTTGAATGATTTTTTTATGCGCGTGTTTAAAATATATAAATTTTATTTATTAAAATTTAAAATTTTTTAACATAATATGAGATTAAAGTAACAAAAATGATGACTTAAGTTTTGAGCTCATTTTCCCGTCAAAAAAAAGTTTTGAGCTCATTTTTTTTAGGAACGTTTTACAATAATCTAAATATACCTGCGAAAAAATCATTCAAAAATACATGTTGTTGATTTACCAATAGGGACCAAAACTGAGTGCATGATAATTTTTTATGGACTAAAAATTTATCAAAAATTAAATAAAGACTAAATTTAGAAAGTCACCATTATATTATATATATAATCAATTAAACTTCGGTAATTAAACTTTGTTTCAAAAAAATGTATGTTAGAGACTGAAGGTGAACAACCATGTTTGATATCTTAGTAAAAAAATAAAACATGTTTGATATCATTTTTTTTATTGTCCACATTGTTGAAAACGAGTATTCTATAATGGTTACACTAGTTAAAAATTAAAAATTATAATATGCTATTTTAAAAGTATTACATCCGTTCCTTTTTATTTGTCGTTTTAAAAAATATTTTTTCTAATTATTTGTTGTTTTGGTAATTTAGCTTATATTTTATCTATTAATCTATTATACCCTCCTTCCTAATTTTTTGTATCAAAGTTCTTTTTAAATAAAGTTTGTTCATCTTGAGGAAAATTTATGATATTTTTGTTTTTTTTATTGAACCGGCTAAAAAAGAGATATATTAACACACTAGATGAGCACAAGATGTGCGACATCTAGATGAAGAAAGCAAGAGTATTACAAAGCAAAGTACATCAGCTCAAAGAGACAAGAAATCGAACAATCCAAAAGCCAAAAAATACACATGTTCAAACAAACAAGCCTACCCAACCCTCCAACCTAAGCAAGCCAAGAGGTTTATATACTAACAACTAGAGAGTAGGACGATTTGGTTGAACTTGAATCTAATATACTGCAAAAGGTTTGAACGTTGGGTGAGAAATATAGAAGCCAAGGTTTTCTCTCACTTTCCATGTGTCAGACTCTTTCTTTCTGTAAGACACAAGAAATTAAAATAATTGAACGTGAAATGTTGATTTAAAACTCAATTCTACAATCAAAAGATTCAAAGTTCTTAGAATTAAAATTTTTGATGCAGTTTTTTGTTCCGAGAGTATTAAAATTCATTTACCACACATCATATTATTAATTAATATTGTTTATCTTCCTGCTAAAACGTCAAAAACATCACACTAAAACTTTATACTAGGCATGGCAATGGGGCGGGGCGGGAACGAATTTTGCTTTCTCCAAACTCAAACCCATAAAGTTCGGGTATCCTCAAACCCGTCCCCATTTTTATCGGGGATAAAAATTAAAACCCCAAACCCATACCCAACGGGATCCGGGTAACCCCAATGGGTTTCGGGTATCCCCGTTTCATCTCACCTCTACATAAAATTGTGTTGCATTTTTGTTTTTTTTTATTTAAAAAAAGTCAACAACGCAAAATTAAGTTTTTAATCAAAACATAAAATAGATAAAATGACTCGTTTAATACTAAAGTTATAGGAGTATTAAAAAATAAATATATGAATGAAATTTAAGAATTTGTATAAAGATTTCTAATTTAAAAAATATAAAATATAATTTCAATATCAACAGGGCGGGTTCGGGTGGGTATCAATATTCCCGTTACCTGCCCCATACCCGTCTTAAAAAATCGGGGAAAAACCAAACCCGAAGCCAAACTCAATCAACTCGGATTTTCCCCGTCAAAATTGGGGCGGGGCATTCGGGTCCCCATGGGTTTGAGTTTTATTGCCATGCCTACTTTATACACCCTCTGTCTAAAAAAAGTGATCCAATTGACCATTATGCACTATTCACATAATCTAGTTTGACTATATTTTTTTACTAATATATAAATGCAAATATTAAAATGTTGTTTAATTTGCCTCATTGAGTATTTTTAAGATATACAATTTTTATAATTTTTAACAATAAATAATTAAAGATATTTTGTTCAAAAAATAATTAAATATATTAATGATCAAGATTGTACATTAACAAACTAAAACTGGTCACTTATTTTGGGACGGTGGGAGTAACTATTAATCCAAACTCGGTGGGAAGAGTACTTACCTTAGACGCTTAAACAGAATTGAATTCAGACTTCGGATTTAAAAGTTATAAGTATTTTAGTGTTGCTCTCACATCTCACTATTGTGATACACAAAATTTTACTCTAATAATATTCAAAAAAAATTTCTTTTTGTTGATAATAATAATATTCAAATTCAAATAGTAGTTCAAAGGAACCCAAAGCGGTTGGGGTTCATCTTTTCTTGGGCCAACTATCCCATCTCGACCAAAAAACATTATTCTTTGAGCAAGGGACTAGTCACTGCGTTCGGTGGTAGATACCCCGGTTTCGACCAAAAAATAGCAGTTCAATGGTGAGTTTGTCCATTACAAAAAAAGGTGAGTTTGTTGAGTAAAATACTCACTAAGTTGTTTAGATAAGTTTGAAATAATTAAACTCAAAAGCATGAAACTTCATGAGTTTGATGCAAGAGATAAAATATGAGTTGATTTAGTTTTAAAATTCGAATTCAAGTTGCAATTTTCCTGTTATTAGTTCCCTCAAATTATGAGTTTATTTCTAACAGATAGACTTGATTTAAAATAAATCCTTTTTTTTATATAAGCACTTTTACTACAAAAGTAGGGGTATGTGTAAGCAAAAAAGTAATAAATGTAACTTAGTAGTAATAATTAGGGGTATGTGTAAGCAAAAAAGTAATAAATGTACCTAGTAAATTGTAAATGAGCTTATATTTTGGGACTAGACTTTTGTAGTAAAAGTGCTTATATAATGGAACGGAGGGAGTATATATTAAAGGAAAAAGGAGCAAAAAATATTAAGGCAGGACTATAAGTTCAAAAATTAAATGCTCATTTCTCAATCACAATATCTAAGTTTGATCTCTAACTTATCAATATTTGATTATCCAAGAACAGCCAGAACACAGACGTTTGTTTAGCCTAATAATGACAATTAAAACTAAATTTTATAGGCCACAATGTTTGGCCAATTAGATACATAATCTCTGTCACCTGCATTAGAAGAAACCAGAATTGACAACACACGTAAAAATATGGACAATGCATGAACGAAGGATAAAAATATCACAAACATTATATAACATAATTTACATATTTAGTTATGAACCATCTGCTTATACTTCTTGCTAAGCAAATATAACCTTCTCTGCAGGGGAAGCTTTTCATCTTTTCTCCCTAACTTATCTAAGTAGTATACAATTTTCTTTAGGGTAACCAAAACCTGTTCACTCTCGTGTCCGAACCCTTTCTCTTGGATATTCAAGATCCTTCTAAGCATGTCAAGTAACTCACTATCATCTTTACCAAGTCTGATTTGAATTGACACTAAGCAGTCCAAAGCCTCGCCTGTCATGCGTAATATACGATAAATATCGGGTTCATAAGAAGAAGAAGAAAAAAACAATACGCGAAATGCAACTGAATGGAATTATATGAATGCTATCTAGTGTCATGTAAACTTGAGGCTGGCCATGTTTTCAGTCAGGGAAGGGAAATTTACCGACTGGAAGAGAATCTACTCCAAAAGCTTTTTCACGGATGCGCAAAACCTCCAAGGCAAGCTTCTCTGCTTCTTCGTCATTTTTCAAATGGTATAGTGTAGCTGCTAGTTGCAACATAGGGAAGCTGATGGATTGATCATCAGTTCCCTTATGCTTTATCATGATTTGCAAACTTCTTCTCAGCAAATGCTCAGCCTCTGCATAATTCTTTGACCGTGTGTATGAAGTTGCGAGATTTATCATATGTGTTGCTAAGCTGGGATGCTCCTTTCCTTTGTACGTCTCTGTAACCAATAGGCACTCTTCTAATATCTCTCTGCCTTCTTGTCCTCTTAAAGTAAAACAATAGAAACGACCAACCACAATAAGTATTTAGTTACATATGCATCGAGCTTCAATCAAATATCTTAATACTTACTACTTACTAGTACTTCTAAGAAACTTAGTCTTAGTGATACAGCAAAGTCATTAGGTTTTTAAAGATATAAACAGTGCATAAAATTACTTAAAGTTGTCTGGCTTTAGTCATAAACACCAAAAGTACTTAAATCTTTTGCTCCTACAACCAAGTTTATAAAGCTTACCTCCCAGAAGTATGGAGTAATTCAGCTAAATCTACCCTCATTTTTTCCATTATACTGTTGTCTGGTGACATGTAATTTGAATCGCTCATGACCTTAAGAGCACGTTTGATCAAATGAATCGCTTCATCTGACTTCCCTGCAAAGTATATTTCACATCAATACATGCATAAACTTGATAACACAAAAAAGAAAAGGAAATAAGAAATCGAAGCATGTACTTCAAACCCATTTAAAGAGAGAACAAAACCATCACTGCAATAATATCAAGTTACCTAGAGCACACTTCACTTGGGCTAGGGAATTCATAGCCATTCCAATTCTTCCATCATTTTCTCCATATACTTTTGTATATATGTTTAGAACCCTAGCGAAAAACAATAAATAACAGTTAATATAGAAAAAAAGCACCGCCACTAAAGCAATAAATATGGAATGAGAAAACAAAATTAGGAAGCTTACCTAGTAAAATGATTTTCTGCATTATCGGGTCGTCCTTCTTTCAGTAAAAGATTTCCAAGACTAAGTAAAGGTACAACCAAATTCTTACTTTCAGCACCTCTATTTGATTCCAAAAGAGTGATTACATGTTGGTATATCTCTATCGCTTTTGTTGCTTTTCCAATAGAACCAAGAGCTTTCGCCATACCCAAATAGGGTGTGACAAGAATAGTGCTATCCTTACCTATAAGAAAAACTATATTGAGAATACCAGAATTTCAAAAAATGGAACACAACAACACACAGATCATTTCCTCTGAGTTATCTATATACTAGAGATGGAAAACTGTTTAACATACCAACAACCATCAATTGCAGGTAAATAGCACCAGTAGACATACCAACAACCATCAATTGCAGGTAAATAATAATACATCATAAATAAGACTAACATTACGAACAAAAAAAGTGCACTCACCAAAATTTTTCTCCACATTGTAGACAGCCCTTTGATATGTGTCCAATGAGTCTTCAAACTTATTCAATGACGCATACATGCTTCCCATATGCATAAGTATTGAGTCTAGATGTGGTGCATCATCCTTTAAGGTATCGACAACTTCTTTCAACTGACCATTAAAGAAATGTAGATAAGTGCACATCATAGAGAACAAGTTATTATTGCCACTATGAGTTTGGTAAGTATATACTATATACTAAGACAGATATAAAAGAAACTACTTCCATACAAGAGAGTCAAACATGCGATACTGATAAAAACTTAGAAACCACGTGTGGAAGCATTCAGTCTCGTACATGAAAACATTATATTCGGACAAGGATTGCAGATAAATTTACAGCATAAGTTATTGGTGACCATTTATTCGTTCAAGCTTAACATACCATTAGAACTTCGTTAAATCATAATAGAAAATTAAATAAAACCAACAATTGACTCCTCCCCTCCTTTATTCTCATTATAGAAAAATCTGGTACTATTACCATACCATAATTCTCCATTCTTGAGTATTAACTCTCAATACAGTTAAAAAGGCATAGAATATTGATTACAATACCTATACATGATATGAGTTCTAAGAGTTGAACTAATAGAAACCACGCTGACATAAGAAATGAAAATGACTGAAGAATATACAAGACGACAGTGGAAGAAAAAAGTACCGAATTCAACAGACAACCAACAGAATTCATGTCTCCAACAGCCATGTAACCCAGAGCTAGTATGTCTAAAATAGCAGCTTCCTCTATGCCTTTAGTTCCTGCATTAAGCCGCTCTTTCACCATTTCGTAATTCGCATTAAGCAAGTCTACGGCATCATTTTTCTTTCCCATCTTGATCATTTTTTTCACTTCACCAAATAATTCTTCCAAATCTTTCTCAATGTTGATGAATCTGTTGAATATAGAATTTACAAAGTCAATGGACACTGTTAATCCAAGAATGAAACTTTTCAAATTACAACAATGACACAAATGCGTTCTACGTAGAAGATAAAAAAATTTAGGCATAAATAAGTAGAAGTCGATATCATCTGAACTAATTCCCACCTCTGATTGTCATTAGGAGCTGAACAAGCATCACTTTTCTGTCCAGTCCCTCCAAGTTCCAACGACCTAGCAAAAGATCTTGAAATGCAGAACCGAGAAATGGTTCTGATGGGAATAATGTATAGCTTTTCATTGTAAATTTGTTTTTGATTACAAACCGAGAAGCACATTACTCTTTTAAACTCATGCAATGAGAGCACATGTGGAAGCTCTTTGCTCGTCCTAATACGGAATAGATAACAAAATATATTAGACCAAGCCATCACAAATTATTGTAATCAAATACATACAGTAAATATTCAAGACTTCACAGCTAAAAAACAATAAGGAATAAGGATAACCATAATCAATTATGACGCACGGAACATTGACACAAACACAGACACTAACACGTCTACAGGATAATTTTTTTGAAAAAATGATAGAATTCAATGTACTTGTAAGTGTTGGTGTCGGATACGACACGTGTCCAACACGCCTAACCAGAGGAGTGTAGCAATTTTTCAACACTTGAACCGAATATTCTGTCTTAATAATCTAATAAAATGACAATTAAGCCAATTGAAAATCGAAAATAAAAAAATAAAATAAATTCCTTGACTGAGCTGAAATTCCTACTACTTCTTTTTGGTACATCAGAAAGAAAGATAAATGCTCCCACCAGGATTTGAACCCTGACCTCCCCCTGCCCAACCCGTGTCCCCCAGCTCTTACCACTTGAGCTATTCTACGGGGACTCCTACTACTTCAACTATGAAGCACTCATGCAATGAGTAATTGATATCAATGCAAAATGTTGAACACATAAATGTTTCAAATTGAGTGAAGCAATAAAAAATAAATAAAAAAATAATTACGAAATTTAGAAAGCGAACCTAAATCCAATGAAAGAGGGTGATGGAACAAAGCACGAAGAAGCTTCCATAGTATACACAGAAACGTTGTTGTCTTTGTCTTAGGATCAAAACCTTAGCACAGAACAGAACATAGTTACATTGCAGGGAGGATGCAATAAAAGAAAAGGATAATGCGCGGTTTTGTGTTGTGGGCCACTTCAATCGGTTAAGGCCCGTCAATTTTCTTCTTGTTGGGCTTCTAATCAATTTTTTATTTATTTAAAAAATGTTAATAACCCTTCCCCTTTTTAAGATTCCCACCTCCCCATTTAAAATTCAGTATTGAGTAAATAAATATTTTTATTTAGATCAATTATGAGCATGCCTCTTCCAAACAAAATTCATACATAGACGAAATGACAAAGTCATCATAAACTTACACACGTAAAGTAGAGTAACGGGATTCGAACCCCGATTATTGATGTTTGACCTAACAATTTCGGCACTTTCTGTTAATTGCGCTAGAAATTCTGGTCTCTTCAAAATTATTATTATTATTATTATTATTATTATTATTATTATTATTATTATTATTATTAGTAACATAGTTTACTTGGTAACTCATCTATTTTTTTTTTGTAGTTGCATATGGACTAGTATCATATTTAAAAAACATTATAATTGTAGAGAGTAAAATCAAATTTAAATTTGTAGTTGAGAAATGTAATTTATCTCTCAACATTATCATACTTTTATCTGAAAATAAAATGAGAATATATAAGGTTTGAGATGATACCTCTAATAATAAAACTCAAAGTCAGAGATAATAAAGAATGTAGCAAATGAAATGAAAATCACAACCATAGAATATAATTGAGGCATAATGTTCCAAAAAAAAACCGAATAATAATTGAGGCATAAAATAAATTAACTCATTGACACAATATGTTCATCAATAATAAATTAACTCATTGACACAATATGTTCATTCAAGTAGAGACGGATTGCCTCCAGGTTAGTGAGTTTGGAATGGCTATTGAATATTGTAAGAGATGTTTGAATTTGTTTCAAATTTGTAAGAAAAGTTATGTTAGGAGGTAAGTAATCGAGTAGTTTATGAGTTAATTCAAGTAGCTCGGTCTTATGTTAGTTTTCAAAAATTTGATTATACCTTGTGTTGAATATATTATCATGAATGAAATGCATTAAGTTACTTACGGTAAAAAAAACTCATCAAAATGGTAAAAGATTTGAAGCTTAAAGTCATAAAATTAACTCATCACTGTTATTAGTTTAACTAACCCTATAATTGGAGTATCTAAGCTTTATCCCTTTATTAATTAAACTCAATTCATCTGTTCCGAACCAACAATTAATTCAAACAAAAAATTTGGCGGGATCCAAAACGAATGAAATTTTTTTAGAATTCGTCATTATACGACATTCTCCACTATATTTAATTTTAGCAAAATAGTTAGCTATCAATAAAATGTTGTGGCAATTGTGAGGTGGGTTAAGTCTCATATTGGTTTAAATAATAGAGGTTGAATACTTTATAAGTAAGAGAATACATAAATTTAATGCCTTGGGTTTTGAATAAAAATGTAGTGTTCAACTCACTTGTATCGATGTTTTCCAACTGCCCCCTCGCATATCAGAGTTGATATTTTGATCAGACTCCTTGTATCAAAAAAGTCATGCCCATTGAGTGCAACGGCAATATTTGCAAAGAAATAAAATAGAGTATAGGTCTATGATTGTAGACTCCTTGTATAGAAAAAGTCACGAGTCATGTCATCATAGGTCGGCGCAGCTTCTTGTTCGTCTACCTTTTATTCATTAGTAATTATTTATTTATATATATATATATATATATATATATATATAAATTCTTGCTTTGAAAAAAAAATTATTAAATTTCATTTCGCAGTTTCAAGCACGCACACAATAGCAACCGAAAGTAACATAAATGACAGACAACAATTTTTTTTTTGAACAAGACGACAACAAATTAAAATAGATTATACAACTAAATTAGACTTTTATTTTTCTGAGAAGCCAAACTTTTTTTTTTTAAATGTATGTAAGTTTGTATTGTTGGATACAATTTAAATTGAAAGTTTACCCAATTGAGAAGCACAAATTGAATGCATAGATATATATTAGGAGGATAATTTTGACAAATTTGCTATAAATATTTTTTTTACAAATTTGCTATATTAATACATTTCATTTTAGATATATTCGTTTTGATATTTTTTTTACTTCTTTTGTTAGTTTCTTTTTGATTCACGGTATTCTTTTTTTTTTTGATACATCGGAAATATAAATTACTTCTGTCAAAGATCAAACTCTGGACCTCTTTCTACCCAACCCATATGTCCTCAGCTCTTACCACTTGAACTATCCTATGGGAACCTTTTTTAGTACTCCTATCAATTTATAATGAATGAATTGTCAGATATACATGTGAAAATTGATACCAACTTTAAATTATGCAACTTAACTTGATAACAAGCTCATACATGTAACATTCTTCTATAAGTATTAAGTATATACCAACATGATAGAAAATTTTACAAGCATATTTTTGTAGTTCCTTAAAAGAGATCAACTTGCTACTTGAATGACAGACTGTTGATAAGTATCAACAGCAAATTCCTCTTAGATCAATCATTAAAAATGTTTCAGTATGTTTAAAAGTCTTAGGTCTTGCTTGGTTGGAGAGAAATTGAGAAGAGAGAAATGGAGACATGAAAATCAATACATGTATTTAGATTAAAAAGTAGTCCAAATACATGCATTGATTTTCGTGTTTCAATTTCTCTCTTCTCAATTTTTCTCCAACCAAGTAAGGCCTTAGAGCATCTTTAATGATGCAACTTATTTTGAGTTCTTCGAGTGGGTCCCACAATGCCACGTCATATGAACTAACTTTATATTTTTTTGCTTTATTGGTGAACTTTGAAGAACTTATATTGGGTCCCACAACTTTATCTCACGTATTATTTTATTTATATTGAATCTTTAATGTTATTACATCCGTTTCAAAATAATTGTCACTTACACATACCAATACATGATTATAAAATATTGTGAAAATCTTAAAATTTTAATATTATGAAAATACACATTGAGATAAATCAAACAAAATCTTATACGTCAATATTTGTTTTTATACGTTAATAAAAAATACAATAAAAATAAATGTCAATTATCGAACTATAACAATTATTTTGAGATTGAGGAATTAATTGAAATATTTTAAATTGATAATATAAAAATAAATTACAGTAAAAGGCAATGGAGTAATACGACCCTCCAATTACAAGATGCAATTATTATTTTATATTGATATTCCATTCAAACTGTGTTAGTCACGAACTGATCGTCACCAAGGGACGGTAACGCCAAGCTGGCCAACTCCAATAGTACTCCAATAGTAGAACTGAGAAAAAACTAGAGTTCTAGTATTACAGGTTGGCGGACGAACTCATAAAAAATATCATTTGAAAATCGAAATTAAATGTAGTTTATCTATAATATCTTTACTCTTCAACGAAACGCCTTTTACAGATGAGACAAAACCGTGAGAACACAAAGATCTACCAAAGCATCTTGTCATTATTTTGAAGGGTAAAAATGTGATTGAATTCACATTGAACCATTCGTGCTTATAAAAAAAAAACATTGAACCATTCGTCTTCTATGTGTGCTTGTATAAATTATTTGTGAATATGATTTTTTTTTTAAGAGAATATAAGACCAAATTATTCAACAAAATATTCTTGTTCCCATGCAAAGCAAAATAAATCTGATCGATCAAGTAATGTTGTTCTTGTATGATGCTTTATATATAATATCCTAACTTAATTTTAAATTTGAATAAGCCAAAAAACTTAAAACACAGAATTATTAAAAGAGAGTATAATGCATTAATAAACAGTCTCATCAAAACACCACCAAACCTTTCGCAAGCTACTATATATATATAGACGAACATACTTTATGTTTCATTCACTATATGTCATGATTTCTACTAAGTTGAGTAATTTTCACACGCACTTACACACGCAATTTTCTCCAACTCTTTATGGAAAAAACTTATTCAGAATTTTGCATTTATAATTCATAATTCATAATGAATTTTCTCTTTCTCACTATCTACCAGAATTAAAATCTTCTTTCATATGTCAACTACCATAGACTTCTTAGGTTCATTCATAGGATATACATATATCAAATATAGAAAATAAGAAATACAAATTGAAAACGTCAACTCATTTGATTTTTTTGTTTACATTCACTATCTGGTTAGCGTTCGGGGCAAGTTCTGCCATCAAACTGTAGTAGTCCTCCTTACTAAATTCAACGTCAATTACAACTGGACCAACTAACGTTTGATATTTTTCTTTTTATTTCATTGCAAGGAAATGTGACATACATAATAACAAAGTTTCTTTTTATGAAGTACTTCATTCAATACCGAAAGCTATTCATATTTAAGACCACCGGTTACCATACAAAGTAAAAGTCATATCATATGGTTAAAGTGAATGTATAATGGAAAATTTTCTCAATGTTATAGCATTTTAAAAGGCCAAAAAGCTATTCATTCACAACAAAAAATGTGGCAAAGGTAATTCGTAAGAGAATGATTCATTACTTGTAGTTGCGCACACATAACTAATAAATGACTAAATAAAGCTATAAGCAGAAATAAATAAAAGAACATCTCAAATTATTGGAGTTCAATTACTAATAGATTATTGAAGAATTTGTAGTGCATTAAGCTTCAAAATAAGTTAAAACTTGTGATCATTGACATTGCTTGTGGGAGCTTGAAATTAAAAACGAAAGTAAGAAAAAGCAAATGTAACCGTAATCAAAGTACCAACAATATGACTTTGTTCAAAATAATTTTTGAATCGTTTTCGTTCAAGTAATATCAACAAAAATATGGTTTCCATCAACTATTATCAAGACATAATTTGATTTTGGTGGCATTTAGAATATCCGATTGATAAAATTTGTGTACCATAGTCTTTTATGATATTGAATTATAAGTACAAAGTGTACTCAACTCACTTTAGAGAACAAACAATTAAAAAAGAACATGCATCTCCCATTGACGTGAAACAAAACACAACACAACACATAACATGAGTATTAACAATAATTCCTTTCCTTAGAAAAGCTTCGCAAGTTGGTAAGTTCTCAATCAATAACCTCTAACAAAAAATGCTTACCTTCGGTCCTATACAATTTTTTTTTTTTTGAAGTATACAATTTTTGAATTCCCTCAAATTAAAAAAAATATTGTATCATGAAGAAAAATAAAACCTCAAAATCCTCCTCTTCTATAGTCATTCCTTCTACTTCATCCTTCATTTTTTTTCCCCTAAATTCTTCCCCTCCTCTTTTACTCTCAAGCATACGCTATGCCTCTAACAATGGAGCTATAGGGTAAAACATATGGTGGGTTAGACTTAGAAAGAGGGGTGATGCGGCTGCATATTTGAAAATAAGGGAAGGAAGGAGACAAAAATTTAATGTAATAAATGCATAATATATATACTTGTGAGTTTATTTGATCTAATGGCTATCTAGCTCTAATATAAACAATTGGCTATCTAGCTCTACTCATAAGTCATGAACCACATTGTATTTCAATTCTCCAGATTATAGGGTCCACCTTTGGTCTCGTTTTTAAAGTTCATCTCTCCAGTTTTTTTACTCAGACTAGGAAGGCGTTTTAACCTAAAACTTATATCCTCTACAAGAGTCAAGATTCTCACCATTTTTTATTATCTCTATTTTTTTACTATCAAAGTTTTGAAAATATAAATGCAATGGTGTGATATTTGGCAGGTCTAATCATTTAATGCACACTTTAAGACTATAGTAATACAAAGAAAAATGGAGAGAATATAACTGGGTTTGAATCCGCTCTTGGCTTAATGTGTTATGTCATCTCTCCTGTCTTAATTTAATGGCTTAGATTGTAAAAAAAATAAAGTAGTCTAGAGAGAGAAACAACAACAAATATTGAATGGCTGTAATTATTGCAGAACAAAGAGGGGATCCGAATCCATCCTAAGTCCCTCTACAAAGGGTCCAATTTGCATGAACTATGACAAAGTTTAGACGCATTTTTCATGTACTTTTCGAAACACCAACTATCATTTTTTCAAATCTATTTTTTTTTAAGTTTGTTATAACTATAAAAAATGAAATTTATATTAATAAGTAATAACTAAACAAAAAGCACAAAAAAATAATGCACATAAATTTTTTCCTCATATTTTTGAAATCACACTAACACCACTAAATATGTGATTGTGATGGAAGCTTTCCTCAAGTAAAAAGATAGGCATTGAGCCTATGTTTTGTATCATGGTGCATGTGTCAGAATCACAAAATCACGGTGATTCACTGTGATTCTGGCACCCCCACCGTGATATCAAACATGCACTAAACTAAATCTTTCCATGCCATTGATCTCACCATATTACTCTAGATTTGACTCTTCTCCACCCATGTTGCTCAGAAACCCTACTGTAATAATGTTTTTCTTTTCTCTTTGTTTTGTAATTGTTCTATCATAAACCAACTTCCGGTAATATATTTTGTCTGTTTTAAGCAACATGTGTTTTTCTTTTCCTTCTTTTGTAATTATCCTACCATAAACTAACTTCCATAGTAGCATATGCATATTTTATCTGTTTTGAGCAACATGACAAAAGAACAATCATCTATTACTTCGGTCCAGTGAACATGTCACAAATGCTATCACGTCATAGATATTTATAACCAGCAAGCAAGCTAGTTAAATTATGTCATCACAACAAACCTAAAACACCGACTAGCTATCATCTTCCTTTTTTAATTTTTAAGTCATCCATCTAACTATAAAGATTGACCTAAATAATTAAAAAAAAACATAGTGTTTATACTATAATTTTAGGTCGATTTTGAAATCAAAGTATTTTTAAAAAAAAAAAAAAAAAGAAATCAAGGTGTTTTTTTTGTTGAAAAAAAAACAGAAATCAAAGTTTTAATTTAAGAAAAAAAAAAACAAGAAATCAAAGTTAATAAGCACCGTTTCAATGAAATTCGTCTAACTTCGGTTCCAACTTCAAAGGACAACTTATATGTATCTTTTTAGATTTTCGTATGGTTTCAAACTTTATCAATGGTTTTAAAAATTCATACTTTTCTCAATGTTTGTTGTAATTACAAAAAAGTGTAATTTAAAGATAAGAACCACACGAAAAATAACTAAAGATACACCTAAATTTTTACCAGCTTCACGCAATTGAAATAAGAAAAAGAAAACAATTCCAACTCGCATTTTCGTCCATAATTGTGATTAAAGATGTCTTGTTAAATAAGGTGATACGAATCATATGATAGCCATTGCAACCGACCATACAGCTGTTGATGCAGCTGAGGAATCAAGATTAATTGGAAACCATGTGATTGAGACTTAAAAGGAAAAGCTAATGCATCATTTAGGAAAAGCTTTTGATAACTTGATCTATAAATTAATAAACCAAGAAAACAATCCAATGTAGGCAACAAGTGCTCCCATGCACTTGCTGAAAATACCAAAAAATTACCAAAGAAGCTTTCCAAGTACAACATTTACAGTACAGAATGCTTCTCCCAAAATTCAAATTTTCGGCGAAATCAATGTAGAGATATATGTATGTAAAACCAATCAGCGCATGGAACAAAATGCCCCAAGCAACAAAATTAATGAAACTATTCATTAGACTAACCGGCTTTAGGTACAACCATCACTTAAGGACCATCTTCTTGTGCTGCAAGAAAAATTACCATGTCAATTTACGAGAAAAAAATGTGGCTGCTTAAAAAGTGAGAGTTATGCATACATAAGAGGTGACTTACTGCTAAGAATAAACCCTTGGAGCAAGCTTTGAGCTCTCTCCGCCTGCTCCGGAGCACCAGATATTTGAATAACCTTCTCTGTCTCATCCGGCCTATCCTCTACGAGTTTCACATTTGCTCCCGATAACTATTTCCATCAAAATATATCGCTTTCTATTAAAACTTAAAATAATATTGTGATGACATGATTTCAAGATTCTAAATATGTGACATAAATTTATTCGGAAGTTATTACTTAATAGGGGATTTGCTTTTCATTGTTGAAGCTAAACAAGAAATAATGGACAAGAATGATAAAGATACTATTGGGTAGTACAGCAATATAAAGAACCCATTAAACAGTGAAAAACCAAGTCCTATTTTATTCTTGTTTCAATGTCATATGATATCGATAGGGAAGGTACAAATATAAAACTAATTACGATATTTTAAGGTTATCGCTACTTGGTATAAAAATGCCTGTTTAACACTTTCCAATTCAAATATTAGATTAGAGAAAGAAAGAACTGATCGCACACACCTCACTTATCTGGGCAAGCTTGCTTTTGGATTTTGCTAAAAGCTTCGGAACAGCATATTCTGGTATGACAACTTCAAGTATACTCCTTGTGACAAGAGACACGGTCCTAAGCACAACAAAAGATGAGGGAGTAAACCATTAGTGATATTGAAGAGAACTAGATATCGGCAAATGGCAAGTCACTTCAGACTAAGTATCAAACAATCTATCATGATATAAGGTAGGAGGAGATTACCTATTTAAACCACTAGGCAAACCATCACTGCGGTCACTTTCTTTCTGCTTTCCCATCTCGTTGCTAGATCCTCCACCAGATTCCTTGCGAAAAGAAAGAAACAATTTAGTTTTTTTCCTTCAAATGCAAAAATAAATATCTATAAAGTGGCCTGATCTGAGAAAAATAAACATAAATAAAGATGGTTATTTTAAAACCACATTAAACGGAGAATTATTTTTAAACCACATTAAACGGAGAAGAAGAACAAAAAACTTGCTCACGCTAGACAAGAAATACATACTGAAAACAGCCAATAAATCTACCAAATGCCAATCAGATAAATAAAGATGGGTAATTTTGAATATAAACCTGGCAAAAGAGTACCTTGGATGCAAGGGCTACTGCCATACTTTGCACGTTCTGATTGGTAGTGGCAGTTTCAGCAACTGTAGCCATACTACCAGAAGAAGATGCCTCCACACCAGTTAAGGGGGCGGATGGAGGTACTGTCTCCCTTTGCAAGAAATCCCTATAGATATAAGTTCTTAATCTCGAAGTTACTTCGAGAACAGCATTTCGGGATGCTTTTATGTCTCCCACAATCTGTAGAGGCAATACGGAAGCGATTGAGAAATGAACAAAAGCATAATTTCAATATTAGGTCTTTTCTCTAATCTTGTGGAATGGGATTTTGGATCCTCTCAATATTAGGTCTTTTCTCTAATCTTGGGGAAAGGGATTTTGGATCCTCTGTATACAATGCATTGTAAATTTTCTAATAAAAAAAAGCCAAAAAAAACTATACATTATTTGGTTGTAGAATTAGTGACAAGGTAATTTTTTATACATGTGAACTCAGTATGATACTTTTAAGAATAAGATCTATTCTCATTATAAAGTTCAACATTTACCATTCATTCAGACTACATATACCAAATGAATCTAATAGAATACTTCAGCAAGTTGAAGGTCAGATGACAAACCTGAACCAGTTCATCAGTGTTTGCAACGCAGGGTGGCAGTTCTTCTCTAGGCAATATCTGAATACGCGCACCAGCCAACCTCTCAATTTCTGATAGCGATGCATTTCTTCCATCTAAGCATTCAATGTCGCTAGAAGGGATAACAAGCCGGGTAATTACATTATCCTCCTCTAGAACAAGATCAACAATGCGATTTTGTATTTGTAACAGAGCTTCCTGAGCAGGGAACATCGGATCCTTGGGACCCTTAAGTACACAATACTAAGAGTTAGAACATTTAGCATATAATATATATATTTAAATCTATGTAAAAAAACATGTTGATCTGCATTTAAAAGAGTTTAGTATTTAGGCAGGAAGAGTTATTTTCCCCTGGAACTAGAAAACCACGACTAATTTGAACTAGAGACCTTAAACAATTGCATTAGTTATACACACTACACTACAGACGGTGGCAGAGAGAACAGGAGAATGAAAGTACCTCCCTTGAAGTAATGATAACTATCTGTTCATCCGAACCGCCAACAGGATCAGCAAACTTGACATTTACGCCAACTGTATTTTGAAGGAGGTTCATAATACCATCTGATTCCCCAACAATACGATGAACTCTATCAAGCGGACAGAGCATCCGAAAAACAAGGTCCTCATAGAAGGGTTGCCCATCATCAGCCAAAGGAGCAGCCCCTTGATCCATTGCATAAGCTAATGAGGCATGATTATTGTTTCTCGAATTGGGGTTAGCTACCCGTGATCCAAAACCACCTCTCTCCACAGATGATCTACGAGGAATATAATCATCATCAGGAGGGAAAAAACGCTCAGGCGAATGTCCTCGTCCATGAAAATGACCACCGCGATCACCACCACGATCACGATGCTGACTCTCTCTCAACCGGGAAGATATAACTATAAAAGCATTCTTTACCGCATTTATATCACCCGTTACCTGCACACAATTAATAGTCTTCAGTTTAAACAAACTTTCAAGAACGAAAAAAAAAATCTCATTAGATCTTTACAATAGCCTCCTTATTTTCATTATCTCAATTTAATAAAGGAGCTTCAAATGTCATTGATACCTTATCAAACCTTATCAAAATCAGTTATGATTCAGTGTATGTTATTTGTTAGGTTATAAGAATCAAACATAAAAGTGAAACGTTGAAAATGCCATTAATAATATATCTTCAGTTGGTTCAACAATTTTAAGTATATATAAGTATAGTCCTCAAAATCTTCATTGTCCATAAAAAAATATATGAAGGGTTTTTGGATCATTCATTCATTCATGCATGCAATTTAAGATTGTTTTATGGCACCTGAACAATCTCTTCAGACATAGCAACACAGCGAGGTAGATACTGATCTCTAGGTAGAATCCTAATTTGTGTCTTCGTTTCATGCCTCATTTGTTCAATTATTTTTCCACCTTTTCCTAACAAAGACCCAACGTGCATTTTAGAAACCACCAATCTACTCGAAACACGCTTCCCACCGCCACCGCCGCCTCTTCCTCCTCCGCCGTACTCATCCTCCTCCTCAACAACACCAAACCCCGGATCGCTCTCCAAAATCCTCTCATGAATCAGCAACAACGCCTCCTGCGCCGGCGAAAACGACGGCATTCTTCCCTCCGGATCTCTCCGGCGCGTGTCAGAAATCTCAATAATACGCTCCTCATCTGCACCAACCGGTTCATGCACGTTGATCCACGCGCCGGTATGTTGTCTTATCGACTTAATAATACTTCCAGACTTCCCAATCACACCACCGGCTTTCAAGTCATGACATAAAATCCGGTAACTAGTCGTCACAGTTAACGGCGAGTCTTGCGTCTTAAAATGCCGACCACCACCGCCGCCGCCACCTCCGGCGCCGCGATGACGGTGAGAGCTGCTATTGTAGTGATGATTATACCGTGGCCTAGTTCTAGCCAAAGTCTCAGAATCATAATCCTGGTCATAGTAGTAACTCCGTTTAGATCTAGACCTCTCCATCGGAAAAATAACAAACTCCGATTCGTTTAACAAACTCCGATTCGTCCAATTGAAGTTCAATTTGAGAGTTTTTGGTTGCAAAATTTTCTCAGTGTTCAATAATCAAATCAAATCCAATCCTTGCATTGGTGTAATGGGAAGTGAAATTAACGAAATCGTTATTGTTCAAAGAGAAATGAGTGAAGAGTTCATCTTCGATATGCAAAGTACAAACCCTAGATACGATTTCTGACTTGAGCCACAGCAACTACACTCTGCTTTATATTGCGTAACAGTGTCTACAATTCTTACAGTGTGTTCATTTCTAGGGATTTGTGCAATCATCGGATGCATTTTTAGCCGTTGATATGTTACTACTTTCTTAATCAACGGTTTTAGATTTTTCATGTTTTGAAAATTGCAAACAAATCCCCATTTTCTGGGAAGGTTTGTAATTTGATAAATATTGAAGGATTTGAGTGAGATGTGGTGTACGATGGACAGACAGCAGAGTAGTAAGGCCTTAATAAAATGTTATTTTAGTGTTTTCGATTTATCACCTGCCACTCAACTCTACAGTCAAGGTTCAAACTTTGCCAGCTATGAAAAACATAAATAAATTGGTTAATTAATAAATTTAAGTAGTGGAAAATTTATTTCTCACACAAATACCGTGGATTTCATGCCTGAAAAAAAGCACATTTAGAGTGATTGATTTTAGATTAGACGATTTTATATAATGTTATAAGAAAATTGATTTTCAATGATATTTATTTTTGATTTAAATTTAGTGATTCAAATTTAAAATTGAGTGGTTTAATTATTACGGTAAATTTGTTTTCATATATTGTAATGTAGAATATCTTCAATGTTATAACATTTCTGTTGAATTTATTTGGGTGTGACTTTAGGCTATAAATCCTTACGTTTCTTGTTTTTTTATCTCAAGAAGATCTAATGAAAGATTGATAATCGTTATCGTTAGCAAATTAATTATGAAATTGGGGGATGAGTAGCTTAATTAGTTGAACTAAGAGTAAAGGTGCAGAAGGTCTAGGATTCAAATTTTAACAAAGAAGAAAACTAATATTATAATATACTAACAACTAACATTGTTTATAAAAAAAATCAATTATGAAATGATCTTTGGACAATAAATTATGAGTATTATTGTACGAGAAATGTTTGAAATGACTCTTTCAATAATTTAAAGGTCAAAGATGTTTGGCTCCTCAATGGCCAATGCCAATACATTATACATGGAACCCTTATTTGATCCATTTTATTTTATCTCTTGATGAAGCCAATAACATTCACGTTGTTCTTTTAATTCGTTCTAAACATGGATATGAATGTATTTGGGGCCTGTACAAAATTATACAGTAAGGAATTAATATAGTCATTTGGCAAAATATGATGTCAATTATAACATTTTTCATGTTTCTAGAAAATGGACTTTCATTGCTCTCAAAGTTCCACCTAAATAAAGAAATATTGATTTTAAAGCTCTTAGATATTGTCTCTCAAATCGTACATAGAGAGATATTTATTTTTTAATGGCAACATTGAAATAATTGGCACACTATCTTCACTTGTTACATGAGAATATTGATTGTTGATGTAGATAATTTCTAAAACCTTTGTTCGTATCCTTAGTATAGACATTTTTGCCATGCTTCAATGAAGCATTTGGAGACATAGAAACCAAATCATTTGGGATATAAAAAAAATTATTCTATTGTTATCCATTTTTTCTTTTCATTCAATACTACTTTATGTGATTGGATTCAAGACAACACCTTATTTAACAATTTAATTGTGCGAATCCATGATGTTATCGTCATTTTGTTATTTCACCCTACGAGTTTTATAATTGTAATATTGATATTGATGCATCAATTTTAAACTAAATAAGTAATAATGCACTATCATTAGAATTTGTTTTCGAAACTAATGTTGAGTGTTTCTCCTTGTCATTGTCAAGATAGTCAATTTCCCCTTTGCTTCTTTAAGCAAATAGAATCTTACATGTTGTTATGTGGTTTAAAGACTTCTATGAAGGGTTCCTTTTAGCTTCATGAAACTTTGAAGTGTGTTACTCCATTTACAGTACATTATGTGAGGTCTTTATTTAAAAATAAATTTAGATAACCTTATTTATCACCAATGCCTTAGAAAATATGTAGCCGACTCAAATAGTCAAATTGGAGGGTTTCTGTCGATCATATATAGAAATTTAATTTAATAGAAATACATTTTTCTAATAAGTTTAGACTATTTATGTATCTTAAATTGAACTATCGCGGAAAATTCATAACATAAAGTGACTCATTTGAAGCACCTACATTTACCATGAAATCTATTTAGGAATCTAAGTCTAATCTAGTACTGGATTGGATCGCCACATAACACCTTATGAATATGCACTTGTAATACACCTTAACGTGTTCGATGATCTCATAAACACCACATGGCGACAATCAAAAGATGATCCACAAATCACGTCGGATACAACTCAATCGAATCGACACATTTTTCCTCATCCGTCCTATAAAAAATAACATACGGTACATGTTATTAAATGTACACTATTCTCTAGCCCTATAAATTTCACACTCTTAGTCTCAAATTAACTAGTTGTCAAGACTGTTTTTAACTACACTACTCCCCTCATAGAAGCTGCCATAGTCCTCTGTCATGCTTCCGCAACTCTAGACCCATTCTAGATCAACATTCATTTAAAAACAATCTACGGAAACGATAAGTTGATGACAATTGTAATTCTCAATATTAGATCACTTAATTTAGGTAAAGTCCAATTGTCTTAATCCAATTTATTATAAGTAAAGCCACTAATTAGCATCTCTCACCAAACCTTTTCAAGTTGTGTTGCCCAATCTTTTGATAAAAGAGTTATCAACCTTGACTCTGAAGCAATCTTGAGGAGATGCTACAAGAAACATTCATAACCTTTTATTGCTTACAAATAGAAGCAAAAGAATTTATAAAACCTTGATGGCTAATAAAATATACTTGATTCTTAGCCTTATACCTATTCTTATTTTTTTTGGTAGAAGCCTTATACACTTATACCTATTCTAGTACATGCCATTTCCAAAATTGAAAAAATACAAGATGTCTCTTCCATTTTATTTTATTTTATTTAATAACTCTTATCTCTTCAATAATATCTCATTCACGTATTTATTTTTTAGTAACATCTCGTATATATTTTAATATTAGTCCATGAATCAGATCTACAAAAATATGTGCAAATTAATAAATTTCGGGATGAGAAATAGGGGGAAAAGAGAGTGTTGGGGGTGGGATGAGAAATCGTCATTTTTCATCAAAATTATCAAAATATTTTATTATTAAATTATTAATAATAAAATATTTTATTATTAAAGCCAGTGGGAGAATTTTATGTTGGTTATGTTATTTAAACAGGTCATTTCGGGTTATACGTCCTGAAATGCATTTCGGGATCTATCTCACGAAATATAGTCTCGGTCATGCGTGTTCTGATACAAAACGTCTATGCTACGAGACACACATCTCGAAACCCGTTTCGTGTTATGAATCCCGAAATAAATTTTTAGTCTAAATTCAAAGATATTTTAAAGTTTTAGAGGGATTATAGAGGACAAAAGAGAATAGTCAAAGGAGACCTTAAGGTTTTAAAAATTAGTCAAAAAAAATTTTTAATGTAGGTTTTAACAATTTTTATTTATTTTCACCACACGGGTTAATTTGGTATATAGTCATTTCTGACAAGTGCCTTCCAAATCCCATTACAGAAATAGAATTGTAATTCTCTCTATCAAAATCGATCAATAGAAATCACCGCTAGATCAACTTACATTGGGTAAAAAATCTCAATCCGAATGCATGAAAATGTAGTTGTAGACAATCATGGTCCAACATTTCTCATACAGTATAAAGTTTTGAGATAAGGCAAAGCAGAGTGAAGTTAACAACCATGGCTCTCTGCGTCAACCCCTTCACTCTCTCTTCCACTTTACATGTAATTTTCCTATCATTCTCTCAAAATCATCATTTTTTAGAAACTGTTACTTCTAAATCAAATCACATGAAATAATTTTTTCTGCAGAAAACAGTGTTAGGAGCTGGAAATTCACAGAATCCCAGCTTCAGTGTTAACTCAAAGGTAGAATAACAATTTTGAAATTCTTGAATATTTCGTTTGCAATATGTAACTGAACTTGTTCATGCATTTGTTTTGTTAGATGATAATCCAAATGCGGAAGGAGGGTGGTGGTGGTGGAAGAAAAATCTGGAGGCGAAGGAAATTGGTATTTTCTGCAACCCTCTTGTTTTTCTTACTGAATTTGGGTTTTGGGGTTTTCTGTTTATGTTTGCCTATTAACTGTTTGTATAAAGTTCCCAGATAAGAATCGAATAAAATGAATGAGGTAACTTCTTATATGAATTACATCAACATGAATTTCATTTATTAACATTTAGTGAATAATGTATTGAAAGAGTGTACTGTCAAACTTTCTCTACGTGCGAAGAATAGCTAATTTTCAACTTCCTTCTTTATTTAAGAAACTGGGCGATGTGGGACTTGACAATCAACTCCAACAGAGATATCAGGAAATGGTATTTCCACACAAAATGTTTTCCCTGTTTGTTCATGTTCTGGAAAGGAAAGGTTTTAAATTATTGTTGAAACATTCTAAAGTTGGAAAGTTAGGGTAATAGTCTAGTAGAGGTTAAAGAGTTTAATGTACTATGCTATCATGGACCTATTTATTGGATTGCCTGTTACGGAAGTAGACTTGAATTGTGAAACAGAATTAGCGATCTGGAGTATGTTATAGCTTCGTGGTGTTCCAAGTTAACTGCTACGGCATTTGCGATGTGATGTTGCGATGGAAACATAGGAAACAACAAACAAAAACAAAGAAGTAGTTTACGAACTGAATGCATATAAGATAAGTATCACAAGAGTCTCTAGGCATTCATTAAAGAATAACCCAGTAATGGAAAAGGTAGCATAATAGGGATTAGGGAATGAGGTGGAGCAGAGGCAAAAGAGGATAAAAGGATCACAATGCACACCACTTCTTCATTTTAACATGACTTATATACACCTTCATTTGCACTCTCTCGTTTTTCATATGCTTTCATGTCTTTGTTTTTGCATGATATCCACCACCTTGCTTGCTTATCTTGTGTATTCTTCGCCATGTATGTAACCTTTATGATATTGTAGTTTCCATTTGTATATCAAGTAAGAGTCCTATATTGGATGGAAAATTGGATACTGGACATTATGTAAGTGCAAGGGTTCATATATAGGTTTTGAGTTAAGACGTGGTGTCTAATTCACTAGATCCAACTGTTGTTGGTTGCTATTGAGGTGTCTGTCGTTATGAACATAGTGTCTTACGATAAAGATAACTGCTTTCACGTGGTAAAGATGAACCAAATTCAATTTGATTCACATATTTGCTTCTTTCTACCATGGTTGCACATCTCCCAATATCTGCTATATATTTCTCACTCAATACTCATTTTCCACCAAACCTTGATGCACATAGTGAAGGTATATGCACATCAAGATTCCACAATGCTTTTCTTTCTTCATTTCTAATTGATTTGACTGGATGAATACCTAATGGTTATACCGGTGAAGATGATTCATGCTATTGGCACAGGTTTCACGAGTATCACATGCCCTGAACTTGAATGTTTAAGCAGAAATTCATTTTGCTGCAGATAAAAAAGGATCCATCTCTGCCATTCAGAATGGAGCGCATTCCTTTTCTCGAGGAGCAGGTGAGGAAGATAACAGATGAGGGAAAACTCTTCGTAGTTGACGTTGAGAGGTTACTGTTATCAGAAGATAATAGGTATGATTTTGTGAATGAGATAGCTGCTGAGGCCAGTGCTTATGTTGAGAGCAACATCGATGAGTATGGAGGTGAGAAGAAAGCCGTTCTTCATGCTTTGAGTAATCGAGTGAATGATTCTGGATTTCAACGTCCAGATGCATATGCTGAGTCTGATCCATTCAAACCTGGGCCTCATTATTTGAAAGAGTTTTATACTTAGTCTAGATAAAATTGATAGGCTGAGATGTTACACTAGAGATAAGAATTTGCTTATTTGCTTCACTTAGCACAATTGATGTCTTCATGTCTGTCTAAATTAGCTGCTGTTGCTTATTTGTATGCATGCAAATCAAAGTCATTAAAAGCACGTGGAAATCTAATATTTTTGTGCATTGCCAATTAGTAGTATTCTTATAATATTATTATCCACTCACCTAGTAATCCCTTATGATTTACTATAAATTTATATAAATATTTTTCTCTCTTAAGAAATGAAATGCAGACTATAAATTTATATAACTTTTTTTCTGTAGACGCAGCAAATGAATCGACTTATCTATGCACTGAACTTTTATTTTTTTGACTAATCTATGCACTGAATTTTTTATTTTTGACAAATCTATGCACTGAACTTAACAATCTAAAGTCATGGATTATTATCACTACTTTAATTAATTGGCGCCATCTAAATGGTTTACTATACTTTATTCAAAAAAAAGAAAAATGGTTTACTATACAGGGTTAGGTTCCAAAACCAGCTAGCTTGTTGACTCGAGTATCGGCCAAACTATTATCTGATCTGAATAACAAGTAACAACCATGGATTCTGTAGAAAAGCAGATATTATAGTTTAACACATCTACTTAAATAATAAATTCATACTATTTCTTCCCAAGTTTATTCGATTCAATTCATAGTTAAATTAAATTTCAGACACAGCACAAGCTATGGTAGACAGGAAATTCCACATTCCTGTTTTGCAACGTGAATTTGTGGGTCCTCTAGTACATAAATTCATCTGATATGCTATCTATACTTCAATTAGTTGAGATTCAAATTAGTCCTGTACTTAAATTTGGTGACATTAAAGTAAATTTAATGTTTTCAACTAATTAAAGCATATGAAAAATTTGATCCAAGAAATTGGAATCAAATGGTTAAGAGCAACTATAGCGCTAGTTGCTAACAAGTCAATATTTTATAAAGTACGGCAACTACTAGTGCATCACCGTTGGAGTGAAGATGATGTGGAAGGTGGGTGTAATAAATATTAATTCAAGGCAATTACATAGTTCATGTTAACTACCTTTTTTTTTTTTAACATAAATTGTCATTGTTTATATATCATATCAATATATCATCCCCTTACTATACACACCACTAACCACAAATAGGCAACTTCTAACAGGTGTCATCTTTTTAATCATTCAACACTTAATCATGCATATTAGTTTTATTTCATACTTATGTTGGTGTTAGTGTCGTGGAAAGATTTGGGAGTTCTTAATGTACACTCTTTTTGCAGGTATGTTTCATTGTTCCTTAACTCTTGACCTATTGTTGGAAATTTGCTCCATAGAAACATTTCATAGGATTTTGTATTCTAATTGTACTTCTTTTAGAGTTGTTAATTTAAAAATTGAATTACTAATGCCATGTGTTTTAAATCTAAATGATTCTTTATTTTATTTAAACTAAGCAGGTATATTGCTATGTCTACTGCAACCAAGGCCTTCTTTAGTATCTATGTCTATTTCAGCAAACTACACAATTGAAATGAGTCATCTAAATTGAAGGGAAAATTAAACAAGAAACATTATTTTACCATTTGATTAAATATGATTATTTGTACTACATGCTTTCGTAAAGAATCTACCCTATATGGGATTTCGTATTGGTTTCTCAACAAGTATTTGATTATTTATGCTTAGGATAACACTTGAAAGAATCTTCTCTGACATGCTTCTTTCTTTTTAAATTTGTTTCATGTAATTTATGGTCATCTATGGTGGATTTTGTGTATAAAGTGAGGCATCTTGCATTGGAAAAATAGGAAATTAAAACACGGTTAAGAAGATTGAATATGTGTCATGTTCAAAATGCAAACACACTCGAAGAAAAGTAAAAGATCCTAGAAGATAAAAAAAATGAAGAAATGGAAGAGCAACATAAATATTTTGAATATATGTATGTTCCTTTTCTTAAAGATTAATTTACACTTTTAATCTCTTAAGTTAATTTTAGACTTTATTTTGAGTTAGATAATTTGGTTCTTTGAATTTTTTTCGCTACATTTTAGTCTCCTAAATTATGATTTTTTTTTACACCAAATTATAAGTGTTATTTTGGTCTCTTAAATTATAAATTTTAAAATATTTTAGTGTTTAATAGGAGAGAAAATTGTCTAAATTTTGTAACTTCTGATAAGATTTACATTATCAGAAGATATGTCCTGGTAAAATTTACACTAATGATTGATATATTCTTGATAGTTTTTTTTTGGTTGGGTATATTCTTATAGATGGGAGAACACATGAAAATTATAGTTAATTTAAAATACAAAATCATACGGGGAGAAAACAAATTTCTAGAAGATAAAAAAAATGGGAGAGTAACATAGAAGCTTGCATATATACATGATTATTTTTTTTTTCATATGTTCATTTATTTTTTGTTAAATGACCTAAATGACTTTAAATTATCATTAGAAATTTTATAAATCAATTTAGAACCACTCTTTATATTAACATACTCATTTTATAAATTATGTTTAATTGATGATTCAAAAAACATTTTCTTTCCCGGACATTTTCTTTCCCAGACATTTTCTTTCTCCAATGGCTAAAAGCATCACAAGCATGTATCATATTGCATAACATGATTGTTGAAGATGAGCGAGATACATATGCAGGTACTTTTAATTACGACCGTGTTGAAAATAATTTATCTTCAACGAAAGTATCTACGGATTCTGATCCCAATTTGACAACATTATTTGAAAGTATAGCAAATATTCATCAAAGGCAAAACCATCGCTAACTTGAAGCAGATTTGGTGGAACATATTTAAGAGCTATTTGGTCACGAGAATAATGAAAGTTAATATTTTTCTTATTTTGTATTTTGGTTAAAATATAATTTGTTGTTTTTGTTATGTATTATTTTATATTCCAATGAAATTGTAATTTTTTGATGTATTATTTTTGTGTATTTTGTATCATTTTTAATTTATAATATTATATATTTATTATTATTTACAACCTCTTTAGATAAAATTATTTTTTTTTGCAACTTTAATAATTATTATTTTAGCATTTTAATGAAATAGTTAAATTAATATTAAATTTGAATCAAAACTAATTATAAATAAAAATATATATAAATATGATGAGATTCTATTGACTTTGTCAGATTTTAAAAGACTTTTTACAAGATTTTAACATGAGATTTCAATGGATTTATAATACAGACTTTCATGCACGGATAAATAATTTTATATCTTGATCCAATAGTAATCATATTTTCCACTAAATGACTTCACTATATATAACTTTATAGTTGTACTATACTTGATTTCTATTAGATAGGTGTGTAAAATTAATTAACATCGACGAAATATATCTATTAAATTGATGAACTTTTTAGGAAGAAAAAAAAGTTACAAGAGTGAATGGAGAATATGATAAATAATATTTTTACGTTTGAATACATAAAAACAATACACATTTTGAAAAATAATAACAAATTGATCCTAATTTAATGTTCTCATAAAAAATATTTCTATATATGAAGGTATATTAGTCTTACCAAATATTCTACCAAAAACTGAAGAAGGAAAAACATGAATCTAGTTCAAGAAACGTAGCCTAATAATAATAATAATAGAAATCATTATTCGATTTAGTATATTAAAATTTTGTATCGAATATCTATCATTATTCGATATAGTACTACTATACTACTATATAGTACTATAGTAGTACTATATAATACTAAATAACAATAATATATAAACATTGCAAAAACAATGAATCAGAGAGAAATAGATGAAAGACATAAAATAGTAAACCTAACAGCGGTGAAAGAAATGAAAAATGTCTAGCTAGTTAAAGAAAAATGAAAAACACAACGGATAGAGTGACAGAGTGTGTGAAAGAGAGAGAGATAGAGTGAAGAAAGAGAAAAAAAAATAAAAGAGATAACAATAAAAGATGATGATCATGTTAAAGATTACTATAAAAGTTGATAAATAATTATATAATAAAAAAACAATAAACAAAGAGATAGAAAGAAAAGAGGAAAACGGAGGACAAAGAGAGAGAAGAGAGAACATAGAGAGTGGGATAAGAGAGAAAGAAAGGGAACGGAATGAGAGAAGAGAGAGGGTACATGTGAATTTCTTTTAAAAGAAATATCAATCAATCAAAATCTTATGTTTTTATGTAAGAATTTTTCATGTTAAAATTACACTATAAAATCTCACACAATTCATTGAAATCTAATTTGTTAAATAATCATTCAAAATTAGAATGTTTATATATCATATCAATATATCATCCCCTTACTATACACACCACTAACCACAAATAGGCAACTTCTAACAGGTGTCATCTTTTTAATCATTCAACACTTAATCATGCATATTAGTTTTATTTCATACTTATGTTGGTGTTAGTGTCGTGGAAAGATTTGGGAGTTCTTAATGTACACTCTTTTTGCAGGTATGTTTCATTGTTCCTTAACTCTTGACCTATTGTTGGAAATTTGCTCCATAGAAACATTTCATAGGATTTTGTATTCTAATTGTACTTCTTTTAGAGTTGTTAATTTAAAAATTGAATTACTAATGCCATGTGTTTTAAATCTAAATGATTCTTTATTTTATTTAAACTAAGCAGGTATATTGCTATGTCTACTGCAACCAAGGCCTTCTTTAGTATCTATGTCTATTTCAGCAAACTACACAATTGAAATGAGTCATCTAAATTGAAGGGAAAATTAAACAAGAAACATTATTTTACCATTTGATTAAATATGATTATTTGTACTACATGCTTTCGTAAAGAATCTACCCTATATGGGATTTCGTATTGGTTTCTCAACAAGTATTTGATTATTTATGCTTAGGATAACACTTGAAAGAATCTTCTCTGACATGCTTCTTTCTTTTTAAATTTGTTTCATGTAATTTATGGTCATCTATGGTGGATTTTGTGTATAAAGTGAGGCATCTTGCATTGGAAAAATAGGAAATTAAAACACGGTTAAGAAGATTGAATATGTGTCATGTTCAAAATGCAAACACACTCGAAGAAAAGTAAAAGATCCTAGAAGATAAAAAAAATGAAGAAATGGAAGAGCAACATAAATATTTTGAATATATGTATGTTCCTTTTCTTAAAGATTAATTTACACTTTTAATCTCTTAAGTTAATTTTAGACTTTATTTTGAGTTAGATAATTTGGTTCTTTGAATTTTTTTCGCTACATTTTAGTCTCCCAAATTATGATTTTTTTTTACACCAAATTATAAGTGTTATTTTGGTCTCTTAAATTATAAATTTTAAAATATTTTAGTGTTTAATAGGAGAGAAAATTGTCTAAATTTTGTAACTTCTGATAAGATTTACATTATCAGAAGATATGTCCTGGTAAAATTTACACTAATGATTGATATATTCTTGATAGTTTTTTTTTGGTTGGGTATATTCTTATAGATGGGAGAACACATGAAAATTATAGTTAATTTAAAATACAAAACCATACGGGGAGAAAACAAATTTCTAGAAGATAAAAAAAATGGGAGAGTAACATAGAAGCTTGCATATATACATGATTATTTTTTTTTTCATATGTTCATTTATTTTTTGTTAAATGACCTAAATGACTTTAAATTATCATTAGAAATTTTATAAATCAATTTAGAACCACTCTTTATATTAACATACTCATTTTATAAATTATGTTTAATTGATGATTCAAAAAACATTTTCTTTCCCGGACATTTTCTTTCCCAGACATTTTCTTTCCCCAATGGCTAAAAGCATCACAAGCATGTATCATATTGCATAACATGATTGTTGAAGATGAGCGAGATACATATGCAGGTACTTTTAATTACGACCGTGTTGAAAATAATTTATCTTCAACGAAAGTATCTACGGATTCTGATCCCAATTTGACAACATTATTTGAAAGTATAGCAAATATTCATCAAAGGCAAAACCATCGCTAACTTGAAGCAGATTTGGTGGAACATATTTAAGAGCTATTTGGTCACGAGAATAATGAAAGTTAATATTTTTCTTATTTTGTATTTTGGTTAAAATATAATTTGTTGTTTTTGTTATGTATTATTTTATATTCCAATGAAATTGTAATTTTTTGATGTATTATTTTTGTGTATTTTGTATCATTTTTAATTTATAATATTATATATTTATTATTATTTACAACCTCTTTAGATAAAATTAATTTTTTTTGCAACTTTAATAATTATTATTTTAGCATTTTAATGAAATAGTTAAATTAATATTAAATTTGAATCAAAACTAATTATAAATAAAAATATATATAAATATGATGAGATTCTATTGACTTTGTCAGATTTTAAAAGACTTTTTACAAGATTTTAACATGAGATTTCAATGGATTTATAATACAGACTTTCATGCACGGATAAATAATTTTATATCTTGATCCAATAGTAATCATATTTTCCACTAAATGACTTCACTATATATAACTTTATAGTTGTACTATACTTGATTTCTATTAGATAGGTGTGTAAAATTAATTAACATCGACGAAATATATCTATTAAATTGATGAACTTTTTAGGAAGAAAAAAAAGTTACAAGAGTGAATGGAGAATATGATAAATAATATTTTTACGTTTGAATACATAAAAACAATACACATTTTGAAAAATAATAACAAATTGATCCTAATTTAATGTTCTCATAAAAAATATTTCTATATATGAAGGTATATTAGTCTTACCAAATATTCTACCAAAAACTGAAGAAGGAAAAACATGAATCTAGTTCAAGAAACGTAGCCTAATAATAATAATAATAGAAATCATTATTCGATTTAGTATATTAAAATTTTGTATCGAATATCTATCATTATTCGATATAGTACTACTATACTACTATATAGTACTATAGTAGTACTATATAATACTAAATAACAATAATATATAAACATTGCAAAAACAATGAATCAGAGAGAAATAGATGAAAGACATAAAATAGTAAACCTAACAGCGGTGAAAGAAATGAAAAATGTCTAGCTAGTTAAAGAAAAATGAAAAACACAACGGATAGAGTGACAGAGTGTGTGAAAGAGAGAGAGATAAAGCGAAGAAAGAGAAAAAAAATAAAAGAGATAACAATAAAAGATGATGATCATGTTAAAGATTACTATAAAAGTTGATAAATAATTATATAATAAAAAAACAATAAACAAAGAGATAGAAAGAAAAGAGAAAAACGGAGGACAAAGAGAGAGAAGAGAGAACATAGAGAGTGGGATAAGAGAGAAAGAAAGGGAACGGAATGAGAGAAGAGAGAGGGTACATGTGAATTTCTTTTAAAAGAAATATCAATCAATCAAAATCTTATGTTTTTATGTAAGAATTTTTCATGTTAAAATTACACTATAAAATCTCACACAATTCATTGAAATCTAATTTGTTAAATAATCATTCAAAATTAGAATGTTTTTGAATATCACAAGACTTTTTTTAAGTTGCAAAGAGTATTGATTGAATTTAACCAAACTTTTTTTTTAAGTAACACGTAATTTTGATTAAATATCACATGACTTTTTTTAAATTACAAAGACTCTTGACTTAATATCCAAAACAAATTTATCATAAAAAAATCTATTCAAATCCTGATTGATGAATACACCCCACCTAAATCAACTAAGATTCTTTAAATTCTACGTAACATTTTGATCCCACAAAAAAACAACTTGCCTCATCTATTTTAGTTGCTTGCACTGAAATTGTTCTAATGAGTTACACAAATTGATCATGAAAACATAAAACAATTTTTAATTGTCGCGCTGAACTCTTTTCTTGAAAACCAAATGGTTAAAATGACACTTAGATGACATATTTTTTTATAGTTAAAAAACTAACATATTTTATATACAACAGCGGCCCCTCTCACCTTAAACCTAGTTTTTTTTTTTATCTTTCTCTTTAAGGGTGATTTCAGATCAAAAAATTTATTATCATAAACATATTTTTTGTAGAAATAGAGGGCAAAATCAATCCAATTATTTCGTTCTATATTCCTTATCCTAAATAAAAAATCTTTATTATTTTAGATTTTTTCCTTTTAATTCGTAATAAATCGTATTCATTTTTTTCTTTGATTATAGATTTTTTATATACTACACTTATTTCGTATACTCCATACATAATAGATATTCATATCTGTTCATTTAACTATACGTAGTATAATTTTCAAAATAGACTTAGTTTAAGTCTATAATCACTAGAACTCATATAGATTTATATTAACTTTTTGATCCGAAATCACCCCTCTAAAACATTTTTTCTTTCTTTTAATTAAAATAAGTGATTCTCACATCTATTTGGTTCTTCCATTTTGTAATTTCGTCGTCTTTCAGTGCGACGTTTGGTTGTCGCCGTCTGTGCGGCGTTTTTTTTTGTTTTCCGGTGTTTGTTCGGTTCAAATTCTCGGATTATATCAGATCTAGTGCAGATTCAAACAATGGTTTTTGCGTCCTCAACGTTGCTGATCTAGAAGCATGAGTATGTCAGACACTTTTATTTTATCATATTTGTAGGCATTTTGCCGGTATATGCTATTAACTGCAACTGTGAATTTGTTCGTAGATTCATCTTTTTTAGTTTTTAACAATTTTGAATTTGTATTATGTGATAATGTATTACATGATTTTAAATAAATGAATTTTACTTTTAGTAAAAAAAAATCATAAAAGCATCTATGCTATAATTTGGATTAAATACATAAACCATTCAATAAATTTAAAAAGTAGATTATATATCTATTTTAAAAACTAAATTGCATTGTGAGTGATATTTATATGACAAAAATTAGAAGGTTAATCTACTACCAATATATTAAAATTGATTATATCCAAATTCTCTTAATTATCCTTCATTCAAATCATTAAAATTGGTTTTTTTAAGGGTAAAAATGTCATTTTAATTCTTATTTTAATTTTTTAATACTTTCTCTTTCTTACTTTTTTGACTTTTTCTCTTTCCTTACATTCTCTCTCTTACTTTTTAATTATTTATTTATTGTGTTTTCTTTATTTCTTTTAACTTTCTTATTTTCTAATATTTTTTTCTTTCAACTTTTATTCTTACTCATTTTTTATAATTAAATTTTCTTTAAACTTTTTTAATAATCTAAAATTTCACTTTTTTTTCTCCGTTAATAATTATTTCATCTTCTTTATTATCTAATTTTTAGTGTACTTTTTGTATTTCACCATTAAAGAATGTGTAATATTTTATCAATGTTCACTATACTAATATATATCATCATTGTGTATGACTATGATATATTCAGAAGATTTAAACATAGATAGTTATGTTCTGATTTATACTATCAATTAAAAATAAAAATATCGGATAGATATTTTCATTGATAAATGAATAAAAATTTGACAAATTAAACTTTGTCACTCATAGATCTATAAAAAAATACAAGAAGAATGTTTGTCGCCGAGAAACATTAATTTTTTTCAAATGTGTCATTTCTAAATATTTTTCTATCCAAAAATTATCCATCTTAATACTTTTAATATTATTTATCAATTATAGTATAAAACTGATATTTTATAAGTTCAACAAATGTGACAAAAATGTTTATAGACACAAATATAAGCATATAAAATTTGCAACAGACACGAGACAATATTTAAATGGTTTTGCGCCTATAAAATAAATTAATATTTTATTAAAATTATTTATTAATTAGTATACTCTATAGAATTTAATTAAGATACTCTGTTAGTGTACGATTATTTTACACATGCATTAAATGATGCGTTGTTGCGTAACACACATGCATTGTCATATTTATTGATTGACATGACAACACATTATTAGATCTATGTATAGAATAACATACACCGACATACCATAGCTCAGCTAACAAAAAATGTTGAAATTATTAGGCCAGACGTTCATGATTAGGGTTCGATCCCCGGTTCTTCCACTTTGAGTGTGTGAATTTATAATGACTCTGTCATTTCATTTAAGTACCAAAAAAAATTCATGTGTTTTAAATTTGTATCATTTTAGGACATACAAATTTATTTCAACGTTTATAAGTACATGAAATTTGCAATGAACGCGATGCAAATAATTGATAAGTTTTCTCACGTAAAATAAGCAAATATTTTCTAAAAACCCTACATTAATGTTGCAATTTTGAACTCACGAGTATCAAATTTTATCATATCGAGACATAAAAAGTTTATTTTGACACTATAAGCAAATAAAATTCACAACAGGAACAATAATTTATTAACGGATTTTTGTATATAAAAAGATATTTAACATAAAAATCTAACTTGAAAATATTTATTTTCGCATATATAAATACTTTACATTAATTTATTGAAATCCTACATTAGTCTCTTGGTATTTTAAAATACGTAGAAAATATCGAAATTGTTAGGTCAGACGTTCATGACGGGTTTCGATCCTCGGTTCCTCCACTTTGCGTGTGAGTTGAGTTTATAATGACTTTGTCATTTCATCTACATACCAAAAAAAATTCATGTGTTTTTAAATTTTTATCAGTTCAGGACATGAAAATTTATTTCAACATGTATAAGCACATGAAATTTGCAACAAACGCGATGCAAATAATTGACGGATTTTCTCATGTAAAACAAGCAAATATTTTCTTAAAAACCTTACAATAATGTTGAATATTGACAATACTCATGAGTTTCAATTTTTATCATACCAAGAGATAAAAAGTTTGTTTTGACATCTATAAACAAATAAAATTTGCAACAAGAACAGTTATATATTTATCTGATTTTTGCGTCTAAAAAAATATTTTAGATAAAACTTAATATGAAAATATTATTTTTCGCATATATACCTAATATTAATTTATAAAAATCCTACATTAATTTTGATATATTTTTAATTTATTAAATTTACAACAAACCCGTGCGAATGCACGGTCTTTTGCTAGTAAAAGTAGAAAAGAATCTCATCTCACTCACCATATCATATCCCACAAGAGAGAATCCAATCCGTTAAAATCAGTTAGAGGCTTCTATTAACTCACTTATCTAACTCTCTCTCTCTCTCTCACTCAGCTTCTTCAGTATCATCTGAAGATTCTGAACTGAGAAAAAATCCTTCACCTTCATCTTCAACTTCATACCTCAAAATCTTTAAGTTATGGCGTTATCAACACCACAAACACAAAGATTCCTATTAACAAAACTCCATAGACGCTGTTCCACCTCTTCAAAATCCAACAACATAAACAGAAACAGAAACAGAAATATAATAAGCAGAAACATCTTCAGTACCATTGCGAACAACAGAAGAAGTCGATGTTACTCTGCCATAGCCATTGATGCACCTTCATCATTCACAGAGTCTCCTCCTATTAGATGGGGTTCCGTATCTTTGCAAGGTCCTCGTGAAGAAATGGAAGATGATATTATTCTCAGACCTAATAGTCTTCAAGGTTTCTCTTTTGCTGCTGTTTTTGATGGTCATGGAGGGTTTGCTTCTGTTCAGTTTCTAAGGTCTTTGCAATGTTCAATTTCCCTATTTCATGATTAAATGATTTCATCTTTATGTTAGCTTAACTGTTTCTAAGTTGATTATGCTAGCTTAATTAATCATGTGTTTTTGGGTTGAGCTTTTGATTAAAATAAATATGGAAAAACATTAGTTGGGAGATGTCAAACCCTTAAATGATCTCGAGGCTATGAAAAACAGACACAGGACACTAACACGTCGACACCGATACAAATTTGAGAAAAATGATATAATTCAATGTAATCATAAGTGTCCTGTCAGACACACGACCGGGGCACGCCAAATCCTAGAAGTGTCCTTGCTTCATAGCCTTTAGGGTTTAGTCTCGACAGCTGTGCGTTGAGGATACCTTGGTTTACCAAAATTATAAAATTTGAATTGATTTTAATTGAGTTTGAAGTTAAGTGATCTCTTGATGCTTTTTATCATGAAAGCTAGTCTCACGTAAAGTTAATTTTGTTACTAAAAGGACATTTGAGATCAAATTTGATATTGTATATAGTAAGACCAAATACACACTATGCTTAATCTACATTGTTAATTTTCTCTGCCAATTACAGGGAAGAGCTATACAAAGAGTGTGTTGAAGCTCTACAAGATGGATTACTATTGCTAGGGAAAGATTTCAAAGCAATTGAAGAAGCATTAAAACAGGCATTTTCTAAGGCTGATGCAAGGTTGTTAAAATGGTAAGCCAATTAATACACATTGTCTCCATAAAATGTGTCTAATTCAATAGTTTCTTAATGATTCTAGATTTGGTATGATTACATTGAAGGTTTAGACTTTAGACAGTATTTTGTTTTTAAAGGCTTGAAATGAAAGGAGAAGAGGAGGATGAATCAGGTACTACAGCAACTGCCATATTCTTAGGAGATAATAGGCTGCTAATTTCACATATTGGTGACTCATCTGTGGTATGTATTATTATCCATCCTTATTGTGCCTCTCACATCATACACAAAGAATCCAGATATATAGAATGATATGGATACAATACGACACAGATACGATAAATTTCAAAAATCAAGATATGATGCAGTCAAGATACATTCACAAAAAGTGCACAATGTTCATAAAGAGACATTCACTTTGCTAATTGCTCACTAGTGCATAAACATATAAGTTGTTCTCATGTAATGATCCCAATTTACAAAAAGTCCCCGTAGGATCGGATAGTTCAAGTGGTAAGAGCTGAGGGACATATGGGTTGGGTAGGGGGAGGCCTAGGGATCAATTCCTGGCGGGAGCATTTTATCTTTCCGATGTACTAAAAAAAATAACAAATAGGCATATCACATATCTTTTCCCCACCAATATCAGAATAATATATTCTTTCTACTTGGAATGTCACAAAAGTGTAAATTTTTGCATCCTTAGTTAGTAACCTGTTGAAGATGTGTCGTATCCAAATGAAATTCATGTCTTTAGTTAGTAAGAAGTATTGGCAATGTATCTGAAAATTTTCTATGAATATGAAATATTAATGGACACTATTTATTAGATACATGTTGGGAAGTATCGGACGCATATCGATATTGGATACATATCGAACATCAATAATTTTCCATTTTTGAAGTATCTTAGGTTTCATAGATCATACATCTGACCAGGGCTACTTCTATATATGCTTTTCTGTTTAGAAAAATTCAATTATAGAATATTCTGATGTTTATCATTCAATTAGGATATCTAGGGGATTGAATTGAATGTCATCAAAATCACATGACTAATATTTAAGCTCTTTTATTCTTGTAGGTTTTATGCAGATCTGGAAAACCTGAATTGCTGACTAGTCCTCACCGTCCCTATGGGAGCAACAAAGCTTCTCTTGAAGAAATCAAAAGAATCAGAGAAGCAGGTGGATGGGTGTGTTTTCCTTGTTCCTTCATTTCTTTTATATGCTCTTTGAGTTTTACTAACTTCTGTTGTCATATTTCTATTAAAATTAAAACTTTGACTTGAAAATTATGAGTTGTGACAACTTAGGATGTGAACCAATTAAACTGGTGTTTTATAGAGCATATAGCCATTTTCCATTTACAAGTTTTATGATGTATTTTGGTTCGGTTGTTAGAGACACTACAACATGAAATATACTTTCTTTATAATAAAAGCACATTGCATTTCACTGATGATTACTCAAATAATCAAATGTGTATTGCCTTGTCTCTAGATTAACAACGGTAGGATTTGCGGAGATATTGCTGTATCCCGTGCATTTGGAGACATACGATTCAAAACGAAGAAGAATGAGTACATTTCTTAATCTCTACATCATTCCTTCTAGTATAATGGAATTTATTTATTCTAAATTGTTTATATGTTCTACTCCTGTCAAAGTGTTTAGTGTTATCTACCTTTTGCATGTTTAAAGGATGCTACGAAAAGGAGTTCAGGAAGGAAGATGGACAGAAAAATACATTTCTCGGTAGGTAATCTTATGTATGTCTTAACAATTGTTCCTTGCTTTCTCTCTTAATTGTGTGTTGTATTGCATTAAAATTGACCTTTAACTAATTTAAGAAACTCTTAAGTTTTAATTTAATGATTTCTTTCAACCAGTGTACAGTTCAAAGATGACCTAGTTGTTGCACGCCCTGATATTTATCAAGTAACTCTCGGCTCAGATGCAGAATTTATAGTGTTAGCATCCGATGGCTTATGGGATTACATGAGCAGGTCTATTGCATGATCCCCTAATCATTTATGCTACCCATTTTCTTTGTTCTGCAAAGAACTTACCTTCCAATCTTGCTACCCTTGCAGCTCAGATGCAGTTTCTTTTGTGAGGGATCAACTACGAAAACATGGAAACACGCAGGTATACCTAAGATTTTATATATTCATGGCATTTTAATTCATATCCATAAACCATCAAAGTAGCAGCAATGATATTCTGTTTGGTCATATTTCAGCTAGCTTGTGAATCCCTTGCACAAGTAGTTTTGGTAAGTTTTACTAAATTACGCAGCAGTTATGAATATTGAGAACTTATAATATTGACACTATAGTTTCAGTAATTCATTACGATACAATCTGCAGGACCAACGCACACAGGATAATGTCAGCATTATAATTGCCGATCTAGGGTATGGATTTTGTGATGTATATATATGATTTTGAACTTCAGTGATTAGGTTCTATTATTGGCCACTGCAATGCCTTGTGAAAAGAAAGAAAATAAATGGGACTAGAGTATTAATGCGGTGTAAATTGTGTTACCATATGACAAAGGAAAAACTTCAAGAATCTAAAAAACTACTATATTAGCTTTGAACATGCTGCACAGAAGTGCTATGCTCATTATATACACATGTATAGAAAACATGTATTTTGTTGATAAAATCATTTGAGTTTAATATTAATTAGTCTTATATTGAGTGTTTGCAGGAAGACAGATTGGAAGAATCTGCCGCTGCAGCAACAAAATGTCATACTTGAGCTAGCCCAAGCCCTTGCCACAGTAGGAATTGTGTCTGTTGGAATCTGGTTTACATCACAACTTTCTTTATAGATTCAATAACATATGATACTAGTCATGTACATAACCAGACACATCATGCTTGTATAATATTAAGTGTACATGTCACACATCTTAGAATCTACTTGGTTTAGAAAGTAAACCTGTTTTTAAATTTAATTTTTTTTTTGACTTTTTATATATAATATATAAATAAGCTAATTCCAATACTTTGATTTTTAGTCTTTTTTCTAAAGATCCTATGCTGTTACCATCAAAATCAAATGGTATATAACCAAAACTCTTATCTACTTTATGACTTGTGCATGATAAAATTATATATAAAAAGTAGATAAGAGTCTATGCTGTTACCATCAAAATCAAATGGTATATTTGAGCTGCATGATAAAATTTGGCTTTTCAATACGATTTTGTTGACCAAGTCTTTTTTTATGGTAAACAACGGGAAGAAGGCAAAACTAAACGCCGAATGATTCCATGTTATATGCGGACATTCCATATTAGCGAGAAGTCCCAAAATATAAGAAAAAAAATATTCTTTTTTTTTCCAAACTATAAGGGTAAAAACTATGTTTTTTTTACATATTTTCATAAAATTAAATGTAAATTTAATTTAAATTTTTCTCTCTCTCATTTTTTCAGTAAACAACAACCAATAAAAATTAATTTTACATCTTCATATTCAATTTATTTCAAGAAAAACCGAACAAAATATAATTCAAATTATGTTTCTTAATAAATGAGATTTTTTTCCCCTTTATAATTCGGAACGGAGAGAGTACATGCCTATATCAGCTTCTTTATACACATGAGATATTCTAAGGCAGTGGCGGAACCAGGGTGGTCTAGCCGGACCACTACCCACCCAAAGATAGAAAATGATTATTATACCCTTTGTATATTAATAAAATTATGAATATATAATATATATTTGTGCGTAAAAACATAATTTAAAACAAGTGTTCTAGTGGTTAATGACATTTTTATCTTTGCAAAACTTAAGTACATTTCTTTTAGGTACATTTGGTATGATTCTTAATATAAAATTCATTTTGTGTAGCTATAACAAACTTTAACAAAAACATGAATTTGTGAAAATCATAGTTTGTTATATTAAAAACAATTAATATAACAAAAAACAATACAATATACATGAATTTTGTAAGAAAAAAACAATACAAAAAACACTTAAAGAAATGCACATAATTTCTATCCAGTTTTTTCTTACTACTAAAACATATACATGTTTTTGAAAAAAATATTACTTTTCATATATATATATATATATATATATATATATATACCTCTAAATTTATGATCTTTAGATTAATAAGTTATTTTCCAACTATTTTATTTAAATAAAAAAAATAGTTTAAGAAAAAAACATACAATTTTATTGTTTATAAACATTATACTAATTCAAATGTTGTGTTTTTGATAGTTTTCATAAAAATTTAATTAGTTATTATAATTAATTAAATGATAGAAGAAGAAATATCTTTTAAAAAATATTCATTTATCTATTACTTTATAGACCTAATGAAATAATAAATTTCAAAGTTTTTATGTGAATAAAACACAATTTTATTATCAATAAAAAAATTTACATGTCCATATTCTTCAAAAAAATTAATCACAATTATTTTTATTTAAGAATAATCATTCTCATTTTAGTATATATGTATTGTAATACAACATTTTTTTATCATGTAACAAAAAAAACAACAATTTTTTTATCAACAACTTTATACATGTATTAGTTTCAAGTTAATTGTTAATAACTTCAAGTCACTTGTTACAAGTAGAGTATTATTTTAAAATATTTAATTAAAAAAATTATGATCAACTTTATACTTAATATAACTCAAATTTTTATTTGCAATATAATTTTTCTTTTTTAATTTATATATTATATTTTTTTTCCACTTGAAATGCTTTTTCTGACTCCGCCACCGGGCATAATGTAGAAGTTTAATTGATATAGAAATTTTTATTTATGAGAAAAAAAAAAAAAAAACTTGATATAAAGCACAAAATTAAGAGTGTTTAGTTTAATGAATTTGTCTATAACGTGTGCAATGTTGCACAGGATAAGGATTTGCATTTTTTATGGGTTTCTCAAAATGTTATTAATGCATGTTTTTTTATTTTTTGTTAAAATTAATATAATTTCTCTCTCCACTTATTCTCTCTCCTCTTCCTCATGATCCATGGCAATAGATTAATAGGTTTGCCTCTTCATTGTATCTTTTTCCAGTAAGATCCAAGATTTATCTTCAGACAAAAGAAGGAAAGAATGAATAATTGGGCGTAAAAATTATTATTCATTGTCAAGTTGAATTAGTTTTACAGTATGTGTATGTGTTTTCAAATCTTCTATTGAGTCACTCATATAGAAATAACAATTCTCAGTTTCAATTAAATCTCTATGTGTTATAAAACAATTCTAAACAATAACAAGAATAGATGAAGAGTAAGGGAGAAGAGAGAAAGAGTAGGAAAGATTGTATTATTCTCTTCAAAGGTGTGTCTTTACATTGCATCATAGGTCTTATTTATAGGACAATACCTGGGCCTAATGACATGGGCCAATGGTTAATGGACATCCACTAGAATTATTCATAACACTCCCCCTTGGATGTCCATTGATGATATGCCTCGTTAAAACCTTACTAAAATAAAACCCAGTGGGAAAAGATTCTAGTGAAGGAAAAAGAGTACAACATCCTATGTGTCTAAATCTGCCTCGTTAAAAACCTTACCAGGAAAACCCAATGGGATAAAACCATGGTTAAGGAAAAAAGAGTGCATAACACAATTATATCTCCCCCTCATGAAGACAATGATATTTGAGATGAATAAGAGTAATTGATCTTCTATATAGTTGATCAAAAGCTTTACTTGATGATGACTTTGTAGAAAGATCTGATTTATCTCCTTTGATACTTTATTCGCTGAATTAGCCGTTAATGCAATATTATCTTCTTCAAGTTTCTTGTATGTGTAGAATCACAAACTTCAACAAAATTATATTCTCAACTTTCTTGATTTAGTGCTGAAACTACCACTTATTTGGATGATATTGCCGTATCTTTAAGATAGAAATTATATGCTCGACTTTGTTCCAATATCTTCAAGTTTATTGATATTGACAAATACAAAATACCACTACGTGCAAATGCAAAATGCAATAATGTTCTCAATTGAACTAATTAAAATATGGTACTTCAAGACCAATTCAGGTAATCATTTTCTTGAGACGTGTAATAATCTTTAATCACATTAAGTGACATCATACACGACAAAATATATCTTTCCATATCAATTTGTTTAGTACCTTTGGTATATATAATTTTCTTCATGCACAAAACTTTATTGAAGTACTAAGTTTGTAATTTTAAACAAACTTTGATCATCGGATATATTTCTTTTCAAATTTTTCTGTACTCAACAGATTTCATAAACTCTTCAAGAGTTATGATAATATTATAGTGTTTGATGTGGTACTTCAGGACCACCTAATAAATCATAATTTTCTCAAACTCTAATGAGATGTTTGTTCATAACGAGTGGCCTTACAACAACTAGAGCACACTACCGATAACAATTTCATATTTCATCTCAATAGAAGAAATCAACTTTCAGAAACTCTTCAAGAGTTCTTATAATATTCATGTCATAAAATTTGTTTCCAAATCTTTTCTTCAAAATTTGACAAATGATGTCATTATCATATTTCTCATTTGGAAATATTCACTAAAATTATTATACAATATGCATCTATATTGTTTGAGTAACAATGAGACTTATACATTTTATCATCTATTCAATAGTTTGAATAATATGTCTCATGAAATTAAATCCTTCAGGGAGTTTCATATAACCATCACTAAAAAGTGAGTCATAAATATATTGTAACACTTTCAATAAATTGAACCTTTCAAGTGTTACTAAACTTAATCAAGTAAGAAAAATATTTTTTCACTTCAGGTGAATATTTCTCTTCACAATCAATGGCAAACTTTTATCGATATTCTTGAATAAAAAGTCAAACTTTTATTCACATAAAAATTGATTAGTATCTCATTATTTTCACATCTTCAGATGTACGGACTGCTGGTCCAAAAATCTTTCACTTTGCAAAGTGATTTTAATTACGTAGCAATTGCATCTTTTCATTTAGACAATCATTATGTTGTCTATAATTCTCAATAAACTGTGGTTCATGATCCTCATTATCTCTTATCATATATAGCGCTATATTATATATCGTCAACGTTGACTTTCTTTTGGTTCCATCATATTGCATTCATAACATAATTTGTCGAGATCTCTTTATTTATCAAAAATTTCAGGTACCTAATAAGTTCTTCTGGAACTTAAAAATCAATTATGTCAATACTCTTTTGGAGTTTTCATATCCTCACTTGGGTCATCTTTCATTTTAGCTCCTTTTCTTATTTGAGGATTTTTTTTTTCTTGGAACCAAATTTCACACTATACTTCAAGTGTGGTTGAACTCATTTGCAATACGGGATTGTTCAACAGGAACATCCATTTTGATTGGAGCATTAGCAGCTTGATAATTGATTTCATAAATTTTGCAAATGATTTATCTCATGAACATCAAGTTCAAACTATGTAATACGAGGATCAAGATAAGATAATAATTATTCATTTGAACTTCTGGTTCATATTTTTAGCTGCTTATTCTCTCCCCCTAATGTTGGGAAAATTAATTCATAAATTGATAATTAGCCTTCTAGGCTAGAAACTAGTCTCCAATTTTTGGCTCAAGATAATAGGAGATTCATATCAAATATATTTTCCCAACATTCCTTAAAAAAAATTATCTTAGTGTATTATATTGGAGCAAATTGAAATATACACAACACATCCAAAAATGTACTAAGACGAAGAATATTAAGTTATTAATCTAAAATTGTAAATTAAGGGGAAGATTTACATATAATAATTTGTTGGCTTGATGCGTATCAATATCTCACGATATGTGATTGAGTGTTCCCAAAATATGAGCTAGAAGTTATGATCTCATAAGTATCAGCCACAATGAACTTTAGACGTCTAAAGAATGGATCTTCAAGTCCATTTTTTTTTATGAATATGTATATTCTACAAGATGTTCATTATCAATTTCAAATGGCAATACGATACTTAATAAATACTTATAGAAAATGAGCTCTTAAAAATTAGTTGAGAAAACAATCTCACAAACTTCTGGCTGTGAGGTGACAATAAACAAATTATCAACTTTCTTTGGGAAATAGTAATGCACAAAAGCTATTATGTTGAAGAAGCTTCTTGCTCTTCAATACATTTTTTTTACATCATAAATCCGGGATGACCCAACCGGTATTGCCAACAATAACTTATTATTGTTTGTAAACTTCTGGTTTACAATAATATGTGCTTTGATTGCACTAATATAGGTGTAGCACAAATTAGAGAAAAAACTTGATAACTTTTTCTCTACACCAATTTAAGCTTATATTCACTTATATGTTTTGTTCCTTAATGTAAAAATACATTAACACGCTCTTCTGGAACCTTCAAGAATTTTTGTGTTGCTTGATATAATACATATTTTTCTTGCATCACTATCGGCAAGAAATATATTTTCATTTAAATATATATAGATAAAAAAAATATACTTATGTGTTAAACGAAACTCATGAAAACAACACATTTAATAAATAATATATAATACTACTAGGTTTCAAATGAGAGAGAATCATATAATTTTTTATTTATTTATTTATTTATTTATTTTTAATCGAAACAATTTAAAAGAAATAGTAATGTTTTTTTTTTGACAATAGAAATAGTAATGTTAGAAATTAAACTTATGTAACTTTATAGTAGATATTAAAAAAATTAACGGTAATATAAAATTGGTTTTGTAACCGAACTTACTTAAGACCAATTCATATAGAATTAGTTAATAAAATATATCTTATAAACTAAGATCATAAGATTTGTCAACAAAAAAACTAAAATCATAAGAAAATTTTCTTATTGGGTATACGGTATATATCTCTTGTTCAATCACATATGTGACTTATTCCTTAAAAATATTTGAATTTTTCTTTCAATTTTGCTACTTCAGGAGACATAAGTAAGTTTTATCTTAACTTTATTTAGTTCAAAATATACTAAGATCAAATAGATCTTATAAACCTCAATCATACTTTAAATTTGTAGTTCTTCAAGAACTCAACCACAAATCTATATTATTATTGACTAAAGAAAATTCAATGTCCAAATCCTTCAAGGATATTTGATGTCAATATATTTTCTCAATTTTGCTACTTCGGGAGCATATGCATTTTAGCATTATAGATTTCAATCATGCTCTAAATGTTTTTAGTTATTCATGAATTCAATCACAAATTTTCATAAACAATGAGCAACAAAGTTCACTTGTAGCTGAAGTGGAAGAAATAGTCACAAGAAAGGGGGGGTTTGAATTGTGACCCTTTTAAAATTTAATCCTGCAATCTATAAAATGATCTCAAGTGTATACTTGGATAAAATAACAAGGGTATATATTCAACAAATATTCAAGATTAAACATGAGAACGTTCTCAAAATATTTGGTTAGTTGTAAAACAATAAAAGAGATTGTTTTGAGAATTTTCTTAGAATGTTCTTAGAATATTCTTAGATTAATCTGAGAACGTTCTCTACTACGTGGAAATAAAATTAAATGTAAATGAAGTGGTTTGTGTGAAGTGTGTTTACAGTGAATAAAAAGTTAAAGGTAAGAGAAAGACACACACAAAAGTTATACTGGTTCACCCGAATCTTGGGCTAGTCCAGTCCCCACGTCCGTGAGATTTCCACTATAATCCTGAGATACTACCGATCTCAAATTACAATTTTCTCTTTGATCTAGACCAAGATCAAAGTTTCTTCAAGCCTTACGAGCTTACTTCTACCTTAGTCCTAAGGTAGCACTCAAACAATAGTTACGTATTGACTTGAGCAATCTTCTTTTTACAAAGAGTTTGTTCCGGATCTAAGCTTTACAATAAACTCAACCAAGTTGAGAAGCTTATACAAAATACACTCAATACACTCAATAATAGTTTGATCCAATATGTTGATAGAGAGCTGGAGTGTGAGTGGTAAAATTGAGACAAAGATGAAACCACTTAAAAGTGAGTTATGTTGAAATGTGGTCTCTTGAAATATTTGCTTATGGAAACTCAAAGGGTAGTTTGAGAAGCAAATAAAATCACTCTATAAACTCTGAAGTAGTGATGACATTGGAGATCTTGAGTTTGAGTGATGAAAGAAGAGTTTTAAGTCTTGTTGAGAAAAACAAGTGATTGAAAATTTGTTGCTTGAACTCTTGATCTTTCATGTTGAAATGAAGGCCTATTTATAGGAAATATTTATGTCTTCAAGCCTTGATCAACAAGTATAGCCGTTACATAAAGTAACCAGCAAGTGGAGCCTCTTCCAAATAAATTAATCAATTAAATTCCAAGAAGGAGCGTCTGGCAGACCGGTCTTAGACTGAACAGCTGGCAGATTTAAATCAAAGGAGCCTATGGATGAGTTGTAATGAGCTGGAACTGAAAGTACAATGCTTGGGCATCAAGAATAGCCGTTGGAAGTATTTTGCACATGATAAAATAGCTGTTGGTGAGCTGTCTTTAAAGTACACATAAAATCATTCTTTATGTCATTGGTCTTAGACCAGTCTCAAAACAGAGCTGATGAAGATCAATATAAAATTGTTGGAGAATGATGTTTGTACTTCACATAGTGGTAATATACAGCTGGTTCTCTGTCAATGCTATATACCTATTCTCCATAAAATAAGGAATAAAGGTATGAGAGAAGCTCCATGATAATACTTTCATAAAAGTACATGCCAACACATAGTTAACACTTGTTGTTTGTAATTTGATTGGTCTTTGTAACTTTGTAAATCTGATCTGATAAGAACATAAATAACAAAACACTTGGAGAATCATCCTTGATCTTTATGCACATGCTTTGTTCTTCAAATTGTCCAACAATGGAAGAATAATATTTATGACAAACATATTCCTTCCTAAAATGGACATTGCAATAGTTGATGAGATTCTTCAATGAAAAGTGTTTATTTGTCTTGACATCATTGACTTATCAGTAAAATGCTTGAAGCTTGATAAATGTTCTTGAGAAAAAACAAAATGCAGTTCAGAGATCAATCTCAGACCATTCTTGAAATAGTATTTCAAGATTTTCTCAAAGAGTGATCTTCATGTTGCTGCAAAACTTTTCATACATCCTCTTGATGTTTTGCCCACATTATTTCTTGTTCATTGAGTATCTTGAGATGCTTTAGTGGTGGCGAGGATGTACTCAACATGAGAATTATAATTTTCTAATTTGGAGAATGATTTAAAATGTTTATGCCTTTTGCATAAGCTCTTATGAAAACTTGTGAAATCATTCTCAAATATTCTCATCTTAAAAAGTCTTGGTGGGATGATAATTTGAGTAAACATTTAAGATTCCATGTATCCACCATTCCTTTTGTAGTAGTAAAACCTTAAAGAATGTAACATAAAACCCAATGTGAGTTTTGTCACAAAACATCAAATATAGTCTTTATGTAACTTGTGATGCAGGTTTTTCCGTTCTTATTCTTCAACTATTAACTTCATATTCTTCTTGAATAATCAATACATGATGAAGAAGACCATTAACCATAAAGACTGTTTTTTTGCTTAATTCTTCAATAAATTCTTCTAATGATGGAAACAACATTCTTTAAATATCTTCTTGAAGCTTGTGATGATATTGTTGTCATTATCTGATGTAACTCGAAATATTTCATCGTTGAGTATATAAAATGCACTTGTTGATGTAGTGGTGTCTAGCTTGTCCACTTTTGTCATTATCTAGCTTTCACAAAAACTCAAGTGCAAACATCAGTAGTTCACCATTCATAAAACTTAACATTTATTCTATAAGGTTTGTTGTCATTAAAACAAGAACCAAAGAGATTTTTCCTCAACAATCTCCCCCTTTTTGATGATGACAAACCTTTTGAATAAATCTTATGTTTTATGGATGGATATAATAACAAATATAAGAATGTTCATAGATATGCAATTAAGCTCCCCCTAAATTCATGCAAGAGTTTAATTCTTATGATTCTAATTAAACTCCCCCTAAACACATGCAAGAGGTTAATTCATAACATTCTTCATTCATTATTTCCATCTTAGATTTTTCTCTCATCATATATCTCTCCCCCTTTTGTCATCTATCAAAAAGTATATGGGTGATAAAAAATATGAAGTGCAATTGTCAAAAATAAGAGTGGGACATAAAACATGCAATTGAGAAATTTACTCACATATCAAACATATCAAGTTTGTATTTTAACATTAAAGCACATAGCATGTGATAAATAGTGATTCCAAACAATATTGAAATCACAACTTAAATAATGATTAAATCATATGTAATCACATGTAAACACTATTGACCTTAATGACAATTCCATTTGAGAGGAAACAAACATTTCTTGAAATTTTGAAAACTCCCCCTAAATCTTATGAGATAAATATTCCTTTAAAACATTATCATTCTCAAAATTTGGAAATGATGGACAAGACTATGTTGTAATCATTTGATGAATAAAAGATCATTTGTACAATTTCCAAAAACCTTTTAAATTAGAGAGAAAATGATACATATGCGGAAGTTGTGAAATCAGAGTAAATTGAATCATGTCTAAAATGTTTCTCTCTTTTCCAAATATTTTCATGTTAATGAAGATTCTTTTACTAAAAAAAATACTCGAAGGATCATTCTTTGCAAAAAAAAAAAATTTGTTCACATTTCATAACATGGAAGTGTAGAAATATGATCAAAGATCAAAAATTAAAAACAACACTTTTATGTTGATCAAAAGTCAAATATGAGTTTAAAAACATAATGTGCAAGACTTACTCTTCTTAGACCAAAATATAACATTAATGAGAGTAGACACTCAAATTATTCTCATGAAGACCAATCATGTGTTTTCTAGTTAAAATCCTTCAAAGAATAAATCCAATAAAAAAATGGATAATCATTTAAAATTATTGAAGTATGATCTTTTACATAAGTCATACCAAAAACTTGATTTTCGAAAGGCCATATTCAAAAAAGTTATGCTTAAACATTAAGCAAACTCTAGGCTAATCAAGATGTGCAACTAATATTGGATTAATCCAAAATTTTATATTGTGAAAAGTGCACATATAAAAGACTTATAGAAAAAAATATTTTTCATTGAAATGTATTATAAGTCATACTTATGTAAGAACAAACTATGACATATATCAAAATAGAATGTTTTTGTCATCTTTCTTGTTCAAAATTTGTTGGTCTATCATGGAAGATAATCAAGAGACTAACTCCACAGAAATGTTCATTTGTTCATCAAAGATAATTAAGCACATAATCATGTCATGCAAAAAAAAAAAATATTGATCACAAATGTAATCAATACACTTTTAAAACTTTTGCCACAAGACCATTAAAACAAGAAATGATTCAAAAGGTTATTGACATGTCAAAATGATCATTAAAAAAAATGACTCAAACTTATCTAGAAGATTGAACTTTAACAAAAAAATCATTCATCAATCTTTCTAAGCAATAAAATTAGAGCACAATTAAAAGATTGCTTACAAGGATGTAAAGAGGTGAATTTGCACAAAAATGATGTTCATAATTTTCACATTAGCATTATGATTTGAGAGAGATTATTTTGCAATGTGTGTGTAAAAAGTTATGAAAAGTGCAAGATCAAAGTTGTAAAACTGATTGCATTTAAGCTATGAAGTGTGCATATGCATAAACAAGTTATGACAAAAATGATGTTCACATTTAAGTTTTAAAGTCATATACTTGCATTAAGAAAATTCATAATGCATTTTAGATTTCAAGATCAACCAATCAATCTCATAAAAACAATGCATAAGAGTTTTCAAGCATATCACAATGCAAATGTTATAAGATTTAAAATTAGAGTTTTTGTACCTCATATGATGAATTTCGTTACGTGAGGTTCAATGATGAGAGCATCTCCAAATGTATTGAAATTTTATCACATGCTCATTAGTTTAGCATCATTGTAAATTGAGGACACTTGATTGATGGTAGAGAAGATAAGATTTGTCCTTTAATGCATTATCTAGTGTTGAGTAAATTCACCATCTTCAAGTATATTAGATCAGTAGCTTGAAAAGAGATTGGTCCAAGATCAATGACAGATTGACAGTGTTTGAATCAATATTCAATGAGATGTCAAGATTAATCAATATGACTAATATTTGTTATCTTCAAGTAGAACTTCTTTGCCTTTGATACTTGCTGCCATATTAGGAAGATTGTTTTGAGATTGATCTCAGTAGCAGAGTTCACAAGATTAACAAACACATTTTTATATGAAGAACATCTTTGAAGTCAAAGGAATTGAAGGAGTTGATCATTTTCTTCTTTTTGAGTCAATCATGTAGATATGAAAAATCTTGATGAAGAACAATCCCTTAAGGAAAAAATAAATTTCCTTAGCTTGTTCTAGTATTTGTTTCATTGATCATATGTTACACAATGACATATACAAGATTCAACTCCAATCATTTAGCAAGGTGTTAAATGACAAACATGTCATTCTCATAAACTTTTTCTATGCTTCCTTTCCTTAGAAATTTAAAATGTTGATACATCTTGTGAAGCAACTCATATTCCTTCTTGAAAGTTGATGAAAAAGATTCTTCCATGTTAGCACTAATTACATTGAACATTTCAATGCTTAAAATGTTGTTGTTCATTATTATCAACACCATTATCATCTCTTCTAAAATTCATCAAACTCATCAAAAGTAATATGAATATTTTTTCAACTTTGAACTTTTGAGATTGCATTTTCTATAGTATTTATAGAATGTAGAGAGTAACCAAAAAAAAATGATTTTGATATTTTGAAGCAATTTTCTCAATGTTTTCTTTTCTATGCCAAGTATAGTAATGACACCAAAAAATAAAAAGCATGATATAATTGAGTATCAATTTTTGGAAATATGAAACCTTACTCAATTTTTTCTAATAGGAACATGATTCAAAACATAACATGCAATGTCTATGGTTTCTTTCAAAACTATTTTTCAACACTTGATTCATTTGAAAAAGATATAGGTATATATTTGTTGGAGAGTTCGTAAAACAAGACATATCAAGTGAAATGTCATTTTTATCAAAGAATTCATTGAAAGAAAGTTTTTTGAAAAACTCCCCATGATCACTACCTAAACAAAATAATTTTTGAGCTTTTAAAATATGAATCCCTTTTCAAAGAACTTAAAAGCTTAAAATAAACATTCTTATGTTTCAAAAACAAAGTCCGAGAGGATCTTTGAATAAATGTCAAGCATTACAAATTAAGTCATAAAACTTGTGATATAAAAACAAATAAACCAATATGAAATAGTTCAAGAGTTTTATGGTTTATATTTTTGAAATGAAGACTACTCTTGGAACATTTCACAAGTTTTATCCTTTTCACAATTAATTTTTCAAAAAAAGTATTGACCAAATAAATTTGCAATAGTTTTCACTTGACAAACTATTCTATGCAAATAACATTTATCATTTTCAAGAGAAAAAGAAACATGATTTAAAATAAAACTCATAAATCATGAAGTGTTTGTTTCATCTTAAACATGTGAATTTTAAGTATAACTTCAAATCCAATTTAAACAAAGTTTAATGAATCAAAACTTTCACGTATAAAAAACATCATTAAATATGCAAAAACATTTTACTCATGATACATGTACCTTTGATTTGATTTTTGTCAATGATTTCAAAGGTTGCATATTCACCATTCCTCCTTTCTTAAATGAGAGGGAATATTGTCTTTCTAGAGTCATATTCCTCGAGCATCAATTTTCTAAGCATCAAGGCATTTTCTTGACTACTTGAAGAAATTCCTACAACACAATTTAGTAATGATTTTGGTACCCATAGTGTTTTGGGTCCTTGGAGGTTAGTGTTATTCCTCTTATAAGATTTCTTCTTATAAGATGATCTCTTATATAAAGTTTTAGAATAAAAAAAAACTTCTCAGACCATTCTGAGAATGTTCTTGTTTCTGATGAGAATGTTTTTTACATTTAAATATTTTCTTAAAACAGAAAGATTTTATATGACCATATTTATAACAATATGAACATTTGTATATTTGCATTTTTTGATCTTTCAAAGGGATAAGAGAATTTTCATATAAAATATGTTTTTGAGCAATTCTAAAACATATGTTCGGTTTGTCAAAAATATCTACTTGTGATCCCATAAGCTTTTGAAAAGTTTCTTTAGAATTACGAGAGCCTGTTAAGGTATTTTTCAATTCTAAAATATTTTCTTGTAAAATAACATTCTCTTCAAGAATTTCTGAACATTCTAGAATATGATTATTGATTTGATCTTTGTTGAGAATCTTTTGTTGCTCAAATAATTCTAAGTGAGAGTGCTGCAATTCTTGAATGGTTTTAAAAAAATTATCATTCAAGATTTGTAGTTTCTCTTTTTCTTTCTTTATCTCAAATAATTGATTTTCTAAAAACGTACACTTTTGAGATAAATTATTTGAATCATTTAGAAGACTATCAAATTCAATTTCACTTTCTATATATAAAGGAAAATGTTTAGAAATTGTTACCTCTTCATTTACCATTGCACATGTGTTGACCCTTTCGTTTTGATTTGCAGGTTTTGACATCACTTCCTTCCTGAATCTTTTCCTCTTACACTGTTAAGTGCTCGAACCTTAGAGCCAGAGCTCTGATGCCAATTGAAGTGGAAGAAATAGTCACAAGAAAGGGGGGGTTTGAATTGTGACCCTTTTAAAATTTAATCCTGCAATCTATAAAATGATCTCAAGTGTATACTTGGATAAAATAACAAGGGTATATATTCAACAAATATTCAAGATTAAACATGAGAACGTTCTCAAAATATTTGGTTAGTTGTAAAACAATAAAAGAGATTGTTTTGAGAATTTTCTTAGAATGTTCTTAGAATATTCTTAGATTAATCTGAGAATGTTCTCTACTACGTGGAAATAAAATTAAATGTAAATGAAGTGGTTTGTGTGAAGTGTGTTTACAGTGAATAAAAAGTTAAAGGTAAGAGAAAGACACACACAAAAGTTATACTGGTTCACCCGAATCTTGGGCTAGTCCAGTCCCCACGTCCGTGAGATTTCCACTATAATCCTGAGATACTACCGATCTCAAATTACAATTTTCTCTTTGATCTAGACCAAGATCAAAGTTTCTTCAAGCCTTACGAGCTTACTTCTACCTTAGTCCTAAGGTAGCACTCAAACAATAGTTACGTATTGACTTGAGCAATCTTCTTTTTACAAAGAGTTTGTTCCGGATCTAAGCTTTACAATAAACTCAACCAAGTTGAGAAGCTTATACAAAATACACTCAATACACTCAATAATAGTTTGATCCAATATGTTGATAGAGAGCTGGAGTGTGAGTGGTAAAATTGAGACAAAGATGAAACCACTTAAAAGTGAGTTATGTTGAAATGTGGTCTCTTGAAATATTTGCTTATGGAAACTCAAAGGGTAGTTTGAGAAGCAAATAAAATCACTCTATAAACTCTGAAGTAGTGATGACATTGGAGATCTTGAGTTTGAGTGATGAAAGAAGAGTTTTAAGTCTTGTTGAGAAAAACAAGTGATTGAAAATTTGTTGCTTGAACTCTTGATCTTTCATGTTGAAATGAAGGCCTATTTATAGGAAATATTTATGTCTTCAAGCCTTGATCAACAAGTATAGCCGTTACATAAAGTAACCAGCAAGTGGAGCCTCTTCCAAATAAATTAATCAATTAAATTCCAAGAAGGAACGTCTGGCAGACCGGTCTTAGACTGAACAGCTGACAGATTTAAATCAAAGGAGCCTATGGATGAGTTGTAATGAGCTGGAACTGAAAGTACAATGCTTGGGCATCAAGAATAGCCGTTGGAAGTATTTTGCACATGATAAAATAGCTGTTGGTGAGCTGTCTTTAAAGTACACATAAAATCATTCTTTATGTCATTGGTCTTAGACCAGTCTCAAAACAGAGCTGATGAAGATCAATATAAAATTGTTGGAGAATGATGTTTGTACTTCACATAGTGGTAATATACAGCTGGTTCTCTGTCAATGCTATATACCTATTCTCCATAAAATAAGGAATAAAGGTATGAGAGAAGCTCCATGATAATACTTTCATAAAAGTACATGCCAACACATAGTTAACACTTGTTGTTTGTAATTTGATTGGTCTTTGTAACTTTGTAAATCTGATCTGATAAGAACATAAATAACAAAACACTTGGAGAATCATCCTTGATCTTTATGCACATGCTTTGTTCTTCAAATTGTCCAACAATGGAAGAATAATATTTATGACAAACATATTCCTTCCTAAAATGGACATTGCAATAGTTGATGAGATTCTTCAATGAAAAGTGTTTATTTGTCTTGACATCATTGACTTATCAGTAAAATGCTTGAAGCTTGATAAATGTTCTTGAGAAAAAACAAAATGCAGTTCAGAGATCAATCTCAGACCATTCTTGAAATAGTATTTCAAGATTTTCTCAAAGAGTGATCTTCATGTTGCTGCAAAACTTTTCATACATCCTCTTGATGTTTTGCCCACATTATTTCTTGTTCATTGAGTATCTTGAGATGCTTTAGTGGTGGCGAGGATGTACTCAACATGAGAATTATAATTTTCTAATTTGGAGAATGATTTAAAATGTTTATGCCTTTTGCATAAGCTCTTATGAAAACTTGTGAAATCATTCTCAAATATTCTCATCTTAAAAAGTCTTGGTGGGATGATAATTTGAGTAAACATTTAAGATTCCATGTATCCACCATTCCTTTTGTAGTAGTAAAACCTTAAAGAATGTAACATAAAACCCAATGTGAGTTTTGTCACAAAACATCAAATATAGTCTTTATGTAACTTGTGATGCAGGTTTTTCCGTTCTTATTCTTCAACTATTAACTTCATATTCTTCTTGAATAATCAATACATGATGAAGAAGACCATTAACCATAAAGCCTGTTTTTTTGCTTAATTCTTCAATAAATTCTTCTAATGATGGAAACAACATTCTTTAAATATCTTCTTGAAGCTTGTGATGATATTGTTGTCATTATCTGATGTAACTCGAAATATTTCATCGTTGAGTATATAAAATGCACTTGTTGATGTAGTGGTGTCTAGCTTGTCCACTTTTGTCATTATCTAGCTTTCACAAAAACTCAAGTGCAAACATCAGTAGTTCACCATTCATAAAACTTAACATTTATTCTATAAGGTTTGTTGTCATTAAAACAAGAACCAAAGAGATTTTTCCTCAATAGTAGCAAACCTACAAGAATGCTTGATAATATATTACTAATTCTTCAAGAACTTTATCCTTAATCATTAAAACAATATAAGAAAAAAAAAACTTTATTCTTTGGACAATTCTTCAAAGATGCTTCAATATTAAGATTTTTTTTCTACTATAGTTCTTCAGGAACTATATCACAAATGATTCATAGTGATCAAATTTTTCCTTTAAACAATTCCATAAAACAAGGGGATCTTTTACAGCAAGGTATTCATTTTTAAGATCCCCATGGAGATGGTGACGAAGGAATATCATGGCTGTTGCCTTTTGTTGAGCAGATGTTTCATTTCCTTCTTTGATCGTGTCACCATTACCTTCCGCATCTAAATGAATTTTAGCGTTCAAAACCCAAGGTAAATAGTTCTTTCCAAAAATGTCAAGAGCCTCAAACTCAAATTTTGAAAGATTTGCCATTTTAATACTATCATCAAATAAAAATAAGCAAATAAGCAAAGTAACAAGTAACCATATATATATATATATAGTCATTGAATAAAGTAATTCAAGAAATATACCGATTTATATTAGATGGTGATAAAAACAATTGAAATTATTATCATTGTTATTATATTAATTATATTATTATAACTAATACAGTGTATGAAAGTTTGTCTGGCTAAAAAGTAACGTATACAAATAAATTAGTGTATAAATCATTATAAGATATGCGAACAGTAACGTAATTCAAAATATCATTATAAGACATAACTATAAAAACAGTAACGTATTTCAAAATATTAATTGGTGTATAAAGCTTTTTTTTTTTTTTTGACGGGTTTGGTGTATAAATCACGAGTATGACGATAATTACCAAATTCAAAATATTAATGCACATGAAAAAAAATCATCGTGTATGGTTTGTTTATTCCTTTATATATTTTATTTATTTATTTCTTATTCCTTTTACAATATAACAGTAAATAAATAAATAAAGATTTGCTAAAAAAAATCCATTAAATATTATGAACTATCAAAACAAATAAAATTGATATATTATCCTTCAGGGATATATGAATGTTGAATTCTTCGGGAATTCATACGAAATATATTGAATTTTAGAGTTCTTCAGGAACTTATATAACATTTTTATAATGTAAAAATGATTATTTAGTGCAATCCTTCAGGGATGCAGTATACTAAATAAAGAGAAATAAAAAAAATTTAGTTTTTAAGTTCTTCAGGAACTATGACGAATTCTTCAGGGATTCGTTAAAAAAAATTCTTCATGAGCTATATAATGAATTCTTTAGGAATTCGTAAAAAAATTATAATGAATTCTTCAGGAATTCGTTAGAAAATTCTTCATGAACTATATTAAGAATTCTTCAGGAATTCATTAGAAAAACTATAATGAATTCTTCAGGAATTCGTAGAGAATAAAATTATTATTTGTTAGTTCTTCAGGAACTATATTATATATACAACTAATTTCTTGTGCAATCCTTCTAGGATGCATTATCATGAATTTTATTGTAAATAAACAAGCAAAAAGATTAAAAAGAAAACTATTTTACATATAAAAAAGATTAAAGAAGAATTTTGTACCTCATTTGATTAGAGCGTGCTGATAACGTGTTATAAAACAATTCTAAACAATAACAAGAATAGATGAAGAGTAAGGGAGAAGAGAGAAAGAGTAGGAAAGATTGTATTATTCTCTTCAAAGGTGTGTCTTTACATTGCATCATAGGTCTTATTTATAGGATAATACATGGGCCTAATGACATGGGCCAATGGTTAATGGACATCCACTAGAATTATTCATAACACTATGTTTGTTTCCAAAAAAAAAATTAAATCTCTATGTTTTATGTATTTTGTTTTTCGATTAGTTTGCTTAATTTTTTTCCCTTCCGATGTTAGTTTATCTTGTTCCTTTAATTCGCTCTAACTTAGCGATACAATAAGAATTATTTTTATTTGTGGTATCAATTAAATTAAATTAGAGCAAAAAGTTTGATAAAACAATATGGACTCTGATGAAGTAGAAAATTGAGCGGTTTTTTTTTTTTTTGATAATCAAAATATTGGAATTAAAAAACTGAGTACAAGAGGTACTCAATCCTTACAAATATTGTGGAAACAAGTTAAAGGATTTCCACACCAATCAAGAAAACATTGTAGAAAATTGAGCGTGAAAAGTGCAAATGGAGAGAGAAAATGGAGAGATAATAGGGGGAGAGAGAAAATGAGTAAATACCAAATTTTCTTTTAAATTTTTAAAATTTGTCAAATATTCCTTCAAATTTAAAAATAGGCAAATATACTCCTGAACTTTTTCAATATCAATCAAATTGTCCCTGCTCCATTTACTCCGTCTATTTCAATGACATGGGCGTTAACTGCATACGTAAAACCTGTTAGCGTAACACCACGTTACATGAGGGATGAGTAATTGATCATGATACACGTTACAGGAGGGTAATTGATTAAAATTTGCAAAATCCGAGGGCTAAATTTAATAGTATTCTGGTCAATTAGCCCCATGTTTTTCCAAATTTTAGTCAATTATTCTACTCTCATGTGACGTGGTGCCACATTGGCAGGTGCTACGTATGCAGTCAACGCTCATGTTAGTAAAATAGATAGAATAAACGGAGCAGGAGGCAATTTGATTGACATTTTAGAATTTTAGGGGTGTATTTGCCATTTTTCAAATTTCAAAGGGGTATTTGTTAAATTTTGAAATTTCAAGGATAAATTTGATATTTCACTCGAGAGAAAATATAAAAACAGCATTAATAATATTTTGAGAAATCGATAAAAAATACAACATTAATGGTCTTTATCCTGTGCAATGTTGCACATGTTAGAAAAATTCTTTAATGGTTAGAAAAATCCTAGTTCAATTAGATAGCTTTGTCCCAAATAGTTTCCTGTCCACCAAGTAGAAACTAGTTGGATGGTTAAAATTATAAAACTTTAACAGTAAAAGTCACACACAAAATATTGAGAAGTGTGAAATTATTTATTTCACTTAAATGGATTTTTTTGTAAGAGTTACATATAAAAATATATTGTAAACATATTATAATATCATCATGTTGTTGTGAATAAACTTGAACTTGTTGTGATTGCTGTCAATGAAATGCAATGTGTTTGACTAAGTTAGTTAGTTAATTAGTTGGTAAACCGACCGATATGTTAGTTAGAGTTGGTCGATGAAGTTGTATAAATGTAACTTTTATCAAGTTAATCAAATATAAATTATTTATGTGCTACATTTTATTTCTCTGTACCATTTTTGTCCTTGTATATATTTATATATTATATATTCTCAATGACTACATTTTACTTTGAAATGTTAACGAATTTCTTTGTGTTTAGTTCTGAAATTAGATCAAATTTTATTTCCAGAAATAAGAAACTCCAATACCTGAGAATTTATTCTCAATTTCTAGCAAATATATAATTAATTAATGGTCCTTACATACATATGATAGAACAAATATTGTTTAAAATATTGATCATACTTTATTTATTTAATTAACACTACCTCATAAGTTACAACACACACAAGTAGTGGCTCCGTTGAAGAAACTAGCTCGATTGTCTATATAATAATCATATCATGTCTCCTCATACATGAACAAAACATTTTGAGGGGAAAGACATAATAATATAGTAGTATATAGTTTTATTATATGATAATATATGAATATGATTAGTTAGTTGTTAATTAAGGTGTTTAAGGGCCCTTGCCAGGTTTCTTTGAATGCTTTGGGTTGGGTCCTGCTTCATCATAATCCAACACAAAAGCGTGTGACAATAGCTTCCTCGAGTTCATCTTTATACCATCCTTCATTCAAAACCAAAGTGCTTGTTAGTCAAAAAAAAAAAAAAAACAAGATCTAAGCATCAAATACTAAATTGAAATAATTCACAAAAGCTTACAATTTTCAATTTATTTGAAAACATTATTTGTGGGAATTATACGGGATATTAGTAAATTCAAGCAAACATTATAATTGCTCAATGTAGCTCCTTTATCTGCTTTGTCTATATTCATCTTATGTAATTTGGTTTACAAGGTCTATTATTTACCTTTTTTTTTAAATAATCTCGTAAGTGTAGTTCAATTGGTAGCTATCAGAGATATTATTAGAGGTGTCGGACTTCGAACCCCATATTCTCTACACTTTTTGTGTGAGTCTAGCCACTAGGCTAATATACAAAAAAAAATATATATAGTAAAGTACCTTGTAAAAAAAGTGATGACTTGGATGAATATTTTCTCTGAATCCTTCAGCCAATCCTAAAAGAGAAAATAAAAATATATCATGTTACATAAGTAGAATTAATACAAAATTTAATCCACTCATATAAATTAAGAACTTGGGGCTTACCTGAAGATAATGGAAAAGGAATTAAGACCAAGAGGACAACTAAAAGCAAAGTCTTGATTTTGTGTTCCATGGCAAAGTACATGCAATGAAGGTGTATAATTGTTCCTCTCTTTCTGAGAAGCTAAAATTACATTTAAATGTCTTGACTCTTGACAATGAAATGAAGATAGGAGACCCTCCCTTTTAAACTTGTCTAATTGAGAGAGAGTGCCCTTGTCATGGTGCACCCCACCCAATAACAACATAGTTATGATGAAATGCAATAACTTGTCACAACACTTTGGTAAGTCAACTATACTATTCTATAAATGTATATATGGACTATACAATAATTGCATTAAGAAAAGACAAATAATTCAATTGTTAATTTGCATGTGCACATTCCTAAACATTTCCCTTGCATGGCTCAAAATTGGGTAGCTATTTACATCTTGAGTTGTGTGATTGTGTCCACCTTTTTCATAAGTCAACTTTAGTTTTCTACTTTCTAAGTAAGTTGCAACATTGCCATATAATTTATCTTATATTATTATGTACTTAGTGCTTGTCAATTTTTTTTAATACCAATATTATATATGGTTTATATTCTAATTAAGGTCAATCTCAATTAGCTTCAATATGGAAAATCATCCACATTCACATGAATTGATATAATGGTGAAACTTGAAAGCTACTAAATTCTTCTGGTAGATTTCAAAATTTTCCGTGGTACCAATCACCACTTAAAAATGAAATGATGCTTTTGATCCTCAATTTTTGGCTTTCATCACATTTTTTAGTCAATGGATGGAGACAGGTATGGAGAGTGGGCTACAGAAGAAGAGATTTGAATGTGGAATGCCCTTAGTGGGTGCACTACCAAAAAGGAGAGGGAAACATCACTAGTATAATCCTAAATTATAACAGTGTAATTATTAACTTAATCATTTTTTTATTTCTATAAATGGAATAATAACATTAAACACCACAAAAAATTCATACGCATAAATGAGATATGTCGGGTTTAAACCCAAGATACCATAGATATTCGACCTAACAATTTTAATATTTATCAGTTGAACTATGACTTACAAATAACTTCATCGTTCCTTAAGAGCCCATAATATGTGTAGGTAGTTGATGCCTTGATGGACTTATATAAACTTACCGGTACTTTATATCTGTTTCTGGTAATTAATGATATTTTTTGGCAGTAGTGAACAAAGGCTAATAGGCCTAATATGTTTCCACAAACATATGTACTACCATGATCCTACAAGTACTGTAGAAATTTTCCAACAAAAAGTTTCCTTGGTGTTAGATATTTCTTTTTCCATATTTGATCAAGATTTTTCCAACCACATGATTTTGCTTAAAAGTTTCAACCAAATGACATAATATTTTATGTTATAAATCGGTTTTGTAAAAGTTGAATTAGGTTTAATCTAAATTTTAAAATAGTATAAGAGTTTATCTAAAATTCGTTGGACTACTCGGGTCACATTTCAAATGTTCCCTCTTGAGCGTGATGAGATAGTGTTGAAAAATCTTACATGATATATGACTTAAAAATGAGTTCGTAAATGGTAAATGATTGGACGTGTCTCATATTACAAGTCGGCATTGTAGTGTTGAGTTTCACTCTGCCGAAATTATAATGTTTTTGCTTGTATCTTTAAGTGCATGTATCTATCTATGCCCATATGTACAATCATGCATTTTTCATAAGTCCTTATACTTATCACTGAGGAAAAGGGAACTCCTTGGTTTGTGTGGCTTAGCATTGCTCATGCCAACAAATGGAGTAAACTGTTCATTATTTGAACAAGCAAAAACAGATAAATAATGTTGCACATGCACTCAAGAATATGATTCAATTTCTAAATTAGTATACAATTAGTATTTTAAAGAGGTTTGACTTCCTATTCCATCACAAAAGAGTGAGCATCAAGTGTCAGCATATGCACGTTTCTTAGTTGGAATTCAACAGAAAATGGTGCAAACTTACCAATACTATGTGAGAGACACTGTTTTCTCAATGCTGAAACTGAAGAGCCTAGAATAGATGAATGCATTAAGTCACTAAATTGATGCTAAAAGTGGTGTTTCTGTTCATGTTGGATGCTTACTTTGATTTCCTTTCTACATTTTCCTATGGTTTAAGAAATTTATACATGTATGAACATCTGTGTGTATGTGTTCTTTCTACTACTAGTGAGTGGTACTATGTCATATAAATTATAATAGTCAAAGACTACAAACTCTTAAGTAATATCATATGGAAGATTAATTGTAAGCTTTTATAAAAATAAAAAATAAATTAAAATTCATTCAAAGTTCAAACCACTGCTTTATGAATATTAGTGGCAGTCAGATCAAAAAAGGTGATAAGCACTTTCTTTGAACAAATTTGAAAGTAAGAAAGTTACCTACATTTGATCCTTTTGTTCTCCATTCCATTAAAACTCAAATTATATAGAACATGGAAAAAAAACCTAACTCATCATTTTCTTCTTTGAACTATTGCAACCACTATAGATTAGAGGAAGACATTACCTTGAATATGCAAGATAGCTTTTCAGGGCTCTCATGGGACAAAAATGCAACTATTCATATTATAAGCACTTGATGAATTAACCAGTGAATTTGAGGTTTAGAATATACAACAGAGGATGGAAAAGTAGGAATAAAGATTTGATTGCAATGTATGTCTTTGGGTTTTGAATGTGCATTTTTCACAGAAAGAATAAGAGTAATATTAAGAAATAAATTCTGAAAAATACTTCACAAAAATGATAAAATTTTTATTTTTATGGATTTATTATATTGTTATCTTAATGAATGTCAACATTTTTTATTGACATCCTAACAAATCTGTAAGAGTAAGACACAACGTAGCTGAATAAAAAAGTGAAGATTCTAGCTTAAACGACAAACTTGATATAACAAGAAATTATACATTTTTATATTTAAACAAGTTTTTTTTAATCCCTCATTCATGAGTTTGTACACACGCTTCTAGAGATACGATACGGCCAGCCAGACACCATTCCATTTCTCCAAGGCAAGGTGTCGACATTTATCCAAAGTGTCTTAAAATTCCTACCCATGTTTGCTCCTATTGTATTGTATCGTATTCAATCATATATACTTGCCTCAGATAAATTTCAAACTACTATTCAGTATTGGAAAATTGGAAAAAGCTAATTAGAATCATAAGTAACCCAGCAAACATCTCAGGATAGCAAAATGACGATTCACATCTAATTGGTATCAAACTTAGTTACAGTTAGAAAAAAGTAAATTAGAATTTGATCATCACGAGTGTTCAAATTGACTTAAGGCCACTAAATATTAGCAATTCAATTCAACTCGAAACAACGTAACTGTTTTGGAATAGTATGCATAATTGGTGAACTTTAAGTAGAAAGATAAGCATCTACTAACGAATAGTATGTAACAATCACCTGACATTGTAACATTCCAGTTCAAAATATTCAAGTATATGCAAATCAATTTAAATTCGACAGGAAACATTGTATCCGAATGAAAACTGACAATGAAAGTAATAAAACAAAATTATACAATTTTATCTTATCTCAGTATTAAAAAAATTATATCACCAAACCATAATAAGGTATACAGGACATATAACAAAATGCCCGAGCAAACCAAAATTCACAAATTTTTATATAGACACAAGGAAAGATATCAATGAAAGGCTAAACCCAGACGACTGCGTTCCAACAAGAGAAACAGCAATCCACCACATTCAGTCGGTTTTCTTGATATCATCACAATATAAGACCAGCATTTGTACCAATCCATAGGAAATATATGATTTTGCATACCAATTCAAAACAAAGAAATAAAGGTTTGATGATATCATGAATGCAATAAGAAACCGACGGACATCAAAACAAATGCATAATGCAAGTAACCTTTTCCCATTCTGGGTCAACAATCACAAATGACTCCGAGAATAGAAAAGCAGTTATGTGTAGAAAAAAGTAACATGGATGATAATTGCCTAGGGATACACGGTGAGGTGATGAAAAAAATGACTCAAGAAGATGCAGGGTTAAAAGTCAGAAAAAGAGAACATCTAGAAACAAAGCACTTGGGGGTCGTGGTGTTGATGAAAACCGGTTAAACCCTGAGAGTTCGTCTATACCAATAACCCGCGACCAGATCAGCAAAGAAAAAAAACCATTTTTAGGACAGAACAGGTTTATCTTAACTTCAAACTCGGCGTCCGGACCTGACCAAGAGTAGAGGAGTTTCTCGGTCGTGAATCAGTTACCTCCTCTCAGACGCTCAGCAATTCAACTTACACTTCTCGCGAAGATCTAAACCCACATTTGTAATCTCGTTGCTAACTCTTGAAAGTACTGGACTCAATGGTGCTCATGCAAAAGTCAGTGATGCATTCTTGAACGTACCGGACTTAATGGTGCTCATGAAAAGGTCAGTGATGCATTGGAGATGATGCAAGAGTTAGTGACAACTTGAAGACCTTCAAAAAGATACATTCCGTTGTCTGACCATGGAGACAATTTGACACATGCAATCCCACGACCCACGTCGACACACCCAAATGCATGCAAGTAGTTTATGACAGGATATGCTAACTGAGATGAACCTCAAACAGATATAGCGCGGCTGATAGCCAACTTGGCCCATTCAGCAGATTCTTTAATCATATGATCATCTGAGGTCAAACATTCATTTAAGAAGTCTCTGCTTGACAAAGACTGTTGAATTAAAGAACTTGCATTGCTTCCAAGTGTATCGGCTAGATCTCCAAGGACACCAATAGCTGTTTTCATAACCACGTCATCCCTGCAGTATGAAAAGTCAATGAAGTCACTAAAACAATGAATATATTACAACAAAAAAATAAATTGAAAAAATAACTATTGTCCTTTCTCACATGTCTTTTTCCATGTATATGCTATCCAAGAACTGGAGGATGTGGGAAGCATAAGGAATCAAGAGCTGAGTTTTAGATGAATTCTTAAACCCTTGGAAGATTCCAGAATATGCCTCTAATATTCCATTTCTCAAAGAGTTAATGTATTCTGTAAGTTCAAAGTCAAGGCCTGATGTGTGGGCGTACATCTCTGCAGCAATTTGTAGTGTGTTCATGGCATACATTAAGTACTTATTGAAGTTGTCTCCTATAGCAAGTGCAATATCACCAATGCATGAAAATAGTGGGGGCTTCACAGAACGGTGCAAGTTATCACTTGACAAATTTTTGAGAAGTTGTGTCATAATCCCATCACAGTAAGGCAGTATTCTATCCTCCAATGCCCTGCATATGTCCCCTACTACACCAACAGTTACAGCACAGACTTGGTACTCCTCAAAATTCTGAAGGTCAGTCTCCAGAAACTGGTAAAATTCAGGCAGGTATTTAGCAAAATCGGGGCCTATTGCATAGGCAAGGGCTCCAATAGCTAGCATAGCCTCCTCATGGGCAATGGCATTTCTACAAGCAAAGACCCTGATGAATAGTCCCATTATCTGATCAGCATACTGCAAGAAAACATATTTGGTAGGTTCTGAAGACCCTAGCTTCTGAATAATTACTTGCAAGCACCCACAAAGAAGGCCTATAAGTTCACTCTGTTTTTCTCTTTCATCGGATGAAAGATTTTGTGCTTCAAGACATTTGTGCAGCTCCATCATTATGACAGAAACTAGTTGTAACACCAAAGGAGCTGTTGCATCTGTAGAACATCTTACTACTTCATTCAATGCTTCATATGCCGCACTTCTTAATCGTGACTCTGTAGCATCCTCTCTGTGGGTAACAGTGAGAAGGGCTTGAACAATTTCCTGGAAAAAGGGAGTTATAGGAGATGCTAGCCCCACATCCTCATAACCCTGGGCGAGAAAATACAGGGCTCCACAGGCTTTCTCAGCAACATTAGGGACATCTTTCATGCTCTGAAGAAGAACTGTAATAATTTGTTGGGCATTTCCCTCATTAATAATAGGTGTGCCAACAATTGAACTGTGAAGAAATTCAAACATTCGTCCCAAAGTCCAAGCAGTGGTGTCTTTAACATGGTTACTTTGATCCTTCACTAGAGCACTGAGCATAAATTCTAGAGCGTGATTAACAAGAGGTACCAACTTGTCTGGGGAAGGCCCCTCCAAGATAGAGCCAAATGCATAAGTGGCTGCTTCCCTCTGTCTCCAATCTGGTTTGGTAATGTTCTCCTCAATGAAGGGCATTACCAGTGGCACAATATCATCTCCAGTAGTACGAGCAACTAAACCAAGGCATGTACCACCAGCCATTGCGATATTCCATGCACCTTCATCCAGATCTTGATCCTCTTCTTGTTTAAGTAATGTTTCCAACAGCAGAGGGATAAGTGCAGGAAGGGCTTGCTTAATGAAATAAAAACAAGGTATATCCGAGTCCCCGACGGTATCACCCACAAATTCTTCCAAGATATCAGTCTCCTCGTCACAAATTGTACTCCAGAATTCAATGGCTTGGAGAGCAACAGGCTCCTCATCACCCCTAACAGCCTTTGCTGTGATGTTATATATATCCTGGATGTAAGGAGCCAATTTTACATAATACATGGCAGCAATTGAGACCAAACATTCGAAAGCTGCCTGTCGTATTTTCACTTCAGGGGACATAGTTGTCTCACAAACAACTCTCATAATATATTCACGCTCCATATCATTGCTAAAATTAGCCTGTGCAAATCCAAGAGCATTATATAATGCTCTGGTAGCAGCCAGTCTGACATCATTGTTCTTTTCAGAAGAATTCATACCTTGAACTACAGCAGTAAGAATTTTATTTACTTGGTCTTGATCAACAACCTCATGAGAGACCTCCTCACACAAATACCCCAGAGTCTCCAAAGTTGCTTGCTTGACATGAGCCGGAACTTGATGAATATTTGATAAAAGTGATCCTATCAGCTCAGGCCACTGTTTATGAGGAAGTTCAATTCCAGCAATTTTGGCAACAACTTGAGTTGCTGTAGACCGAGCGTCAAGTACAAGAGAAGAGAGTGTCTGCAGCAAGCATGCCTTAACCTGAGCTTTTGCTGCAGAGTCCAATGATAACCATCTCTGAACCAATTCCCGCTTTCTGGTTTCATCCTTGGCGTCCAATGCATTTTTAAGTATCAAACCTGCCAACTTTCGGCTGTCAACTGGTTTATCTTCACTTGCTAACTCTCCAGAAAGAGAGACCAAGAAACCAGGAAGGTTTTGCTCCTGAAATTGCCGCAGACTTTCTTCAGCATGCTTACGTACATTCCCATCAATGGATTGAGCATTCAAAAGTGCCTGAGTAACTTCCATCGCCATGCTATACCTAATAGCAAAAAACAATAAGCTCTTAGTATTCCACTTAAAAATATAAAAAATTTAAATAAAGAAAGAAAAAAAGAAAAGGCAAGATGATGAGTCCATTGAATAAGCAATTATTTTATTAATAAATAAATTATTCAGTTCCCATATCCAGAGACCAACCAATTGCCAGCAAGTTGAGAGAAACAAAGCAAAATATATAAAGATGGCCACAATATAAGTATATAACAGTAATATATTATAAATCAAGCAGAAAAATAAAGCAAAAATACAGTCATAAGACTATGGTACGAAATGAACCAGGAAAAAGACGAACTGCAAAAATTATATTCAAATTAAAACTGAATATCTCAAAGTATAACATACACAATATATCCAAATAAACTATCAATTTAGTCCTTAAACTAGCACTGTCTCTCCGATTTAGTCCCTAAAGTCCTAAACTATATAAATACTAATAAATATAATCAGCCATCCCTAAAGTATGTGAAATCCGACAATTGAATCTCTAAAGTATATGAAACTCCGCCAATTTAGTCCCTAAAATCTTGATAGCAGGGTCTAAATTGACGGATTATATTCTTCAACGACGACTGATTACATTAATATAGTTTAGTATGGACTAAATTGAAGGCAGAGTGATATTTAAAGATTAAATTTATAGTTTACTCATTCATTAACAATTAACAGCAACTAGTTCATATGTGTCGAAGATTAATTTAGGTTTTCGGCTTTTCGCTATCGATAACACTTATTAACATGAATGCATAATATACAGTTGACTTGACTATGGTAACTGCTTGATTTTTCATCTCGAACAAATATTAACATCGAACGAATAGATTCAAACAAATCAATAATAGATCGGATCCAAATCAATTGAAAACGAATTCAAATCGATCATAATCGAAATAACGAATAAAACTAACGTATCGAAGTACCCTAATACGAAAACCTAAATCGCAGAAACAGAAATTGATGAAAAAAATGAACAACGGAAAAGTAAAATCGGAGAGAAAAGAACGGAATCGGAAAAAGTAGATCGGAATAACGAAGTTACCTGAAATCGGAGAAGAGATCTGAAGAAGTAGCGAAGGAAGGAGAGAGTGAGAGAGAAGAGAAGAAGAGAATAGAGAGAGTACACAATTGTAACAGCGGTTACAATCACAAGTGCTGGGTTCGAATTGATTAAAAATAAATATAAAATATATATAGTAATAAGAATTTCTTAAATTTAATAACTCGTTGTGAATCCTAGACACTTTATTTATTTACCTTTTAACTTGAAATTCAAGTCGATACAATATCGAATAAAAATAAATGAATTGATGGTGAGTATTTTTTTTTTTATTGGTATGGGATGGTGAGTATTTTAGGTAGTATGTTAAAAATCCTGACCAAATAATAAAGGAGAAAAAAAAAATTGTTCAAAGAATTATTCACGAGGTAAGAAGGTTTCTATCGCGTCATTCGTAAAGAGATCACAAACCCTTCTGGAGAAGAGGCGTGATTTAAAAAGTCGGCATCTGATGAAGCTCTGAGTTTGACGAAAAAATCTGTATATTGATTCTCTTTTTTAAATGTGTGGCAGAGAGAAATATTAACCTAATAGAGCAATGAATATGATACTTAATATATGGACTTTTAATAAAGGTTGACACAATGTAAAGAGTCAGAATAGTAGACAGTTCCGCGAGTAAAATGTCAAAAGACCCTTGAATGAAGCCTGAGAAAACAAAATAAATATTTGGAATATTATTGTTTATAAAAAAAACTATTAGTGTATTTATTTTTTTTATAAAACTATTAGTATATTGTTGACTCAAAATATTCTCTCTTAATAAAATATAAATAAAAGAGTTTAAAAAGATCAAATATATATGCTTACAAGAATATTTGTTTCATTCTGTAAAGAATATATTTGCTTCATCTTATAAAGAAAGCATTTTATACGTAAAAAAAAAACATTTTATAAAAATGAAGAATATTAAAATTTTCTATTTATTTACTTTAAATGATAGTATAATTCTAACTATAAAATTATTGGACAAACAAAATGTTTATATAGTTTTTTTCTCCAAAAAAATGTTTATATAGTGTGAAAATGTAACAATAATTTAGAAAATGATATTATTAACTTCATTTAGTTCAATCATATTGGTTTGACTATTAAAACTTTTAATAATTTATCATTTCATATACATACCAAACAAAATGTTTTTCACATTTCTCTTGATCTCAAATTTGATTGATTTGTTAGTCAAAAATAAAGTTTGATTGATTTATCGAATTAATCAAGTCTAAGTTAGATACTTAGTTTATTTTTTGGGACTGTTAGATATTGAATTTTAAAAAATAAAAAAATATATTATTTATATTGAAAAATATAAATATAAATATTTTTCATTTTCGGATGGATTAATTAATTAGAGTTTATGGTTTGCTTGCTGTGTAGTGTGTACAGCGCGTAAAGGCGGTGTCTTTTGCCTGGGTTACGGGCCCGCATTTGAATTCAATTCAATGAATCATCAATGAATGAATAAATAAATAAATCATAAACTTATTTTATTAAACTATTATGACTTGTCTGTGCCTTTGTGGTTGTGGTTGTGGCCTTGTGGGGGTCGTTCCTTCCTTCATAATAATCGAAGTAAAACCAACTTGCCAAATTGAACATTCTGCATTACAAGAGAAGAATTCAATCTCAGGGTACAGATAGTACATAAAGGTACACATGGTACATAGAAGTCGTGGCGTGGGTGACACTTAAACTTGGGAATTGAATTTTCGGCACACAAATATAGTTCTCAATCGTTCGATCTAAATTAATAGTTGAGATCATTGAATTAAAATTGATATGTAATTTGAATTGTTTAATTCAAATCCAATTGTTATCAATGTGTATAATTGTGTGTGTTTGCTACAACATCATGTCTAAATCCTTAAACTTGAGAGTTTAAGTAATGTATCTAACAAAAAATATGATTAAATACATCAATTTTTTTTGATCAATTTTTGCTTCTAAAGTTCTAATTTAAAAATAATCCATTAGAGCCATATTAATTTTTTTTGGTATGGAGAACCATATTAATTTAATATTTCATCTCCATAAATATTTTTAAATAAATAAATATATTTATTATAGAATTTAAAGAAACCTATTAGTTTGTTTAAAAAATAATTAATGGAGGAGTACACTAGTTAGCATTTTCCTAAAAATGATACTAATGATACAATTTTTCAGAATCATATGAAATCCATTCATGATTGAAAGACAAAATCATTGGAAATATGTAGTGCATGCTTGATATGACAATTGCCACTGTGCTTCCACATATGCACGTTAATGGTTTGCCACCCAAAACACAAGTGCATATTTGGATCTCAATTGCAATAACAATAACTAGCTCACACGCTCATGTTCTATTCCATACAGATGTACACAGGCCATGATAGATGAGAATCTAAAAGGCTAACTTCTAAGACAGAACCGTTCCTAAACGCTTTGTATAGGCAGCCAAGATCCATATATGTAGGCGAACAAACGAAAATCAAAAGTTTTATAGATTTTATGAATTTTGGTTAGGAGGGAGCAAGACACAAAAATCGGCAATTCACGGTCACCAACCCACTGCCACACCTTCGGTGTAGAAGAACATTAGCGGGTTAATCACCACACAGAGCTGCACATTGGCAGACGGCAGTAAACAAAGTGAGGAGTGAAAATATTGGCCTCTTAAGATTGACAAATGAAAGAACTCAAGGTGATGCTCTTCATGGGAATGGGAAATATGTTACTTGCAGTTAGTGAACTTCGGCTCGGTGAAGAAATTGGCCTTTACCTTCAACTTTATGTTGCATGCATCGGAAAAGTGAAAAAGGAAGTACTAAAGGAACAAAATGGGGAATGACCTATTCAGAGGCTCACTCCACAAAACTATATAATCACGAGACTCTTTTTAGGAATACAGTAGTTTTTTAGCATCTTGAAAGACATGATTAAAATAACGTTTATGAAAATATCATCAGAGATAGAAATAATGCACTTCCCAACGTATGATAAGGGCATCCCCATTAATACTTAATACATGTATCAGGTATGTTTCTACCGATTAGTTTAAAAATAAAAGATACTCCGCACAATCAATAAATGATTTTCCGGCAATCTGGATTCCGATCCAATACCATTTGTGGATCTATTCCCCCAACCAACAATTACTATCCCCTTTCCTTGTTGCTCCTATAGTTTTCTCGCATATAACATCATCCCTCGAATATAAAGAAATGAGGGACCAAAATAAGGCAGTTTGAGCAGAGGAAACAACATAACAGAATATACTTCATTGACCATTACCTAACCGTGCATAGGTGTAGACTACAGTGAAAAGAGTGTATACACCAAGAGCAAAAATGTAAGTTATATGGACACGTGCATCCTGAAGGGATTTGGGTAAAGGATGTACTAGCCAAAAGCAGCAACATACAAAACTAGCAATCACTTTACTTCTCCTTCTCCCTCATGCTGCATAAACGGCCACTTGGAACTACAGATGTCACGCGATGAACTGCCATCATTATCTTCTGAATGGATGTCTGCACTCTGTTTCACTAAGTATTCAGCAATGGCTTCTCTCTCACACGTTACAGCATAGTGCAGTGGAGTTTGTCCATCATTATCCTTCAAAAAAGAAAACATAAGATCAACAGAAAGTAGCAAATTTGAGTTTGACATAAGTTAAAATATGCACAAAATCATATTCAAAAGCCTGTGCTATACAACACTATGCAACTTATGCCGCATGGATTACTCAAAACCCCATTAAGGTTCCATCCTGTTTTCATTCTAAAAAAGAGTAACAGCTAAGACAATAAAGCCTATGGAATGCCCCAGAAGGGCTGCATTTAAACATATATTGATGAATACCTTGGCATTTACATCAGCATTCCTGCCAATCAGCAGCTCTGTTACATTAAGGTGGCCACGATCCACAGCCCAGTGCAATGGTGTCCGACCCTCACTGTCTGCACATATTTCAAAAAATGCATATTAAGAAAAGGAAAAGTAATAATAGTATTACAAAGATAATATTAATTTGATAACCCTCTGTGGCTGAGACAGTAAAATCAATCACAATAAAAATGCTGAGGATATTTATAGGACTTCAATGGTAATCAAGAAAATAAAATTTTCCACTACAATCCAAATATTGGGTGATGTAATGACAAATCTTGACGTATCCAACTCTACGAGCAAAATAATACAGAAATTCCAAATTAGCAAAGAGATCTACAAGATTCATTATCTCATGCCACATTGGCAATTCAACTTCTAATTATAAATTTAACTTGCCTACATTTACTTACAAAATCAACCATTTCTTTAGGAAACATATTGTTGAAGACACAAAAGTTATGGTCTGATTATAGCTAATTACAGATCGAGCTTGTGTGCAATCACAAACCGGTGCAACCTAGCAGTCAGAAAGTTCAAGGTTGCCCGATCAAGGTCGAATGGTCCAGATATTGACCTCAAAATTTCATACTGAACAAAAATTTGTCTTCAGATTTGAATAGTCTGATTTTGATCGGATGGTGTCGAGATGCTGAGTGCACCCACTCCCGACTGCACCATTCCGTTTCCACATAGGTGCCAAAAAGATCAAGCGGGAATGAAATGATAAAATGAAAAATTAACGTGTAACAAGACAGATTCTTCACTTTAGCTAACATTTTATAACTGAAATGAAACCTAAACCACGGCCAACAAGATTTCTTTTACTGTCATGTCAGTTGTCAATCAACATACTATCTTTTTTTGGAATACAACGGGGCCTAAGCCCATGAAGAAAATGGGGGAAAGAGACACCTCTAGAATCATCAGCAATAATCCGAGGCTTGTTGAAAAAGACATAGCAACTGACTTAGTTTTTACACTATCAGTGAAGAATGCATATGCTGCTTGTGTTAGGCTTGTTAAACATGCTGCTAAAATTAAAGTTTATGTTATCTTACTAAAACAGATGATTACACAGAACAAAAGCTGTTAATGAGAGACTTTGTCTATTTAGAAGCCAAAAGATAGAAATGAAAATATTATTGCAAATTGAAGCATACTTGAGAATAATGTATAGTACACTTGGAAAAGCAGATATCTAAATAACCCACCCTTCAAATTCACTGAAACACCATTTTCAATACACTTGAGTAGATTAGCCACATCTCCCTCTCTAGCATATCCGTGAATGGCTTCCATTTTCCTGTAAGGAAGATAATGAAACATCAAGATCTACCATGTTTTGTTTTCCAAATTGTAGCCTTTTGGTGAAGAAGCTTCCTGATTTCAGATTTTTATTGGTGTTCAAATATTATTCCTTAGATTAGATATCATTGCTTGTATACAAGTTAGTTTCACCACTCGAAGGTTGCCTTAATTAACGGAATCACAAAGCAATATTTTCCTAGCTAAGTTAAAATAACGATTTAATAACACTATAAGTTGAAGAAAAGCAATTAGAACCAAGCTGTCTTACAAAAAGCAAAAAGATACATTCATGTTATTGTTACCAAAATGCAGTTTAGTTTGGTGTTTCAATTTGTTGATTTAAAAAAATAATAATAAATTATAGATGCTAAGTGTTTAATATATGAAGACCCAAGATATAAGAAGGGGAAACTACAGAGGTCATATCAAAGCTTTCAGAAAAGTTCCTGTCAACAAAGAAAGGAATCAAAGGATTAAAGAAGGGGATGGGAGACTTGGTACATGGAGCGAGAATTAGTGTCACTCCAAATAGAGTAATAGATATCGTAAGAACCTATTAGGTTATATATATGTCTAACCCTACCTTACAAAACCGGCTTGTAAGGTGAGGGGTCCGACCTTATCATTATTCTATGTGGGAGTTGAATTTTTCCCGATAGAACCAAAAGAAAGTGTTAAAGAATCGAGACCAAAGAATTACCATTTCAAGAAATGCGGTTCCAATTACTGGAAAAACATCGGGGAAACCTCATTGCAATTACATTTAACACCATATACAGTGTGTGTGTGTGTGTGTGTGTGTGTGTATTGTATATGCACAAAAACTGATACAGAGTTTTACAAAATCTTACGAGTCACTGCTGCCTTCCTCTTCATACACAAAAGAGCTGAATACTGGTCCCATTGGTCCTCGAGCATCTGAACTAGGACCACCACCATCGCCAGTTTTGCTCCTCTGTCACAGACACATCAAGAGTTAGGTAGTTATAGAGTAGATAAAAAAATCCACAGAAAGACACGTATAACTAATTGAAATTGTAAACATACTACTTTAATTTCAAATAAAATTATTCTCCATTTTACAGAAAGAAGTAGTGATTCATCAACTTAGAGCACAAAATACAGCTCATTAGCTCACCAAAGGTGCACCATCAAGCCAAGTGGGATATAGCTCCGACACAATGTCAATGTACTTCTGCATTGCATCTTCTGGAGGCATCGCACCCAATTTCTGCCACGCTTGCCTACCAAAGGATGGAGAGGGATATTAGCATCAAAGCAAAACAATTAACAAAATAGCCGTTTTTTCATAGGGTGCTGAGAGCTAACCCTCCTTGATCAGGTAGGAAAAAATGGATGCATACATTGGACAGCAACAGCACATAAAAATTTATAAGATATTCATCATATGATTAGGCTCCCAATTAAACATGTCAGTATAAAATACATCCAAAATACACTCAAAAACCATGGATCTCAAATTTCACCCCTTTTTTGGGTGTTAACCCTATGATTCTCAGGAGTTCGGCAGGTAGGTAAATAAAGTCAGACCAATTATTGTTCCACCCAGTAATCGAACTCAGATTCTTCAAACAATTAGTCCCTAGGTGGAGCTCAATCATGAGTTTAATTATACTACTATTTTAATAGAAACAGAAAAATGATTGCTATTAAAACACATAGACCAACACAAACAAACAAAAGATTCCAAATATATGATGATGCGTACTGTTAAAGCTTTACTTTCTTTTTTTGTCATCTACAAGATTCAAATTCACAAAGAACAGTTTCAACAAAGAAAAGTGAATACCATTTAGCACGAGCCGTCATTTTGAGAGGAGAAGGCTGAGGAGTACTACAAGGACCTTCAGTAGCAATCTTATACAAACCATAAAGCTGAAGCTGAGCATCATTAGAAACCTTATGCGATAACCGATCAGAAGCGGCAGCAGCAACAAAAGCAGTAGCAGCACTAAAAGCCTCATCTAATTCAGTACTCTCAACACCTTCCCAATCATCATCATAATCATCATCACCACCGTCAACGCTGTCGTTTCTTACGCTACCTTGTTCGGCCATAACTGATTCAGCTTCAGCCTCGTGACGGTTGTGTCCTGGATCAGAAACGACGTCGTCGTGGTGTTTGGAATCATCGCGAAGGGTGGTGTTTGTGTTTGTGTTTGGTGGTGTTGTGTTGCGTGTGATTGTGAGATTTTCGTTGTTGAATGAAACGACGATGGAAATGAGTTTAGCGAGAAGGTAAGAGAAAATGAGACCGAAGATGATTGATTGAAGAAGGGATTGCCAATCATGCCATTCACCACCCATGTTTGTGTTGTGAATGAAATGAAAATGAAACCCTAGAAAATAGAAATGACCTAGGTTTTAAGGAAACTGTGTTTGTGTTTAATTAAGCTTAAACCCTGTTTAGTGGTAAATGTTTGTTTTGTTGAATGGGGGAGTGGAAGGGTTGGAATTGGAAATGACGAAATCGAGGAAGATTGTGAATGAGTTTTTGATTCATCAAGGTGAGAACTGATGAAACGTGAGAGAATTGGTCTTACTGTGTGTTGTGTTGTGGCGCCTGAGTGAGGTAGTTATCTGGTGTTTTTAAGGGCTATGAGTGGTTGTATAGGAACGTTATTTAAGAAGTGACACGTGTAAGGATCATTGATTGTTTTAAGGGAATCTTGCGATAGGGCGGTGATATATCACGGAAAAAGAATTGGAATTTTTTGCTTTTTTTAATGCGATGGACCACGCTGTGGTGGACTTTTGATCATGCACTGCTCCGTCTCATTTTAAGTGTGATAATTGATCAAATTACACAGAAAATATGATTTTTATTAAAATACTAAAAAATAGATATTTGGGTGTATTTTTTCTCTCGCCTAATAATTATTTTAAGATATAAAATAGGAAAAATCAATGTTATAAATAGTATAGGACACTTATTTTGGGACAAATAATTTTGACAAGTAGGACACTTATTTTGGGACGGAGGAAGTATCATTTACTAGTATCATGCAATTTTCATCTATTGAACTAAGTTCACAAAAATATTCATTTTTACAATATAAGAATAAGATTAAGAATGAATTTTTCCTATTAGTTTAACTTAATTGTTAGAGATATCATATATCATATTTTATATAAAGAGGTAAATAATATTTCTTCTGTCTCAAATATAAGAAAAAATAAGTAAAAAGAATCGATGTGTCTGGATCAAATTCTTAATTAGATATATTAACTTTTTTCTTATATTTTATGATAAATGGATATTTGTAGATATTTGCTCTAATAGTTTATAAGTGGTTTTTGAGACCATGTTGGAAAGTCATGCGTGTGAGTGTGACTAAAAGGATGCTAAATTTGGTGATGATTGATAATGATATAACTCATAAGTCCCTTAACCAATTTATATTTTATAGTACCAAAGACACAGAGATTTGCTTTCCAATACAACAACAATGGTTATACACCATTTGCATCTTGCAGCGATGAACCATACTGAGAAGAAAAAACTATCATGAGAAACACTTGTTTCTATTAGTGGCTATTTTGATTGCAACTATAACTTTATAACTTTAGCTGCTAGCTGGTATTAATCCACCAGGTGGTGTTTACCAAGAAGGACCAATGAGAGGCAAATCAAATGGTTGCTAGTATCATTCCATTTAGAAGAAAACCACAAACAATACTATTGATCACTTTTTCAAGACTGTTAACTATGTATATCCCAAAACATTTTTTAAAACCGGTTTCATGCAGTAGAACAAATTCTAGCACGATAATACAGAAAATTCTAAACCACTACATATCCTATCGCAGTGTTTATCGAATCTTATCAACTTGTATCAACCGAAAAGAGATTATATCAGTGACAAAAATATTTAGGAAAGTTAGTTTTATCTTTTCCTATTCATCAAATTCATTTACTAACTGGTTTTTCTAGCAGAATATATAGTAATTAGTGTATGAGTATCTTGGTATCAAGATAAGTATGTCAGAATCACGATACCAAACATAGGTTTAATAGCAGAATTAGGTATTAACAACTCCAAACAATTTAACATTCAAAGTGCAATAATAAACAACGAAAACTGATTCATCATGGGAATACATAATATATATAAACTAATTTCATGATTCACCCCATATTTTGCACGGTATCAGTGCACTTAATAGTTAATTCTGATTCTTCTTCCTCTCCGCGTTTCCAATAGCATTGCGAATTACGACGGCAGCATCCCTCCCCCGCAGAGGTTTTCCATTCATGTCCGTCATTATAATGTAAACATCATTTAACACGTGGAACCTATCTTCTCCTGTACCATATTCCCAAGCACATAAGACACTCACCTGACACTTCACCATCTCTGTATATAAATTTGACAGCCCCGGGAGCACGGTCTGGTACACCACCAAAATCGACCTCATGCTAAACCGCTTCACCGAAACAGGTTTACAACCAAAACTAAACAAACTCACCGCGCGCTTTCCGTGCGGATCAATAAGCACCCAACTCAACGTTAATTTTTCTTCCAAGTATTCCACAAACCCCTCTTTCTTTACCGGAAAAAAATTCTTATTAGGCTTGGTATGACACAAAGCACGTCTAAAATGTCCGCAGTTGTTTATGAAGTCAGACGTAAGAAATGAATACAGAGGTTTTGGCTCTGGTTCATCAAGTAAAAATATATCAGTGGCGTTATAGAAAAGTCTGTCTTCCAGATGACAAGGATGAGGATGAGGAATTTGAAAAGGGTGAATGGAAGGGAACGCATCAGAGAAAAAACCACGATAACCACCGGTGAAGATGACCTGGAAAAGGAACTGGGACGGATATAAGGAAGGCCATGTAGTGGTGCAAATGTTCCGCCATAGATCAGAGTTGTTGTTATTGCAGATCAAGCGGCGGAACTGGGAAGAGCTGATGATAAGACGATTAGGGTTTGGCCGTTGAGGCGTGGAAGGATGTGGAATGTAATGATGTCTGGATGTAACTTACTGAACATGCTCATTATTTGAAGCAGCAGGTTTAGAATTATGAGGCTGCTAAGTACTACTAACAAGAAGCAAAACATAATACAGTATATAAATTGAACAATATAAAAAATTAAGTAAAACAAAATAATGGTGCGCATCCAGGGAATCGAACCCTGGTCAGTACCGTGGGAGGGTACTATGATACCACTACACCAGATGCGCCTTGTGATATTATCAGCAATACTGTCAAAATATAATGTTTTGAAAAAATCAAACTTCGAAGGATGCAAATAAAAGACCAATAGTACTATTTTATATCATTAATTTTTAAAGAAAATTGTTTGATTTCACACCTGCACTTATGACAGTAACTAATCATACCATTATTAATGACTTCACAATTTATAATTTGAACTGAATGTAGCAAATATTGTACAAAGTAAAAGAAAACAATTCAATTTACTTTTGGATGTAATGTAATGCAAACATCTACTAGTTCTCCTCATCAATGCACTCTCATATACTATCATGGATTCATGATATAGTGTAGTTTATAAGAGAAAAAAGAAGACGCAAATGAAGACATTGTTTATTTATCATCGACATCCTAGCTCAGCTCTTCCCTCATCACCGATGGTCGTATTTCTGCATATCTTCTGGAGGTCAATGTAACCGATGATCGTGTCCTCAAAAACTGCACCATCCAGCTTAGCTTCATCAAAGGTGGAGCCCGACAAAACTGTGTTCCTAAATACAGCTCCTTCAAGATCAGCTTTCCCGAAATTAACACGATCCAACACTGCATTTGAGAAGTCCACACCTGTAAAAGATCATAATTGAGTCAGCGGCTTGCTTATATGACAAATACCAAATAGTGTTAGTATAAATCACAACTTGCAAGTGGCTGAACATTTTCAAAATTATTAGCAGAATATCTCTAAATCGAACAACAGTTGTGTTTTAGAACTGTATTTATCAAGCAATAATATCTTATATTTTTGTATAGTATCATTCAAGCTTAGCAGATTTCTAGAACTGTATTTGTAAGAATTTATATCGACAAGTACTCTTTGGTTATATCTATGAAGGCTATAAAAATGTTACCTCTAAAGCTGCCCCCAACAGCATAAGCCTTTGACATTACAACTTCTGTCATGTCAGCACCATCAAACTTGGCATCTGACATTAGTGCTGCAGACAGGGTCTTCCCCTTCAAGTTGGATTTTTCATTTGTGAAATCACATTTCCGGAGATCTAAGGGTTTGTCATATACACCATTTGCCTGACCAATTGTATTGCCAACAAATGCACGCTCGCATCGATTGGGCTCAGTTGACAATGGTGGTAGCCTCTGCAAGGAAAACATATTGGCTGTAGCATTCTCTCAACTATTTCATTCTAGGAAAATAAATAATGATATAGGATTAAATATTCAATATTAGCCTAAATGGAAAACAGACCTTGAGCTTGACCAAAAAATGGGACTTTGATAAAATGTAGAATAAAGATATATAACAAGCAAGAACCAGCCCCAACTCCCAATGAAAAGGCACAACATTGGGTTGGTAAGTAAGACTACTCCGAGCCATCGTAATACAAGACCAGATAGGACACCAAAGTCAGGAATGACCATTTGAATTAAACTAAAGAAATGTTTCTAAAGACAGACTAGTTTTCACCCAAGCTTTTACATTTTTAGTAGGCTTCCTAACCAAATCCATGTGTAGAGAGACCTACGTGTTAAGGCCTGCTATGGTACTGTTAGTCAAGAAGGTTAGTAAGTTAATTAGTTTTGATTAGTTAGAAGAAGTAAATAAGGCATGTGGCCTATAAATAGGAGAAGGGCTGAGACTTGAGGGTATTCAGTTGGTGAATCAAATTAAGACTACGAGCGAGTGATCATATTTTCTCGAATAACTTGAGAATGTTTCATTCATTGATTTCAAAGAGAATTCATTATTTCTTGTTTTACTCCAGTTGATTCCAATCACCACACTCCTGATATAATAGTGGTTTATCATAAGTGCCCAAATTTGTCAAAACCAAAATGTTTTAATTTGAACATTGTGTCACTTGCAAGTTTATAACTAACTGTTAACCGTTACATGACATTTCCTCAAACCACAAGGTATCCATCCTATGGTAAGTTGTTAACCAAAAAAAAATTCAATCAACCGCGGTCCATGACACTGGGCATGCTGATACTCGGTATCATGTTAGCATGAAGAGAATCTAAAGATACGTTGAGGAAGAAACCATCTCTCTTCAAACCTAAGTGGATATCTTTAGAATTAAATATGTTTCTAATATCATAAACAAAACACCTATTAAGCCCAGTACTATCATACACTTCGTACAACTATATGAACAGAAGCCAAATCAAGAGGTCTAATTGAACTTGTGTCGGTAGAAAATTCATCTATTAAACTTCCTTATTCAGAATGGATAGTGACAATATGATAAAAAATATTCTGGTTCTGTTTGGATTGGCTTATTTTAGTTTACCTGCTAACATAATAAACACTTGTGAGATTGTTTGTGAGAGTTTATGACATGTCTATAAGCTATTTCTAGCTTACTTTCACAAGCTCTCCATGTTAGCTTATGGAAACAATTTATAACTTATACAGAAAATAGTTTGACTGTATTTTATCTTTTACCTTTTATTATAGAAATAGCTTATACTGCCATACATAAACACTTATATCACAAACATTTATGCTATAATCGCTTAATTAAGTTGTTTATCCAAAGTCCAAACAGAACCTTAGCTTAATGCAATGCAACTTAATGATGACATTGATGAGTCAATGAGTCATGAGTGTTACTAATATAGAAGGTGAATTTGAACCTGAGTAGCAGCAATAACAGGAAATGAAGCAGAAGTAAGAGTATAAGCTGCAAGAATACCACAGGCAACACCTTTGATTCTATTGAAATTAAGTAACCTTGGTTTATTCTCAGACCCATCTAACTTTGCTTCTCCTACAACTACAACAACACAATATTAATCACATTATTTTATTTTTAACAAATTTCAATAAGCTAAGTTTTCTTAGAAGAAGTAATAACTAGTAATTAAGTAATCATATTATGAAATGAAAAGAACCAAACCAGAGCAAGTAATTGTGAAGGGTGAAGATGAAGTGGTGAAACATGAGCGTTTGGTTGAAGTGTTGCGTATGGACAAAGTGGTTCGTGGGAGTGAAATTGATATGTTGGCCATTCTTCTTTCTGCATATCAATTTTCCAACAATCACAATTTAAGCCACTCCACACCTTCGGTTATCTGTGCTGTGGATAAATATGTTACCTGGCATCATACGTGGCACTACGATATTATTACCTACAATTTGTCAATTTTTTCTTCTTTCAACAAATTAAATTATTTGGAGGTGCCAATTTTATTTAAACACCAATTATATTGTAAAAACGTATAAAATTGGCATATATAGTGCATAATTTCGATGCTAATCAAAATTCAAATACAGCAGATAAATAAAAATTTACACATCTCGTCAATTTAATTCATATAAAACAATAAATTGTTTTTTTTTTTTTACTAAAAAACAATAAGTTGTTAAACCAAGAAATTAAAGCACAATCAAAATATTTAAATTTCATCTTGAATCATCACCAAACATGAATTTTAAATTTAAAGACAACATTTAATCTATGACTAAGTGAGACACACTTAAATAGGTTCTTAACTTTATAAATTTTTTAAAATGGTTTATGACATTATTAAACTCTCTATACTTAAATATTTTTTATCAATTAAATTTTATTTTTCCCAATTTAGAATCAAATTTATCCTTAATTTAATCAATTTATTCTCAATCAAATCCTTAATATATTATTTGAAGAACTAATATAAATAAAAATTAACAAAGTATATACTTTTTGAAATATTGATAAAATCAAGAACATATTTAAGATTTTTTTTGACTAAATATTTAAGACTGTTATTTTTTTTTTTTTTTGTCAAGTAGCCTAGCGGCTATGTCCAACAAATTGAGCTAAGCTCATGGGTCTAAGACTGTTTATTTTTTTTGTACAATGGGACTAAGACTGTTTTATAATGTTGAATAACTATTTAATAATTTATTTAATTAGAGATTGACAGTTTATCTATTAAATTGATCAGAATTTCTTTACGTTGCTCCATCCACCCAAAGATATCTTTTATATATATTTTTTTGGTCTAATCTTTTATATAAATTTTATATCTAAATATATTTTCATATAGTATAAATTTTATAGATATTTTTCGGATGTATTGTTTTTCTGGTAAGGGCGGCGCGTGCGAATAGCAACCATATTACTAGAATTTAGAGAGGTAAGTCAAGTCAATGGGCCAGCCCATCTGATCCGAAACAAGAGTAACGTGTTGACCCAAAAAATAACGATTTTATCAATTTCATTTATTTCATTTCATTTCATTTCATTTCGTTCTTGTAATAATATTCATATTCATATTTCGATTCCATCGTTAAGCACCGAAATCAATACATTTGTTGAGCGAAGATGGAGAGATCAGAGAGCGAAGGGTTTTGCTGGAACGGAATGGCGAGCTGGATAGGAATGAATTTAGCGACGGCTTTCTTCGCATCTCTGGAGCGCTGTTCTTGTATCAATCTATCAACCTCCGATGATCCTGACGATCCTCTTCTCATTCTCCCTTCCGATTCTCAACGATTTACCGATACTTCTTCTCATCCTCCTCCTCCTCCTTCAACCACCAACGCCGCCGTCGCTCCTTGACTCCGATCAGTATTTCCGGTAGTAGTTATAATCATAATCTCTCCCCGTTTTCTATTGTATTAGTTTAGTTTTCTCAATAAACAACGTGGATTGTAATTGTAACTAGAATTGGATTTGGATTTCAATTTCTGATTTTATAGATTCATCTTCATGTTGTTTTCATGATTATAGCTTATAGCTCTCTGTGTGTGTGTGTGTGTGTGATTGTGAGATTAGCATTTTATTTTGTTTTCAATTTTATTATTTGGATCTCAATTAAGAGCTTCTTCTTTGAGAGAAGAAGAAAAGATAGTTGTGAATTCATTTGTTGAACATATGTGGAGATCGCTAATGATTGCAGATTAGTACTTTTGAGTTGAGTGTCATACATGATCAATTAATCGATAATTTTGTTTGTAGTGTCGGATCCTCGATATGAATGTAATAATTAATCCAACACTACGGATAAAGTAGCAGCGACACTTCTGATCGAAAGTTATTTAATCAAATGTCGGTGTTTGACACAGACATGGAGAGTAATGACACTACATCCACATGTCTGACAGTAATTATACTTAATTCTCACAAATTATTAATGGTGTTGTTGACGTGTCAGTGTCGTGCGTGCGTCACATGACTATTGCACTTTGTTTGTGTCTGTGTATGTGTAAATGCTTGTTATCTGCTAAATGCAATATTAGGTTTACTATTCGACAAATATCTTAGGGTTCGTGCATTTTGTTTAAACAAAGGTCCTTCAACTCCCTTCTTATATAAATTTTTTCAGTAGTATTACATTTTATTATGCATGAGTGTGTGTTGGATTGCAACCTTTCAAATTTTCAATACATTTGCAGTATACATATTCTGAAGTAGGATTGCTCCCCTGTTAGTAAACATCAAATTTCATTCTCAAAAAGTATCATAGCATATTTCAAGTCCTGAATTGATAGTAACCTGGAATTCCTCAGTGCTATTTAGATGATTTCCAATCACAAGTGTTTCATCAACATGCAAGCATATACAGACAGCATTTTAGCTTTGTTCTTCACTCTCAGTCACATAAACACCACACTCACTTGCACTTCTGCAGAAACCTTGTTGCAATAAGGAGTCTATGCTTTTGTTGTTTTAGCTCCCATTTAGAGTTTTCTTCATCCTATAAACATGTCTATGGTGCCACCAAGCTCAAATTCAAGTGGGTGCATTACATACACTTCCTTCTTTGGTAGCCCATTTAAGAAGACAAAATTGGCATCAAGCTCAAATAATGGCCATTTTCTCATACTTGTCAAAGCAATCACCTTATCTTACTGTAATTATTGGCACTAGGGACAATTTAGAGAAAAATGTTTGCCACTAATCTTGCTTTGAAGTTGGCAATGGATCCATCTTGCTTCAATTTTTGCTTGTTTCCACATTTTGCACCAACTAATTGCTTGTTAGGAAATAATCTATCAAGTGCCCATGTATGTTTTTTTTATAGCAAATGTATGGATTTTAGTTATTGTCAACAAAAAATATATTGCTTTTGGTTCCCTCTTCATGGCTTCTTTCAACACTTTTTCAAATAATGTATTAGGCCTTTCTCTGTTATTATTGCACTATGAGAAAGTAACTCAAAGCCATCATATCTTATTAGCATATGTCTATTTCTTTGTGGTCTCTAACTGATTTTTATGCTATCTGTTACAGTGTTTAGATCACCTTCATTGTTTTACTCTTCAAGCATAATTGTCTTTGCTAATCCAATCTTGTTGCACTTTGTTTTCCATCCAACAATCCCATCATCTGTTTCATCAATTATCAGTTCTCTATTGTATGTAATTTTCTGAGTTAAAATGTTATACATCCTAGTGTGTGTTAGGAATACCCTAAACTCACGGTGGAAACTCACGTTTCCTAGACACTTCAATTTGTAGCTTTCAGATTTCTGCAGTTGGAGGGGTTGCAAACGTGCGGTGGAGTGTTGTGCCGCAAAACCAAACAGGCTACTATATGTTCCATAAGGACGACACGCCTCTAAGATCACCAAATCACTTTTATCTTGTAGGTTGCTCACGGTCAGAATGAGATTCATCATGATTACTGAAAGATCCCTTATTCCACCTCTTTTGTTCCTCCATTTGCCTTAGCATAAAACTTTCTAACTCGGTGCAAAAACAATTTTTTTCATTGTCATTTATAGACAGCAAATGAGGTTTGGAGGCACAAAAAAAATTTGACACTAGTATGAGGCAATTCAAATGAGATTAGCTAAAGAACTAAGTCTACATAAACTAGAGGGTGAGGCAAACTTTTACCTAAAATTATAAAATGTAACCCAAACAAGTTATTTCAGATGAGATTAGCTGAAGGAGTGTCAACATAAACTAGAGGGTGGGTAAACCACATTTGTGTTTCTCCATATAAACTCAACTATAAAGTTTGGCAATGCTAGAAGAAGCTCCTTGCATTGCACCAATGAATACCGAATCCATATTTCCTTACTTCTACATGTTTGTCTCAACTCTCAAGTGCTATCCATCTCATCTCAATAACTACAAATTGTTGCTCTATTAGTCCCACAGAATATCCTTTAGCACTATAGACACGTCTCTTTCACCAACACATAGGTAGGACTAAACCAAGAAGTTAATGCTTCTACAAAGTGCCCATCGTAATTTTTCAATCTCACACAATACTGTTAGGTATATTGATTGTTTTGTGTGGCTAAGCGAGCAACTTGGTGGCTAAGCGAGCGAAATGTGCTCATGAGCTAGCCCAAGTGCGCGCAGTTGTGTGTGTTTTGTATCATTGGCTATATAAAGCCTCTAGTAGCATTGAATAAAGTAGAGAGTACAATTTACTCAACAATTGGTATCAGTATACCGGTTGAAACGATCCTTTGTCTAATAACCGAAGTTAGTTACACAAAGAAACCGAAGTTAGTTACACAAAGAAACCATCACATAACCCACCTCAAGAAACACTTCAAATTTCTTCATCACTCACCAAGAACCTTTCTTTCTTCATCACTCTATCCATGGCTGAATCAAGCAACTTCATGCAACCTTCAATCCCACGCTATGATGGTCACTATGACCATTGGTCAGAACTCATGGAAAACCTTCTCAAATCCAAGGAATATTGGAGTCTGGTGCAGAACGGAATTCCAGCACTACCGGCGAATGCATCACAGGAGCAACAACGTGCAGTAGAAGAAAGCAAGTTGAAGGATCTTAAAGCCAAAAACTACTTGTATCAAGCCATTGATCGATCAATCCTTGAGACCATTCTTGTGCGCAACACATCAAAAGATATTTGGGATTCTATGAAACAGAAATTTGGTGGATCGAACAAAGTCAAGAGAGCACAACTACAAGCGTTGCGTAAGGATTTTGAAGTCTTAAACATGAAGATTGGTGAAACCATAGAAGAATACTTTTCAAGAACTCTGGCAATTGCAAATAAGATGCATTCTCATGGTGAAACTCTAACTCAAGGATCAATAGTTGAAAAGATCTTGCGTTCTTTAACACCAAGATTCAACTATGTGGTCTGTGCAATTGAAGAATCCAACGATGTAACCACAATGTATGTAGATGAATACAGAGCAGCTTGTTGGTACATGAACAACGTATGCGGAGTCAGAGAGATGAAGAACAGATCTTGAAAATGTCCAATGGAGGGAGAGGGGGTTATGGAAGAGGTAGAGGACGAGGTGGAAATTCTGGAAATTACAATTCCAGAGGTAGAGGACGTGGTAGAGGAACAAGATTCAACAAAGATAACGTTGAATGCTATAAATGTCACAAAGTTGGACATTACCAATCTGAATGCCCAAGCTGGGAAGAAGATAATGCAAATTATGCAGAATTTGATGAAGAAGAAGAGATATTGCTTATGGCACAAGAAAACAAGCAAGGTGGTGATTCACACAATGAAGTGTGGTTCCTAGATTCAGGATGCAGCAATCACATGGTTGGAAACAGAGAATGGCTTCATGATTATGATGATGGATTCACAGAATCAGTCAAGCTTGGTGATGACTCAAAAATGGCAGTGGTTGGTAGAGGTAATCTGAAACTTCGCATTGGAGAATTTGTACAAGTGTTTACAAATGTGTACTATCTACCTGGACTCAAAAACAACTTGTTGAGCATAGGACAATTACAACAGAAGGGATTAACTGTAGTGTTCAAAAATGATAACTGCAAAGTGTATCATGATGAAAAAGGTTTGATCATGTCTACACGTATGTCTCAAAACAGAATGTACATCATCAGAGCACCAGTTATCATGCCAAAGTGTTTGAATATATCACAAAATGCACAAAATGCACAACTTTGGCATCAGAGATATGGACACTTGAGCTTTAAAGGAATTGGGATACTAGCACAGAAAGAAATGGTACATGGCTTACCTTTACTAAAAGAACCAGAAGGGAAATGTCCCAATTGCATGAAGGGTAAGCAACAAAAGGAAGCAATTCCCAAAAGAAGCAAATGGAGAGCTAGCTCTAAACTTGAATTGGTGCATTCAGATATTTGTGGTCCTATTAACCCTGAATCAAATGGTAAGAAGAGATACTTCATCACTTTCACAGATGATATGAGTAGGAAGACTTGGACCTACTTCTTACTTGAGAAATCTGAAGCACTGACCACTTTTCAAAAATTCAAAGCTTTGGTTGAAAATGAGTCAAAACACAAAATTCAGTGTTTAAGAACTGACAGAGGAGGAGAATACACTTCAAATGAGTTCAATGAATACTGTGACACCCATGGTATCAAAAGACAACTCACTGCTGCATATACACCTCACCAAAACGGTGTATCAGAAAGGAAAAACAGGACCATAATGAATATGGTAAGATGCATGATCACTGAGAAGAATGTCCCAAAGAAGTTCTGGCCAGAAGCTGTAAAATGGGCTATACACATTCTCAATAGATGTCCTACATTTGCATTAAAGGATCAAACACCAGAAGAGGCATGGAGTGGAATCAAGCCATCAGTGAGTCATTTCAAAGTATTTGGGTGTATTGCATTTGCTCATATTCCTGATAACTTGAGAAAGAAGTTAGATGATAAAAGCACAGTGTGTATTCATTTGGGAATTAGTGAAGAATCCAAAGCCTACAAACTTTATGATCCCATAAAGAAGAAGATCATTGTCAGCAAGGATGTGAAATTTGATGAATCCAAGCAATGGAACTGGAAGCAAAAAGAAACAGAGAAAACTAATCAGATACTATCTGACATAGTGGCTGATGACTGCAATGATGATAATGGTACACCAGAAAATGTACCAGAAAATGCACAACTAGAAAATGGAGAAGAAGGTGTACCAGACAATAACCAACCTAATGATCAGTCTCAAAATGATGATGAGCTCTCTGATATGGAGGTTGTAGAGTCAGAAGACAGTGATGATAATGGTGGACTAGCCAAAAGAGTCACTAAACCACCAAGTTATCTTGAAAATTATGTAACTAATGAGGAAGAAATGATAGCAGCTGAAAACCTGCACAACTTTGCTATCTTCAGTTCTAGTGAAGATCCAAAAACATATGATGAAGCAGCAAAATATGAAGTCTGGAGAAAGGCTATGGATAATGAAATAGCAGCCATAGAAAGAAATGAAACATGGGAACTGACTCAACTGCCTACCAATGCAAAGAATATTGGTGTAAAATGGATTTATAAAACTAAATATAATGAAGAAGGTAAGGTAGAAAAGTATAAGGCAAGACTTGTGGCCAAAGGTTACTCTCAGCAACATGGTATTGACTTCAATGAAGTATTTGCTCCAGTAGCAAGGTGGGACACAATCAGAGCAATTCTAGCTATAGCAGCCCTAAAACACTGGTATGTCTTTCAACTTGATGTAAAAAGTGCCTTTCTACATGGGGAACTAAGTGAGGAAGTGTATGTTGATCAACCACTAGGATATCAGAAAGAAGGAAAAGACAAAGTGTACAGACTCAAGAAATCCTTATATGGATTGAGACAAGCTCCTAGAGCTTGGTATAGCAAGATAGAATCTTATTTTTGTCATGAAGGCTTCAAAAAGTGCCCTCATGAGCATACACTTTTTGTGAAACAGTTCACCAATGAAAAAATTCTCATTGTTAGCCTTTATGTAGATGATTTGATATTCACAGGCAATGATCAAAAACTGTTCACTGAATTTAAAAAGTCTATGGAAAACAACTTTGCTATGACTGACTTGGGTAAAATGAGGTACTTTCTTGGAGTGGAAGTAAAACAAGATGAGCATGGTATCTATATTCATCAGCAAAAATATGCAGTGGAAATTCTGAACAGATTTGGCTTGAGTGAATGTAACAGTGTGTGCAATCCATTAGTTCCTGGCTGCAAATTGAAGAAAGATGAATTAGGAAAGGCTAGTGACTCAACAGTTTACAAGCAAATGGTGGGATGTTTGATGTATTTGCTTGCCACAAGACCTGATCTTGCCTTCTCTGTGTGTTTAGTAGCTAGATACATGGCAAGACCTACCGAAATACACATGGCTGCAGTAAAGAGAATAATGAGATACTTGAAAGGAACAGTTAACTATGGTCTGATATATGACAGAAGTGATGATAATGAGCTTATTGGATGGTCAGATTCTGATTATGCAGGTGATGTTGATGACAGAAAGAGCACATCAGGATATGTGTTCATGATTGGTGGAAGAGCAGTATCATGGTCCTCCAAAAAACAACCCATTGTTACCCTATCCTCTACTGAAGCAGAATTTATTGCTGCTGCTAGCTGTGCTTGTCAAGGTATATGGCTTACTAGAGTTCTAAAGGAGTTTGATAGAGAAGAAAGGAAGTGCCTAACCATCTATTGTGACAACAGTTCCTCCATTAAACTGTCTAAAAATCCAGTTATGCATGGACGAAGTAAACACATAGATGTCAGATTCCATTTTCTAAGAGACTTGACCAAGGAAGGAGTGGTTCAACTTGTGCATTGCTCATCTTTTGATCAAAGGGCTGATATTATGACCAAGGCTCTCTCACTTGATAATTTCTGCAGAATTCGTAGTGCACTAGGTTTGTGTAATGTAGAATTAGTAAACTGATGTTAATGACTCAGTTTAGGGGAGCATATGTTAGGTATATTGATTGTTTTGTGTGGCTAAGCGAGCAACTTGGTGGCTAAGCGAGCGAAATGTGCTCATGAGCTAGCCCAAGTGCGCGCAGTTGTGTGTGTTTTGTATCATTGGCTATATAAAGCCTCTAGTAGCATTGAATAAAGTAGAGAGTACAATTTACTCAACAAATACCCCATGCTCCATGGTATTTAAAATTTAAAAAGCAGAATTTCCATTTCGATACCAAATTTTACTTTTTTATAAAATAAGTTCACGAACAAACAAAAATTTGAATTGAAACAAAATTTTCAAATGACACTTAAAAAAAAAGAACGGAAGAAGTAGTAATTAATCTAAACTTTTATTAAATTAGAAAAAATAAGATAAAAAGTCTTAAAAAATAAATAAGATTCACGTGACTTTATTTTATTTTATTTTTAAGCACTTTTTAAACTATCCAATAGAATTAAGACAAAATAATTAATGCGGTCATCAAATGCAATATTGGGCAAATGTAGGGGGCTAAAAATATAATTAGAGTTAAAGTAGAATTTTGTTTGATTTTATTGATTTTTGTTGTTGATAATATTTGAGTTTATTGATTTAATTAAGAAAGAAAGGTGAGAGAAAATAGTTTTGGCTAGAAAATAGAGTTTTAGCTAAAATAAGGAACTTTAGTTTAAAGGAGAATTTTTGGTTAAGACAGAGTTGCTGGTAAGATAAGGGGTGGAAATAATAATAATAATAATAATAATAATAATAATAATAATAATAATAAAAGGTTTAAATAAATTTTTGGTTCTTATAAGTTGGCGTGTTTTTGTTTTTAGTTTTTATTTTTATTTTTTGAAATTTATCCTTAAATATTGAAATCATTTTTATTTAAATTCCTAAAGTCAAAATTCGCAAAATATTTGAAGGAATACATGCACAAAAACTACTTAAGGTATGTTTGGTTTATCTTTAGATAGAATTGATTTTGGTAGAATTAATTTTGATAGAATTGATTTTATCATAATTGATTTTAGTAGAATTGATTTATGTTTGGATACAATTATGTAAAAGTGAGTTGAATGATAAATTTCAGTGTAAAAATCATTCTTAAAGCCAGAAGTTACAGATTCTAGCTTCTAATAGAATCAATTATGCTTTAGAATAACCAAACACCATAAAATCAATCCAGAATCAATTCTATACCTCTAGAATTGCTTTTGACTCTTTCAAAAGTCAAACCAAACACTCACTTAATGTTCCAGTAAAACTAGAGATAACATGGGGTATGAGTAGCAAGTCCATGTAGTTATAGAAAGAAATTGAAAAATTTGGCGTACAACTAATAAATTTGTTTAAACATTTTTTTGTTGTTGTTGTTGGGAGTATAGGGTTGGGAATATGTCAGATTTTGATAGATTTGAGTCTGAGTCTGACGTACGATTTTTTTTTTTGGTTGAGATCGGGTATCTACCGCCGAACGCAGTGATTATTCCCTCGCTAGATTTGAGGCATTTGATGGGTGAGATGGCTGGCCCAATAATTTAAAGCTGCTCCATACCCAAAGTGAGACGTACGAAATTTTTTTAAATTTTTTTAAATTTAAGTTTGACTTATGACCTATTAAAAACTGTTTTTTTAGCTTGGCTTGACCATCTAACCTATTAAAAAGGCTACTTTTTTCAATTTTCTTATAAAAGTTTTTTTCTTTTAATTGGGGAAATAAATTATCGATGGTGTAATGAAAGAGAGGAAGATGGAACCTAAATGAATCGCTGCGAAGAGATATGGAACGCGGCAAACATAGATCGAAATATTTTGTTTCTATTTTCTTTAAACCTTTTAATTTTTTTTTTGGGTACATAAACCTTTTATTTTATATTTATATAAGTAATCATTATTAAATATAAAAATAATTTTAATAAAAGCATATTTAAATTTGTCAAAAAATAAAAGCATATTAAAAGTGTATATATATTATTGAATAAGACCTATAAATTATAAATATAGAATATAAAATTAAGTGTTAATAGATATGTATATTTATATATATATAAAAAATAATTATGTATATATAGGCCGGTTTATTAAATTTGTAGGCTTTTTTAAAGTTTAAACCTGACTTATTTAAATAAATAAACTATTTTTAAAGCTTGAATCTGACTTCATAAGTTTTTTTTTACTAAGAGTCTACATAATTTTATGGTGTTAGTTAATATCAGTTTTTTTTAGGAAAGAATAGTTATAACTGTTGAGGGAGAAAATATAGGACAATCGTTGTACCAAAAAAAAAGTAGGAAAACAGAAAAAACTAATCCTTATAAATAGAAAGATCACAAGTCTTGGAAAAATTAGTATTTTGAGAGCAAACAAGTGGAGGCAAAGAACCAAGCTTAGAGGGGAATCACCAACACTGGTGCATCAGATTTTTCTGCAATCACAAGGTAAGAGGGTGCTTTGAACATTAAGAGTAGTTGAGGTGTCTCTACTCTCGTTTTCCTTCTTCCTCTTTTGTGTTTAATGTTTGCTATATGGTTTCTTTAGATTGTTGCTTGCAATGCAAGTTTTCTGATGATAGGAATTATACTACATGATTTGTTTTGTTTTTGTGTTAAATTTTTGTTAATTATATGATTAACGATGAACATACTTGTCTTTTTATATAAAAAAAAATCCTTTATCAAGGAAGATGTTCTTTGGAATTGGAGAGATGTGTTCTAATCCTACATGTTTATTGTAAAATGTGGAGGTTGATTTTTCAACCAATTAATAAAGATTAAAGCCTTTTTATTCTTATTTATTTAACTTTGTAAATTTGTTATAAAATGAATTTTATTTTTGAAGATAAAATTATTTTGCTAAATTGAAATTTAATTACCACGTTGTGAAATATATATATTTTTTAAGAATAATATAAAAAGAAAGTATATGTATTTTTCTAAAATAATGGATAAAGTTAAGTAACACTTGGAATCAAAATTTCGGACTATGTTTGATTCTAGTTTTGACGGAATTAAAATTGATTTTTAGAACTTGAATCTTTTGATTATAGAATTGACTTTTAATTTTTTTTTTTGATAAGCTCATTTTTATATCAAAATTCCATGTTCAATTATTTTAATTTCTCATGTCATACAGAAAAAAAGAGTTTGACACATGGAAAGAGAGAGAAAACCTTGGCTTCTATATTTCTCACGTAAAGTCATAAGAACTCAAATCTTTTGCAGCATATCAGATTCAGCCAAATCCTACTCTGTAGAGATTCTAAAGGGGATACAGGGAAGGCCAGTTACTGTACAACATGGTTGGTATCTTTGGGAAAACAAATATCAAAATATGTTAGTAACTTGTTTCTTTGGAATCCACTTAACCTTAAGAAAATCATGCTCCCACCCCTAAACCACAATGGCATTGGCTTTGGTGATTGCATTTTGTCATCCCCTCCAACTACAAATGATGAAATATGTTCCATTTCTATATTTTCATCACAATGCCCTTTAATATTCTACTACCAACTTGGAGATAAGCAATGGACTAAATTGTGTTCTTATGGTGACATTGTGAGGGCTTTAGCCATGAAGGGTAATGCCCCTATGAGGGGAGTCGATACCATTTTTTATGACCCGGTTTACTGCAATGGTTGCTTGTATGCCGGAATGTGGACTTTACTAGGGCTTATTATTGTAGTAATTGAAAAACTTCAACCTAATGGCCTTTCAATAAACTTCACATCGGATCTCATGGTAAAAAGTACGCTATCTTTTCATGATTGTAAGGAAGTTATAAGTCGTTTGATTGGATCCAACAATGTACTATTTCGAATAGAAATTGCACATGAACTAGATAAGATTATTGCAGTTGTTGTTTACAAATTTAATTGTACTCAAAGGGTGTGGGAAAAGGCAAAAAACGTTAAGGATAAAATGTTCTTTATATCCAATCTTGACCCAGCCTTTGCTTGTCAAACAGTTAATCCAGAAACTGAAGGAGGTCGCATCTACATTGCTCTAAAGAACTGCAATTATGTTTATATCTACAACATTGAAGAGGGAAGTATTGTGACTTCTCCACCTTTCTCCAATTTACCAGAAAATCTGTATTATTCGAGATGGTTCATTCCCGATAAAAGGTACTTTAATTTTTTTTATTAATTAATAATAATTGCTAGGTGAGGATTTTCTCCTTCTTTTTGAAATCACAATCCAGGTTCCTTTTCACAACCATCGATGCTTTTGTTTTATGGTTCTTCATTTTTCTGCATAATCATTGTTTATCAATAATGCTAGAAGCTTAATCCATTATGTGGCACTGCTTCATTATTTTATTCTATACAGTAAGCATGCTTCTTATTATTGGTTCTCATATAATTCAAACTGTGTTAGAAGCTGCACCTCAGAAGCAGAGCTTATCAGAAGCAGTGCTTATTAGAAGTAGACCTTATCAGAAGCAGACATGATCAGAAGTTGTTCTGATCAGAAGCAGAACATCAGAAGCACGTGCAGTTTTCTGTTATTTTTCTGGTTTATTGTATTTTGTTTCTTTTAAGGTAGTTAGTCTCAGCTGTTTGGCAGTTATGCCAGCTGGACTTAGTTAGTTGTTAGTTTCCTTGTTCTTAGGAAGTAGTTACACTTACTTCACCTATAAATAGGTGTTAAAGTGATCTTTGTAAACAACACTTTTCTCAATAAACTTTTTCAACACAATTAGTTCAGTTCTTCTCTTAGTTCTTTGTTGAGTTGTTCTTTGTTGAGGTTTTCCCCCAACAAAGTGGTATCTAGAGCTTATACGATCCTAGGGATCAATTCTTGATCTTTCTTGAATCCAAGAAAGACTCCTTGTGGTTGCAGTGAATCAACCATGGCTGGTACAAACAATTTCCATGTGAATTTTCCCGTTCTTGAAGGATCTAAGAACTGGGACATTTGGGTAAAGCAGATGAAGGTCGTATTCAACTTTCATGAAGTGTATGATCAAGTTACAACTACAGTTACTCCATTACCAGCAAATCCGAATGAAGAACAAAGAAGAACATTCAGACTTGCAAAGAAGAAAGACATCAAAGGCCTATACCTCATACATCAATGTGTGAACTCCATCGTGTTAGAGAATATTGCAGATGAAGAAACTGCAAAAGGAGCATGGGACACACTACAAAAGATTTATGGTGGTGACGCGAAGGTCAAGAAGGTGAAGTTGCAAGGAATGAAGAGGCAATATGAACTCCTTCAGATGAAGGATGATGAGAAGATTGCAGAGTACTTCACAAGATTAGTGACACTCACTAATCAAATGAAGAGTTGTGGGGGAACGATCGATGAACAAGAACAGGTTGAAAAAGTACTCAGAACTTTAACCACAAGTTTCAAGCACATTGTGGTGACCATCGAAGAAACGAAAGATCTGAGTGAAATCAGAATTGAAGATTTGCAGAGCACTCTTGAGGCACATGAACTGAAGCATACAGAGAAAGATCATGGCAAGGAAGATGAGCAAGCTCTCTTTGCAAAATTCAAGAAGTGGCAGAAAAAGAAAGATTTCAAGAAAACCAGTGAGAAAAGTGAAGACAAGCCTGAATCCTCAAATGGAGGAGAAGGGAAACAGAATATCAATGGAAAGAAAAAGCCCATTGATAAGAGCAAGATCAAATGTTACAATTGTAACAAGTATGGTCACTATGCAAATGAATGCAAGAATCCAAAGAAGAAGAAGAAGAAGAACCAAGTAAGTGAAGAAGCAAATGTTGCAGAAGATCATTCAAGCACAGATGATGATGTAAGTTTCATGGTTACCATCACTGAAGAAAGTAGTGATTCCATGGAATGGTATTTTGATACAGGCTGTTCAAATCACATGACTGGCAACAAAAGCATCATGACTGATTTTGATAAATGTGTCAATACCAAGATCAAATTGGCTGATAACAACTCCATCAAAGCAGGAGGTATGGGGAATGTTGTTATTCAGAAGAAGAATGGCAAGAAGACAGTAATTGAGAAGGTCATATATGTGCCTGGCATGAAGTGTAACCTGATGAGTGTAGGTCAGTTACTAGAGAAGGGATTCAAAATTGTACTAGAAGATGAAACCCTGAAGCTCTATGATTCAAAGAAGAATCTGATTCTAAAGTCAGCACACAGAAAAAATAGGATATTCAAGACTCAATTCAAAGCCATTGAGGCAGAATGTCCCTCTGCAACTACAAAAAGCAAGGATAGTGAGTTATGGCACAAAAGGTATGGCCATTTGAATTTCAAAAGCTTGTCACAGCTTAATTCAAAGGATATGGTCATTAGATTGCCTAGAGTCATAATTCCAGGTGATACTTGTACTACTTGTTTGCTGGGAAAGCATCCAAGAGCTTCTTTCAAAAACAGTTTACCTATGAGGTCTAATGAACTGTTGAATGTGGTTCATTCAGATATTTGTGGACCAATTGATGTGTTATCAACTGGTGGAAACAAATACTTCATCACTTTTGTTGATGAATTCTCAAGAATGATATGGTTATATCATATTAAGGCAAAGAGTGAAGCTTTTGATGTGTTCAAAAGATTCAAAGCCTTAGTTGAGAAGCAGAGTGGCAAGTCTTTGAAGGTGTTGAGAACAGATGGTGGAGGTGAGTATACATCAAAGGAGTTTGAGAATTATTGCAAAGATGAAGGCATAATTCATGAGGTTACTGCACCATACACTCTTCAACATAATGGCCTTGCTGAAAGAAGAAACAGAAGCATTCTAGATATGGCTAGAAGCATGGTGAAGCAGAAGCAGCTGCCTCATAAGTTCTGGGGTGAAGCTGTGTCTACAGCTGTATACATCCTAAACAGATGTCCTACCAAGAAGATAAAGAATAGAGTTCCTGAAGAGGTATGGACAGGAAGTAAGCCAAGTGTGGCTCATTTCAAGGTGTTTGGCTCATTGTGTTATAAACACATTCCTGATGCTAGAAGGAAGAAACTAGATGACAAGAGTGAGCCTATGATATTTGTTGGTTATCATAGAATTGGTGCTTATAGACTCTATAATCCCATCTCAGATAAATTAGAGATTAGTAGAGATGTGAAGTTCTTAGAGAATGAGAACTGGGACTGGAAGCAGAAATCCATATCTAAAAACACTTGTGAAGTTGATTTAGATGATGGATTGGTTAACAATGAGACTGTGACATTTGTTAGTCCAGTTCAAGGCACTAATAATCAAGCAAATGATGAAAGCTTAGATGAAGAGGCACAACCACATCTGAGAGCTAAATCTCAGAGAACAATTCAGCTTCCAAGAAGATTGGAAGATTGTGAGACTATCTCAGATAATGCAGTGAATGATGAAGGTGAAATTGTTCACTATGCTATGCTTGCAGACACTGAGCCTTTAGATGTTAGCAATGCACTAAAGAGCAAAGTGTGGATGGATGCAATGATTGATGAGCTGAAGTCAATAGAGAAGAATAAGACATGGGACTTATGCACATTACCTCCTGACAAGAAAGCAATTGGTGTGAAATGGGTCTACAAAGTTAAGCAGAATCCTGAAGGCAAAGTTATAAAGCACAAGGCAAGGCTAGTTGCAAAGGGATTTCTACAGAAACAAGGGCTAGACTATGATGAAGTTTTCTCTCCAGTTGCAAGACATGAGACTATAAGGTTAGTAATTGCTCTAGCCTGTAGTAGAAGATGGCCTCTATTTCATTTAGATGTGAAATCTGCATTCCTAAATGGACCATTAGAGGAAGATGTCTATGTGAAACAACCACCAGGATTTGAGCTGAAAGGAAAAGAAGACAAGGTACTGAAGCTGAACAAAGCTTTGTACGGATTGAAGCAAGCTCCTAGAGCATGGAACAAGAGAATTGACCAATTCTTTGTTGAGCAAGGCTTCAGAAAATGCAGTGTAGAATATGGTGTGTATGTGAAACATAGTGATGATAAACATATGCTGATCATATGTTTGTATGTAGATGACTTATTGGTGACTGGCAGCTCACCAATAGAGATTGATAAGTTCAAATCACAAATGAAGTGTGAGTTTGAAATGACTGATCTAGGAAAGTTGACATATTTTCTAGGAATGGAGTTGTTAGAAACTCCTAAGGGACTGATATTACATCAAGCCAAATATGTCACTGAAATTTTGAAGAAATTTGAAATGCTTGACTGTAATTCATCAGTCACACCTGTAGATCCAAGAGTCAAAGCTGAAGAAATGATAACTGGTGATGATGTGGATCCAACAAATTTCAGACAATTGATTGGATCTTTGAGGTATCTATGCCAAACAAGACCAGATATTAGTTATGCAGTGGGTTATGTGAGCAGGTTTATGAGTAAACCACTGAAGTCTCACTTACTGCTAGCCAAGAGGATTCTCAGGTATATTAATGGCACCATTCATTTTGGTGTTATATTTCCATTTGCAAAGGATAATGGAAAATTGGAGCTAATAGGCTTCTCAGATGCTGACTGTTGCGGGGATTTTGGGATTTCCACCACTAACATTAACCTTTCATTTCCAAAGAGGGGAAAGTGTCGAAAACCTATAAAAGAGATTCTAATGTATGGGGGTTAGTTACGCCTAGGGAAGGTTTTAGCACCCTAAACGTTCATAGTATCCTATGATAACCTCTAGTTTATTTTTATTTTTTTTACTTTTATGTGTTTAAGAAAATGAGAGAGAAAATGGTAAGAATTGGAGGGAGAATTTGTTTAGAGAGAATTGTGTGTGTAAGTGGAGAGTATAGATAAGAAAAGAAGGTTATAGCATTAAAAGTAAAGAGTTTAGACTTAAATTTCTAATCGTGCGACTAATTGGGTTTTGGACTAAAGAAGTTGTGATTAAAGAGAGAAGATGATGTTTATTTATTTTTCTAAGTTTTTTCTAAAGAAAATTACTATCGAATGAAAGGTCGCGTTTACTTAGTTATTTAGCGATTGCGGAAAGCGGTAAAAATAAAATGCATGCGATGCAATTTTCTACATCCTCTTTGGGGTTACATTTTTCCTAAATACATTCTAAGAGTTTTGCGACAAAAATAAACATGAATGAATGCAACATTTCAATGCAATGCAATTCTACAAGTTAAAATGAATTATAGACGAAGTACAAAATAAAGAAGAAAAACACTAAATTAACTACCCTAAAAGTTAAGGCTCTATTTTCTTGATCCGTCTCCAATTTGCCAAGGTTTAGTTTTAGTCCAAGATTCACAATCAAAGAACCAACGAAATGCAATAATATGATGACATGAAAATAAATGACTAAAAATAAAAATGCATAAGGTAAATTGCATAATAATAAAAATAAATTGCAAGAAATTTAAATGACATAAAAATAAATTGCATGAAATAAAATAAATAAAGAAAATAAAGAAGATAGATGCAAAAATAAAAAAAATAAAAAAAAAATGACATGAAAGAAAATAAATAACAAAACAGAGGGGGTATCATAGTAATATGGGGAGTGCAGAAAAGAAATAAAAAAAAAACAGAATGAAGTAAAAAAAAACGCAGGCCCAGCCCACAGGAAACCGGATCAGACCAGTTCAAAACGGGTCAACCCATGGGTTGATCCAGAACCAGATTCCAGATCCAGTACACAGCACTCACCGTAGATCATCGTGCACCCACACATCAGCACCACATGATCAAATGAAAATAAATCAAATAGCTATGAATTAAAACAGATCTAACGCTCCAGATTAAAGTAAGCAGATCAAACAGTCACGATTTAAAGTTGAATACAAAGGTGTATATCATGTTTCTTCTTCTTCTTAAAGCCAAGAACGTAAAAAAAAACCATTACAACACAACAAAGCTTCAATGAAAAACAAAAAATAACAAAACTAAACCAAAATTAACAAATGAATATCGGTTTTCATAGTACTCGTTGCATAGATTCCGAAAACATACTTAGTTTTTACCGAAAAGTTTTAGATCTTAAAATAAAAGCAGTCAAAGTTTAGATCTAGAAATATGAAATCGTTTTGTACGCGATTTTGACGAAAAATGATATGTACATCAGTTTCGTATCTTAATCGCGAGTTCAATGAGCCAAGTTTCATTCAAAACGGAGTTGTAAATTGTGAGAAATCATCACCTCAAGATTTTAACCGATTTGTGTTTCGGATTTGGTGTTTGTGAGGCGTTTGCTTGCGATTTGTAGTTGATTTGATGTTATGAGATGTGTAGGAAGCTTATGGATCAATTGTATTTGAGATTGGTTGAAGTTTAGAGGTTTAATTTTGGATTTGTGAGTGATATGAATGTGTTTTTGTGAAGGAAGGAGGAAGAATGAATATGTTGTTGTTTACCGGAAAAAAAAAATGGACGTGAACCTTCTTTTTCTATTTTTTTCTTTTTATTTTTTTTTGAGCTTTTTTTGATTTGTTTGATTGGTGAATAAGAGAAATTGGAAAGAATGAGAGGAATTTTTTGGGAATTGTGGGTGAATGTGTGAATGATGTGGGGTTTGTATTTATAGAAGAAAATTAGGGTAAATGGTATTGGTGTAATAATCATGGTATGATAGGACAATTAGGTAAAATGACAAAATGGGGATATTTTGATTTATTTTTAATTGGGAAAATGATTTATGATGAGAATGAGATGAGGTGGCACATGGTGAGTGGTCTATGTGAAAATATTCCCTTGAGGTGGAAAATAACATTTTTTGATTCATTTTTGAAAAAAGAAAAAAGAGAGATAAGATTGATGAGTTATGAGATAGAGCAACTTGTGCTCTACTCTTTCCTCTCTTGGCATATTTTTAAAATAAATGTAAATGAAAATAAATTGACTAAAGTTGATGGAAATAAAATATAAAACGTAAATTTTTTTTTATATTTTTGAAATATATGAAATAAAACGAGCGTAAAATAGAAAAAGACTATTTTTTTGATATTTTGGACTTTTACGCTAAAATGCGAACTATTTAAAATAAAGTGAATTAAAAATGAAATATTTAGAAATAAAAGGAAATTTAAGAAAAATGACAAAAATGTGAAAAATGAAAGAAAAATGCATGGAAAAGAAATAAAATATTTTTGTATATTTTTATGTAAGAAATGCAAAATTGGATTTGTGGGTCCAAAATTGGGGTACTACAGCTGCCCCTATTTAAGTTTCTTCAATCGGAGAAATGAAGATTAAAATCTTTGTTTAGACGGGATTGAAGAGACTTAAATATAACACGTGCACCATTTTTGGACCTAAAATCCTCAAACAATGCTTATGATGCAAATATGAATGCAGGAAATGCAGATGATGATTTTTTTTGAATTTTGTATGAAATGATAAAAAGACAGACATAGCTAAGACTCCACAGATGAAGAACAAAACATGGCCCGATTGAACAAAAAACAAGATATACCCAGAGCCTATTGGGAGAATGAACTCCACTGGGGAACAAAGTAAAACACTGGGGAGAATATTATCGACTATCGACTGACCGACAGCAAGAACATTGTACACTGACATACAACATTGAAAATATCATCAAACTATCGACTGACCGACAGCTTAAAGGGTAACATGAAAAGATGACATTATCTACTATCGAACACCGACAGCTTAAAGGATAATGTGAAAAGATGATACATTATCTACTACCACAAAAAAAATGGTAACTTAAAGGATAATGATCAAATATTACCTACTATCGCTTGATCGACAGCTTAAAGGGTAATGTGAAAAGGAAAATTAGCGGTCATTGAAGTAATAACAAGAGAAAATATAAAATGGAAAGTACTTGAGGAGCTTCAAGCTCCGTGTAGCACATGCTTCAACAACTTTCTAGTTGAATGTGATGGCAATCTTTTGTCGATATTCGAGAGTCCTTTTGCAAAAGGGGTACAAGTTTTCAAGTTAATTGAGTCTACAATAACATGGATGAAAGTCTAAAAAATCATATGCTATTCGTTGGCAAAACATCGTTTTCTACCGTGGCAAACATTCCTGGGATGGAAAACAAAATTTATTTTCCTAGATTTTATGCTAATAGTGTTGTGTTTTATTCTTTAGAGACAAATAACTACCACACATTTCAAAATGATGAAGTGGTGAATTTTCATCATATGAGAGAACACTTGAATGGTACCTGGATTAAGCCAAGATGGCACTAGTTTAAGATGTCAAAAAAATGACATATGACTATACTGGTAATCTAATACGGTGGGTTATTAAATGAATATTTAGATTATGAGACTAATGCTTTAGAGTGTGAAGTCAGTTATATCATACTTATTGTGAAGCTAAGATTTATGCAGATGTTTTTGCAGCAATGAGATATGAGATGTAGAATCTAGATTGATTGTTTATAAGCAACCTCTTGCTCAAATTAGCCATTGCTCTGATGAGTCCTCCTAAGACTATTGCTTTGTAGTTTTCTTTTCTGACTTTGGTTCTCATTTATTCCAAAAACAATTGACACTAACGATAAATTGGTCTATTGGTAAGAGTTTTAATTCTCTTAAATAAATGGTTTGGATTTCGGCATCTAACTATTTTTTTGGTATATAGAAGAAATGATAAAGTCATAATAAACTCACACATAAAGTGGAAGAACCAGAGATCAAACACCGATCATAGACATCCAACCTAGTAATTTCGACATTTTATATCAGTTGAACTAAGACTTCTAAATAATAATTTGACATTACAATCATGTATCAAATGATCAATAAATAATGTGGCAGAAAAATAGTTTACAATCACACTCATTATCACAATGTATTACATTTTAAGGATTTAACAATCTTCATAATCATATTTTCTATAATTTGTCATAAGTTTCCTCCACATCAATATCTGAATTATGAGGCATGTTGTCACGTTTTGAGTGTCTAATCCTCTCAGCTAAATCCAACCTCCATTGATAGATCTTTGTGCTTCTTACTTTACTAGTTACTAAAAATAGACATTTTAGATTATCTTACCAACTTTTATCACAAATACAAATTCATTTCTTGCTGCAAAAACACAAATGAAATGTGAATATTTTTATACATTACTAACAGAGTTGCCCAAAGTCTCAAAAATATGGACTTTGAAGAAGAAAAGAATTATCCAAAGTTTCAAAATATACTAAAATGGCTATCTCCATCATATGGATTATACACCTAAGAAATTCAAATAAAACTGACAAGTAACAAATATAAGGAACCAAAGTATATATCAGTTATAAAACCATTACAAATAAAGCGAATTTATGTTATTACTCTTGGTCACACCTTGAGTTATCATTAACAATATATTTTCTTATTGATCACTAAAATTTGATTATCTTCATCAACAGGCATCAACTATAGCATGAAATCCCAAAAAACAAAATGTACCAAAGGGAGGGAGCAATGTCAACAACAAGAAACTTAGTGTGTAGAGAAGATGAAAGATGGATTTTAATCAAATTTAGTGTAATAAAACTATGAATAAACTGTAAGAAGGAATCATCATATCATGCATATTCAAATCAATTCTAACTATGTAACATAATTTGAATATGCAGAACATAAAAGATGGATTTTAATCAAATTTAGTGTAAGAAAACTATGAATGTAAGAAAGAATCATCGTATGATAACCTAATTCATAAGATATTCATTCATGCATATTCAAATCAATTCTAACTATGAAATACAATATGCAGAACGTAACGTTATGAAACATAATTTGAATTTGCAGAACATAAAAGATGAATTACAAGCAATTCAAATCAATTCAAATCAATTCTAACTATGAATGTGCAGAATATAAAAGACGAAATCTTGCTTGGAGAAATTCTAACTATGAATGAATTATAACCCAAAAATGAAACTTTGCTTGGTACTTGTAGAAGAATGAATCATATCATAAACTGATACATGGATAACCTAATTCATAAGAGATTCAACTCAATTAAAACTACAAATTATACATAATTTGCATTAAAAAATTTCTTGAAATCTTCAAACAGATTGTTGAAACTTGGGGAACAAGAATGCAACAAAATTCTAAAGAGAAGCAGAGAAATGGAGGGAAATTTAAAGAAAAAGTTAACTGCTTTTTTTTTTGGTATTTAGTGTGTATCGTAAACAAAATAAATATAATAATGTAATTATAACACATTTTTAATCCTTGTGAAATAAAAAAACATTTTTAATTAAATAATTAAAAAAATGATATAAAAGTAAAAAAAAAACAAAAAAAAATCACATTAGATTTATTTATGGTTCAGTATTTGTGTTGATTGGGACATTTTTTTTTGAAGCGTGTTGACTCGGTATGGGACTAGGGTGTGACATATTTTTAGAGTTTTATTTGGGTTAATGGGCTTTTTTTTTTACAAATGTTAATGTGCCCTTTTGAAATGGTCGGTTATTACTTATTTGATTTCACAATTGTTCCATGTCTCCTTTCTTGAAAATATCTTTTCGCACCCCTGGAATTGTCTCGCTTCTCTTAGCATTCTATCAAATTAGGGTTCAGTGTTTGTGTTGATTGGGACTTTTTATTTTTTTGAAGCGTGTTGACTAGGTATGGGACTAGGGTGTGACATATTTTTAGAGTTTTATTTGGGTTAATGGGCCCTTTTTTTTTTACAAATGTTAATGGGCCCTTTTGAAATGGCCGGTTATTACTTATTTGATTTCACAATTGTTCCATGTCTCCTTTCTTGAAAATATCTTTTTGCACCCCCTGGAATTGTCTCGCGTCTCTTAGCTTTCTATTTTTGGCATGCTCGCTATGTAGGCAGCGGGTGTGTAAAATGATAAAAATTAATAACTCAGGATTTGCCATCAACACATCGAACATTGTCCGCTGTGTAAGTCGTGAACACATGTCGATAGTGAAAAAAATCAATCTCCCATGCAATCAAAATTCACCAACCAATCACAATGCACTCAAAAATCTATAAACAGGAGGCATTTGTGTGGAAAAAATTTTACCGCCACCAAATTCTCTCATGTTTAGTTCGATCTTAGTTTGTGTAAGCTTCGTGTAAACGGGCGTATAGTCCATCGTCGATTACTGATACTGTTCTTACGACGATGGACTTTTTGTGTCCTATTTGAAAACGGTATGAGTAATCGAATTGGGTGTAAAACTCATCTTGAAGGTGGGGAATAGCCAGGGAGGAAGCTGGTCAGTATCGGCAACCTCCTTCTGTGCATGGAAACTATTGATACAAACTATGGATTACAAGCTCTAATCCAGCCTAAAGTGCCAAATGCGTGAAAATCATGACCATCCAGAGCAAGTTGAACACACGGCATGATGAACTTCCTCATGTAGCACTTAATTAGAAATTAGTAGAAATGTAAAATAATGTAATTTTTATGTCTAATATATTAATAAAATATTAATTTTTGTCTAATATATTAACATTTTTCGCACTGCCATAAAACCAACCTTTGTCACAGAAATGTTTGCAATGTAAAATTTCAGTAATAATTTCAGTCTCCCATTTGAACCTTAGAGAGTGAACTGGTCGGGAGCAATAATTTCAGTCTCCCATGCGGTCAAATTGATTGTCACATGGGCCAATGATGATTGGCCACGCGTGAGGCTGTGCCTATGCATCACCAAATGATAATTCATCAAAAATTCTATAAATTGAGACATTTTGTGTCAAGAAAATATCATGCAATATTTCATTTTCTCAATCTATACATTTCTTTCTATATCTTTGTTGTGTTAGTTTTGTTGGTTTCGTGTTAACGGCCGCATAGTCCGTCCCCGATTACTCATATTGTTCTTATTGATGTTCTTTAGTGATCATGGTTTAGAACGATACAGTAATCGGTGAGAGATTTTATGTGTCTTATTTGAGAACTGTATGATTAATCAGATGGGGCTGGAGTGGTAGAGGTGGAGGGTGGTTTGAAACAAGCTTTCTGAATTGCATAGTCAATGAGAAGATCTTTAGTGTAAAACGATTAGATTTATGCACAATCTTTTCTTTGTAATTTAATTTTTCTGTCTAATACCATATTTCAAAATGTGATTTTTCTGTCTAATGTAATTTTATGTTTAATGAAAATCAATAAAACTATTTATGTCTAAATGTTGTTGTTGTGTTGATTTTGTATATCAGAATTGTTCGCCTTATAGAGTGCGAACTGGTTCTTCGAAATGGGGGCTTAAACGCTAAAAAATACTTGATTCGTCTTATAAGTTGTGAATACTGAGTTCGCCGTCTAAAGGACGAGTAGGGCATTTGTGGAATTTCCGGGGGCCGGGCGCGCGACAAATGTAGAGGGCGCGAAAAGTAATTTTTCCTTTCTTTTTGTCTTTTTAATTTTATTTTAATGGATTTATTTTTAAAAATATATTGACGCGAAAAGTAATTTTCCCATTCTTTTTTGTCTTTTTAATTTGATTTTAATGGATTTAGTTTTACAAATACATCTGCAAATTGGATTATAGGTTTGAGTTTCGAAATTGGATCGTAGATTTGAATTTTTTTGAGTTTGTTTGAAGAATATTTATCAAGTTGATAATGAACATGAAGAAGAAGGCGGAAAGAAGATAAAGAAAAGTAACGACAATCACTTGATGATAGTTCACCATTAGCTCAAATAGACATGCACGATCTAATTGTTACATTTTTGACAAAAAGATCGACCGATTTATAATTCAATAGTTCCAATATATTACACGGCCAACAACAGTTACTAGCTTACCGTGTGTAAGCAGTAACTGATTTAAATCCATAAAGATTAAAGAGTTATCAACATGCAAGGAAATCTTGTTTTCACTTCTATTTCCCTCAGCCAATAAACTCATTGTACTTGATTATCAATGACTCTTGTCCTACGATGGACGTCAATTGTTGCGAATTCGTCGATAAAAATTATACCAATAATAAACTTGATGTGTGGATCAATAGATAACAAGCAACCAATAAAGTAAAATATGCAGTAATAGTAAAACTAGCGGTAATGATAAAGAACACGATAATTTGTTTACCCAATTTAGTCAAACCGACCTAGTTTAGGGGAGAGATCAATCCCTCCGTTCCACTATAATACTTTGAGTCACTTTACAAAAAATCTCAATAAGAGTTACAAGAGATAGTCTTCAAACTTAACTCTACCTTAATCCCGAGTTTCTTCCTAAATCCTAGTGTTGTGTTGGTCTCCAAAACCCTTGTCAATCTTGTTTCTTAGGGCTACATCATTAGTCTCTTGTTCCCACTCTCTCAAGTTTTTTTTTTTGAAGAAACAACTTCTATTTATAGTAAAATATATCACTTAAAAATAAAAACAAATATGTTTTAAAATAAAACAGAATTTCACTTTATTTAAAATATATCTAATTTAAAACTAAATAAAATATTCATTTATTTTCAAACATATTTAATTTAAAAATAAAAATAATATTTATGCTTAATTTTCAAGTCGATGTTCACAATACTACTAATACTCTTCCTATTGTTAACTTGGTGGAGATCAAACTAATAAATGTATTTAAGCCAAAGCTAGCATTTTCTATGTAACTAAACAATTAGTTAATTGTAATGATGATGTACACTACCTTATAGAGCGCAGACAATTGTTGCATGTTTCTTTGTCGGGTTTGTGTATATTTTTATCAAAACATATCTCTCTGTGGTATGCTAGGTTAATCTTAATCCAAAGTTATGCTTTTTGTACTTTACTCATTGATTAACACAGCTTTTAGCATTTGATTCTCTGTAACAATGTTTTTTTATAGGTAACACTGTGTAGTGTACTAGCTTCATTGGTCTAATGTCAAAAGGTAAAAATTTGTCACGGATAAATAAAGCAGGTTAAGTAAGATTGCAAGCAAAGTCTAATTTCACTCTCAAAAAATTAATCACCCTTTTTCTTGTTGATGTCATTGATTAGATTAGATTCCTTTATAGTGTCTATGTGTTTGTAATGTTCACAACCATGTGCTTTTTATTTGGTTTGTCTGTTCTTGCTTTATGGTTTCTCCGTGGAGGTTTAATGATCATATTTTGTTTCTTCTACCAAGTGTTTGGTTTCCAACTATTTTAAGATGCTTTTTCTTCAAATAATAACTATATATCATAGTTTAAGTGCATATGTATATCCCTTTAAATATTACTATTCATGTTGAATTTTGCAAAAATATGTACGATGAATTATTTCTATTATGTGCATATTTAATATTACGGTCGGTGTATAAGAATAACGGTGATCTGTTGCAGAAACTATAAGTTTTAGCTTCTGCAAAATCATAGCGAGTGACTATGATTCTGACACATTCACCGTGATGCTAAACATATGCCATATAAAAACTACATTTTTAAGTTTTTTATTATAAAGTATTCATTTATTTGAGAGACTATTGTACATACTCCCTCAGTCCCAAAATGTAAGAGGAAAAATAAAAATCACACTTATTAAAAAAAAGTAAAATATAATAATTGGATGTAAGTTTTATAGTAAAAATATTACTTGAAAAGATCTATAAACAATTTTGATTGGTTATTAATTATGAAAAATGTAAGAGAGACAGTGAATTTTTCTTGGAAATGTAAAAGTTCGTGTTTTTCTCTTATATTTTGGGACAAAAAATTTAAATTTTTTCTCTTACATTTTAGGACGGAAGGAGTATATAAATATAAAAAAAAATTAGCTGAAATTCGAACTTTGATTCATCATATTTTTGTAAGTATAACTCATTCTATTATAGATTTAATCTTCATTATTCTATCTAATCTTTTATAAAATGCTACTATAATTTTATTTAATTTTTGAAATTATTCTAAATATACTTCAACCCTCCTTTTCTACTAAAAATTGTAAAGTTCATTCACATAATATAGACTCTCGAGAAATTCTTACTGTATTGTAAAGAGGACGGCGTTGAGTATTAAAAATAGATAGATGGTAGGTAATATTCCATCACCATATTCTGTCTACAAGTTCATGAACCACTATTTGATTGAAATAGTAAATTTGCATTAGTCAATTTTATTTTAATTTTTGCTAATCACAATGTTAGTGACTTATGTCATTGGTTTGCTTTAAATGTTTACTAGACCAAGGATGATCCCTCATTATATTGATATATGATCTGGAAAGATACATTTTCTTAAAAGACATGTTCCAAATATCCAACCACACAAGAGAGTAGCACATGGTTGAAAACATCAAATTAATTATTTGCAATCAAAATGCCAATGGCTTTATAATTTGAGTGCAAGACAAACACACCCTCCAACTCCTACTATTATGAAACTGTTGTGACACAAAGTTTGTTAGGACTTTGGTGGTTTATTCCCCTAAAGTACCTTTACAAAAAAGTTTGACATAAAATAATTAATTAGACTTTGGTAATGTTATTGTTAGAGAGTGAAGGTGAACAACCATGTTTATTGCAGTCTATCACTTTTTTTTTTATTGTTCACTTGTTGAAAACAAGTACTCTTCTATAATGATTACACGTGTTAAAAATTAAAAATTAATGTTGTTGCTTCTTTCTTGATACCAAAAAGAAGAGCCAAGAACGTCTGGAATAACAATTACACTTAATATTACTAAAAAAAACAATTACACTTAATAGATGATCTCAAATGTCGATTTGTGATTTAACGGTTTAAATTTACAAAGTATAATACAATATTTAATTTTGGATCAAAACGACCAAGGATAGTTATTGACTATACTATACGCAGAAACTATGTTCAGGGGCGGATCTTCTTAGGGGCGGGTGCGGCATCCGTCAGATATCTTATATATACTATATTAAACGTAATATACATGATATTTACACCCCTCGAGTATCTTATTTACTTTTTAAATTCGTTGAAAATCTAATGTATTTAGTCTACATAATGAATTGAGTACGTTATATTTTCAATGAATCTAAAAATTAAATTTTTGTATATTTAGGATCGGAAGGAGTATTATATTAGACGAAATATTTTATGAGACTAACATTTGGTGAAGTGGATAAGGAGCTACTTTTTAAACACAATGGCATGGATTCAAGTCCTAGTGAATTCTTTTTTGATTTATTTCTATTATTTTAAACATTTTTATATATACACAAGCATTACCAGCTAATGAATTATATCATGCAAATTTAACTTTTTTTTAAAATATAACTAATAGATTTTTAGTACCCCAACAAAATCACTCAAGATCTGCCACTAACTGTGTTAAATACTTAAATACATGGAGTGATGAGCTATCAACATATAAACAACTTTTGTTTTCACTTCTATTTCCTTCAACCAAAGGCCAAACCAACAAAACAAGTATCATTACTTACAGTGGAAAATTACAATTACAAATTTACATCAAATTGGTAAGGAACCAATATAGTTGAACCTCAACTAATCAAAAGTGATGTTGGCCTAAATTTGAGAACATGTACAGAATATTGGTTAGTAGCAATAATGATATTTATGATTTGTCAGCACTACAGAAGTTGCCAAAGACTTCGAGCCACTAAACAGATCATAATCACATTTGCTTACTCATAGTACTGTTTACTATCATTGCAGCTAAAAGCACTGCCAAACACATCCTTACCACATTTCCAAGTTTAACCCTTTTGTACAAATAACCACAACATCACATGGATGGCAACATTGGCAGACAAAGAGATTTATTCTAGTATCATTTTGATTCATCAAGAATTAACTTGAGCCACCAACTCTTGAAATCTCCACCTTTCAACTTAGGCCTTAGCAACCAAAAGGGTTTTCAAAGGTCCCATTGTCCTACAACATATCAAAATTTTCTCTTTAAGGGCCCTTACAAGTTTTCTGACACATGACTTTGCATCTCTTTTAGGGGCCAACTTATTCTAAGACAATTAAGACTTTAGATAAAGACATGCTAAAACTTGTCAACAGTGTCATCACTTGTCATTAACCTCAATAATCTAATATTCATGCACATGGTTTTGAGTTTTGACCTCAAGTTGCTTTGTTACCGGATGCTGCCAAATTTAACATCATTCTCAACCCTCCAAAAACTTTGCAGCGTGTTATAATTTTCAAATAAAGCAATGAATGAATCTTGATACTATTTTCCAACCTAGGTTGGTAAAGTCAGACTTCAATTCAATTCAAACGGGTGCAGGTAGCCCGTAATTTTGGAATGATTTTATCCTCCCATCCCAGCCTGCAGTCACGATGACCATTCCCCACGCATGAGCGCAGACGGTACTCTTGCAAGAAGATTTCAAGAACCTGTACTCAGACCTACGTAGCAATGATGTTTTCTTAGTCTTCGAGCTCGAAACGGGAAGTTTCTCCTCGGGCCAGGTTGCAGATCCCTTGGGAAAAGATTCCAAGAAAAACTCTTGGCCTAGAGAGAAAGAAGCAGGTGGATTGGGGTGTAATTGTATAGCAACTTGAGGTGATTTTTTATCCAAGACATTCAATTGTTCATGTTCGGTGATTTGAGATTTCAAACCATGCCAAGGCACTGCAACGGATGCGTTTGAGAAAAACCGCTCACAAGACCTAATCTTTGTAGATTTCATCGGATTAGACTCTTCCTGATTAACGTTCCATAGATATACATTAGAGTCCTCGCATGCTGATAAAATATGTTTCCCGTCCGAAGTAAACGATGCACACATTGGACTAGCTGTATTAAGGCCTGAAAATAAAATATAAAGAACCTTAGTGACAAAACATATAATTAATTTGATTTTATATTAGAGACTACTGAATCAATAACAAGGTTAATATCTAAAATTTGAGGCTACCGAATCAATAACAACGATCATAATAGCTAATGGTGTAGTGATTTAACACAGGAACATACTTTTGTATTTACAAATCACATTAAGTCCATCAAGGATTCTGACTTGTGAATCAGCACAGGTAACCATAACTTTGTTAGAATCTTGAGGAAAAAACTGAAATAAAACATATTATCAGTTAGTCACCACAAAATTGTGAATATAAAGACAGATAAACAAAAATGTTGCTTAACACAAGAAGCAAAAGAAAAATACCTGAAAGCCAGTTATCCCTCTTCCTGAAAGTTTCTTTTTACCAATTAAGCATACTTGGGAATCTAACTGCAACTGATTATCTGGTTCAACCAAAAAATGAAATTCAGAAAAGTTAAGGACCTCGCTCAAGTCTTAAGCGGTTGTAGTAGTTTAAATGAGTAATGCAATCACAACATCTGAATATAATTTGATTAATGTTTTGAGGTATACAAAATCTTCTTCAAAATTCAAAAGTATTTTAATAAAAATAACATAAGATATGGATGGTAACAACTAATTACATTTTAATAGTACAAAAACATCAGTATAACAAGTATACCTGATATTTTATAAAACCGGCAATCTCCTGTCAAAGAGCCAACAATCCCTCCCTGTTATGCAGCACATACCATTCATATGAAATCATTTCCTCTATAATATGTATGTAAATCGAATTGAAATTGTTTTTTTTTTTTAAATAATACCTGCCCATCAGGTCGATAACATACTGCAGTCACTATATCTACGACATCAGTCCAATCAACAACCTGACAGTCAGGAATCACCCAGATGCGCACTTTTCCGTCTATGGATCCACTAATGAAATAATCTTCATCAACGGGATTGAATTGTATGCATGTCACTATACAACAACACCATTAAATACAAAAAAAATGTGAGACAAACTGTTGTGATTAAACAAATTAGGATAACATCTAAAGAAGCCTGAAAATCGGAATAGAGATGCAACAAGACGCACCGTAATTACTGTGTGAAAACACTTTCAAGCAATGGTCATGATTCACTTGCCATAGTCGGACAGTTTTATCAACTGACGATGAAAGAAGATACTACATTCAAAAGGAAGATAAAGAACCGATCAATTTTCCAAAAAGCTTCATCTATATCATTAGATAATTTAATAATTTAATTAATAACATTCACTCACATTCTTCTTTGACCAAGAGAGATCCAGAACTTCACTTCTATGCCCACGGAACTCACGCAATGGTTTTTCCAACAACCGAAATATCTTAGGCGGAAAAACGGCACAAGCTGAATCTGATGTTTTTTTCACACTCTTCAGTTTGCAAAGTTTTTCCTTATCCACAAACAACGGTGTTAATTGAGAGAGATTATTCACTGTAAAGTAAATGCACGAGGGATCAATTTCTGGAATGTGAGTTTCATTACATCTATCCTCCTCAACCACTTGCCACAATCGAACAACCCCATCTTCACCACCAGTGGCAAGATACTGACCATCAGGACTAAACTTCATGGTCAAAATCGAACCTTCGTGCGCTTGAATATCTTGCCTCAAGTAAAGCGATGAAAGTTCCTTCACTTTCTTCCTACATTGACGGACCTTTACTTTCCGAAGCCTACACCCGGAGATTCTCCCTTCTTCTCTCCCATTATCATCACCACCTTCCCCTTGACTATCAACCATGCACGTCATCGATTTCAATCTTCTAAACCAACCTCTTCTTGCCTTATTCATCATTCTAGTAACCACATCACCATTTGTATCCTCAAACTCCCTACCTACCAATCCCCGAGAAGGAGACACTCCAGAGACATTGACATTCACCGAATCATCATATTTCTTAGCAACCACCAACTGATCTAAACCATCACTAATCTTCCCATGCTCTTTCTGTTCCCCTTCATTATCCACATTAGCCCCTATTCCATTCTCTAAACTTCCATCTTGACATTGCAACTTATTATCCACTAAACCAAAATCCTCGGACGAACTAACACTAGAGCATCGAGACAATAACAACCGACTAGAACTGAATACCTCTTCAGAACCACTACAATCTCTTACTCTACCTATCATATTTTCCTTCACAACATCTAACAAATTTTCAACTACAATTCCATCCATACTCATTCCCAAACTCTTCATAAACTTACTCCTACGCTCACTCACACTCTTCGGACTCTTCATCCACACTTCATAATCAAAACCAACAGACATAGACACAGACAGACCTTTATCATCATCATTATCAGAATTTGCATCCCCAATAGACAAAACATCCTCTTGAGCATCAAAAAACCGACAATCCTCGTCTCCACTGAAACTACCCATGATTATTGAAGTTCAACCCATTAAACCCCCTTTCAATGAAACAACAGTTTAAGCACTGGGAATGTGTCAAAATCCAATTTTTCACTTCAAACAAAGCCACCCAGATCATAAACTAATGAACTATACAAATAAAAAAAACAGCACAGAAACCAATATTAGTAATTTTCACTAAACTAAACCACACAACAAAGAAGAAAATAATAATAATTTAATAATAAGAAAACAGAAACCGAGAAATTTAATCTAATCTAATCCAACATAGATCCCAACCCATGAATAATAACAAAAAAAAACCAGGCTTTATAAAAGGAAGAAACATTCTAGTACTGTAATTGAAAATGAAAATAAAAAAACAGACACGGAAATTGAAAACGGTGGAAAGAACATTAAAACCCGTGAATGAAGACAAAAGTACTACTAATGAAAAGGAATGAGCAAAGAGACAAGTTTTATAGTAAAAAAATAAAAGAAATGAAAAAGTGTGCTTACACGGGGCGTGTCGATGATCACAAGATGATGATGATGATTATGATGGTGCAGAGAGAGAGGATGAAGAGAAGAGGAAGAAGAAGAAGCGAAAACGAGAATATAAAGTGGACATGTGTAGAGTGTGTGTATATATATGGGTGGGTGTGAAGGTAAGGTACTGTTGTTGTTGCAGTGAAAAAGGAGAGAGAAATTGTGGAGTTCGTTCGTTTTCAATGGAACAAACCAGAAAAGTTTGTAGTAGTAAAAGGTGAAATATAACTAAGAGGATAATTTGGTCAAAGATATAAAACTAGAGGAAAAGTAAAAGAAGATGGTGGATTTTATTTTAGGTCAATAGTCACCACGTTCGAACCATTTTTTCTATGAATTTTAATTCTTTTTTTTTTGCAAAAAAAAAAAATCACATGATAATAGTATAATACCATTTTTTTTTACAAAATAATACCATTTTTTTTTAGAAATTATAATACCATTTTTTAAAATAAGTTTTTAAAATATCTTCATCATTATTTATATCGTAAGATATGATTGAAATATACTTGTAAAAAAATATTATATTTTTTTGTCTTAGATGAAGTGGTAACCCACACGTAATTGTTAGGTCTCGAGTTTAAATCCTGGCCACCAATCCCGGTCTTCGACCAAAGTAAGTTGTGCTTCAGCTTTGCCCCTCCAAAAAATAGAGGAAGCAAAAAAAAAAATTAAGTAGTTATATGACTAGACCCTACCCATATTTGGTCTAAGCACAGTAAAAATACACAACAAAAACTAAGAGTTGTTTCAGTATCAAACGAAAACGACGAAACGACTAAAAAAATGCTGGGAGGGAGACTTTTTTATAAATCTTGATTAAAGAATTTGCTTCAAAAAATATGAAGTCTTGGTTGAAGAATTTGTTTCAATAAATGTTAGGAGGGAGACTTTTTTTTTTTTAGTACATAGACGAGATGACAAAACCACCTATAAACTCGCACACACAACTGGAGTGACCGGGGTTCGAACCCAGGTCATGGACGGCTTAGCAATGTATTTTGATGATATTGATTAAAATATGACTTTTGATTTATGTTAGTTACGCAGATAAATGCTTAATTTTGAAGTTGTTAATGCTACTTATAATTTAAATATATGATGTTTTTTGAAAAAAATATTATTCTTTTTGGTAGAAATTTTTTATTTAAAATTTATTTTAATTATTTATTTAGAACCTCCAAAATATCGAAATCGACACTGCTGATCAGGACGTCCGACCAAACAATTTCATCAATTCTGATCAAGTCTGAGTTATTTGACTTCTTCCCACAATAGCAAAATGCGCAAGGGGTTGGTTGGCACTTGGTACTGCCCATTTAGCTAAGAGAGATTAGCAAAAAGACACAAAGTTAGTACTTTTTTTTTATATTGGAAAGATATATATTTTCATCAGAATTTGAAGTTGAACCTCTACTTATCCAACTCATGTCTCTCAGCTCTTACCACTTGAGCTATTATACGGAGATTCTCTTTTAAAGTGATGTATTATAAAAGACATTTTTATAATAAAAAAATTAAGGATATTTAATTAAGAGTTTTAGTAATTTAAAAAAAGTTTCGTAGTATTTAAAATTATTTTAATTTCAAATGATTGTTTAATAAATTGAATTTTGATGAATTGTATGAGTTTTTTTTCGTATAAAGATTTGTGTGAGATTTTATTGTGCATTTTTAGCATGAAAAAATATTTCATTAAAACATGAGATTTATACCTTAAAAAAAACTTGAAATTTATATGAATTGTTATTTCTTTTAAAAAAAAAATTCACATCCTCACTCTCTTCTCTCCCTCTCTATGTATATGAAAAATATTGTGAAAGAGAGAAAGTTGTCATAATATTTTTCAATAATTCTTTAAAATTCATAAATTCTTTTGAAATCTAATGAATCTATAAAGTCATTTTAAATCCTTCAAAATCTTTTGATATAATTTCTTTCAAATTCAAATTGTAAATCTTAATAATCTCTTAAATCTTAAAAGTCATTAAAGTCTTACAAAGTTATTTGAAATTCACAAGACTTTTTTTTAATAAAAATGGTCTTTTAAAATCTTGATCCAATACATCCCTCTAAAATATAAGAGAAATTTGAAAGAAAAACATCGATGTATTTGGTTAAAAATCTAGACTAAATATGGGTATATATGGGTATATTATTATAAGGTCTTTGTTGTCAGAATAATATATATGATTTTCAAAATGTGAGACCGGATCTTATGATCCGAAATAAAATAAAATATAAGTGTATATTGAGTTACTCAAACCTGGGTTGTGGTCAAATGAGCTTTCGCAATAAAAAATATTCAATTGATAGATCAGTCTCAAAAACAGTCAGAGACCCCCCTACAATCCGAAACAAGCCTTTATAGACTTCTTAGACCAAAGGCGCGATCTACTATAAATCTGCTATTTTATTGTTACAATAATACATGAGACTATCTATTACCAGACCTAAGATTTAATATGTTGGATCTGCAGCAGCATAGGCAAGGACTCCAAAAAGAAAGATTAACTTCTTGGAAATTCTTGAGAATTTGGGAAAACTATGTACATGTGAACAATTAATCAAATAAATGTGTTTCTTAAATTATGTGAATTTTTTTTTAGCTTAAAAAAAATAGATAGATTTTGTTTTTTCTAAACTAAAAGAATAACACGGTAGATGATACCGTCCTCAAAACCAAAAAGAATAATACAGGCTCTATACTAGCTAATTATATTATTCTTATGTGTAAACTAGAGAAAAAAAATGTAAATAACATAATTATAAAACACATTTAATTAAATTTTTTAGATTTACTTTTTTTGACACTACATTAGATTATTTATATAATTATTTTATTATTTCCATCAAAAAAATAATTATTTTATTATTAATATGTAAAAATAAAAGAGAAAAAAAATACACCTCTCTGACTTGGCCATAATCAAAAACAAATGTTGAATTAAAAAAAAAGTGATTGGCAAATAGTCAAGTTTAAAAAATTATTAAAATATAAAAAATAATATTTGAAAGAAACATACAACAGAAAAAGAAAAAAAAAACTATTTAATTGTATAATACTAGTTAAATAAAATTTTTATTATAACGAGATTAGTATTTTATATCATCATAGACCGATTAATCAAAAAAAGTATCATCGTAGACCGTATTATAATATAGAAGGAACAAAATAATAAACTTGATAAATATCATCATAGATGGTAGAAATATATGATGAGAAGAAGAAGTAACATTTGATTAATGAAATGCTATATGTACTTTTTCGTCAAAAAAAGAAGAAGAAGAGGTGACATTTGAGTAACCAAATTAGGGTTGAATGTCGATGTGTTATTTGAGACTATAGTGACATATTTATAAACTTTTGTTTGGGTTAATGGGCTTGTGGGCCCTTTCAAAATGTCCAGTTATTATTTGATTTCACAATTTGAATCAATTGTTATAGTTATTGTTCGAATTCGGTTATTCGACTTATCCACCTTAAGGGTGAAATTTCTAGCAATTAGGTTGATTTCTGGCTACTAAATATTATGTCCTTTGACTCAATAATTGTTCTCTCACATGAAAACGTTACAGTAATTAAGACCTAGTATTGTAATCTGTGAAGAAAAAAAGAGGTTTTTTCTTGTTTACTCCCTCAAGATTTGGGAGTATTTATTTACCCCAACCACTTAAAAAAAATTAACCGATATAAATTTTTATAAAATGCATTGTTGGATTAAAATTTTATATCATATAGATCATTTTCGAAAAATTTCAAACAAATCTAAAATTATTTAATATGTTATTGAGACGCATCAAAATTAATAGTTTATATGATTTCTTAAACATCGTTTATCTTTATGTGTCTCAATAACATATCAAATGACTTTATATTTGTCTGAAATTTTACACAAATGATCTATATGATAGAAATATTCAATTCAACGATACATTTTATAAAAATTATATTGCTTAAAACATTTTCTAGTGGTTGGGTGGTAAATACCCTCAAATTTTGAGGGGTACACAAGTTGTCAAAAAAAAGACCTAGTACTACTGTAAGTATCATGAGATCACATTTGGCCTTTAATTAACAAATCAATATAAGTCCATGTTAATTAATCTTTTGAAAAATTCATTAATCACTTAAGGTCAATCAATTAATTGATTAAAAGTGTAGTAATTAGTTTGACACTTGTGACAATTGATCATGCATGTCATCCTAATGTGCGACGAGAATTGATGAAGTACATTGAATCATGCTTAACCTTTCTAAATGACAACCCTACATAGAGGTACTCATCTAATCGAACCTTAATTAGATTTATTAAGTCGTAAGGATAGGAGTATAAGAAACGTGTTAGGTGAGAGCTGAGACAATAATTTTGATTACAGGATCAATTAGTGAGGACTTATGTTTCTTAAATTCAATTAGTGTGGTGATATTGTTGGAGCAACAACACTAATCAAAGTGGATAGGTAAATTGATAGTATTTGTTTACTTTTAACATTGGTTTTCTATTCTTCTGATATTTTGTTTTGTACTCTTTTCTCCTTCACTAAATTTTATTTATTTGGGGTTTTATTAATAAGTTGCATATGTTGTTTCTTTGCTTTTTTTTTTTTTGAGTAAGATGTTGTTCCTTGTTGTTTCTTTGAATTTTGGTTTAGTCCTCAACATATCTTTATCTCTATTTATTTAATATTAATTATTAAGGTATTACAAATGATAGATGATAGTTGTGGATGTACCAACATAATTAAGATGTCATATCCATAATGTGATGTTGTTAGTCAATATATTGGCTAATTAAATAATAAAGTTTAAATATTTTTTCTGAATATATTTAAATGTGCCTTTAATTATGGGAATGTGTTTTCCCAGTTATTAATTAAATATAAAGGTCCAAATTAAATATATTTTTGATGAAAGTCAAAATCAGGATAAATATCCATAACTTTGAGACATACAAGTTGCAAAGACTTTCATTTCGAGTCGATGCTATTCGAGTGGCTCGAACTCGAATTTGGATTTTTACTTGAAGAAATACTTAAGAATTAGCAGAAGGTTCAAATTCAAATTCAAACCATTGCAAAGCTTCATTCAAAACTGATATCTGATGGCATCTTGGATAAGGATGAAGTGACTGTACACATGTCAAATGGATGTTAGTTAGTCGTTACTAATTAGCCTTAATTTTTATCTATAAATACTAGTTCATTTGATGTAATTAGGATCACAATCTCTCATACTAAAACACCTTACACATTCTGAGTACCTAAGCGTTCGAGCGAAAGGAATTAACAAGGCAACAATGTATGATCTTGTGATCACTTCTTTTTAAATTCAATGCAATTTACAGATTAATGCGATTTACATGTTTTCCTTTACATTTTCTGCCTTTTAATCATTGAATCATTTATTTTCCTTGTCAAATACGTACTCATTTTTGAGTATTTTTACATTTCTTGTCAAATAAGTCTTTTTACTTAATTTCTTTTACTTTTCAAGCAAACTTGTTCGTTTCATTAATGAACATTGCTATTTTCAATTTTGAACAATAAATGCACAAACATGTCCCGAGATTCTCTAGTTGGTCTCTCAAGCATTGCAAACTAGCGCTTGTTTACCAAAAAACAGTGTAAACAAATTGGCACGCCCAGTGGGACTGGTTTTGTGCGTTCTCATTTTCAAAAAGTTTTCTTAAAAAAATTTCTGAAAAGTTTCTTCTTTGTTGTTTTGGAAAGTTGTGTGTGTTGTTTTCAAAGAATTTATATTGTTTAGTGCATGCAATTGAGAAGTGGTAGAATAAAACCAGAGATGGTGAGACCTAGAGGCACTAACGCTAGTACTAGCAACAACAACAACAACAATAGTAATGACAATAATAATGTCAATAACCAAAACAATCAAGATCCTGATGATGTTAACCCATTATTGGGGCATGTAGACGCCTCGAGCGCCCTGACCACATTAGCCACAGATGCAACATCTGTGGGGGCAACACAGGCCATTCATGTGTCTTCTTCTATGCCCTCATTGATGTCCAATGCTGCAACCACAATGGCTGAAAATACTTCGAGCTTGCCTTTACAAAATATTGGTGGGGTTCCTCCCCTATTCTCAGGATCTTCATTTGACTTTCGAAGTCAATCAGGGGGTTTGTATCAGTCCCAAAGATCTTATCCATATGGAATGCCTACAACCATGATGCAGAATGTGTATTCACACCCTGCATTACAATCCGATAGGATAACAGTGAGGTCTCCCTTTCCACAAGGGCAAAATTCTAATAATACTAGAGTTCGAATGAACCAACCAGCCCTCACTACAGATTCACTTTTATCTATGAGGCAACAAATGGATGAGAGTAATTATGATATGGTGAATTTACTCACTGAACAAATGGGTACAATAATTAACCCATTAATTCGAGATACAAATCAGACTTACCAAACCCTAGCTACCCAAATGGGTAGAATTGCTGATTTCTTTGGAGGGGCACAAGTGCCCATCCAACAGCCACTTCAACCATTACAGGCCCCTAGACCAAGGCCTGGACAAGTTGCTGACAATCGAATCGAGGAGGCTCGAGGTCAGCAGCAAGAACCACAAGTTGTTAACCAACCTGTACAAAGAAATGTTGAACCTGAAGTGGTGCTTGTTCATCGAAACCAAAATGCTGATGAGGTTTTGAGAAACGTTCAACATAATGATTTTGGACAGAATAACTTAGCCAATTTGGTAGAAACCATCCTTGCCCAAAATGGTCTAAATGTAGGTTTACATAGACCCAACTTTGTGTCACCACTATCTAAATTTGTTTTGCAAACAGAAATACCAAGGGGTTGGAAAACCCCAAAACTTACCAAGTTTGCTGGTGATACAACAGAGTCTACAGTCGAGCATATTGCTAGGTATTTGACTGAGGCTGGGGACATAGCAAATAATGAGAATTTGAGGATGAAGTACTTTCCCAATTCTCTAACAAAAAATGCTTTCACTTGGTTCACAACCTTACCCCCACACTCTGTATTTACTTGGACCCAACTCGAAAGGCTCTTTCATGAGCAATTCTACATGGGCCAAACAAAGATAAGTCTTAAAGAACTAGCAAGTGTTAGGCGCAAAGCACCAGAATCTATTGATGATTATCTCAATAGGTTTAGGCTCCTTAAAGCCAGATGCTTCACTCAAGTTCCTGAACATGAATTGGTAGAAATGGTTGCTGGTTGCCTAGACTACTCGATTCGAAAGAAATTAGATACTCAACATCTTAGAGACATGGCTCAACTGGCTGATAGGGTTAGACAGGTTGAAAGACTTAGGAATGAAAAAGCCAGGAATAGCAAGTTTCATAAGAAAGAGAAAGTAGCTTATGTAGGGAACTATGAAAGTGAAGACGAATATGATCTAGAATTCGAGGAGGTTGGTCAAAGTGAGATAGACTTGGCTGAATTAAAGCCAGGGCCTCCTTACACTTGTAAATTGTTAAAGCCCTCGAATGGCAAAAATCCTAATGAACCCAAAAGTGATAAATATGTTGCTAAAACCTACACATTTGATGTTACCAAGTGTGATGAAATCTTTGATTTATTGGTCACTGATGGCCAAATAATTGTTCAAAAGGGATTAAAAGTTCCCTCATTAGAACAAAGAAAGAAAAGGGGTTACTGCAAATTTCATAATTTTTTGGGTCATAAAACTTCACATTGTGTTGTTTTCAGGGATTTGGTGCAGAAGGCATTGGATGAAGGGAGACTGAAGTTTGACGAAAAAGCTAAGCAACCCATGAAGGTAGACACAGATCCCCTTCAAGTGGCTGAAACATCTTACGTTGAGCCATTCGAATGTTTAATGATAGACGCAATGGAAGCATCCCAGTTCGAGCAGTTACTGAAGGGGAGTATGCTGAGAAAATTAAGGTAGTGTATCCTCGAGCTGAAGAGGAACTTATCGATTTTCTCACCAGATGCAAGCTGAACAACAAGGAAGTTATGTTGTGTCCTCGTTGCAGTGCTGTGTGTGACAAAGAGGCTACTGCAGGCCTTAAAAATGTTATGCCATACGTGGCTAACAAAAACAAATGGTCTACTGAAAGACCAAACAAGGGTAAGGCCATAGACCAAGGCCCTACCATCCATGACAGGCTTGGAAGGAGACAAACATATGTTCCTTCTAATAGAGTTCCTGTTAAGCAATGGTCATTTGGCCAACATCAGGCTTATCGGAAGAGAAAGATGGATGTTGGTGGCTCGAGTCAAGTTGCTTCGAGCAACAATGCTGAAAATAGGAAATTTTCCTATAATAACAACTATAAGGGAAAGAATCCTATGACTCGAACTCAATGGCGTAGTTATCAACGCCTTAAGAAGTTGGAAAGAGAGAATGCCCATGCTGGGGGCAACTCCAACTCAATTGCCCATGCTGGGGGCAATAACAAAGTTGTTCATGCTGGGAACAACACCAAAATTGCTCATGCTGGGGGCAATCGAAATGATGCAGGAAACAAAAAAGAATATGTTCCTAAGAAGGCTGAAAAAGCCTTAATTATTGATGAAGGCTCTTCCTCGAAGAGCCCTGTTAAGGAAATGATATCATTCCCTGATGACAATATGGAGGATGATATTCCTGATGAAGACTTGTTGGAATCTGGTTCTGAGCCAGATTTTGATGTCCTAGTAAATGTGGTGTCAATATTACCACGTGAATATGATGTGAGGTCCACCTCTGATCCTGAAGAAGAGTTTGTGGAACCTGAGTTAGAAGATTACACCCCTGTTTGTTACTATGTAATGAACAATGGGTGCATCGAACAACAGAAGGCTGTATTCAAACAGCCTCATGAAGGAATGAAAAACCATCTCAAGCCTTTATAGATGGGGGTGCTGCAGTAAATCTAATGCCCCATTTCATGCTCAGGAAGTTAGGAATGTATGATACTGACATGCATTCACATAACATAGTTCTTTCGAACTATGAAGGAAAAAGTGGCAAATCCTTAGGAGCCATACAAATGGATGTTGCAGTAGGCAGCACTATAAGGCCAACTCTTTTTATAGTTGTGCCTTCGAGAGTTAGCTTCAATCTACTCCTTGGAAGGGAATGGATTCATGGAGTAGGAGCAGTTCCTTCTACTTGCCATCAAAGGTTGATATTATGGAGGGAGGATAACATATTAGAAAATATAGAGGTTGATCAAAGTTTCTATATGTCAGAGGTTGACCACATCACTAAGGCAACTTTTGATAAACACTTAGCCTCCATAGCACCTTGTAGAGAAAGAGATAGTGGCTTTCGAGGAGCCAGCAATAATGTCTACCATTCAGTCAGACTCCATCCTACTCATGGATTCTGTTGGGAGAGGGAAGAAATTGATGACACCCCTCCTGAAGATGGAGTTATTCCACCATCTGGGTGGGATATAGAATACCTTGATGATGACTAAGCCCTCTGCTTGGGCTAAAATAACGGCATATGTTGCCGAAAGAAAGCTCGAAACGGCCTTAGAGGCTGTCAAAGAACAAAATATGGTGTATGAAACCATTAAAGAAGACAATGGCAATATGTTGCCAAATGAGCAAAGGTTAGACTGCATCTATGATGATGAACCTTTGGGATTCGAGCAAGATCCTTTGAACTAGAATCCAAAGATGCAGGCTCAAGATCCTTTGCAAGAGGTAGATATTGGTGATGGCTTAATTAAAAGGCCAACCTACATAAGTGCCAATCTTGACCTCGAATTTAAAACCAAAATGATTAGCCTGCTTAAAGAATTTAAAGATTGTTTTGCGTAGGATTACAATGAAATGCCAGGTTTAAGCAGGGAAATGGTGGAACATAGACTACCACTCAAGCCAGGGAAGAAGCCAATAAAGCAACTGCCAAGGAGATTCAACCCAGAGATTTTATCAAAAATCAAGAGTGAGATCGAAAGGTTATTAAAGAGTAAATTCATTCGAACCACAAGGTATGTTGAATGGCTAGCTAATATAGTTCCTGTTATTAAGAAAAATGGTAGTCTTAGGGTATGCATAGACTTTAGAGATTTAAATAATGCGACACCTAAGGATGAATACCCCATGCCAGTAGCAGAAATGCTAATTGATTCGGCAGCAGGGTTCGAGTACTTGAGCATGTTAGATGGATATTCTGGCTATAATCAAATTTTTATTGCTGAAGAGGATGTGGCTAAAACAGCGTTTCGATGCCCTGGGGCATTAGGGACTTATGAATGGGTTGTTATGTCATTTGGCCTAAAAAATGCTGGAGCCACATATCAAAGAGCAATGAATCTTATTTTTCATGATTTTATTGATGCCTTTATGCAAGTTATATTGATGACATTGTTGTAAAATCGTCATCTAGTGATGATCATTTAAATCATCTTAGAAAATCATTCGAAAGAATGAGAAAATGTGGATTAAAAATGAATCCACTAAAATGTGCTTTTGGTGTACATGCAGGGGATTTCCTTGGTTTTGTGGTGCATAAAAAAGACATTGAAATCAACCAAAATAAGACAAAGGCTATTATGGAGACTCAGCCTCCAAGAACAAAGAAACAACTTCAATCTCTATTGGGAAAAATCAACTTTTTGAGAAGATTCATTTCGAATCTAAGTGGAAAAGCTCATCCTTTTTCTCCACTACTTAGAAAACAAAAAGGTGATCAATTTCATTGGGGGCAGGAGCAACATCAAGCGTTTGAAGACATTAAGAATTATTTGTCACATCCACCAACGCTAATGCCTCCTATTCGAAACAAGGCAATGAAGTTGTACATTTCAACATCTGATTCAAATATTGGTAGCATGCTTGCCCAAGAAGATGAAAACGGTGTTGAAAAAGCTATATATTACCTAAGTAGAGTATTAAATGATGCTGAAACCAGATATAGTGCTATAGAAAAATTGTGTTTGTGTTTATATTTCTCTTGTAACAAACTTAAGCATTATATTAAGCCTATTGAAGTTTATGTCTATTCTCATTTTGATGTTATTAAGCATATGCTTCTGAAACCTATTTTACATAAGTAGAATTGGTAAATGGGCTTTGGCTCTAACTGAATACTCACTAACCTATAAACCCTTAAGAGATAGAAATGGTCAAATAGTGGCAGATTTCCTTGTTGATCATGCAGTAATTGAAATGCCACTAAGTTATGTAGAAACCCAGCCATGGATTTTGTATTTCGATGGTTCCAAACATAAACATGGAACTGGAATTGGGATTTTGATAATTTCTCCAATCCAAATTCCTACTAAGTTTAATTATAAAATCAATGGGTTTTGTTCAACAATGAGGCTGAATATGAAGCCTTGATTGTAGGTCTTGCCCTTTTAATTGACTTGGGGGCAAGAAATATTATTGTTAGAGGTGATTCAGAATTAGTGATCAAGCAGTTGACAAAAGAATACAAATGTATCAAAGAACATTTGGCTAAGTACTTTGTAATTGCCACTAATCTGTTGGATCAGTTCGAATCAGTGCAATTCGATCATATACCTAGATTACAAAATCAAGAAGCTAATGACTTGGCTCAAATAGCTTCTGGCTATAAAGTAACTCCTGAAAATCTTAACAAATTAATTGAGATTAGGGAAAAATTGGTTTTTAATGAACCTTTGTCTTCAAGATTGTCAATGGCAAAACTTGTGGGGGCAGATTCACCACATAGTGATGAAAACGACTCGAACAAGGTCTTAGATGAAGAAAATGCTAACATTTTTACCATTGACAACTTAATAGATGGAGATTGGAGGAAACCAATTGTGAAATACTTACAAGACCCTAATGGTCAGTATGATAGGAAGACCAAATATAGGGCCTTAAGCTATGTTATAGTTGGGAATGAATTGTTCAAAAAGACAAGTGAAGGTGTTTTATTAAAATGCCTAAGTGAAGCAGAAGCTCTAATAGCTATTTCTGACATACATAGTGGAGCATGTGGTTCTCATCAGGCAGGCCACAAGATGAAATGGTTATTGTTTAGACAAGGCTTATATTGGCCTTCTATGTTAAAAAATTGCATAGATTTTGCCAAAGGATGCCAAGAATGCCAAAGGCATGCAGGAATACAACATGTACCTGCAAGTGAGTTACATTCTATAATAAAGCCATGGCCATTTAGAGGCTGGGCATTAGATTTGATTGGTGAGATTAAACCTCCCTATTCTAAAAATCAACGTTACATCTTGGTAGGTATTGATTACTTTACAAAATGGATCGAAGCAGTGCCTCTACCTAATGTAGATCAAGAGGCAGTGATTAATTTCATTCAAAATCATATTATCTATAGATTTGGCATTCCAGAAACAATTACCACAGATCAAGGATCAGTGTTCACAGGAAGAAAAATGCAAGAATTCGCTAGTGAAACTGGTTTTAGATTGCATACTTCAACACCATATTATGCCCAAGCAAATGGTCAAGTTGAAGCAGCTAACAAAATAATCATTAATTTGATTAAAAAACACATTGCTCAAAAGCCAAGAAATTGGCATAAAACTTTAGATCAAGTTTTATGGGCATGTAGAAATTCCCCTAAGGAATCAACTAACTCTACACCATTTCGATTAACATATGGTCATGATGCCATTTTGCCTGTGGAAATTCATATGCAATCATTTCGAGTACAGAGGCAAATGGAAATACCAAGTGATAAATATTGGGAAATGATGTTAGATGAATTGGTTGATTTGGATGAAGAAAGGTTACAAGCTTTAGAATATATGACTAGGCAAAAAGAAAGAGTTACCAAAGCCTATAATAAAAGGGTAAAGTCAAAAGTTTTTAACTTAGGGGATTTAGTTTGGAAAGTTATTTTGCCTATGGATAAAAAAGATAGAGTCTTAGGCAAATGGTCCCCTCATTAGGAAGGTCCATTCAAAATTGTTCAAGTTTTTTCAAATGGTGCTTATGAAATTGAAGAGTTAAGTCCTGAGAAACATGTTTTAGGAATAAATGGTAAGTATTTGAGAAAATATAAGCCAGCATTGCTCGAGATAAACATAAGTACAGAATAAAAACTAGAACAAAAAATATGGCAAGAAATAATAAATTGCCACAGAAGAGCATTGTCAAGTTACAACCGAGATGATTTGAATAAAACAAACAGATAAAAGTTAGAATTGTTTAAGTGGTACTAAAAGTTACAGAGCCTCAGCAACATTGCGATACAAAGCCTCTAAGGAAATCTTTTCTGCTCTAAGTATTCGCTTGTTGTCTTCGAGAGCTTCAATCTCTGTTGCCACCACTTCAGACTCATCTATGGCTCGAACCCCTTCTCTACCCTTGGCATCAATCTCTGCTTGAACGGAGAGGAGCATTTCAGCTTCAATGTTGGCTTGAGTCTGTTTCTCATCAGCTACCTTTTGTCTATATTCAGTAATCTGGCGTTCGAGATCCAAAATGACAGCTTCCCAAGCCTCAATATTGTTTTTGCAAGCATCAAGTCTAGGCGTGTGAGAAGTAGTGGCTTGTGCTCGAATTTCAGAGACCTCTTGGTCCAAATTTGCAGCTGTCGCGACTAAGTCATCATAAGCAGCTATCTGGACATTCAGTCTAGCCTCATTTTCCCTTTCTTTTTGCACAACTTTGGCATACTGATCGATTAGACTTTCTAATTGCATAACTTGACATAAAGTGAAAGTGTCAGTTGAAGAGTTATGCAATTTCCTCCAAAAAGCTAAGTACTCAAATGTTTTCGAGGGATTGGTCTCGAGGGTATCAAAAGCATTCTGCATGCCAAAGTCTGTCTTGAGCCTATTAAGCAGAGAGTCTTGTCTGACAGTGGCATTGATGGCAGCAGTTGAAGGTTGAGATGTGCCATCAGTCTTCTCACTCGAGCTCTGAGATCGAGTTTTTGATTGAAGAAGAAGATGTAAGGCAGCTGCAGGGTCAGTCTCATGAATTTTTACAAAAGCTTCTTCTGGGACCCCAATGCTTGCAGACAACCTTGAAGTAGAAGATTCTGATAGTAGCTCAGGCCCTCCAGCCTTAGCTTCTTTGATAATAGTATCATCTTCAACTTCATTTTCTTCTTCTATCTCCACCTCGACAGATTGACTCGAGTCTCCATGACTTGGAGCAAGAGTAGGTAGTTTTTCTTCATTTCCCATCCAAGCTCCTGGCTCTTTGTCTTGGGCCAAAGTGGCATTAGCTTCCTCCTGAGTCATATAAATGCCAGGGCCAAACTCAGATATGGGATTCGAATTCATCTAAATAATTAATATGTTAGTTGAAGAATTCGAATTCAAATTAAATGCAAGATGTTCTAAGTAAGAAGAATACCATCAGAGGTTGCTCCTCAGTAGTGTTGGTTGCAAGGGTAGGACTGGGTGTTTGATTATCTAGATGAATCGTCTCGATCACTGGTTCAGCTTGCTGAAAATAAGAGAAAAACGTATATGAGTGGAATGTTATTTAAAATGGAGATTTGAATGCATGGATAAAGGTTGAAAAGATGTTTACTTGACCATATTTATGTCCAATATACTTCTCCATTGGCGTGGGACTTTCGTTTTGATTGTTCTTTTTGAAAGTCTTCCTAACAGTATCACTCTAAAAAGGAAAAGAGGAGAGAGAAGAGATGAGATGAGAAATGGAGGTGTAAAGATCGAGAAGAGTAATTCACAATCAAATATATAACCAAAGGATGACTTACCTCTTCATTGCTAGCCCTGTTCGGACGCTTTATTTCTTCAACAGTGAAAGTTGGGGGAAGATTCTGTTTTATCACTGGAGAAAGTGGGATTTTGTTTTGATCATCAGCAATACCTTGATCAGTATTATCACCCTACTCCACAGGATCCAGGTTTATTCGAACTCCACTCGTATTTTCTTCTTCCATCCTCTTGCTCGATTCAGCATTCAAAGAATTGGCATTTTTGCCACTGAGACCCTTGTATTTTTTGGATTGGTGGAGATTGGGATCTGATATGTTTGGGTTGCCTTGGACACTATTAACCTCTTGGGCAATATCATCTTGTTTCCTTTTCAAAGGTCTCTCAGGCTCAGTTTCCTATGGACAACAAAACAATACAAAAGATGATAAAACATAAGAGGAAAAGGTCAATGAAACTATGGGTGTTCGAGTGACTAACTTCTTCTTCATGTACCATTACATGTAAAAGTTCATTTCTCGAAGGCTTAACAATGCTAGCAGTATATTCCTCTCTCATTATCTAACATAAAGCATAGAAGACAGAATATTTAGGCATGGCTCGAATCAAAGAAAGAGGTGAGAAATTATACCTTGTCTGTTCTTGCTTTGGTTCTGGTCTCTTCCTTTCTTCTCTCTTCTTCATCAACTTGTCTTCTATCTTCATCATCAGCCAGGTGAATGCCTCTATTACTTTTAGGCTTTACTGTTCGAACAGTAGGTTGTGATGATCCTCCAGTCACTTCTTTCCCTGAAAAGGAATAACAGATTCGAATTCAATTTAGAGGAACATAAGGAATAAATGATTTGGCTTCTTGTATTGCTGAAAACTTACCTTTATTTTTGTGTTGCTCCTGTATATCATGGATTTGTTGTCTTATAAACCCACTGTTCAGCCTAATGATGTTAGTTCGAACATCATCAATAATGTACTTGTTGTAGTGATTGCTCCACCAGTTTGAAAATTTCTCAGTACAATAATACGAATGATTAAATTCGAGGGGATTCACATGATAGGCAATAGTGCCAATAACGTTGAGATATTTGGCAAAGATTTCTTTGGATACTTCATTTCCTATCACCATGTTTCTCTCACTCTTGAACAGACACTTGGGATAAACTTGAGACAGCCCAAATTGTCTCGAAACCAAGTTAGGTTGATAGCCAACCAGAACTCGATGGTTCGATTTGCTGCCAATCCTACAAGAATGGATGGTTGGGTGCAGATGATGTTGCCATAGCTCATTGTCTGGATTTGTTGCTGGAAATTCATCCTGTAACCATGCTGGTCCAATTTCCCTCTTGACAAATGGAGCATGGTGCGGTTGAAACTCATTGAAATTGAGAAAAATCTTCATATACTTAATAAAAAGTTCTTGGGGGTCAGTCTCTTTCGAACTAGGAGTTAGTACAGCCAACCTAACCCCTTCAATTGAACGATGATTCACGTCATCTTTGAATTGGGAAGGGATCTTCAATCCCATTTCTCTTGTGAAAGTGGCATTTAGCCATAGTTGCAAAAGCCATAAAGGTCCTGATACTGGGAATGGGGAGCCATCTCTCGATTTCCTTAAGTTATCACAGAATTCACCCATTGATTCGTACAAGACACCAAGCAACAGACGACTAAGTGAAAATGCTTGCCCTTCATGGATTTGGATTGCAAGAGGGATATACATTTGAGTCACTTGTAGTGATCTTGAGCAGAAAACATAGTGAGATAGCCATAGGGTTAAGAAAGCTACGTGTTCTTCAGCAGACACTTCACCTTCATCCTTGTGCTCTTCGATGAACTTGGAAAAAGCTGCAGCGTTAAGTTTGAAGTAAGTAATTTTGCTCGAATTGGCTGGATCGAATACTTCACCTTTTGGTCTCAAACCAGTAATAGCTGCTACATCGAGTAGAGTTGGAGTTAGCATCCCACAAGGAAAGTGAAAGGTGTGAGTACTCCTTTCATAAAACATCAGAGCTGCTGTTAACATTTCAGGATGATAAGCAAGACCATATTTTGACAATTGGATTATGTCATAGATTCCTGAGCGTTGCCAGAAAGATCCCCACTCTTTCTCGACTCGAGTGAACCATTGAAGATATGCAGAATTGTTACAAGATGGAGCTGATCTCCACATGTTGTGAGGCTTTCGAATAAACGAGAAATTAAAGGGATCAGTGCTGAAAATCTTAGGCTCGCAAGTTTTGCGCATTGGAAAGAACTCAGCAGTCGAGGGCTTTAACGAAACATCATCTGGGAATGGTCCTCCAAATGCATAAACATTGTCAGAAATTGAAAAGGGAATTACCAGTTCATCTTCCCAACGAGTTTGTTCTTCCTGAGTTCCATGGGGTTCTGGTACTACCTCGATTCCGTTAGTTTTAGTTATGGCTTATTGCCATTTACCAGCAAAGGGTACAGGGTTGAGTTGGTTTTGCTCAGCCATAGTTGAAAGGGTAACGAAGATAAACAGTTGAAAAAGGGAGTAATTTTGAGATAGATCTAGTATAGATCTGATGTGATTAAAAGATATAGGATTTGCGAAATCAAATCAAGTATTAATTTGATGATTTAACAAGTTTGACAGATCGGGTAATGTTTTCAAAAGATTCAAAAACAGAATCAAAGAAAAGAGGTTGAAGGCAGAGAACGGAGAAAGCTAGTTGAGAAGTTGCAGAAAAGTGATCAAGTAGTGACCTAATCCTATTTATAGGCTTCGTTTTCTCCTGAATTAAATAAATGAAAAAGAAATTTGGGATTTCTTTCAACTTCCGCACCTGACACGTGTCCCATAAAGACTGAAAAGGCGCAGTAGTGTCAGTAGTGGGGAAATGCGCTGACGGTTACTATCATCATTGCTGTCACGTGCTATTTAATTTGGAATAAAAAACGCCAAATTCTTTATTCGAGTTATTCGAATCGAAATTGGCATTTTTTGGGGGCAATTTGTTAGCCAATATATTGGCTAATTAAATAATAAAGTTTAAATATTTTTTCTGAATATATTTAAATGTGCCTTTAAGTATGGGAATGTGTTTTCCCAGTTATTAATTAAATATAAAGGTCCAAATTAAATATATTTTTGATGAAAGTCAAAATCAGGATAAATATCCATAACTTTGAGACATACAAGTTGCAAAGACTTTCATTTCGAGTTGATGCTATTCGAGTGGCTCGAACTCGAATTTGGATTTTTACTTGAAGAATTACTTAAGAATTAGCAGAAGGTTCAAATTCAAATTCAAACCATTGCAAAGCTTCATTCAAAACTGATATCTGATGGCATCTTGGATAAGGATGAAGTGGTTGTACACTTGTCAAATGGATGTTAGTTAGTCGTTACTAATTAGCCTTAGTTTTTATCTATAAATACTAGTTCATTTGATGTAATTAGGATCACAATCTCACATACTAAAACACCTTACACATTCTGAGTACCCAAGCGTTCGAGCGAAAGGAATTAACAAGGCAACAATGTATGATCTTGTGATCACTTCTTTTTAAATTCAATGCAATTTACAGATTAATGCGATTTACATGTTTTCCTTTACATTTTCTGCCTTTTAATCATTGAATCATTTATTTTCCTTGTCAAATACGTACTCATTTTTTAGTATTTTTACATTTCTTGTCAAACAAATCTTTTTACTTAATTTCTTTTACTTTTTAAGCAAACTTGTTCGTTTCATTAATGAACATTGCTATTTTCAATTTTGAACAATAAATGCACAAACATGTCCCGAGATTCTCTAGTTGGTCTCTCAAGCATTGCAAACTAGCGCTTGTTTACCAAAAAACAGTGTAAACAGATGTCTTTGTACTCAAATTTTGTTTTTAATAAAAAAGGTGAAATTTTTTAACAGTGACTATAATTTATATTTTTTTATTAGTGAATATTTTTTTTGATCAAGAGTGAAAATTTATATATTCACGGGAACATAACTAATAAACTTATTTCAAAAAAAGAACCTAATAAACTTAGGTTTTGGCTGATACAAACAAGTGAATTATATTGTGCATGAATGCATGATGCACAAACCATTGTTTAATTATAATGAAAAGAATTTTGTCAAGTTTACCGTTGCATTGAAAATTTATTTATAATATTATATAGATTATTCATGTAAAATTTTAAAAAAATTTGAAAACTATTTTATATGTTATTGAGACTCTCAAGATTAAAGATTTATGAATTTTTATTGAATATCGTTAATTTTGATATGTTTCAATAACCTATCAAATAATTTTTAATTTTTTTAAAATTTTGAATTGACTTATGCACCATGCGCACAATATGACCCACTTATGCATGGAAGCATTGACCAATAAAATTAGTGGTTATATAAATTGTTGAGAAGAAATAATCTATATTTTATTTAAAATAATCGTTGATCATGATTTAATTCATTTGGATTAGTTTGATGGTATAAACATGGGACTTGAGAGTATGTTCTTTCTCAAAATCTCATATTTGATTCTCTTTTATGTCAATTTAGGTGGGCTAATTTAGCTTTTAAAAAAAAACCGTTGATCATGATTTAGTTATTTTATAGTAGAACTTAAAAAATCAGAAGGTAAAGAATTAAAATATACTACCTCCGTCCTTAAATATAAGATCATGTTTGATCAAATTATATTATTCATCTGTCATATTTTGACTGTATTTTTTAATTATATATATATATATATATATATATATATATATATATATATATTTGTATATAAGATCTTGTTTGATTTTTTTTATGAGTATTTTTAAAATATAAAAAAAAAATTAATTTTTACTGCTAAATAATTAAAAATATTATTGATCAAAATGGTGCATTGGCGTACATGTCGTCGTCAAATATAGTTTTATATTTAAGGATGAATTGTACTAATATTATGAAATTATTATATTTTGTAACCGTGTGAAGTCGGATTAGGGGGTTTCTTTGTCTCCTTTAGGAGCATACAAGTGGAAGAAAGTCAAAAGAAGATGCCAACCATTGCTTCCATTTAATCCAACAATATGCTTTCATTAATTGCTCATTAACTCTTTTGCTACCGTTGTTAAAAGTCCTACAATGCGTTTATTACATACTAGCCACCGTCAAGTACTGAGTAAATAGCATAACTTCAAAATGTTTGGTATCTGTCTTATTATGCTTCATTAAAGTATATAAAAGCAAGTATACTTATGACAAATGCTTGACAAAGAGTACTGAAAAAGAGAGATAACAAAGAGAGAAAATGTATTTTATTCAATTCAATATTTCAATGGTCACTCTAGTTGAAAGTTGAAACCCCAACAAAATGATTCAATGTTTCGTTCAACCTTTTGTTTTTTTTGTTTTTTGAAGCGCGTTCAACCTTTTGTTCTGTTCTTGTTTTTTAGCTAAAGTTGGTTTGGATATAATCATATTATAGCTCTGTTCTTAAAATGCGTTTTTTTTATAAACAAAATTTGTATCCAAATTAAATATAAGTTATGTTTTAAATTAGTAGAAATTTTTTTGTTCTTTTGTCACATCTATATCTAATAAACACGGAAGTGGTTATGGTGCATAAGCATTTTTCTTATGCACCGTGCATAAGTAATGAAAATTGCTTATTGTATTCTCAGATTGCTTAGTATACCTCTCTGATTACTTAGCGTACCTCTCAAATTTTTAACTCACCTCTTAAAAATTTGAGAGGTGCGCTAAACAATTTGGGGGTTCGCTAGAAATTTGGGAGGTGCGTTGGAAATTTGAAGAGTGTATTAAGCAATCTTGGTTATTTATGCATGGTGCATGAACATATGGTTTATGCACCATAACTTGTGCCAATAAACACTACTAATATATTTATATGTGTGAGTGTCTAGCCACTAGACTACTTGACAAAAAAAAACACTACTAATATATTTTTGCAATATAAAATTGGCTATGATTAATGCTATTATTGTTTAACATAATCAAATTTATTAACGATATCTACTTACAAAGCACAAGGTTAAGTCATTTAATAGTAAATGAAATTAATATATGCTTGGAGATCAAGAATGGATACATCAAAATTGGAAAATTCTAGTAGAAACTAACGAGTGATTTTGGTAATCTTATTAAGAAAATTAAATGTAGTAAAATTTTATGTAAATTTGTGCATTTAACTTTAAAAATGTCGAAAAAACTTTTTTTAACCATTAACATTAACATGTAGAAGACAAATATTACTATTAGCATCATCTATTCATCTATATATATACTATAGTTGTGTGGTAACAAATTACTAATTAATTCCGTTTTAAAATAAATATCGTTTAAGATTTTTGCACATATCAAAAAATATAATTATGATGTAGTAATAATTATTAGATAGTAGATTTAAAAATATTATATTGAAAAAATGAGAATGACATTCATTTTAAAACAATATTTTATTGATAAAGTGTCACTCATTTTAAATGGAAGAGTATGAGTTTGTTCAAATAACAATTTTTTTTTTCACTTTATAGAAATCAAATTAGTACTTAATTACCATACCTCAAAAGATTAATACTCCCTCTGTCCATTTTTATAAAACTTAGTTTGACAAAGTTTTTATCTCTTTTGATAAGTATTTTTATAATACTCTTATTTACATTTTGATAATACTTTTTTGCAATTATCAGTGACAATATTTTTTTTCCAAAATTACTCTTAATTATTTGCTTTATATATATTTTTAATAGCATTAATTTTTTTTTGTTTAATACTACTCCACCGTCTCCATCTATTAACACTACATTAATTAAAATAAAATGCAAAAAATGAAACCACCGTCCCACTTACAGCATTCTCTTTCTCTATGACGTTTTTTCGTTTTGCTTTGGTTTTCACTTCCTTAAATCTGGTGATTAATTATGTTGATTTTGTATGTGGATATTTTTTATTAAGGAAATTCCCAGAATATTTGTTAAAGATAGTAATATAATAAATTTATCTTGAAATGCATGCATTGGATATTTTGAAAATTTAAAAAATTGTTTTTACTAATATTAAATGTTTTTCTCATATTTTTTTATGGTATTTTTATCATGACCCTTATATTAATTACATGAAAGTTATAATGAATTTTCTCGTGTTTTATCAAATTATGTCTTTTAAAAATGGACGGAGATTCAGTTTAGTGAAATCGGATATATCTTGGACAACAACAAAATGAATAATCTGAGTTCCGTATAAAACAAAAATAAGAAAGTTGGTAAACAAACATTCCATGATTCACGAATCATCACATTCACGGCTTATAAATTGAAGCTCATCGTTTTCAAGAAAATATATATACGATGTATGCTTTTCCATACTTAACCCATGGCTGTGAAATGTGGACATCGTGTGGCTCACACAAATATGAGTATATTTAATTTGACTTCTTCCCATGATAGCAAAATGGGCAAGGGGTTGGTTGGTACCGCCCAATATCTTAGTTAATTAACTATATATGTTATTGTCTCTTTAGTTAAGAGAGATTAACAAAAAAACACAAAGTTAAAATTAATGTTAGTAACTAAAATTAATGTTAGTTTAATCCACGTGCATAATTTTAAAAGAATAATAATTTTGGGACGGAAGGAGTATTCAATTAAAATTACGTGTTACTTGTAACTTAAAAAAAACTCATGAGTTATGATATTCAAAAGCAATCTAATCTTGTGGATTTTGATGAATTGTGTGAAATTTTACGGTGCATTTTTAGCATGAATTTTTTTTCTTCATAAAATCATGAGATTTATATGGATTGTTATTTCTTTTAAAAAAAAATTCACACACCCTATCGCCTCTCTCACTCTTTTTTTTTTGTTTTAAATCTTATGAGTCTATAAACTTATTTTAAATCCTTCAAAATCTTTTATTATAGTTCCTTTTTTAAATCCAAATTATAAATCTTAATAGCCTCTTAAAATTTTGAAAGTCACTAAAATTTTACAAAGTCTTTTAAAATTCACAAGATTTTTTTAAACAAAAATTATCTTTTAAAATCTCAGTCCAATAAATTTGACAAAAAAAAATTGATGTCTTTGGTTAAAAATCTAGACTAAATACATCAACTTTGTTCGATCAATTTTCTTTTATATTTTAAGATATATGAAATATATTATTATAGTATCTTTGTTGTCAAAATAAAATATATGATTTTCTTAGAATTTGTCTGCATATGTAGAAAAAATTTAAAAGGAGACAATAGATGGGATGCATTTCTACATTGCTAAGCATCAAATCTAAGCTAACAATTGCTTTAAAACCCGTATCAACAAATGCAACATCAACCAAAAAGACTTTTATCATTCAAATGGTTCAATCAACAAAAACTTGCTACCATCTAAATCAATAGAAGTAGATATAGAAAACTAAGTACATAACTACAGTCTAAATCAATAGAAACCAAGAGATAATGAGTTACAATTACACAACTTTTCATGGAATAGTATCTAACTGAAGATATAAACTAAAGCTGAAGCGGGTGTTGTTGTCAAATTCTCTAAAATTAGGGATTAATTTTCTCTTCAACTCCTACTAGTCAATTAAGATTGATTTTTGTATAATTCCTAACATGCGTGATGCACCTAACCATGTGCAAAAACACATTTATCAATTATCACCACAATGACATTAATCCCTATCAAAAAAGTGACGTTTGTTTTGAACTTGTTCAACAAAACATATAAAAAAATGTGACTAAAAATAGAAATTAAATGTTCTCTGTTAGAATTAATTTAATATTATTATAAAAATATAATTAATTTATATTAATCTCACATGAACATGTTTAACCAAGATTAGATTTTTTGCAAAAATCATTATTGAAGTAATTTGCATAAAATGGAAGAAACTGATTCTTGCAGAAAGATAATTTTTCTACAAGAATCATTAATCAGAACCAATTTGAAAGAAAATATGAAGCAGTTTACAAAAACAATTATTAATCTGAAGGAATTTGTAGAAAAAAGAAGCAATTTAGAAAACAATTTGTAGAAATATAAACAAATTACAAAATAAAATTAATCATAAGTGTTATGAATAATTAAGTTAGTGCTTTAGTTAGTGGATATCCATCCTATTCTTGATCTTCCATGTTCTTTATAAACTCCCACTAGTGCGTGGCCATTAAGTGTTTGATCTTTAATTACCTATTTATTTATGTCATATAAATAGGACTATTGTAGTATATGATATAGACACATAACTAAGAGAAAAATACAATCTCTATTCTTTATCTCTTTCTTCTCCATCTCTATACTTCAATTATATCTCTTGTTTAGATTAATTTCATAACAATAAGTAATTTGTAGAAACGTGAATAAACTGATTCTTGCAGGAAAATAAAGTAAATTACAAAACAAAAATTAATGAGAGAAATAGTCTATTCCGAAGTTATTCATAAATTAAAATCTACACATTGACCAAAAGAAAGAACTTAATTTTTTTTATTATATTCAGAAAAATGTTGATTGTATACAATATTTGCAAATAGTCTCAGTTAAATTTTCTAATATTAAAATCTATAAAAAGACTATTCGAAAGAATACTAGATAATCTAGAAGTCAAATAACAATCTCTAAATTATTGTTTTATATCAACTAATCAACATACACTACTAGATTTTTTTTTTGTTTACTAGATTGTTGTTTTGTATTACCAAAACATCATAATAACATCTAAATCTAAGATAACAATCAAGAGAATTTTAGTAAAAATAGTTGATGTATTTGGTTAAACTAACAAGATGCAAGAGTCAAATAATTATATAAGGGGATTGCTAACTTTTTTCTAGCAAGGCTCCTCTCATATATTTTACTCGCGCATACCCCATATATATATAGGAGGCGCGCAAGAAATAGGGAGTCTCTCGTATATTTTACTCGTACATACCCCTTCTCAATCGCAGTTGCGGAAAATCGAATCGTGATTCTCTCTACTAAATTCAACATCAATCACTATTGAACCAACTAAGAATTGATTAATTTTTTAAATTTCAAAATGAAAATATTATACTCTTTCAAATTCACATAACATATACGTACCAAAAAAAATTCACATAACATATACATTTTTTTGAAATTTTTTTTTTGCGCTCCCTAACATGAGGCGCGTGCCATCGGAAATAGCTAGAATACCCTTGAGTTCGCTACCTAAAATGTGAATGGTATTTTCTATCCCATATGGAGGAAAATTTTATAATAAAACACCGTTCGCACTGTATAGTGCGAACAAAACTGCAGTTCGCTGATTAAAGTAGCTTAAAGTAGCGAACACACATCTAATTCGTACTCTAGAGTGCCAATGCGAATTGAGTTCGCACTTTAGAATGGGATCTAAACTGCAGTTTATTTTCTAGGTAGAAAACTTAGTTCTATAACATACACATTATCGACTAATTTTTGTTTGACATTAGAGTGGTTGTGACATAATATCGACTAATCATAAACACAATATAATTTTATAAATTGAAATATCGTATAATTGCATTTATATGCATGGTTTCTTGATTTGCTCCATGATTATCCAATATTATTGACCAATCAAACTTGAGGATGATGGAATAATTCACACTTTAGCTTACAAACTATGTTTTATTCAACAAAAAGAATATGGGGGTGAGAGAATAGTGATAAAGACAAAAAAGTTGATTTTTGTAACGTTCACATTCTAAGTAGCGAATCCTGAGACTATTTTTTAATTTGCTAAATACATAGCAATAAATTTAGAAATCCAGGGGTGCGCCATTTTGTCGGGGGCGCAGAAAATAATTTTCTACATTCTTATACTCTTTCAAATCCAACCTCAGAGGCCCAGTTCAGTTTAGTATTCAACAACTGAGGCCCAACTTAGTATTCTAAATGGTCCTAAAATTGACCCAGAAACTATGCTAATATTTCTTTTGCCGCTTAAACTTTTTCACGCGCCCGTTGAATCTCTAAAAATATCATGCTCAATTTTAGAATTTGAAATTTATTTCACACGTTCAAATCCTAACACCCTAATATATATATATATATATATATATATATATAGGAAATTTTTGGATTTTACATGTTAAGTTTTAAAACTGGTGCAGTTTGTTCAAGTTATAAAACTTGAGCACTTTGTTTTGGATTCTAAAACTTGAAATAAGTTTTTATTGAGACAATTATGATTTCTTAAGTTGTTTACATTATTTCGGATATTGATATTTTTCATGATTCTTCCTTTAATGCGGCACCAGACATTACAAATCCTTTTCGTTGTTGATAATTTTTGACATATTAGAAAATTATATCATGATGTACTTTTTGGTCATTTTATATTTATAATACTAAAATTTACTAAACACTAGACATTTAATTTAGGTTTTTTTTCTTTCTAATCTACCCCTTCATAATTTAGGGTTATTTATCCATCAACCATTCAATAATGTTTCTACTAACTATATATTAATATAATATATTAGGTAAGTTACTAATTAACCCTTTTTAAAATCTAATCACAATTATTTTAAGTTTTTATTAACGTCCTTTATCGTAATTAACTAAATATGGAAAAGTTGTTTCCCACACAAATCTTAGTCACAGATTTAGTCAAAAAAAAAATTAGTCACATATAAAAAAAAACTAACATGCAATTTGTGCTCCACTTTTTGAGTTACTTTGTTAAAAAAAACTAACTAATTTTTAAAGATTTTTTTTTGCAAAAAACCACCTATTTTTTGACTGAAAAAAAAAACCAACATGTTATTTGTGCTCCACATTTTTTACTTACTTTGTTAAAAAAAACTAGCTAATTTTTAAAGATTTCTTTTTGCAAAGATTATTTTGAATTCCATAGAAATGAGTGCTATAAAGTTATATCATGGGCGACAAAAACAATTTAATGATGCTATGTTTGTGCTAAGTTACTCAAATTATTAAAAAAAAAAACTACCTAAAGAACACAATATGGCAGTTTTCACTCCGTACCATCTCTCATCCTGACTACTACTTCTCCCTACTTTCTCCATCACTTTATCTTTGCTATTAATTTTTATGACAGCATCTTCTAATTTGATAGGTTTTTTACATTACAGTTGTTGTGACTTTTGTTCCTATGAGTAACATAATTTTCATCGCATGCTAAATTGGATTGACTACATTTCAAGTGTCAATAGCGTTTGAAAATAGAATAATATTTTGCTTAAATTACACTACACAAATGTCATTTAGTATAAAACATGCTAACGTTACTAGATGAACAGAGAAAAATATATTTGAGACCATCATGGAAGTTGTTCGGAAGTAAAAAGGGGGAGTTTTTTTTCTATATGGATATGATGGAACAGGAAAAACTTTTATATGGAACACTTTAGCAACAACTTTACGATCAAAACGGGACATTGTTTTGACTGTAGCTTCTAGCGGAATTGCATCTTTATTGTAGCCTGGAGGAAGGACAGCTCATTCAAAGTTCAAGATTCCAGTTCTAGCACTAGAATTTTTTATTTGCAATATAGAGAAGGGAATTGAACTAGAACAACTTTTAAAATTAACAAAGTTAATTATATGGGATGAAGCTCCTATGGCTCACAAATTCTGCTTTGAAATTTGGACAAATCCTTAAAAGACATAATGAGTAAGGATAAGTCTTCTGCGTCCAAAATATATGGAGGAAAAATTATAGTCTTTGGTGGTAATTTAAGACACATCGTTCCGGTAATACCAAGAGGAAGTAGATCTGATATTGTTCATGCAACAATAAATGCCTCTTATATTTGGGATCATTGCACTGTTTTAACCCTTACCAAGAACATGCGGTTGCTAAATGTTTCATCAAATTCAAACTCTGAAGAAATTAAAAAAAATTCTGAATGGATATTAAGGATCGGGGATGGAGAAGATTTAGAACCAAATGATGGATATGAAGATATCCCAATTCCAGATGAACTTTTAATTTCATAATTCAATGAACCCATTGACGCAATTGTTAAAAGTACGTATCCTGATTTATTGACTCATTACATTGATGGTCAATATCTACAAAGTAGAGCTATTTTAGCATCAACAATTGAGGTTGTAGATGAAATCAATGATTATATATTGAAGCACATTCCAGGTATTTCAAATTCATTAGTTGAATAGATTTAATATAATTTATATCATATGCAATTATTTTTCACAAGGTTTTATTGTGTTTTTGTTGAATATAGGTGACGAAAAGGAATATTATAGTTCAGACTCCATAGATCGAACCGAAGAAAATGATAATGAAGCATTTGAACAGCTTACACCAGAGTTTTTAAATTGTCTAAAAACATCTGGACTTCCGAACCGTTCTATCAAACTAAAAGTTGGCACGCCAATCATGTTGTTGAGAAATCTAGATCAAGTTGAGGGGTTATGTAATGGTACTAGGTTGACTGTTACTAAACTTGGAGATCATGTGATTGAAGCTAAAATAATTACTGAAAAAAACATTGGCAATATAATATATATTCCAAGAATGTCGATGTCACCATCACAATCACCGTGGTCATTCAAACTTATAAGGAGGCAATTTCCAATTATTGTTTCTTTTGACATGACAATAAACAAGTCTCAAGGTCAATCTTTAGAATATGTTGGATTATACTTGCCAAGAGATATTATCAGTCACGGTCAACTCTATGTGGCAATTTCTAGAGTGAAGAGCAAACAATGACTGAAGATATTAATACATGATAACGCAAGAAAATCATTGAATACTACTACAAATGTTGTGTTCAAAGAGATTTCCATAACATCCAATAGATAATTTAGATTCATCTCCTATTTCTCCATTTCAAATTGGAATTTTATATTGTCATTCATTAGATATAATTTCTATAAATTACTAATTGAGTTGCACTTATTCACACACACACACACACACACACACACACATACACATATATATTTACACTTTAATGCTTCAACCTAAAATAATTAGAAATAACAATTTTGTTCAATTTTTTTAGGAACTTGCAAAGACTCAAATTGTGCTCACCTTCTTTTACACAAAGTCTTACAAATGTAGAACGAGAGTTGATCATTAATAATTCACTTCAAATTAAAGTATCTCATTTATTAAGTTGTATCTATAGATTCCATGTTGTTTTCAACAAACCTATATGTACTTTGTAAAAGTATAAGTTAGATATGTATTTTTTTTTTGGTACAAAGTTAGATATATATTTATTAATATATTTTTTTTGACGGGATGTATTTATTAATATTAAGATCATATTTTATATTATATGTTTAAAACTTTATTAATGCAATGATAAAAACATGTTTTCAAATTGTAATGTGTTGATTCTTTTAAATTTTCTTTTGATTTCTGTTATTTTTTTTTTACGGATCTTTGGTTTCAATTGTTATTATTTTTCTAATTAAACAAAAAAGAAATTAACAAATTAACCAATATTTTTAAAAACTACACAAGTATTTAGTACAATTAAATATAACATTTAATCATAACCCAGACGCACGGGTTTATAACTAGTTAACCAATATAAGTTTTATAAAATACATCATATAGATCATTTGTGTAAAATTTAAGACAAATTCAAAATCATTTATGTTATTGAGACACATAAAGATCAACGACATTTAAAAATTACACATAAAAATTACCCGATAGGGTAGGCCTCACTACTTAATTTATTTACTTTTTAATTATTATTAGTTATAAGTTAACTTTTCATCTATAAGTTAGGTTATCAGCTATTAACTAACTTGACTTTCTTCGATGAAGTCAAACATTACAACAATCCCACTTAAATTGGATAAGAAATTCTCTCTCTCGCTTCTTACTAAGATGAATTCTATCTCAATATCAACGAGTCAATAACTCAAATATGAAGTACTTGTGTAACTTGAGCTGACACAAAAGCTTTCTTTTTCATAAATTTAGATGGAATCTTCACTTTATATGTAGGAAACATGAGTTATGAATTTCTCTTTCAGTCATTTGTTTGATTAGAGAAGAAACAAAAGAACAATGGAAAGTGCATGCTATCCAATAATCAATAACAATACCTACCAACTCACTTTAATAAAAATGGTATCATGATTTTTGGCACAAGTTATGGTGCATAAGCCATCCTTACGCACCGTACATAAATACCCCATATTACTTAGTGCACCCTTCAAATTTCTAGTACACCCTTACCCAAATTTCTTAGTGTACCCCTCAAATTTTTAGCGCACCCTCCAAAATTTCTAACGCACCCCCCATTTGGGGGTGCATTAGAAATTTTGTGAGGTGCATTAAACAATTTTTATTACTTATGCACGGTACATAAGGAAAAAGCTTATGCACCATAACCAATCCCATGATTTTTTCAAGTTAGACATTATTAGTCATTAACATGCACATTTCCAGCACAAAGGTGTATGACGATAAAGTAAACTTTCTAATTGCACGTTCTATGCTTGCCTTGCCTAATAAACAGTGATGCCAATACCATATAATGCAGTTCATTGACGCTTACATATTGAATCACTTATTTTTACTTCACAAGGTATGTCCACTCGAATGATTGTGACCTCCATAGTTCTCCACTCAAGAAAAATGTCCTTTTCTCTTTTATATATCAGTCTCATAGTATTAAATAAAGATAGAGTCTTAACAAGGTTTATAAAGAGTCATTATATAAATCGATTTTGTAAAATTGAGTTAGATTAAATATAAAGTTTAGTATAATATCAGAGTCTATTGATCTAAATCAACTACCATTTTGTATTCATGCACACTGAACATATAATATCAAATTGGACTCTTTTCAGCTTTAATATCAAACTAAGGCCTGACTAATTTGATACGGTCAAATGAATAATTGTTTCCTTATGATCCAGACCTATAAAGTGGTCTCTACTCATTTTCTTTATAAAGAGTATGTCTTGTACTAATTTAATTATCTCTTCTTATATTTTTTCTACCGACTTGTAACATGAAAATTGCATCTTATTTATAAATTCATGTCTAGACCGTCTTATATTCAATGTTAAATTTCTTAACACACCCCTCACTCCTAACACTATTAGACTTAGTGCATGGACATAAATGGTAGGTGACTCAATATCATAAACTTGATAGTAGACTTTGATACCATGTTAGAAATTTAGTTAGATCTAACTCAACCATACAAAACTGATTTATAAGGTGAAGATTGCCTATATTACTTATAAACTCTTGTTCAAACCATCTAACATTCAATGTGAGACTTCTTAACATCAATCAACATAAAATATTAAAATTGTTACGTTTAACATATATAATTGAAATTTAAACTCTAACCTCTCTATTGTATGTGTGGGTTTCTAATTATCTAGTACTATTTTGTTTATATACTTAAAAAAATGTGAAATATAAAAACGTAACTGTAATAATATTGTGTCTATTTTACTTACCTATTAAGGTAGGCGATATCACACTATTTTGTAACCCTACACTTGTTGCTATGTATTCCGCTGAGTGGGCCCTTTGATATGCTTTTCAATGGGCTAAAGCTGTGTCCCAAAGCTGGAAATCTTAAAAAATTGCTACTGGGCTCGCATGTGTTGGTTGTTTGTACTATTGATTTTATGTTGTTAAGTCACCAAAATCATTTTAATGTGAGTGCGCTTTGTTGGCCATAATGGTTCTAATAAGGCTTAAACATCATTTTAGTTACTACGCGAAATTTTGATTTTAGTTTTTTTATCAATTTTTATTTTAATTAAATTCTTGAATCGGTCAAATTTTTTTGGTCCCTAAAACTAAAATTTACAAGAAAATTCGTAAATTTCATGCAGATTTTCCTACAAAATTTTACTTTAGAAACTAAAATCAAGAACAAAAATCGATACAAAGACTAAAATCAAAAATTTCACGTACATACAGAGAATAAAATGATGTTTAAGCTTTCTAATAATTATTCCTCAATGGTTCTATTGATTTTATGCAAGTTAGTTTCAAGAGAGTTTTTTGTAGAGAAAATTTTGGAAAGACTTGTAAATTTTAGAAAGACTTGTAACCAAAGTTCAAAATTTTGTAGAGTTAATCTCACTAAAATCCTACAAAATTCAACTAGCAAAGACACTATAATTTTTGGTAACTAAAGTACTGAATGCTAGATTTAGGTTGTTTACGAGTTAAATTGGATGAAAATCAAATTTTACTAAATTCAGTGTACCTAAATCAATCAATATCCTTTAATTTTAATTTGGGTTGAGTGTTCAATCATACTTTTAAAACTAAAGCTGACCAAACGTTAGTTGGTACAGTAGTAATTAATTGACGTTGAAAATGGTAACACAATTCATCATGTAACTACATTTAAAAGTGGGCTCAAATCACTTGATGTCAGAACTCGCCTCAAATCCTAAACTACTATGAGTCTATGACCTCCTTCCCTAACAACCAGATAAACATTGATGAAAAAAAAAAACTAAAGCTGGACTAAACCATACAAATAAGCATATTATGAAATTAGTTAACTTTCTATTTGCATATCAATCATATAAGAACTTATCATAAATGCAATTCAAACTCATTTAGATAATATGAATAATGTTGAGAAATACTAAGTGTCAATTATTGCTAGCACTCTTCTTTCATAAAGAATAAAGAAGGAGCTGGTATAACACTCTTTGATCTCTCCATCCAAAATCCAAATCCAATACTTTACCTATAGTTTATTAATTTTATATAGAAAATATATAACACCGCTTTGAACATGGCGAGATTAAAAATGTTGCCTTGTATGTTTTATGAGTGGAGTTGGGACTCAGGCGATTGTTTGGCTCGCTAGTTGAGTGGGTGCGTGGGAGTTGTGGCGATCTCTGCTCGTGTTGTGTTGGTTCCTTTGTTCAAGAGTTATTGTGTATTTGTTTCTTGGGGTGTTGGTACCCCCTTGGGTTGTTGTTGTTTGGTTTGTGTATTCGGTGATGTTGGATATCTATATGTTCTTTGGGTCCTTAACGTGACTCTTGTACTTCTCGTTTAAGAGTTTGCTTAGTAATATTATTTACCATTTAAAAAAAAAAAACATGAAGTTCTATTTTTTTTCTTTTTCTGGAAAGACAAATATAGGCTCAAAATTAATCACAAAAGTGTGCAAAATTGAGCATAAGATACACAGTTTTTAAAGTACAAAATGATATTGTACACTCAAGCTCCTATTTCTGGCTACCACTCTCCAGTCTCCACATCCAAACCTTGCTCAAATGAAATTGCTATTAATTTAGTAAAATTTCAACTAATGAAACTTGCATAAATTAGTAAAATTTCAACTAATAATTGAGACTGTTGAATAAAACATGTTAAAGATAGTATCCCCCAATTAGGACAGTGGAACTTAAAGGAACCTATGGTACGGAATGAGGGGACAAAATAACCGGTCTAAAAGGCTTTGATGGTGGAATTATGTAATTATCCTTAGCAAAAGAATGTTTAAAGGTGATCACGAGTTTGACTTCTAAATACAAAGGTGCTGAATGCTGAGAATTTGTCATCATGTAATCACAAGCATAACATTATTATGTAAAATAAAATTTTCATTCTTTCATATTCACCTCCACATATAATCGAGTTTGAAACATACCATTAAAAACTGCATTTCTGAATTCATTACATCCGTTTCTTATTATAAAAGATAAATGCATTTTTGGATTCATTAAAAAACTGATGTATTTGGACTATTAATAAATCCAGATACATTTATTTTTTAATAAATCCAAAAAATATATTTATCTCTTATAATAATAAACGGATATAGTAATTTGTAAGGTGAGAGATTTAACTCTATAAATTCACATGACTTTAACTTCATTCTAACGTGGCTTTAATATGATTTTTTTCAATATACATTAGCTGTTTACCTTTCTGTCTTGTGTACAATAAATTAAACAATGTTGAGTTGGGCCATCCCAAAATCACAAATCTTTCATATAATTGGCGTTACAATTATATAATTAGTGAAGGATTTGTTACTAGGAAAAGCACTATATACATACAAGTCAATATAATTGGAGTGGCCAAGTAAAAAGCCTATATACTAATTTAATTTAATAGAAATGGTAGATTTTCTGCATAAATTGTGTCCCAATGATTCTTCAGAAGAGTCTCCTTTTTCATTGAGTCACTCAGTTAATATTAATTAACATCTACTTAGTGGGTTGAGGAATATTTGTTTAACTACACACAATCCTAAATTAAATAAAAAATATTTGTTTCTCACACAAATGGGAAAAAAAGAAAGTTGTGACTATATATATATATATATATATATATATATATATAAGAATTAGTAGGTTCCACATAATTAATTCAAAAGATAGTGATGAGGACCCATGGAAATGGAATGGCTGTTTGTGATTGAGCTTACCGGCCGTAAAATTATTGTGCTTCTTTTGAGATTGATATTTCCTCTTCATAATAAAAGAAAATGACTTGTTAGTAAATCTCCACCAAAAAATGACAGGGATTTCTTAACGAATTTGGAAAGTGGAAACATGACTCAACGTTCTTATGAACTATTCCTTCTGAGTCGGAACTATAGTCCTTTTGGATTTGGACACAAAGATTATAAGAAAAAATGGATTTTGATATTAATGGACTGACTTTACCTTCAATATTTTATTTTGGGTAAAGATTATTAAAAGATTATTATTTTGGGTCAAAAGAAATATCCTAAAGTCCTAAAATGACTATAGTTTCGAGACAGAGAGTGAATATTGATTTAAAACATTTGTATATTTGTATCAATCAAGTCCTAAAGTCCTAATACTTCATAACTATTTTTTAAAATATTAATGAAAGCCAAAAAAAAAACGTGTAGAGTTTGTCTATCGTACTCGTATTCAATGTCTGTGTTTCATAGATCTTTAACATCATACACAATCTTATAGTTTCGGATGTGAGGAGTTGTATTCATAAAAAAATCGCTTTATTTTTGGTAAAATAAAAAATCCAATTATGTAGTATATGATAAATATAAGGTTTGAAATGGATTTATATAACATAAAATTTTGTAATTAAGATCAATTAGACACAATATAAATTATGCTGCCGGAAAATCAAAAGATATACACATGCTGCATGTAATATTTTGCATCATTTTGATCAATATTCTGTTTGTTGTTTATGCAACATAATAATTGTAAAATGCACGAAAAGGAATTGATCAATGGCATGAATTCCCGTTCCTAGTCCGACCTGGGCCCAGATTTTAATCTTGTTCAACCATTTATTTTTAAATCAATTTTACATATGATATACTTGCTCCATCCTAAAATATAAGAAAAAATTAATCTACCAAAATTAATGTACCCAGTCCAAATTTTTAATCAAATATATCAACTTTCTTTTACTATTTATCTTTTATATTTTGGAACGGCCTACAAAAATTGTAGTAGTCCATGCAACAAACAACAAAGTATATAGTTCTCTAGGACATATTAGAACTCCTAGTCAAACTCATGAGTTCATTCTGTCAATAGTAAATTAAAATTGTTTGGTTGAGATCACTTGCTGCATGTAGTTCAAACGGAAATTCTCAATTCCTATGTCAGCATACAAAGCTTGTTTTCTACGAAGAGATGCCAAATAAAATTGGGAAACATTCTTCATCAATGATCAATCCAAAATTTCACATATTCGTGGAAAATGATTGTTGGCACGATAAAATGTGTCGTGTAAAACTGACGACATGATTTTATGCTTATTAAAAAATGCTAAGTGACAAATTAGTTGTTGAAAGAAACATAAAAGTCGGTCGTGCATATCGTCTGTCGTGCTATATAACACTTCTCATTCATCATTTCTAGCAAACTAAAAAACATTGTCATCTACTACTACCCTGCAACTAGAATATAAACATGTTTCCACTATAAAGAATCTTTAGAACCAATGCAAATTATATTTTATAAGTATTTGTTTGTAATTTTGAGACTAAGTTGACCATACCCGAAAGAAATTAAGTCGAACAATAAGGCCTTTGTCAGGAAAGCACCACCATTATCCCAAATTCCCAATTAACCCAACAATTTTTTTAATCAATTGGTATATTTTTATATTTAGTTTTATCGAATTAAGTGGCTTGCACAGATTTATTCTTATCATTAAATCAATAACTCAAATGTAATATAAAATTAGTGAAACTTTTATTCCATCTCTTTTTTTTGTTTGTGATAGGTTTTAATTGGTGTGGTCTGACCTTCTTAAGTGGTTAGGCGTGCAAGGAGTTTTACATTCAGAGTATGTTCTTTATGCTCGTTAATTCATAGGTCTTCAGGTCCCTTCAGTGAAACCTAAGAATATTTTTCAAGTGTTGTAGATTGTAACAATTTGGTGGATTTGAAAGACTCATAACAATTGTATTTTTTAAAATAAACTCTCTGTTGTTAATCAGGTGTTGGATCAGATCATCATTCAAGTATGGTGGTGGTTAAAAACGAGACGGAATGACTTTATTTTCGAGTTTAATTTGTGGTATTTAAATCTCTTGACTTGTTTAGGTTGAATGGATTCTTAGTTGTAATTTTGTTCATTGTTTTAGGTATTGAAGTGGCTTTGACCGGACGTTTTTAGGCTTGTTCCAAGATTTTTTTTTTGTATGTTTCTATTTTCACGCCATCCAGCCGGCACACCTTTTGCTAGTCTGATGTGCTAATAAAAAATTTCTTGTTAAAAAATAGTAATATAAAACGAATTTTTTTGGACGGATAAAAACGATTTATTAATAAAAAACATATTAATAAAAAAATAACTTAGTTGTACATATTAAAAAAAAAAATTAGCTTACGTATATAAAAAAAAATTGATACAATCAACATCCTTTTTGGGTACAAATTTGTACATACTATTAAATTAACAAATCTGTACCAAAAAAAAATAACAAATCTTTAAAATTAATGTTTGCTTTGGTCAAAAAAAATAAAATTAATGTTTGCTTTCATATTCAACGTACGAACGGTTGAATGAATTCCTCTGCTGCAGAACCTGATCTGGAATTCTCGATGCTGTAGCAGTACTTGTGCAAGTAAATGATATGATACTGTACAGTACTCTCATAAGAAAAAACTCTATTTTCTTCTCTTTTTATTTTTTAAATTATTTTAGTAGTGTAAGGAGTTCTGCATATTGCCTAAAGATATGATATAGATAAATTTTAGAAGTGTAATGTAAACATCAACTCTCAAGCTAATTTTTGTAATTGAATATTTATATCTCAAACTCTAATACGATATTGTAGTTTATACTAAATTCATTTGTTGTTTGTTGTGGAGACCTCCCATATTTGGGTCACCTGTTATTATCGATTCCGTGTAGCTTGTTCAGTTCTAAACGTGAGGGGTGTGTTATAAATCTCACATTGACTAGAGATATGACATAGATAAAGATAGGGTAGTGCAAACTAAATTTTGTGGTTAAATATAGACATTTGAAATTCTAATAAGTAGGTTATATATGCTACCACCATGCATCTAAAAACTATTATCCTTTTCAGAATTAGTGTAAAGTTAATGTTAGTTTATCATTTGTATCATTGTAAAAGTTAAAATATTAATTAAATATATTTTTACTTTCTTAATAAAGCTAAGTAAGGATAAAAGATACTCCTTCCGTCTCAAAATATAAGGAAAAAAATCACATTTATTAAGAAAACACAAATATAAGAATTTGACTATGGTTTTGTGAGTTTTTCTTAAAATAAGTTGCATAGAAATATAGAGCTGGCAAAACGGGCGGCCCGGCCCGGATGGGTAGCGGGTTTTATCAGGCCGCACTAAAAAGTCCGGGATAAAATATAAGTTAAAAAATTAGTGCCCGAGTCCGGCCTTTTGCGGGCTAGCGGGCTTTCGGGTAAGCTCGGCCCGGATCGCTTCTTTTTTTTCGATTTTTTTTTCACTATCAAAAAACAATTTGTTGGAGGAAAAAAATTATACATTCCAAATATAATACAAATAAATTTACATTATTCAAAATAAGTTATCAATCAACCAAATAACAAAAAATAAATTCAAATAATTTTTCAAAACAAACTAAGTTCATGCATAATCAAACAACACAATTATAATTTACAATCAATTATTCACACAAATGAGCATAATCAAACATAATTATAATTTTATGACTATTTTGTAACATTTTGACTTGAGTTGTGTCTAAATTTTTAAAAAAAAAAAACATATATGCGGGCTTTTGGGCGGCCCATGTACCATTCGGGTAAGCCCATATTTTAAACGAGTAAATTGCTAGCTAGCTTTTTTTACAGCCTAAGCTCGGTATTTTTTGGGCTTGACGGCCCGGCCCATTTTGACGGCTCTAGAAATATGTAAAACCATTTTTATTGGTTGTTGTTTGTTGATAAAATTTGCGTTTAATTTTATGAGAATAAGGAAAAACACATTTTTGAAAATAATTTTTCCCTTATATTTTGGGACCAAAAAAAATGCAAATTTTTCTCTTATATTTCGAGACGAAAAGAGTACTTAACTTATCAATTTTTATTGTTTTTAATTCACGTGCATAATTCAAAAAGAACTGTAATTTTAAAACGGAGGAAATATTTGTTAAAATAAAATCAACAATTTATACATCATATTACACAATGAAGTGCATATTAACCAAACCCTATTTTAATAATTATTCCATATCAAATCATCCTTATCAGTAACCAATAATTTGACTTTCTAATTTATCAAAAAAAATAAAATAATTTGACTTTCAAAGAATTTCATTTTAAACTCTAATCATTTTGAATAATACCAATGTGAAGGTAAATGCAACATTGTGCATCATGCACAACAAGTAGTTGTATGTTAAAATTTGTTCGAACTTGATTCATGACTGAATTATGTATATTGATCAAATTTTACTTATGTTTTCATAGTTCCACGTTATCACTTATCACGACCTTTAATAATGGTAGAGTTAAATTAAAATATTCGGATGAATTATAATTTTAAAAATTATCAGAATGAGATAAAAGAGATAGGGTCTGTTCGGTAAGACACTAAAATGAGCTTATAGCTTATAAGCTCATATGAGAAAAAAAATTCTGTTTGGTAACTACATTTCAACATGAGCTTATAGCTTATTTGACTAGCTTTTAGCTTATTTCCCAAACGCTATTTCATATAGCGTTTTACCTTATAGCTTATAGCTTATCATCTTTTCTTCCATTTATACCCTTACTAATTTATATAATTTATATAAAATCAAATTTTATCCTTTATAATTAAAACAAAATATTTATGCTATACACTTGTAGTTGTACAATTGTACTTGACTCTTGGTTTATTTTTTCTTTCGTCTAACTTACGAATTTATTTTGTTGTACCTATTTCAGTATTTTGTGTGTTTTTTTGAAAATCTTGTTTTTGTTTTTATTTTCGGTTCGTAAATTTGATTTTTAATGGAAGCATACGTACGTTTGGTATATGTATGTACTCTTTATAATAAAAAAAAGAGTTGTTGTACTTATGAGCTTATAAGCCTGAACTCAGTACTTACTACTCATATATTACATCCTCTTCTTTTTCTTTTTGCTAGTCAAGACATCCTTCTCTTATAAAAATTATTATTTATAATTTATTTTTATAAAGTATAAATACTAAAATAAAAAAATAAAATATTTTTTGATAATAAAGAATAAAATATTTAATATATAAAAGATATATCAAATTAATAAATATATAAGAAATTTTATAATTAAGAATGTCCTTTTATGTCATTTCATATTTTTTTGTCAATTGAACCGCTAATTTTACCAAACACTATAAATTCAATCAGCTAGCTTATCAGCTATAAGCTATCAGCTAACTTATCCGCTATCAGCTATAAGCTCATCCGCTGTAAGCTAGCTTATAAGCTATCCGCTATTTTTTTACGAAACAGACCCATAGTAGAGAAACTCACAAATCACAACAATGGATGAAACATCGGATGAACCTAAAGACCAATAAACTGTTGAGCATGAGATGTTGCCTCCAAATGCAGAGCACCTTGAATTCTTAACCACTGAAACAAATCACTCCGCACTCTTTGGGATTTACCACAAATGAAGAAAAGATGAGATAAAGATTTCAAAGTACAAACTAAGGCTACACAAATTAACAAATTAGAGTAAGGTGAAATAATACTCCTACGAATAAGATTATCTCTAGTTAAAAATTATTGAAAAATCGCCAATGAACAAAAAAATCTTCAACGGAGCACTATTATGCCACTGCAAGTAAAAAACACCATATCTCTAAGGTATCAGTCAAAATCTGGTTAATCAAGGACATATAAGTGTGTGTTTGATTTGGCTTTTAAAAGAGCCAAAAACAATTTTAGAAGTGCAGAATTGATTCTAAATTGATTTAATGATGTTTGGTTATTTTAAAGTAGAATTGATTCTGCCTCTAGAATTGATTCTGCTAGAAGCTAGAATTTGTAACTTTTGCCTTTAAGTATGATTTTTACACTGAAATTTATCATTCAACTCACTTTTACATAATTCTATCCAAACATAAATCAATTATGCTAAAATCAATTCTCAAAAAATTAATTCTATCAAATCAATTATACCAAAATCAATTATATCTAAAGTCAAACTAAACATACCCTAAATCTTCTTAACTATATATGAATCAGAAAAAATATCAAACCACATACACATGTCAAACACATTAGACTGAAACACAACATCATGTAAGAGATTACGACAACCATACAACAATTCTTCCTCCCAAATAAAAATTAATTTTATTTCTAAAAACTATTATCGATTGTCATCTAAATTTTTATTAATAATTTAAACATCAATTCACAATAAATCAAATTATAAAAATGGTCCACTCTATCACTCACATCAAATTCATATTTTAGACCATTGAAAAGAAAGAGCATTAATTTGTTTTATATTTTTTTGAAGAAAAGAAAAAATATATGAGTAATTAGTCAAAACACTTGATGAGAAAGAATAGTATGAAGAAAAAGGCATTTCTCCTTCTCTGATCTTAACCGACTAAAATTCCACTATGCTAGCTTCTACAAAAAGACACCAAGAAAGAATATTATTGACTCATGTAAAATACTTTATTTATCATACAACTAGCCTTCATGTCCTATACATATACACAAATTTCAAGTACGTGTCATCACATCATATAGTAATTAGAATTCTTTCCCAAATTACCATCTTACCCCTTCATGCTTAATAATAATACAGAAACCACTACCACTCATCTCACTACTATTACTACTACTATATTCCAATTCCATCTTTCAAAAGCTTTATCAACTTTGCTTTTCACTCTCCTCTAGAAACTTAGAAAGAAAAAAGTGCTTGTTTTTCTTTCTCTGAACAAGACTCATATATTCACCTTTTCCTTTTTTTCCATTTTTTCATCTTAAATCTATGGACACAGCTCAGTGGGCACAGGTAAACTTTCAACTTTTTCTCTTTTCTTTCCTTCTTATAATCATCATAAAAAATCTCTGCTACAAGATTTAATTTCTGATTAATTATCAACCATAATAATAAAAAAGTTTTATCTTGATTATTATTAGTATTAATTTTGTTAGTTAGTAGTTCTAAGGAAAGTTTCACTTTATATCCTTGACTACTAAAATTTTCAATTTTTGTTCTTGTCTTTTTTCATAGATCTTTTTCCTTCATTTATGTTTTTCTTCTTTTAAACCTACTGTCATACACCTTTCTTTTTCCCAAGAAATTAAAAAGTTGATGAATTTGTTTGTATTATTATTGCTACTAACTTCTTCAAAGTGTAAAAAAGCAACTTCTTCTTGTTTGTTTCCTTTATGCTTTTTATTATTAATTTTATTTTTTTGAAAAATCTAGGGGAATATTGGATTGGTTAAACAAATGGATGGATCAACTCCAAATTCAAATTCTTCAAAACCATCTTCTTCTTTAATAGAGAGAAGATCAAGACCACAAAAAGATCAAGCTATAAACTGTCCAAGGTGCAATTCAACAAACACAAAATTTTGTTACTACAACAATTATAGCCTCTCTCAACCAAGATACTTTTGCAAAACTTGTAGAAGGTATTGGACTGAAGGTGGTTCATTAAGAAATGTACCTGTTGGTGGTGGTTCAAGAAAAAACAAAAGATCAACAACTTCATCATCAACATCTTCACCTTCAATTTCTCATTCACAACCTCTTTCATCATCATTAACAAAAAATATCATCATTAATCCTGATCTTACTACTAATAGTAGTACTACTACACATAATCATAATTTTCTTCAATCTGCTTCTCAAAACCCTAAGATCCATCAAGGACAAGATCTTAACCTAGCTTATCCACCACAAACAAATGAAGATAGTTATAGCACAATTTCTAAGTTTATTGAACTTCCTTATAGTACTGAACAAGATAAAACTAGTAGTAGTGCTATGGAGCTTTTGAAAACTGCTTCTTCATCTAGAGGTTTGAGTTCTTTTATGCCTATGAGTTTATCTGAAGGTAGTGCAATGTATAATTCAAGTGGTTTTGTTTTGCAAGATTTTAAGCTTGGTGTTAACTTTGGTTTAGAAGGGTTTGAGAATGGTTATGGTGGTTTACAAGGGATTAATCAAGAAAATTCTGGTGGTGTTGGTGGTGGTGCAAGGATGTTGTTTCCTGTTGTGGAAGATCAGTTGAATAATAGTAAGCAGCAGCAGCAGCAAGTTGTTCCAAATAGTGGTGGTGAGTTTGATCATCATCATCAGCAGAATAATAGAAATCAAGGTGATTCAACTGGTTATTGGAATGGTATGTTAGGTGGTGGATCATGGTAGATAATAATAATAATAAGAAGAAGAAAAAGTTATGAAAAAATTGATGATGAAAAGGGTTGGTGTTTTAATTAAATTAGTTTAGATCTTTTTTAATTTTAATTTTCTTTTGATTTATTTTTCTTGTATTTATCTTTTGGTAATGTGGGGGAGTGGATGTTTGATGTTTGAACTTTGGAGTGATGATGATCAGAACCACTAACAAAATAGGGTATATAGGTTTTATTATTTATGCCTTGTTGTTTTACTTTGCTTCTTTAATCCATATTTTAATTTAATTTTGTCTTAATTTTCTTTATTATATATGCTCATAATCTATGTAGCATCACTTTTTGCTTGAATTTTGGCTTTTTAGTTCTATGGTTTGAATGTTTGATCAAGAATATATGGCTGCTGCTGCATTTTGAAGCTACCTTTCATTTTATTATTAGGTTACAAATTAAAACAACCTTTAAATTTTCCAAGTTTATATAACATGAAAAATGATGATGTCCGAATTTGTCCCGATCTCTTACTATGCCTCATTTTTTTAAAAATTAGAAGGTGAAAACTATAAAAAAAAATTGACGCAATACCACTTTGTTACAGTAGTAATAGTCTATGACCGTCCGATTTAAAATAAATGATCAAAATTATTATGTTAAACTGATTAAATAAATCTGAATTATTTGATCTTCTAAATTATTAAGATTACTAGTCCGTTTGGTTTGAAAGAAAGAATTAGGAAGGAAGGAAAACACGGAATTTGAAGGATGTATTTGTATTATAAAATAGTCTAAATACATGCATTGATTTCCGTATTATCTTTTCTCTCTATTTTATTTCTTTCAAACCAAACGGACCCGTAAACGTGTCTAAGATGTGTTTGGTAGGAGAGAAATAAATAAGAGAAAAATAAAAATATGGAAATCAATGTATGAAATTAGATTAATAATTTAATAGTTTAAGTAAGTGAAAAAGTTAAAAAAATGTACATCCATTATAACCTGGTCATAATTACAAATTTACAATAAGTAATTTTTTTTTTTACTAACAATTTACAATAAGTAATTTGTTGAGTTAATTTTCCGTGAGGAAAATATTACTACTAGTTAGTACTCTTGTTGTTGTTTGTAGTACCAAAATTATAGCGCACGGTTTGCTGCTGCTGCAACAACAGCAAGTGAAAGGAATCCCATCAAGACGACTGCTACTACTACTACTGTCAGAGGTCATTCATATCAGCAGATATTTGTTCCCCATAGTTGTGTTGATTGGAATGCATAAGTGCTTGTGTTCTTCGTAGAATATAAGTTTGACAAAATTACGGTAAAGATTTTATAAAGGGTTATACTAACTTGATGTGTTTGATTGGAGAAAAATAAAGAGGAGAGAAATAAATATACAAATATCAAATAATAAATTTGGATTTTAAAAATTTAATTTTATACTATCTTTCTGTAAGTTATTACAAAACTTTAGTAGTAATTAAATGTTAATTGATTTAGTGATAATAAAAAATGATGTCAGAGACAAAATTAAAATTCATCCACCTTACGAGGTGTAAAAGTCAAATTATAATCAACTATCAATATTTAACTGTAAAAATTTTAATTTGTCAAAAATTACTTTAACAAATCTAGCATCCATATTATCACTATTTTTTTATTTTTACTACTAATAACTGGTTCATTGAATCGATTAATCTAATTTAAATGTGAGTTATCGTATCAAGTGATTTCAAACGTAGTTACAACGATCAAACTATGATATATTTAATCATGTATTTATCATGTATAAATTTGTTCAACATACTTCCTCCGTCTCAAAATATAAGCAAAAGTTGGTCAACAAAAGTTTGGTCCAAATTTTGAGTCAAATACATCAAATTTCTTTGACTCATTTTTACTTACATTTTGAGACGGAGAGAGTACATAATTTATTTGATTTGTGCATAAAAGCATGGATGAACATATAATAGTGTTGGGACAAGAAAATGAGATGGAATGATGGGTGTCAAATCCTTTACAGCGAAAGTGGTCTCCCTATGCATTTTGCTTTGCTTTGCTTTGCCAACTGATCAGAAGTGTGTCAGATCTCACAATGCAACGCAACAGTGCCGCCTTGGTCGTCCTTCCTTCCCTCTGTCTGTCCCTCCTTTCATCAAAGCAAATCTCAACTCAACTAGTCTGTAGTTATAGTAACTACTCAGTAAATAAATGGGATCTGTTAACGTGACAGTAACTTTGTTCAGTACCAGCCTTCCATTAACTAATGCCCAGTAACTAAACTAGGTTCTTTGAAACACAAACACTACTAACAGTACTCATTAATACCAACACCACTGTATAGTAGTATAGTCCTACTCTTTTCCTTCCTTTATTTTCATTTTCTTTTTTAGTACATCGGAAAATTAAAATATAGTCCTACTTTATTTTTATTTTCATTTCATCAAATTGAGATTTTTTTTTTAAATAACCCTCTTTCCATAAAAAAACACCAAAATACCTCTTTTTTTTCAGATTTTTTCTGAAATGCCCCACTGCCATGGCGCAGTGACTGAACTCCTGTCAGCCTGGTCAGAACGCGCGCCCTGAACCCGCGCGTTCTGCATCGTGTCACCAAATTGAATCAACGCGCGCCACCAACCCGCGCCTTCTGAACTGTGTTCTGACGCGTTCTGATATTTTAAATGTACCGAGTTTATGTTTGTAAGTATAACAAAATGATATAAATGGTACGTTTGATAATATTTATTGTCAATCCTTTTTATTTTATTTTGACAATTTTGTTAACATTTTAAAATTCTAAATCTTTATAATATCAGAACGCGTCAGAACACAGTTCAGAAGGCGCGGGTTGGTGGCGCGCGTTGATTCGATTTGGTGACACGATGCAGAACGCGCGGGTTCAGGGCGCGCGTTCTGACCAGGCTGACAGGAGTTCAGTCACTGCGCCATGGCAGTGGGGCATTTCAGAAAAAATCTGAAAAAAAGGGGTATTTTGGTGTTTTTTTATGGAAAGAGGGTTATTTAAAAAAAAAAATCTCAAATTGATGATCAGCATTTAAAAAATTTATAAAAATAATAAATATCACTTTTTGTCTCTTCTTCCAATTTTGTGAATTTAAAAATAGTAACATAATATATTTTAAATAATACTTTCTCCGTCCTAAAACTTTTATAGTAGATTAAAAAATAATAAAGATTGTTAACTAGTCAATGGAGATTATCTCCTTTTTAATCATATACCCAATAAGTTATTTGAAATAAAATAGTTATGTTGAAGGTGATGTTGTTTGCTTGGAGATTGCTACATAACAAATTAACTGTCATCTAAGGATAAGTTGTTGTATCTTAGACTGAATCATTTGAATTTTGTATTGTTAATTTGTAAGTGATTGTGGAGTCGTTGAAACCTCTTATCACTTGTTTTTCAAATGTAATTGGTTACTTCTCTTTGATATAAAATTATGCATTGGTTGGGTATATTTTGCCCTCTTTCAAACTCATCAAATTAACATGCTATGCAATTTTGTAATGCTTATATGAGTGTTTAGAAAAGAAGTCTGTCAAGGTATTGAAGCAGTTTGGTTGACTTATTGCTGGTCTATTTGGAAGGGAAAAAAATAGTAGGATTTTCTCTAATCAAGAAGTCTTGATTGATGTGTTGTATGTTAAGGTAAAAACTCTTGGTTGGTAGTAGTTGAAGACTCGTCAAAAAAAATTCAATTATTCTTTGAATATACAGTGGGTTCATCCCTTAGCTTGTTTAGGGATTCGTTATGGACTTATGGTTAATGTGGTGGTTTTTTCTCCTACAATTTTGAACTCAATTACTTTATAATTGTTCTTGTAAGGCATACCTCGTGTTTAACTTGCTATTTTAATATATTCTTTTGACTTCTTAATTCAAACAAAATAAAATAATAAAAATTGATAAGTTAAATAATTTTTATCTATACTTAAATTTTGTAACGGTTCAAATAGTAAACAACCATTAATTGTATCTTTGTTGGCAAAAAGAACCAAAATTTTAGGATAAAACTAAAAATTAAAAGAATTAGGACGGGGGAGTATGACATTCAATGTGATAATATAAATAGATGAACACTTATAAAATTGCAAGAAAAAAAAATCAATAAATATTTCTATCTCAACTTAAATAAATATTCATTTTCCATAATTTAATAAATACTTAATCTATATGAATGAATATTCTATATCTATATAATCAAATAATGATCAACACTTAACAACAACTCTTGAAAATAAATGGTTCCAATCTTTCTTATTCTTATGTTTGTGACTTGATTTAACATTTTAAAAATAGGGGAAAAGAATAATAGTATTTGAGTTAAAAAATGATATTATATATATATATATATATATTATTTTTTTGGTCAAGATTATGCACACCTTGTGCTAGTCTGACTATCTTAATAAATTTTTTTTGCTGCTTCAAAAAAAATGATATTATATTTACAAAGACTTCTTTTATCTTGATTTAAAGAGCTTAATTTTAATTGAGCAAAAAAAAGATAGCTCAAATTTAAATAATTTTTAAGTATTACATCACTTATTAATTATATTGGGTCATAAGTACCAAATTTTGTCTCAGATGGGCTCCCATGTCTTTCATGACCTCACTACATTTCTATTTTGTTATTGAGTTTCATTCAATTTTCTCCATTCTGTGAAGATTTATTAGTATTTCACTTTGTATATCCCCACATGGGCTTCTTTGATCTCAATTTACTTTTCTTATATTGAAAGCCAAAGAAGCTGGAGCTTCTTGACTCTGGTCTCCTCCTTTTCCAGTGGGGAAGGGGTCCTACAAACATTCCTATTGATAACCGTGCAAGAATGAATTATATCCTCCACTCCAATTCCTCTTCCATGTAACGTGTTAACCATATGCACATATCTAAATAATTAATCAATCTTTTACAACTATAATTAATATAACTTGCATCATGTTTTCTTATCTTTATTGGATCTTGATTATATGCACTAAGTATTCATTTGAGACCGCAAACAAATTGATCACATCTAGACCGTTTGTATAATTTTAGAATTTTAGTTATTAAACATTACCGTTCAGTTAGTTGGGAAGTTGCATGTAATATGTTGTAAATAAAGTTCGAACCTAATACATTATTCATTCACATACTTGTCAAAATAAAAATCTACACTAATATTTATATCATTTAATCTTAATCCTAATGGTTTTTATTTTATAAGCAAAGAATGAATTATAAGGAGTACAAGGGGTACTCAACCCTTACAATTTAGCAGGGTGATAGGGGAGAAGGGGTAGCCCGAAAGCAAGATAGAGGATTATTACACCAATCCTGAAAATATACATTAATCAAATTTCCTTTTCCTATAAGCCAAAACCAAGATAAATGAAAATTTTGATTAACAATCCGGATAAGTTGAGTGTTGTGCCTCTAAATTTGAAAAATTTGATCTTAATCCTAATGGTTTAAATATGGTATAAGATATTCCCGCAACTATGTTTGGGAGGAGGTAGAAACCATTTAATATCATAACTGAAATCAAATCAAACTAAACCGATGAAGAAAAAAATGGTTTAAAAATAACACTATGCACAATTTAATTCTTTCTTTCCATAAAGTATCCATTAAATATGTCAATTGAAATAAATAGTTACTAGTAGTAGTTTATATTTTTCTTGGATAGGAGAATTATATGTTTGTAAACCATCATTGATTTGGATTCCACGGTACTATATAGATCTTGAATTAAATTCTCGAAAAAAGAGTCATCTATTTATAGAGTTTGGAAAAGGGATGATTTAATTGATCAACCAAGGGAAAAATTCTCATTCCTTATGACCAAATCGCATGGATAGAATTGATGTATGTAGAGTGTAGTGTAGGCATTGAACATGAAAACCTATAGTATAGGAAGAATAGGTTCTCTCCAATCCAATGATGACCTTTTAAATTTACGTACATTAGGGTTTCTACGTACTAGACAAATTAAACTCTAACATTAAGGACAGAATGGGTAATTATTCGTGTAGGTGCGGGACCATATATGTTCATGCAGGTGATCATTCATTTTTCTAGCGGAATCATGTTAAGAAATGTGCACCATTGGAATCGATTCTAAGCAATCTGTTTGGCTACATATGGCAACATTTTTAAGTCAAGGCACAACAACGAATGGGCTACATACCTAGATGCTTTACATAAATTATCTTGTTGGAATTCATCTCTACCATACATCCAAATTATTATGTCCATTTTTCCGAAATAACACTACAAAGTTTTGTGAGTTTAGTTCAGTTTGCACAAACATTAAATTTTAAATGCATGAGTTGATGTTTAAATTTCAAACACTCCACTTATTCATCATTAAATGGTGAAATTTTAACAAATAGTCTATTTGACAAAAATATTCTATAAAAAATGTTTGTAAAGTTTTACTTTATTTAATAATGTTGGGTGATTCACAATATTATATCATATGAATTGACAAAATGATATATAGGAGAGAGTCTACTCCCAAAATTTTGTGTTTGACAAAATGTTATATTGATCATATGTAATTGTAGCCATATCATACGATGGGGACTCGATTGCCTCACAATTCCCAAATTAATAGTCAAAGAACTCGTCCATAATAAATTTTTAAAATCAGTTAATTAACAATTTTCTTTTGAAACATTTTTTTATAGATAAATGTTTGTTCAAAATACTATGAAAATATGGCTCTTTTTGAGATCAAATATAGGAGTTTTTGAAATTTCTTTGTCAGGTGTTTGGACTTTAAACGTAGTATTATGACATTTGGTGGAGAATTTTATGATTTAAGTACTATTTTGAATTTGAATATATTTATACATCTTATATATTTATACGCTCTTTTAAAGTCAACACTAAAAAAAAAAATTGGCATTCAAAATTGTGTTCACTCTATTGGCAGTTCGGCACTATTCTATTTGAAACTTCCTTCGTACCAAAATATATGTAGTTTTGAAGAAAAAAAATTGTATCAAAATATATGTCACATTACCAATAAAATATTTATCATACCGGCAAGTTCAATCCATCAATTTATAGATTATCATTATGATTTGTATTCATCATACCGATCATGTTTATCATGGTGGAACATCTAGTACAATGCGAATGCTATTACTAATAAGATCTATGAAGTACGGACGCTAACATGGACAACGAACACGACACGGATACCGACATGTTGATACGGATAATTCTTTTGAAAAAGTGATATAATTCAATATAATTGTAAGTATTGATGACACGTCTAGTCTAAGGAGTGTCGGAGCTTCATAGAATAGGATTGTTCCCAATGTTTCTGATCCAGCTCCAAATATTAATTCTTCCCAATGTTTCTGATCCAGCTCCAAATATTAATTCTTCTTTAAATGAATTCATTTTATCTCAGCATGTTGAAAGTGATGTTCGTGCAGTTATTAAACCAGTTGAGTTCTTAATTAATACTTTAAGATTTCAATGCTTTAATTAAGTTGTTATGTAACTTGATTAAGTTGTTAACCTGTTATTACTTGTGATGCAGAAAAAGAACACAACAAAAAAAAGTTGCAAGTGATGTTCCTGCCACTGTAGGAATTAAACCAATTAAGTATTTTTATTAAGTTGTTATTGATTTCATTAAATAAGTTGTTGCTTTCCTGATTAAGTTGGTGTTGTCTGAATCTTTCACCACAAACCATTAAGTTGTTTAAGTGTGGTTTCAATTTTTTTTTGTCAAGTAGTCTAGTGACTAATCTCATACATATAAATGTGGTAACCCGGGTTCTAACCAAAGTCACTCCAATAATGTCTTTGGTAGCTACCATTTGAGCTACACTTATAGGACTTCAAATTATATATTGTATTGTTATTGTTTAATTTTCAAACAAATGATAGATTGATTATATGGAACAGAACAAACTCCTGCTAGATCACACAGCATGAATACAAAGACTATATTATAAGTCTAAGATACTACAATATGTAAACAGTTAAATATCACCATTTAGCAAAGAATAGGATAGTGATAAGATTTGCTGTTGTTGTTGCTTGTTATGCAAGAAAAGAAAACAACAACAAAAGTTGCAAGGCAATAATTGGATCTTAAGAATTTAAGGAGGAGTGATAGGACATGGACTCTGAGATGCATAAATCTTAAGGGACCTGGAAGTGATTCATGCCAACCTATGACTATTGATGAGGAAGATGATCAAGGTAATGAAGATGATCCAAGATACAATCAACAAAGTCTTGTACAACTTTGATGTATTCCTTTCATTGTGCGACTTTTTCTTCTCATTTTTTTTGCATACAAGGCCTTCATTTCAATAATGGCAATCATGTCCTTCACAATCTCTGAGTGAGCAACAGAACATGACGAACTCATCCTCAAGAGAAGAACAGACATAATGGTGAGAAGAGAGAGAAATTTTCGAAGGTGAGGAGAGAAAGAAATTTGAGATTTTAGGGATTTAGAATTTCTATTTGCAAATGTGTGGTTTTTGGTTTTGGTCCCTCATTAATCTACTCAACACATAAATCAGCATTTTTTGACAAATCATGCTTGCCAAATGTCAAACCGTTTGCCACCTAATCGTTTTTAAAATGGAATTCGATGGTAGGGACCAAAACGTTTGGGAGATTTAGGGGTTTATTTTGAACAAAAAACGATATAGGGATTAAAACCAAAAAAGTACGTACATACATGGACGAAAGTGATATTTAAGCCTCTTATGTTATTCAACCTCAACTTTTTTAACTAATGTGAAACTTTAACTCACTTGATATATCTCAACAATATCTTGAACCAGATAGTTCTTTGAAGATTTCAACCTTGAAATCCATAGACTAGATAATAAATACACAATTTTATTAACAGTTTATATTACAATTATACTTCTAATCATGACATGAGGAAATATAATACTACTATGAAGTTGGATAAGCAAAGACAAGTTTAAAATAGGTAAAGATGAGTAGTTCCTGTACATATATAGTGAATATCCCAAAGCATGAATAAATCAACATCACAAATGGAATGAATGGATTAAGGAGCAAATCTGAAGAAGGGAATGCTACCAGTTCTCCTTAACAATTTTTGACTTTTCAAGAACGAACTTTCCTTCCTTGTATTTCTGGGTGGCCTCATAAGCTCTTTCGTATTTCCAACCCAACACTTCACGGCAATCGCCACAGTAAACATCGGCAACAGTGTGGAGGCCAGTCAAGAGATTCCTGTTTTCTTTTGGCCCAGTTACAACGTTCATCGCATGGGAAAACAGAAAGGCTCTGCCGGTTTTTGCCTAGTTTTGAAATTTATGAAAAGAATATCGGTAAATAATCTAGGCAAACTTTTGTATGCAATAGAATCATATAACTAAAATGTAAGTTTCAAGAATAACAACAAATGAAGACTTTTAGTTAGAAAAAACTTCAAGTGCAAATGATAAAACAATGATCCCCTTGGGAACATTTTTGCCTACCAAACATATAGTAGCGATCAAAATACCGCTGAGATGATAAAGGTTGACAAACTTAATTACCAATTTTGTTTTCAACACACCTCATCTGTTTATTGGTGTCATTGTCTTCCAAGTTCTAACCATTTTTGAAATGCCGTTATCAACAAAAAGCATTCTCAAAAATATCATAGCTATGCATCTAAAATCACCGTGACAGTCACTGCCAAGAAGCATCTACAGCAACTGTCACTCTGTACAGGCAAATGATTGATAGAAAAACACGTTTTCAAGTGAAAACGTTGAAAACGTGTTTTTCAGCATCAAGAGCCTAAATTGATGCAATCAACATTATTCTATAATAGAATTGCTTTGTTATATCCTTAATTTATCCTCATTCTCAATGATACATATACAAGTAGTACTTACCACAAAACATCACTACAAATCCCTAAATACAAGTTTGACGGCATGATATGTGGATATCACGAATATTTTCATGACATCGTAGGAAAAATATCATCCTAAAGAGCCTCAGCTTAAGAATCTCAGTCTAAAGCATTAACAACAATGATTTCAAGTTTGATGTAATGATATTATAGACGATACCAGTCTAGAAATTCTTTTATTTACCTAATAGTGAAGCAAAAGGAAAAAAAGGAATTATCCAAACTTGACACCGAAACAAATTATTCCTTCAAATTCGAGCATATAGCCTGAATTATATACCATGATCCATAACAAAATTAAAAATGAAAATGTTTGGGGTTTAGAAGTGGGTTTAGTGACATCGTTGATTGAATGACACTGTTTTCTCGTGTTAGACCTTACTGCCATCAATATCTCCCCAAAGCTTGAGAGTTTTCTTGGATGTGAATCCAGAAATACTACATTGATAATTGGAGATTGTTTAAGGGTAAATCTAATTCTAGGTTTTGTTGGAGTATGGTTTCGGTGTCCTCTTCCCCCCTTCCATGATCAAAACATTGAATTGCTTATTGGTGCATATATGGCCTGGAGAGAATTTCCTATCACAGTGGAAACACAATACATTAGTAATTTCATATCTGTATGTCACCTAAATTCCCTGTCGCGAAATGAACCGGTATTTTTGGTGCCATTGGTGTTACCAATCAAAGTGTTTGTTGCAGTTTTAGGGTTGTTTCCTTTGTTGCTGGCGTCCACTATAACATTCCGGTTGGAGGTATAGTTTTTTAGGAAGGTTGCTGGCTTCTGGCTGTGTGCAGTCCATTGGTTTAAAAGAACATGTTTTTTCTTCTATGTGTTATGCATAATCCATCAATTTGGGCAAGGTGGTAACCGGATGCAATTTTATTTCAGTCTTCATCACGTCTTTGAGACCCTTAAGAACGATACCTTTGAGATACTCTGGCTCCTCTGTCCTTAGAGGTACTCTTTGACAGAACCTGTTTGTTTAAGACTACGACAACAACAATTCATACGAGCTTTGGAGCATCGAAGGTTGGAATATATTTACTAACGTTGCCTTGAAATCCTCTCAGGTAGGATTTGGAGAATAGAATTCCACCACCAACCAACAAACTGTGAGCGCTTTGCCTTCCATGGCCACCATAGCAGCCCGAATCTTTTGTTGCTCAGGTAATCCCCTTCAAATCAAAATAGCGCTCTACGCGATTAGTCCAACCAAATGCATCCTCTCCAATCTCCAGTCAAACATAGAAATAGTTAACTTCCACCAATTGTCCTCTAGGTTACAAAATTCTGAACCACTACCTTGGATGTGAGAAATGTGTGACGAATTGTTTGGGTCTGTCCGCACTGATAAACCACACACAGTTTAAAGTGGTTCATCAAAACTTCTCAGCCTCCAAGATTCTCCACATTTCCCATATGTTATTTGGGTTTTCATGTAGCTATCATAAGCGTGTTCTCAAAACTCCAAACATGCTTCCATTTTCAATTGTGTATGGATCATGAACAGGATGCAGGATCGTTTTTTTCTTCTAATAATGCTAATGATAGTATATAGAAATATATGGAATATACAATATAATGTTCAAACTGAATATACACCACTAATATTATTAATCTTCTCTTAAAAACTGCCCAACAGAGGAAATTACTTAAACAAGGAAATACAAACTACAATAATTAATTGCAGGAAATTAGCAAACCTATATGACTTCTTATAGTAAATCCAGTCTCTCCCAAACCAAACCACATAAAAAACATCCGGGTTTACGCCTAACATACACATGTTTGATAGAAGGTGTCTCAGGGACGGGCAAACAACCCGAGCAAAGGCTTTAAAAAAATTTAGTCAACAAAAAAGTTGACTTTTTAAATTCATTGTAAAGTTCATGTATCTAGACAAACATAAATTTTACGAGTAAATTTTTTCTTATATATGTGACAGGAGGAATTATGTAATATGATATAACTATTCATAGACAGTAAAAATTATACTATAAATCAAAGTTTCATTCATGTGTACAAAATCAATGAGTGAGAAAAGTAGTAAAAAAGAGAAGGTTAGAAATTTGAATTATAGTTAGTATGTACCTGAAAAGCTTTGGAAATGATATCATCATGGAGTGAAACATGGTTTCTACAATTACAGCAGCTGTATAAGCGAGGCAGAGGGACTATCAGTTCAGCCATGACTCAAAAATGGATAGAGTTTAGGAGGAATCAAATATTTTAACCTAAGGTAAGCTCAATTATTTATGACCCAAAGATTCTGCAATAATAAGATAAGAATGAGAATGATACGGAGAGAGTTAGCGTGCAAGAGTCAGCATACTCATCACTGAATATTCTCTCTCAAAATTAAAATATAAAAATGAGAAATAATTAGATCACTAAAGACATGGCCGCTTTATAAATTTTAGTGATTTATGGCGGATAAGTTATAAACTTATAAGTTAAATTGAAATATTTGATAAAATTAATAATTAAATTGACATATAAATATGAAATTATATAAAAAGTATATATTTAAGTAATATTTTTACTCAAAAAAAAAAGTAATATTTAATTATTTTTAAGTAAGATAATAGAATAAAAATGAAAGAAAAAATAATAAACTAATTTGGAAACAATTCCACGCGCTCCAACAATCATATACCACGCGCGTGTTTTGGCAGCTGCGTGCCATATATGGAAATCTGAAACTGAGAGTCTGAAACGGTGTTAAAGCGGCATAATGCTCGGTGCCTTTCAACGGATTTGGATTTTTCCGTCGAACAATTTAGATTTTAAATTGCTTTTTGTACTCTACTCCCTAATGAATTGGAGGTAGATAATTCCAACATATTTTTCCATCAACAAAAAAAACATAACAGATTCTATAAATTCATCAGGTCATGCAGTCAGATATCGGTAGTTTTCTGATCAAGATCGGACAGTCTTGATTTAACTTAAAAAGTAATTTTAGAATTGTTAAATAAACATAAAATAAACAATTTTTAAACCCTCTAATATTGATCGTCTCATTTTAATCGGACAACTATAAATGTAGTGACTGCATGCAATCCATTTTCTACGTGAAGCATGGATTTGGTGGTAACCAAATATCTTTTGATATTTTTTATGGGTATAACAAACTTTTTGAAAAAATCATGGATTTGGTGAAATTACGGTAAGGTATGTTAAAAAACTTAAAGAATTTTTTTGGTATGTAAAAAAATTTAAAGAAGTTACGGTGATATAAATTTTCAATCCAATAGTGTATTTTATAAAAAAAATTATCGATTAAAATATTATTGAGTGGTTCAAGAATAAATACCACCAAATCATTAAGGGGTAGATTAGAAAAAATCATATTTATTTTATTAGTAACTCTCTAGTTATGACAAAAAAAAACTCTCTGCTTCTCAGAAAAAGGGACGTCGATAATCTAAAGTTCAACCGCGAGATTAGAAAGTTCGACTGCAAAAATCAACACCTTTACAGGGACATCGCAACGTAATAGAATCTTGAGAGGTCAAGAGTTGATATGCGCCACAAACTGAACTGAGTACTCTTTGACAGGGTCATTCCTCTACTGCCACATGTCTGATACCTGAACCTACACATCATAATAGTGAAGTAAAGCCCGACACTCCCCAACATCTTCTCCACCCATACCCACGCCCCACAATTATGATATATTAACAACATAGGATTGTGATTTGGGAGTCATCTAATATGCTTTTAAACATCGATGCTTCTCCAAGTTTATTATTATTTTTGTAAATCAAATGTATCTTCCACGCGCAATTACAAAGACTAATCTATTTAAGGTAACTAAGATTCATTTAAGGGTTTGACATCTTCCAACAAATATTTCTCTATACGCATCAGCCGAGTATTAAATCCAAAATCAATAGTTAAGGAGTCCAAATATCTATCACTTGTACCACAATATGTTAGTACTGCTTCTCCAAGCTTTTCATCACACTTGATCGTTTCTTTTTGGTTTTGTCTTTGTTTTTTAAGGTTCTTTTGGTTTTGCCTAATGAAGACATAAATTTATTCATTTCATCATCACATACACATACTGGTAAAAATAGTGATTGAAGACTGATTTAGTTTTGTCGAATGAAGACTCGTTTACTAATTTTTTTTATTTAGCACCCATGATTGAAATTAGCTAATAAAAATATTGACCAAAAGGCTTCCAAACTCACAAATCTGACATAAACTATAGCTTAAATCCTCCATCATGTATAAAAAGTCTTCTTGGAGATCTTGCATAATTAATAGTACAGTACATTTTAACATTTGAAGTTATATATAGTACACGCTTGAATAATGCAAAAACCATGAGAAGCAGATCTCACAACTCCATTCCTGGACCAAATTCTTCAATTGTTTTGGTTGCTAGTGTAAGGACGTCTACAAAAGCACTGAATGATGCACGAAGAAATCTCGCTTCTATTGCCTCAAAGTGCCTGAAGAGAAGGATTTCAACGGAAGAAGACAAATGAACTAATGATAAAACAAAAGTATGCCCTTAAAGCTAAATAAACTAATGACAATAATATAATGATCTTTTCAGAAAAAAAGACAACAAAAAATGGATGACAAACAAAAAGTTCGCCCCCTATTCCAGAAGATTTAAAATTTAAGTCGTAACATTGATCGATGAAAATATTTGTAGTTAAAACAAACATGACGCAGTACTCATTTATACATAACACCTCATACATAAAATAGATTCCAATGCAAGCATTCAAAACAATGTATTTCAAAACATAATAGAAAATCACATTTATTACGCTACGGGAAATGATAAACTACTCACACTAATAGCTTTCCATTAGAAACCATCATGAGACGTTTTACTTTATCAGGTTGCAACTGCAGAAGACAGAGAAATAATGAAAAACTAGTTGATAAACTACTGCTAAAGAATCAGAAAGTCATATCTTCAAACACTCACTTCCTTGTCAACCATTAAGGTAGCATACACAATTGAAGCATTCTCTTCAGATCTGAAATCCACTTCCAAGTCACTGTAGTTGTCGTTCCAATGGATTAATAACAATTGCCAAAAGTACTAAATATTTCAGTACACAAAATACATTTCTAGCAGCAAGCTTTTCACTTTTAGTGGATGTTTATAGTAATGAAAATCTTCCCACAATTTGTACATACTTTTAACACTTACTAGAATACACGATTCTTAAAAATAATATGAAAATGTTAATTTTTTAGTCTTAAAAATTTAACTGATGAATTCCAAAATTAAGATCTTTATTTTCCCTATAGACAATAAAAAAAAAGTTGCAAAGTGCTAAATTCTACAATTTTCATTTCTTGGTTAATACCAACCAAGCACTCAAGGAAATTAAAAACTCTAGTATTCCATTGTATTATGATCTAAGTAGAAAAAGATTTAATTGTAGTTAAAACTTAAATTAAACATGGACATAACACCATTTATAAAGTGACATTAGGTATAACATTACCATCAATGATGTGATTAACATAAACTAAACTCAAATATTTTTGAAAACATAAGTAACAACATCATTAGTTTTTCAAAACAGAGTTGATACAAAACAACACTTGCATACATTGCTACACTACAAAAAAAAGTTAAAGCTAAAGAGCAATAGTTATGAAAAGATAATAAAAAAATTCATTGCAGAATTATAAAATCGAGAGAAAGAAAATAACCAGCTAAAATCCCATTGAGATTGGGTGTCTGGTGTGGCATCCATGTGCAACTCAAAAAGCTATCTCTGCAATAATTTCAAGCAGAAGAGGTGAGAGAAGCTCAAATTGGAACGGTTTTAGGTAAATGTAGTATGCTATCCGATCTTCATATCCAAATGCAAACAGCTTATTAAGAATTCAATTAAAAGTTGTTTATTCGAAAAGTCCTTAAATTCTAGGGAAAACTAGTTTGGTTTGGTATGTACTAGACCAAAAACCATCTAAGTGAGTGTGTCTAAGATTGCAAAGCTTGATATCAAATTTCTCAGATAGGCCTTGAAAGTTGAAATCTAGAACTGGGTTTTTATAAATAGATTAAAAAAAACTCAAAATAGTAGGTCTTATTTTTCTTGATAGAGGAATCAATCTCTTTATTCACTTATTTTCCAAAAAGTATAATTTATCAATATTGGTCTACATAAGCATCCTACTTGCCACCAAGCAGATCATGAAAGAACATGGCATGATCTCAATGAAGAGAGAGACAGAATAGAAGAAAATACTCTGCCATGGGAAAAAGTTCTGTTCCTTGAACAAAACTTCAAAGGCCTCATCTCCTTTCTCAGTCTCACGCCATCATTAGGGGTGCACTTGTGGATACAACTTAACATTGTAAACTATGAAGAGTGTGAGGACTCCAACAGAATCATTTGGAAGTGCTCGAACTAAAACGTAACTATTGACTTAAATTTCCCTCTTCATGTTACCACTTATAACCAGTGCTTATAACTTAATGACCATTCTTATTCTTAATGTTTTTAATTCCGAAAAATGTTGTGCACAACACAAACCTAGAATAGTTAAGTCCTTTCATTACATGTCATATATATTATTTTTTCGTCTATAGATGAAGTGGTTAGTAAGCACAACTAAAACTCACACACACAACTGCGAGGTCTTGGGTCCAAACCCATGTGAATGTTCCAACCTATCAATTGGCATTGCCAGTTGAGTTAGGTTTTAAGAATCATATATCACATATGTAAAGTAGCGATATTGGAGAAAAGACATAGTGCTATCAAACTGAGTTAAGAAACTAACTTTACACTAAAATTGAGATGATATAACACAACAAATAAACAAGTTAATCTAACATGCTATCAGAGTGAGAAACTACGTCCCTGCCCAATCATCCCTTTTACATAATAACCTTTGGCAGCAAGATTGAATCAATGGCCCAAAATTTAGCAAACATAGAATAAAAATCAGCAAGAAAGGTAAGAGAATAGCAGAGGGAATACAAAATCAACTCACCAAGAGAGAAGAAGGGGTGTGACAGTGACTGGCCAACAGGTGAACGGCGGCGGTGCTAGCTACGGATGCGAGTGTTTGCGTCGTTGTTCTGTTATTAGCTGTGAAGTGAAGGAGAATATGGAAATGGTGGTTTGTTGCTAAGCCTATGAGATTAGGGTTTTTTAGGTAAAAGATGATTTTTTTTTAGAACCAATTTAACTCGGTTCCAAGTCAATTTCAAGTAGTTTTAATGCATGTTTGGCCGGGCTTATTTTTAGATTTTTTTTTTTTTTCTCATTAAAAGTAGTAAAGTAGGAAAAAAAGGCGTTTGATTCTACTTTTTTTTATTTTTTAATTCTTTAGTTTATTTTCTCTAATACTTTTAAAGAGAAATATGGCTAAATTCAATTTTATAGTTCTCTATTTCGTTTAAGCTAAATAGAAAAGTAGAAAATAAGTCGGGCACTAGTGTGTGTTTGGTTTAGCTTTTGAAGGAACCAAAAGCAATTCTAATGGTGTAGAATCGATTCTGAATTGATTTTATGGTGTTTGGTTATACTAAAGCAGAATTGATTCTGCCTCTAGAATTAATTCTGCAAGAAGCTAGAATTTATAGTTTCTGACTTTAAGTATGATTTTTACACTGAAATTTATCTTTCAATTCACTTTTACATAATTGTATCCAAACATAAATCAATTCTAATAAAATCAATTCTATCAAAATCAATTCTACCAAAATCAATTATATCTAAAGTCAAACCAAACATACCCTTAGAGTCTATTTGGTTAGAAGTAAAGAAAGTATGAAGGAATGAAAATACGGAAACCAATGTATGTTTTTTTTTTGTCGAGATCGCGGTATCCACTGCCGAACGCAATGACTAATCTCTTGCTAGATTGGAGGCACCTCGATGGGTGAAATAGCTGACCCAACGATTTAAAGTTGTTCCATACCCAAGCTGAGGATCGAACCCTCAACCCTTGGTTAAGGGAGGATGAGCCCCAACCGCTCAACCACACCCCTTGGGTTACCAATGTATGTATTTAGAGGAAGTGGTTATCGTGCATAAGCTTTTTCCTTATGCACCGTGCATAAGTAATGAAAATTGCTTAATACATCCCCAGATTGCTTAGTACACCTCTCAGATTACTTAGTGCACCCCTCAAATTTGTAGCTCACCCCCTAAAAATTTGAGGGGTGCGCTAAACAATCTAGAGGTGCATTAGAAATTTGGGAGGTACGCTAGAAATTTGGGAGGTGCACTAAGCAATCTAGAGTATTTATGCACGGTGCATAAACACATGGCTTATGCACCATAACTTGTGCCATATTTAGACTATTTTATAATTCAAATATATTTCTCGAATTCAGTGTTTTCCTTCGTTCATACTTTCTTTCCTTCTAACCAAACAGACACTTAGATTTTTTTTTTTGGTTCAACTAAGGGAAGAGAAGAAGAATTTTAAGGAAGTGGCATAAAATAAAATAAAATATAATTTATTATGGTGACAAAATTACTGTAATGATTTTGATTGATGTACTCTAGCGATTTGAATGAATGAATATCGTTATTTTTTAGTCAAAAAAAAATTACTCATATTTTTTTATTAAAATCTTAAATTATCTTTGTTAGAATATTAAGAATTTATATTTTTTGACAACAAAAAAAATTTAAGTTTTCTACTCATTAGATTTTTTTTGTTATATATCTATTGGTTGTATATTTTTTTAACGTAATATACTAGTATTCATTATAATTTAATCTTTATTTTGAGCTTATAAGATTAATGGTAAAATAATAAATTAATTCTCCCCTTTCTCCTCCTCCTCTCGTTAAAAAGTTGAACCAAACATAAAAATTTAAAATATCAACTCCCCTCCTCTCCAAAAATTTCGAACCATACTGTGCCTTTCAAATAATCGAACCATAGTCCTCATCCCCTACCAAATATTATTTTTAAGGTAAAAGATAATATTTGTCACAAGGGCACATAATAAACAATTTTAAAGTTAAATTATTGTATTTGTCAATATAATAATTATACTTTTAAATTTACACACATAAAGAATAAAGAAGACTTTTTTTAAACACGTCTTTTTTTTTTTTTTAACGGATTAAACATGTGGTTAGAGCTTTAAATATTTGATTGAAATTAAGCACACCATAATGTGTAAATTCTATTCAAAAATCTTGTATTATGTTCTCTTTAATTTTTATTTATTTTAGTTACCGTGATATTGATACAAAGTTTTCACCGTTGTTACTGGTGACTAATTTTCATCGAAGAATCTTTTGGACTCGCAAGTTGGTTTCTTCCATTTCAACTGAATTTTTTACATACGTATGAGTCAAAAATCGAACTCTTAACCACATACTTAAGAGTTAAGATGATCAAAACTTTACAACTTAGACCAATTCTTATGTGGTCTATATCATAGGTACTACTAGTATATACCAAATAATTTTTTTTTGACAAATAGTATATTGTAAATACCAAATATAATAGTTATTAATTATTTTAATTTTTGAAAGTTTGAGTTTTAATATGTGAATTTATTTATTTTAAGAGGTACAATTTTGACTAGTATGATATTCAAGTGCCTGAATTTTGTTTTTATAAAATAAAATAAAAATTAAGAATTCGACTATAACTTGTAGCTCAACGGATAACAAATAACAAAATTATTAAGCTGGATATCCGTGATTAGAATTCGAACTCCATTTCACTATACGAATTTTCAATGTGCAAATTTTCAATAGCATGTTATTTTATCTAAGTAAAAATAAATAAGTATTTTTAATAAAAACGGCAAAAAAGCAAAAAAGTCAAATTTAATTATGGGTGAAACAATTTTTTTGTCAAATTTTATCAAATAATAATCTTTACCAAAACGGCAAAAAAGTCATTGAACTTAAGTGATTAATAATCTTTATCAAAAAACATATTTTGAGAAAACTCAAATTTAATTATGGGTGAAACAATTTTTGTGTCAGATTTTATCGCGGCCAAATTCTAGACTACGGAACTTTTCTCTAGGAGTAAAAAAAAAAAAAACACAAAAAGTCGAAAAGTAAACGGAGACAATTGGAGATAGAAGAAACATATGTTGTGTTGTGTTGTACTGCGTTTTTGTTGAGTTGAGGAAACGCCTTTATACTTGTTGAATACTAGAATTCAACGAACACGCCATCCATTCTCAAACTCATTTTCCACATCATCGTACTCTGTCTGTCATTAACACCGTCATGTCTGACGCTTATTGGAGATACGCCGCCGAATCCCAGCAGCAGCAGCACGCCCCCTCTGCCATCACCGCCAAACGTCCTCGTCCCGATTACGGTACCATTTTTCTATCTCTTTTTTCAATTTAGGGTTTCTCCTTCCTCACTTCAACATTTCTCCTTCGCTAGGGTTTTCTAATCGAAATTTACATCCAACACACACAATTTCCCCCTTTCAATTCTAGGGTTTCTAAAGCTAACTGTTTTAACATTAAACCTCTTTTTAAGTTGTTTTAGTCGTCTAATCGATCAAATCGGTGGTTTAAAGCATGTTAGTGTATAGTATTTCATTATTGTATTTAGGTTGATTATGAACATGTTTTGATGCACTGGTAATCAAACTGTTCTAAATATTACAATTTTGATTCATATGATCAGTCACAAGCTAAGCCAGGATCTGTTTGATTTTTTCTTTGGCAAACCTTTCTCATTCAAAGATAGATATTTAATGAATAGCCAAGTCATACAGTTTCAAATTCAAGACGGTTTGTAAGCTTAACTCAGATGATGGGTACACTGCAGGGACCGGGGTTTGAACTCTGGTACACCCAGTTATTCACCTCTCTAAGGGGGTGAAATTCTAGCCACTAGGCTACCTGACCAAAATAAATAATTCAAGATTGCTTTATTGTTAGCCATATATTGATAAATTAATTTTCATTCATCATAGAAATGATTCATTTGTCTTTTTCTCTAGTCTTTCTCTTTTCATTAATTTCAATATTGTTTAATTTTGAAGATGTATCCGGCGTTCATAACTTGGCCAGTTACGTTCCAGTTCCAGTTCCACATGACGATGATAGAGGAAGGCTCCAAGTAATTAGAGATACTGAATCTCTTGATGCATCCTATGAGCGTTACCTTCGTAGTGCGGTAATAAATATTTTTCCTGTTATTAAATGATTAATTATATTTTCTTGTTTTCTATAGACCTATTTGGCATTTTGAATTTTATAGGCCACTAGGATCAAGTGTATTTTTAATCCTTAGACTGATTTTCAAATTATTTCCATTAAATTATTATGGTTTAGCTCCAAAGGTCTCACAGAAAAAATTGAAATTCCATTTTTCTTCAATGTTTTTGATTGCGAGAGTGAAATTTTAAATTTTGCCCTGTTTGAAATTCCGTCAATGCACTCTGAGCATGTGATGGGATAACATATGTCACTGGATTGGACCCCTGTTCAATCTAGGTCTGTCAGAAGTGACAAGACAAATATGACATGTATGTAAACAAGTCTATATTCTCAGGCTAACTTATATGTTTCAACAGGTTTCAACTTATGGTTCGGCACCATCTACTAGAACCATTGAAGGGGGAGTTCCCGGTCATTCTATTGATGATTCTCATGTTGCAAATATGGGGGGAGTAGACCGAAGAACAAATGGAAAAGAACAAATCCTGGAATTAAGTGGTGGAAGGCCCGACCATTCACTTCCACCCGGTGCTACCAATACACTGTTTGTGGAGGGTTTACCTTCCAACTGTACAAGACGGGAAGTAGCTCGTATCCTTTTATCTGTCTCCTCTTAGTCTATTGTTTTTCATTTTCAATTCCTCCTCTTTAAGACCTTAACACAGTGGCACAGATATTTTTCGTCCTTTTGTTGGCTACAAAGAAGTTAGACTTGTCAGCAAGGAGTCAAGACAAGTAAGTTTAATTAAAAAGTATGAAAATTATATTATTTGCATTGGTGAATTTTTGACTGGGATTATGTGCAGCCCGGGGGTGATCCACTGTTACTTTGTTTTGTTGATTTTGTAAGTCCAGCTCATGCAGCAACGGCCATGGATGCATTGCATGGTAATACCTCCTTTTCTTTAATTTTTATAATTACAACACTATCCATGAATCTTTCTTGACAAGGCAGTGTGGTCAATTTCTTTATATCCTTCATGAGCTGATTATATAGAATTGCTGTAGAATAATTTTTCATGACATATCCCGTACGTAGATTAGGATACAATAACAATGTGTATTGAGTGATTTATGATCAATCTTCCTCCCATGACAGTGCATCAGGAGTGTGGAACTGCTCCTAGATAACTGATAACAGATGCATCATGCATGATTAGTTTCTGGTAATAGATAAAACTGACTTTGTAACTGGAAAGTGCACAGCGGAATTGATACAAGGATGTTATTGCCAGAATATTTGGCAGGCATCTGGATAAGAGTACCACATGGAAGTGTTCACAATAAACTAAAAAACAGCCTCGTGTTTAACCTTGTGCGATGTAGATCTTATCTATTCCAATCCAACTTTGCGATGCTCAATGATAAACCTAACACCTATTTTACCACTTCTGGTTGAAATTGTGACGGGAAGATTATGTATGCCATCCATTTTAATATTTCCATGTTTTGGAGGGCTCCCTTCTTGGTTTGAGTTATTCATCTGCCTTTTGGATCGCATAAAAGCTCATTTGCTGTGCAAAATTTGGCCTTCCTGACCAATTGAGCTCTCTTTGTTTCGGACTGTCTTATTTCCATCTATTAGCAGCGTAAATACCCTTTCATCTCAAGTTATGTTTACTGCTGCATTGATACTCAAACTATAGTAAGATATATTCTTCAATTATTCTTCATTTCGCCGAATGCCCAAACGCAGAGACAGTTCAACAATGGGGAATGGAGACTCACCGACTGTTACTCACCTTTCTCCGTCTTCCTTAATTAGCAAGTTTAATTGCTCTCGTATTTAAGCGAAGGCCTTGTATTTTCCCATATGTTAGATATTGGGTTTGAACGTTTACAAATGTATTTCAGGTTTATTATGTTTATGCTGAGGTAAGGTATAACACACGTCTTATAAGTTATAACATCTGCCTGCTGCCAACCTCTTTCACCGTCCAAAACGCGGTTAGTTTTTCATCGTAAAAAAATGAACCTTAATTTTGCAGGTTACAAATTTGATGAGCTTGACCGCAACTCGGTCATTTTACGGTTCCAATTCGCTCGTAACCCTGGTGCGAGGTCAGGAGGCGGGCATCGCGGCAAGCGTTGAATTATCCATTCTACAGGTGATTAATGTTGTCATTTCGATCCGTTCCGCTCTGTTATTGATGGTCATTGAGTGCTGAATTAAATTAAAACTTAATACAAATGGTTAATCGTGTTTAATCGTGAAACGACAATTCTATGTAGGAATCGCCTGTTTTGGGAGGTTGTGTTTATGAGAGGCAAGTGGCCAGCCTTGCAGCGAGAATTACAATTGCTTTCGTTAGGATCAAGTTGAACCTTTTGAAATTCGTCTGTTAGCACGCTCGCTTGAGATTCAGACTGCGCATTTGTTCTAGAAATTTGTCTAACTTATTTAATATAAATTTCTCTGGATTGTCTTGTTTGTTATAACTTAAAAGTTCACTTCTCTAAAGTGTTTTACTGCTCTTGCGAACATCTGGGAGTACAAAGCATGTTTTTCATGCATGTTCCTAGTGAGTCTCTTAGACAATTAATATCGGTTGTATTTTGCTTACATATTAGTAACTATTAATTGTGGCTAGTTATCCAAATCAGGACTCACCAATACTCGCTTTGTCCCAAAACCAACATATCAGCAACATTTTGCTTTTCTAAGTTTTTTCTTATCTGTAGTTGGTATGAAATGCTTGCATATTTGCTTTCCTAATTCAGACTGCATTTATAGATGCATAATCATTTTGATAGTTTCCGTATTCCACCATGGCTGTAGCTTCAAAGTTGTTAGTGCTGGGTTTGTAGATGTGATTTATTTTGTGAGTTGTGTTAGTGGACATGAAATATTAGTGTAGTCACCGGATGTTTTCTTGATCTGTTGTGATAATGCTGTCAGTAATATACCAGTTAATCATAATAACCTTCATACTAAATTGAACAGATCAGTGTTAGCTATTACATGATTTATTCTGAGACTGTAGTTCGATGTGAGTTGTCAGTTTGAAGAGTTTTGTGAAATACATTGAAAAATGATTCTTTGAATTTTAATTGTTTACGGGGTTTTACCAATAAATCTAAATGTAAATTGCGCCTATTCTCACTTTGCACCAGAGCAACCGTTCATGTTCGTCCTTGCATGAAGTTTTCCTAAGGTGGACTGCAGTTTACTAGGTTTGGGGGAGTCCTAGGTTTTTTGCGCTCGATGTCCAAATTTTTTCTCACCGTGTTTTGGAATTAGTGATGATTTGTCTAGTTGTCTTGTGCTACGTTTGTTGTGGTTGGCTTAAAGTGAATAGAAAGAAGAGAAACTGAACTAATACTGTGAATTACAAAGATCTAATCGCAAAGGTTTTGCTGCATAAAATCTTCTGCGATGTTCCTTGTCTTTCAGATATATTTATCTTAATCGGGCATTACACACGTAGATCCTTCACTACCCAAATCGCCACATTTATGAAATTAAGTCTTGAAACAATGAATGAGTCTGCAAATGAGTGTGTCGTAGTGGTTGATGCATTGCTTTGTTTGTTTATGTTTTTCATTCATTGTGTGTTTGGAAGAATGAAAATGTTGAATGGTAGTTTGTAAGCTGAAATTTTGCAGTGGCGTCGAGGAGCCACTCTACCAAACACACACCAAGTTGTGTATGTGGTGGACTGTGCATGGAGTCTTTGATTTTAAACTTAAACATGGCATGGGACTGGATTGATATTTGATTATACTTTGGTTTGATTCAAATCACTCATTTAGTTTTTTTTAATAATGTTATAAGCTACATAATTGAGATATATTACGCATAATAACGCGTGCACGACAACCTCTGAAGATAATAAAATAACCTTGAACTTGGAATACAATGTTCCGGTTAAAAATGTTGCAATATCTCTTCCTCTTTTGAGTGTGCAAACAACAGAAGAGAAATGTTTTTTTTAATACATCTTGTATACCATTTTCTAGGAAAGAATTAATGTGATTTCTCATGATGCAAGTTAAAAAGACTAATTGTCAAGACTAGTTGAACTAAGACTTCTAGATGGATGGTATTTATCACTTTGTTTACAAATAAAAATTAATTTACATTTTTGTTAGATAATGCCAACCGCATCCAATTGTCAAGACATTATGGACTCCATCCACCACCAATTTAACATCAAGTTTGAAGTCAACTCCTTTTTTGTGTTATAGTTTGAAGTCAACTCTATGGAGTCAAAACAAATACTAATTTAAAAAATATATAAAAATATTAATTCAATTGTGTGTTGTTTTTTTTACTCAATGTCCGGTATAATTTTCTTTATAAAAATATAAAACGTGTGATGTTGTAGTTAAGATATGTATATGTATCTATCTAGGGGTGGTAAAACGAGCATGCCCGCCCCGTTTAAGCCAGCTTAAAAATGAGATGAGATGAACCGAGTCAATTTATATGGCCGAGTCTAAAATCCAACTCTGCCCTGTTTATTGGCGGACATTATAAAAATTATATTGAATATTGATATTTTTTTTATTTTTTTAAGAAACAACTAAATTTGTGAGAAACTCAAACTAATAAGACAAATACGTTATTAACAAATATAGCAATATAATTAACAAATTCGACATAATTACTATAAAAAATGATATAGAGTGGCGGCGAAAACAATCCCATTATGAATAAATAGAAAAAATCTAAGTTTCTTAAATAATTATTCTTATTGGATCAAATCAAGCAAATTATTTTTTTAATGAATTTTATGTAACTATTAAAATTAAAATAAAAAATGAGTTAAACGGGCCGGCCCGACCCCGCATCGCCCCAACTCGTTTTGTTGACGAGCAGAGCGGGGCAGGCCTCTTAGAAGAATGGAGTTCAAAACTTTGACTCAGCCCGCCAAAATTAGCGAGTTAAACGGACCGGTCCGGCGGGCCAAACCCGTTTTGCCACCCTTAATGTATCCCTTTTTATATATAAATTTATTTTGATCGGGATTTCTTTTTGTAAACGAAGAGATCAAAAAGTTTGATACACAAGTTGATCTTATTTAAAAGATAAGTTTCTATGTTTATTTTTTTCTGATAAACTGATAAGTTTCTATCTAAATCAAATCAAATCTAAATAAATAGATACAATGTAAATTCAAAAATCAAACGAAAAAAAAAACAAAATTTGAAATAAGGTCTAATTAGTGTGCACCAATTAAAGTAATAAAAAATAAAAATATTTTATACTTGATCCGTTTCTTTTTATTTGTTGTTTTAAAAAAAAATATTATTTGTCGTTTTGACAATTTAAGATTATATTTTGTCTATTATACCCTCCTTCATAATTTATTTAATTTTATTTTATCTATTTTTTTACTAAACTTTTTCATATAATATTTTATTGTTTTTGTTTTGTTTCTATTTTTTGGAAAGAGATAGTGTGTGCAAATAAATAGGAATTTATTGGTTATTTTTTTTTTTGAAACAAAATTTATCGGTTGATTAAAATTAAGATATATAGTATATGATAAAAAAAAGGTATAATAAGAAGATAAGGTGAAAAATACGCTTTTTTAAATTGGTTTTTTTATTTTCTTTTCAAAAATAAAAGATTAGTTGCATTATAAAAAAAATTTCTGACCTCGTACCAAAAAAAAAGTTTCATTATAAAATAAAAAGATTAGTTTTCACGTAACAAAAAAAAGATTAATTTCACAAATTTTAAAAAAACTTTATCTTGTATCCAAATAAAAAACAAACTTTATCATACTAAATTTCTAACTAATCCATATTGAAATAGTATAAATAAGGCATCACACATTGAAAAGTAAACATAGTAAACAGAAACAGAAAACATTGAGAAAAATCGATAAAGGGATAGTCACATCACACAAACTATATTTGAGTTGAATTCAGTTTAGAGAGTACTCTGATATTGCATGCTCTGAAAGGTACTATATTCTTGTAACTCTCCTCTTGCATTATTCTTCACTCATTATACTGCAATCTATTTCTAATATTGAATTGTTAATCATGAATTGAATCCGTGATGATTATGGCTTTATTCAGTTGTCAAATATAGAAAGCTTTGTTAATCTCTCAATATCACTTTGAAGTTTCATCTCAGTTGCTTTTCTTCGGTGCACTATTGTTATCGTTGTTTGTTGTACACGTTACTGGTTTTCGTATATTTAAAGATTTTGGAGTTGAAGAGTAGGGTCCATGATCAGTTGAGACGAGACGAGTAGTTTGTTGGTTTTAAAAACAATGCAATAAAGTCTTTTAAAAATTCTTTGACCTAATTTGAATTTATTTTTTTAGGATTGTGGTTAAATAATTTTAATTTTCAAAAATTTAAAATAAATACTCCAACTAACTAACTCATATTATCAGAATGCTGTCAAAAATAAAAACTAAACTCAGTATATTATTTTTTATTTTTTTAAAATTGTTTGTTCTTAACTTATACTAGTACTATATTAATGTTTTACAACTGTTACTATATGATTTTTTAAGATTCAAAGTGCTTACAAGTCAAAAATAAGAAAAGATTCTTTCCAAAAAAAAGATTATTTATGAAATTAAAAGAATTGACCATGCATACACAGTTTTTGGTAACTTTATTATTATGACTAGTAGTATATTGATTCCTTTTTTGTGTTTGGAATTTGGATAGTAAACACAACCATAGATGTCATAGTAAAGACAACTATGCTGAACTTCTTAGTCTTTGCTTATCCCTAAAATACAGTTATTATTCATCGTGTCTTTTTGTGTATGATATGTATGCATAAAATTTGACTTGAGTTTCATATATACTTCTTCATTTGATTTGATTTGATCTGATTTGATCTTGTTTTTGTTCAGTAGAAGGATAGAATATCATTGCCATGGCTTCAAGGATTGAGATTGAGTCAGCTAAAAGTGTCAAAGAGGAGGAGGTGAATGAGAATGAGAATGAAAAGTGTCCTATCGAAGAAGTCGAACTGATTGTGCCAAAAATTGACGACCCTACATTACCTATTTTCACATTCAGAACGTGGGTTCTTGGGATTCTTTCGTGTGTGGTTCTGTCGTTTGTGAACCAATTCTTTTGGTACAGATCACAACCTTTAAGTGTCTCTTCAATTTCTGCTCAAATTGCTGTAGTTCCACTTGGTCATTTCATGGCTAGAGTGTTGCCAACTCGCGTTTTCTTCAAAGATACATGGTTTGAATTCTCAATGAATAGAGGGCCATTCAATATGAAGGAGCATGTACTCATAACCATCTTTGCGAATGCTGGAGCTGGAACCGTCTACGCTACTCATATTTTGACTGCAGTGAAGCTTATATACAAAAGGAAACTCGATTTCCTTCCGGCGATACTACTCATGCTCACCACTCAGGTTCTGTTCTATCTATAACTTCTATAATTCTATACTTTTTCTAGTTTATTTGCTTTCTAAAAAGCTAGTTTATTTTCTATTTTTGAACTTAGAATATTAACATAGAATATTTTCATATGTTATTCAATTTTAGATGTTGGGATTCGGTTGGGCTGGACTATTTAGGAAATATCTTGTTGAGCCTGCAGAAATGTGGTGGCCTTCTAATCTGGTGCAAGTCTCATTGTTCAGGTTAGTTTATTGAATTAATGTTTTTTCAATAACAATAATATTTATAAAAAATGTAACAATTCTAAACTCTAAAGCCATGATTTGAATGCAGTGCTCTACATGAGAAAGGTAGAAGACCCAAAGGAGCAACAAGCCGAACTCAGTTTTTCCTCCTTGTCTTGATCACTGTAATGGCATACTATGTGTTACCAGGCTACATGTTTAAAATGTTGACATCTTTCGCTTGGATCTGTTGGCTTGCTCCTAATTCTATCTTTGTCCAACAACTTGGTTCTGGTATGGAAGGTCTTGGGATTGCGGCATTTGGTTTTGATTGGTCTACAGTTTCTTCTTACCTTGGCAGTCCACTTGCTAGTCCATGGTTTGCTACTGCTAACACTGCTGTTGGATTCGTCCTCATTATGTATGTGATGACGCCGCTTACTTACTGGTTAAATGTCTACAATGCAAAGAACTTTCCAATATTTTCAAGTTCTCTTTTTATGGGGAATGGTTCGAAATATGACATTCCGTCCATTGTCAACTCTAAATTCCATCTTGACCGGGGTGCTTATGCAAGGATTGGGCCACTACATATGAGCACAGTCTTTGCGATGAGTTATGGCCTTGGATTCGCCACACTTTCTGCTACAATTATGCATGTTATTCTCTTCCATGGAAGGTAATCACTTTATGAATCATCTTATTTAGTTCTTTGTGTTTGAATTTGTTCAAATAAGTAAAGATGTTATTGTTTTGTATTTACTATTTAATATGAAAATATGTGATGTCTTGCAAAAATTTAATTTTGAATTACACTTACGATATGCACTATGCAGGGAAATATGGGCGCAAAGTAAAAGAGCTTTTGGAGATGGTAAGAAAATTGACATACACACAAAACTTATGAGCAAGTACAAGTCAGTTCCAATGTGGTGGTTTCACATCATTCTAGTGGTGAACATAGCTCTTATTATTTTTATTTGCGAGTACTACAACGAATCACTTCAGTTGCCTTGGTGGGGTGTATTGCTAGCTTGTGCTATTTCCATTACCTTCACTCTTCCGATCGGTATAATAACAGCCACTACAAATCAGGTATGTTAACAGTTTACTTGCAAAACTTGCTAACTTTATATATTGGTGCTGATGATATGATAATTGTCTAAGATTTGTTATCTTTCTTTTCAACAGCAACCAGGCTTAAACATTATAACCGAATACATCATTGGTTACATGTATCCGGAGCGCCCTGTGGCTAACATGTGCTTTAAGGTGTATGGCTACATTAGCATGGGTCAGGCACTAACATTTTTGGCAGACTTTAAACTTGGTCACTATATGAAGATTCCACCAAGAACAATGTTCATGGCTCAGGTCAGTTTTAACTTATGATTTTTCTCATTATACATTTCAAACCATACAAGAATCTCACATAAAACTAAACTAAATATGTCTTCATTGTTTGTAGGTGGTAGGCACATTCATATCAGTAATTGTGTACACAGTAACTGCCTGGTGGTTGATGGGGACGATCCCTGACCTTTGTGATACTTCCAAACTACCATCCGATAGCCCTTGGAAATGCCCAAATGACAACATCTTCTACAATGCATCAGTTTTATGGGGACTTCTTGGACCACGCAGAATCTTCGGAAACCTCGGCGAATATTCCAATGTGAATTGGTTCTTCCTTGGCGGAGCCATTGCACCTTTTCTAGTTTGGCTTGCTCACAAGGCGTTCCCGAAACAATCATGGATACGTCAAATTCACATGCCCGTCATGTTGGGTGCTACAGCAGTGATGCCTCCTGCAACTGCAGTCAACTTCACCAGTTGGATTGTTGTTGGCTTTATCTCAGGGTTCATTATATATAGATATAAACAAGATTGGTGGAAGCGCTACAATTATGTTTTGTCCGGTGGTCTTGATGCTGGAACTGCCTTCATGACAATCTTACTCTTTCTTACTTTGGGTTCAAACAAATTCGAGCTTCAGTGGTGGGGAAATAATGTTGAAAGCTGCCCCTTGGCTGCTTGTCCTACTGCAAAGGGCATTTTTGTTAAAGGATGTCCAGTTCTTTGATCCTTTCAAGATTTTCGTTTGGCTATTTTTTTTGTATAGAATTTTAAGACAATTTCAATTCATCATATACTTTAGTTATGCATAAGTAGTTAGGCTAAGAATAGTGGTTTTAGAAAACCAATGGTTTAATAAGTATGTATTCAAAATTGGAAATTATCTTTATATGATTAATTTTAGATTTCTTTTTATCATTATCTTTTACTGTCTTTGAGGTTTTTTTATGTCTAATAAATGCTTAGGCAGCTCTTGAATTAGCATGCTGAGTGTACATAAATTGTATAACCAGAAAAACAATCTATAGAATGTCACTTGGTAAATTTGAATTGCTTTGAGTAGCTTATCTATAAAATCATTTTTGATAACCTGTAACAAACAGAATTTAAAGCAATCAAATTATGATTGAATTTCTGCATAACATGATGGAAAAATATCACGAATCTCACTATATACCAAGGTTAGCATGATTCCATTAGTATAGTTGGAAGGAGTTGTGGGAAATGAAATATTTAACCAGAAGGAATTTGTTTCTGGTGTGTCACCTGTGCTTTATATGGGATCTATTCTCTTTAGTAGTTTTAATCTCTACTAATATATAATCTCTACTAATCTATAAAGAGGATACACTCTTTTGGTATGGCTCTTTTTATTCCTATTTTACCCTCAATTTTCAAAAACTCACTTTAAAAACTACCTTAAATTTCAAAAACAACACATAACAACATCGGAGAGACATGCATTACATCGGAGAAAGGTATACATATTCATCGATTTTTTCTCTTCTTTCTCTATGTTAACTATTATTTTTCTTCATTTGGAAAAATCAAATGGCAATAACAACATTTATGTGTTTTAGTTTTCTTTTTTACAACGATCAAGTATGAATTCAAATTGGAAGATTGAATATTGTTTCGTGTGGGCATGTGATTGACTAATTTACCTAATTAATTTTATTTTCTCAATTTGAAATGCATGGTTTTTTTCTTTCTTTTCTTTCTAATTATTCTATTCCATTCTCCTTTCATTCATTTTTATCATTCATTCACCAAAAAGACACTCTAAAATGCATGTTTAATTGCTTTTTGTTTAACCGTATATTAGAGACATTACCATATATTTGATCCAAACATGACCATTCAATGAAAATTCAAACAATAACATTTGCAATGTCTATCTATATTAGTATATTTCATTTGCAGGAGACGTACTATCTCCAATTTTGATTTCATTATTTTAAATTAAGTTTTGGTGATCCATCTATTCTTTAAAGAAATGACATAGTTGCAAGTACATCTTTACCATTATTGTTTTGTACTAGTTATCTGAAAAAGAAAAGTATATTGAATGTTTTAATAATATAAACACAAAAGTATGAAATTAAATAAGTTCAAATCATTTTTTTTTTGGTGCAAGAGTTGAAATCTTTTGTTATATCCAAAACATTTAAAATTTGTAGTAATGGAAATACATATTAGCGAGGTTCCAATTCACCTAAAAATTATTATATCAAGTTTAAGACTAATGGAATGTTAATTTTTATCTAAATTGATTCAAAGGGGTCTGCTTTTTGTATTTCATTCATTCTTTACTTTTTATCATTTATTTTCAAAAGCATTCATTATTTCTCAACTTTTTAATTTGTGCATATGAATGTGTGTGTTTGTATTTTGAGGGTTATAGATCAAAACGGTCGAAAAAGGTAACAATTGAAATATATATTCTGTTTTTTTTTTAATTAAGTTCATTTTACTCTCATTGTGTTTCATTTATCAACCATATTTTAAATGGATGCGTGGATTATAATAACTTAATGAACAAGTCATAGAAGAAGTTTTATGGGTTGTACATAAAAAAAGTCAATTTATTAATAAAATAAATAAATGTGCGAAAAACTTGATCATCTTCAACATATAAGTTAACATCATATATAGAAAAGATATATATATCACACAAACAGGTGCCTGTTTGGCCCGCTAGTTAACATAATCTTAAAAGTAACATATGAGACCCAGACATGGATGTGAGATATGACAATACTAAAAATTTCAAACAAATGAAAAACGAGAGGAAAAAAAACTGCAAAAATGCAGCAAGTCTATTTTTTTCAACCGCCAATTTGTACTACAATCAAACAGAAGGAACATTCTCAACACGTTTGAGGGTGGTAATTTTGTAGTAGGCACACAAAAGAAAAAGATCAAATGGCATCACAGCTTCACCATATTTGAGTAAGCATACGGGCGTTGTCCCAACATTAGATAGAAGCACATAACTGAACAAAACTTTGTATTCGTCAAAACCCAGTGTATTCCACAAGTTACATAAAATCTACATAAATATATAGGAGAGCAATTTTTGTACCATAATTCTTTTCTTTACTGTTTACACCGGTATAATTAAATAAAACAACCAGGATTGCTTATGATCCTTAAAATCTGGATGAAGTTCCAGAAAACAGGACTGCATTCCTATGTTGGCATTGCAGCTCTTGCAAGTTGCAACATCTTCAATCAAATCGCTCCATCTACAATATAAAACAGAATAAAGATAATGACACTAAATTAAAAATCAGTGGTAAACCCAATACGTGATATTATCCAGATAAACAAAAGAAATAAGAAAATCCATGCACACAAAATGACTGATATATATAGACGCACACTTATTTAATAATAAGGACATGAATACGAAGGAAACAATTTTAAAGCAATACCTTCCAAAGACCATCATTGAGGTAATGCAAGTTGTCAACCCCAATTCCCTTGTTGATCGCTTTTCTGAAACCATAAAAGTAGTTGAACTTCTTGAGTATAACTATCAATCCACGAAACTGAAACTAGGCAAGCCATAATTTATCTCTATTTCCACATTAGCCATAAGTTTGATTTATAGGAGCTTCTTTTCAAATTTATAAATAGCAACCAAGTGGAAAAATTGTTTGGGGATGTGGTTGCATCCCCACTTAAACAAGTAGGCCCGCATCTGATTGCATAAGAGGTTATACTTATGACTGATAATGAAACATGACATAAAAAATTATATATTCCCATTCTTCTATTGACTGTTCAATGTTCATCAATGTCGAGCAGAGAGCACAATGGTATGAGGCACTGAGGCAGAACTTTTGAAAGAGTCTTCATTTATTTGGGAAAACATTCCTTTCACATTTATTTCATTCAACAATCACACATAGACAAAACATGCAATAGGTCAAGTTTCTTACATGTCTTTTGCTGACATCTTTGTAAATCCGATGGCAAGGGCATGCTGTTTTCCTTCCGCCATGATGGCCTGAAATCAGAAAAATACATAATGATGAAAGTTAATATAAATTCACTAGAAAACTATCACTATTTTAGTATTTAGAACAATCAACAAAACATAATGGCAGTACCACAGGACGTTCTGACCCCACTTCCTCATCCAAAACACCCCCAGGGGATGTAAGACCAGGACACATTATGTTTGCACCCGCCAAAACAAATCTTATTGCACCACGGTCAACTTGTAATTTCTTCATTATATCTGGATCTGTATATAATTAAAAACAATAGTACAGTTCACATGCAATATAAGAAAGGACCAACTGCAGAGAGCATAATTTCTACGTGTAAGCCTAGACATAATATATGAAACTATGAAAGGACCAACTGCAAAGAACAGTTTATGTGCAGCGCCTAATTCAGTTTATGTTTCATAGGTGTTAGATTAAGAACATAGCTATCAGTCAAAACATAGAGAGGAAATGATAATTGATAAATTACTGACCACTCTACATTTTAAAATGAGGATCGGTGTGAATTGTAATTACCAAAGTGAGAAAACGGAACCAATAAAGCAATAGCAATGGTTTGTCCCCCTTCCTTCCACGTCTTTCTTTCTATATCAAGGTTTTCTATACTGGGGGTAAAAAATAATGCCAGCATAACACATAATATCTTGATCAAAAGGTTTGGTTTGAGGAGTTCAAATAGGGCTAATTCAAGAAAGTTTTATCAAATCTCAAAGGTTCAAGGGAATCTAACAAAAAAAATTCATATCACCAAGATATGAAAAACCATATGATATTCATGTTATCTATTGTTCATGATAACTAGAAAAACTATTAGATGTAATTTCAAACATTCTATGGATCCTACCACTTGATAAGACAACAGAAAGAGTTTAATATTTCATTATAAGTTGAAGACGTGATCTGGATACTGACACACTTCAACATCATATGCATAAAATGAGTCAATAAATCACAGCAATGAAGATACTCCTAACTTTTCACTGTAATAGAACTTATCTTCCAAGATTATGCTTGACACAAAGATGCAACAAAAGTAAGTATAAAAGGCTGGCTTAGCTCAACTCACTCTGTGTCATGACAATCATACTAATAAGAACTTTGCTATTGCTCGACCTCACAGGTCACATCCTTTTGGTATGAACAGTACAGTCAAAGAATAAGGATTCAACTAATTAACATTTTTATTAATGCTCTACACGGTTTCTAGCAAAGTACCTCACCCGCCAACCAACCATTGTATTTCCCTATAATGTATTTCAACATCCTATTCAAAAACCTGGGTCATCTGTATCCTATAAGTGGTTTGTTTCCACATATGCATTACCGAAAAAAACTGTGAAATATTCATTATTCATACATCGTTCTCCCTCCCCTCCCTTCCAAAAGAATAAATATTATGAACAAGTTAAAAATTGCAAAAATATAAACTTTACATTGATGAAGAAGCCTCAAGGTTGGCATGTACGGGCCATCACGAACATTAAAAAACAAAGGCACATTGTTCACCACAACCAAATTGAGATGGTTCTGACTACAAGAACAAACCAAAAATCAAACAGTTAGCATCCATAAAAATTACAATGCGGCATAAAATTTAACTCAAAGCAAAACAAAATCACAATTCACAAAAAAACCATTTAGCAACTATAAGAGGCGATTTCTTCGGAAGTATATCATCCAACACTGGTTCAAGTCCCGGGTACTGCAGTGAAATGATTTAGCTTAATCATCAAATAGGTAACTAACACAAATTCATGTTCCACAAAAAATATATACATATTTTGGTGAATCAATGATATTTAAGGACAACCTATGAAGCACGGACACCGACACCTGACATGTCAATACGGATAATTTTTTGGAAAAATGATATAATTCAATGTAATCGGAGGAGTGTCCGAGCTTCATAGAGGACAACAAAAATCCAACTAAAAAAGTGAAACCACCTCTTCAGCAATGCTTTGGCGTATTCTTCGTTGAACAGAAGCTTTCACTTGATTCTGTGCAGAAACCTCTTCAGTTGAAAATCTGAGAAAAAAAAATTGACATGTGAATCTAAAGATCATAAAATAGAAATAGAAAATACAACACATTTGTGCATATAAAAAAAGTGCGAGAAAAAATTGGGCATTTAAAATTTCTATATCAAATTAATTGCATGTTTTAGGGTTTGGGGCAATGGGTGATAGAACTCCGAAAAAATAATATATAGAAGAAAATGGTGAATGAATGAATGAGAAGAATCTGTGTAGAATGAGAGAGTGTACTTTTTGAACATCTTATGGTGCGTGCGTGCGTGCGTTGAGTTGAATGAATGATTTTTTGGAGTGAAAGTGAATCTGTGTCTCCTCTTACACTGAAATTGTGATGTAGAGAGAGAGATGCAAAACGCGACAGTACTTCAGGTGTTTCTGTATTTGAACTATTATGGGCCTTTACTTATTTAGATTTCAAGCCCAGGCCTAATACCATTGTCAATACTCAATGAAAATTGCTCTTTACGCCCCTCGCATTGCTCCCACACCCCCCAATAATCCCAAAATACCCTCAAATTTTGACCTGCGTAGCGATAGTATTTTATGATACGAAACTATTTTTGGTTCGTATTGCAAAATACGAACTCGCCTTACTTCGTATTTTGCGATACCATCGGTATTGTTATAAGCCAACAAACGAAACACATAGAAACAATTGAGTTTTGCGATACCGAGTGGTTAGAGAGAAAGGGTGCATGTGATTTCAGCCCCAAAATCGGTCACAACAATTGAAGTTCAACAATTTATCTACTCTATAAGCAGTAAGTTCGATTTCTATTCCATGATTTTGAAGGGTTATGCGATATAAGGTTTAAATTTGGGATTTTATGGAAATTGATAGTTTTAGGGTTCTAAATCAAATTAGAGGTTTTATGAAAATTGATAGTATTAGCCTATTAGGGTTCTAAATCAAGTTCACGTGTAGAGTGATGGAGGCTCACTAGACTTCCAACGACCTGCACTTAAGAAATTTAATTTTCGAAATATGATTTTTGCATGTTTTATGTTGTCTTATTAGTTCAAAGCTTCTGTAAAACTTATTCTGTAGTTTCTGTTTCAATTTGTTGCTGGAATGATTCATATCCATCCATTTGATATGATACCACAATCTTAGAAGTGTCAAAATAATGCTTCTTAAAGTATTTTTTATTTTGCCGAAACCACAATCTTAGAATTTGATAGGGTTTTACAATATATATCCATTTGATAGTTCAATTTGTTACTTGAATTTGTTATTAGAATTTGTTCAATTTGTTAAACTATTTTTGATGTTGCCGAAAGCATATGTTCAATTTGTACAATATATATTGCCGCCGCACTGTGGAAAGCACAAGTTTATGTACTGATATGATGAAATTGGAAATGAGAAATGAATGTTCTTGTTGTTGTTGCTATTAATTTGATATTATGAAATGAATGTGTCAGAATCTGTAAGAACAATAATGTGTACATAGCACATCTCTTGCCATGCCTTTCTCTGCTCCTCTTTCAATCTAAAATATATTTTTTCAATCTAGAATACTCAACACCACTCTTTATGAAGTTCTGATACATCTAAATGTTGGATTTTGATATAGATTCTCAACACACAAATCTAAAATACTTTATTTTATTTTTTAAAGAAAAGCTTGCTCTATGTCATTCAAATTTATTATGCACTGCTTGAACATCAGTGCTTTTTTGTTGTTTCGTTTGTATTGGTGAAGTTTGAATGGAGTTGAAATTGCTTTTATGCAGATTGAATGGAGTGTCAGGGCTGGCACTTTAAGAAATATTGATTCCGCTCGTGTATCAGTCCCTGCCACAATAAAATATGATGATTCGAGGAAATGGTTGATACCTCTCTCCTTGCCTTTCATAACACCGGTAGAATAATCCAAATATAACCCTTTATCCAATCTGAACAAGCTAGTTAAATATAATGCTCTTGATTTGATGCTGCAGTTATGTGTATCGGACAGAGCTGGAAAAGACTGAACAATATTGGAAAGGCTGGTATGTCTTAGTATCTTATAAGAAAATTTCAATAGTTAGAATGGAATTAAACAATGATCACATTTTATTTTAAAGTTCCTGAATTCATATTGAAATTCTTGGTAACAACGCAATGTGATTTATGTTCTTCATTGAAATTAAAACTTTGTTCACTTTAGCCTCATTCCGGAGTGCGCACTAATATGTAGATTGAAATGGAGTTCTGATTTTTGCTATTGGCTGTTTCTGTAATAGGTCTCTCACAATTGGTCAAATGCAATGGAAGTTTCAAATGATTGTTGTCCGACACACAGGGCATGCTATTCAGGTTTGTACTTACCATGTTTTTTGATGCATTCGTTATTTTGTTAATGTTTTATGGGTTCCTTCGTTATCTTGTAATCTAACATCTTGTCCTAATATATTTAGGAAGATGTAACAGATGAATTTGCATCTTTGGTTATCAACTTTATTTCTTGCAACCAAATAGGCTCTAATGGAGTTGTGGTATGTATATTTCAGATACCTGGCCTCCCCAAGAAGCCTGCCTTTTCAAAACCATGAATGAGGTGTAGATAAAACCAAGAATGGCTTCTGCTGCAGGGCGACAATGATTTTCTTATCTGACATTCCTTTAGCTCTAGTATTATTATGGATGCTTACATGTTTTGGTAGGTTGAGCTAGTATATATATTTTAGATTATGCTTATGGTATGGTGAATGTATTATTAACCCGAATTAATCTAAGGCATCTCATATCAAGGTACAATGGAAGAAAGGCTTAATTGGTATTAGGTACTAGATTATATAAGGTACAATGGAAAGAAAAATATGAAAACTTTTATAAGCTTATTGGTTTTTGTAGAGAAATTAAAGAGTTACAAAGAAAATATAAGATGCACAAGTTATTTTCGCTTTATACCAAAAGTTATTCCTTAAGGATTTATTTCATATCTGACATGAGTTTGAATTGTGCTACTAGTATGCTCAAAAGCCGAGTCGTCCTATGGGAATAAAGTCATCAAATTCCACACGCCTGATTCTGATTTAAGATGGTTTTGGAATGTTGTTGATGCGAGTGGATTGCAACCACTTATGAAGACAAACTATAGTCATTTGATTGTACTAATGTTTTGGATTGTACTAAGTTATTTGGATTGTACTAATGTTTTGGATTTGGATTTAACTAAGTAGTGTTTGATTGTACTAATGTTTTGTAATTTGGTTTTAAGTTGTGTTTGATTGTGTTTAAAGTTGTTGTGAATGTGAAATTCGGTTTCGTTTAAAAAATTGTACAAGATGACACAGGCTAATCCGTGAGAAGTACCAAAAGTTTTTGTGTTCTCAGCGGTTCGTATTTTATATTTACCGGAGGTTCAGTCATGTCTATATCAATCAAAACAAACAACTTCAATGAGAAAATGTGGACGAAAATAGCCTATATTAAACCTATTACGCATCTCAGCCTCCAACAATAATCATGGGTATGCATATTTCTTCATAAAAAATCAAAAAATAAATGGTTAAAGCACACAATACATGTTCATAGGTGTAAGATCATCTAAATGAGTGAAGAATTGTTGAATCCAAGCGTTAACACGCAAAAATCGCTCCAAAAATCGCAAATCCGACCAATAGTGTGAGGTTGAGTGTTTGAGTGAACAATAAACATGTCAGGCCTGCAACTGTCGTATAACAGGGGCGTTCGTATTTTGCGGTACGAAATTGAGCGAGTTCGTATTTTAAAATACGAACTAGATTCTTTTCGTATTTTAAAATACGAAATCAACTTTAAGTTCGCATTTTAAAATGCGAAATCAACTTTCAGTTCGCATTTTAAAATGCGAAATCATACCACACAGCTTAAAAAAAAAGTACTTCGTTTTTTCAAGGTGTATGCGTTTTGTATGTTATAGTGCTTTCGTTTTATATAATACGAACCAAATTCCATTTCGTATTTTAGGATGCGAAGGGTATTTTCGTCAGTTTGGGGGGTGTGGAAGCATATTGAGGGGCGGGAAGAGCAATTTTCATACTCAATACATTAAACATGGCTGAAATTCTTGCACCCCCTCCTTTCTCTCGCCCCCTCTCAAAAGTTGTTAAGGAGATTAAACTGTGATTTTTTCTACCAAATCCATCGTCAATCACCACTGGATCAACTAATGTTTAGTCTTCCAAATTTTTTTTTATTACAAATTTACCTTTTTGGATTCTAGAACTTAAATGTATTTTATTTTTGTTAGTAATATAGCGCTAGAATTTTCACTTTAGTTCTTGCATATAATATGCGATATCCTTACTAATTGAGTTAAACACACGGAGACCTCTGATGTGTGTTTTCAGATTTTAGAATCCAAACAATCATTGTACAAAAATATGTCATTTTTGTTGTGTGTCGTGTTCGACGGTTTGACTCTAGAATGGGGTAAAAATTTTATTTTAAATTAGTTTTTAGTCCTCATGAAATACTCGTATTTTGTATTTAATCCTTCTATAATATTTCTTCAAATAATCCTTCTATTTTGTATTTAATCATTTAAAGTTTCAGAAGAAAAAAAATCAAGAATTCATCCGTTAACTATTAGAAATATGAGATTAAAATCATAAAATCAAGTGATTATATATTTTTTTTCAAATAGCCTAATGGCTAGAATTTAATCTCTAAAGATGAATAATTTGACGTATTAGATATTGAACCCTAATCCCTGCATATTACGTGCGAATCAAGTGATTAAATTAAACTACTTTGATATCTCTACACTAGAAGGGGAAATTGAAAATTCAATCAAGGCATTAGGCATGTAAAAAAATGTATAAAAAACTAGTCCCATCATAATTCATAACAAACTAAATTATTTTATTATCTCTTGCGCGTGAAAAAAAAAATTGTTTGGAGGAGAAGATCCATTTTGTAGGAAATTTTTTTTGGGAGGAAAAGATCCATTTTTTGACGGAGATTTGTCACTGTAATGGAAAAAACTTCATAGCTACAACATGATTATAACAATTAACAACGCTTTACAAAATTAATTAATTCAATCAATATCAATTTCTAACTTAGTAAGATATTGTTTTTGAAGAGCTTAATTCACAGTTTCACACTATGTTATGTGTACGATTAGTCGATTACTAACCTAATAATTTTAAATTGTTTGAGCAGTTGCTAAAACAGTGATGATTCAGCTGGAAAAATCATCCGTAAATTCGATGACATAAAGAATCAACATTTTGGTAATTGACTAGATTTAAAAATGTTGAACATTAGAAGTGTACAAACATCACAAAATACTATATATGAACTCATCTTAGGTAGTATATCCAATTAATTAAACATGTATGTAAATCACGAAGATATGACTTTATAGTTTTTTTAGTGACAATCATAACGGTGCTACTATAGCTGACTAGAGATGATTTGTTTGATGGGGACAAAGAGTACAATTCATGATCTAATTTTATTTAAATAAATTGAATTGAAAATAGAATAATGCTAGGGACATAGAAAATATTTACTACTAGATTTGTGTCACAGCTAATAATTTTGTAACATGAGTGTATACAGTGTTACAAAAGAAATTCAATAAGTTTTTAACACATGAGTCAACATCAAAAGTTGTAGTATGACTATATTCATAATTTTATTTAAGACTTTGTTTCACCGAATGTTTGTTAATTAACGTTGGATTTGGCAGGATCGACCAATCGATTCACATCTATATTTAAGAGAGGATTAGAACTACTTGATGTCATATATAACTCGCTCCAAACCGGATTATTCAGTTCAGTGGAGTGGGTCGGATACTCTTAGTGAAAACTAAAAAATAAATAAGATTTTGTTTGAATTCATAGAATTTAACAGTATTTTGTCACACATCAAAATAGTTTAAAATTTTAAGACATCATTTAAAAGTATAATTGTGAAGCATTTTAAGAAGTGGGATTTGCATGAATCACGGGATAGCTAAATGGATTGAGTGAGAAAAGTGAAAACTACAGGTCTTGTATTGTATAATTGTATGTATTACGGAAAGATTATAGCAATATTTTTATTTTTAGAGGGTCAAGTGCAAGAGCAAGGGTCATAGTATTCTGTCAAACTTGACAAATGTCTGAGAGTTGCTAACAACTTTTTAATTTGGAGTGCTAATTAGCACAATCGATATAATGGTAATTAAGCCAACATAAATCACCCACAACTGTTTAAATGAAATTCAAAAAAAAAGTTTTTTTTTTAATTAAGTAACCTAAAAGAAAAAAGTTTTAAAATTATCACTTTTTAAACTTTTGAGAAGTTGACTGCGCAATTTCTAAAGTCAGATTTCTATATTTGGTTCCTTAACCAATACCCCGGAGGCACCGGTTAGCATTTCGCTTTACAATTAGGATTTTTTTTTTTTTTTAATTTCATTTAGACAGTTGTGGGTGATTTATGTTGGCTTAATTACCATTATAGTTTGTACCAATGTTTTAAGAACCGGACCGGACCGGACGGTTCGACTGGTTCAACCATGAACCGGACCCAGCACTGGTCCGGATACACACCCAGAACCGTTAGTCATGAGAACCGGGGATTGGACCGCCAGAACCGGTGAAAACCGGTGCGAACCGGTGGAACCGTCGAACCGGTTTCGGTTTCAGAAAACCGGTCGGTCCTTTTTTCTTTATTAAAAAAATGCACAAAAGCCAAAATCAATCTATTTTTCCTGTTTTTTACTTATATTTTCAATGTGATTCTTCTTATAACACTTGAATCTGTGAAATCGTTTCTTATCTTTTGTTGAAAAGTAGTTATGGTTGTTGTTGAAATTTTGTTGTTGTGGTGGAAAAATGAAAACAATGATGTAGTTATTGAAGGAGAAGAATAAGAAAAGAAATGGGAAGAAGGTTAGTCTAAGACAACAAATTTTATCATAACGGCGGCTACTATTGATGAAAAGGCATAAAAGCAACAAAACATCTCACTAACAAAATTAGGGATCCTTGTAAATATATATGACTCGTTGTTTTTAATTTTTTTAACAAATATGTTGGACTTTTTTGCATGAGAACTAAGTGTATTGGGCCATAATATCTACTATCCATTTAACAACTACTACAATTATTACTTGGGTGAGTTTTTGTTTGATAAAATTTATAATTTATGTTTATTATTTATGAAATTTAATATTTATTTATTTAATATTTATCATTCCGGTTCAATCGGTTCAATAACAGTTTAACCGGTTCAACCGATTGAACCATGAACCGGAGGTCACAATGGTTCAACTTCCGGTCCGATTTTAAAAACATTGGTTTGTCCCAACAAAAATAAAAAAAATAAAAAGATCAATATAGTTTATCTGCGCACAATTAAAAACTAATATATTGAATTATTGAATTTTTTTATGAATTTAACCTCTTTCAACATATATTTTTTCATATGCACCGAATAATGGTAATACTCTTGACCAAATTGTCGATTAACTTAATCATTTGTCACTGTATCACACCATGTTAATTTTCAAGAGGAAGATAATCAACAAGTTTTTCATATAGAAATTTTAGTGGTTAATTAAATAGGGGAAAAGCATTTGTTAGCAATATATATTAATCCATTTAACACTCTTTCAATCTATGTTTTTTTAGCCCCCTTTCAACTCATGTTGAATTGTTGATATGTCAAATATGAGTCAGAAGTCTCACATAGTCACATTAAATAAAAATTGAATGTTGAGCAACATTTCCATATATTCACAATGCTTTAATATTTCGAGTGAAGACTCACCCCGATGTTTAAGTCATTTTGTATTGTATGGTTGTTCTTAGACCAATGTGATGCCATAACTAAAGGTGGTTGACTCCTTATATTTAAAGGTGGACAAACTATGTATGTTAGCTAATGACAATGACAATGTATGCGAATGAGAAAGTCTTCTGTTTGAGGGAAAATATACTTATATGAATTGATGAACACACACACTAGAGCCTAGAGGAGAATATTGCTATTGAGTCAAATGTGAATTATAAATTTCATATTAAATGATAAAGTGAACTTTGAACAAAATATAAGCGAGAGAATCAATACATCAAATTTCTTAAAATTTTGAGTAAAAAAGTGCACACAAATTGTGTTATTGTTTTAGTTCAACATAATATAATCATCTTGTGTCTGACTAACGTTATGATCTATTACGCTTTAGCTAACTAATATTATATTATTGGGTTACACTTTTAAAGACTTAAATCAACAACTTAATTTTATGAACCTCCAATAAAAGGACAAAATGGTTAAATATTGTAACACTCAAATTTATTATAACGCTCTCACACTTATATTTTAACGTTCACACTTATCGCGATATAAGTGTAAAATTTTTACCACCATTAAGGATGACTAATTTTTATTGGGGAACCTGACATACAAGGTGAATTCTCCCCTTCAACCGTATTCTTTCCATACACATGAGGTAGAAATCGAATATCTTCCCTAACCAAAAAAATGAAGAAAAAAAATCGAATATCTAATCACATATTTAAATGATCCAAAACTCTTAGCACTTGGACAAATTTATTGTTATTTGTGAATTTAATCACTTCAAAGAGTGAAGGTTAACAAAAGACTACTATAATTTTTTTTTTTGAATCGGCAAATAATATATAGATTATAAAACTCAACCATAAATATAAGAAATACATATGGCGAGAAAAGTACAAAAGAGTTATAAAATACAAAGATCAATACTAACACCAAAAATCCTACCCCAACTCCAATGACTATCCAACCAAACCCCTAACTCACCGCCCATGCCACATGCTTGTAGCTGAGAGATACGGTGCTCTGCTCTAAAACCAAATGACAAGAACCTGGAAAGAATCACACCACAAAAAACTAACTATTATATTATAGTTGAAAAGACTACTATAAAATAAATATTGCTACACAGCCTATTTTTATTAGAGGCCTATGAAAAACCACAACTTAACAATCTGAAAGAGTACATTGAGTTGATATTTCAAAGTATATAAGTACTCAAGAGTTTTGAGAGTATACACATATAGTTTGTCATGCTATCTAAGTTAATTCAATTTCTTATATAAATAGTGCATCTCAAGAGAAAGATACTTTAATAATTTGAAGTTCGATTAAAAGAAAAATAAAGTTTGAACAATTAGAATTTGATATATCAATAAATTTGAAATAAAAAGAGACACCATAACATGAGGAACAAATTAATCCTATATAATACAACAAAACACAAAAAAGGAGACACTAATTAATCTTGTGAGGGAAAACAAATCAAAGCTTGTACAGCTTCTCCAAATTTAGAACACTTTGATATATCCTCTCCGAATTCAACTTCTGATGATGCTTTCTTCATGAATCCAAGGACAGCATACATACTACAGTTATAATAAAGGAAGACACAAATGAATTAATTTAAGATGAACAAGATTAGTAATATCAGCTAGAAAAAATTACCAAGGGAAGGTTGGACTAGTGTATAGATCAAGAACAGAACATATATGCAGTGAAGTGTACTAGAGTGATATTGATTCGGCTCGTCTTATATTTAATGCAAATGTTATTCATTCATTAATTAATAAGATGAACCGAAACAATGTCACTCGTGTCTACTTCTGCAGAATCAATCATTCTACTTTCTCGCTTCAATATTTCCATTGAAAGTACACCAAGAAGGTATGCAACGAAGCAAACAAGAGTGATATTGACTCGGCTCGTCTGAATTTGATTGAAGATAGATGAGCCGGATCAATATCACGCCATGTTCACTTTTGCAGAAGCTATTTACTATTTATTTTAGGCTAAATACAAGCTTCTAGTTATTTTTTGTGGAATGAATGGAAATGTATCCCTCTTATAAATAGGACTCACCAAAGCACTGTTATATTTATATATCTATATTATTATATCTCAAGATATATATTATATATAGATATCAACGTATCTATGACTTTTCTAGTTTAGCTATAGATACCCAACCCAATTAAGCTAAGGATGTGAGATAACACAGTGTACAAGCATCTAGAACATTTGGTCATGATCATTAAGATTCACAAATTTATGAGTCCACTATCAATCAACATGTTTATCGTTGATTCTGCACAATGGAGGAGAAGAACTAATTCTTAATTTACTTATAGCACGTGAAACTACTATAGTATAGTATGGATGTCAATCAAAATTAGTTTACGCCTGTGTTCTAGTTTTTATAAGATAATTAAGATGTACTATATGAATTGTTCACAAAATAAATTAGAACCGTAGTCCTAATTTTGAATATACAGTCTGAATCTTGGTAGTTTCGCACACAGTGTGATATCGACCGTTCATTTTCAATCGGACGATTGAAATCACTTACAACGTACGTCAATAACTATGTTAAATCTAAATCAAGTGGTATACATTGGATCAATATTTAAAAATCATTAATTTAAAACTTAAAGAATGATGGATGCCATCCTCTGAAAGTAGAATAAGCTAACAATTTTCTATAGGTATAATGTTGAGAGTTGAGACTATGATTTAATCAATGTTAGTTTGACAAAATTAATAGAAAGTTACTCTGTGTCTCAAAACTCAATTCATATTTTTTTTGAAGGCAAAAACTTATCTCATTTCATTCAAAATAGTATTCTGGATACATGTAGGAATATCAATAAAAATATGAAAACTAGCAAAAAATGGGGCTACTTTAGCAAGGCTATGAGCGACCTCATTGGCTTGTCTCCTAATGAACTTCACATGACAGTTCACTAAACTAGTAGCTAACAGGTGTCTACAATCTTTAAGGATAGCACCGAGTTCGGAAGCATAAGCTTTTTTACTATGTAGACTATCCACAACCCCTTTGCAATCAATCTCAAAATCCGTATGAAGGAGCTTCAAGTCATTAACCCAGTTGAGGGCTTTTAGCAAACCCAACGCTTCACCAATCTCAACATCAAGGATAGGTTCAATCCACTCCGTCTTCGCTATCACGAAACTCCCATGATCGTCCCTGATGCAGATACCAATCCCGACTTTATTATTAGAGCTTGAGAAAGAAGCATCGATATTACACTTATACCGGCCCGTGGGCGGCTTTGTCCAGGACATCACTAGAGGTTCCTGTTGAGATGTTGTGGTGGTGTTCCGAATATGTTGAGCATTCCTCCAACTCAGAAGCAAATTATGTGCTCGGTCCCAAACTGTTTGACTCTGTTCCGTGACATTCTCCCACACTTGATTGTTTCTTTGCTTCCAGATGCTCCATAGCATGACACTAAAGAACTCCAGTTGTGGTTTATCAAGCTTTTGTATAACCGAAAAAAGATTTGTTGTGATAGAATTTACCGGATCAATGCAAGCTTCAATGGTATCCCATAATCCACATTTTTGCCAACATGGAACACTTCTTTGACAGAAAAATAAAATATGATTACTATCCTCACCTTCGTTATTACAGCATGCACACTGAGTGGTACATGGCACTCCCCTTTCAGCTAGTCTTACCCGTGTTGGCAAGCAATTACGAGCAATGCGCCAAAGCATATTTTTAACTTTGGGAGGAATTTTGATGCCCCAAATTTGACGCCAAATTCCTTCAATTCCGTGCCGCTCAATGATACCTGTTGCATTAACACAAAGTTTGTATGCACTGCAAACCGAGTACTCGCCGTCTTTTTCCAAATGCCACACCAAATCGTCGTTTCGAACCGAACTGAATAAAGGGGTATCCAGTATTTTCCGAGCCGTATCATTATCAAAAAGACTTAGGATTAGATTGTGGTTCCAAGCCTTCACATCCATTCGTATCAGATGACTTACCTTCAAGTGTTCTAACGTTGATGACATATATTGCGGTGGAACTAAAGAGCCACCACTTCTAAGCCAATTTTGGTTCCATACATTAATACCATCACCGGTGCCGACGTTCCATTTGCTCCCTCCTTGGACAAGAAACTTGGCACTCCAAATACTCCTCCAAACATAACTAGGATTATGCCCAAGTCTTGAATGAAAGAAATCACTATCTGAAAAGTATTTAGCTTAACTCAATTCATATTTGTTTACCTTGTTTTTGTTAAACCATCAAAGAATGTGTTTGGTTCATCAAAAGAAACAATTTTGGCTACTTTTTTTAGTACTCACTCCGTCCTAAAATAAAAGAAAAAAAACTCATTTTTTTGTCCCAATTTAAGAAATTATTTTCAATTTTTTTTATTATCATAAAATTAAATACAAATTATATTTAATTTCTTTTCTCTCTCATTTTTTCAATAAACAACAACCAATAATTATTTTTATCGTTACAAAATTAAATGCAAATTGCATTACCAATAAAAATTTCCTTTATCTGTCATTTCTCTCTCATTTTTATCATTACAATTTGTATATGTTAATAAGTTTAAAAGAGTAACTTTATATTGAACTTTTTATATTAAATGTATAGATTTTTAATAAATAATTTTTATTTTTCAATATAAAATTATTACTGTTAGTTGTTTTATTGTATGTGTTAGACAAATATAAAAAAAAAATCAAATAAAATTTTAGAATGTTGAAATCTCAGCACTTGAAAGTTGACTTTTTTTCTTCACAAGGTTCCGTTCCAAATGTTCACCCCAAAGTTCCAAACCTTACCTGTGATCAAAATTGGGGCCAATTAGAGCATAATGGTGGTTGCAACTTGCAACTTGAAAGAAATACTAGTACATCTCAAACTTCAAGATTGTAAATGTGTACTTATATACTAGTATATAGTAGTTTAGTCATTAGTACATACAAAAATTAGTTTTACTTAAAGTGAACCAAACAAAAAGAACAAGTGGGTAGGTGAGCACGCACGCCTTGTTTGTGCTAATCTAATGAACTAATATATTTTTTCTTTGGTTTCTTCAAAAAAAAGGAACAAGTGGTTAAGGTAATTATTTTTTGACTTTCACCACGTATAATATAATTTTAAGTCAGTTCTGACATTAAATAGTTTCAATATTTCTAGAATACAGTTGTGGAGATCAAATTATGATCATTTGTATCAAATTCAACGTCAATCACGACTAGACCAATTAACATTTCGTAATAGTTGAATTATTCTCATCGACTACAAGTTATTCTAAACAATAGTAACTAAAACTCACTAAACATTTGATTTGGTTGAATTATTTTTGGAAAAGTTTATATCATACTTTCTTGTTTTGTTTAAGATGATCAAACGAAAGGCTGACCAAATCTAACATATTATTGTTGCCTTGATAAAAAGTGCACTGGATAATTTTATTTTATGTTTGCTTTTATTGGAATATATACCAAACAAACATGCATGATAGTATCACAGAAACGGTAAAAGGTTGAAGGAGGGATTAACATATTTGTCAAAATTCCATTCCCTCTTGCTGTGGTGCTGTGCCCCAAGCTTAGGATGTTTTGAGAAAACAAGGGACATATAATTATGAACCACAACATCTAGAATATTACAAAACCTCTTTTAACCAACCAGTGAGAATTTAGCCACCACCATCATTTTTCCTTACAGATAAAAAACTAAGATTTTTTAATTATAATGACCATTTATTAAATTATATATGTATCAAAGGGCTTTAGATTCTCGAAAATAAAATAATTATTAATCCCAATTTAACATGTTTAATATTTACATATCATATATAATAAGGTTATTCTCATAGAATTTTTTAAGAAACTTCCCCTCTTCCCCTATCTTTTCAATCATGCAGTGTACGAGAAAGTGTTTAGTTAAAACGACTGGAGGGAAATAATTGATCAACTGCTCAATTTGATAATGCAGTATAAGTTAAAAGTGGGGAATGACTGATCTATTATTTGTTGCTATCGTTTTTTTTATAAATTTATTTTATTCTTTTCCGGAATGACTGATCTATTAGAATTAGACTATCTACAATGGGGGTTAAAGATCCGACTTCAACAGAAAATTGCCTTGCAATGGGGAGTTGAAGTTGTGCCGGCGGAGAGAGAGGATGAAGATCTTTAACTTTGTTGAAGCCTGCAAAAGGGGACACGTAATAATTCCAACACTTCTCAAAATCCAAATATTTTTCAAAATCCAAACACTTTTAAAAATTCAAATAAATTTTATCGTACTAATTACGTTACTTGTGTGTTTTATTGCATTTTAAATAATTTGTATCGTATTAATTACATTGTTTGTGTGTTGTATTGAATTTTAAATTATTTGTATCGTACTAATTACGTTACTTGTGTGTTGTATTTTAAATTAAGTTAAGATGATTTGTATGTTATAAATTATTTAAATAAATTTTGTTCTTATTTACAAAAAACTACAAAATTAATTATTAAGTGTTAATTATTTAATTTAATTTTATTCGATAATTAGAATTTTATATAATCATGAAAATAAAAAAATTTAAATAAAAATTAAAATAAAAATATGAAATAAAAAGTGGTGGGATAGAGAAAATGGTGGGGAATTGAAAAAGTGAGTGTCGAATAAAAAACTATTCGAAAGGGTAAAAATTGAATGAGTGTTGAAGTATGATGTGGAGTGTTGAAAATTGAAAAAGTGAGTGTTGGAGTTGATTTTGGTGTCCCATTGTAGATAATCTTATTTGTTGACACCTTTCGGTCCAATAGACGGGCAGCCTAATCTATTGGGTGACTAATAGACTTACGAATAAATGTCTCACATCAAACAGACGCGTGTACGTGCTCGTCCACGCCAACTCCTACCTCGCATCCATTGAGTCAATACGCAAAATCTTTGTTAATCTCAACGGTTGTGGCTCAGCATTGAGGCTATAATAAATATACCACTCATGCATAGGGCCAAATAACTTAACTTCTCTATGTACTTCATACACGTCATGCACATACTTATTCACTCCAGCGTCGGAGTGCCTTGCAAGTACCCCCTCAATCTCTGATCAACTTTTGACACTTTCACCACTTCCTTCATCGATGACCCATATAGTACGATCACTTTCAAATTTTGCGAAGAACTAAATTAATACTTCCAAACTTCAATATTTATATGACTAAAATTTTGGATAAACTGTTCAACAAAAAAAAGTTTTGGATAAACTAAATTATATTTCTAAACTACTAGTAGTAAAAAGAAAACTGATTAGGAGACCTAATTATATTTAATTTTCCAATGTACTAAAAAAAAAGAACTGATGATTTTTTTATGACCAACTTATGACTTATCCCAATTTATTTTTGCCAAATTTTTTTTGGCTAAATTGCACTATTGGTCCCTTATGTTTCACAAACTTGTGATTTTGGCCCCCTAACTTTTAAAATGGCAGTTTTAGCCCCCTATGTTTGCCCTTTTTTGCAAAAGACTAATTTTGACTTAGTCAACATTTATGTGACAAGTTATTTAAGTGTTATTTGCCATATAAGCTTCTTTTGCCACCTAATAAATAACAAAAAAAAAAAGTTTAAGTGACTTATTTAAGTGATTTTTTAAAATATAACATAATGAAGATCACATTTAAAAATTTATATTATTACAGAGCTTAAATTGAATTGAAGTGCAATACAAATACAAGAGAAAGTTTCTCTACAAAACAACGAAGGGTTCATGTCTTAGGTGCGAATGAATTTGAAATCCGGGAGATTGTATAATGAGATGAAGGTTTCGATTTGTTGTTGTCTTTGCTTACTAGTTTGGTGTTTGTATGGTTTAGGAGTGTTAGTTTTTACCTCTGCTTGCGTTTATTTTTTTGTTGCTGCTGTAGCTTTTGTACTGCTCATTGTCTAGTAGTCTTTTAGTTGGCTAGTGCTTTAAGGTGTAGCTATGTTGTAAGCCATTCTTCTCTCTGGTTGTTTTGGTGAGCGGTGGTGTGTGCTTCTTTGTGCACTTTTTGCTTTGTTTTTTTTTCCTGAGGCTTGATATGTACTTCTTGTGTGTTTAAAACTTATCAATAATATTTTGCGGCTTAAAAAAATTTAAGAGAAAGTTAATAAACAAATAATATTTTGCGGCTTAAAAAAATTTAAGAGAAAGTTAATAAACAAATTAATAGAAAAATCAAAGAAATACCACCGGTCACTGGCGATACTTTCTCTGCCTTTCATAACACATCACAGACCAATGCCCTCCATTCCTTTTTCTTTAACTTTTTAGGTGGAAAAAATGCTTACGTGGCAAATAAGTCACTTAAATGACTTGTCACATAAATGTTGACTAAGTCAAAATTAATTTTTTGTAAAAGAGGGCAAATATAAGGGGCCAAAATTACCATTTTAAAAGTTAGAGGGTCAAAATCACAAGTTTGTGAAACATAAAGGGTCAAAAATTTAAAGAGTTTTTTTTTTGTTGGACTAAATTGTCCTCGTTAATTGTTGTGAGAATGAATTTTTTGTAAAAAAAAAAAACTCGGATCATCGAGAAATGAGAATGAATCGAAACACAATTCACCTGCATAACTATAGTTCTGTTTTTTCCTCAATTTGCTCAACCGTGCAAAATCCAGTGACACCCGACCTTTTGTTGAACCCTTACGACTTTTAGTTCCATCGCCGTTGAACGGAATTTCTAGAACCATCTCCTGTGTGGCGGAGAAGCGGCGGTACCCTGCGAAGGTTTAGTGAAGACGGTGGTGAGAATTTTGTCATAAGTCCTCTTTCATCCATTAGATTAATCCAAAGGCTCAGAAGAGGATCGGGATCCTCCAATGTGGTGCAGATTTTGAGGCGTGGGGTTTTGTAGAAGATACAGTTACAGTAACGGTTCTCACATGGAAGTTCCACTTTACGAGACGCAACGTCACGCTTCTAATTATCCTCCTCAACACCAATTTCAACAACAACAACATCAGGTAAAGTTTTCTTCAATTTTATTGGTCGAGACTAGGGTATGCACCGCCGAATGCAGTGACTATTCCCCTCGCTATCTTTCAATTCTCTTTCACATTCTCATTCACATTCACTCACTTCCGTTGTTGATCAATTCATCGTTGGATTTCACTTTTCAGGGAAATGAAGATTCCAAGGGAAGCTTGCTCTCTCTACTCTCAGTTCGAGGTACGGTTTTGGTATTTCACTGATTTTGATTAACGTTTATTTCCATTTGGATTTGGATTCAGATTCAATTGATCTATTGTTCATGTTGTGAAGGTGTGAGTCAACTTAAGGAGAAATGGACTGAATATAATGAACCGAAGAGACTAAGAAAATTAGTTTCGCTTTTTGTTTCTCCTACGGCTAAATACGTTGCGGTTGCTGCTGGAAATCGAATTACGATTCTGAGTAAAGATGATGATTATCAGCAATCATACGCAATTTTCAACAGTAAGATGATTTTTCGAATGGTTACATGTGATTAGATTGTAATATTTATTTAGAATTTAGAAAGTGGAAATAGATGCTATTTGATTATGATGTTGAATTGGTTTTTAGGTTCTGATTTTGGTACATTTAGTGTGGGAGCTTGGTCTGAAGATGATGAAATTCTTGGAGTTGCTGATGACTCTGATACATTGTATTTTATCAAGTTTAATGGTGAAGTTGTGGCAGAAATTACGAAGAAGAATTTGAAAATCTCTTCCCCGATTGTTGGTTTATTTTCTGATTATGATTCGGATACGCATGAGTCTTACTTGTAAGTAATTTTCATTTGTTTGCCTCTTATGTTTATTGTATGCTATATCAAATGTTTTAGTCGTGGTTAGTTTGTCTGTAGGCTTGAAAATATGTGAATGCTGTTATAACTTGGTAAACTTACCCAGCTCAAAATATTTATAGGAACTACTTCTTAAATGGAAATTGTATATATATATATTTGAAGTTTTGGCATTTGTCGGAGTTGTAGGTTCACTGTCGTTACATCAGATGGTTCACTTCAACAAATTGAGATCAGTTATGGACAAGGTCTCTCCACCTTTCCTAAGTACATTTGTAGTCACAGGAGTCATCTCCGCAACAACGTTTTCTGCTTTGACCACCACCATGAACTTAGCCTTTTTGTGGCTGTTCACGCGAAGTCTGGTAGGCATGTTTTTGGGTTATTTTCTCAATTATTTTCTAAGTTATACAAGTGTTGGTTCTGAATTTATGACGTACATCATGTAATATACAAATACTCCCTCCGTTAGATACATCACTTGTTCAATGAATCTAAAAAGTGATTTTTGCTTATAAATAAGGCCGGAGGAAGTAGATATACGTTCTTTTTCCATTCGGACTACTAGGTGCTGAAAGGAATTCAATTCACCTTTTCTAGATGATATTGTCATGAATATCGAGGCCTATCTCATCCTTACAAAACCGACTTTTAAGGTGAGGAGTGCCTCCTCTTTATCGAGGCCTATCTATCCGATGTGGGACTAAATCCCACCGAGTGTTGGCCGCTTGCCGCTAACACACCCCCTCATGCTTCAGCCTGGCCCAATGGGCCTGAAGCGTGAACGATGTAGGAAGCCCAACGATAGACCTGATAGGCTCTGATACCATGCCATGAATATCGAGGCCTAACTCATCCTTACAAAACCGGTTTGTAAGGTGAGGAGTGCCTCCTCTTTATTACTAACTCTTATCAAGAATCCTATCTATCTGATGTGGGACTAAATCCCGCCGAGTGTTGGCCGCTAACAGATACAAGATTAGGAATTGTTTGACCTTTGACTATTGTTTCCATTGATGATAGAAGCCAAGGGCTTGTTTATGTAAAGAAAACACTTCCTGTTTTCACTTTTAATTACAAAATTGTAACTTAAAAAGTTGTTTTCATTGCTTCCTTTACAAATATTTAAAACTAGGAAACAAATTGTAAATAAGGAAAATGGAAATGTTTTCTCAGAGGAAACGATCCTTACCTTTCACCTGATCAGTTTGACAGTTCTTTCAATAAATTTTAATAAGAGGTAGAAAGGAAAAGTAAAAAGAAGACATCATAATAAATACCGTAGAAAACAAAATAAAGTTCTTGTACCATCAGGAACCTTTAGGTTGAATTGCTTGCTTTAAGCTGACTGCAGATCTCCAGGCTCTGCTTGAAGTTTCAATAACACTTTTATGATTATACAATATCATGCCACATGATTATACAATATCTTTTGTTTGTCTTTTCTGAATACAATGATGACTGGTATTAACTTTTTAGAAAGATATACATAGTCCTGATTTTTATCTTTTGGCTGCATGGCTAGGTTTGTTTTAACATTTCAGCAGTTTGTTGTTGCTAAGTGAAATAATTAGCAGTTTGTCTTTTCTATAACAAATAGGTGGATTTTAAGCTGCTAGAAAACTTGAATCATATTAGCTCATCTTTTTGTGAAGTTTTTTCATCTTTAAATTTTCTATTAAGAATACGATAATTAAAAGTATGTAGATACTAGATACTCTAAACGTGAAAACCAATTTTTTTTTTCTTTTCTGTTTTGTTTTATTTTGAAAACATACTATTTCTTGTGGACTTTCATGTAAAGCATGATATTGTTTCGATTGTTGATATTCACTGATGTCATGTCTTGTAATAAACAATGGAAATCTTTATTTTTATTTTAATCACTGACAAGGAGTAATCATTACTGAACTTGTATTATGTGATGGCAATTCAAATTTCAAACTGATCTTATCCTTTTCTTTTGTACCTCTTCTATTATTCTCTAACCGTTTTGCTTCTTTTATCAAATAACTTATTCTTAGAACATGAAGAATAGACTGTAGAGCTAACAAGACATTTATCTTCTTAATATTGTTTGTCCAAGCTCTTTGCTAACTAGTTTTGTATATATCTTCTAGGATCTTGCTATATTTCTCTTTGGCGTAAAAATTCAAGTGCAGAACTGGAGCAGGTATTCTCTTTGCAGTTTGAGGGATTGTATTCAAAACCAAAAGGTTATATAGGTCAGCGAATATATCCAAAGTTGGTAATCTCGCCACAAGCTACATTCATTGCTACCCTGGATTTGACTGGATGCTTGCATATTTTTAAGCTGGACAAAGAAGGCTTTACACTCTCACGGTTTGTCTCGGGAGAGAGGGACGATTTATCGAATGAGGGTAGTAAATCTTTTGTGGGTTTTATGGATTTTACTTGGTGGTGTGACCATATCATTTCCATTGTAGATAGGAACGGTGTGGTTATGTTGATAGACATTCTAAATGGCTCAAAGGTTCAGGAAAAGGATCCTGCTTATTTTTTCCCTGCTCTAGGAAGAGCACAGAAATGTAGGGGCTATCTTTTTCTTTTAGCAAGTTTATCATCCAAAGAAATATCCAGTTCTTCTGATTTGGCATTGTCAGAGGAGTTGCATCAGACAGAGTGGATTGTTGAAGATAAGCTTAAACAATTTCACCTTTCTAGATTGCTCTGGTTCCTTGTTTCATTTTCTGAGAAATCTGTCCCTGAAATGTATGGTATACTGATTAGCAAGAGAAATTATCAAGCTGCTCTGGACTTTGCTGATAGTCATGGATTAGATAAGGATGAAGTTATGAAGTCACAATGGTTGAATTCTAGTCAAGGAGGAAATGAAATTAATATATTTTTGGCAAATATTAAGGATACCAATTTTGTACTTTCTGAATGTATTCATAGAGTTGGACCAACAGAAGATGCTGTGAAGGCTTTGCTGGCTTATGGTATACGCATTACTGATCATCATAAATTCTCAGAAATAAATGATGATGATGATTCTAGTCAAGTATGGGATGTTCGCTTGGCCAGACTTCAAATTTTGCAATTTAGGGACCGGCTGGAAACATTCCTTGGAATAAACATGGGCAGGTATCCTGAGAGTTCTAGATATCAATTTCGACAGCGTAAACTACACGTTTTCTATGCTTTTGCTGTGATATTTTAATTTGTTATCATATATTTTTCTTTTGCAAGTCTTACTTTAAAAATTCAAAAGGAATCATCACCAAGTCAAAGAGAAGGAATTACAATGAGTTGGACTGTTGGAGAATAAGAAAAACTTTTAGACAAAAATAAAAATACAAACTACAAAGATAAATAAAGAGAACATCATTCGAGCAAAGTTGCCCAATACCCCAATATATTTGTTGGGAAAGTGGGAAACCCTTGTAAAAACTGCACCACATAGATGGAACTCATGAACTCAATCGTGTCCCAGTTCCTATAAAGTAAAAGCATCCTTAAAGATATGAGAGATATCACCAACCATATGTATCATATTGTTGAGCATGGATTCCAAATCGCCACTAGACTGTTCCCTCTTTACTTCTATCATTATCATTAAAGATAATAATCAGTTAATCACAATCGGTCCAAGAACATGCAGCACATTTAGCTTTGACCAAAAAATTCAAAAGAGTTCAAGTAAGACTCAAAGCTTCAATGTAAGATGAGATGATGAACTAACTTAAAACTAACACCACATTACTCACAGATCAGGGTAAATAGCTCACATGGTACTTAAAGTAGGTTTTGTATAACTTTATTTTGACTTGATTCTTTTGGTTACTTACTTTTCTGACTCTTGTTGCATTTAGTTTCGCGGTAACTTTAGTAATGATTCCATTATAATCTGCATTGTTGATTTTTGAAATCTCTCATTGTCATCAGCATGATGAGCAGCATTTATTTGATAAGTTTATTTCAAGACATCCTTCCATAATTTTCCTATTTGAGGGGGTGGAATATTGAACAAATGGTCAAGCTGGTTGAATACACCACCGTCTATTTACTCATTTAATTTTTACGACATGTAGAGACATACACAAGAAAACATTCGGTCCTTTAACTGTATGAAATGTTGGCATATAGTTTGTATTTTTATTTTTAAATCTTACTGATAAAATATTCTTGAAATTTCATGGTGGTCATTGTAACAATTGAAACTTTAACAAATCTGTCAATTTATTTTGGGTGTAGCATAGCTTTTGATCAAGACTTAGAGGCATACCCATATTTTCCTAAATGGCTTCAAATGATAGAATTTTGAAAATTCACAATTGTTCAATAATTCTGATAGTTTTCACTGACTCAGTTCACTGACACAGTTTTCTGCAGGTTCTCTGTGCAGGAATACAGCAAATTCCGTATTATGCCTATTAATGAAGCGGCTGTAGCACTTGCAGAAAGTGGAAAAATTGGTGCACTGAACCTGCTTTTCAAGCGTCATCCATATTCTTTGTCTCCTTTTGTTTTGGAGGTTTTATCCTCCATCCCAGAAACAGTTCCTGTCCAAATGTATGGGCAGCTTCTTCCTGGTAGGTTTTTTCCTTCTGGTGTTTCAGTGAGGCAAGATGATTGGGTTGAATGCAAGAAGATGGTGAGCTTCATTAATACGTCAGTTAAAAACCACGACATTCAAATCCAAGTCAAAACAGAGCCTCTTGTTAAGCATTTTCTTGGACTTCTTTGGCCATCAATTGATGAGCTCTCAAAATGGTATATGGATAGGGCTAGAGCTATGGATGATTTTAGTGGGCAGCTGGATAACAGCCTGAGCCTACTTGAGTTTGCTCTTCGCAAAGGCATATCGGAGTTGCAGCAGTTCCATCAGGATGTCTTATACCTGCATCAAGTTATTTACTCTGATGACAATGAGAGTGAAACAGGGTTCAATATGAGTCTTGTCATGTGGGGAGAATTACCAGACTTTGAAAAATTTAAATTTATGCTCAAGGGAGTCAAAGAGGAAAATGTAACTGAAAGATTACACAACAGAGCTATTCCATTTATGCGTGAAAAGTTTCAGAGGGTGTCCTTAGTCGGAGATATCACCCATTCTACAAATCAAAATATAGAGGAATCATTTCTAGTAAGATGGTTGAAGGAAATTGCTTTGCAGAATAAATTGGACATGTGCTTGGTGGTAATTGAAGAAGGGTGCAGAAACTTCCAAAGCAATGTCTATTTTGAAACTGAGGTTGAAGCTGTTGATTGTGCTTTGCAATGCATATATTTGTGCACAGTTACAGATAGGTGGAGCATCATGGCAGCCATACTATCTAAGCTTCCTCAAATGCATGGTGAGTTTGGCTTCATGTTTATTCTAATATCTTAAGAGCAATGTGATGATGTAATTTCAGTAATTTCTTGGGGGTGGTTGATTGCGCTTGGTGACATTCCAGGGCTTCACTACATAGTTGAAAAGAAAAACATTATAGGGGCAAAGCTATAAGCTGAGAGGTTTAAGAAAACATTAAAATTTACGAGGGCATCATCATATTTTTAACAAATCATCATTCACATAGCCTTGGGGGAATTTCAGGAATAAACAAAAAAAAATTCTCGAGGATGGAGGTCTGCAGGTGATTTATCAAAGCTTAGTTTACTGTAGAATTTTCTTCCATGAAGCATAGAAATGTCAACAGATACATTCAGATCACTGAATGCATTTATACATAGCTATTTGTCATACTTGGTTGGGGATATTGTCTACATAATATATTTGCATCAATAAACTTAGTTGGCAATGTCATTTGATCTATAAGTAATTGGAATTTGGAATCTTTAACGCCCTCGTCCTTAAAGAATTAACATTTAGGAATTCCGGGTATAAAATTTTTCAGTTTTGAATCAGACCAGTGGTTAATTTATTCAATATATTGTAAACCCATTAATCAAACATTATTGACCACTTGTTTATAAAGATGTTTCTTCACAAGTACATCCATCATACCTGCTTATCAACACCTTTATTTCAGATTCTCTCAGTTATTTTACTCGTTATTATTCTTGCATCCTTGATAAAAATGTTGCTTCACCTGATGGCTATTGGGAAAATTCTAATTGATCATTTTCTCAAATCTAACCTGCCTGTTCTACCCTTCTATATCAACTGAAAATATTCTTCTAGTGAATCTAGCTTTCCATGCCAAACCTTCAGATATATTGAAATCCTGAGCTTCTATTATTCTTTTCTTAGTCACATTAATTACAAAGCAGTAAAAAGAATATTTTCTACCAGTATTTTTGCTAATTAGTCAGTGTGGATGAGTATTTTGCTCGCACTCTGGCTATTCATAATTCAATATCATTTAGCTGTCCTTCAACTGTATATACTTGATTGACATATACATGCGTAACTGTTGTTGAACTGGAGTGTGCATAATTTGAATCCCAATTGCCAAAGATTACTAAAGATCGATGCTGCTTGTTTATATGTATTTGCATGCGTTGTAGAGTAAATTCTTGTTGATTCAGTCATGTTTTCTATCAATCTGTTTGAGTAGACTAAAATATGTATTATTGGGCAGATGGTGCAGTTCAAACTGAGAGCCTTGAGAGAAGACTTAGAGTTGCTGAAGGTCATATTGAAGCAGGGAGACTTTTGGCATTTTACCAGGTTTGTAGTTTCCCCTATGTGACAATCAAACTTGTATGCCTTAAGTTATTCATGAAGGGCACCTTTAAGTCGTTCAATTTAATGGTGGAAATGAAAGTAACTGCACTTACAATGTGTGTGTCACCATAATTTGGATTGCATTATTTTTGTTTTGCATTGTTATTGCTTTTTAGCCATGCTGTGTTTACTATGTTATCTTTTTGTTCTATGCAGGTCCCAAAGCCATTGAACTTTTTCCTAGAGGCACAATCAGATGAAAAGGGTGTGAAACAGATTATTCGCCTTATTCTTTCTAAATTTATTCGCCGTCAGCCTGGCCGATCCGATAGTGAATGGGCCAGCATGTGGCGTGATATGCAGTACTTGAGGGAAAAGACATTTCCTTTTCTGGACCTGGAATATATTTTGATTGAATTTTGTAGAGGACTGCTTAAAGCTGGGAAGTTTTCTCTTGCACGTAATTACTTGAAGGGTACAAGTTCTGTTTCTTTGGCATCAGAGAAGGCAGAAAACCTTGTCATTCAAGCAGCTAGGGAGTACTTTTTCTCAGCTTCAAGTCTTTCTTGTTCTGAGGTAAGATTTGGTGTATCAGCTTATTAAATGCAGCATCTAATGTTTGAATTTATTTCCGTGGCAAATGCATCCTCATTATGATAATAGACTCTAATTAATAATTTACCTCATAGTGCCATTTTCCAATTATATTGAAGTTGTCTTTAACCTGCTCTTTTTATGCTAACCTAACCGAATCTCAACGACATGAATTGATTAATTATGTTGCTGCGTTTTACCCCAGGTTTGGAAAGCTAAAGAATGTCTTAATCTATATCCAAGTAGTGGAAATGTGAAGGCAGAGGCAGATATTATTGACGCACTTACAGTTAAACTTCCAAACCTTGGGGTGAATATTCTTCCCATGCAATTCAGGCAAATAAAAGATCCTATGGAAATTGTGAAAATGGCCATCACAAATCAAACCGGAGCATATTTTCATGTTGATGAACTTGTCGAGGTTGCCAGACTTCTTGGCTTGAGGTCTGCTGATGATGTATCAGCTGTTGAAGAGGCTATTGCTAGAGAAGCTGCAATTTCTGGTGATTTACAATTGGCATTTGATCTATGTCTTGTTTTGGCCAGAAAAGGACATGGTAGCATGTGGGATTTATGTGCTGCAATTGCAAGAGGTCCCGCCCTTGAAAATATGGACGTGGATTCTCGAAAGCAGCTATTAGGGTTTGCTTTGAGCCACTGTGATGAGGAATCCATTGGTGAGCTTCTCCATGCATGGAAGGACCTGGATATGCATGGCCAGTGTGAAACTTTAATCACGTCAACTGGGACAAATCCTTCAAATTTTTCAGTGCAAGGCTCAACTGTAGAATCACTTCAAAATCAAAGTTTTCAAAACATACTAGACAGAAACACGCCCTTTCAAGAGTTTGATGGTAATAGCACTGACAATCAGGATGTTCATCTTGAGAAAATTAAAGAAATGCTTTCCATTGTTGCTAAAACCTTGGCTGTGGGCAATCTAACTGACTGGGCATCAGGTTTGACTGAAAATGGTAAAGTTCTGTCTTTTGCTGCTTTACAACTCCCTTGGTTGATTGAATTGAGTAAGAAAGGACATCTCAATGAAAAGTTGAGATCCGGAAATCAATATTTAAACAGCAGAACACAGGCTGTGGTGACCATTTTGTCCTGGTTGGCTAGAAATGGATTTGCCCCTAGAGACAACCTAATAACCTCTCTAGCAAGATCTGTGATGGAACCTCCAGTCACCGAAGAGGAGGATATAACGGGGTGCTCCTATCTTCTGAATCTTGTGGATGCTTTTAATGGGGTAGAAATTATAGAAGAACAGCTCAAAATAAGAAAAGACTACCAAGAAATTTCTAGCATTATGAATGTTGGGATGGTATACAGCTTGCTACACAATTCTGGAGCAGGTACTGACCCTATTCAGCGAAAGGAGCTCTTGAAGAGGAGGTTTAAGGAAAAACATACATCACCCAGTTTTGGTACTTTCTTCTCCTTATACATTTATTAAGCAATTCATTGCTAGGTTGCATTTTTTCCCTTTATGTGTGTCATGTCTATTTGAAATATTTTTTTACCATGCTTGTATTGACTGTGAACTTGATCATACCGTCTAAGACATTTTTTGATTTTTTTCCAGACGAGATAGATAAACTTGGCAAGGTACAGTCTTCATTTTGGAGAGAGTGGAAACTGAAGTTAGAAGAGCAAAAGAGACTCACTGAGCATTCTAGAGCTCTACAGAACATAATTCCTGGGGTTGAAACAGAGCGCTTTTTGTCCAGGGACTCCATCTACATTGAGAATGTTGTTATCTCTCTCATTGAGTCTGTAAAGTTAGAAAAAAGACACATTTTGAAGGACATTTTAAGATTGGCTGATACTTATGACTTGAACAGTATTGAGGTATGAGCATTGGATGAACTTGTTTGAAACATAAATCTTAAAGAAAAATGTATTGATTTAGATAGACCATTTATCTTTTAGTTCCTTGGCTCGTTGAAAATGTTGTCAAATTTCTGTACTTGGCCTTTCTAGCCTCTCACTTGAATTTCCAGTGTCAGGTAGCATTATTTTTTGTAGAAAGTAATTTTAAATATGTAGTTTGTCAATGTTACATAAGAAATGAGCTTTCACATGAAGGGGTATTGTGTTGTACAATTATTTCTGGTCCGTGTTTAACTGCTTGTGCCTTTAAGTCAACAGAGTTATTCGGATAAAATGCATACTTATTGATAAGACTTCATTACTTTGTTTTTGTGCAGGTTCTATTGCATTTCCTAAGTGTTGTCCTTGTTTCTGATGTTTGGACAAATGATGATATTACAGCCGAAGTTGCAGGTTATAAAGGAGAAATAATTGGTAATGGTGTTAAAACTATTGAAACCATCACAACAAAGGTTTATCCTGCAGTCAATGGGTGCAATAAACTTCGCCTAGCATATGTGTATGGTCTGTTGTCAGACTGCTACTTGCAGCTTGAAAATACCAAAGATTTATCACCAACAGCACAGCCTGATCATGCGAATGGCAATATAAGGTTTGCTCATTATTATAAGGCTGTTGAGCAAGAATGCAAAAATGTTTCCTTTATCAATAACCTGAACTTCAAAAATATAGCTGGGTTGCGGGGTTTGAACTTTGAGTGCTTTACTGATGAAGTCTATGCATGTATGGAGGAAAGTAGCTTGTCTGCATTGTCAAAAATGATACAGACTTTTGTCAATATTTATGGAGATTCATTACCTGAGGGTTTCATGTCATGGCAGGATGTCTACAAGTATTACATCCTGAGTTCACTGAGTGCTTTGGAGACTAAAGCTACGACTGATTCTAGTAGTAGAACTCCTGAATACCTTCAAGGGTTTTTAAGTAAGCTTGAGCAGAGCTATGATTCATGCCGAAAGTATATTAGACTTTTGAGCCAGTCTGATGCTTTGGCAATCATGAAGCAGTACCTCACTGTAATTTTGCCTCTCCATAGTTCATATGGATTCCTTCCTGACAATTCAACTTGGCAAGAGTGCCTTATTGTTCTTTTGAACTTTTGGATGAGATTGACAGATGATATGAAGGAAATTTCGTTGGAGGAAAATTCAGGAGAAACTTCTAGCTTCAACCCACAATGTTTAATGAGTTGTCTAAAAGTATTTATGAAATTAGTGATGGAGGATATCATCTCCCCTAGTCAGGGATGGAGCAGCATATATGGCTATGTCAACTGTGGCTTAAGTGGTGATTGCTCTGTAGAAATTTATAATTTCTCCAGAGCTATGGTTTATTCTGGTTGTGGGTTTGGTTCCATCTCAGAGGTATTTTCTGTTGCTTCATTGGAAACTGGATCAGCTTCTGATTGTGGCACAGGTTACCAGGATCTTCCTAATTTCTATTTAGATATTCTTGAAGATGTTCTGCAAGAATTGGTCAATGGATCCCATGAGAGCCAGAACCTGTATCATATATTGTCATCTTTGAGCAAGTTAGAAGGTAACTTAAAAGTTTTGCAATGTGTTAGACATGCAATATGGGGGAAAATGGTCCAGTTCTCTGACAATTTGCAGTTGCCAAGTTCCATTAGAGTTTATGTGTTAGAGCTTATGCAATTTATCTCAGGCAAGAATATTAAGGGTTTCTCTACAGAAATACTTGCCAATGTCCAACCATGGGAAGAATGGGATGAATTGCTTTGTGCTGGTAGAAAGAGTGAGACTGGTGTTGACAAGCAGTCGCCAGATCACCAAGATTCTTCTAGTAGGTTTACAAATACTTTGGTTGCTCTTAAATCATCTCAGCTTGTGACATCGATCTCTCCTAGCATAGAAATTACCCCTGATGATCTATTGAACGTAGACACGGCTGTTTCTTGCTTTTTGAGGCTGTGTGGAGAAGCTATTGAAGATCTCCACTTTGATGTGTTGGTTTCTATTTTGGAAGAGTGGGATGGACTTTTCACCATGGGGAAAGACAGAGAAATCATTACTGAAGCATCTGATGGAGGGGATGACTGGAACAATGATGGTTGGGACGAAGGATGGGAAAGTCTGGAGGAAGTAGACAAGCCTGAGAAAGAAAAGATTGAGGACTCTGTTTCTGTTCACCCTTTACATTTGTGTTGGGTTGAGATTTTGAGGAAATTCATAAGCCTGTCGAGGTTTAATGATGTGCTGAGACTGATTGATCAATCATCATCAAAACCAAACGGTATATTACTTGATGAAGATGATGCCAAGAGCTTAAATGAAATAGCATTAAGCATGGACTGCTTTCTGGCTTTGAAGATGGCACTCATGCTGCCCTACAAAACATTACAGTTGCAGTGTCTGGGTGCAGTTGAGGATAGCGTAAGACAGGGTATCCCTCAAACAAGAAGCAAAGATTGCGAGTTATTAATTCTAATTTTATCTTCTGGGATTCTCCCTTCTATCATGACTGATTCTATCTATGGTACTACTTTCTCTTATATTTGCTATATGGTTGGAAACTTATCCAACCAATGTCAACAAGCTCTGACATCAAGTAGAGGATTTACCAATAATAAAGATCATGAAAATCAGTTTTTCAGAAGTATCCTTTTCCCCAATTTCATTTCGGAACTTGTCAAGGCTGATCAACATATTCTAGCTGGATTCCTTGTCACAAAATTTATGCACACTAGTGAGTCGCTCAGTCTCATTAACATTGCCTCTGTGAGTCTTAATAGATATCTGGAAAGGCAGCTCCACTTGCTACCGGCCAATGAGTTCCATGTTGAAATGGAATGTAAGACACTGAGGAATACTGTTAGCAGGTTGAGAGGCAGATTGAGTAATTTGATTCAATCCACATTGTCATTGCTTTCGGCTAGTGTAAGTTAATAGAAATTTTAGTAAGATCAGCTTCTCCTTTTTGTGACCCCTTTGAGTATACTGTTTTAGGTTACAATTGTATCAAGTTAGGATGCAAGAGTTTTGTCTATTACTAATTGCATTGAGACTTTAGTTTGGAAGGTTGGGTTTGGGGTCAAAAGAAAAGCTATAATGTTCACATTTTCCTTCACACATGTATAGATGTTGAAAATTTAGTTGACCATGTATTTCTGCCGTTGTTTTTTTCTTCCACATTTGCTTTGGGTAATTAAAGCCGTTCCATGTTTTTTTCTTCCACATTTGCTTTACAACTTGGGTTGTGTGTACGAAACAAAGAGCTTTATTTTTTAAATTAATTTTGGAAGCTATAGAAATGTATGTCCAACAAAACCGATTTAAATAAAAATTGTACATATCAATGCAATATTGAATTTTATAATCTGTTGTGGCAAGAATAAGAGACATGATTAAATAAAGTACTGGAGAATCATATTATGTATGTTTTTTTTGGTTGATAAATCCATCATATACTCACATATATATAATGGAGGGATTGGGGACCGAACCTCAATCATGGACGTACGGCCTAATAATTTCGCTATTTTCTTTCAGTTGAGCTAAAAGTTATGAATGTGTTTTAAGTTAATATGAAATACGACTCTTTAGTTATTAAAACTCTAATTTAAAATGAGTTGAACTGGAAATCAACAATCAACAAGGTAAAATGAAAAATAATTTAGTTACATGTACGGTGTTCTTAAGACACAGAGGTTATACAGTAATTTTTGTAACAAATTTCAAAAGTGTGGCGGATGCAACTCAAAATTAACTCGCGGAGTCTCTGACTTTAGCTCTCTAATTTTCAATATTCAAAATGTATTGTTTTTTCATTCAAACTCTAGTGTGAGCCTGTGACATGGTTTAGTCGTAATCTATTTGAATTCTTACCTTCTTGTATTGAGACCTTACTACTAAATGAAATGCACTAAGTTTATTATTGTAAAAATAAAATAAAAAAATGAATCATCTTTAGAAGTGGTTCATCCTGAATGAGTATTTAAGTTTTTCAATTCAGCACGTTGGTTCATATGCTCAAATTAGGCACGAGTTATATAACTGATCACAATATCAAATTACTAATCAAAAACAACAATGCTTAGACCATTTCTGCTAAGGTATCAAAAGTTGAAACTTTTTCCCCACCAACAGTTTAATCTCGATCAAAATTAAAAAAATTAATGATAATAACATTAAGATAAGAAAGCAATGACAATGAACAAAGGAAAACTTAGTCAACAAGTTTATCTAATCTAAGAATGGAAACTAAGCACAAAAATACAATATCACAATAGAAGTCTTTCCATGCAAGTTTTGAGAATCAACTTTGGAGGTCCGTTCAAGTTTCGCAAATCCACTTTGGAGGTGGCCAGAACAATTTGAACTAGTGAGGATAATTGAACAAACGACAAATAAAACCTTTATCCGAGTGAGAGTCACCCATCCCACATTTCAAGTTCTCATAATGAGAAAGGAAGATCATCAATAAAGATGACACAATTTTGTCTGCGTTTTCCTACCTGTTTTGCAGCAGCCCTTTGCTGGTTTTTTGTTCTGTATTTCTGGTCGTTTGGCTTTGCACATTTCCTGTCGTACTGCTCCCTTTTTTGTGATCTGTTGCATGGGTTTGGGGTAGTGCTTTGTGGGTTTTGGCCTTGCTTTTGTGCAGGTCTGTTGTTTTGGCCTACTTGCTTGTAACCTCCTTTCTTTTGGTTGGTGGTGTACTTCTTGTACTCCCCTATGTGCTTTAATAATATTCTTTGTAGTTCAAAAAAAAGTAATGGACTAAGTGAGAAGATAAAATCCTAACAAATACTGATGTCATGGAAAATTTATACTCCATCTGTTCCTTCTTAACTATTACAATTGACCACTGCACATATGTCAATATATATTTTTCTAGACTAATATCTTTAATTATGTATTGTAAAAAATTATAAAAAATTCATATTTGAAAAATATCCATCGAGACAAATTAAACAACGTCTCATATGCATATTTGCTATTAATAAAAAAATATGGTCAAAATAAATCATATGAATAATGTACATGTATCTCAAACGACAGTTAAAAAGGAACAGAGGAGGGAGTAGTAATATTAAGTACATGATTTATAATGCACAATTATGAAAGACATAATTTATGCACAGAAATGCAATATCAGATTAGAATTACATTTCAAAGCAAGATAACATACTCTTTTTCATAACGGCAACTTTTCACAATCCACTCCGGAGGCGGCCAAAACAAGTTGGAAAAGTGTGGATTTTCAGATAAACGGGTAAGACGACCTTCACCCAAGTGAAAAACACACTTTCCACAATCCATGAAGTCAAAAGAGAAAAATGCATCATCAATGAATACGACACAATTCCCTTCTTTTTCAGCAGAAGCTGAAAACGAACATTCTTTTCCCAAAAACAAAACCCTATCCCCTATACCTGTTAACTTGACCCATCTCTTCTCATTCTCTTCAAGCCTAAACACATCAAGCTTTAAATCATCTTCACCGAGGAACCCAAACCAACGACGACGATCATAAATGTCCACTAGCAACAAATCACCCTCACTCTCTACCAGAAATTTCATATCTCCTCCTCCTTGCACCACATATTGAGCCCCTAACCGGATACTACAATCCTCTGGTTCAATCGCAAATGTCCGGCCAGATTTAGTGACTACATAAAACTGCCCTTTAAACACACAGATATCATGAAAAAACATTGATGTAAGGTTGGTGATCAGCTTCCAACTGTCGTCGCCACAACGGAACAGTTCAGGATGACCTTTACTGTTCAATATGCCAATAATGAATTTATCTTTGCTACGCCACGTGACAGCAACTAACTTGTTAATAGTTCGATGTTTGTCAATGTCAAGGATGAAGTCGTTTCCCAACTGAACTACAGAGAATTTGGTGAAGTCGAGCACGTGAGAGAAGTTATAAGGTAAGGGATAGTCGCGTGAGAGGAGTGGGTGGATGAGTTGATTTTTGCCATTTGAGTTTTGGGCAATTCTAATCAACCAAGGACGAAGGGTTTCTTTTTTATCTTCTTCTTGTTGTTTTTGCAATGGTTTGATGAGAAAGAGAGTGTGTTTAGAGAGATAACAAGTAGTAGTGTTTGTGTTTTGTTTATGATCAGTATGGTTTGGTGGTAAGTTGAATTTGAAGGGTAAATTGCGATGGTTAACTGAGATGGAAGAGCGGTGCCATGAAGAACAAACCAATCAGAAGTTAATGAGATCAAGTTGGTTTTCGATTTGTTCCGATATGAGTTTCAGAATATCTTCATGGAGTTTATACCATTCTGCCACCGCCATGGATGCTGCTGCTCTTTTCTTTTTAATTGTTTGGTCAGTGGATGCTGCTTTTCTCTTTTCGGTTCTACGGAACCGGCACCGTAAATAAACAATATAGCACCAAACTAAACCCTAACAACAAACATTATACCGACCATTTTTTTTAGGGTTTAGGGTAGCCTAGCTAGAGTTTCACCTTAAAATGAATAAAATGACGTATTAGGATTCAAACCCGGTCCTTAGAAATAACGTGTGATGTCTTTTATCAATTGAAGTAAATTCAAGAGAACAGAAGTAAAGGGGGTGAATGAGTAACTCAATTGGTTAAGCTGACGTTAAGGAGCTGGTGGAAGTCTAGAGTTCGAATCCCGACAAAGGAGAAAAACTAACGATTGTACTAATATACTAACAACTAACATTACCTCTCCCTAAAGTATAATAGGGGACGATTTAAATGTGCCCCTAGCTAAAGTAAAAGCGTTAAATTTGTATTGATTTTCGGTTGATCCAAATTAAAATTGTCAAAACATTTCATAACAATCTTATATTAATAAAATATCGTGTAATAAAGATCAAAATAGTTTGTTCTCGTGAGTTTAGCTCTGTTAGGGACTTCATGTTATTTATGTAAAGGTCGATATTCGAATCTCAAACACCCTACTTAATCATTTTAAGAATAAAATTTTTAATCAATAGACTACTTTGACAAAAAAAATTAATACTCCCTCCGTCCCATTATATAAGCACCTTTACTACAAAAGTCTAGTCCCAAAATATAAGCCCCTTTACAATTTTTGTATTCCAATGCAACTTAGTAGTACTCCCTCCGTCCCATTATATAAGCACTTTTACTACAAAAGTCTAGTCCCAAAATATAAGCCCCTTTACAATTTACTAGGTACATTTATTACTTTTTTGCTTACACATACCCCTAATTATTACTACTAAGTTGCATTGGAATACAAAAATTGTAAAGGGGCTTATATTTTGAGACTAGACTTTTGTAGTAAAAGTGCTTATATAATGGGACGGAGGGAGTAATAATTAGGGGTATGTGTAAGCAAAAAAATAATAAATATATCTAGTAAATTGTAAAGGGGCTTATATTTTGGGACTAAACTTTTGTAGTAAAAGTGCTTATATAATGGGACGGAGGGAGTAAAAAGTAAAGTAACTAGATTTAAATAAACGTGAGACAACAATCTTTGAACCCGAGCTCTATATGGGTTGGCTCCTCCTCTAGAACTATAACATCTTAAATCTAATTAACAACAGTAATATATTAGTTAGAAATACCAATTGAAGAAAAAACATAGTACAATTTTTTTTGAAGCAATCAAAGAAATTTTTTTTATTAGCTCACTAGAGTGGCACAAGATGTGCTAACTCTGTGGCATGAAAAGAACAAAAGATACATCAAATGTTAGGCCAGTCAGGAAAAAACATCGGCTCGAAAAAACTATAACAACTAAATAGGACGGAAATAGGTTATGCTCCTTGCCAACCTACCTAAGCATACCAAAGGATTTACATACCACAAATTGAAATCATATACAAAATCTTTCCTTTTCACCTTCAACCACCACCATACCTGTAATTTGATTTGAATCAGCACTTGATTAGCGACAAAACGTATATTCTAAAAAAGACGTAAATTGTGTGACTTCCAAATCCACCAAATGGTTGCTAGTCACAACATCTGAAAAATGGTCTTAATTTTTAAACCCGGAAACACAAGGCCAATGAACTGTTGAGCATGAGAAACAGTTGTCGAATGCAAAACTCCCTGAACACCTAACCAATAAAGTAACCCATTCCACACTAACATGGCATTCTCACAAACAAAGAAAAGATGATATAGAGACTCAGGCGCTGTACACCCAAGACTACAAGTCTGAGAATCTTGTGGAATAATGCCCCGCCAAACAAGATTGTCTCTAGTGGGAAGGCGATTATTAATGAAACGCCAAGCAAACACCGAGACCTTGAGAGGAACTCCTTTAAGCCACGGTAAGACAACAACATGAAAATCATAGTACAAATTACAGTAACAAAAAAATTGGTGAATTAGTATGATCGAGAGAGCTCCAAGTAATTATTAAAATGTATATAATAGAGATAGAGATAACAATTACATTAATGTATCTCTAAAAAGTAATTTGCCATATAATATTATTTGATTTAACTTTAAAAAACCTAAATTTATAAATCAGATTTTTAATTATTTTGTTTTTGTATAAATCCAATGTCTAAAGTGGTTTGGTCACTCAAGAAAATAAAACGGCACTTAGTTTCACTACACCGGTTACAACCGCATCCAAACCCTATTAGATCTATCGAGAGAGATGGAGAAACCTATGGATCTGAGCAATAAAAAGGTTAGAAATGATGTTCCCGATGATCTTACCTTATCTATTTTATCAAAAACATCTCTAAAATCTCTAAATCGTCTTGGTTGCGTACGCAAATCATGGTCGTTATTGTTTCAAAATCATTATTTTATGAGTCTGTTTCACAGTAACATTTTATCTCAAAATTTATCTTCTTATGCTGATAAATCTCTTCTCCTACATAAGAAAATCCTTATTAATGATTCCGATGATAAACATGTTTTGTATTCTCTTTCCGGGGTGAGATATGAGAAAAAGACTCTATTAGATTGGCCAAATCCATTTGAAGATGATGATCCTGATTTTTATATTTCTGGATCTGGAAGTATTAATGGGATTCTTTGTCTAATTCGTTATTTTGAATCGAATAACCGAGTCGTATTGTGGAACCCAACAACCAAAGAATTCAAGGTTATTCCGACTAGCCCTAGTCAATCTGTACCGAATATGATTCTTGATATTGATCTATATGGTTTTGGTTATGATCCTGTTAAAGATGACTATAAGGTTATTCAACAAGTCTTATATGATCCAGAAAGTGATGCTATTTGGTCTCCATTTTGGGAGATATATAGTCTACGAACTAATTCTTGGACGAAACATGAATTTGATATCCCTATAAATTATCAGAGTAAAGGAGTGTATCTAAATGGAATGTATCATTGGTGGGGTGAAAATGAATCTTTTTTTGAAGAAGATTATGCATTATATTTGGTCTCATTAGACATAAGCAATGAGACATTTCTTACAACATTCATACCTTCAGAGGATGATAGTTTGGATATAAAGAACTGGAGGGAGTTGATGGTGTTAAATGGTTATGTTGCTTTAATATCAAATTATATGATAGAGCATACTTTTCATATATCAGTTTTAGGTGAGATTGGAGTGACCGAATCTTGGATTAAACTCTTCAGTTTTTGTTATGCACCTGATTTTGAGTTTCCTATCGGAGCAGGAATAAAGGGAGATATATTCTTTACAGAAGATTACAAACTAATGTCTTTTAATTTAAGTACTCAGATGATTGAAGAGATCGATTACGGAGAATTTAAATATTGGAATACTTTAATTTATAAAGCAAGTCTTCTTCCAATTGGTGAAACAAATTAATATTTAATTTGTTGAGTAACTCATTTCTAGAGTAGATATCCAATATGGAGTGTAGACGATGTTGTTTCTCTTGGTATGATATATCTGGGTTCTCTTAGTGGGACATGTTCCTACTAGTATGTTAAGTCTCCCTGGGTTTGGATTTGAATGATGTGGTATTATCTCTTTAACACTAAAGCTGCACTTTTTTTTTTATCAAAGTTTAATCCCGTCTGATTTTTCTTGATATAGTTTTTATTGAGGCAATTAGTCATTTTAATTGTACAATGTTTAGGTAGGTAGAGTTCTACCTATATCTATCCGATATGTGAGTAGAGTACTTCTTGCACTTTCTCCTCCTTGTCTATAAATAAAGTCATTTTAATTGATCTCTGTCGTTGCTATTTTAGGATTTGGTCAAGCCCCCTTCTCCATAAGTTGTCTCATTTTTTTTTATAAATAATATTTGGTTAGGGGCTATAATTTAGGTGTTATTCAGAAGTGCCACCGTAATTTGGATGTCTCTAATTCATAGTTTGGCGTAGTTTGTACTCAAAATTGCATTTCTAGTATACATTTTCTTTTTTGACAATGTCAAGAAAATAATGTAGATTTTCCAGCTTTAGGGAGTTATTCAATTGGGATTTCGATGGATTTTAAAAGATTTTAAAGACTTTTTTATGATAAAAAAGTTTTGTGTTATTCAATAAAACTTTTATAAAAAATAAGCAAAATTTTTTTAAACAAGTCTCTCAAAATCTCTCAGAATCAATATAATCCCACAAAATCTTTTAAAATCTTCAAGACTTTTTTATCATAAAAAAGTCTTTTAAAATTCATTAAAATCCCAATTGAATAACCCCCTTATTTTGATGGTTTACTCACTTCCTATTTTGTACATTTGTTAGATTTTTTTTTGAAATGCTACACAAGTTTTTGAATCAAATATATTATTGGCCCTAAATACAATATTTTTTTTAATAAAATTAACGTAGTCAAATTTTATCATCTCTATTGAGGAGATTGTTTTCCTCTTCTTCATTAAAGACAAGTATGATACCTTAATTGTGTTGTTGTTAGAAGCTCTAGAGGCTAATACTTTTAAGTACTTGTATCGAATTATTTATTAATAATATAATGTTTTATTTATTAATAATATAAGACACTTCTTTATTATGTTTGTAGGAGTCCAAAATAATAAAGTCCCTAGAATAAATAGCCCGTTTAATATTAAGTGTGACTTAATCATGAGATTAAATTAAACATAAGAACGTTATTCTTAAACTATCTGTAGTCGAGCTTTAAGGTGATGTGGGATAACCTTAAAGCATAAAGACTATTATGAAGATAGACTGATGATCGCATCTCATGGATCATAGGATAAGGAGTTATCAAGTCTTGACATAGATATAAATATTAGGAGTAATATATTTATATTGGATTGACCCGCTATGAGAGTACTACATGGAATGTTATGTAATGTGTCATAAGTTACACTCATGGTGATAATGGTGTAAGCCACCCTTAGACCTGAAACCACTATGTACCCTAGATGTGGAGTCAAGTGCTTTATCACTGATCTAACGTTATCCGTAACTGGATAATAATAAAGGCAGTAGATGAGTACTTTATAAAGCATGCTGAGGGACAGTAGTGTCCTAGATGGAATTTGCCAATCCTACATAACAGGATAAATGTCTATGGTCCCAATATTGAACTGGACAAGGAGTTTCAGACACAAGAGAAAATCATAAGAATTTTAGGGTTACTTGAATCCTAAAATTATTTCTCTATTTCTCTCTCACATAAAGTCCCTCATTCATAAGCTAGCACTTGGAGTGAAGGAAAACTGTTCGTGTGGACTAAGTAGAGGCATCGCTGCTTTGATTTGCTCGTGATCAGAAATTGTTTCTGCTTTAAAGGTTCTGTACTACAAGAGGTAAACACATAAACCTTATAGTTTATGATTTGTGATTAATGATTTAATCAAGATCTATTCATCGGGATTATTCCGCTAAGAGGATTAATTTTTGAAAATCCCCTTTTAAATCCCTTCAAATTGAACGAGATAATTTCTTTCAATGTTTTTTTTTTTTTTGAACGGCCAAAAATAATATATATTATAAAAAGATTGAAATACAATGCTACTCAACCTAATGAAGGTAGTTAAGTACAAGTAGTACTCTACCGAAACAAATATACTCCCGCCTAAAAGAGCACAACTAAACCCCCGTCAACTAACTAAACAATCAAGAGGTTTTACATTCCATGCATAAAATAAACAAGGAGAACAAGATTTTTTAGCCAACAACCATTCCCAAGAGATACGTTTAATTCTCTCAACCGCTTGATTAATATCTAGAGCTTTATGAGCAAAAATTGTATCGTTTCTAGTTCTCCAAATCACCCAAATCACCGCTTGCCAAAGCATATCAACCCCTTTCCGAGCTTTCTTGGTTTTAATAGAGCTGAAGAAACTAAGGGACAAACTCCCAATAGAATTGGGTAAAACCTCAAGCAAACCGAACCACTTATAAACTTCCAACCAAATAGTCCAAGCAGACGGGCAAAGCAAAAGAAGATGATCTTCCGTCTCAAGCTCATGGCTACAAAAAGGACAACCCTCCTGCTCACCAAACGGAATAATACCTCTTTTCGCCAAATTTGCTTTTGTCGGAAGCCTCCCAAGAAGAGCTTGCCACGAAAAAACAATCACCTTTGACGGAGCCCAACTCTCCCAAATACCCGCCGTAAATTGACGGCGAGAGGCATCCAAAGAGAAAGAAGAGGACGAGGCAAAAAGAGAACAAAGGTGTAAATAATTAACCTTGACCGAATACATATCTCCGTTGTCTAACCGGTAAACCCAAGAGTCCATCTCGGTCGAGATTCTAGCGGAGGCCAACATGGACATAAGTCTATTATGAAGCTCTTCCTCCCAAACAAAACTTGTTCTACGCCAATTAAGAATGGAATAGAATGAAATAAATCTTGCATTTATTGTTTTGATATTTTTCATTCCAGCCATTTTCCTTCCAAATTAGAGGAAAATAAAATTGATAAAAAATATATAATAGTATACGATGAAATCTATTTTATCATAATTCTATTTTAGCCCATTGTTATTTTTAAAATTCCAACAATAAAACTCTAATCCATTCGATCCATATTCCATCAATCTTAAGATTCTGCTATTGGAGTTTGTGGTAAGGTTACATTGACATTAGTTTACTAGAGGGTAAAGTCATAAAGATCTTATCTTATAAAAAATTAAAATTGTACAAATTGTTCAATTTGGTTTGGATGACTTCGCTAAACAAACTAATTCGAGTAAGAGTGTTAAATTTTTTATTGATTTTCAGTTCAATCCAAATTGAAATTTATTTAAGGGTTAATTAGCTTTTACCCCCCTGTAATATACACAAAAATTGCTTTACCCCCCTGTAAAATTTTTTTGTTGCTTTACCCCCCTGTAATATCAGATTTTGTGTTTTACCCCCCTGGACTCAAGTCAACCATACTATAACCGCCGCTAAAAAAACCGCCGCAAATAAAACCGCCGCAAAATATAATTTAGCGAGGGTTTTTAACCGCCTCAAAAAAACCGCCACAAAAAAACCGCCGCAAAATATGAATTAGCGACGCAAAAAACTGCCGCAAAAAAAACCGCTGCAAAATAAAAATTTTACCGGCGGTTTTGAACCGCCGCTAAACAAAACTGCCGCAAATTATATTATGGTTGACTGAGTCCAGGGGGGTAAAGCACAAAATCTGATATTACAGGGGGGTAAAGCAACAAAAAAAATTTATAGGGGGGTAAAGCAATTTTGGTGTATATTACAGGGGGGGTAAAAACTAATTAACCCTTTATTTAATTATGTTAAGAATGAAATTTTTAGTCACTAGAATATTTGATCAAAATAGAAATTAGAATAATTTAATAAAAAAATTGTGAGACATGGTCTACTCTTCATGATTTGGGGCTATCTATTCATTACCATTGAATAATATTTTAAATAATATTTTAACTGATATAAATTTTATAAAATACAAGTTGGATTGAAAGTTTATATCATATAATCATTTGTGTAAAATTTCAGACAAGTCCAAAATCATTTGATATCTTATTGAGACAAATCAAAATTAACAGTCTATATGATTTTTTAAATACCGTTAATCTTTATGTGTCTCAATAACATATAAAATGATTTTAGATTGCATAGCCTACCTTCCATGATATTATTTATTTTTTTGCTCTTCAAAAATTGTTTTTAAAATTAATATTCTCTTTTTAAGGAACAAACTATTTTTAAGCCTACTACTTTTTATGGAAGGTAACTATTTTATTTATTTTTTATGAAAGCTAAGGGGGTTTATTGGATTGGGATTTCGAGGGATTATTTTGAGAAAAAAGTCTTGAAGATTTTAAAAGACTTCGTGGGATTATATTGATTTTGTGAGATTTTGAGAGACTTTTTTTAAAAGATATTTTACAATCAAGATTCTTTTTTTTTTTTGAAAATCTTGATTAAAAATCTTGATTGGATAACAACATATTTTGTGGCATTAAAAAAAAAAGTTTTGATTAAAAATCTTAGGGTCTGTTTGGATTGATGGTATAGAATGGAGCAGAGCGGAATGGAATGGAATGGAATGGAATAGAGCGGAATGGAACATAGATTCCATTCCATTGTTTGGATATTTTATGATGGAGCGGAACAAATTTCTCACTCCATTGTTTGGAAAGTGAACGAAATGGAATGAGTTATAACTTTTTTATTCCAATTATACCCTTTAATTATAAAATCTTAATATCATACATTTTCTACTCAATTCAACCAATTAAAAAAGATCGACAAGTAGCCAAAGCCACTATCTTATTCTACAAAAAAACACTATCTTATTGGTAAAAAAAATGTATTATCATATATTAAAATAATACTATTGTAGTATATATTGTCAGACTAAATAGTAGTATTAATTTAATAAAAAACGAAGAGAAGAAGAGTATATATGATGTGAATTTTTTTTCATACACTAATATAATAACATGAATAATAAAATTTTAGTAAAAAAAAAAACAAGAATAATAAAATTGGTTTGTACAAAAAAAAATTGGTTGCAGAAGAAGAGAAGATTAGGAAGTGAAGATACACTAATATAAATTGGTTTGTACCAAAAAAAATAAAATTGGTTACGGAAGAAGATAAGACGAGGGAGAGGGAAGAAGTAAAGTTTCATAACAATTTTATTTTATTTTATTTGCCTATTCAAAAAAAAAAAAAAAGGGATAAAATTGTATTTATGTTATTAATTTATTCCATTCCATTGCACACACCCCAAATTGGGCGGAATGGAAAATTGGAAGAATGGGTGGTATCGGATGGAATGAGTTCCATCACATACCATCTCATCTCATTCATTATTTACAAAACCAAACAATGGAACTTAAACATATTTCATTCCATCCCATCCCATCCCACCACATTCCATCAATCCAAACAGACCCTTAATTGAATAACAACGGATTTTGTGGCATTGAAAAAAAAAAGTCTTGATTAAAAATCTTCATTGAATAACAACGGATTTTGTGGGATTGAAAAAAAATAAAAAAAGTCTTGATTGAATAACATAAGACTTTTAAAATCCATTAAAATCCCTCAAAATCCAATAAAATCCCTCAAAATTCTACTCCCTCCGTCCCAAAACTATTGTCCTTTTAGCTTTTTAATTTTGTCCCAAAACTATTGTCCTTTTCAGAAACCAATGTAAAATTAAAGTTAGCTTGTCATTTGTATCCTTACAAAAGTTAAAGCATTAATTAAATATATTTTCTTTTTCTTAATAAAGTAAGGGTAAAAGAGTCTTAACTTATCAATCTTTGTTATTTCTTAATCTACGTGCATAACTCTAAAAGGACAATAGTTTTGGGACGGAGGGAGTAATTGAATAACCCCCTAAGATATATAACATACTTCTATGGATGGTAACTAAATAATTTACTAAAATGTACGTTGTAGAAGACAAACATCATATTCAAGAAGACAACAAGAGTATATTTGCCGTTAAAAGAAAACAAGTATATTATATAGGGTGTGTTTGATCTGCAAAATGAAAGTACTGAACAAAAATGAAAGTAAATGTACAAGGTAGAACAGCACAGGACAAAAATTTATGATATTGAACAAATTTTGTCTTGTATGATACTTGATGGAGAAAATGTTACTTTGCTGATGTAGACAAGTTGTGCTGAGGACAAAAAGTTGTCCCATGGTTCTGTGGGGGACAAGAATATATGATTTTGTCCAGTCCCTTGACCCCCAGTTTGTCCAGTCCCAGTAACAGTTTTAAAATCAAACACAGTACAACAGAAGTTGTCCTGTCCAATCCCTTATTTTTTAGCAGATCAAACACACCCATAGAAACTGGAAAGTAACTCTAATATATGAATCATCTTTTTTTTTTTTTGAACGGCTAAAATTTATTAATAGGCTAGAAAGGGGTACAAGAAGTACCACCCCCGCCAAATTAAACAAACAGACAATAACCAACAACAAATCACACAAAACTCACAACAACACACCAAAAAGACCCAGGAACTAAAGAAAAAATACACCGAATAAATCACCGGAACATTTGCCTTCGCCCAGGTTCCAAAACTATTCATATAACAAATACCCCTTTGCCGTCTTATGCATAAACCATTGCCAAGAAGTACGTTTAATCAACTCTACCGCCGTCTCCACAACCTCGACCACATTATTAAAAATCTTATCATTCCGCATCTTCCAAATCACCCACACAATGGAATGACCAATTTTGACGCGCTTATTCCTCCCATTTCCCACCAAGAGACTATAAGACATTAACACATCCGGACGGAGAACAATAACAACACCTAACCAATTGCACAATTCATACCATACGGAGGAGGTAAAATTACAATGCAAAAACAAATGACGCGTGTTTTCAACCCCCGCACCACAAAGAACACAAACCACATCATCATTTTGCAAATATATGAATTATCTTTATAAGTGATTTATCGTGAATAATGAGTACTTAAAATTTCAACTCAGCGTGTGGGTTCATATGCTCAAGTTAAGTGCGAGTTAGGTTACATCACCGATCACGTTATCAAATTGTGATCCTTAATCAAATTGTGAATGCCACAATTTAAAATAAATAAATAAAAAACAACAATTCTTAGACCATTTCTACTAAGGTATAACTAGAAATGAAATTTTTATTGAAGTAGCTTCTAACAAAAATAAAAGTAATTAATAATAATAGCATTAAAATAAGAAGGCAATGACAATGAACTAAAGACAGAAACCATAGAACAAAAGAAAGACTTAATCGACACAAGTTTATCTAATTTAAGAAGGGAAACTAAGCACAAAAATACAAAGTCAAATTAGAAGCCTTTCCATGCAAGTTTCTAGAATCAACTTTGAAGGTCCATGCAAGTTTCACGGATCCACTTTGGAGGTGGCCAGAACAAGTTGGAATGGTGAGAATATTCAGACAAATAGGAAATACGAACTTTATCCCGGTGAAAATCACGCATCCCACATTTAATCTTCTTATGAATAGTATATGGGAAAACATCATTAACATAGATTACTCGATTTCCTTCCCCAAAAGACAAATCCGAAGCAGAAGCAGAAAATGAACATCCATTCCCTAAAAACAAAACTCTATCCCCTAAACTCTTCAACTTAACCCACCTATTCTTTTTCATATCAAGCCTGAACAAATCAAAACACTTACACTCATATATGTCCACTAACAACAAATTACCCTTACTCTCCACCAGAAATTTTATATCTCCTCCTCCATCCACCACAGATTCAGCCACTAACTGGACACTATAGTCCTCCGGTTCAATCGCAAATGTCCGGGCAGATTTATTTACCACATAAAACCGCCTTTTAAACACACAGATATCTAGAAAGAAAATTGACGTCAGGTCGCAGATCAGCTTCCAACTGTCGTCGCCGCAACGGAAAAGTTCAGGATGACCTTGATCGTTCAATGTGGCAATAATGAAGTTATTTTTGCTACGGCACGTGACAGCAACTACCTTGTTTTTAATATAGTGTTTGTCAAGGATTAAGTCGTTTCCCAACTGAACTACAGAGAATTTGGTGAAGTCGAGCACGTGAGGGAAAGCATAGCCACGTGTGAGCCCTGAGAGGAGTGGGTAGATGAGTTGATTTTTTCCATGTGAGTTTTGGGTAATTCTAATCAACCAAGGGCGAAGGATTTCTTTTTTTTCTTCTTCTTGTTGTTTTGGCGATGGTTTGATGAGTAAGAGAGTGTGTTTAGAGAGGTTGCACTCATTATGGTATGGTGGTAAGTTGAATTTGAAGATGAAGGGTGAACTGCGATGGTTAACTGAGATGGAAGAGCGCCGCCATGAGGAACAAACCGATCGGAAGTTAATGAGATCAAGTTGGTCTTCGATTCGTTCCGATATCAGATTCAGAATATCTTCAGGGAGTTTATACCACTCTGCCACCATCGCCATGGATGCTGCTCTTTTCCTTTTCATATTTTGGTCAGTGGATGCTGCTCTTCTCTTTTTCTTTTTTGTTCTACGGCACCGGCACCATAAATAAATAATATAGCACCAAAATAGAACCCTAACAATAAACAAAATGCGGATTGGGGTTTATATCACATAGTGTCACACAGTGTTTGATATGTGCCATTAAATAATGATCGAACGTTTATATTTTTTTGGCGACCCTCTATATTACTCGCTCCGCTCTTAAATAAATATATAGTTTGAGTTAAGTGCGCACTATTCATATAACATACTTTGATTATATATTTTGATTAATATATATAAATAAATATTAGTATATATGATGTTGTTTAATTTGTCTCGATGAATATTTTTAAAATATAAAATTTGTAGAATTTTTTATAATATATAATTAAAGATATTGGTGATTGAAGATGTGCATTGGCATATGTGAACTATTCAATTGTGACATTTATTTAAGAACAGAGTGAATAATAAAGCTAAAAAGTCACTTAAAATGATCACAAGTCACAACCACACATTTTAGATCAGACAGTCAGTAGTAAGTTAAATCAGTGTGAAATAATTTTAAACTTTTACAATCTACAGACCATCCATTCTTTTTGTTACCATACATGCTTACCTTCCATTATTTTATTTATTTATTTGCTCTTCCAAAGTTATTTTAAAAAAATATATTACATTCGTTCTTTATTATGGACGAGAGTTCGATTTTCGCCTTGGATGTGGAACAACTTTAAATCTTTAGATTAGATATTTCACCTTTTAAAGTGCTTCTAATCTAGCAAAGAGAATAATCATTGCATCTGGTAGTAGATACCTTAATCACGACCAAAATAAAATAAAATTACTTATGCATTCTCTCTAACCTAAAAACCATCTGCCACCCACAAATCCAAAAACCACCATTTTAATATATAAAATAGTGAGATTCCAATAGGTTCTTATTACACTTGTCATCATGAACTAAAAAAAACCATTAAACTCTATATGATCTTATAGATCAATGTAAAAAAACTTCAAGTTAATACTTGCTTTATGTGAAAAATATTTCAACAAATCTTGTTCAAAAATTAGTATCCATTTTTCATTAGATTATTCTTGGATTCGAGCAAATTTTTTGGAAAAAATTACGTCTTTCACAGTAAGAGGAGCTTTTTAGGATTGTTTAAGAAACTCCCGCAATCGTTGACCTCTTACCAATTGACTTTTCGTACCTTTATCGTCTTGTTTCTCCAATTTTCACTTAAATATTAAAATCATCTTTAGAAACAAATAAAACAAGGTTTCAAGGTGCCAAAACAAATTTATCAGCACATCTAAATTCTATTTATGGATCAAGCCGCTTCATTTCTTCATTGGCAATTAAAATGCATCTTTTATTTTGGAAAAACAAGTATGTTAGTCTTGGTGGAAGGGTGGTGCTTCTAAATTTGGTATTGTTATCTATTTCAATATTCTATTTATCTTTTTTGAAAATGCCGAATCAAGTGTGGAAAGCGATTGTAAAAATTCAGAGGAACTTTTTGTGGGGAGGGGAGGTGGGAGGAAAATTCCTTGGGTTAGTTGAGTAGATATGTGTAGGCTAAAGAATGAAGGGGGTTTGGGAGTAAAAACTCTCAAACTTATTAATTTGGCGCTTTTGGCAAAGTGGCATTGGCGGTTGTTATTTGAGAGAGATTTGACTTGGGTTATGGTGTTGGCGGCTAAATATGGAGAGGTAGGAAAGTTGTCCGGTAGAATCAATAAATCTTCTCAATGATGGAGAGATCTTGTGAGTCTTGGAAGAAATTGAGGGGTGGAGGAAGATTGGATTCACTCTATTTTTGAAAAAAAAGTGGGCAATGGTAGCTGGACTAATTTTTGGTGTGAACCGGTGTCTCTTAAGGAGGCCTTTCCAAGGTTATTTGCAATGTCAATCCATCCAAATACTTCAATAAGAGAAATGGGGGGCTTGGGAAAATGGTTTGTGGATATGGAAATTAACATGAAGACGATTGTTTTTTGATTTGGAAGTGGAACTAAATTGCAACTTGGTTGATGCATTGGCTTCAAAGACAATTTTTCATGTAGAAGATTCTTGAACTTGTCGTATTGATGAAGGAAGTTTGTATACGGTAAAGTCTAATTACCTTTACTTATTTCACAATTTTTTTTCTACTCCTATTTCTTTGGTAACCAATATGCAAGAAGGCGTGTGGGCTCGTGTTTGGGATAGTTGGGCTCCTTCAAAAGTTGTGGTATTCTCTTGACAAACATTACTTTGTCGACTACCAACTCGACAAAATTTGGTAAAGCGGGGGGTGATTCGATTTGGTGATCCTGTGGGTTGCCCTTGTGTGATGGTATATTTGAAACAGAAGACCATTTATTTTTATTGTGCCCGTTTGCATGGAAAATTTGGTCAGTAATATACAAGTGGTTTGATGTGGTGGAAGTGAGGCCCGGTAAAATTGGGATGATGTTCAAACTCCAAGGATTCCTTGGCTCTATAAATTAAAGTCCCAAAGAAGGCACAAAAGCACAAAAGGGAGTGGTTATGATATGGCAGACGATTCTTTGGGTTATCTGGCTTATAAGGAATGATTTGATTTTTGTTAGGAAATTGCATGAAGACCAAGAAGTTGTTGAGAGGATTAAATACACCTCTTGGAAGTGGATTTTGGAAAGAAAAAAACTTCATTCCCCTTGTCTTTATTATGAATGATGCGTCAATCCAATTGAATGCATAACTGGATAATAATAGTTTTTGTGGGATTGAATTTTGTACGTCTCTTGTATTGTAAAGAGGTATTTCTTTGTTGTAGAATATCTTGAGAGAGTACTATTTGTACATATTTTTCTTCTGTGGAGGAGTATCCCTTATACTTTTTCCAAGTCTTTGAAATATAAATAAAATTTGTGCTTGCTGTTCAAAAAACAAAACAAGGACTCATTACAACAACTCACCCTTACATTGAGAGAGAGAAAAGTAGAAAACAACAATAATGCTTGGACTATTTCTGCTAAGGGAGATGGAACTTTTTTAAAGTATTTTCTTACTAAGATAATAGAAAGCATTGATAATGTTAAGATAAGAAAGCAACAACAATGATCAAATGCCAGAAACAATATATACTTACTAAGAACAATTTAATAAACCATTATATTGTATAGAATCCCTTCATTCAAATTCAAATGGTGATACAATAAAAAGAAAAGGAAAAAGCAAGCAAGATAATAAAACATTAGAAGATTCACTAAAACATTCACAGAAATAAAACATTAGAAGATTCACTTTAAACAAGGTTTCCTGTTAGAAACTGTTCATATATGTCGAGCGTTCAGATATGAAGTGGACTTACTATTCAAATATGTCGCGTCAGTCTTGCATCCTCTTTCATTCTGTTGCACGCCCTGTTTAAAGTGACAAGGTTTCCTGTTAGAAACTAAATGAGAAGGTAAATCCTAACAATTAGTAATGTTATTGTCATAGAAAATTTATAGTAATAATAAGTACATGATTTGTGCACAATTAAGAAAGACATAAGTTTATGCACAAAAATGGAATATCAAATTAGAATTACAAAGCAAGATAACATACTCTTTTTCATAACCGCAACTTTTAACAATCCACTCTGGAGGCGCCCAGAACAAGTTGGAAAAGTGTGGATTTTCCGACAAAGGGATAAGACGACCTTCACCCAAGTGAAAAACACACTCTCCACAATGCATGCCATTGTCAAAAGGGAGAAAGGCACCATCAATGAATACGACACAATTCCCTCCTTTATCAAGAGAAGCAGAAAACGAACATTTATTCCCCAAAATCAGAACTCTATCTCCTAAACTCGTCAACTTGACCCATCTCTTCTCATTCTCTTCGAGCCTAAACACATCAAGCTTTAAATCATCTTCACTGGGGAACCCAAAACAATGACGATCATAAATGTCCACTAGCAACAACTCACCCTCACTCTCCACCAGAAATTTCATCTCTCCTCTTTCAACATATTCAGCCACTAACTCCATACTATAGTCCGGTCCAATCGCAAATGTTCGACCAATTTTATTCACTACAATAAACCGATTCTTGAAAACACAGATATCGTGAAAGTAAGTTGAAATGTCAGGAGGAACAACTGTCCAACTCTGTTTATGTAAATTGAACAGTGTCGGATGGCCTTTATGGTTTAATAGGCCTAAAACAATAGGTTTTTCCCCATTGCACGTTACAGAAATGAAAGAAATTGAGAGTTGCACAGATAGCATCTAACAAATTAAAAATGAAAGAAATTAATGATAATAACATTAAGATAAGAAAACAATGACAATGAACTAAAGACAATTCCAATTTAATATATTCTCTTTTGTTGTTAAAAAAATGAACTAAAGACAGAAATCATAGAACATAAGATAGATTTAGTCAACACAAGTTTATCTATTCTAAGAATGGAAACTAAGCACAAAAATACAATATCAAATTAGAAGCCTTTCCATGCAAGTATCGAGAATCAACTTTGGAGGTCCATGCAAGTATCGAGGATCCACTTTGGAGGTGGCCAGAACAATTGAGGATATTCAGACAAATGGGAAATACGAACTTTATCTTGGTGAAGATCACACATCCCATGTTTAATCTTGTTATGAGTAGTATATATGAAAACATCATCAAGATGGATTACTCGATTTCCTTTCTCAATAGACAAATCCGAAGCAGAAGCAGAAAATGAACATTTATTCCCTAAAAACAAAACTCTATCCCCTAAACTCTTCAACTTAACCCACTTATTCTTTTTCATATCAAGCCTGAACAAATCAAAACACTTACACTCATATATGTCCACTAACAACAAATTACCCTTACTCTCCACCAGAAATTTCCTATCTCCTCCTCCATCCACCACAGATTCAGCCACTAACTGGACACTATAGTCCTCCGGTTCAATCGCAAATGTCCGGCCAGATTTATTTACCATATAAAACCGCCTTTTAAACACACAGATATCTAGAAAGCAAATTGACGTCAGGTCGGAAATCAGCTTCCAACGGTCGTCGCCGCCACGGAAAAGTTCAGGATGACCTTGATAGTTCAATGTGGCGATAATGAAATTTTTATTTTTGCTACGGCACGAGACAGCAACTACCTTTTTTGTAGTATAGTGTTTGTCATGGAATAAGTCGTTTCCCAACTGAACTACAGAGAATTTGGTGAAGTCGAGCACGTGAGGGAAAGCATGGCCACGTGTGAGCCGTGAGAGTAGTGGGTGGATGAGTTGATTTTTGCCATTTGAGTTTTGGGTAATTCTAATCAACCAAGGGCGAAGGGTTTCTTTTTCTTCTTCTTGTTGTTTTGGCGATGGTTTGATGAGTAAGAGAGTGTGTTTAGAGAGGTTGCACTCATTATTGTATGGTGGTAAGTTGAATTTGAAGAGTAAACTGTGATGGTTAACTGAGATGGAAGAGCGCCGCCATGAGGAACAAACCGATCGGAAGTTAATGAGATCAAGTTGGTCTTCGATTCGTTCCGATATCAGATTCAGAATATCTTCAGGGAGTTTATACCACTCTGCCATCGCCATGGATGCTGCTCTTTTCCTTTTCATATTTTGGTCAGTGGATGCTGCTCTTCTCTTCTTGTTTTTGTTCTACGGCACCATAAATAAACAATATAGCACCAAAATAGAACCCTAACAACAAACAAAATGCGGATTGGGGAGTGTTTGATCTGTGCCATTAAATAATGATCGAACGTTTATATTTTTTTGCATATCAGACCCTCTCCATCTGTTCAGTGTCGTTTGAGTTACGTGCGCACTATTCATATAGTAGCATATATTTGACCATAGTTTTTGATTAATATATAAAAAGTAATAGCATATATGATGTAGTTTAATTTGTCTCAATTCCGTCAAAAATATTTTGTCTGGATAAATATTTTCAAAATATTAAATTTGTAGAATTTTCTTTAATACACAATTAAATATATTATTGATCAAAAATGTATGTTGTATGTTGACATACGTGAATTGATCAATTATATCTCTTATTTAAGAACAGAGAGTGTAATAAAGCTAAAAAGTCATTTGGAATGATCACAAGTCTCAACCACACATTTTAGATCATACAGTCGTAAGTTAAAACAGTGTGAAACAATCTTAAACTTTTACAACTACATACCATCCATTCTTTTTGTTACCATATATACATGCCTACCTTCCATAATTTTATTTATTTTTTTGCTCTTCCAAAGTTATTTTAAAAAATATATTACATTCGTTCTTTATTATAAAATTACGTATGTCTTCTCTCTGACCCAAAAACCATCTGCCGCCCACATATCCAAAAACCACCATTCCAATGTGAACACCATAGACGGTGGTGTGCTGAGATCTATTCTCCGCACCACCGCACCTTTGTCTCCCTGTCTGTTGAGCTTCAAGTGCTTTCCTTTTTTCTTCACGTCTTTTTTCTTCGTTAATTTTGTGGTGGTCTTTTGTTTCTCGGTTTCTTTCCTTTTTCGTCATCAGTTCTGGTCTGGTGTTTACGTAGGTTAGAGGGAGATGGCGGCGCCGTCGTGTTTCTGGTTCTAGGTATGGCTAATTCTCTGTATATCGTGGTCGGTTTTTGGTTTGATTTGTAGGTGGTGCGCCTACGGTTTTTAGTTGTGGTGTGGTTCCAGTTCTAGTCGTGGTGTGGTGTTTTGCTTTATTTTTGCAAATCGGTGCTAGTTCTCGTTGTGGTGGTTTGGGTGGCGTTGTGGGGTGTCGTGGTGGTGATGGTGGCGGCAAATCTGATGTTGGTGGCTGTGTAGGTTATGTGGTGTGGTGTTGGCAGTTTTTGTGATGTGATGGTGACGATTCTGGGGTTGTTTTGTCGGTCTGTGGCATGGTGTGGGCTGTGAATTTGTGGTCTGTGGCATAGTGTAGTTGATGTCGTGCGTGTGTTACTTGATTCTCTGACCGTGTTCAAATATGTTGGGATTTGCAGGACTCTTTTTGAGTCTTTAATAGTGTCAAAATCTATTGAGATTTGCCGATTTTTTGTATCTGGATTATTTTTTCCGCGTCGGTGTTGACTTTTTGGAGGTTTACATGCTGAGACTTGTTTAACTCTCTTTCTTCTGTTGCCACTTTAATTTTTGACGCAAGTAGCTGTACTTTGGATTCTGATTGGGCCGATCGCTTTTGTTTCGAGATCGGGAGTTAGTGTCTAGTGACATTTGTTTGAGTCGGGTTGAAGTCTCTCTGGTGGTGGTTAGGAAGCTGAGAAATTTCTTCTAAGAATGAGATTAGAAGTTGTCTTTATTTAGGTAGTGTAGGTTTAATTTTTCATTGGTGTTCCGCGAATATTCGACACCTCTTTTTTGTAATTCCTCTTTTACCGGTCTGTTTGTCTCGAGCAGAGACCTTGTTTTATTAATAATATTTTAACATTAAAAAAAAAGAAAGAGAAAATTGCATTTTGTGGATTCATTAAAAACCTAATGTATCTGATCTACTAATGAATTCAGATACATATATTTTTTAATGAAGTTAGAAAATACATTTGTCTTTTATTATAAATAACAAACATAATACTTCTCTTTTTAAGTAACAAACTATATTTAAGCCTACTATATTTTTTCATTTTTTTATTACTAAATACTTTTTTCTTATTTTCTCTACTCTTCCATATTCAAGTTAACATTCTTAATTAATGTGATTATCTATCAAATTGTGTTAAGTTCACGAGAATGATTTATGAATTACACTATACTATACTTATTAATGTGATAGTTGATTAAAAAGATGGAATTGATCTAGTTTTATGGTAAAAAAAAAATTAATTTCATAATTATTTTTGGAGGTTTAGAATTGTTTTGAGGCCTACATAATTATCAAAGGAGGCTAGTTCAAGTGGTACGCGAGTTGAGAGATATATGAGTTGGATAGGGAAAAATTCAGAGATCAATTCTTGACGGAAGCAATTTATCTTTCCGATGCAAAAAAAATCAATATTAACCAAAAAAAGAAGTAAAAAAAGAAGAAGAATGCGGTTTGCCTGAAAATTGCTTTTAGATAGAATTCCCTCTAAGGTTAATCTATGTCGAAGAGGTATTCTCCATTCTGAAGATGCGGTTTGTGTGCTATGTGGTGGGGGAGAATTCTCGCCATCTTTTTCTGCATTGTAGTTTTTCGGCTGTGGTTTGGTATGCTCTCTGTCGTTGGTTAGGGGTTATTATTGTTCTTCTACATGAGATGATGATGTCAAACGGTATTTTAATTGGCTGCGGTGGTAATAAGAAGGTGAAAATAGGTTTTTCCATAGTGTGGCTTGCCTTTATTTGAGTGATGTGGAAGACTCACAATGACAAAATCTTATAAGTAAAATTGAATAATCAAGAGTATAAATGTATAATCAATCCTTACGATTCAAAACAACTAATTATATACTTCTTAGTTTTGACTTCACCAATAAACTCTATATGATCTTATAGATCAATGTTAAAAAAACTTCAAGTTAATACTTGCTTTTTGTGCAAAATATTTCAACAAATCTTGTTCAAAAATTAGTATCCATTTTTCATGAGATTATTCCTTGATTCGAGAAAATTCTTTGGAAAAAATTGCGTCTTTCAAAGTGAGAGGAGATGATTAGGATTGTTTAAGCAACTCCCGCAATCGTTGACCTCTTGCCAATTGATTTTGCGTAACTTTATCGTCTTGTTTCTCAAATTTTCACTTAAATATTAAAATCATCTTTAGAAACAAATAAAATAAGGTTTCAAGGTGCCAAAACAAATTTATCAGCACATCTCAAAATCTTGCAAGAATCACAAAGGACTCACTACAACAACTCATCAGGGACCTTACATTGAGAGAAAAGTAGAAAACAACATTAATGCTTGGACTATTTCTGCTAAGGAGGTGGAATTTTTGAAAGTATTTTCTTACTAAGATGATAGAAAGCATTGATAATGTTAAGATAAGAAAGCAACAACAATGATCAAATGCCAGAAACAATATATACTTACTAAGAACAATTTAATAAACCATTGCATAGAATCCCTTCATTCAAACTCAAATGGTGATACAATAAAAAGAAAAGCAAAAAGTAAGCAAGATAATAAAACATTAGAAGATTCACTAAAACATTCACAGAAATAAAGAGTGAGAATCAATAATCCGTTAGAAATTACTAACTAGAACAGTTTATATGTATCAAACATGAACAATACTAGGAATAGAAACTAAATGTAATTGTCATATTGCCATGTCAGTCTCGCATCCTCTTTCATTCTGTTGCACGCCCTGTTTAAAGTGACAAGGTTTCCTGTTAGAAACTAAATGAGAAGGTCAAATCCTAACACATAATAATGTCATTGTCATTGAAAATTTATAGTAATAATAAGTACATGATTTATGCACAATTAAGAAAGACATAAGTTTGTGCACAAAAATGGAATATCAATTTAGAATTACAAAGCAAGATAACATACTCTTTTTCATAACCGCAACTTTTAACAATCCACTCCGGAGGCGGCCAGAATAAGTTGGAAAAGTATGGATTTTCCGACAAAGGGGTAAGACGACCTTCACCCAAGTGAAAAACACACTCTCCGCAATGCATGTTGTCAAAAGGGAGAAAGGCACCATCAATGAATACGACACAATTCCCTCCTTTATCAAGAGAAGCAGAAAACGAACATTTATTCCCCAAAATCAGAACTCTATCTCCTAAACTCGTCAACTTGACCCATCTCTTCTCATTCTCTTCGAGCCTAAGCACATCAAGCTTTAAACCATCTTCACCGGGGAACCCAAAACAATGACGATCATAAATGTCCACTAGCAACAACTCACCCTCACTCTCCACCAGAAATTTCATCTCTCCTCCTTCAACATATTCAGCCACTAACTCCATACCATAGTCCGGTCCAATCGCAAATGTTCGACCAATTTTATTCACTACAATAAACCGATTCTTGAAAACACATATATCTTGAAAGTAAGTTGAAATGTCAGGAGGAACAACCGTCCAACTCTGTTTATGTAAATTGAACAGTGTCGGATGGCCTTTATGGTTTAATAGGCCTAAAGCAATAGGTTTTTTCCCATTGCACATTACAGAAACTATCTTTGTTCCCTTGGCTTCAAAATTTTTACGTTCTAAACTGGAGTAAAGGTATTCATATAGGGACCGTTTATGAGACAGCCGTGAGGTTATTGCAAAACAGTTTCCCAAATGGATGACGGAGTATTTGTCCAAGTCGAGATCGTGGTAATGGATGCGATAAGAGGAAAGCGATTGGAGTGGGTTGCAGAGTTGTGTTTTTCCATCTGAGTTTTTGGTGATACTAATCAACCAGGGGCTGAAAGTTTCTTGTTGTTGTTGTTGTTGTTGTTGTGGTTTGATGAGGAGAAGGGTGTGTTTAGAGATGGAAGTGGAATACATGGCCACTTTCGATGAATTAGCAGAATTTGGTAACGTGAAAGGTAAAGCGTGAATTAGGTTGTGATTTGAGATGGAAGAGTGGCGCCATTTAGAACAAACTGATCGAAAGCGAATGAGATCGAGATCGTTGTCGATACGTTGTAATATCAGATTGAGAAGATCGGTATGGAGTTCAGACCAGGTTGCCTTCGTCATGGACATGGAGGCTCTGCGCTCTTCGTTCTCCTGATCCTATCTTGTGTTGTAAAATAGAAAAGAAAAAAAAAAAAAAAAAACCTAAAAAGAAAATAGTTTAGGGTTCACAAATCATGAGCCGGGTCAGCTATCACACCCTCTGAGTTGCTAATTCCAATCTAGCAAGGAATGGTCACTGCGTACTCCGGGAGTCTATGTATTGCCTTTGTTCTTTCTTGTTCATGGGAAATTCCAAGTGCAACTGTACATTTTATTTTTTGTTAAAATCGGATAAGTACAACCATGCTTTATATTTTATTTTTTGATAAAAATTTAAAATTATTTTTAGTTCTATATTATTCTTATATCTTTAAGATAGTTAGCTTTTGTCGTTATCTCTATTATTATCTCTATTATCTCTATTATATACATTATGATAGGTTCACGGAGCTCTCTCGTGCATTCTCAGGAAAATTTGCTTACGTGGCATTCAATTAGAGCTTCCTTAAGATTTTTTTTATATTTTTTTTTAGATATTTTTTTTAGCATAATTTGGTTGCATTCTTAGAAAAATTTGCTCATGTGTTATTCAATTAGAGTTTCACTAATTCTTTTTGTAAAGATTTTTTAATTAACTTAAACAATTAAAATAAAATTATGGATAACAACAAAAAATAATATTTTACGGATAACAACTTAATTTGTTTCCACTCTAGCATAACAAGTTCGAATATAATTTAACTATATATAGAAAACACATTCATCGTGAGAAACACATGACATTCATGGTCAAAGAATTTAAACATCAGTTTAGATTGTTCGTGGCTCATGTTTAATCCAGATTTCCTGAAGCTGCGACGTTAAAATTGATGTATGATTCTATTATTATATCAATTATAAATTACATTTAAGAAATTTTCAATTATGCATATATGTAATTGTTTATTAATTTTTCCTTTCAATTTTTTTAGAACTTATGAAAAGAATGATTTTCTTATACAAGTTTCAGTTCATCTCCAACGTTTTCCATCAGGATCTACTTAAAATCACACCTATGAGAATTATTGAGACACTTCTAGAATGTCAACAAGTAAGACAATTTTTTTTTACAATTTATGGGTATTTTATTATTATTATTATTATTATTATTATTATTATTATTATTATTATTATTGTTGTTGTTGTTGTTGTTGTTGTTGTTGTTGTTATTATTATTATTATTATTATTATTATTATTATTATTTTTTTTTTTACTAAAAACCTTTGACAAATATCATTGTGAATAAATTGTATGAATTAATGTTTATAATCATGGTTGAAATAAAATATATTAATGATGGTGTTTGGTGGTATCAGTCGTGTCAAAAACATAATATATAAGAAGATCATGACATAAAGTATTAATGCAAGCAGAGTCAAAGACATACATCAAAAGTAATTCCACGGTAAGCATCTAAAATTTTCATTTAAAAAACCAATTTTCATAGATTAACTATTTCATCTTAACTTATTAAATCTATAGATTAACTTTTTCTTCTTGACTTATTACTATGATACTATCAATAATTTTGTGTACTAATAAGTTTCATACTCTATATTTTCTAATTTTTTATCATTGCAATTCATACTTTATATTTTTCTAATTTTTATCTGTGCAATTCATACTTTATATGTTCTAATATTTTATCAGTGCGATTCACAAGATCTTATAACAAAGTTTGATGAAATAGTAGAGGAGAAGGTCAAAGATAGAACTGCTTTAGATGTCGTAGACAAGTTGATGGTATATCAGTTAAGAGAGCTTACCCTAATGAAGTTGATTTATCCGCAACCAAATAAATGAAGACCAATATAAAAATTAAGAAAGATTAAACAAATATATGATCATCAAACAATAGATTTTCATTGTTTAATTTTAGTGCATTATTATGCACTTTTTTATTGACAATTTTATTCAATTTTGTCGTTTAGTTTAATAGACCGATGTTTTCACTCATTGATTATTATGCATTATTACTCACATTGATAGAATTAATCATAAATTTGTTTGGTGACATATATTGTTTTCGGTAATACATTTTGATTATTTTTAAATGTGCTTTAATATTTTCTACATTCATTTTTATTTGTCGTTTTTAAATAAATATTTGTTTCTAATTATTTGTCGTTTTGACAATTTAGGTTATATTTTACCTATTATACATTTCTTTCTAATTTTTTGCAACAAAGTTTGTTTTTTTTTTTTTACATAATGTTTGTTATAAATTTTGCACAAAAAAATAAAAGTTTGTTACAATTTTTATTTGGTGGTTTTAGTTTTTTTGAAAGAGAAAGTGTGTATCATCCGATGTACCCAAAAAAAAAGAATGAGAAAGTGTGTGTGCCAAAAAAATTATAAATTTATTGGTGGATTAAAATTAGGATATATATTCTAAAAAGAAGGGTATAATAGGAAAATAAGGTGCAAAAATATACCTTTCTTTTTTTGGTATAGAAAATACACCTTTCTAATTTGATCTTTTTTCTATCTTTTAAAATGACAAATAAAAAGGAACGGAGGGAATATCAATTAAGAGAAATATTTTTTTTTGGTAAGAATTAACAGACATATAGTGACCGTTTGTTATAGACTTTTTTTTAAAAAATAATTACTTATATTTAAAAAAAATATAACTTTTTATTTTTTTGGGTACATTGGAAAGATAAATTGTTTCCGCCAGGATTTGAACCTGGAACCTCCCCCTACCCAACTCATATGTCCCTTAGCTCTTACCACTTGAGTTATCCTACAGGGACAAATATAACTTTTTATAAAATAACATATGTTTGTTATAGCTCTAAAAAATAATTAGATCTAAAAATAATCTAAAAATTGCTAAAAAATCTGAAGGTGATATTATTAACTTTTTGTATAGATTTTTTAGAGGAAAGAGAAAATAAGTGTCAAAAAATTTCATACAAAAAATTTAGAAATTTGTTAGGATATATTTATTTTATATGATATATTATATTTGGATGTTCTTTTTGATAATTTTGTCATACAAAATCACTTTTATAGTTTAATATGGTTGCATTCAAACAAGTCAAAGATTTTTTTTATAAAAAAGAATTTTTATAAAGATAAACAAACACAAAATAGATTCTATATTTTTGTAAAATCTCTAAAAGATAATCTTTATATTATTTAGTGCCCGTTTGTTATAGCTTTTTTTAGAAAATAATCACTTATTTTTAAAAAATAATCACTTTTATGAAAATAACATTAGTTTGTTATAACTTTTAAAAATAATCAGAATCTGAAAATAATCTAAAAACTGCTAAAAATCTGAAGCTGATATTAGTAGCTTATTTTTATAGATTTTTTTAGAGGAGAGAGAAAACAAGTGTAAAATATTTTGAGACAAAAATATCGTTAATATTATTCTAATATTCCAATAATATCCTATTTATAATTTATAGGATTAGTTTGTTATTTTTAGAAGATAAGATTTAGAAATTTGTTTTATTTGTAGCTATATATATATAAAGTCATATGACCGTAATGAAAAACAATAACTTGAGTATTTTTCATAGATTTATTTTATATGATATATTATATTTGGATAATTGTATCTTATGGTAATTTTGTGATGCAAAATCACTTTTATATGATTGCATCAATACAAGTTAAAGATTATTTTTTTATAAAAAGTAGTTTTTTTAATGGTAAACAAACACAAAATAGCTTCTGATTTTTTGTAAAATCTCTAAAAATTAATCTCTAAATTATTTAATATTAAAATCACTTATTTTTTAATCTGTAACAAACGGGCCCTTAATGTCAAAATCACTTATTTTTTAATCTGTAACAAAAAGTAATTATTTTAAATCACAAATATTTTTCATATCAAAAATTTCTAAAATATTAAGAGACGATTTTAAGACTTAATTTATAACAAAAAAATAGTGAGGATTTTGTGATATGCAAGGTTATCAAGGAATTGTACTTTTGTTTTGTTATTTGAAATTTACATGTAGATTAGTACGAAAATGTTGAATTGAGAAGATGAGAGAACGATGGAGAAATATATTTAAATATATACTGTATTTAAAAAAAAATATGTAGTTTGATGAATTTAGTTGAACAAATCTACAATAAAATTTATAAAAAAATGTAGTTTGATGAAATTAAGTCGAATAAATCTATAATAAATATTAAAATTCGATGAATGTGAATTTTTTTTTTTGGCGAAAAAATATGAGAGTTTTGTGATTTAAAAAAATATCTGTAAAAAAATATATTTACTCCAACAATTTATTTTTAAACAACTCATAAAATACTATACCAAAAAAAAACAACTCATAAGATATAATTTCTAAAATTATTATTAAATAATAAAATAAATAAATCAAATAATAATTTAGAATAAATTAAAAAATAATATTAAAAAAGAAAATAATCCCGTGCACGGCACGGGCTAACATACTAGTTATTATTATTATTATTATTATTATATACATTACGATAGGTTCACGGAGCTCTCTCGTGCATTCTTAGGAAAATTTGCTTACGTGGCATTCAATTAGAGCTTCTCTAAGATTTTTTTATATTTTCTTAGATATTTTTTTTTAGCATAATTTGGTTGCATTCTTAGAAAAATTTACTTAGATGCTATTCAATTAGAGTTTCACTAATTTTTTTTGTAAAGATTTTTTTAATTAACTTAAACAATAAAAATAAAAATTATGGATAACAACAAAAAATAATATTTTACAGATAACAACAACTTAATTTGTTTCGACTCTAGCATAACAAGTCCGAATATAATTTAACTATATATAGAAAACACATTCATCGTGAGAAACACATGACATTCATGTCAAAGAATTTAAACATCCGTTTAGACTGTTCGCGGCTCATGTTTAATCCAGATTTTCCGAAACTGCGACGTTAAAATTGATGTATGATTCTATTATTATATCAATTATAAATTACATTTAAGAAATTTTCAGTTATGCATATATGTAATTGTTTATTAATTTTTCCTTTCAAATTTTTTTAGAACTTATGAAAAGAATGATTCTCTTATACAAGTTTCAGTTCATCTCCAAAGTTTTCCATCACGATCTACTTAAAATCACACCTATGAAAAATATTGAGTCACTTCTAGAATGCCAACAAGTAAGACAATTTTCTTTTACAATTTATTATTATTATTATTTCTTTTACTAAAACAGTTTGACAAATATCACTGTGAATAAATTGTATGAATCAATGTTTATAATCATGGTTGAAATCAAATATATTGATGATGATGTTTGGTGGTATCAGTCGTGTCAAAAACATAATATATAAGAAGATCATGGCACGGAGTACTAATGCAAGCAGAGTCAAAGACATACATCAAAAGTAGTTCCACGGTAAGCACCTAAAATTTTCATTTAAAAAATCAATTTTCATAGATTAACTATTTCATCTTAACTTATTAAATCCATAGATTAACTTTTTCTTCTTGACTTATTACTATGATACTATCAATAATTTTGTGTACTAATAAGTTTCATACTCTATATTTTTAATTTTTTATCATTGCAATTCATACTTTATATTTTTCTAATATTTATCTGTGCAATTCATATTTTATATGTTCTAATATTTTATCAGTGCAATCACAAGATCTTATAACAAAGTTTGATGAAACAGTAGAGGAGAAGGTCAAAGATAGAACTGTTTTAGATGTCGTAGATAAGTTGATGGTATATCAGTTAAGAGAGCTTACCCTGATGAAGCTTATTTATCCACAACCAAGTATATGAAGACCAATATAAAAATTAAGAAAGATTAGACAAATTTATGATCGTCAAACAACAGATTTTCATTGTTTAATTTTATTGCATTATTATGCACTTTTTTATTGACAATTTTATTCAATTTTGTCATTTAGTTTAATAGACCGATGTTTTCACTCATTGATTATTATGCATTATTACTCACATTGATAGAATTAATCTTAAATTTGTTTAGCGACATATATTGTTTTCGGTAATACATTTTGATTATTTTCAAATGTGCTTTATTACTCTCTCTATTCCTTTTTATTAGTCGTTTTCTAAAAAATATTTGTTTCTAATTATTTGTCGTTTTGACAATTTAGGTTATATTTTACCTATTATACCTTTCTTTCTAATTTTTTGTAACAAAGTTTGTTTGTATTTTTTTTACATATATAAAGTTTGTTATAAATTTTGGACCAAAAAATAAAAGTTTGTTACAATTTTTTATTTAGTGGTTATAGTTTTTTTGAAAGAGAAAATGTGTATTTTCGATGTACCAAAAAAAAGGAAAGAGAAAGTGTGTGTGAAAAAAAAAAAAAATTGGGTGATTAAAATTAGGATATATATTCTAAAATGAAGGGTATAATAGGAAAATAAGGTGCAAAAATACACCTTTTTAATTTGATCTTTTTTCTTTTTTTCTAAAATGACAAATAAAAAGGAACGGAGGAAATATTAATTAAGAGACTTTTTTTTTGTAAGGATTAAGAGACATATAGTGGCCGCTTGTTATAGTTTTTTTTAAAAAATTATTACTTATTTTTTAAAAAATACAACTTTTTATAAAATAACATATGTTTGTTATAGCTATAAAAAATAATCAGATCTGTAAATAATCTAAAAATTGCTAACAATATGAAGGTGGTATTATTAGCTTTTTGTATAGATTTTTTAGAGGAAAGAGAAAATAAGTGTTACAAAATTTCATATAAAAAATTTAGAAATTTGTTGGGATATATTTATTTTATATGATATATTATATTTAGATGTTCTTTATGATAATTTTTTCATACAAAATCACTTTTATATGGTTGCATTCAAATAAGTTAAAGATTTTTTTTATATATAAAAAAGGAATTTTTATAAAGGTAAACAAATACAAAATAGATTCTATATTTTTGTAAAATCTCTAAAAGATAATCTTTAAATTATTTAATTTCAAAATCATTTATTTTTTAATCTGTAACAAAAAGTAATTATTTTAAATCACAATTTTTTTTATATAAAAAATTTCTAAAATATTAAGAGACGATTTTAAGTCTTAATTTATAAGAAAAAAAATAGTGAGGATTTTGTGATATGCAAGGTTATCAAGGAATTGTACTTTTGTTTTGTTATTTGAAATTTACATGTAGATTAGTACGAAAAGGTTGAATTGAGAAGGTGAGAGAACGTGGAGAAATCTTTTTAAATATATACTGTGTTTAAAAAAAAAAAGTAGTTTGATGAGATTTAGTTGAATAAATCTACAATAAAATTTATAAAAAAAATAAATAGTTTTATGAGATTCAGTTTAATAAATCTAGAATAAATGTTTTTTTTAAAAACCAATTATAAAGGTAGTTCAATTCTAAAATTTTAACATAAACGCTCTATTAAAGAAAATTGTTCTAAATCACAAAAAAAGATTATATGAAATAGTTATACAATATCAATGAACGATTTTTGACACTTAGTTCTAACAAAAAAAAACAGTGGCGAATTAATTTATTGAAATACAAGTGATACATCAAGCTTATGAATGAATAAAAATATGTAGTCTTATGAGATTCAGTTGAATAAATCTATAATAAACGTAGGAACATTACTGAATATGAAAGTTTTTTTTTTGACAAAAAAAGTGTTTTGTACTATTCAAGGTTGTCTATTTTTTTATTTTGTTTTGGAAATATATATATGTGAATTACTATGAAACAAGTTGAAACAAGGTGAGAGAATGATGGGAAAAGAGATATATTAAATTTAACAAAAAAAGTAGTTTGATTATATTCAGATGAATAAATCTATAATAAATGTAGGAAGATAACTAAATGTGAATTTTTTTTTGACAAAAAATGTGGGAGTTTTGTGATATGCAAAGTTGTCTATTTATTTGTTTTTTTTTTCTTGAAATTTATATATAGATTATTACGAAACAAGTTGAAAAAAGAAGGTGAGATAACAATAAAAACAATATCTTAATTTACATTGTATTTAAAAAATATATTTTGGTTGGATTAACTTGAATAAATCTACAATAAACGTAGGAAGATCACTGTAGGTATATTTGTATTTTTTTTTTGAAATTTACATGTGGATTACTATGAAATAAGATGGAAGAATAGTGTGAGAATACATCTTAATTTACACTATATTTTTAAAAAAAAAATGTATTTTGATGATATTTAGTTGAATAAATCTACAATAAATGAAGAAAGATGATTGAATGTGAGAGTTTTTTTTACAATAAAATGTGGAAGTTCTGTAATATGCATGAATTTCTATTTCTTTGCATTTTTTTTTGTTGTTCTTTAAATTTACATGTGAATTTCTACGAAATATTTTGAAACAAGATGAAAGAATGTTGGGTGTCATCTATGATTTATTTTTACGGAGGTCTCTCTCATGAATAAAATTTCACGAAAAAATCTATAATGAATCAATGTTTATGTGTGTCATTTATGTCTCTCTCACGAACAAAATTTAGTATGAGATACACAGTTCGATTCCACCAACAACTAAAACTATATTTTTATGATTTTTTTTGAAGCAATTTTAAGTTATTTTATTTTATTGCTTATGAAAAATATTTACACTTATATTAATATATATTTTTTTTTTTGGTAATTTACTCGGGATAAATATTTATGCTAATATAATAATACAAGTGGCTATTTTTTTATTTATAATTTACACGTGATTTATATTTATATTCATATATCATACAAGGTTTATATTTCTTTTAATAATTTCTACGATGACGGGAGAGAAAATATCATATTGTTGAGAACGGAAAGCGAGAGATCACTCTCTATAGAGTATTATTTTTCATATTTAAATAAAATCAATATAAAATGAACGTCACATAATTTAAAAATAAAAACCATATATTAATACGAGAATTTGGGAGATCACTCTCTAAAGATTTTTTTTTGTAATTTTACGAGAACGTATATTTCTATGAGAAGTTATATTTCTACCCATATATTAAAAAGAGGACTTTTTTTTTTATAATTTCTACAGGAGCCATATTTATACTCATGTACGGGTTTTTTTTTTAGTTTTTACGGAATTATATTTCTACGAATGTTTTAATACAAAATTTATTAATACGAGACGAAAGACTTTTTTTAATAGGAACTTAAATATTTATACACATATTAATACGGAAAACCTATTTTTTATAATATGACTTATATTAACACTCCTATTAATATGAGTGTCTTTTGATTTTATAATTTACACGATGATCAATATTTATACCCATATATTGATACACGACACTATCTTTTTTGTAATTTCAATGAGGACTAGAAACGAAAAAATGTGTGAGTTGTGTGATATGCAAGGTTGTCTATTTATTTGAATTTTTTTTGTTCTAAAAATTTACATCTAGATTACTACTAACCAAGTTGAAACAAAGTGAGAGATTGATTGGAAAATATATCTTAATTTACACTGTATTTATTTGAATTTTCTATGTATTTTTTTTTTAATTTATATATGGATTACTACGAAACAAGGTGAAAAGATGATGAAAAAATATATTTCATTTTACATTGTATTTAAAAAAATGTAGTTTGATGAAATTAAGTTGAATAAATCTATAATAAACATTAAAATTCGCTGAATGTGAGTTTTTTTTTTTGGCAAAAAAATGTGAGAGTTTTGTGATTTAAAAAAATATCTGTAAAAAAATATATTTACTCAAACAATTTATTTTTAAACAACTCATAAGATATAATATCTCAAATTATTATTGAATAATAAAATGAAGTAATCAAACAATAATTAAGAATAAATTAAAAATAATATTAAAAAAGAAAATAATTCCGTGCACGGCACGGACTAACATACTAGTTATTATTGGATGAGTAGACATCTCAAAGTCTAGAGTAATGACTATTTAACGACATCCATTATTCATCAGATATAATTTTTTAAAATTGTCTACCTAACAAACTATTACAAAATAAGTTGGAAAATTGCAGATGTATAATAATGATGTAATAAATATATTCTTTTTCTAACCGGGACAACATGTTTCAAATAATACTAGAGGAAATTTCTACAAACCTAACCCCTAAGGACCTTAGTTACTCATAGTTAGTCCATCTACTCTCTGATTTTTAGAATGTATAAAACTAAGGAAAGAGCTCTATTTATAATATTTGGAACCGGGCTTTTCAGCGTGTTAAATCCTATTTTTGCACTAATGACTTCTTCATATTCAGGTAGCCACTTATACTTCCTCTACAATATAAACATTATAAGTTTATGTACTTCTGCATAAGGAAAAGTTAAAGTTCACAAAAGTATGAAGAGGGAAAAGAGAACAAAATTGAAAATCATGATAAAATCATGATGTATGACTCATATCAAAGTAAGAATGAGAGAAAATGATAATAACAATGGCACAATACCTAAAGACCTACTAATAACATGATACTCACTTGATATTTATAATCAAGCAAATATATTTAAATCTAAACTAAATTCCTTTATTATAGGTATACAAACTAACAAATATAAAATAAGAGACATTCTCTCAGCAAATATAATTTAAACAAAATATACATATCTTAAAATCTATTTCTTATTCTAATTAACACTCCCCTCAAGTTAAAGCTTGTTAAGCTTTAAGCTTGTTACAAAATTAAACCTAAAAAAAATAAAGACTTAAAAGTATCTCAAACAGGACCCGTATGTGATTTTATTCCAAAATAGTCTCCGTGTCAATGAAGAAAAGCAAGCAAAGAAGTAGTAGTAGAGCAGTTGTCAAAAATGATGAATCCATATCAAATAATGGAAAAATACCCGCGGATAAAAGTATCTCAAACAGAACCCGTGAATTAAAGTATCACAAACAGCACCGCAAATTAAAGTATCTCAAACGGCAACTAATAATTAAAGTATCACAAACGGACCCACGGATTAGAAGTATCTCAAACAGGAGCCGCAGATTAAAAAATTACAAACAACAACTGCAGTTTAAAGTATCATTAACGGACCTGCGGATTAAAGTATCACAAACAGGAAATCGCGGATTAAGGTATCACAAACGGGATTTGACCACCAAAATAAAACCAAGAGAGACTATTAATCAATTTGGAGAAAGCGGTTGCTAAAGGTAAAGTATTCATGGAAAGTGACTTCGGACTGCATGTGTCAGGGTAAGATATTTAGAAGGTTAAAATAGAAAATAAAGGGAGTAAAAAAAAACACAAAGGTGGAACAAAACATAAAAGGAATCATAATAACGGCTAGGGTTTATACGGAAGAATGACCTCCAAAATTAAACAATATATCAAAAGAGAAAAAAGGGTAATGGGAAGAATAACCGAGCATTAAGTTTTCTCAGGGAAAAGCGGCAGCGTAATTTTACTTCAAGGTGGATACCATGGCTCTGACACCATGTTAGAATTAAGTATGAGTTTAACTCATCTTCACAAAACCGGCTTATACATTGCTACTTGTTTATAAAGACTTACTGATCAGACCCTCTCATACTTAAGTCATTATGTTATTCATTAATTATCAATAATATTATTTCTCTCATTATTTTACCTAAATACCTCAAATTTAACATGATATCAGAGCATCTCTAAGATCCATTAAACTACCCATTATTTAGACAACTCGTTATTATTGATTCCACGTTCCAGCTTATTCAGTTATGGACGTGGGGTGTGTGTTAAAAAGTCTCACATAAAATTTGAGAGAGCCTGAATAAATCTTTATAAACAAGTGGCAACCCTACCTTATAAACTAGTTTTGCGAAAGAGAATTAGATTCATACTTATTTATAACTTAATGATTAATAAGTATATATTAACCAATACTTGTGTAGTCGTTGTTATAATTAGTTGACAAAATTTGTTAGAACATAAAACCAAAAATTATTTCAGCTCATTTAGGAAAATTAATGACTAGTTCAAACATCTCACAAACATGAAGCAGTGCCTAAAGAAGATTTCAGTATCCCAATGGCAAATATCAATTTGCTTGTAAAAAGCTTCACTTACATTATGAATCTGTTTGAAACTGGCATAACAAAATTAATAATATCACTTAGTCAAAAAAAAATTTAATAATATCACACCTAATAATATCACACCGAATAATGAATCTTTTATTCACGATGAGTTACAATAAATAGAAGGGTTAATTAGGTTTTACCCCCCTGTAATATACACTAAAATTGCTTTACCCCCCTGTAAAAAAAATTTGTTGCTTTACTCCCCTGTAATATCAGATTTTATGTTTTACCCCCCTGGACTCAAGTCAACCATACTATAACCGCCGCTAAAAAAACCGCCGCAAATAAAACCGCTGCAAAATATAATTTAGCGAGGGTTTTTAACCGCCGCAAAAAAACTGTCAAAAAAAACGCCACAAAATATGAATTAGCGACGCAAAAAACTCCCGCAAAAAAATTGCCGCAAATTAGCGGCGGTTTTGAACCGCCGCAAAACAAAACCGCCGCAAATTATATTATGGTTGACTGAGTCTAGGGGGGTAAAGCACAAAATCTGATATTACAGGGGGGTAAAGGAACAAAAATATTTTACAGGGGGGTAAAACAATTTTGGTGTATATTACAGGGATGTAAAAGCTAATTAACCCTAAATAGAATAATACTTTTTTTTTTTCGCAAAAAAAAAAATTGATTGATCTTAAGGATTAATACTAAGTAGTTAAGGCTAATGAGTCATGTTTTCTAGAAAGATCTTGATTGATCTTAATTGGTGACTCATTTAGTTTGTTTGTTAAGATACTAATGCTATAAATAAAGCATTGAAGAGTGTAATGAATTAAGCAAAATGAATGATGTTTAGTTTTATAGTTTGTTAGGAGTAGCTTTTTAGTTAGTCACATTTTAGAAATTATCTCTTCCAATTATGAACGATCTAGATCCTTCTAGAAAGCATGACTCATTAACCTTCTAGTTTGTTAGGAGTAGTTTTACAGTTTTAATGTAAATTCTTTGGATTGTATAGTACTAGTTAAATCAAAATGTAAATTCATTTTTCTACATATGGCAACTTGGCAAGGCACGCAACATTATATTGAAGTTAAATCAAAAGTTTGGTATCAATTTTTATGGTTTTGGGGAGAAAATGTTGGTTGAATGCTCATGGAAGAGTGGTTTGTGAGGTTCCATGGTTGAAGGTGGTACTGAAGGATGAGTTCCAAACTCTTAGCAAAGTGACAATGACATAGATAGGACAAGATTCTGTGCATAGGGTGTTAAGGTTTTAAATTGCAGTCCGTAACCGCAATTGCGGCCGCAATATTGCTGATGCGGTAGTCACCACAACCGCATCGCACCGCAATCGCGGTGTGATTTGTAATCACGTGTCTTGCCGCAACGTAACCGCATTAAGAGCCGCATCGGACAATTTCTAACATATTCTTTAAAATTTTCTCATCAAAAATTAAAATTTTAGAATCCCAACTACTAAAATACTAGAGATTTAATGAAAATATTACTTTTAACTGTCTATCCGCTTTGTATTTCAACCACCTTTCAGTTAGTATTTACTGAACAAACTAAAATTCTACTATAGTGGTTAAATTGTATAGTGGCGCAGTTGGACCACTTAATATAGGTTGTGAATATCAAAATTCATTTCACGCCGCAACAGCCGCGATGTGCGTCGCAGCAGCCGCATTGACTGTAAACGTAATGCCCGCAAGCGCAACCGCATCTGTTACCGCAACCGCAATTTAAAACCATAATGATTAGATTTTGTGAAATTAATTGATCCAGTGATAAATAAAGGTCTTCCACAGTTCAAGACTTAGATTACTATTGCACTGTAGCCTTCGCCTAAAATAACAATGATCAAATGCCAGAAACAAATATGCTTAAGCTTAACCATTGCACAGTATCCCTTCATTCATCAAATGGTGGAAAGAAAAGGAAAAGGCAAGATAATAAAACATTAGAAGATTTACTGAAAAAATTCACAGAAATAAAGTGTGAGAATCAATAATGCATTAGAAATTACTAACTAGAACTCTATATTTCATAATGTATCAAACATGAACTAAATAATTGAAACAAAATAAAAGTCTTCTAAAATAAAATGCTTTTGATAATCGCGACATAAACAATAGCAACTCAATGTCCGGTCAATCTCGCGTCCTCTTTTATTCACTTGTGTGCACCCTGTTTAAAGTAACAAAATGTTTCCTGTTAGAAACTAAATGAGAAGATCAAATCCTAACAAATAATAATGTCATGGAAAATTTATAGTAATAATAAGTACATGATTTATGCACACAATTAAGGAAGACATAAGTTTACACAAAAATGCAATATCACATTAGAATTAAATTTCAAATAAGATAACATACTCTTTTCAATGACTGCAACCGTCAACAATCCACTTCGGAGGTGGCCAGAACAAGTTGAAAAGTTGTGGATTTTCAGACAAAGTGGTAAAACGACCTTGACCTAAGTGAAAAACACACTTTCCACCACGTATGTTGTCAAAAGGGAAGAAGGCACTATCCTTGAAGATGATACAATTCCCTCCTTTTGCAACAGAAGCAGAAAACGAACATTCATTCCCCAAAAATAGAACCCTATCTCCTAAACTCTTCAACTTGACCCATCTCTTTTCATTCTCATCAAGCTTATACACATCAACCCTTAAATAATCTTCTTCAAAACTATGAAGACCATAAGTGTCCACTAGCAACAACTCACCCTCACTCTCCACCAGAAATTTCATGTCTCCTCCACCAACATATTCAGCCACTAACTCGATACTATAGTCCGGTCCAATCGCAACTGTTCGACCTATTTTATTCACTGCAATAAACCGCTTCTTGAAAACACATATATCTTGAAAGTAAGTTGAAATGTTAGGAATTACCGTCCAACTCTGTTTACGGAAATTGAACAGTACTGGATGCCCTTTATGGTTCAATTTGCCGAAAACATTGCACATTACAGCAACTATCTTTCTTCCCATGACATGTGAAAAACATGTTACACTTTCTAGCTCCGAAAGACTGTATTTATATCGGGGCCGGGGGCGTTTCCGAGACAGTTGTAAAATGGTCATTGCGTAGTGGTTTCCCAAATGGACAACGGAGAATTTGTCGAAGTCAATGAGGCCGTAAGGGAAACGATAAGAGGATTGTGATCGGAGTGGGTGGCAGAGTTGTGTTTTTCCATCTGAGTTTTTGGTGATACTAATCAACCAGGGGCTGAGAGTTTCTTGTAGTTCTTGTTGTTGAGGTTTGATGAGGAGGAGAGTGTGTTTAGAGATGGAAGTGGAATACATGGCAGGTTTTGATGTATTAACAGGATTTTGTATAGTGAAAGGTAACGTGTGAATTAGGTTATGATTTGAGATGGAAGAGTGGCGCCATTTAGAACAAACTGATCGAAAGCTAATGAGATCGAGATCGTTGTCGATTCGTTGTGAGATCATATTCAGAAGATCGATATGGAGTTCAGACCAGGTTGCCTCTGTCATGGCCATGGATGCTAAGCTCTTCTTTTCTCTTGTTGCGTATTACCTTATTCTTTTTGTCTAGGGCTCGCAATTCACGAGTCTATTGCTTTTATTCTTTGTTTAAAAAAAAAACTATATTTTTTTTATAAACAAATCAGATAAGTGCAACCGCAATTAAATATAGTATAGTAGTAGTAGTTTGTTACTTTGTTTATATATTTTTGATAGGAATCGCTAACTTTGATATGAGATAATGTCGATTTTGTCGCACACTACTCTATTTTTTAGATAAAATTGTGTTGGGGGCGTGCGAGAAATTGGAGGGCGGTTGGTTAAAATATGGGCTTACTCGAATGGACTGTGAGCCGTCCGCTAGTCCGCATAAACATTTTTTTTTTTGCCGAATTAAGTAGAAATGATGGAGGAGAAAAAAAAACTTTTACTCTTTTTTATATATTTTAAGTTCACTCACTAAAAGTTCAATTTTCTAAAAATTGTTATTTTACTCATATTTAAACTTAGTTTGTTTTACAAAATATTTGAAATTAGTTTATGTTATTTTGATTGATTGATAACTTGTTTTGGATATTAGTAAAAAAAAACACTTGTTTTGAATAATTTAAGGGTCTAACCCAAGGGATGTGATTGAGCGGTTGGAGCTCATCCTCTCTTAATCAAGAGTCGAGGGTTCGATCTTCACCTTGGGCATGAAGCAGCTATCCCATTCATCGAGGTGCCTCCAATCTAATGAGAGAATAGTAAAAGAATAATTTAAGGGTCTTAATTAGTAAAAATATTTGTTATGATATAGAATTATAGATAATTCCAAAATTTTATTATAATCAATTTGGAATGTTTAATTTTTTTTTTCAATAAAATTGATTTTTTTTAGTTCAAAAAAACACAAAAACAAAGGTATCGGGCCGGGCTTACTAAAAAGCCCGCTAACCTGTGTAAGACCGGGCTCGGACACTATTTATTAAGATTCATATTTTCATCCGGCCTGATGAAGCCCGCCACCCATTCGGACCAGCCTGTAACATTTTGACAACACTACTCCATACTACCAATTAAAAATTAAGTTTGAAGTCAACTCTTTTATTTTGTTATAGTTTGATGTAAAATCTATGGAATCAAAACAAATAATTTAAAAATTATTTTATCCATTCTTTTTTATTTGTCGTTTTGATAATTTAAGGTTATTTTTTGGCTATTATACATTTATACTCTCCTGCCTAATTTTTTTATTGGCTGATTTTATATAATCTTTTATTGTATCTATTTTTTGTACTAAACTTCTTCATATGATCTTTTTATATTGTTTTTGTTTTGTTCCTATTTTTTGGAAAGAGAATATGTGTGAAAACAAATAGAAATATATTGGTGGATTAAAATTAGGGTATAATATATTTAAAAAAAAAAGATATAATAAAAAGATAAGGTGCAAAAATATGCTTTCTTAATTTGGTGTTAATATTTTAAAAGACAAATTAAAATACTAATTTCGTTTCTTTTTACTTGTCGTTTTAGAAAAAAATATTTGTTCCTTTTTACTTGTCGTTTTGGCAATTTATGTTATATTTTACCTATTATACCCCCTTCCTATTTTATTTTATTGACTAAATTTTGTATAATATTTTTTTGTTGAAACAATATAATCTTTTTATTGTATACAAACTTTGTTTGTTTTTAAATAAAGTTTGTTACAATTTTTTTTGGAAATAGATAATGTTTGTGAAAAAGTATGAATTTATTGGTGGATTAAAAATATAATATATATTTTAAAATGGGCATGATAGGAAATTTAGGTGCAAAAATACACTCTCTTATTTTGGTTTTTTTTCCTAAAACGACAAGTAAAAAGGAACAAAGATAGTATAAAAATATAAAATGTGTGATGTTGGTTTATTTGATTCAACTTAGAGGAGGGTGGAGGGAGAGATTTTTAAGAAGGGAAGAGATTTTGAATAAAATTTGTTCTTTTACACTTAAACTTATAAACTCAAAATAATCTTCATGTTTATTTTTAAAAAAAAAATTTAAATCATTATTTAACAAACTATAAAACAATATGGAATAGTGAACACATTATCAAATAAAATTGGAATATTGGAACAAAAAAGATTAATATAATCTTGACAAAAAATAAGATTAAGATAATAATGAGTGGAAAATCTAAATTTTTAATATTTCAACAAGAATAATTTAAGATTTTATTAAAAAAGTGATGATAATTTTGTCAACATAATAAATTACGTTTTACTACCCCTCTAAATCCCCCCCCCCCCTCTTTAAAAAGTTGAACAAAATATAAAAATTTAAAATATCACCTCCCCTCCCTTTTAAAACCCTCGAACCAAAAAGAGGAATTGAGGATCAAACTCTTACTATAGTCGTTCAGCTAATAATTTTGATATTTTTTATTAGTTGAACTAAGACTTCTATATTGATAGTATTTATCATTTCATTTACAAATAAAATAAATTTACATTTTTGTAAGATAATGCCTACCTCATTGTCGAACATTATGGACTCCATACACCACCAATTAAAAATCAAGTTTGAACTTGAAGTCAACTCTTTTTTTGGTTATAGTTTGATGTAAACTCTACGGAGTCAAAACAAATAATTTAAAAATTCGTTCCTTTTTATTTGTCGTTTTGATAATTTAAGGTTATATTTTGTCTATTATATATTTATATCTCCTGTCTAATTTTTTTTATTAGTTAAATTTTATATAATCTTTTATTGTATCTATTTTTTTACTAAACTTCTTCATATAATTTTTTTATTGATTTTGTTTTGTTCCTATTTTTTTTGGAAAGAGAATGTGTGTGAAAAAAATAGAAATATGTTGGTGGATTAAAATTAGGGTATAATATATTCCAAAAAAAGGAGGGTATAATCAGAAGATAAGATGCAAAAATACATTTTTTTTAATTTGGTGTTAATATTTTAAAAGACAAATTAAAAGGATAAAGGGAGTATATAAAAATATAGAATGTGTGTTGTTGGTTTGTCTGATTCAACTGATGGGAGGGGAGGGGAGATATTTTTAAAAAGGGGAGGGATTTTTAATATAATTTTGTTTTTACCCTTAACTTTATAAACTTAAAATAATCTCCATATTTAATTTGTTTTAAAATTTTAAATCATTATTTAACAAACTATAAAACAATATGGAATAGTGGAACACATTATAAAAAAAATGGAATAGTGGAACAAAAAAGATTGAGTTAATCTTGACAAAAAATAAGATTAAGATAATAATAAGTGGAAATCATAAATTTTTAATATTTCAACAAGAATAATTTAGGATTTTAATAAAAAAATGATGGTAATTTTATCAACATAATAAATTATGTTTTACCTCCCCTCAAAAATTTCCCCCTCCCCTCTTTAAAAGGTTAAACCAAACAAAAAAATTTAAAATATCATCTCCCCTCCTTTTTAAAACCTCCAAACCAACCAGACTTAGAAGATATCAGTTCAAACCAAAAATGATTTTTTTTTATATATATAAATGTATTTTGATCGCGATTTTTGTTTGTAAACATGAGATAAATTTTTTTGTTACACGAGTTGATCTTATTAAAAAGATAAGTTTCTATTTACCAATAAAATAAAAATATTAATTTATGTTATATTTTTATCAAGAGATAAATTTCTATCTAAATAAGTAGGTAAAAAGTAAATAATTCAAATATCAAAGGAAAAAACCAGAATTTTTTTTGGTAAACAAAAAAAAAACAGAATTTGAAATAAGGTCTAATTACTAATAAAAGTAACAAAAAATAACTTTTATAATAAAAATAACATTTTATATTACTTTTAAAAGATTAATTTCAACTTTCAGTAAAAAAAGATTAGTTTCACGTAACAAAAAAAAGATTAATTTCACAAATTTTTAAAAAAAACTCTATCTCTTTGTCAAAAAAAAAAACTCTATCTTTTGTGTCAAAAATTTCTACCTAATCCATGTTGAGATAGTCTATAAAGTATAAACAAGGTATCAAGTAAACACAGTAAATAGAAATAGAAAATAGAAAACACAGAGAAAAATCGATAAAAAGCTAGTCACATCACAGAAACTATATTAGAGAGTGACTCTTATATTTCATCCTCTGAAGGTACTATATTCTCTTCACTCTCCTCTTGCATTATTTTTCACTCATTATACAAAATTTATTTCATATGAAAGGTACTGCCGTTTATTTTTTGAATATTGAATTGTTAATCATGAATTGAATCCATGATGATTATGCATGGCTTTTTGTTTTAATCAGTTGTCAAATATAGAAAGCTTTGTTAATTTCTCTTTCACTGATTAAACTATTCATATTTTTTTTTTATAATTGTTTGTTCTTAACATATACTAGTAGTATATTTATGTTTTAAAACTGTTACTATATGATTTTTAAGATTCTCAGTGCTTACAAGTCAAAAATCAGAAAAGATTCTTTCCAAAAAAAGATTATTTATGCATCAAGTAAGATCCGTGGTAACTTATGATTTGAATGTTTAAATTTGAATATTTGTACTAGTTTTGTTTTTTAATCCTCCGTAGTATTTGTTTAACTGAGATATTGTTTTTAGTCACAAAAAAAACTTAGATAATATTGTTTTTTTAGCAATATATCTTTTTTTTTTTGACATAAGCAATATATCTATTTTTAGTATATCTTGAATTGTCTCAAATGAAATTGAAATAATTGACCATATAACTTTATTATTATGAATTATGACTACTAGTATATTGATTCCTTTTTTTGACACAAGTATATTTGATTCTTTAACAATATATATTTTATTAAATTTGACACCTTGAACGTGTTTGGAATTTGGATAGTAAACACAACCATAGACGTCATAGTAAAGACAACTAAGCTGAACTTCTTAGTCCTTGCTTATCTCTAAAATACAGTAATTATTCATTGTGTCTTTTTGTTAATGATATGTATGCATAAGATTTGACTTGAGTTTCATATATACTTCTTCATTTGATTTAATTTTATTTGATTTTGTTTTTGTTCAGTAGAAGGATAGAATATCATTGCCATGGCTTCAAGGATTGAAATTGAGTCAGCTAAAAGTGTCAAAGAGGAGGAGGTGAATGAGAATGAGAATGAAGAGTGTCCAGTAAAACAAGTTGAACTCATTGTGCCAGAAACTGACGACCCTACATTACCTATTCTCACATTCAGAACGTGGGTTCTTGGGATTCTTTCTTGTGTGGTTCTGTCGTTTGTGAACCAATTCTTTTGGTACAGATCACAACCTTTAAGTGTCTCTTCAATTTCCGCTCAAATTGCTGTAGTTCCACTTGGTCATTTCATGGCTAGAGTGTTGCCAACTCGCGTCTTCTTTAAAGATACATGGTTTGAATTCTCAATGAATAGAGGGCCATTCAATATGAAGGAGCATGTACTCATAACCATCTTTGCAAATGCTGGAGCTGGAACCGTCTATGCTACTCATATTTTGACTGCAGTGAAGCTTATATACAAAAGGAAACTTGATTTCCTTCCGGCGATACTACTCATGCTCACCACTCAGGTTCTGTTCTATCTATAACTTCTATAATTATATTTATATACTTTTTCTAGTTTATTTGCTTTATGAAAAGCTAGTTTATTTTCTATTTTTGAACTTAGAATATTAACAGAATATTTTCATATGTTTTTCGATTTTAGGTGCTGGGATTCGGTTGGGCTGGACTATTTAGGAAATATCTTGTTGAGCCTGCAGAAATGTGGTGGCCTTCTAATCTGGTGCAAGTCTCATTGTTCAGGTTAGTTTATTGAATTAATGTGTTTTTCAATAACAATAATTTTTATAAAAAAATGTAACAATTCTAAACTATAAAGCCATGATTTGAATGCAGTGCTCTACATGAGAAACGTAGAAGACCTAAAGGAGCAACAAGCCGAACTCAATTTTTCCTCCTTGTCTTGATCACTGTAATGGCATACTATGTGTTACCAGGCTACATGTTTAAAATGTTGACATCTTTCGCTTGGATCTGTTGGCTTGCTCCTAATTCCATCTTTGTCCAACAACTTGGTTCTGGTATGGAAGGTCTTGGGATTGCGGCATTTGGTTTTGATTGGTCTACAATTTCTTCTTACCTTGGCAGTCCACTAGCTAGTCCATGGTTTGCTACCGCTAACACCGCTGTTGGATTCGTCCTCATTATGTATGTGATGACGCCGCTTACTTACTGGTTAAATGTCTACAATGCAAAGAACTTTCCAATATTTTCAAGTCATCTTTTCATGGGGAATGGTTCGATGTATGACATTTCGTCCATTGTCAACTCTAAATTCCATCTTGACCGGGGTGCTTATGCAAGGATTGGGCCACTGCATATGAGCACAGTCTTTGCGATGAGTTATGGCCTTGGATTCGCCACACTTTCTGCTACAATTATGCATGTTATTCTCTTCCATGGAAGGTAATCACTTTATGAATCATCTTATTTAGATCTTTGTGTTTGAATTTGTTCAAATAAGTAAAGATGTTATTGTTTTGTATTTACTATTTAATATGAAAATATGTGATGTCTTGCAAAAATTTAATTTTGAATTACACTTACGATATGCACTATGCAGGGAAATATGGGCGCAAAGTAAAAGAGCTTTTGGAGATGGTAAGAAAATTGACATACACACAAAACTTATGAGCAAGTACAAGTCAGTTCCAATGTGGTGGTTTCACATCATTCTAGTGGTGAACATAGCTCTTATTATTTTTATTTGCGAATACTACAACGAATCACTTCAGTTGCCTTGGTGGGGTGTACTGCTAGCTTGTGCTATTTCCATTACCTTCACTCTTCCGATCGGTATAATAACAGCCACTACAAATCAGGTATGTTAACAATTTACTTGCAAAACTTGCTAACTTTATATATTGCTGATGATATGATAATTGTCTAAGATTTGTTATCTTTCTTTTCAACAGCAACCAGGCTTAAACATTATAACCGAATACATCATTGGTTACATGTATCCGGAGCGCCCTGTGGCTAACATGTGCTTTAAGGTGTATGGCTACATTAGCATGAGTCAGGCACTAACATTTTTGGCAGACTTTAAACTTGGTCACTATATGAAGATTCCACCAAGAACAATGTTCATGGCTCAGGTCAGTTTTAACTTATGATTTTTCTAATTATACATTTCAAACCATACAAGAATCTCACATAAATTCTTTTGTTAATAAAACTAAACTAAATATGTCTTCATTGTTTGTAGGTGGTAGGCACATTCATATCAGTAATTGTGTACACAGTAACTGCCTGGTGGTTGATGGGGACGATCCCTGACCTTTGTGATACTTCCAAACTACCATCTGATAGCCCTTGGAAATGCCCAAATGACAACGTCTTCTACGATGCATCAGTTTTATGGGGACTTCTTGGACCACGCAGAATCTTCGGAAACCTCGGCGAATATTCCAATGTGAATTGGTTCTTCCTCGGCGGAGCTATTGCACCTTTTCTAGTTTGGCTTGCTCACAAGGCGTTCCCGAAACAATCATGGATACCTCTAATTCACATGCCCGTCTTGTTGGGTGCTACATCAATGATGCCTCCTGCATCTGCAGTCAACTTCACCAGTTGGATTGTTGTTGGCTTTATCTCAGGGTTCATTATATATAGATATAAACAAGATTGGTGGATGCGCTACAATTATGTTTTGTCCGGTGGTCTTGATGCTGGAACTGCCTTCATGACAATCTTACTCTTTCTTACTTTGGGTTCAAACAAATTCGAGCTTCAGTGGTGGGGAAATAATGTTGAAGGCTGCCCCTTGGCTGCTTGTCCTACTACAAAGGGCATTTTTGTTAAAGGATGTCCAGTTCTTTGATCCTTTCAAGATTTTCGTTTTGCTACTTTTTTTGTATAGAATTTTAAGACAATTTCAATTCATCATATACTTTAGATATGCATAAGTAGTTAGAATAGTGGTTTTAGAATTTTGGAAAACCAATGGTTTTATAAGTATGTATTCAAAATTGGAAATTATCTTTAATATGATTAATTTTAGATTTCTTTTTATTATTATCTTTTACTGTCTTGAGGTTTTTTTATGTCTAATAAATGCTTAGGCAGCTCTTGAATTAGCATGCTGAGTGTACATAAATGCTTAGCGAGGAAACATAGTACTGCTACCTTTTTCTCTTGTCTTCAAACAAAAGTACAAAACTAGTTACTGTTTTGTTGCATGAATTGAATTCTAGTATAATAATCTAAATCCTCATCTCAACATGGAGATACCTTTGTAAATCTCCATGATGATATTCTGTTTCTTAGGTCACAACCATCTCACTGCTGCTCAACAAGGTCAATCATGAATCGTGCTGATTTTCTGTTCATTTTTATATTACTTTGTGTTTTATAATTCAATTAGAAATTAGAATTAATTTCAAATTGAATATATAATAGTGAGTGTAAAATCTAAAAAGAGATTGTAACAAAATGTAAAGTAAAAAGGGGAAATAATGCTGAGATATGAATATATACTAGGGGAACTACAACTTAATATATAATAGTGAGATTCCAATAGATTCTTATTACACTTATCATCATTAACAAACAAAAAAAAACCATTAAACTCTATATGATCTTATAAATCAATGTTACAAAACTACACAAGTTAATACTTAGCTTGCCTTATGTGTAAAATATTTCAACACATCTTAATTTTGTTTCTCCAATTTTCACTTAAATGTTAAAATCATCTTTAGAAACAAATATAATAAGGTTTCAAGGTGCCAAAACACATTTATCAGCACATTTCAAAATCTTGCAAGAATCACAAGGACAACTCAGGGACCTTACATTGAGAGAGAGAGAGAGAGCTTCTTAATAAGATAATAGAAAGTAAATGATAATGTTAAGATAAGATAAGAAAGCAACAACGATAATCAAATGCCAGAAACAATATATACTTACTAAGAACAAGTAAATAAACCATTGCACAGGTTATTCAAATTCAAATGGTTATACAATGAAAAGAAAAGGAAAAAGCTAGCAAGATAATTAAACATTAGAAGAACATTCATTGAAAAAATTCACAGAAATAAAGAGTGAGATTAATATAATCTGTTAAAACTTAAAATTTACTAACTAGAAAAGAACCCTTTAAAATGTATCAAACATGAACAATATATACTAGGAATTGAAATAAAATATCAAGTCTTCTAAAATAAAATACTTTGACAATCGCGACATAAATAATAACCAAATTAAATTTTGTATATTAATTCCATGTGTTGCACAATATTCTCAATGTCCTGCCAGTCTCTTGTATTTTTTCATTCTCTTGCACGCCCTGTTAAAAGTGACAAGGTTTCATGCTAGTAACTAAATGAGAAGATCAAATCCTAATTAATAATAATGTCATGGAAAATTTATAGTAATAAGTGCATAATTTATGCACAAGGAACACTTAAGTTTATGGACAAAAATGCAATATCACAATAGAAAACCTTTCAAAGCAAGATAACATACTCTTTTTCATAACCGCAACTTTTAACAATCCACTCCGGAGGTGGCCAGAACAGGTTAGAAAAGTGTGGATTTTCCGACAAAGGGGTAAGACGACCTTCACCCAAGTGAAAAACACACTCTCCGCAATGCATGTTGTCAAAAGGGAGAAAGGCACCATCAATGAATACGACACAATTCCCTCCTTTACGAACAGAAGCAGAAAACGAACATTGATCTCCCAAAAACAAAACCCTATCCCCTAAACTCGTCAACTTGACCCATCTCTTCTCATTCTCATTAAGCTTAAACACATCCAGCCTTAAACCATGTTCACCGGGGAACCCAAAACAATTACTATCATAAATGTCCACTAGCAACAACTCACCCTCACTCTCCACCAGAAATTTCATGTCTCCTCCATCAACATATTCAGCCACTAACTCCATACTATAGTCTGGTCCAATCGCAACTGTTTGACCAATTTTATTCACTGCAATAAACCGCTTCTTAAAAACACACATATCTTGAAAGTAAATTGAAATTTCAGGGATCGTCGTCCACATCTCTTTGCGGCAATTGTACAGTACAGGACGACCGTTATGGTTCAATATGCCAAGAGCAAGAGGTTTTTCCCCCTTGCACGTTAAAGAAACTATTTTTTTTCTCACGCCATGTGCAAAACATGATTCACCTTCTAACTTCGGGAGAATGTCTTTAAATCGGGACAGCTGTAAAATGGTCATTACGAAGTGGTTTCCCAAGTGGACAACAGAGAATTTGTTGAAGTCGAGGAGACAGTAAGGGAAGCAATAAGAGAAACGTGATCGGAGTGGGTGGCAGAGTTGTGTTTTACCATTTGAGTTTTTGGTAATACTAATCAACCAAGGGCTGAGAAGTTCTTGTTGTTGTTGTTGTTGAGGTTTGATGAGAAGGAGAGTGTGTTTAGAGATGGAAGTGGAATACATGGCAGGTTTTGATGTATTAACAGGATTTTGTATAGTGAAAGGTAACGTGTGAATTAGGTTATGATTTGAGATGGAAGACTGGCGCCATTTAGAACAAACTGATCGAAAGCGAATGAGATCGAGATCGTTCTTGAAACGTTGTGAGATCAGATTGAGAAGATCGGTATGGAGTTCAGACCAGGTTGCCTCCGTCATGGCCATGGATGCTGCGCTCTTCTTTTCTCCTGTTGGTATATGTTGTATCGTAAAATAGCAACAAAAAATAAACTAGAAACAAACCAAAGTGCAATCAAACTTTATATTTTATTTTCCAATATTATATTATTTTTAAGGCAATGTCCCTATACCAACTCATATGGACACTTTATATTATTTTTTAATTCTGTTATACTCTGTTCTTTTTTTATTTGTCGTTTTAGAAGAAGAAAAAAAAAAAGATCAAATTAGAAAACTGTATTTTTGCACCTTATCTTCCTATTACTCTTTTTTGGAATAAATATTCTAATTTTAATCCACCATAAATTCTTACTTTTTTGCACACACTCGGTCTCTTTAAAAAAAGTTAAAACCGCAAAAAAATTGTAATAGCCTTTATTTAAAAAAATCCAAACAAACTGTGTTCCACAAAAATTAAGAAGGAGTATATAATAGGAAAAATAAAACCTAAATTGGCAGACAAATAAAAAAAACAAATATTTGTTTTAAAACAACAAATGAAAAGGAATGGGTCTTTATAGGATAGCTCGAGTGGTAAGAGCTAGAGAATATAAGGGGTGTGTAGGGGGAGGTCTAGAATTCAATCCCTGACGAGAGCAATTTATACCAAACAAAAATGAAAAGGAATGGAGGGAGTAATACTTTTTGAGTTTAATAATAAAATTTGTCGACATTATAAATTAATTTTACATAGACATTGAATAGAAATTGTTTATTTCTCAATGTCATGCTGCCTACTATTAGAGTGGATGTAGTACAATGATTTGGTGAAACACGCTATTATAAGAATTTAACTTATAAGCATAGACGGTGTAAAAGTATTTTACACGTATATTCAATCAAATCACGCCATGTAAGTATTTATGATATTTTAGGAACTAACCTATAATAGTAGCAATTTATTGTGTTTTGATTAGATACATGTGTAAAAAAGTTTTTCACTATCAATACATAACAATTAAAAAAAAAATTGGTGCATTGAAAAGATAAATTGTTCCCGACAGGATTTGATTCCTGGACAGCTTTATCCAACTCATATGTCCTTCAGCTCATACCACTTGAACTATCTTACAGGACGCATATAACAATTAAATTGACTGAAGAAATGCTATTCTTCTTTGATATGTGACATCTAGTTAAATGTGCCCTCAACCTAATTAATGGCATTTTACACAACTTGCATTCAAAGACTAGATAGTTCACGTGACTCTGCAATTCACACCAACTAAAAGGCATGCTACCATGTATAAAGACTCCAATCTGACTAACACTACTAGAAATTGCTCTTTTTCCTACAGATTGTGGCTAAAAATCCACATGAAAGGGTTTTCACTCAGAATTTTATGAGGATTCAGGATCTTAAGTAATAGAGATGACAATAAAATACATGCCTGTGTGTACCCATTTGAACCGCCCCGATGTGACCTAGAGAATCCGAATTGACAGGATTTAGATTCGATTTAGATTTCTTCTGATGGGTTATTTTTTATATACCATTGATGTGATTTTTGTTTATGTTTTGTTTTGCGAAATTTAGTGTGATATATTTTATATAATGTTACATGGATAATAGTATAAATATATTGTGTTTCTCATTCTCCTTTTTATTCATGGTATTTTGCTGTAAACTTTTTCTGATTTTCGGCATCACATTCCGCAAGAAAGTTTCCTAAGGATCTCAAATCCATAGAAACAATTATTCACGAAGATATCCTGCGAATTTTTGGTCCTAATCTGCATGAAATGAGCAGATTTCCAATAGTAAAAAGAGATTGAAATAAACTATAAAGTAAAAAGGGGAAATAAAGGGAACTGCAATTAATAAATACCTTAAAGTTTTCTATGAAAAATAGCACCTTAATTTTAAGTAAATGAACATATTAATTGGTTAAAAAATTATGAACAATTAGCTACACAGGATACACCAACATTGCATTGATGTTAAACTAAATTCTGATTTGTTAATCAATGTTTCGCGTTCGCCTTATCGATGAAAAATAAACATGGTGGGTAGTGGAAATTCTACTAAAACTTGTCAGCTATGTTATTCTTTGATGGAGATTAATCATTGACAAGTCAGTTAATATTTAGTACCAATAATATAGTCAAATAAAAACTATACATATTAGTTGTGAACTTCATGTGCAACTGAAAGACCTCCTTTTTATTCCAGTTATTAATTGTGTTTTCTTAATGTCCATCGCATCTAAAAGGTTACATTTTAAAATAACTTCATGTTGCACAAGATTCCTTCATTCAAATGATGATATATATGCCAATGATAAGAAAAGGAAACTCGGCTATGTTTTCCATTACCAAACACTAGAGAATAAAACATTATTCATTAAAAAAAATCACAGAAATAAAGAGTGAGAATCAATCCCTTAGAAATTACTTTTGGTAATCACTGCAGACATATGTCCTTATAAAATAGCTCAAGTGGTAAGAGATGGAGCATATGAATTGAGTAGGAAAAGGTTCAGAGTTCAAATCATAGTAGGAGCATTTATCTTTTTGATGTACCAAAAAAAAAATCAGTGCAACTTCCTTCATTCTCTTGCGCAGCCTTTCTAAATGAGAATTGAGAAGATCAAATCCTAATAAATAATAATGTCAAATCTAAGAACAGAAACTAAGCGCGAAAATGCAATATCACATTAGAAAACCTTTTAAAGCAAGAAACATACTCTTTTAATGATCAGTGCAACTTTTGACAATCCACTCCGGAGGCGGCCCGAACATGTTTAAAAAGAGTGGATTTTCAGACAAAAGGGAAAGACGACCTTCACCCAAGTGAAAAACACACTCTCCAGAATGCATGCCATTGTCAAAAGGGAGAAAGGCACTATCAATGAATACGACACAATTCCCTCCTTTCTCAACAGAAGCAGAAAACGAACATTCAATCCCCAAAAACAGAACTCTATCTCCTAAACTCGTCAACTTGACCCATCTCTTCTCATTCTCTTCAAGCCTAAACACATTAAGCTCAAAACAATGACGGTCATAAATGTCCACTAGTAACAACTCACCATCACTCTCTACCAGAAATTTCTTATCTCCTCCGTCAACATATTCAACTACTAACTCGACCCTATAGTCCGGTCCAATCGCAACTGTTCGACCGGCTTTATTCACTGCAATAAACCGCTTCTTAAAAACACAAATATCTTGAAAGTAAGTTGAAATGTCATGAGGAATATGCGCCCTGGTCCAACTCTCTTTAGTACAGAAATTGAACAGTACCGGACGGCCGTTATCTATCAATGTGCCTAGAGCAAGAGGTTTTTCCCCATGACATGTTACAGAAACTATCTTTATCCATTTTGCATATCCAAAATTTTGAGGTTCTAACTTAGAGAGAGTATGTAGAAATTGGACCTGTTCCTCCGACAGTTGTAAATTGGTCATTACGAAGTGATTCCCCAAAAGGACTACAGAGAATTTGTTGAAGTCGAGGACGTAAGGGAAGTGATAAGAGGAACGTCGTCGGAGTGGGTGGCAGAATTGTGTTTTTCCATCTGAGTTTTTGGTAATACTAATCAACCAGGGGCTGAGAGTTTCTTGTTGTTCTTGCTGTTCTTGTTGTTGAGGTTTGATGAGGAGGAGGGTGTGTTTAGAGATGGAATTGGAATTCTCGAACGAGATGTTATAAATAGCAGGATTTTGTATAGTGAAAGGTAAAGTGTGAATTAGGTTGTGATTTGAGATGGAAGAGTGGCGCCATTTAGAACAAACTGATCGAAAGCGAATGAGATCGAGATCGTTGTCGAAACGTTGTAATATCAGATGGAGAAGATCAGTGTGGAGTTCAGACCAGGATGCATCCGTCATGGCCATGGATGCTCTGCGCTCTTCTTTTCTCCTGTTGCTATGTTGTATAGTAAAATAGCAAAAAGATGTAAACAAAAAAGAAAGAGCAGAATAAAAAACCCTAAACATTGAAAGTGGTCTCGGTTCACAAATCACAAATCTATTTATTGTCTCTCTGTTTTTGCAAAATTCCAAGTGCAATTACACTTCTTTTTTTTTGTTCCTTGGGAGTTGGGCCAGCTATCCCACCATCTAGCGAGGATTAGTCGCATTCGGCGGTGGATACCTCGGTCTCGACAAAAAAAAAACACTTTTTTTTGTTGTTAAAATTGTGGATAAAACGACACTTTATATTTTATTTTATTTATAAAAACTAAAAAAAAAGTTGGTTACAAAAACTAAATATTTTCATTGCGTCATCCTTGAGAAGATCACGAACACTTTCTTGAAGAAAAATGTTAGTCAATAAGTCGGCATAAGAAGAGACTCCAGCCTCCAAGTTTAGTGAAAAAAAGTCGGCACATTGATTTCATTCTCTAAATGTGTGATAGGGTCAAACGTTGGTTTGAGAAAGCAACTCATTTATATCTTGGATATGAATATGATACTTAACTTAAGCATCTTTGATGAGGTTGACATAGTGTAAAGAATCAGAGAAACAAACGAGATCATCGATACTCATGTATTTAGCCAGCAAGAGACTCTTGTAGATAGCATACAGCTCAGTGAGCAAAATGCTAGATGAACCTTGAATAAAGTCTGAGAAGTCTGCAAGGTAGTGGTCAAATGTGTTTCTAATAATGCCGCCAAATCCATATGAAACAGGAGAACTGAGGCAACTTATGTCCGTATTAAGAATAGTACAAGAATAGTTGTTATTGTTTCACATGATATATCTTTCTATTAATCCGTCGTTAAAAGCGGGGGAGAAACAACTTCTGAAAGTTTCAACTATAGGTCAGATGTTGAACTTGAAGCAGAGCCTACTTAACTAAGTATCATTGTTCAAATACATTAAATTGTGGTGTCTCCAAAACTTTTACAATTCTATTGGATAATATTTTTTTTTCTCCTCAATCAAAAAAAGAAAATCCTTTTTTTCTCTCTTGTTCCTTATTTGCTACTACCTCCGTTCCTTTTTACTTGTCGTTTTAGAAAAAAAAGACCAAAATAGGAGAGTGTATTTTTGCACCTAAATTTCCTATCATGCCCTTTTTTAAATATATATCATATTTTTAATCCACCAATAAATTCATACTTTTTCACAAACATTATCTATTTCCAAAAAAATTGTAACAAACTTTATTTAAAAACAAACAAAATTGTATACAATAAAAAGATTATATTGTTTCAACAAAAAAAATATTATACAAAATTTAGTCAATAAAATAAAATAGGAAGAAGGGTATAATAGGCAAAATATAACCTAAATTGTTAAAACGACAAGTAAAAAGGAACGGAGGTAGTATTATATTGCAAAATAGCAAAATAGAACTTTAAAATAAGGTGTTTTACGATTCATAAATCACATGTCTCTCACCACAATTGTAATGTTTTAGGTCGATTTTATGTTTTTTGTCTGATTTTAGATTTTTTGATCAATAGATGATTATAAAAGTTTGTAGAAGAGGAAATTTCAAATTCCTAATTTTTAGATGTCACTTGAAATTCCTTCGATTTAAGAGTAAAATATTTCAATAAATTCTCATTCAACTTCAAAACATTCTTCATCCAAACACACTCGTCATCCGGTGAGTTTAGCTTAGATTGGAAGAGACCTAAGATTGGAGTTTGAACCTAATACTAAGATTATAGCTTATTTTTCAGACACTATTTTAACGGCACGTTAGTTACGGATTAAAAAATAAGTGATTTTGATATTAAATAATTTAGAAATTATTTATTAGAGATTATTTATTGTGACGATACCGTTTCATAACATTTTACAGTTTCAGATTCAGATTATTAACAGTTTTTAGATTATTTTTAGATTCTGGTTATTTTTAAAAGCTATAACAAACGGATGTTATTTTGTTAAAAATGATCATTTTTTAAAAATAAGTGATTTTTTTCTAAAAATAACTATAACAAACAGGCACTAAATAGCATTTTAGCTTATAACTTATCATCTTTTCTTTCACATTTTTACCTTTAATATTTAACATAAAATCCTTTTTTATCCCTTATAATTTACTTTATTAGGCAAATGCTATGCAATGTACTATCTCCGTCCCTTTTTATAAAACTCCGTTTGACAAAATTGCACTATTCATATCATGTTTTGACCGTATTTTTTTAATAAAAAATATATATAAATATTATCATATAAGATCTTGTTTGATTTGTTTTGATGATAAAGGACATATCTATCTTGTTATAAAAAAGAACTTAAATGATCCAAAAGATTCATTCATATATACATTTGGACAAAAACTAAATTAATCCAAAAGTTTATTGCTTGCCACGTGTCAGCTTAATATGAATGGAAATTGTGATTGCCAAGAGGTAGAGGATCATAAAAAAAAAAAAAGAGGTAGAGGATCAGAACTCATGAGAAGGAGGAAGCAGTTGTTTGCTGAATCAACCGAAAGTGAAACAGAAAATAGAAACAGAACAGACAGAACCACATAACAGAATCCAAGGAAACTACTACTGCTACCTTTTTCTCTTATCTTGTTTGAAACAAAACCAGTTACTGTTTTTTTTTTTTTGCATGAACTGAATTCTAAATCCTCATCAACATCAACATGGAGACCTTACCTTCGGAAATCTCCATGAAGATATTCTGTTTCTTAGATCACACTCATCTTGCTGTTGCTCAACAAGGTTAGTCATGAAGATGTTTTGTTCATTTTTATATTCTTTTTTGTTTCAAAAATTATCATTTTGTTTTAAAATTCAATAAGAAATTAGAATTTCGTTGACTTGTGAAGTTCAAACCAGTTGCATGCTCTTGTGGTTGAAATATTGTTATTAGATCTGAATTGGGTTTCTTCAATTCTACTCAATTGACTATTAGTATTCACAATTGTTAGAGATTGAAAGTGATCATGTGATTTTTATCCTCTAAAATATGTTGATTGGTTTATACCATTATAGTCAATTGAATCAAATCATAACTTTGGATTAGCTCATAAGTAAAAAAAATGTTAAGTAATGTTAAGTAATGTTTCTTGAAAAAAGGTTGTTCTGATCAGACAAAAATAATAACTAGGTAATTACTAGTTGTACCGAGTTGAAAATATTTAGATTCAGATCCAAGTTGTCCATAGTTGATTATATCTTAGCTATGAATTTGACAAATTGTTTTACAGTTTGTAGGAAATGGAAGCTAATGGCCTCAGACAATGCTCTATGGTCAAACCTTTTTAAGGAGAGATGGGGAGGCGACCATGCTGCTTTTTATGCTCCTATTGGTTCAAAATCGTGGAAAGAAGTGTATGAGGTGCAAGATCGTTGCGATCGAGTTGGAGTGTAAGTTGTTTAGTTTACTCTGCTGATAAGTGATAATAGTATGGAATGGACAAGTACACAGATACATTTATATTTCATCTTAAATGCCATGTTGATTGGAGTTTTTGCTTTGACCTTCTCCAATCACCCCTTGCATTTGTTCTTGTCCCTCGAGTTTGACATGAACATAATCGCTAATTGTGAATGAGGTGTCAGCTCAGAAGTAAGAGTTTGACTATGTAACCTCGAGGGACAAAATTCATATCCCCTTGGAGATGATTGTAAAAAGACTATTAAATACACTTAAGTTAATAGTAGTAATTAAAGTTTCCCCAATTTTAATAAGACGAACATAATTTCTAACTGCGGCACTCGTAAATCATTGCCGTAGGCTTTCTCTTTACCTTAATAATCTTGCTTTAGCTCTAGCATGAACCATGGTTTTTCAAAATAATGGAATATTGCCTCAAAATTGTATTGACATTTATAGTTTAGAGTTCAATTTGCAGTCGTACAATAAAAGATCTAGTTCATGGCAACAATTATTGAACTTTGATAAAAAGGGAATAACCTTTTATTTTATTCTTGAAAAAATAGAGGTTTGAAGATTATTAGGGAAGGAAGTGACTACTATCTTGTTCACCAAGGCGAGGTACAACGATATCTGGGTTCAAGAAAAAATCCACGAGAAATTCCCGACCACAGCGGTCGTAATTTTAGTTCAGACAGGGACTTAACTAAAGAAAGTTCTGTAGCTGAAGAGAGATCATCTCGTGGAATTTTGGACAAAATCCTGTTTTTCATTGGGGATTTGGAAGCTGCTTCTGTTGATGCCAAACGCAGCCGTGTGATATAATGATCTCTGCAATTCAATCTAATAGTGAAGTTCACTGTGGAACTTCTTTGTATGTAAGCATTATTATTGTGTATATACTTATTTTATAAATATGTATTTATAGTGTAAAATTGTTTTACACAAATGTTCAGTTATATCTTACTACAATGGAGGTATTTGTATGTATTCTTTACTATTTGTATACAAACAATATATGGTATCAGTGCATCATGATTAACTTGCATAATCAGTGTTCATACTGTCATAAAGTTATGGACCAACGAGCTCTGTAAGACTGTAACTATGTCTAGGGTGGTGGATAGTTCATTATCAAGTACAGCTCTAGATGTATGTACTCAAAGATACGCTAATCTGACATTAATAATGGAATTATCAAATATAATTCGCAACTAAATAACATCATATTAGGCCTTGTATTGAAAGAAAAATAGAGAAGTCTTCAAAGTTTCCCGATAAATACATAATGGAACTGTTATTTTCCTACTTACGCTTAGGAGCCAAAGTTTCAAATTTCAATCAAAAAAATTTCAATAGAAACAAACTAAATATCTTCATATAAATTATTCTCTCAACTAAATTAGATAAATGAATATGAAACATAAAATGCTAGCAAAACATATACTCTTTCAACTCTATCGTGTAACAAACATTGAATTAACAAGTACATTTTTGAATGCCTACTCCCAAACACATGCTAAGTATGATGCTGCAAATACCCCTTATGGGTTTAACCGTTTCTTAAGTTCCTCCACAAAATGTTCTCTAGGAATGTTTATTACATCACCACCTGCCTTAAGGTTTTTCAATTGTACCGTGCCTTCTTTTACTTGCTGCTCACCAACAAGTATCATCCAAGGGATCTTTGATTCGTTTGCATAGTCAAAGTGTTTTGGTATTCTTTTGTTGACCAAGAACTCTGTGTTCACCCTACCATCCCACAGTTTACCAGCTAACTCTGCAGCTTGGGTTAAATCATTCCCTAATATGCTCACTAAGACTTCTGTCTTGTTTGGTCGAACCATCTAAAAGAAAACAACAAATTATTAAAAGGAAAACAGTGGATAATTTAACTCGGACATTCGTTCAAAACTTGATAAGGACACAACTAATATTATCATTGTTTCCACATCAAAACAGCAATGAAAAGAAGAGGAAAGGAAATCGGTATAAGTCAACTGTAAACATCCCTAGTGAATAGAGAGACGGCCCTAGTGATGGAATCGAGTCATCAACTATGTAATGGCAGTTAGCATTAGAAAATAACTTGTGTTCTAATGGGAGTTGATGCTAAAAGTAATCAAGGAATATTATTTTGTTTTGACATAAATAACTACTACAGCTAATAATCAAATATTATGATCACCTGGTTCTGATCCTTCTGTTGTTGCTCCATTATGGCAAATACTCTTTCGATTCCCAGACTGACACCAACTGCTGGAACTTGCTTTGAACCAAACATCCCTATCAGGTTATCATATCGGCCACCAGCAGCAATTGAACCAACCTGTGTAAAAACGATAAATCCATTGCTAAATATAAGTAGAAGATTTCAATAAAATCTCTGTAAATGAAACACAGACAGAAAGAGTATATGCAAAAATATGACTATAGTAAGCCTACACAAAGGCCACTCTCAAGAATCAAGGATTTCAATTTACTTCTTTGTGTATCATCCATATGTGCTTTCTGAATAAGAAGAATTGCAGAAAATGATGAAAAATCATGTTGCGACCATTTTCAACCTACGATTTCATATTAAATTTGGTGGTGACCACTGAACTTTTTCTAAGATATAGAATGAACGGAACTGCAATGCCGCTGCCAAAACCATCCTTAAAGGAATACCTTACATTATGTTTCTAATTTACTAACCAAGCAGAGGAATACCTGTACAATGAACCTATGTAACCGAATATATTACTGAGCCTTAAATTCCATTCTCTGACCTCTTATTTATCTTGTCTGCTCAAACCATTAACAATGTTTCAATCCACAGAAATTTTCCCCATCGAAGTTTATTACTCTGCTTAAAAAATCTAAAGCACTCAGTTGTCTGATATGACTTAGATATAAATTTCAATAATTTAAATGATACTTTCAACTCTATTTTGAGGGTGAAAGGTCCTTTTGTTTAACCCAGAAAAGTTATGCTAATCCTTGAATACATCTTGTGTTTAGACTTACGAAAATATGTTCAGCTTATTGCATCTAGAGTTGTACAAGACAGTGAACATGCACTATATCTGGGCTGACATAATGCATTGTGCTCCTCAAAGGATGAGATGACTAAAGAAGAAGCATTTTGAGAAGATAAAGGACACGAGAATTACCTGAGCACCCCCTTTAAAAACAGCTTCAAATATAACTCCAGTATAATAATCAAGACCTCTGGCAAGACTCAAGTCAAAAACCACCTTATCAAGGCGTTTTGATTTATCCAGAGCTTTAAACAAAATTTCCAGGTCATTCAATGCATCAACAGATCCAGCATTTTCTAAGAAAGCACTGCCTTCTTGTTTAAGTTTAGATAATAAAGTTAAAGGATGTCCTTTTTCTTTAACAAAAGTTCCAATTCTGTCAGCTGTTTCAGGAGTTAATCCTTTCTCTTCCACCTACAGCACGGAAATCAGTATAAACCACATTACTAAACATATGAAATCATGATACTACAAAAAATAGCTTATTGATATTACCAGTTTAGAGAAAATATTAATGTTGCAAAGAATTGTGATCAGACACATTCTAAAAGGCAAGGTAAGGCAATATACTTTCATAGTTCTACGAACATTTAAATTGTGAATGCAACGTTTTTTTTATTTATGGAAAAAAAAAAAGGTAAACATGATCTTAAATCAAGACAATATTTGTTCAACTCAGTCCAGCACACATCAGATTGATAAAATGTAAGTGATCCTCCAAGTAAACTAAAAAAGAATTATCATATGTTTCAATTTTCAATAAATACAAAAATACCAGTTTTGAAAGATAAACACTTGGTCCACGCATTCAATCTTTTAATTTAATTCAGTCCAACATTTGAAATCTTACAGGTTACCAGTTACAGCAGAATAGAAAATGGATGCAAAATACAAAATGAAATCCAGACACTGCTCATAACCGGCCAGTTAAACTAGTTTAACCGGCCATTCCGGTTTTCGAAACCTTGGTTTAAGCACAAGTTGTTTATAATAAAAATTGGTACGTTTAGTCATAATAAAAATAAATATAAAGGAAATAGAAACAAACAACATATGTCCTCAACTACTCACCATTTCTTTTCTTATCTGTTCGAATGATTGTTTGTCTAACTTGTCAATACTTGAACATATAGTCCTAAACTTTTCAGGAGGTACTCCACATATTTGCATCATGCCATCCAGTAATTTTCTATGATTCAACTTTACCTGTGAAACAAAAATATTACAGTCAATCACCAGACACGTTCAATTGAATGATATTATTATAACGTTAAATTGTAGCTAATAAGCTGGAATGAGTAAACTTGTACTTAGCAATATCAGAAGTGCCCTGTCCAAATGAATGATATTATAAGGTTAATTATAGCAACGCTGGGATGAGTAAACCAGTCAAATTTAACAAGATTTTTGTAAAGATCACATCAGCAAACAGGTACTCTGATAATTGACATAAGAAAGACTTCATGACACGGTAAACTACAGCACATGAGTTGGGTTGATTAAAATCATTCAGATTTAGCATGTCTAAGACCTGATGCCGACAAAGATTGGCATTAATAGTTTACTTCAAAATGTACAATAAAATTTACAAGCCTAGCACATACACTCAAACATAATCTGATTCTGATATTGTGCTATGTCAATAACCGCTCACCAAAATACATATAGACAGACCATGAAAAATAACTGTTATAGAACTATCAAATCACGAGCTCAGTGAACAGTCAAAACAGTCTGAATAGTTATACAAATTCAGAAAGCCAATATTTTTTATAGCAGGAATGTTATAAAAATTTACCTCAAAATCCCCGATGTTCAGCTCTTCCAGCAATTCAGTCAAAATTCTAACAACCTCAAAATCTGCAGCCATTTTTTCAGATGGACCAGCAATATCAAAGTCACATTGATAAAATTCACGGTATCTTCCTTTAGATGGGTTGTCTCTTCTGTAGACCTTAGCTATTTGGTACCTTTTCAAAGATGTCAGACCATTCGTGGCTACAAATCTAGCAAATGGAACTGTCAAGTCATATCTCAAAGAACAGAGCTCCCCACCCTGTGAAACAAGTTGATTACCAGTTACTAGTTAGCATGAAATGATATTAAACTTTATCTAAGAATTTGGTGGGAACCAATCTAGACGAAAACCTTAATGGCAAAAAAAAAGGTTGTGTCATGAAATCAACTCAACTAGTCAAGAAGTGAACAAGCAATAAACATATGTACCTGATCAGCGAGATCATAAATCAACTTTGAGTCTTCTCCATACTTTCCCATGAGAGTTTCTCGTAATTCAAAGACAGGTGTATCCAAGGCTGTGGCACCATGCCTCTCAAAAACTTCTTCTATTACTGAAAATGCTTTCTTTCTAATTGTCATTTGTTCTTTAGCAAAATCACGAGTCCCCTGATGTGTCACATTGTGATACCCAAGGTAAGACAACCAACAATAGCATCCCAACAAGGAACCAAAATAAACATAAAACAATTCCATTATTTATAGACAGCACCAATAAATTAAATGCCTTCAAATATAATTCAAAAGAAACACCAATTCCAAATTACAAGAACTTGATCTTATATGATTAAAAGTAACACATTGTACAAGATTCCATGAAACATGATTTAACAATGAAAACCATGTTATTGTGTCTCTATAAACTAACCAGGTAGCCAAACTCGTGAGTTTACATAAACTTGTTGGAGTAGTAAGAGTCAACTAATACTGTTATATTAACAAAACATATCATAACATTCAAATTCAAAAAGTGCATATATATATATGATGATACAATGCTTAAACTTATATCAATCAAACTTAACTATTTCATAGATCAGTATAAGGATGCAACTATTCAACAATTATACGAATAACCAGCCTTTCTGATGAATGGTTTATAATGCTCATAACAGGTGCTCAAATGCATTGTATAGATATATCATCATTTAAAAAGTTCAAACATAGTTTCTATCTGTCTAAAAAATTGTGATAACTTAAGAGAACTACAACATTCCTAACACAACCTAAGTAACACAAAGTTAAGCATATAGATAAAGGAATCCAATAAAATTACCTTAGGAATCTTGGGCAATCTTCTGCTTTCATTGCTTTCTACAACATCCTTTACTTTCAATAAAAATTCATTGAATTCGGGCTTAGCCAAATCCAAAAAGGATAGAAAATCAGCCACCCAAGTCTCCAATAGCCGCGAATTATCTACGTCACTCTTTTTCCCACTCTGCAACCTATCCTTAATCAATGACAAAATCGAACTAGTTCCTTTCCCCAAAACAGCTTTCTTCTTCTTCTTATCAACTTTGGAATTCTCTCCATTTTCCCGAACATCTCCGATATTTTTATTCAAGTCAGAAGCCTCAAGTACAGCATAAGCAGTCACAAGTTCCCATGCAACAATTTTCCACACAAGCCCAAACAACACATTGATTTCATGTGCAAACTTAGCATACACCTTTCTAGAAAACAAATTGAAAGATTCGTTAAAACTACTAACTAAATTAGCATCATTTGGACATTCCTTCCTAAAGATTTCCCCGATAATCGATTTGAAATCATCACTACCAATGGCCGACAAATTACTTTGCGCGCGAGCAAAGCTACACTCACCCAATTCCCTCAATGCCGTTGCCAAATACAACAAAACAGAACACACAGTATACTCACTCCCAAGCTCAACTTTCCCTGATTTACCACGCGAATTCAACTCAACTCGCATCCTCGAATGAACTAATTTCGCCGTCTCCCTTATAACTCCATGAACTTTGATAACTTTATCAACCGAAGGAATCATTTCCTTTCCCACAAACTTCGATCCATTAACCAAAATCCTCATATCACCAGCAACACCAACTTCCTCTTTAGAACTATTTCCATCACCGGAATCCATTAAATTGAAAACCGACACATCAGCCTTCAATGCCTCACAAGAAAACGCTGCAGCAACATCGACAAACGCCGACAGCGCCGCAGATTGATAATCCAGAACAGCAGAAACACCAAGCAACGCAGAACACTCATTGTTAATCAACAACGAGTGTTCGTCTTCAGTGACATCAAGTTCTTCTTCAAATCCGAAACTCTTTTGATTCGAATTGAGTGATTCTGAAATACGTAATGGAACGTGTTTTGATGAGTTACTGAGGAGGAGTTTGTTGAGAAGAACAATGAGGAATGCTCTGGTTTCTTCTTGGGTTAGAAATTCGGGGATGGTGATTTTTTGCTTTAAAGAAGGTGGTGAGGTTAATCTGTCGAGTGCGGATGAATCGATGCGGGTTTGAGCTTGGCCGGTGGCAGTGGCGTAGACGGAGGAGGAAGAGAGAGATGAACCCTTGCCGCCGAGTGTTACGGCGTTAAGACTCATTGCTCGAAACTGTCTGTTAAAGTTTGACGAACGCAGTGTGACGGCGAGTCGAGATATAGGGGATATTATCATGACAAAAATAAAAATTTTAAAAGATTTCGTAAGATTGTATTTGTAAGATTTTGAAAGATTTTTCTTAAAAGATTTTTTATAATTAAAATTATTAACACATGATTTTGTAAGTTTATAAGATAAAATTTTGAAAGTTGTGAGAAATTTCAATTAAATATTAATAGATTTTGTGACATTTAAAAAAAATTAAGGCAAATTTTACGGTACTCTTGAAATTTGGTTTTTAAAATAGTATTTAAATAAGTTGTATTTTTTGTGAAAAAATATTTTCCATTACATTTTTATTATATTAATTTAGTTTTATTTATTAAAAGTGTTAATGAAATAATTTCTTTTTTTAATTTTTATTACTCATATTAGTATTATAATAGTAAATATTGATTATTTTTAAGATAAAATATTTATTATTTATATAATCAATGAAATGATGTTTTTTCTTATGAAATAATAGTTCTTATAATATAAGAGTCGATAAATAAATTTTCATTTCGTAAAGAAACTCGTTAATTTATTGATTTAGAAACCAAATGTACCGGTACATTTGGATTTACCAAGTGTACCGTAGAAACTCCCAAAAATTAATTGTCTTAATTGAATATTATAAAATTTGTTTATATTTTATAAAAGTCTTGATTGAATACCACAAAAAAATTTATTACAAAAAAGTCTTTTAAAATTCTATGAAATTTCAATTTAATACACCCCTTAAGTATCTTTATTTACCAAAAACTAATGAAGAAGATATTATTTTTACCACAAAACCCCTACTTTCAAAATTAAAATGACAAAATTGTTGTATTTTTTTTTTTTGGTATAAGAAAGATAAAAAAACAAAAAATATAAACAAAATTATCTAGGATATAAAGTGTCTGTTTCACACGGCTTTATTTTAATTTTATTTTTCTTTTAAGTTATAAATAAGGTTAAACACATATTTTAGGAAGCTCTTATAAAAAAAAAAGTGGCTTAAAACAAATGAAAATAATATAGATATTTGTCTCGACCAAAAAATATATATATCAAAATACACTATGTAAAAAAACAAGTACTCCCTCCGTCCCATTATATAAGCCCCTTTGACCAAAATCACGCTTATTAAGAAATATTAGGAGTGTAATTAAAGTGTGTATTTTATGTATAAAGATTACTAAATTGTCCTTTTTTTAATGCCACGTAAGTAGATTTTTTTTAAAAAAAATCTTCAAGAAGCTCTTATTGAATGCCACGTAAGCAGATTTTTTTTTTATATTTTTTTTAGATATGTTTTTTAGCATAATTTAGTTGCATAATTTTTATTTTTGTTGTTATCCATAATTTTTATTTTAATTGCTTAAGATTTTTTTATTTTAATTTCTTTTTTGTTGTTATACTTAGGGGTATATTTGGAAAACAATCTTCAAATTTGTATAGAAATTTGAAAAGGTGCTTATATAATGGGACTAAACTTTTGTTAAAAGGGTGTTTATATAATGGGACGGAGGGAGTACAAAATATAAACTATATCAAAATATTTTAGTAGGCAGAGGCATTATGAAAAACATTGTCGTATTCGTGCTGTTCTTATTGTGTTTCAATAACATTTCTATTAATATTGGTCCCCGCAAGTGGGCGGTGGGATTGGTCCCCTCAAATTAGTCGGTCATTAGGCCGGATACCGAGCTTTCAAAAAAAAAAATATTATTTCACTGACTCAAGATTTTTTTATTACCAAAAATCTGGCATACATGTTGGAAATTAACCTCTAGATCTCAACTTTCTCAAAATTCTGTTATCTAAATTATTAATACTTAATAAAAATATTTAAATTATTAAGTATCTTGGTTTGAATCTACGTCAGTGCTTAATAGATTTTGAGAATTTGTAATTCGATTCAAAGACGAGTAAAATTTGATAGTAAAATTTGATCAATGATGGTTGTAACCAAGGATTTGAAGTTTGAAGTTTTAACTAAGCTACTTCCAACCATACATGTAAAGAAAGCTCACTAAAGTAATCAGTTTACAAACAGTGGTTGTATGTAATTCCCCCACAACACAACACAAACAAACGTGTTTGATGAGGGTAAATAAATGAAGATTTAGAGGATGCATTAATTAATTAATGTAAAGTGGTTTCATTACAAAAGTTAAGACAATGAAAGTAGGATACATATACTATTTCCAACGGGAGAAACTTAGATCCCGCCCCCAAAAGAATGACACAAGAACTACCAAAATGGAGATTTCTCCTCAAGTAATAATAGCCAAATAGAAATCTAACGTACTATAGTATTAATATTCAAAAACACTAAAACAAATTGCTCCAGTCATCCTTTTAGCTTGAACCCCTTCCGTTTCGTTGGTGGGCGGCCATCAGATTTACCTTCAAACTCAAATTACGTAGAGTACACAGTTTAGACAGAAACTGCATTATGTAAGGCTGAAGCAGCAGCGTCCAGTGCCTCCCCAAAACTTAATAAACCAATTACAGATTCAATGGCTCTGACTCAGTGTCCCTTTCCTTCAACTGCCAATCTTCGGATTCTGTTTTCAAACAAACGAACAAAGTATCAGCCCCGAGAACATTTTTTGTTTTATATGAAAATGGGAAATATTGTTTGTAAAGAAGATTTCTTTGGTCGTGTAACTGGTGATCATATCACTCATATTGCCATGTGTTGATATGCCCGATAAGATAGACAGGACAGGCCTTAACAGCAAAGAAATGGACTTTACTTTAAGGTAAAACAAACATGCCCAAATAACCAAAGTGAGCAATCATCTAGCTTGAAGCATGTTTAGCCCTGATAACTGATAAGTATCCGAGATCTACCAAAAATAGCTTGAGGCAGGATATATAACAGAAACAACATGTACACAAGAAGCCAAAGGTATACCAGAAAATTTTCAGATAAGACACATCTATAACTAAAAACTGTATCTTTGTCACACAGGATAGTAGTCTAATTAAGTTTTGATCCCATTGCAGTTCAATTTCAAGTTTCAACATAAGCAACAGACCATAGTGTGAGGGTCTTACTTGGCTTATCTGCAATCACCAGCAGTCGCCTTTGTAAGATACTTGCCATGAAGAGGAATATTGAGCACATGCCAAACATAACAGTGATGGGGAATGCATCAACCTGCACATAGAAAATAAGTAATTAGTCTGAACAGTTACAGAGAGAGGAAGATAAAGAGACCCTATATCTTTTGCTTTTTGCTTTTGGGGTTGGTGGAAAGGGAAAGGATTTGCATATATAAATGGGTCAAAAGTGTAGAATTCAACTGGATACTAGTCCAACCAGACATTGTAATTAGGAAAGGGTTTATAATTCAAGGTTCAAATTGGTGCAATATAAAAGTGGGTTAGATTGTTGGAATTCAGCAAGCTGTGGAATCTAAATAAACAGAAATGCAACGTTTTTAAAGATAAAGCATGATATTTAAGTCGTAGATTGTGCAACATACATTGTACAGCACAACACACACAAAAATGTTCAAAGGAATGCGGAAAAAGTTCATGATGGTGCTCCTGGCTTCCTCAGGAATGTATTGGGATCTCATCTTCATAATGGATGGCCAGAATATGCCGACACAACTTTCAAAAGTACAGAAGCCAAGAAGCTGAATGCACCCGGCGAATGAGAGACCACCACCTGTTGCTTTGGTAGGAACTGAGAAAAACTGTTCCACGATAAAAAAAGTCAAATATTGCAGAATAGTGTGAGATGTAAATCACAGTACTAAGAGACGAAGTGAGATTATATTGGAAGAATAGCATACAGTGGTAAGAATGGGAAGCGTTAGAGAAGCAGAAGAAACTGCAAAAACAATCTGCATGTAGCTCTCTACACGGAATGATGAACGAGCCATCAACTTAGATGCAAGTGAGCTTCCCAACATTGAAGATAACATAAATGTTGCAAAAATAAAACCATGGGGAATCTCTTCATCATTTGGGCTCAATGCAGGAGTCCATAGGAACACAAAGGTATACATTGAACCTTCAAAGAGAGACTGTATGGCACCAAGCAAGGCTATTTTTTCATCTGAAACGCAATGAATGTAATAATAAATTAATTAAAGTCGGAACTAGGAAATGAACAATAATACACTACAATGAGAACTAACAAAATGAGGAAACGCCAAAATGAATAAGTTCATTTTACTATACATCACTCTCAGGATGGAATCAAACAAAGATCAGCCCACTCCTTATTCCGATTAATGTCATAATACTGAACCACTGTATAAACAATGAGAAAATACCATCTAAGGTAAAAAATATACCAGAAGCAATGGCCACAGCAGCGCCCCTGAATTGGGCGATCAAACTCTTGTTTTCAGAAGCGTCCCCGTAATTTTCTGGCCATGTAGATAATATGACGATCATACCAATTGTAAGAAAACCTGCAGCAGCATCAAATGGGGCAACTGGTCCAAGAGCCAATGTATCAACAAGGACATTTCCAAACAGCCCAGAAAAAATGGCGACAAGACCATTTCCAAGAAATATAGCCTTCGAGAATGTTAATGATAGCCATTGCTGATCAAAGCCTCTCTGATAGATTCATGTGAAAAAAAATTGAGATTCATAAATACAAAATGAAGGAATCAAGACAGAAAAATAACATGGCAAAACACTTTGTCGCAGATTTTAAGGGTAAAATATGTATTTTGATGACCAAAAATCACTTCATTGACCACTTTCGAGGATATTGTAAAATGCATGCTTATCTTGTTTCAGGGACATGAAACATTAATAAACCCTGGAAATCAACATCTTTTGGAATCAACCTAGTTTGCAGGAACAAGTTGATTCAGAAAACATGCGCTTCTAGAAGTAGACAAGAATATAAAGCAGAACAAACAAGAGGACCCTATATTGAATATGAAAACCTAAAATAAACAACGAAGATTCAAATTTCAGATGCCATCAAATTGTACTGCTTCTATCTTGATTGTTTCGTTAAGTGAACTGTCGCATTTATATTAAACCGTGCAGCCCTTGTCAAATAGCAACTAGTGTGTTTATTTGTATTGAGTGATAGAAATAAATAAGCATATATTGAAAACATTATAAGGCACTTCTTCTGGGTATAAAAAGTCAACATATCCAGAGGAAAATTTGATACTCGTTATAAACAGCAGACAACTTTAAAAAATAAAAATATTATTCCTCACCTTGAAATGCTCAGCAACAAGCCACGATTCAAATGCTGAAAATAGAAGTGAAGTGGCAATGCCTCCCAAGATACGGCCCAACATCAAGACTCTGTACTGAGGAGAATGTTTGGTGATGCAGCTTGCAATGTAGGTTATGCAGTAAGTCACACAAGCCCTCTTCCGGCCCCTGATTGCAGAGTAAGAAACGTGAGATACTGAAAAATGCTATGACATATCCGTGACAAGAAAATAATTAGAAAACAAAAATGCATCTCACTGTTTATCAGCAAGAGATCCCACAATTGTTCCGAATAACATTGAAGATCCAAATCCAGCAATGAAGAGTTGTCCAATATCCCCTTTTCCATATCCATATGTAGTGTAAAGGTAGTAGACATATGGACCTTGCAACCAATCACCAGCTATAACCATACAATTACTAAAATCAATTAGATTATAAAAAACTAAAATCTCCGCTAACAATTACTATCTTTCAATTACCCAATACATATTCACCAACAACATTGTCATCTAAACCATAACTCAGGATGAAAAAAGTTACTAAAATCAGATAAAAGCTTCGAATAACATAAAATTTAATCAAATCAACTCCTTTTAAAAGATAATTACTTGGCTAAATCAAATACTTATAATTTTATTTTATTTTTTTGTTTTCACCACGTTTAATCTGATTTGGGTCAGTTATGGCATCAAGTAGTTTCAACCCCCTCCCGAAATACTTTTAATATAAGTGGGATCTCATTCTCACCCAACATTATTATTATAATTTGAAAGATGAAAACGACACTACACTTTAATTAATTAAAAAAAATGTAAAAGTAAGCATAGTAATTAGTAAAAGATAAAGATATCAATAAATTAAGCAAAGTGTAATAATGTACACAACCAATTTGAAACCAAAAAGCAAAGAGTGAGTAACAATCACAATTTCCACATCACTGCTGTCACAAGCATAAAGGAAAAATCATTGTCAATCAGATCTCAAAATCAAACTAAGATCCATTTCATTGCTTAGTTTTGACATCAAATCAATTTCACAAACAAATTAAAATTAAAATGTAATAATCATAATCATAATCATAATCATAATCATAATCCAATGGAATTAAGAAACGAAAGATAGATAAAAAAGCGAAAAGAACACAGATCGAGAATGAAACGAAAGAGATCTAAAAGAGAAAAGACAGATCTACCCATCATAAGAGAATAAATGAGAAGATAATTGTTCTTGAAGGAATTGAAAGCGGTAGAAGTATTGATTCGATCTTTGTTATTCTTGCTAAGCTCAAGAACAGCAACAACAGCGGCTAATCCACCAAACACGATGTAGAAGAACAACTCCATTTTCACGATCGCACTGTTTGTTTACAGAGAAATGCAAATACCAAGAAAAAGAAAATTGGATCCGATCCCACTCGGTTATTTTGCAGAGTGTGTAAGATTTGTTTGAGAGAGAAAGAGAGAGAGAGACCACGAGTGGTGTGAGAGATGAGAGAGAAGGGTGAAGAAGGTTATATAGTGCGTTTGGAAATGGTGCTGTGATCAGCTGTGGCGCGCGCGTGTTGTGTAAAACTGTCTATTAACGGTTGTCCGTTTATTTAACTCTTGACTTTTTATGGAGTATTTAATTTTATTTATGCTCTGACTCAGCTTAAATCTGGGTTCCATTATTCAGAAAATGCAAAAAGCCAAACATGGATAAAAATTTATTTAGTAAATATCAATTTTTTTAACATTTTTAATCAGAAGATCAAAATTGTTTTTTCTGTATGATAATTCAAATGATAAGAGTATAATGACATACGAATTGGATAATATAAAATCTATGAATGAATTCTTAACAAAAATAGTTTATTTTTTCAGTGCACCAAAAAAAAGAAGATCAAAATTGTTGAAGAGAAGACACGATTTAAATAGAAGTGAAATGATTTTTGATTATATTTTACTTTTGGACAAATTTAAATTCAATGGTCTTCTTCTTTTAGAAATTAGGAAGTTAAGACAAAATTTACATCAATTAACTTTTGTTTGGTAAAATAATATTTTACTTCATCATTGTTTTAGTCATTGTTGTTAAGATAATGATTAAGAATTTAGAGTAAAATATTTATTTCTTTACTTTTTCGTTAAAGAAACTCATGTATTGTAGATCAATTTATTATTTTTTCTATGGACGAAATGTAGAAGTTTTTTTAATTTATCATATCCAAAGAGATATAATATAGATGTTTTATTGTGAAATGGGTTATTCATGGAGCTATACGATTTTGACTATCATCCTCTATACTATGCATTAGGATTGTTACAAAATAAGAGATTGAATTATGTTTTATTATTTAAAAAAAAAAAGAATACATAAATTTTAAGAAATTTTTTACTATTTTTATTTTCTTGATCTTTGTCCTAAGAACAATATTCCTAAAGTATCATTTTTCTTAATTTAAATACATGTTATAGTTTATGTATTTTTACTTCTCTCTTCTCTGCTTATTTCCAACCAAATAAAGTGTGTAAGTTTGAGACGTTGCATAGGATAATAAGGTGTACGACAATGCGGTTTAGTGTTTGATATGCTGATCATAGTCCCTTAACTGAGATAAGATAGCACGTGGCGTGCTGCTAAACGTCTGATTAGTACTGTATTGAAGAGGTGTAAGGTGTCGGTGGTAATTGGCTGTGGCGCGGCAGAGAGACGCTCCATATGGCAATGTCTGGGATCTACACATAAATGGAAAAGCAGCTCCTGTGCTGTGGACCCCTCACCACCTTCACTTTGCCAAATTTGTATCATCCAATTTAATTTGATTTTGACTTTTGTTACACTTGATTTTGAATGTGAGATGTGCTTCTTTTATTTTTAGGAAAATGATATCTAAGGCGCAATTAGAATACTAATTAAGAAATTAAATATGGTAAAATAATATAAATATAAAAAAAATTATTTTTTGGTTCATTGATAATTTAATGTATTCAATCCATATTATAGATCAAATATATTAAATTCTAAATAAATTTAAAAGGAAATATATGTAAAACTGGAGGTGGTATAATAGTAGAATAAATTAATGTCAAGGTGACATGTCTCAGATGAGTGAGCAACATTAAATTATTTTTATTTTTCTCAAATCTATGGTCATGGTGTACACAAAAAGTTGACCATGGATGGAAGGAACAATGTCATTTGCAAACGCAGTTCATCAATTCTATGCATTCAATATTAAAAGTAAAAGCAGTCAGCTTGCTTTTCTCCTCTTTGTCATGCTTTTCATTGGATCTGCCCAATCCCAAATTCCCACCATTTTTGTACCAAAGGAATACTACATCCCCAAATGTTAAGGATCGTGTTTTGTAGTACATGTAGACTTTATGAAGTGCTTTTATTTTGATCCAATACGTATAAGTTGTAGAGATTAATCTTAATTGAAATCTACTTTCTTTCCTTTTTTTTATAAAAATAAAATGATATTCGTTCAATTAAATTGATAAAATATATCAAATATAACTATATATTCAACATCGCTAATAATGTAAATGATGAATATGAAAACAAATTAAACTCACGATATGATAAGTTAGAGTGATCGAAATAACCATGTCTCTGAATCTGCAACGTTGATACTCAAATCAATGATCGAATAAGTATTTGACTGAGGCCAATTTTTTAATAAGAATCAAATGAACAACACAATAATACGTGAAATCAAATAGCGCCGCACAAGACAACAAACAAACTGTTGAGAAAAACAAGTGTGAGTAGTGTGGAGGAAGTCCAACATTAGTTTAAAATGTAGAGACTTGAGCATTTATAAGTAAAAAGACCCATAAATTCATTGCCTTAAAGTTTTGAGTAAGATTTGGTGTCAAAATCACTTATATTCACTTATTTATATTAAAATAAGTAATAAAAAAATGTAGAGGGGAATAGAGACATGAAAACTAATACATTTATTTAGATTAAAATTTAGTCCAAATACATATATTGGTTTTCGTGTTTCTACTCTCTCTTCTCTATTTCTCTTCAACCAAACACATCCTTAGAGAGAATTAAGCCCATTGAAATCTATTTAAAATATTATTTTCTTACAATTTGTTTTATAAGCATTTTTTAACGGAAAATATATATTAATATTAATAATCAGAAGCCGTACAAATTTATTTTATAAGCATTGATTAGAGATTAAATTTTAGATCAAATGGTTAAACATTCATTCAAAGATAGTACTTAAGTTGTTACCAAAAAAAAGATAGTACTTACTCCCTCCGGCCTTAATTATAAGCAACTTTCCACTTTTTAGATTCATTGAATAATTAATGTATCTGGTCTATAATTAAGGCTGGATACATTAGTTATCCAATGAACTTAAAAAGTACAAAGTTGCTTATAATTAAGGTCGGATGGAGTAATTACTTAAGTAAAGCACAAATCCACTACATGGTTTGAGTAGTCATGCAATACTTTCAATTGGTTCTATAATAGGTCAAAGTGAAAATTACGTTCGTAGACAACTATGTAGCAAGACGGTGACCCAACTCAAAGTAGAATTCAAGAATTGTTTGGCTGGTTTGTTAATTGCCAACTTAATTTTCAAATTTTTCTAAAGAACGTGAGCAAACTAATGAAATTATACCAACTTCTTCGCACTAAATTAAATTAATGCTAACATATTTTTAATTCAATACTACTAGATTTTTATGTTTATTAATGTCTTGGTAGGTAGGTTTAGTAAACAAAAATGAATAAATGAATGAAATAGTATAAAAAAAGAATTGTCGGCAATCCTCCAATTAGTGTACTATTATGGATCTAGAATGGAATGATACTATACTGCTTAGCCAGTCATTATCATGATTCATGGCAGACATTGACATTCATTAAATCATACACTAACTCTTTTGTTTTCTTCCTAACTTCGTACTACGTACTATTGCAAATTTGCAATGCAAGTAGTATTTTGACATTCACGTCTATGCACGACTAATCATTGACCGACATACTTGCCACTTTTCTTAATATCATTCGTGCCAACCTCTTCCTACCCAATTTCATTCTCTCATTATAGGAAATTATTCTACTCAAATTTTTATAGATTATGTATCTCAATTATTCTATTTCTTTTTTTGTACATGAATTATTCTATTTATTTACACATAGATGAAATGATAATGTGTTATTATAAATTAAGACATAATATGGAAGAAATGAAGTTTAAATTTCGGTCATAGACGACATCCGACCTAACATAACAATATTCATATTTTTTGTCTGTTGAACTATGTTCACTTATTGATAGGAAGCTAAACCCTACCAAGCTATAAACTATGAATATAACTAAGCTACTCCTAAAAAAAGACATCAAACTATCTAAGAAAGTAAACAAAAACATTCATTATTTCATTTCTTAAGTTAAAATGTTATATTGAGCACATATATATAATATTCTAATGGGCCTAAAGACATGTAGCCCAACCAAATAATCCATTCATAAAAACATAACTTATAATATAAATATTAATCTTATTAAGACCTAAATTAATTAACTAAATACTATCTAATAATAAATTTTTTTTTTGACAAGTATATAATAATTATTTAATTATTATTACTAACTACTCTCTATCACTTATTCAATTTATAATTCAATTATTCAATAAATTTTAAAAATACTAAAATTTATGGCCGAAAAAAAAATTTGCCCCCAGTTTTCCAATTATCATAATTCGAGTAATTAGGTAAGGTTTTCTCATCAATATATGGAGCATATGCCCAGAATGTCTCTATAGACTTTTTTTTTTGAACAACAAAAGAGAATTATATATATATATATATATATATATATATATATATATAAATTGGTATCAGTACAAGGGGTACTTAACCTATTCTTGAAGAATAAGTACAAAAAGTACTCCACCCAATAAAAAAATGAAAAGAAAAACTGTTGGATACTCCAAAAATAATAAAGTATCGTGTCCGATACGTATCTGATACGATACCTGTATGATACTCCTGATACGCGTATCAAAGAAGTATCAGATAATTAATTTTTATTTTATTTTAAATAAATGACAGATATGTGTTGGATACTTCTCCGATACACATATCGAAGAAGTATCAAACAATTAATATTCTTTGATGATGAAAACAAAACTGAGAAGACTAATTAAATTTGTGTTTCCCCTTAAGTAGTAAACGTTAGAGTATAACATTTTTTATGGATAACCAACTTATTTTTTGGTAGTACTCATGATGTTTTTTTGTGATAGAACTAATAATGTATATTTTGAATAGTAGTTAAGATATGTAATTGTCACTTGTTTGTTCATTTTGAGTAATTTGATCATTAAATGATTATCATTATCGATTTTAGTTGTGTTTATATATTGTGCATTTATATATTTAATTTTTAAATTTAATTTTAAAATAATGTATTACAACGGTCTTGTATCGTGAATTTTGAAAATTTCTCGTATCACTGTATCGATATCGTATCAGTATCGTGTTACGTATCTAAACTTTATAGCTATAGACTGATTAGTGCATATTTGAAATTACAATAGATGTGCGAAAATCACAATGAATCAATGTGATTGCATGCAGTAAAGTAATACAGTATTACTTTACTGATGATAAGGAGTACCAAACAAATGTTGGGGAATGTAGCTTCCTTAATTCACTGTTTCTACTTTCTATTATGTATGGGTTGAATTTCTCTGAATGATTCTTCTGATCCTCATTCATCAGATACGATTCATTATGCAACTATTGTACCCATGGCAATAATGAAAAATGCACAAGATAAGATTAAAGATTAGAAACTTGTTTATCTACCCAAAGATAAGAACAGAAACCTGTTTCAGGAAGTATGAAACTACGCAAATAAAAAGGTCAACACTCAAGCTGTATTTTCTGACTTTTCTTCAAGTATCCCATTCCCCACCTTTTGAAATTTTAAGGCATGTAGGTATTTCTATTGAGTGGTTCTATATCTTCCAAATAGATATGATATGACAATGGATAAATTGTACTAGTATAATTCATTGCTCTAAAGCAAGGAGTCACACTCTGAAGTAAATTAAAAGTTATATAATCATTCATTAAAGAGTTGATCAAAGTGAAAAGTGAGAAGTTATGCTAGCTCAATACAGATGTACTCTTGAAGTATCTCAATCCTATGACTCTTTTTGATGATAAGGTGGTGACCTGATTAAAGTTGTTTTACGAGAAGTGGAGCACGATTGCAGGGACTGTATCTTTCTTTAAGAATATCAACAATTATTAACATGGTATTCAAAATAAGAAGTAGAGCACAATTTTTATGATGACGTGTTGACACATGTAGATGTGGAGGAATAAAACTATTTTTAAGGATGACTTTCAGCGCCCGTATAATCCAACTTTTAAGATTTTCAAGATAGTTGAAGACATAGACAAATACACCCAAAATCCTCTTAATATCCACCAATGCGACACTATTTTCATTGATTGGAAAAGACCTCGGGAGGAATGGATCAAGCTTAACTGTGACGGAGCATATAAGAATTCGTTGAGGTTAGCTGGGTGTGGTGGCTTTTTTCGGAACTCTGAAGGAAGATGAATCAAAGGACACGCTCGGAAGATTGGAACTTGTGACGCATTTTCCGCAGAAATATGGGGAATGTATTTGGAAATCCAACTTGCTTGGAGACAAGGTTTCCACTAGCTTCAAGTGGAAAATGACTCAAAAACGTTGGTTGATAAGATCACAGGAAAAGTTAAAATCAATGGCAACCCTCCTACTTTGGCTAGCTAATTTTAATTTTTCTCTTGATTCTTTTCACACTTATGTTATAGAGACTCCTCCTAGAGATGCCTCAAATCTCCTCTTTGATGACATTTCCAGGACTTGCATGCCTAGAAATATCCGTATAACTATGTAGTTTTTTCGTTTGTTGGGCATTAGCCCTCTTTTTCTACCAAAAAAAAAGTTGATTTACGAGATACATGTTTATTTTCTCATGTCTTTATTGAATCAATATTTATTAAGTCAATATCTAAGTCGTAAAAATAAAGATAATCATTAACGTCTATTTCCAAGCGACAATATGTGGTTGAAGTTTTTATAACAATTTTTAAGTATTAGTTTACCTGTGTCAATAAAAAAAAGGCTTAAATATAGTTTTGGTCCCTTAACTATTTTTGAGGTTTTATTTTGGTCCTCTAATAATAAACGTTCTACTTAAGTCCTTTAACTAATTTTTTAGTTTCGTTTTAGTCCTTTAACTATATCTCCATCAATCAAAATGGTCCTTTCCGTTAATTTTATTCAAAAAAATGTTAGTTCTTATGTAAGTTGTAATATTCATCTTCTACCTTCTATTTTTCTTCATGCTCATCAACCCAAACCCAGATTTTTTTTAAACAATTAAAACTCATCTCTAGTCTTCCTCATCTTCCATTCTTCTTCATTCTTTATCTAATTTCTCCTTTTATCTTCATCACCATATTCATAAACAAAACCAATATCAACAAACACAAATCCAGAAAAACAACAAAACTCATAAAATTAAAATCCAAGAACCAAAAATTGAAACACTTCAACCCCAATTTAAAATGCTAAAATGAAAGCTCAGACCCGAACAAGCACATATCCAAACATACAAAATTAAAATACAGATCCGAACAAACACAGTAAAAAACCTAGAAATTAAAACACTAAAATCAAAGCTCCTCATATAAAAGTTTTTGATGTTCTCTTCAATTTTGAACAAGAGAGACCGGATCATTCGTTATGGTCTCCAACTTTTTAATTATAGAGCAATCTGCATTTGAGGGTTTTGGTTTGAAAATTTGGGATTTTTTGAGAAGTTAAAATTTTGTAATTTTGGGGGAAAAAAAATCTGGTTTTGTTTGAAGTTGTTGAAGATTTGGGTTTGATAGATGAATCTATGAAGATTTTGAGAGAAAAAAATTAGTTGGTGATGGTGTATAGTTAGATCTTGTGGTCATGCAAGATCCAATAGTTTTTATTTTCACAAAAAGATCATATGGTTAAAATTAAAAAATTAGTGAGGTTTATGGTGGACCATCTAAAATGTTATCCACCTAATATATTTGGGGTTAAAAGTTAACAGAAATGACTAAAACGAAACTAAAAAATTAATTAAGGGACTCAAATAGAACGTTTATTATTTAGAGGACTAAAATGAAACCTCAAAAATAGTTAAGGGACCAAAACTGTATTTAAGCCATAAAAAAAAGAGTATTGGTTTATCGTGGACCACTTACGTAGCGGTCCATTTTAGAATTTGTCACTACAAACTAATGTTGAAGTCATCTAAATGGTAAGAGATTTGAGCCCTCTTAAATAGGTGATTTGAAGTTCGACATTTAACTCTTATGTAAGAAAAAGTTTAATTAAAAAAGAAAAGTGTAACATGTATATCCATAAATTTTCCAACAAAAATAATAGCCTTCCTTAAATGATGGTTAATATTTCACATTTATATATAACACTCTAAAAAAGGACAAGAATTTGTCGCGATAATGAATATTAAACTCTTAAGTTTTTGTCATTGGGTTGTTAACTAAATGTTTTGCCAACTTTTTTTTTTTGTTAGATAGATAGAGTGGCTAGAACTTCACTCTTAAAGGTGAATAAATGAACGTACTAAAATTTAAACTCTAGTCACTACATATTATGTGTAAATGTCCTATCAATTAAGTTAATTTCACGGAACATGTTTTTATTTTGCCAACTTTCTACAGTACATGTACGTGGGAATATTCTTTGAAAAATATGAATTTTAAGGGCCATGACAAAAAATCACTGAATGTTTCTTTCTTCCTTGTTTGATACAATCTTTATCTTATTTGAGGTAGAAGTAGGGTGGGAATAGTCTAAGAAAATTACAGGGGCCAGGCCTATACTTCAAGCATATGTCAAACTTTTTAAAGTAAAAAAGTTTGTTTTACGGTAGATAAATGAATTTCACATAGATCAAATTTATCTTTTATGTTTTTTGTAATTTTGTTGGCTGGGTGCAACATTGTGTGGTTCACCATCTTGTGCAATATTATATTGTTTGTCGTCTCGTGCAGCACTTTCTGATTTTCTGTATTGTTGCAGTGTTCATTCTTGTTGAAAGATCGACCTCAGTCAATTACAAATTCAATCAATGATTTAGACATCAACGTTGCAGATCCGAAAGGATAGATATTCCAATGACTTTAATTTTATCATATTATTTATTGTACGCATTTTACTGTTGTATGCTATTAAGTTGGATGTTGTGAGTTTGTTTACAAATTCATCCTTTACAGTTTTAGCAATATTGAATATGTGGTTGTATTCGATGTATTCTATCGATCGGAATGAATGAATATCATTTTGATTTTGTCAACAAAAAAATCGCACTAAGAGACAAAATATATTTAAAACAAAAATAAAGGAAAAATAGCAAGCACTAGTATGCCTCAGATTATTTCTCCTATTATTTTTAGATAAGTAGCATGCCGCAGTTTGTGACAGAGCAAGGAGGGACAAACATAATAATGATCTAAAAATATCGTGTCAAGGGTAAGCAAAAGAGAGAACAAAAAAAGACAAAAATGATGATAATAAGGATATCCAAATAGCAGGAGACTCCTAAAACATCGACCACAAATTCAGATTCTGTGCCCCAAATATCCACAATAAGCAAACACACATTTATCACAAACAACTCACTTGACAACAGTTCTGATCCCAAGTACTTCCATTGAATTAACTACTTGCTCCTAAATATCTGATTTTTCTGTTGAGACTGAGAGCTTCAAAGCATGGCTTTTACATCAACTGCTCTACAATATTCATCCACATCATATTTACAATCCTTGATACCTTCTTTAGAAGGTACACGTGATCATAATTCATGGTGTGTAAGAGTCAGTTCATACAAACCCTCTTCTCAAAGATTACACCGGCAGAACTTTGCAAGAGGGATAACAATCAAGAGCGCAGCCACAAAACCAGCAAAATCACCAGGTACCTGTTCTGACTTCTGAGTTACTCTTACTGGATTAAATTGTCAAAACACTTCCAAGATGAGATAGAACCTTAACTTCACTTTTTTTTTGAGGTAATAGCTGAAGAAGAATGGAAGGTTAAGAGAGAATTACTGGTGCAGAAAAGGGTAAGGCTCCAACTGTTCACTGTCACACACTCACACATACTCTCCTGAATGCACAAATAAGCACATGTGCATCTTTAGCATTTATGTTAGAGTGAGCGAGCACAACGAAATTTCAAGATAATACAAAAGCTTGAAATGTCCAGCGAAACATGAAATCCCATTCCATACTTAAGAATAATAACATAAATTTCAAACAGCGAACATTTGACAAGCGATTGAAGTGTATGAGAAAGAGATAAAGTGCAAGATAGATCATAGAATAATGGAAACAAGAACAGTGAAACAAAGGGGAGACAAAACAAACTATGTAGTCAAACAAGTGTTATAATATAACTAATAATAACACACACATCAAGTCTTTGTGTAAAATCTAAGGAAATGTGAATTCACATATATATCACATGCAAGTTTATATTTGATATATATTGCAGGTAAAAAGTGTTGAACCAAAGGAAGCTCTGCGCCTTCAAAAAGAAAATAATTTTGTGATTCTTGATGTAAGGCCAGAAGCAGAGTTCAAGGAGGTTAGTGAACAAGTTTTAGAAGTCTTGTTTTCCAAATCCAGTGTGCTTGTATATTCATGTTGTATTTTTTCTGTGCCTCTCATGTGCTTCTACTTATGGGATACTAAGAAAAAAAACCTGATGGATTAGGCTATGATGACTGCAGGCTCATCCTCCAGATGCAATTAATGTGCAAATATACAGGCTTATAAAAGAATGGACAGCCTGGGATATTGCAAGACGCGCTGCATTTGCATTTTTTGGTATTTTCTCTGGCACAGAAGAGAACCCCGAGTTTATCAAGTGTAAGATGAATTTATCACCATGCATTTCTTGAATTCTAGCATTTCTTGTTTTCTGAAACAAAATATTTGATTCATGCTGGCAGCTGTTGAGGAAAAATTAGATAAAAATGCGAAGATAATTGTAGCTTGCTCAGCAGGGGGAACAATGAAACCAACACAAGGTCTGCCAGAAGGTCAACAATCTAGGTATTGAATTATCTCTCTCTCTCCCTTTCATGTGCCTGCTTTCTTCTCTCTGGTTTTTCAATTTCACTCATGTTGGCAACAGCTTATGACAGTCCACCTAGGTATATTCTAGAAGGAAGTGGAGCCATGGGAGAGAGAATGCAGTTTAGTTAGTGACGTGGAGCTAGATTCTAGAAGAGTTTGTAGAGGATGAGAATATATTGTGAGTAGATAGTGGGGAGGGTCATTTAGGTTTATTGTTGAATATTGATTAGGAGATTCAATTCTCTGGTAGGCACTTATGCTCTGGTTTATCTTTCCGTTTAAGAAATCAGTCTATTTTGTATGAAAACTTTTGGCAATTCCAACTCATCAAACCTTTTGAATGTGTTTGCACTTTGCATTCAAAATCAGATTCAGAGGCATTTAAATCTTAGAGAACAGGACAAATTACACTAAGCCATCCTACCAAGTTATTAATTATCTATTCTATAGTAATAACAAGACAAATTAGTTATATATCAGCTAAAATATTGTACAATGGAAGGTGTCATTAACAACTTGGATTGCATGGACGTAAGATCAAAGAAAGTGATATAACTGAAAACTGTATGCAGCTTACCACTTTTCATTTGATTATATATATCATTGATCTGCTGCTCTATTGAACGCATTATTGTAATTTCACAGGTCACTAATAGCAGCTTACTTGCTGCTCTTAAATGGTTACAACAATGTCTTCCATCTAGAAGGTGGGCTTTACAAATGGTTCAAAGAGGATCTGCCAAGTGTTTCAGACTCAGAGGAGTGAATATATTACTAACATTGTGCATTCAAAGAAGCCTGGACCTAGTTTTGACCATAATGAGGATGCTGATAAATGCATACAAAGAACAGAACAGATGAATTGAAATGTAATCATTGAACTGGTGTAGAAATTTAGTATGAGAGAAAATGTCATGTTACATTCTGTAAAGATTGAAAGGGCCTATTTTAACATGAAAGGGCCTATTTATCATGAAAGGGCCTATTTATCAGCATCATGTTATCAATTATCAGCATTTTTCAAATCACTGACGCATGTGAACCATGTTATGGAACCACAAAAGTATACTGATTTAGTTAAAAAGTTTAGCAACCAAGCATATAGGCTCCATTTTCGTTGATTCCCTATGTCCAAATTCCAATCCAAAAGAAGAAAACCAAATACACAGGAAAAAGGTATTTGTTTAACCTGCCATTGCCTAAGCCTTTAAAGATGCTCTTGCCATTGCTAGAACGCCGTCATAACTTCTATTTCCTCCAATAAAACCACTCATGTGCACAAAAGTACAATCTGGGATTCCAGCAACCTCAGATAGCCTCTCATTTTCCAAACCCCTCCAAAGATATGGTAGTGGTTTTCTGCTCTCAAATCTTGCAGGTGAAACTGCCACTGCCTGTAGTCTCCAATTCTCACTTCTATCATCCTACAAGTAGGAACATTTATTATATAAATCACAGTAGAAATAGTTAGGAATAAATACTTTTTTCAAAGTTTACAAGTGACCTTAGTTATGATGAAACGAAAAATAAACCAGGGAGTAAGATTTTTTGGGAGGGGATGCTGACAATGGTAGATGCTCATATTCAATTTCAGATTAATTAATTGATTAACTTAGCTAAAATACCCACCTGATAAAGAACATATTTGATGGAAGGGTTGATTTTCATTTCCGCCTCAAGCTCATGTATGTGAAATTTCCACTGTGGAATAAGTGAGAGAAAAAATACTTGAAAAGATATTCAAAAGTCAAAACCAAATATTACATTCTCTAGCAAAGACTGTTGTATTATACTACCCTTTGATTGGTATGAAGAGTAAACCATCATTGCTAGGAAGTTATTATTAAAAAATTGTGTCAGATAAACTAAATGGCTCGTTTACTTACAGGACAAGATCGATTTAGTTTTATGATCTCGCCACTAGAATCAATACTTTCTCTTGCTGCAAGACACTCCATAACTATTGACCGAGCCGGTAACCATGATTTTGCATAATAATTCACATTCTGTAACACAAGAGGGGGGAAAATGATTATAGTCTTTGTCGAAAACCTAAATGATTGTTCAGCAGGTAGAGAGAAACAGTATAAACAAGTAAAACACAGTGAAAACAGAAATCAAATATGCACATTCCAAAACAGTCTCACTCACCTCCACAAATTCACCGCCAGCCAGAGCCATTGCCCGATTAAACGCCTCATTTTCTGCTTCAGATGACTGATCAAAATCCACCCAATCCAAATTCATTCGTTTTATTCTAGATGCCAGGTCTGTGTTGATTACATATTTTGGAGATTGATTCAAATCATATTGATTCACTCCATTATCCACAGCATCAACTGCCTTAAAATAGAACAACATTTAGCATATTAAGCCTAATCAATTTTCAAAATCAATATTTTAAGTATGAAAATTAAAGGTCAAATGTATCCAGAGGTCCTTTAACTTTTGCGTTTATAAGTTGTAACAGATAGGTCATTTAAGTTTTTTATGTAACAAAGAGGTCCTTTAAAATTTTAATTTACCACACTGTTACCCTTCCAGACTCAGTTACAAAAGCGCTAAAATAATCGCTAACTTGCAGAAAAAGCTACTTCTTGTTATTTGGAAGCTAAAACGTAAATAATCGTTAACTGCCATCTCACTAAGTTACTTCAGCAATTTCATAATGGAGAATAACTTGAAGGGCAACAATGCAATAAATTAGAAACTTAAAGACTTGTTTGTTACCTAAAAATCTTACCATTCTGTTACAAACGTAAAACTTAAAGACCTCCATATACATTTGACCTAAATTAAAATGTGAATGCAAAGTAAAATTATCTACCTCTACAAAGTTTCTGTATATAGTTGGATATAACTGGTGTACATGAGGATGATCTTCATCAAGACGAAGCACATTCGCAATTACCTCTAATCCAAAATGCTACATTATATAATATAATAAATGATTAATAAATGTTGAATAATGAATCCGTTTCAAATGAATGTCTTTTTGATTAATACTCCCTCCATTTCAAAATGAGTGTTGTTTGCGCACATATTAACGAATGCAATCATTATATTAACGAATGCGTTTGAAGAAATAACATTTTTACTAAATTAAAGAAACACCTTGTAGATGAGTCCAGCGCTACTGAGCTTAGTGACGAAACCGTAACCGAAAACTTGATCGAAATCCTTTTGATGATGATCGTAACGGTGTCGTTTTGGGTCATATGTGCCTCCAACGTCGACTACGGCGTCTAACGATTTGAGAAGGTTTGAGTCTCTCGTTCTAACGATGTCGGCGCCGGAGAAGTTTTTGGAAAGACGAAGCATGAAGCAAGCGAGGGCTTCGTCGCAGTGGAAAGTTCCACTGTGAGTTCCCACGCGCTTGGCGCGTAACGTGGAGAAAGATGATGATAGAATGCCGTGAAATGACGTCATAAACGTTCTGTTCCACATTTTCGCAACTTTAGCCATTTTTTGAACTTTCTCAACTCAGTACTCACCTCTGACTCTCTGAGAGGAAGATAGAGTAGCGTTTAACGACGTCGTATTTGATTTTATTTTTTTTGTAGGTGGATATAATTTGGGCCTCATTTTTCTTAAAGTCTAATGGTTTAACTGCTACTATCTTCACCCCCTACACATTCCAACCACACCACAACTTTTGTTTTCAAATGATTCAATATACATTGTTTCTTATAAAGAGGGAAGGGTTTTGGAATTTATAAAGAAGGGAGAAAAGTTTGTTAATAGCCGGGACTAGAAACTTGAAAAAACACGAGAAAAAAATAATATAGAAAGGAACGACTTTAATTTCATTTACAAATTCTTGAAACAAAGACTTTCAGAGCGTAATTTCCTTTTATCAAGTTTTAAGCCACTTTTGTGGCAAAAGACAACACCAATTTATTTTATTTAAGAAACATAAATTAATATTAGTGATGGAAACAAGTTAGATCGGACAATACTTACAACATATGGAATTTTTAAATTGCGTAGCATGTTAACCTAAAGTTCAAATATTAATCATTTAGAAGACTTTTAAAACAATTTTGATCAAGTTAAAATGAGTCTAGTATAGTCCAAATTTCTAACTTAAGCTTGATATAGGCTATTTTATAGATTATTGAACTTGAAAGAAACACCGTCACAAACATTTAAACATTCTATTTATACATATACACAATTGAAAAATTAAAATTAAATAAAATCTATGTTTAAAATAATTAAATAAATATTTTTTTTCTCTATACGTCTAAAAGATGTATAGACTTTCACTCAATTAAGGGCAAAATTATGTTATTTCTCACAAGATTATTTAAGTTGTTTATTTATTTATTTTTGAGTAAAAACTTAAATATGTCAACTTGTAAGGTCTAAAAATTATGTTAAGCCTATCTTTCATAAATTCTTAAGAGTTATTCTTAAAATTCTAATTTTGTGTTTTTAAGTGTATGAATGTATGATAGTAAGAGATATGTAGACCAATAAAAGTTGATTTATTCAAAATAGGGTGAGAGAACCCTTATTCCTTGGTCAATGGCTCCTAAAATTTCTAATTACAAGTCTTCCTATCCTATCTCATCTCATCTCATTATATCTAAAGGAATGTGGACCAAAATGAAACTAAATACTAGAAGTAGATTATTGACCTTAAATTGGAACTCAAAGAATTACACGAGGTGTTGAATATGGATTCGTATCAAAACTCAAAAGATCAAATAAACAAATGAATTCTAGTTCAATCTACCTAACAACCCAATCATTATTTTCCTGTGTACATACAACAATTTAATCGTAAACTATCAACAAAAAAAGAAATCTAAAATAAAAATCTGCAATAATTGTTAGTAGCAGCTAGCAAATAACTGGCAAACAACTTTACATTTTGTTCTTAAAAAAATTAAAATAATCCATTCGGATCCATTTACCCGACCCAACCCTCAATTCGCGGAACTTCTTTCTCGATTGGACCCGAATGAACCGATTCATCCTTCTCCTTCCTCCTACTTCCCAATCTCAGAAGCCCATACAGCTTCCTAAACTCCCTCACAGTATGAACACTCTCTCTACATATCACGGCATTCGTCTCGTTACTCTCTTCGGAGCCCCGACCCGAACCACTATGACTCAACCTCTGCCCCGACCCGACCTGGCCATTGGATTGAACCTGCATAGCGGTTATAACGGTTTTCAAAGCCCGGCTCGGTGAATTCCGGTTCGATATCATAATTTCACCAACCTCAGCCGGACTGAGCCGTGCACCGGTCTGGAAAAAAACCTCTTCCACCTGAGGGAAAAGCTTGTGTTCTTTTAACCCTAAATAACTATTAGCCAGAATCTTGAAAGTGGAGAAATCACATAAGGGAAAGTGTATATGAACGTCTACTCTTCCAGGTCTTAACACCGCTTGATCAACTTCATCTTTTGTTCCATTCATCGTGAAAACCATCACACGCTCTTCTCCACAACATGACATTATTCCATCCATGAAATTCAACACGCTTGATATATTAATTGTCGTTGATTTTCCGGCTAATAAACGATCGAGATCTTCGATTAATATCATTGACTTCGGCGTCGTTTGCATCAGTAATGTTTTCCAATCTGAACCGTCGGTTATTTTTGATACATCGATGTCATACACGTCGTAGCAGAGAAACTTCGCCATCGCTGCCACGAAGCTTGATTTTCCGGTACCGGAAGCACCGTAGAGAAGGTAGCTTCTCTTCCAAACGCGACCTAATCTGTTGTAGTATTGTTTTGATTTGAGAAACTGATCTAGATCTGTTTTCACTTTGTTTTTCAGTTCAACATCCATCGCAACCGTTTCAAAGCTGGCCGGATGAGTAAACGGAACCGATCGCCATCTATATGTCTCGCCGGAGCCGGAATTCATGAACAATTTTATATCCTTCTTCCTTCGCTGCTCAATCTCATCGACAACCGAGAGAATGTGCTGAAAATACTGCTGGAAAACCCTACGTTTATCTTTCTTCTTCATTCTGAGAACAAGAGCAGAAGCTGAATCACCGGCGACCGTATTATTCGTCCATGAAAGCTTAGCTCCTAAGAAAGTATCATGAACAACCTGATTAGCATCAAGATGCAGGTAAATATCCGAGGGATTAGGACCGGAAAACAGGTTAGTGAAATCGGAGTCTTGAACGGAAGGAAGTGAATCAAGGTAGGTAAGAATTTTCCGGTAAAGTTGATTTTCACAAAAATTATGATCGTAGAGTGGAATTTTAAACGATTGATGGATATGAAATCGGCTTTCAAATAAAAACCACCATTGTTTTAAGAAATGAAGTGCAGAAGTTTTACGAAAGAAACGAAGGATTAAGTAAGAAAAAATAAAGATGAAGAAAATTGAAGAGATAGTCATGGAAGTAACCCAAATCCAAATCATGTTGATAATTTGATTTGAGAGAATTAATAAGTAATAAGAAATTATGAAAGATAGGGTTAGATTGAAGAATCAATTTGATCGTGCAAATTAATAAATTTGGATTTGGGAATGTAATGTTGTTGTTGTTGTTGTTGTGGATGCACTTTGTATATATCAGTATACACTTTGAACAGGTCATCGCTTCCATAAGGTAAGTGCCGGCAAATTTAATAATCTTACTTAATTTTAATTTATTCTATTATTTAAATTTAATAGTACATGTGTTCTTTTTTGGAGTGTTTGATTTTCAATATTTTTGACTCTTCGGAACCTTACGGCCCCCTACGCTAGCAAATTTTCCAAGTTTTTTTTTAAAGGAATAATTTTTTTAAGGGTAACTATTTATTTTTGTTAATAAATTTGTTATTGAATGATATGTTGACTTCTTATGTAGGTTCCTTACATTAAATTATTTCATATAGTGGGAAGTTTGTTAAAATAAAAAGGATATTTTATATAGGTAAGTTGTCTTAAATCAACATACTTATGTGTTTTTCGTAGTATTTTAGTGTTTTGCCAACAATCTATATCACGGGTTTTCTTTAAATGAATATATTGATGTTAAGTGTACAATAAAATAAAAAAGATGGAGTAATATATGTATCGATGAGTTGTTTTATTATTGCATATATCTTAGCTATTACATATGGTGAAATGTGCTAAAAGTTAACTTCTTGTGGGGATATCAAAGGATCAAAGGACAATTTTTCATCAATAATAAATTTATGGTTTACTATTTAGGTTTTTGGTTCCTTATATTTCATATATTAAATGATTGATTTTCTCTTTTATGTATTAAAAGTTTTGTTTTAGTCACGGAGATTTTAAATGTTACACCATTTTGATCTTTCCACCAAATTCTCAATTTGGCATGGTTAAAACAATCTCATGTTACCAACGAATGCGGTATTATCTATGCATGAGTGTTGATGTGATTGATATGTGTGTAGTGTTATTGTGTATCTTTTGCAATGAAGGACATCAGTATTAGAAAACTTTACCGGAAAGTTTTGTATGCATGTCAATATTAAGTGTTAAGTTTTGTATAGGAAATATAATTATCTATCATAATTAGTTTCCAAAATAAGCTCCAACAATAGTTGTATTTTTTATATACAATTGAAATGAATACAAATGGAAGAGTTACATTATTATATGGTAGAGTCAATACGGGTTCAAAGTATAAAGCTTAAAATGAACATAAAAGGATCAAGCTAAAATTTAATTACTTATAAAAAAAAATCTAAAATTCAATCATAACGCATTTAATTTTTTTGGTTATATAATGCGCTTAAATATTAATATTAAATAAGTTTCGCACGTTAATTAATACTATATTATAACTGGAAATTATATAATATAATGGCTTATATTTTGTGTGTGTCACAAAACCTAATTATAATTTTTATTTATTTAAAAAAGAAGATACTCAAAGCTCAAACGTAGGAAAAAAAAAGTATACCCTGATTGACTTTTTAAAACGAAATTGGACTAATTTAATTTAATAAAGATCGATATATGTAAAAAAATTCCTTTCAAATAAAAATATTATTATCATTTTGTTTATATGACAAGGTCAATTAGTCAAACATGCAAAACCAGAGGGATGTCTTATTATTTCCTTTGGCGATGGTGAAGTGACACTAAATTTAGAGCATCTCCAATGATGATACCACTATGGGTATTATATATTATTAATAAGTGGTCTTTACAATATCATGTAATATTTATGCAACTTATATATGTTTTACTCCAATGGTACAAAATTATGCAACTCCTAAGATACTCATATTTTTTTATATATATGAAGAGAGTTTAATTACATATACCAAACAAAAAACTAACATTAAATTGATGGTACGGTATCTTAAATAAGGTACTTGAATCATTATTTTGATACCATCAATGCCACATCATCATTGCTCCAATGGTTAAAAAAATAAGATACTCATTAATAGATATGAAACTCTCTTAGATACTCCTATTGGAGATTCTCTTATGAGTTAATTAGCAACTTAAAAAGGTAGGTTAAAGATGTATTATTACGACCAACTTCTCCGATACATGTAGATATTTTCTATCATTATATAGTCTCCAATCTCCATTAATAAATATATTACTATTCAGTTTTAAAAATTGTCTGCACGTTATTATTTGATTGGAGAAGAGAAGATAATTAAACTAACAAACTTAATCCAAATTTCATTCATTCGTTTTGTAGAAAAGTTGCTGGTCAATGATGATTTGCCATCAATTATTGAAACAAAGTATTTATGATCATAATATCATAAATATTCACCAACTCGTGTATCACAAAAACCATAATTCTAATTCCTTATTCAACAAAAACATCCAGAATTAAATATAATACTACTTTTATAATACGGTATACACACGGTGTGTCCAATGACAAATGGAAAATTCTAGTTAAAAGTAAAAGTAAAATAACACGGAGTCAAAGACTACTTAAAGAGAACAAAAATATCATTCTCATTTGATTTTGAAGGTTCTCTAATTTGGAACTCTATACATTATTATTGTTTCAACTGTATATCAACCGTCTGCGCCTGTGGTTTAAGGAAGAAAAAAAAAAGGATGACATAGTCAATATAATGACATTGATATGCTTATGATATAGTCAATGTTAAATAATATTAAGGCAAGAATGAAATGAAAATAAGGGGGGGTAGACTACAGATCAGACGTGTTTAAATGGGTGCATACATAAAGGTAGACTTTTTATATTATTAAGAAACATAAAGATAGAAAATTAATTGTATGAAAGTTTTCCTAAGAAAATATGGGGAAAAAAAAATGTAAATATCACCATGGCATGGAGAGCATAATGTAAATATCACTTGAAAACAATGTAATCAAGAAAGAAAAATGTAAACAAAAAGTACTAGCAACCAAGGATCCAATTGAAACATATATTGAGGAAACTGGAATAATAATTCAATTAAAACAAATGAAGGAAGAAATAGTATAATAATAGTAATATTAATAAAACCCAAGGGGTGTGGCTGAGCGGTTGGAGCTCATCCTCCCTTAACCAATGGTTGGGGGTTCGATCCTCACATTGGGTATGGAGCAACTTTAAATCATTGGGCCAGCTATCCCACCCATCGAGGTGTCTCCAATCTAGCGAGGGAATAGTCACTGCGTTCGGCGGTGGATACCCCGATCTCGAAAAAAAATAAAAATAGTAATATTAATAAAATAACATTATTCTAAAATATTTAACAGAATAATGGTTTATGATGGAGTAATTTGATCAAAGGTTAGACTCTGGTCTAATTTTTTCTATTGGTCATGAATCATGCACGAGGACTATACATTTTTCTATAAAAAATAAATAAAGTGACACCAAACTTGATTGATGCAACCTTTTGAGCATTGCCAACAGTTTGACACTTTGACAAATGAAAACCGCTGCAACTACCAAAACTGAATTTATTAATTTGTTTATAACCATCAATAAATATTAAATATAGATACTTATTTACTTACATCTGAGAATGACTAGAGGAATAAGTAATTGTAGAACTCATTAGTGATATTTAAACAAATTGTATTTTTCACTTACTTGAAAAACCATTTTCTTATATTAAAAAATGCATAGAAGGATCAAGCCACTAATATTAAGCCAGTAATGTGAACCTTAGTTTACTTTCATGAAATTATAAACTATTATCACTATTTTACACTGAACAACATATATATAAAAGGGTCAAAATCTTCCTAAGATATTTACAAATAAATAAAATTTTGTGAAATAAGTAATGGATATTCTAGTGGAACACAATCATTCCTTGGGCCATATGAAATACGAGGAGGAGGAGGATATGTCATTAACAATAGTGACAATTCCCATGTTAAGATCAATAATAGCTTAAAGTTAGGATAGGGTCTGCATCATAAGCTTTATAACCTGAAAAATTAACACATACGATAAAATTATTGTAGCCATAAGAAGATCCAAAAATCCTCATACACTAGATTTCATCGTTGATTATTCAGTACCATACTATCTTCATTTGTGTTCAAACATTTGCAAGGCCATAATATTTATTTGACGACGACGGCGATATTTCCAAACAGAATAAGCCAATTCTAATTCGTTAACCTTAAATTTGTCCAAAGAAATACCAATGTTACATCTTGACACTGCTCTATCATTCATGCAATACAAATTATGCAATGCATCATTCACTATTCCATTATCTATAGTTTGTTACATATATTACAATTTTTACTCCAATGTTAAAAGTGGTCAAATAATGATGAACAAACTTGAGAATATATGCCTCCTAAGTGGTGGTCCTGCTGCATTCACTGTAGAAATATGCTTTGAAGGTGGAAAGTTTCAAATTTGTGGTCCTTGACCATAATGAATAAATGTGGATGGGAAGAGCTAGAAAATTTCAAATTGTTGAAGTTAATCATCACATATGCTCGTGGACCAGAAAGACAACAAACACACATGTATGAATTACTAAACCACGTTACATAAAGTATAACCATGTTGAACCCATTCCAAAGCAAGTTACTTCCCCTATAAGGTCTCAATCATTGATGGATGTTGACAACTTAATAACTTGCATCCTCTTGGTGATTATTAACTTAATCTGTTAAAGTTAAAGGGCAATTAGTTAGATCTAATAGTACCACTTGTGGATTATAATGTCCTGTACTATACTATAATACAGCAATGCAGATGAGCTTTTGGTTATGCAATTATGTCAGTATTCATAAGGCAACAATTAAGTGTTCATTAAAATTGATTTCAGATTTTAGTATATTTTTCTCTTTCACAAAGATTTAAACAGAACAAACTAGAATGTGTGATCTGGCCATACCCTTGACATCGAGCCAGCGTAACTGATGTATCATTTCTTATATAGATTAGAGTAATGATATTTCTACAACAAGGATTGATGCATCAAATTATGAACTAAAGGCAAAACCAACATTTGCAATTTTATAAACAATGAGATCATGTTTTAAAGGAAGTAATTGTTGTTGCAAACTGGACTATGCTAAATGACAGTAGAAAATGCACTAAAGAAACTCAAAATTTTAAGGATCCTGGGCTATTTGGATGTTAACCATGCGAGAACCCATAAGCCTAGAAATTTCCTTGATTGCAGCTTGAACCTCATTATCACCTGACTCACCAGAATATGGCTGTGTTGATGATGACTGTACATTCATTCTATTGTATTCATTTGCAGCAACCGATGTCTTCCGTGAAGTGGCAAGGGCTTTCTCTAAATCTAACTGCGACAAAGCTCTAGGTTCCTGAAATGTAAAAAATGAATAAAACAGCTCAGTAATTTTCATAATTTTCATCCCAAACACTCACGATATGAAAAAAGACAATAAGACGACTATACAGTTTACAAGACTTGATATATGAAATCAATCCATTGTCACAAAATGCACTTTCACATCAATTGGTTTCATTGACCAGAGATGCTTTTCAAGCATACAAATATAACTTTAGTTTCAAATAAAACAGACATACACAATGTTGATTTGTTTTCTTCAGTTAACAAAAATTGAAGCTGATATTGAAATACGGTCTAGCCAAGTCAGTCATAAACAGCATAGTATTCACCACTAGGAAAATTCAATAATTAATGCAGATAAGAAAGTAGAAGAGAATGACAAATATACTAACACAAGATTGTATCCCTTTCTTCTCATTGTCAAGTAGTTCTCTAATAGCAAAATATGCAGCCTTCTTGCAAAGATCAGATAGATCTGAACCAGTGTAACGATTACACAATCCAGCTATATGATCAAAGTCTATGTCTTCTTCAACCTTCTCGCCCTTTAAGATAACCTTCAATATCTCAGCCCTCTCACTCTGGTCCGGATATCCAATTTCAAAAGCTTGTGGAAGTCGCCTGAGTATTGCTTCATCAAGTTCTGCAGGACGATTAGTTGCTGCAAGCACCATAACTTGAGCTTTCTCTACACAAATAAAAAATAACATAAAGTAGTTGATAATAACCAAATCTCCATTGAAATTGTCACTTGTTACAAAAATTAAACAACATGCCAGAATAACATGACAACTAATTTAAATCTTACTGTTGGTGGTGAATCCGTCCCATAGAGCCATGAACTCAGTTTTCATGTTTAACATAGCCTCTTGATCTGATTGACGACGTTGACCCAAAAAACTGTCTACTTCATCAATGAATATGATGGCAGGCTGAAGCTTATCTGCCAAGCTAAATATGGCAGCCACTGCAGAACAGCAAAATATTAGCGATAGAATGTGGCTATGTGCGGCTGAACAGCATCAAGCCTTCAAACAAATAACTACACAATTGCTAAAATGCAGTAATTAGAGAAACTATACAACCATCAGTACTCTCCTCAAGAAGGATTTGACAAGGATGAAAAACTTAACCAGCAACAACATATAATGTAAGGAAAGCCATTTACTCATTCTAAAACTGGAATTGTTTGTCATATTTTAACCTTATTTCAAAAAGGGTTAAATAAGTTTTTGGTCCCTATAAATATAGTCAATTTCATGTTTAGTCCTCAAAAAAAAATTGACATGTTTTGGTCCTTATAAATTTTTTCAGCATGTAGTTTCAGTTCAGTCCCTATTAAATTAAAATTTGATTAACTATGCTTAAACTTTATAATTTTTGAATGATTTTTTAAAGACTTGTTTAAATCATTATAGAAAGTTCCTCTGCAAAAAATTAGCTCAATTTAATTTTTAGGTCAACATTTTCATTAGTTTTATCTTGAAATTTTGGCGTTTTAAAAAATTTATAATTGAGTTATTACTTGCTTAAAAATTCTAATTGTTCATAAAGGCTTAAATATAATTAAACAAATTTTAATTAAATAGGGACTAAAAATACATGCTGAAAAATTTTATAAGGACTAAAATATGTCAATTTTTTTATTAGGACTAAATATGAAATCAACTATATTTAAAGGGACCAATAACTTATTTTCCTGGTGATTTAACTTTTAGCAGCTAGAAAATTTATCAAATGGGCTTAAACATGTAGAGGGAGGGGCTTCCTTTCTATTTTAAATGATCCTGGTCTGCTATAAGCTCATTTTGTTAATATAAGGCAACTATCCATCCGAGAACATATGGCCTTATCCATCAAACAAGCTGAGAAACCGGTTTAAAATAATGACTGCACTCCACGATATAAATTACATGCACAGAAAACAGACTTATTCAGAATTGGAAGCTAAAAAACAAGTTTAATGATCAGTCACATTATACCTATATATTCTTTCACAACACAAAATAAGACAACCTAGCGGTACAAAAGCACCATTATGGAAGCCTTTCAATACTCCTATGGATTACTATTTTCTGCATAGACAATTAGAGACATTTTTTGTTTCACTCCACTCCTACACCATTTGTTAAGAATACTGGTTAATATTTTCTATTAGTGGTTGTGCCCGAATGTTGAGTGTAACATCGTGATGGAGAAAGGTCAAGATAGGGTGGTCAAGGCCAAGTATAGATGAAGTAGCCTGAGAAGGCCAAAAAAATTTGGAACACGGGTACTGCAGTCAATTTTATGCTGTCAGTACAGTAGAACTACTATACATGCCAGTCATGGAAATCCAAGTTATGCAATGTCCAGTCATGGCTCCACCCACCCTTGAGCCAACAGAAGCCAGTAGTGGCCGGGTGCCTACAACCAAAGTATGTTAAAATGTGTTTCAACTCATAAAATCAATAAATCTGCGACACTGATCATCTTAATCCCTAACAGATTGCTTGGATTCGACTTGCTAGCTTGTGAAATCGCTTGGGTCACCAATCTTTCACGATTACACTGGTTCAATAAGAAACTGAGTTATGAGGGTTGGATTTCTCTACCTGGTTACATAAGAAAATTTTATGGGAACCCACTTGGGTTGGCCTGGTGGTATTGGCTTGGAATCTGGGAGTATGCTCCTCCTCGAGGTCTCAGGTTCGATTCTCTCCAGTGACAATTTAGGTGGGTTAGTTTAGCTTCTTCAAAAAAAAAAGAAAATTTTATGGGTTAAACTTAAAAGTGACAGCCTAGATAGGATGTCAAGCTTAAATATACTGGTTACCAGTGCTGGCCTCCTTCATTTGAGTTTGTTAGCTGTTTTTCTCTCTATTCTCTAATATCTTTGAGTTTCTGCCTGTCCGAGTTGTTAATGCATTTCTCTCTTCTCTTTGTCCATGTATTTCTCTCCCTCAGGATACAACAGGAAAGCATATCTCACAGGAAAGGTTGGATTTCGATGAGGGACAACATGTGGAGCCTAGAAGTCATTGGTTTTAATATGTTGTTGGGTCTGTGTCTCTCGATCTAGTGAGCCGAACCCAAATTGATCACAGCTACAATATTAATGAAAAGAGCAGATGGGAAGTTCTACTTTAACCTTTGTTTACATCACAGTGAGCTGAACCCAAGCAAATGGAATTGAAGGAATATATGCAGCCATTATCTTATTATTCCTGCAGAAACTTAGATCATAGGTTCAGGACAAAAGTGTTTACATTAGGAGAGAATCTCTCCTCAAAGGTTTCCCCTTCACCATACAGACTAATACTGTATTCACAATTACAATATTCAAAGATGCTCTCTACCCTTTGTAGTATCCTCCTACTTTTACAAATAGCCTTATAAAGCTATAATAACAACCTCAGCTAATTAATTAGTAACTAACTACTATAACAATTCTTAACTACTTTACCTACTCTAGTTAGCCATTATTCTATATCCTAACAATTGTAGAATGGAAAAAATCCTTGGATGAGAGTCTTTTCACAGGTTCCATACATTGAGCAATCTCCTTTCTTCACACACGTAGTTTGTTTTCCGAACATTCAGGATTAAACCTGTATGATTTGCGTTGAACTAAATTCCCTTTTAAGAAAAGGGTCTTGCTAACAAGTGCATCCGGTGCACTCTTTAAACATACTATTTAAAGAAATTATTTATTCAAAAAAGTTAAACAACACAATTTCCAATGTGTTGACTTTATACATCTTTTAAAAATTCTATAAAAACTTACTATTTAAAGGGGTTAAAGAGTGCACCGAGTGCACTTTTAGCATTTGCCTTGAAAAATAGACTATGCTGGAAGTATCTAATCATATACATCAATGAAGGCATGACTAACCATACAACTACATGTGAATCACTTTTAACAACGAGTAAAACAAGATCGCAACATGTTCAACTCTTATAATCAAAATAATAATGAAATTATGTTCAACTATTACAGTAGTCAGCATGCCAAGCTTATTATACATATGCAAAGAAAGCATCAATAATTTCATGGCTCTCTGCATGTTATTAAAGTTTTTATATTGAATTTAACTCATCCTTACAAAACTAACTTGTAAGATGAGGGGTGTCACTCTTTATAAACTCATTTCAGGATTTATCCTTTTCCTATGTGGGGCTTGGATTTTTCCCAGTACATCCCCTCACATCCAGCACTATTGGGCTTAGTGCGTGGATGTAAATGGTGGGTGGCCCGGATTGATATGTTCTTATACCATATTAGGTTTTTATAATGGGCCTAACTCATCTTTACAGAATCGTGCTTATAAGATGAAGAGTGTCATTCTTTATAAACTCATTTAAGGTCTAGCTTTTACCTAATGTGGGACTAAGAAAATTATAACATCCATACGAACAAATAAAAATTCAATTTATCATCAAATTACACTACAAGATAGTTTTACGGTGCATTATAGAAGTATTCATAAAGACACACACACGCGCGCGCTCAAACACTTACCAAGCTTTTGGGCATCCCCAAACCATTTACTCATGAGGTTAGACATCATAACATTAATGAATACCGCTCCAGACTCCTTAGCAATAGCTTTGGCAAGCATAGTTTTCCCAGTCCCAGGAGGTCCATACAACAAAACCCCCTTTTGTGGTCCAAGTAGCTTCCCATGCGAAAACAAGTCGGGCCGTTTAAGTGGTAATATAACAAGATCATACAAAGCTTGTTTAGTAGTTTCCAATCCCCCAATAGAGTCAAATTCCACAGTAATGTGATCAGGATTTATAACATCACAAGCTATTACATCCTGCACAAATCAAACATCATAATCAATAAAGTTACTAAGTTCAGCGTCAATCACCACTGATACGTCTGGTAATGAATTAAAGAAATTGGTGGGTAGTAGTACCTCATAAGCATTAGTTTTAGGGATTGGACGACCTAGACGCTTAGAAATCTGTTTCTTAAGGTCAAGAGCTTTTTTGGAAGATTCACGGTTGGGGTCAAGGTATTTGACACCGGTTACAATAATCCAATAACTAAGGGCACCTCTGACTGCGTACCACAAAACCTCTTCTATAACCTTTGTATCTGCTAAACCTCCAAATCCAAATCCCATTCTCTCTCGGTATCTAATCCCGAGAACCGAGGATAAGAAAGAAAGAATCGAGAATGAATGCTTGGGGAGGACGATGGTGAAATAATTGGACCGGGCCGGGCCGGGAAAATAAATACTACTTGGTCTTCGTGAAAGTCGTTATTTTCACTTCCTCATTTTAGTCTTTTTATTTTTTAAACAGATTAATCTTTGTTTGACCTAACTGTTTTTATATAAAAAAAAACTGCTTTAACCCAGCTTGTTTTTTTTTTTAAGAAAAATCTGCTTTAAACTTAAAAATAATAGCAAGAGTTTTACAGATAAAGTATTTATATTTTTTTTATTTTAAATTAAAATATTTTGATAGAGGCTTAAATGATTTATAATAAAGGCTTAAATAATTAATTGGTCCTTCTCTATATCGCGTGTTTTTTATTTTAGTATCTGTATGTTATTTTTTATGAAATACATTCTTGAATGTCAAAATCATTTTGATTTTAGTCCCTAAATTAAAAATCTGCAGGAAAATTTGTAGGGAAATCTACTGGACTAAAACCAAAATGATGTTAACATTCAGATATTAATTCCAAAAAAAATAACATGAACTAAAACAAAAATCAAGCAAACTTATCGAGATTAAAATGTCATTTGAGCCTTTAATAAATAACCTCTTTGTTATGGTCAAAAAAAAAATAACCTCTTTGTTTTAGACATAAATAAATAAATAATCTCTTGTCTTTTTTTCCTGCCCTTTTGCAAACTATATAAAGATTTTTCTCGCTCCTTGCTTTGCTCACTACATTTTTTTTTTAACAATGGAAAATAAAAAGAAAGAAAAGAAGAAACTACAACCAGAGGAATTTGAGTTTCCTGCATATCAGCTAAACAATAGAGATATAGAAAAGATGGACAATTTGAGATGATTTTGAGTTCATTAGGCTTTGTTTGCGAGTTTGGAGGGGAGGGGAGGGAATGGTTTTGAAAAAAAGGAAGAAACAAGTGGAAGGAATAGAGGAGTTTGGGAGAGGAGGAGTTTGGAGGATTATTTTTTCTTCATAACACAAAAAACCCCCAATTTGGTGGAATTCAAAAATTGTGTTGGATGGGGGTTTGGAGGGTTTATATGAATTCTTCAAATTTAATTAATGTTGTTATAATATTCTTAAATTCATAATATATTAATCATAAGTATTTATTTGTCATTCTCTATAAAAAATACTTTCTCAAAAAATGTTAAAGATTTCTCTATTTCCCTCTCTCCAAAGCCCTCCCCTCCCTTCCCCTCCAAACTCGCAAACAAAACCTTAGAGAACGAAGTCCCCTAATATAGCAAGTTAATCTGCACATGAATTTCCTTCACACAAGATATGAGTCAATGTGCACTACTACCTTCTTGATCTCTTTTTTAGCTTTCTTATATTAATTAGGTATCTTTTTTGACAATTATATTAATTAGGTATTCCTTGTATAAATTATTATTAAAATTATAACACCAAAGTTTACAAGTTCTAGTTCAACAGATAGAAAATACTGAAATTATTAGGTCGGATATCCGTGTCTGAAGTTCGTGTACGAATCTATAATAACTTTATCATTTTGTCGATGTAAAAAAATTATAATGCTAAAATAATCATTACACAAAGTGATAATGCATGAATTCGATTATGTTTTCTATTTAGTGGATAAATTAAATTAGACAGTAGTGAATTTTAATGGATTAATAGCTTATTTCGATTTATCTATTACCATCAAAATGTACTTGATTCATCTACTTTACAGCTCCTTCTTGCAACTTCCAAAAATTTATCATCATCCTATAAACGTTAACTAGAAAGACAAAAACAGAAGTGTGTGAGTTATGGACCTACATGCAAATAAATTATACACCACTCAATTCAAAATTTCTTGTAGTTTTAATATTATTTATTGGTAATGGTATTACTTATTGGCTAAGAATCTCTGACACCGAAATAGGTGTGTCCCAGTGTCGGACACGTGTCTTATCCGACACTGACACAACACCGACACTTACGATTACATTAAAATATATCATTTTTTAAAAAAAATTATTCGTGTCGACATGTCGTGTTCATATCCATATCAGTGTGTCTGAGCTTCATGGCTTATTGGTATTATTATTTACCCCTCCTTCAAAAAAAAAAAGATCTTGTTTTGAAAACACTCATCATTATATGCCAATCATATTCTAAGTATAACCAAGAATATTTCTTTTCACAAAATTCTTGATCGAGCATCTATACTTTTTAAATTGAAAAATGAGAATTTTGTGAAACAATTAATGATAAAAGCAATGGAATTGTTTTTCTACAATAAAAAGTAATGTGCATATATATATATATGCACACCAATTACATGTTTAATATGTGTACAAAAATCTTAAAATACCCAATATATGATAGAGTGAAGGGAGTAACCATGCCACCCACTGCAACGCCAGTTCTTGATAACTGCATTGTCTTGGTGAATCTTAGCTTACTCTGTTAAAGTTGTTGGGCATTTCAGTGTTAGATCCAATTATACTACCACTCATGGATTAAATCATATAATACATCAATAAAGATGAACTTAAGGTTGTGTTAAAATCAAGTGTTCTTTAAAATTGTCCTCCAACAGGACCATAAGTAAGTGTTCTTTATAATTATTTCCAGATTATAGTATGTTTTTCTCTATCACAAATCTTAGTCCTCGAGCTCACGTGAAAATTTATATTATCCCTTAGAATGTATCATACCCTGTCAAAGAAAGTTGACGTATCTGATGTATGAAATAGATGACTATGACTACAAGTTTAAGTCTCATTTGACTGCATACCATGATACAGTATTGAAAGTAGATTGAACATCAAAAATATACATGGAACCAATGTATAGCTACAAGAAGGATTTTTTTTGAAGCAAGCTACAAGAAGGATTGATGCATCAAATACCGAACAAAATGCAATAATAATAACAAATAATACATGTTCAAGAACTAAAACAACTAAGTTATTGTTGTTGCAATCTGGACTAACTGACTAAGGCTATATGGCAGTAGAAGGATGCTCGAGAGAAATTCAAAATTTTAAGGTTCCTGGGAATCTGATTGGAGGTTAATCATATGAGAAATCATAAGCTTAGAGAATTCATTGATTGCACTTTGAACCTGATAATCACCTGAATCACCAGAAAATGGCTGTCTTGATGATGAGTTAAGGTTCATTGAACTGTATTCATTTGCAGCAGTCGTTGTCTTCCGTGAAGTGGAAAGGGCCTTCTCCAAATCTAACTGCGACAAAGGTCTAGGTGCCTGAAACATGAAAAATGAATAAAACAGCTCAGTAATTTTTATCTCTACCGTTCATGATATGAAAAACAGAAAAAAGCCACTGACAGATATACTAACAGGAGATTGTTTTCCTTTCTTCTCGTAATCCAGCAGTTCTCTAATAGGAAAATAGGCAGCCTTCTTGCAAAGATCAAATAGATCTGAACCAGTGTAACCCTTACATGATCTAGCTATAGAATTGAAGTCTATGTTATCTTCAACCCTCTCATCCTTTAAGATAATCTTCAATATCTCAGCCCTCTCTTTCTCGTTTGGAATACCAATTTCAAAGGCTTGAGGAAATCGCCGAAGTATTGCTTCATCAAGTTCTGAAGGACGATTAGTTGCTGCAAGTACCATAACTTGGGCATTCTCTACAGAAAAACCAAAAGAAACAATATTAAGTAGTAGTTGTAACTAACAAAATCTTCATCAAAATTGTGACTTACTTTGAAAATGTACACAACAAACAATAATTACATGACAACTTCTTTAACACTTACGGTCGGTAGTGAATCCATCCCATAGAGCCATGAATTCAGTTTTCATGTTTAACAAAGCCTCATGATCTGATTGACGACGTTGACCCAAAAAACTGTCTACTTCATCGATAAATATGATGGCAGGCTGAAGCTTATGAGCCAAGCTAAATACAGCATTCACTACAGAAGAATAGCAAAATATTAATGATGGACAAAAACAAAGAACCTCATTAATAACAAAGAACATAAAGCAAAGCAAATTAATCACATAAAAAATTAAATACAGTTTTATGTTGTATAAACCACAACCAGAGTTTGGTAAATGAATGCCAAGATGCCCTAGTTAAATATTCTAATAAAGAATTTGACCTATGTGCAGATGAACAGCTTCAAGTCTCACATTTTGCTAATCCACAATTAGAAAACCAACAGGGGTGGCCATCAGTATACAGATACGCTCCTCAACAAGGAACGCACAACTCAACCAACAAAAACATATGGGGAAACCCTTATACTCTTTCGAAAACCGAGCTTCAATAAGTAGCTAAGAAAGATAAACTTTTGATACTGCCTTTTTCGACTTAATAGAATATGGCAAACATTTTTTGGTCAAGATCATTATCTTCAAATTATGGGATACTACTAATATGAGGTTTTAAACTACTATTACTTCTTCAAAGCTCTTCATTCTCTTTAGAGGCATATTTCCCTATGTACTATCATATACACAATAAGAACTATCTTACATGTATGATGTCAGTACTCCTGTAGACCGATTTTCTGCATAAAATTTGTAGTTCTATCCTGGATCATTTGTTAAGAACATTGACTCATACTATTTGTTTGTGGCTGCGCTCGATATACGGTAGTCAAGCATAGATGGAGCACACAGCAATGGCATATTATGCACAGCAGTTTTATGTTGTCCTATTATGCATAGCAGTCATGGAAATCCAGGTTATGCAACGTGAATTCATCCCCACCCCTGCACGTCAGTCATACTCATTGAACAGAGCTGCCATGGCCCCACGGGTACCTGACTGTAACAGTTACTGGGTCATTATCAACAGAGGTGCCGCCTCATGGGTGCCTGTCTGTATCAGTAAAGCACATCTCTCACGGGAAATATTGGATTTCGATGATGAACAGCAGGGGACGAGAATGTGGTTTCTATACATTGGATCTGTTACTTTGGCCTAATGAGCCAAGCTGAAATAGGTCATAAGAAGACAGGAAGTTCTACCAAATAACCTTTGTTTTAGGCCATAGTGAGCTGGCCCAAACAAATGGAATTGAAGAAATATAAGTGGCCATTCTCTTATTATTCCTACAGCAATAGGTTACATGTTCATGACAAAGGTATTTCTTATGTTCCAGCATTTAGATTACAAACTTGAGGGCAAGGTTGATTTTGAGGAGTTGGTATTGTAAGAATTTAGAATAAAGGGAATTAGAGTAATTAGGATTAAAAAGGATTGTTGGTTAGTTAAAGTAGTTTACATCTATAATTAGGACACAAGGGGAGAGGGAGACCATTATGATATGTAAACATCGAGTGAATAAAGCATTGGCAATGTCATAGAAGACAAAACCCTTGGAGGAGAGTCTCCTATTCTAATTCTTTCAATAAAACAGTTCTATCATTTTATTTCTTTCTATCGATATTTCAATTCTTTCCTAGAGTTCCAAACATTACATTTACATCACTCCATCTATTCAAGGAAATTCAGCAAACAAATCTCAAGACAAACTTAGTTGCCGTACATTCTAAATTCAAGCTTGAAGTTGTATACTTGGTGTTAAATACCACACACTTACCAAGCTTTTGGGCATCTCCAAACCATTTGCTCATGAGGTTCGATATCCTCACATTAATAAAAACTGCTCCAGACTCTTTAGCAATAGCTTTGGCAAGCATGGTTTTCCCAGTACCAGGAGGTCCATACAACAAAACCCCCTTTTGAGGTCCAAGTAGTTTGCCATACGAAAACAAGGTAGGCCGCTTCAAAGGAAGAATAACAAGGTCAAATAAAGCTTCTTTAATAGCCGTCAGTCCTCCAATAGAGTCAAACTCCACATCAATATGGTCGGGATTTATTACATCACAAGCTATTACATCCTGTACACAACAAAAAACACAAATTAAACATTAAAATGAAAGTAATCCCTCACCATATACGCCGGTTTTATATGGTTGAGCTAAATTCAATGGATTCAACAGGAATTGACAAGTCTCATATCATAATTCATAATACTAATACATTTAACTACTTCGCCAAGCAATAAATCCCCGTCAGATAGCTTAAGTGGTAAGAGTTGAGGAGCATATGGGTTGGGTAGGGGGAGGTCCAGCCAATCCAGGTAGGTCCAAGGATCAATTCTTGGTGGCAGCTATACCAAAAAAAAAAAAACTACTACGCCAAGCAATGAATCCCTGTAAGATAGCTCTAGTGGTTAGAGTTGAGGGACATATGGGTTGAGTAAGGGGAGGTCCAGGATCAATTCTTGGCGGCAAATATATCTTTTCGATATACCAACAAAAAACTACTACGCCGAGAAATGAAATTACAATCAGAGTGAAAAGTACTAGGGATTAAAATTAAGTTAAGAAAAGTTGGTACCTCATAAGTATTGGTATTGATGAGAGGACGACCTAAACGCTTTGAAATCTCTTTCTTATGCTCAAGAGCTTTCTTGGAAGATTCACGATTTGGGTCTAAGTATTGAAAACCGGTGAACAATACCAAACAACTCAACGCAGCGCTCGCAGCGTATAACAAAAGTTCTTGAAGGAATTTCGTATCTGATGAACCCGTCATTATATTATATCTCTTATTCGATAAACAAATTTTGAAATTATTATGATGATTATAGAGGGATTAAAGGTGATAATTGTTAATTTAGAGAGAGAAATTGTTGTTGTTGTTGTAGTTAGAAATGACGCCGACCGAACATTCTGGTTATACCCAAAAGGGTTCTTGCAAGTTAGAAAGAGAATCCCCAATGTTTTGAATTGTGGATGACGATTCGGATTACAGAGACATGTTTTTGGGCTGGTCGGTTATCAAATTGTTTTTGGGCTGTTCTGTCAAAAACATTGTTATTGGGCTTCAGTTAAAGGTCAATAACAATGAAAATTACTCTACGCACCCCCCTACACTTCTCATGTACCCCCTGAAATCCTAATTTACCCTTCAGTTTATACAGAAAACACGGTTCGGGTAATATAATCCGAAACATTTTATGAGAAATTGTCTTGTTCGGATAATTTTTCCCGAAGTACTTTAGTATAAGTTCGAAAAAAAATTCAAACTGGTTAGGGAAAAATAATCCGAACTGGTTAGGGAAAAATAATCCTAACTAGTTAGGAAAAAATAATCCGAACCTGGACCTGCCTTACTTAAGTTCGGCTGCAGCTCACTTTCTCCAACTTCTTCTACACACAATCATAAAATTATTTCTCAAAACTATCTCATTTGGTTGGCTTGAAAATCTAAACTCAACATTAATTTGCACAAACTTTCATTAATCAACATTAATCAACATAAGGTAATCTCTCATTTAATCGCTCCAAAATGTTGACGCTCCAAAGTGTGTGTAAATCCCTCTCTAATTTTGTATGTCTAGCTACCAGCTTGAAGCATTGGAAAAAGTTATCCGTAAAAATACGATTGTGTACTTGGAGACCGAATCTAGGAAGACTGATAGCCATGATGCTTCTTCGAAGCTACGATTGTGTACTTTGGAGCGATTAAATGAGAAATTACCTTATGTACTTTGGAGTGATTAAATGAGAGATTACCTTATGTTGACGTTCCAGAAGAGATTTTTCGATTGTGTGTAGAAGAAGTTGGAGAAAGTGAGCTGCAACTGAACTTAAGTAAGACAGGTTCAGGTTCGGATTATTTTTTCCTAACTAGTTAGGATTATTTTTCCCTAACTAGTTCGGATTATTTTTCCCTAACCCCTAATATCTGCCAATCGTGTTTTCAGGTTTTTTAAACTACCAGGTTCGGATTTTTTTTTCCCGGACTTATATGGAAAATTCGGATAATATTATCCGAATCCCTCTGATATGAAAGTAAGGGCAAAACGGGTAGTTAGGGGGGAAAAGAGAAACAAGGGGGGTGCGTAGAGTAATTTTCAATAACAATGTCAAAAACATTGTTATTGGGCCGGTCTGTTTGTTTTTACGCAAACTTAACTCATTTATTGATCTGTATGATCTGCAAAATATAAATACTGAATAAAATAACAACACAGGATAAACATTTAAGGTATTGATTAAATTTTGTCTTGTATGACGTTTGGTGGAAAAAAAATTATTTTTGTGTTTTAAACAACTTGTATTGAAGACAAAAAGTTGTCTCATTATTTAGTGAAAACAATAATATATGTTTTTTTTTTCAAAAATTGAACACAGCCCAACTGAAATTTTTTCATCTTATTTTTTTAACAAATCAAACACACCTTATAACACAAATTTTTCTTAATGTATTATGTAATTATCACATTCTATAACATGATAACACAAAAGTTTGTCTACTCTTTTGATGAGACTGTAGATAGCAATGATAATACATAATCAAAGGTAGTTACGTGAAACTTATCATCATAGACATTTTTTTCTTCAAAAGTTACTATACCTTCTGTCTTTTTATAATATAAGAGACATATAAACCCATAAAAATTAATTTAGTTTATAATACAAACTAAATATGGAGTATCAAATTTTTGTGACTCGGTAGTATATTTTCTTCAAATAATATGCTGAAAACTTTACATGGCCTATCAAATATCTTAAGACAGCTATATAATTATCTACTCATCTTGATAATGATTTTATAGTATTATTAAATAATTTATATATAGATGCTGTTTGATTGAGCAATTAGCCAACTACTATAATTAAAAAAAACATCAACAATATTATTTTAAACACACGAGTTGCCAAATATATGAATATATACATAATTTTATTTTGGTATTTACTTGATCATGTGAACCAACCATAGCTAGCTCTTGTTGCTTCACTAATACGCAAGTCAATGATCTTGTCTTGGTCTTGGGTAAGAAAGGAGTGAACGAAAAAACGAACGGTGATGAGCACACACTAGAGAATCCCATCCAATCCAACACAACACAATCATGGTGTAGTAGGCCCCACATCCATTTTGTCAAGGTTCCACCTGGTCCCACATGTGACATCCTATAATTCTTCTTCATCTTCGGTTATAGGTGGAGGTAGTTGACCTTTCATCTTCTTCCACTTCAATTTCAATGAAGGAGTGTGTGTTCCTCTTACGCCAATCAATTTAATTCACCCCTTGTTCATGCCACACACACGCCTCTCCCCAATCCAACATTACACACAATAACAACTCAACATTTTAATATAACCATTTCTTTTATTTTCCAACCACTCTAAGTGTATGTTTGGTAACACGGTGGGTGTGTCAGAATCACGGTGACCTGCCGTGATTTCCCTTCTGCAAAATTACGGTAGGTCACCGCAATTCTAGCACATCCACCGTGATACCAAACATAGCCTAAAACTACTTCATCATGGAACTAGATTGCATTATGCAGTCAGCGCTTCTGAGCCGTTTGATTAAGATCAGACGGTTCAGATTTTGACACATTTCTTTATTTTTATTTAAAATGTATAAAATTTTGAGATGACATCTCGACAATCTGATCTTTAATCGGATCGTTTAAGCTCATTGAGAGCATAACTGCACTATTTTTTAACTTTATATAATCTAGGTCCCTTCATGTAATATAAATAGTAGTTATTTAAGCTTCTTAACTATTTAACTCCAAGTTCATTATAAATAAATGAATTGTTAGGTGAGATTAATCTCAAAAAATTAGTATCAACAATTGAGCATATCATAAATTAGTTAGATGAAAAAAAAAATGTAGCTGTGTGTTAGTCAACATACATGTTTTTTTGATTTGACAATTATTTTCAGCCCAACAAATATATGCCCCTAATATTATGCTTATCTGGAAAGTGGGTTGTTAATTGTTATTGCCACTTTAAAAGTTGTTTGTAGTACAATAAACTTCAAATTGCTTAAGAAAAATCTCTGTTAATGATGTACTACTACTACATTTGTACTACATTGGAAACTATGATGAAAGAAAGTGGACTTATTTTTTGTCCTTGTTATAAATTAACTTCAAATTAGACAACCTTAATCTCATCACAAACCATTGGAGAATTCATTCAAGCCTTGTCCTTTTTACCATCAAAACAAGGTAACATATTTATTTGATGAGTTTTTATTCTGTTATTACATTGTGTGTCACAAAATTTCTATAACTTTCAAGAATTGGATTCTAATTCCATTTCTTTCTGACACAACACAACCGCACACCTCTTTTTCACATTTTTGCAATAATTTAATACATCTCTTCATTGCAATCATTATTAAATACTGGCTCAAAACAGTTTTAGTTTGAACTATCATCATTGAATATTAATTCTTTTTTACCTTATTTGTTTAATAACAATGATTGGTTCTGTTATAGTAGAGGAATCTGTGAATCAAATGGGAACTAGAAGCAATGAAGAAGAAAGAGAGATCGAAAATCATCATCATCACATGATTAGAGAAAACATTGAAGAGGGTTCAAGTTCAATGGCTATGGATGAAGAGTTGAATAGAATAGCACCATGGAGGAAACAGATAACAGTTAGAGGATTAATAGCTAGTTTTTTAATTGGAATTATTTATAGCGTGATTGTCATGAAACTCAATCTCACAACTGGATTAGTTCCTAATCTCAATGTATCTGCTGCTTTACTTGGTTTTGTGTTTATTCGAATTTGGACTAAGATTCTTGCTAAAGCTAAGATTGTTTCAACTCCATTCACTAAACAAGAGAATACCATCATTCAAACTTGTGCAGTTGCTTGCTATAGCATCGCCGTAGGAGGTTGGTTAGTTTTCTTTTCTTCTTTTTCTGCAATTTCTTCGATAAATGATTAATAAAGTCAAACTGTTTTTATATATGCTACAAGCTATTTTCATAAGTGATACGAGAGAGCTCGTGGAAATAAGCTGAAAACAACTTACATGCATGTCTTGAGACATTTCATTAAGCTCTACCAAACAGTCTCACGGGTGTTTATGCCGGTAGATAAGTTCAAGTAATTAAATCTAAGTAGGTAGTTGGTGTAACATAAAGTTGATGTGTTTGTTTGTGATTTGTTGAAGTGATCTTGTAAAAAAATTTGTAGGTGGTTTTGGATCTTACCTATTGGGTTTGAATAGAAGGACTTATGAGCAAGCAGGTGTAGATACACCAGGGAATACTCCTGGTAGTACCAAAGAGCCTGCAATTGGTTGGATGACAGCATTTCTATTTGTGACCAGTTTTGTTGGCCTTTTAGCTTTGGTCCCCATTAGAAAGGTACTAGTATATCATTTTAGTATCGAAAATTGAATGAATTTCATGATTTTGTTTTCACTTGATCCGTTTAACGCAATGGCTTATTCAAATGTTGCTAAAGAATTTGTCCATGAGGCGTTAACTCAGTGTTAAGAGTTTGACCTTGTAATCGTGAGGGACAAAGTTCAAATCTCCCTGAGAACGATTGTAAAGTAGTCATTAGTACATATTTCCCCTTGCTCAATTTCTCTTAAAAAATGTTGCTAAAGAATTTGGTTCGATTTTGCTTGAATGATGAAATTTGTGTTGATTAACAGATCATGATAATAGACTACAAATTAACTTATCCGAGTGGAACTGCTACTGCTGTTCTTATTAATGGATTTCATACTGCTAAAGGAGATGTCATGGCGAAGTACGAACCTGTTTTATCTTTTCTTTTTAGATTTTTTTGTAGTATTTTACCTCAAACTAGTTCAACTTGTTTCACAGGAAGCAGGTTCATGGATTCGTGAAATTCTTCGCAGCGAGCTTTGTTTGGGCATTCTTTCAGTGGTTCTTTACCGGTGGAGATAATTGTGGATTTGTTCAGTTTCCTACTTTTGGATTGCAAGCATGGAGAAACTCGTGTGTGATCCTTTTTTTTTGTTCTAGTAAAAGTTCTCAACAATGAAACAATTATAATCCAATTGTCACTGATTAAAGCACTATAATTTCGCAGATTTTACTTCGATTTCAGTATGACTTATGTTGGAGCAGGAATGATTTGTTCTCATCTTGTTAATTTATCGTTACTTCTGGGTGCTGTGGTTTCATGGGGCATCATGTGGCCATTAATCAAAGGACTAAAAGGAGAATGGTTCCCTGCAAGTATACCAGAAAGTAGCATGAAGAGTCTTAATGGTTATAAGGTCCTTTAATTCTCCTTTAATTCTAGCTAAACTTAGACCTTAAAATCTATATTATTTGCTTTTAGACCTTATCGGATTTTATCCCTTGCTACAGGTTTTTATTTCCATTGCCTTGATTCTTGGTGATGGGTTTTACAATTTTGTAAAAGTTCTCTATTTCACTGCCACAAATATCCACGCCAACATGAAAAAAAAGAATCTTCATAATACATGTAAGTAAATGATCGCTTATGATTTTTCCGGTCTGATATTTGTCTGCAAAATATAATATTTCTTTGTCATTGCAGTTTCTGGTAACCAGAAACAATTGCCTCTTGATGATATTAGACGAAACGAAGTGTTTGCAAGAGAAAACATTCCTATTTGGCTGGCATGTACAGGATACATATTTTTCTCCGTCATCTCTATCGTTGTAATCCCGTTGATGTTCCCTCAGTTGAAGTGGTATTTTGTTCTGTTTGCATATATTTTTGCACCCTCACTCGGCTTCTGCAATGCTTATGGTGCTGGATTAACCGATATGAACATGGCCTATAACTACGGGAAAGTAGCTCTCTTTGTCCTTGCAGCCTTGGCAGGAAAAAGTGATGGTGTAGTTGCTGGACTTGTAGGATGTGGTTTGATTAAATCAATTGTTTCGATTTCATCCGATTTAATGCATGATTTGAAGACTGGTCATCTTACTTTGACATCACCGCGTTCGATGCTTGTAAGCCAAGCAATTGGTACAGCAATAGGTTGTGTTGTTGCTCCTATCACATTCTTCCTTTTCTACAAAGCTTTTGATGTTGGAAATCCAGATGGTATTTACAAGGCTCCATATGCTATCATATATCGAAACATGGCGATTTTGGGTGTGGAAGGTTTTTCTGCACTTCCAGAACATTGCTTGCAATTGTGTTGTGGATTTTTTGTATTTGCTATAGTGGCTAATTTGGTGAGAGATCTTGGACCAAAAAAAGTTGGAAGATGGATTCCACTTCCAATGGCTATGGCTGTGCCTTTTCTAGTTGGTGGTTACTTTGCCATTGATATGTGTATGGGAAGTTTGATTGTGTTTGCCTGGCATGTACTCAACAAAAGTGAAGCTGGTCTGATGGTTCCTGCAGTTGCTTCTGGTTTGATTTGTGGAGATGGATTATGGATTCTTCCTTCATCTATTCTTGCTTTGTTAAAGATTCGTCCCCCGATCTGCATGAGCTTTTTCCAGTCTGGGTAGAAAGTTCGCATTTGGATTGTGCAGTAATTGCGTCACACAGCTATCGATCTTAATCGTTCAATATCAAATTAACAATCATGATCATTTTAAACTGATTATGTTATTGTGAAATTTGAACTGTCCGATCTCAGATTAATGACCGATATCCAAAACTTGAGGGAATTGTGTCTACTATTTACTGCAGCATATGCTGGTGCAAAGCCCACATACTAAATAACATAGTTACTTATAGAGAGATAAGAGGAATTAGATGTAGTAAAATTACTTTACCTAAGGTAGTTATGAGTTATGACTTATGATGTCATAGAAGGCTTCTTATTAGTTATTATTATATATATGATATATGTATGTATGTATATCCAGATTTATATGTAAATCCAACTCATATTGCACAAGAAGAATCTGTATAAAAATTTAAGCAGAAAGTGACAAATTTTGACATATTTGAATATAGGGTGGCCAATTTGATCACAAAGCATGTACTTTTTATTGAAATGTACTATTAAGTATGAACTGAAGTCCATATTGAATAGAAGAGTTATGTTGAACAACATATAAATGAAATGATCCATTAATTCAGTCACTTAAAGTTTTGATTGAACACATAGTGTCAAAACTTTTATTCCAATATGTTGAATCAATTCAGTGAGCTCTTTCTTATTCAATAGTCCAATCTTAGAATTTGTCCCGTAAATATAAGGAAAAGACTGCAGTTCAATTCTCCACAACTGTGTTTGAGAGATGACTAAAATTACTTAATGTTAGAATTTGTCCCGAACTTTAAACTATTAGAAGATTAAATAAATAAAAAATGCATAGATTTAGCTCATCTGATGCTATATATCATGCTATGCATACGTGTATGTGGACGGCCCTAAGGTCTTTGTTTACTTTGACTAGCCCATTGTTTATGTGGTAGGTGAAAACTTTTCTTTTCTGACTAGTTGTAATTGTATTATTGTGGACTAGCTCACTATTATTATTTTTACAGGTTACATAAATTCGTCGGTAGTGCATATTTTTTTTTTTATAATAGCAAAAGATGTTCATTCATTCAAATGAGTCATCATATATGATGAAAATAAATTTAAAAAGATAAATTTATAAACAAATTTCCAGTATCTAAGTTAATAGTATAAAATGAGATATTCATGCCTATAAATAATGTGATGAAAATAAAGTAACTAGAATACATATGTTTCCGAATCTGCATCGTTGACGAACTTGGGCATCAAATAAATTAGTAATTGATCAAAGTTGATCTATCAATCTGAACCAAACAAACACCGCACAAGACTAGAAATAAGAACACATCACAAGACGGAAAAATAAAACACCGCACACGATAGAAAAGCAAACTAATGTCGTACTAAGACAAATAAAAAACAAAAACTCCAAAGAAAACTCAATGGATGTGAATACCACTTATTTAAATTAAGGATTCTTCTACATTTTGTTTAAACTCTTTTTTTTATATATAAAATTGTTTAATCTCTTTTATGTGATCAAAAACTATTTTGCAACTTTTTGGGTTTATATTCACTCAATCGAACGGAGCTAATTGTATTTGAGATATTATCAATCACAAAGTGTGAGCTAATTGTAATTGTAATTTGATCATGTAAAAATGTTACACTATACAAATATTATTTTCTCTAAACGTTTTATATTTTTTATTATAAACAAAAAATTAATTTTACTAAATACAGTAATTAATATATTTAACTTATTCAGACACATTAATTATAAAATAAACTTTTACTTATTAAAAACTGTTAAGATGATCAATGCAAGCAATTTTTAACTTCAACTCCTTTCAAAATATAAGAAAAAATTAGTCAAATTAAAGTTAATGTATTTAGTCTAAATTTTTAACTAAATACATCAATTTTTTTAATTTTTTTTCCTTAATATTTTGGGACTGAATAAGTCCTTATACTACTTTTAAAAAAGTTTTGGGTTAATGAGGTAATACTCCCCCTGCAAAGTTGGCGAGTTTTGTAATTCTGCCTTGTAAAATTATTTTTTTAAATTACACCTTGTAAAATTATTTTTTTAGGATTACTCCCCTTTTTTGACTTTTTGCTGACGTGACATACAAAAGTTAACTGTCGCATCAGCAAAAGTACATTGCCACGTCAACAAAAGTTAATTTTTTGCCTATTACATCATCAAAACGTCAAAAAAGATAGTAATAAAAAAATGCTTTTACAAAAGTAATAAAATAAAAATTTTACAGAAAAATTACAAAACTCTCCAACTTTACCGGAGATATTACTTTGTTAACCCAAAAGTTTACTTTACCTATGTTATTTTAACAAGTTTGAAGTTTACTTCACATACATTTGTGCAACAAAAAAAAAATAAAAAGAATATATGTGAAGTACATTGTAGCCTTTTATGTAGTGTTTAGATGCACGACAAAAGTTTAGTGATCTATTAGTATTTAGAATTTATTATTGAGTTTACTTTATTTGATAATAAAAGATAATATTTCTAACTGACCCCTACAAAAGGTAATATTTCTTTAAATTCAGATCTTATACTTAGTTAAACTATTATTAGTTCTTTATGAGATTCAAAGTTCATGTCGTATGCCATTTATATATTATTCAATTCAATAGATCTTGTTCAACATTGCAATCCTCGAGTTGAATTCAAAGTGTATGGTTGATCACACCACACAAACCCCACAAAACATATTCAAGGGATTCAATACAATTGAGACCTTGTTATTCAATTTATATTTTGACCAAAATAAATTTAAAGAAGTTGATAAAAAAAAATCGAATGGTGTGTTTTTTTGTTACGGTTTTTTTGGAATATATCGTTACATATTATTGACGATAAGTTTCACTAATTAAACCGTCTATTTAAAAGTTCTTATTGAATAAATCAATATTACAACTTTTTATGAAATTTTAAAACTATTTGAGACATTATTAATTAATTATAAATTTTAAATGAACGTATAATAATTTTTTTAAAAACACAAACAAATATCAATAGTTACATTACATAGTTACGAATTTTAAATTCATATAAAAATGTGTGCATTTAATCTTTAACATATAATGATAATATTCGACGGTTTAAATTGATGAAATATATAGTGAATAATTAACAGAATGCCAATCCATAATAAATGTTATTCCCTCCGTCCCATAATATAAGAAAAAAAACCAATTTTTTTGTCTCAAAATATAAGAGAAAAAACACAAATTTTTATATTTATAAGAAAAGTTAACTCTTTCTCTTACATTTTCCATAATCAATAACCTATCAAAATTGTTTATACATTTTTCATACAACTTTTTCATTAAAAAACCTATATCCAATTATTATATTTTACTTTTTCTTAAGAAATGTGATTTTTATTTTTTCTCTCAGAATGTGGGACGGAGGAAGTATTTTTCTAAGGTCAATTCAGTAATATTAACAAAATAGGAGGTTAGTTTAAAATTGGAAAAAAAATTGGTGTGGGGTTTATAAACAAGCACATGGTGGTTTAGCATCACCAACCACAGATTACAGCAAAACATCACTCTTCGTTTTTTCACTCAGATTCTGCCAACAAAGCGAAAGTGGTACGTAACTCTTTTTCACCCTTTCACAATCCCTTTTCATCGATTCATATCTAACAATTTTTCATCTTTAGTTTTTTCACTCAGATTTCATCATGTGATGTTGCATGCTTTTGATTCTTTAGTTTATAATTTAGATCCTCTTTTATTTTTTATGCTATGAATAAAATTAATTTAAGGGTTTGACTTCAATTTTTCTGGGTTTTAATTATTTTGCTTTGATTTTGTTGCAGTGAAAGAAAAAAAATGGCTTTAGATCCAAAGCTTCACACTTTTGAGGATGTCTCAAAGCATAACAAGACCAAAGATTGCTGGCTTATTCTTTCTGGAAAGGTTTGTTTTTAATGGAAAATTTTAAATTTTTTTGTATGGATGAATGATTGATTATTCTTTGAAGTTATCGACACTGATTAGTCAAAGAAAATTATGATTTTGGTATTTATCAATTTTTTTGTGATTTTGGTATTGATTATTTTTGTTGAAGATGAAGTTTGAGCTTTTGGGGCTCATGCATGTCTTATTTTTATTGGATCTTGTTTTAGAACTTGTTTTACATTGCTTTTGATATGAAGCGTGGATGCCGGCCACGGGTAAAAATTTGAGAAAATGATATAATTTAATGTAATCAGAACTGTCGTTGTGGGATATGGCCGGCACACGCTTAATCTGAGAAGTGCTGGTATGGGACATGGCCAACACACGCCTAATTCGAGAAGTCCGTTTTTGAACAATTTTATTTGTTCTTAGTTTCCTATTTTTAAGATTGAATATTGCTGAAGTTTTAATTTTGCTATGTCTGGATAAGTGTGCTTGACAAATTATGGTTTCTGTTCTCTTGTACTTGTTAAAAGATTACATTTTTCAGGGCTTTTTTTTTTTGCATCATATTGTATGTTACATGTTTGACTGAATGATAATTGTGGTCTTTTTTTTGTGTGATTGTAGTTCAATTTCATATATAACATTTCAACTTTATATGATATACTATGTAGTAAAACTCCAATCCTACATGACTCACTCTGTTTGTCTACCACCTAAAGTTAGGATCTTATCGTAGTATATCAAATTCAAACTGAGTGGCTCTATAGATGCTGCAATTTCCCCAGAATATTGAAGAAACTTAGGTTTTTGAAAAGCAGTATATTCCCTATTGTCCAAGTTTTTTAAAAAATGAAATCCAAACAACAAAAGCTTGAATACTACTCCCTCCGGTCCTAAATATAAGAAACAATTTACTTTTTAGATTCATTGAGAATCTAATGTATTTGGCCAACAATATGGACCAAATACATTAGATTCTCAATGAATCTAAAAAGTAAAAATTTTCTTATATCTAGGACCGGAGGTAGTAAAATACAAAAGAATCTAAAGTATAGTTATGCCAAGAGGATTCACATAAAAGTCAAACGAAGGTGGTATGAAAAGAGGAATTTCCTACCTAATGGTCCCTCCCAAAACTTGAGAATGGGGACTCTTACCTACCCTTAAAGGAAAGTAACCATAGACTTAAATGTGGCATACTGATACAAACTCGATGTCACATTTTTTGGCCGAAGTCGTACTGCAGGTAACCAGTTCCAAAGGGAATAATGTTACTAAAGAAAATGTCATAGCTACCGAAGCATTGTTTTTGGACACTAAATTACCAATACCAAAACCCTCCCTCTGTCTTTGGTTTACAATAAACCTCCCTCTAGGCATCATTGTCAACGGTAGATTATAAAAATAAAAAAAACTCTAGTGTAAAAATTCACCTAACAATGTACACGTGTAGCTATATGTCATCATTGTTTGAATTTGCTATTTTGTTATTAGTGTATATCATTGATTCATAACTGTATTGTCTCAGAAGCTGGTCATTCTTTATGTGCATTACAGTACTAGTTGGGAATCAACTTTGGTCATGTTAGCTTAGATGATTTTTATTGGCTATGGTATTCATATACCAGTGTTGTCCTTGTGATACACTTTAATGCTTTCTTCCCCCAACCCATCTTCCTACAAGACATTAGCTAGTTGGAAATCTAGCTGAAGGAAAACCCCGTTCACTATTTTAAAACATTACCTGATACTTTGATGGCCAATTTTGTGGCTATTCAAATTCCCTGTAAAATGCAGAACGGTGTATATTGTCCTGATTGGTCCCCATCGGGCCCAAGACAGAAATTATTATACAAAGTATTCGTATGTTAATTTTGATTCACGTCTTTTAACAAAATTTTGCTCTTCAATCATTTTAGGTGTATGATGTCACCCCTTTTATGGAGGATCATCCCGGAGGTGACGAGGTTCTGTTGTCTGCAACAGGTATGCTTATATGATTATATCATCCAAAGGGTATATTACTAAAAGCAACAAGGATAAACTATATTGATTATACTGTATTGTGTGGATTACAGGCAAGGATGCAACCAATGATTTTGAAGATGTAGGACACAGTGATTCTGCTAGAGATATGATGGACAAATACTACATTGGTGATATCGATCCAGCAACTGTGCCACTAAAGCGCTCCTACGTTCCACCTCAGCAATCTCAGTACAATCCTGACAAGACTTCAGAATTTGTGATCAAGATTTTGCAGTTCTTGGTGCCTCTCCTGATATTGGGCTTAGCCTTTGTTGTCCGGAACTACACCAAGAAAGAAGAGTAATTACTTCTTTATCACATTGCACCCTTGTGAGGGGTCTGTTAGTTATTTATAGAGGGTCATTTAAAGGACAATGTTTAGTTTCTTCTTGGTTGAGCATTGAAACTGGATTATAATGTTTTACAACTTTCTTTGGTAATGGTATTGGTGTCATTGTGACTGAGGAACATAATAATGTTGGATGGTTAATCTCGTATCTCTTCATTTAGCATTTTTGTTTCATTAATATTTTCTCGAGCCTTGTTTTTTTTTTTTTTTTTTAAGAATCACTCAAACTCTGATTCAATGAGTTTTTCTAATTAAGGCTCTTATTTTCATCTTGTTTATGGATGTGCGAAGTGCAAGATACTTCGAGCAATTAGATTGTTGTCGTAGGTTAACTGTTGGTCCATATTAGTCATCCCGTATGATTAGATTGTGTGATAATGCTTATGCTCTGTCTTAGTTCAGAGCATAATTTAGCCCATCATAGCTCGGGTTAATTCTCATTAAAGCGCATTATGATCTATAATCTATATATACGATCTTGAACAGAAAAGGTAACACTGCCTTTATTTATGAACAAAGGATACCTACAATTTCTTTCAAAATACAGAAAATAGCTTCAAAGAAGAAAGGAAACCTTTCAGATTTAATAAAAGAACCTTACATTGATTGTCTGTATGAAGGTATAGTTTCTTACATAAGAGAATTGAAATATCTCATTTTTAGGCTCTATCATCGTCAACTAAAGGCATTATGTGTGCCACTCTTACTATAATACATATTTTAGTTAAAAAGTTATTTTATATAAAAAAAACGTATAATTGTTTCAATATACAACAAAACCTTTATTAAAATTGATTTTCTGTCGTTCATTTTATCTTTTTAGTTTGAGTTTATTCATGTAACTTTTAAAGTTTTAAAAAAATTGACAGCCAGCAAAACACCAACATGCAAGAGGCAACAAAAGAAAACATAGTAAACGCTAAAATGTAAACACTACAGATCAAAGACTCAGGAATCCAAAGCAAACAAAGTTAACACTAAAAACAAATTCCACACATCAAAGTAGGCAAGAGAACACAGAAGCCACAACTTAAACATCAACTCAAGGATAATTGCTGATATGGAATAATGCATTTTTCAATGATAGCAAAGATAACCATTTTGAAGGAGAGACATAATTTGAATGATGTGTTGGCATGTAAAGGTTTTCATGTGCGGTGTTGTGAACCTATTTTGAATCCCATTTTTTTTTATCCTCTTATTCTTAAGGAAATGGGCCTCTAATAATCCAGAGTTCAGGATGAATTTTGACATCAAATGATTTCATTCCTCTCTCAAACACAGTTGAGGCGAACGAATTGTGGTCTTTTCTACCAAGTTCAGCGTCAATCTTGTTAAAAATAATATAAAACTATTGATATGATATTTCCTAGCCGCTATAACTTTTGTGATAACTTAAACTTTTGTGATAATCGGTTATATGATAAATATGAACCTCCTATTTAATTTTAAATAAAAAATGGTAATATTGAAAAGTGGAGGTTTTTCATTCAAAATCTTCATTAGACTTCTCATCCATTTCATTCAACTCATGCAAGCAAAATCGACACGGAGCACACAACATGCGAGCGACAAGAACACTTTCATGCGAAAAGAACAAACACATTCTCTTAACCTTATTCAACGTTAATCTCCAAACATCTTGGAACCCAAATCCCAAAACCTTAAACTCATCACTACATTCCCCTATCAGAATCCTCCATAATCATAATCGATTACTTCACTCACAGTCACAACCGGAGTCACCACCACCAGCTACATTCATCCAAAACCTTCTCAAATTCCGCAGAGACAAACCCATTCAACAAATCGAACGAGCTCTCAACCTCACCGGAATTCACCCCAACGATAACCTCGTCGTCGAAGTCTTGCAAAGACACCGTTCCGATTGGAAACCAGCGTTCATATTCTTCCAATGGGTCATCAAAACAAACAACTATACACCCAGTTGCGAAGTGTACAACGAGATTATCAACATACTCGGCAAAATGAAGCAATTCGAAGAGGTACACCAAGTGCTCGACGAAATGTCACAAAGAAAAGAATTCATCAATGAAGAAATATTTGCCACTTTAATACGTAGGTTTGTGGCTGCACATAATGTGGAGGAAGCAATTAATATGTTTCACAGAAGGGAAGAGTTTGGATTGAAGAGAGAGCTTGATTCAGAAGCTTTTCGTACTCTCTTGATGTGGTTGTGTAGGTACAAGCATGTTGAAGAAGCTGAAACTTTGTTTCATAAGAATTTGAGTAAGTTTCAGTTTTGTAATGATATAAAGACATGGAATGTGATTCTTAATGGTTGGTGTGTTTTAGGGAATACACATGAAGCAAAGAGGTTATGGAAAGACATCATAGCTTATAAATGTAAGCCTGATATTTTCACCTATGCAACTTTCATCAAGGCAATGACAAAGAAAGGGAAATTGGGAACTGCTTTGAAGTTGTTCAATGGAATGTGGAAAGATGAGAGTTGTAAACCTGATGTTGTGATATGTAATTGTGTAATTGATGCTCTTTGTTTCAAGAAGAGGATTCCTGAGGCGTTGCAGGTTTTTCATGACATGAAGGAACAAGGTTGTCAACCGAATGTAGCTACTTATAATTCGCTGATTAAGCATCTTTGTAAGATTAGGCGAATGGAGAAGGTTTGTGAATTGGTAGATGATATGGAGATGAGGTGTGGAGATTGTTTGCCTAATGATGTTACCTATAGTTACTTGCTAAATTCATTGAAGGCACCCGAGGAAGTTCCCAGGGTTTTGGAGAGGATGGAGCGAAATGGATGTAGAATGAGTGATGATGTCTACAATTTGGTCTTGAGATTGTATATGAAATGGAATGATCTTGATGGATTGAGAAAAACATGGGATGGAATGGAGGGGGATGGGTTGGGACCGGACCAAAGATCTTATACCATCATGATACATGGACACTACGAAAATGGGAGGACAAAGGACGCTATGCGTTATTTTAGGGAAATGACATCGAAGGGGATGGTGCCAGAGCCGAGAACAGAGAAACTAGTGATTTCGATGAATGGTCAGTTGAAGGAGAAAACTGGAAAACAAGAAGGAATTGAAGTAGAGGCATCTAATGTTTAAGATATTGAAATGTTGGTCAAATTGATTTTTTTTGACAATATTTTATGCATGTATTTGTAGTACAGATTGGTTGCTAGAGTTTTGTTTGAACTACATGTAGACGATCTACAATTCGCTAGGACTTGAAACATGGATAAAGCATCAAAATAGGAAATAATTGTCCAATCTCCTCTCAAATGCAGTTGCGGGGGATCGAATTGTGGTTCTCCCTATTAAATCCAGCGCCAATATGAACCAACTAATGTTTGGTATTTTGAATCCCATAGTTGATGCTTAAAAGAAAATAGCAACTTAATCACATCTTATACAAAAAAAAATTGATGTCTAAATGTTATACTACCTTATTAATCAGCGTGTATATAATATAACTGACCCAAGCGATGTCTATGTATTTTGCAGTGATTGTATTACTCAATGAGCAATGCATTATGTTATGAACATATTGTTGGTGCATTGATTAATTTGATTTGCATACGAACATATTTGGTATGTGTGTATGGTTTGTACTTTATGATTCTTACATATTTTTAAATTAAGGTATCCCGTTTTACCAAACATACATTTGATCTTTCGTTGTGCTAAAACTTAAAAGTGATCACCAAATATAAATAGTTAGGTGCCGTCAAAACTCAACAAAGCTTTTGGCCGTATGTGTAAGCTACGCACCAAATCATGTGGCCGTTAGTTTAAACCATAGAGCACTTAAATATACCTAATATATTATAAGATATAGTATCATCTAAACTCAGTCAGCATCTTAAAGGAGTCAAAGTATTCATGAGTTCATCAGATCCAGTCAAAAAGGACATAATTTGGTTTGTAATTGTCGAGGAAATCTTAGTCTCTTCTACTAAAGGTTACATACACCTACTCACCTGCTTTAGGCAAAGGTGCTCCGAAATGTCTTTCAAATCAGAATAGTAACAATAGGAAGAACATGATGGAGCCAAAAGGGGAAAAAAAAAGAAATAAACATACAATGTAAATCTAGCTAACTTCAATTCCCACATCGGCCAACAACACTATCGAAACTAAAGATCGGTAAATAAGCAGTGGGAAGTTTCAGCAAGCGGCAAGATTCATTTTAATAAACCCAGCATTTGCAGTGCTTATTGTCAGACGCGGAGGAGATATCCAGCAGCCTGAAATTAGAGATCTTTTGGCGACAATATAATGTAGTTTACGTATCAATTGCAGTCATTGGAATGATGCCTCTATTTTCATTTTATCGTGAAGGGTGACCACTAAGTTATGGGCATCATCCAGGAGCTTCCAAACATCAAGGTGTCCTGACATGCCATTACATTCTTTAAGGATATCGTCCATGCTGCTATACTTCTCAAGGATCAATTTCCTTCTCTGTAACACTGAGGCTGCTATTGCAAAAAGCAATAAATCGTCTGTTGGTGGAGCACGCTGCCTAATTCTGCTCCAGGCTGATTTCCCAATACCTGATCTGATTGCTGCTTGATCTGCCCACATTACTTCCCAAAGGCACAGTGTTTGTTCAAATGTTAACTCCCGTCTGAACAATACCACCACCATCCTATACACAAAAAAGCAATCCTCGGCCTGAAGCTTCTGCAAATGCCGAAACAGGTGGGAATCCTTAAACTTGATTATTTTTGCAACTATATCGAGTTGCCTTCTAATACCGACCTCATCAAGCCTGAAATTCTGCCTGGCCTTCTTCATAAATCCAACAAAACACCAGAATGCCTCATGATCTTCTGGTATAACACTAATTATAGGTGATAACAGATCACTCATGCCCTGGCAGTAGCCAATTTCAGGGTCGTATAGTGCATAAGCTTCGAGAATAGCAACCAATCGAGCAGCATGAAAGATTCTGCCAGCATCTAGGTGACCATAATCCTTCAAGCCAACAGCTTCAGCAGATCGATGTGCCCTGCTTTCTGCTACAACAGCTTGAGATGGAGAGTACGGCATCCATTCTGCATTAGCACGTACTGCATCAAGTCGGATGATCCGTTGCCATGTGGCAAAGTCTTCACTACTTCGTAGTTTTGATGCACCTTTCATTTGTGAGGGAGAAGAATTATCCTTAGAAGGTGTCTTGGCATTATTCTCTTCTGGACTGTCATCAGAAGGAAATGCCTGAAATACCTCAGGACTAACCGAAGAATCTGAATCAGTAGAATCTGTATCAAGAGCAGAGACATCAGCATTGCTGCTGGAGGGACCATCATCCCCTTCCAACAGGGAAACAGATGGATCATCTGAATATTCAAAATCTGGGCTCTGTTCCCCACTGGAAAGGGATTCTCTGGCACTTGCTGCATCTTCGGAACTAGGAGAACCAGAATCTTGAACAAAACTCACACCATCTCCTTCATAGTTGATTTCACCTATTTCAATCAGCTTAAACCTCCCGCTATTGGAATTTAGAAGCTGTCGGCAATGTCTGCGGAGTTTCTCATACTTCTTTCTGTGTTTAAAGAATTAGGATAAAGAAACAGTTTGTAAAACTGGACAAAAGGAAAAAGGGAAGTAAAAACAAACTTTTGAAGACCGTAGAAAGATGAGGGATCAAGCATGGATTGCATATACACGTATGCTTACCTATTTTGTGTTCGTATAACATCTCTTTCATCTTTGGTAGTGTCCAAATCATATCTATTTAAATGAAAGAGTAATCAGTAACAAGATAAATGTTTGTCTAAATAAATGAAAATAGAAAGAAACAAAAGTTGGGGGGTTAATTCAAATAACACAAAATATAATAAATGACAAGGTAATCAATATTCATCCTAATGCATAACATGATGAAAAAATATTGAGATATTAAAAAAATTTGACGAATAACCCAGTTCATTCCATTCAAGTCATGAAGGACAGACACTTTGAACTTCAAAAAAAGAAACAAAACAAAATCAATATGAAAGTTCAAATACTAATGGGAGGCTTTAAATTTTGCTCCATGTGTATGCCGTCTTTAGACAGCATGTTTCTCTAAAAATCCATGTATCCTAGATGCACCAAATAAATAAAGATCATTTAGAAGTGAAACATGAAAAAATGCTTACACTCCAAGTAGGAAAGGCCAAACTTCAGCTCTTATACAAGGATCAACACCCTGCATAAGACATTCATAACATAATCAACATCAAAAAGAAACACCAAACAACACTCAACTGAAATCTGAACAGATAAATTAGTAAACTCACTCCACTGCGAACTCTTTTCAGGAATTTAATTCCACCATCGCGGATTTTCCCGTCAGGGGTAAACAAGCTTTTCCATTGTTGAGGAGAAAGAACACGTTTTCTTTTTCGGCGTGACCATGGTGATTTAAGACGACCGCTGAAATTGTCACAAAGAATTTCTCGTTACTACTACTGCTTAAATGAAAATAAGTTGTAGAATAGAGAATAGGCAAAAAAAATCATTCAAGACATAGGGCGGGTAAAAAAGAACACAGAAAATATATTATTCCATTTTAAAAGCATACTACAATACTCCAGTGGAATATACATTTGCTCAAGGAAAAGCTACTGGAATTTGGGATAGCTTATGGAAAAAGAATTTACTTATTACGAAGGAGAGATGGATCAAACTATTCAAAGTAAAAGTTTATGATGTGATTTAAAAAGAATAAATGAAGACATATAGTATAAAAAGTCCTTGAAGAATTGTAATGCTTGATGCAACATATTAACTGACAGGCTGCAGCTATGATATATTTCCTTAAATCAAGTTAGACGGTAACGATATGATTAAGTCCAGAAAAAAATATTTCTTCAGTTTCCAAATGAACTTACTCACTTAAATATACAATAAGCATAGATCTTCCTAATAAAATCTAGAAGGAAGATCTAAGCAAAATACAAAGCTAAAAGAAGTGTTTTGGTATCAAGTCAATATCACAATCAAGTCACATTTTCCATAAACACGGTGATTGATTGATTCATCGATAACTAAATTCGTCACGATTCAATAGAAATTGGAATTAAAGGATAAAAAGTCCAAAACAAAAGGAAACGAACTTCAGATTGAAGTAATCTATTACACACAAAAAGACAGAAAAAAAATGCTTCACGTAAACCAAAATAGAGAGATCTGTCTCCTTCTAAATTATCTCGTCCTTTTCACAACCCTTCTTCTACTTTCACAAAAAAAAAAATCAAATTTTTGCTTTTTCAATTTTATCCCAATTTCACAAATTAACCATTTTTCAAACTTAGACTCAAAACACTGAAAGCAAGATCGGTGATTGAGATCTGAAATAAAAAATCAAAATGATGAGAAAATCAGAGAGAAGAAGAACTCACCGATCAGAGGATGAACAAGAAGCTGGTGAGGAAGAAGTAACAACAAATAGAACCGAACGTAAATGGATCCACGATGAAGACGACGAATTTGATGATGATGAAGAAGGTGAGGAATTTGAAGACGAAGAAGATGAATTGTTACTTCGTCTAAGAGGATTCATCTATAATCACTTAATTTGAATCGAAATTCGAAAACGATTTCATCTATGTGTGAGTCAGAGTGAGGAATTGAGCTAGGGTTTTGATGATGATTTCCTCTAATTCGTTCATTGGAGGTGTGTTTGGTTTTTACCTAGTTGAATAACCGAAGAAGACGACGACAAAAGCGATGCCGGCGAAAGCCGTGAAGAGCACCGCCGGTGCTGCGGTGGTAACCGCTTTCATGAAGGAGAGTTTGTTGTTGGCGCCGGCGTCGGAGAGAAACGGAGTGTTGAAGTTAGTGGATAGGAACATGGAGGAGAAAGGAGATGAAATTACTTGAATACCCTTGCCACCACGATTGATGTTTTTGTTCTGTATGAATGATGATTCCGGAAAAGTGATTTTGAGAAGTGAATGTGAAAATGAAAAGAAACAAACACGGCTTTGTTTTGTTTTGATAGAGAAGCCACTTATTTTGTACTATAGCTTTGTCTCTTTTTCTTTCTCTCTTTGAATAGAAGAGAGTCACTGTAGAGAGAGAGAGAGAGAGAGAGAGAGAGATTAATGAAAGAATCTCTTTTCCCTATGTTTGTTTGTTGGAGAGAGGTTAGTTTGTTTGGGCTTTTTTACTTTTGTAGTAAAGGGGAGAAGGACTGCAATAATGGATAAAACGATGCCGTTTTAATATTTCTTAATTCAAACTTCAAAATAACATTCAAAAAAAAATTTAGATAGAGTAAACTAACTATTTTATGAAAGAAAAAATAAAAGTAAACTAACTATTCCATGGAGATAGGGTTTTGTTTATTTTTTAATTAAATTATAAATTAAATTACTTAACTTAATTTGTTTTAAGAAGACTATGACTATCTCCCTATGCTACTCACAACTTGCCTAGTTGGGCTTTCCAATAAATTGTATTGCAATGACGGATTAAAATATTTTATTTTTCATTTTTTTTGTTTTTAGAGAAAGTGATCTTAAGAGTTTAGAATTTAAGACGAGTTTGGATAACAAGTAGTTTTATTTTTTCTCAAACGTAGTTGTGGAGATCGAACTATGATTTTTTTGTCAAATTCAGCGTCATTCACACTAAAATCAAATAACGTTTGGTACAGGTAAATATATTAGGTGAGCTGTACATATGATATCATTCTAGTCGTTAAGTTATTAGACAATAAAATTCATATTTAGTCAAACTCATTTTGATTTTGATGAAAAAACTTGGGTCGATATGGCTACATTTTCACCCAGAATTCGTCCTTAAACTTGTTGTGTTTATATCAAAATTATATTTGTATATATATATATATAGGGCATATCAAGTGAGAGGACTCTTAATATGAGAGATGAGAGGACTAAATGCTGGCCATTGGATTAATCCTTATTGTGGAATTTAATTTTGTTTAACTACATTGTATTCTTTTCATCTTTTCATCTTCACTCGCCTCCACCCACTTCTTCTCTTACTATTTGGTTTTCATTTCCAAATATGAGTATCAACTATCATCTCTAATTTTTAATAAAAAAAAATTATTAAACATTTTGAATTAAACCATGAAAAAGAGATTGTTTTGCATCAAGATATCTGGCCTTTTTCTAACTATACGAGTGACTCCTATGTGTATTCTTTCAAATCCACCAAGACACCCATCATTGAAATTTGGAACTCTGTGATGGTTGGTCACCATATTGAATCGTCTCTTTCCATAGTCGAAGTTTTCTAATTTTATTTATGGTTTTTCATTCTTCAATTGTAAAAGTGTTTTCTTCATCTTTTTTCTGGAAATGGTAAGAATTTGAGTCTCTCAATCTTTATTCTGGATTCCCATTTACACTTAACAGAACAAGAAGCATAGAGTCTTTGTGTATTTTGTCCTTTCAATTTAAACAAAAATAAAATATAAAATAAAATAAAATAAAATAAAAAGCTGGGCAATTAAAAGTTTGATTTGTATGATTTACCATGAATAACAATGGGGATATACTAGATCCATACCATTCACATTCACTCTTTGAAACTGAAGCACAATAGAGATAAGAAGGAAAAAATGGTGGTCTCATGTGAAGAGAGAAGATGAACAGGTGCGAGTGAAATGGGTCAATGAAAAACATAGATGTTGGTGTTAATAGAGAAAGAGAGAACTTGCAGAAAACTGTAAAATGATAATGTTGGTGTTAATGGTCTTTGAGAGGGAGAAGAGAACGAAAAGTGTGTGTGCGACGGCGGAATGTAGGAGAAGAGAAGTGATTGAGAGAATGTATAGCATGTGGTGTCATTTTTAATGAGTAAATTAATCTTAACCATTGATTTTAATCTAAGGGATAAAATTTGCTCCTCTCATCTCTCACAATAAGAAGTCCTCTCACTTGATATGCCCTATATATATATATATATATATATATATATATCTTAGCTTTAAAACTCTTCAACTAACTCTTCAATTCTTTTAGGCAAAACCAAAAAATATTTTTCGGGTTTCGTGGCTTGCAGCTATTTGGTGGATTTGAAAATGTCACAATAAAAGTCTTTTTCAAAATAAAACGTATGAAGCGCATCAGGTGTTAGATCATATTAAAGTTCAGGTTTGGTGGTGGCTTAAAGCGAGACACAAAGATTTTGGCGTGGAGTTTAACTATTGGTATACCAATCCTTTGACTTGTTTAGGGTGGAGGATCAAGCGGGCGTGTCAGCGTTTCACAGCTTTTGATCTTGTTTTTGTGACCTCTTAAAATGTGTATTTTGGTACTCTCTTTTTTGTCTCTAGATGGAGCACGCCTTGTACCCGTCTAGTCTTTAATGTTGTATAAGTCATAAGTAGGGTCAAACATATTTTATGAAGCTCTTATTAAAAAAAAGTGACTTAGTATTAATAAAGAAAAATAGAAAAAGTGGAAGCCATAAGAATGAACTTTTGGTAAGCTTATATGAATATTTTTCTTTTTTATTGCATTTATTATTGCAAAGCTTGTTACAAATCAATTTTTTTATTTTTTTTACTATACAAAATACATTATATAAAAATAAGATAAATACAAACTATATCAAAATATATTAGAGATCTTAATGCTACAGACATCCTTCATATTAAAGATGTTTTGCATGATAATGGTAACACTACACTAGTGCATGTTATGAGGGAACAAAATATATGCACAGATTTTATGGCCAAGGAGGGATCACACTCAAGATGCTCTGCCCACTGGAATATTCCTCCGCCTGGCTGGAGTCGCTCATTTTGAGAGATAAGCTTGGAGTTTAATTTCTTTTTGTTTATTTTTTCTTCTTTCCTCTGTTACTTTGTAACGCTACCAAAAAAAAAAATTAGTGTACCACTGCACTTTTAAACACAAAAAAATTTACCAAACAACTTTTACTTTTTTGTAAAGCTCTTTTTATTACTTTTAGGGGGGGTGTATTGGATTAGGATTTCAATGGATTTTAAAAGACTTTTTTATAATAAAAGAATCTTGAGGTATTCAATTAAGATTTTAATGGAATGTAAATAAGTCTGGTGGTATTCAATCAAGACAATTGAGATTTTTTCTGCAGGGCAACGAAATTTGTTGGTATTCAATTGAGATTTCTCTCTACTTTTAAAATGTCTAATGGTATTCAAAAGTCTATGGATTTTGATGGATTTATTTGTATAAAGGATTTTGAAAGACTTTTTAGTTAAAAATACACATAAAACTATCATCCAACAATCTTACTCAAACCCTTGAGACTTTTTACAATCTTCCAAGACTTTCTTTTTTTCTTGAGCCATCTCAAAAAACACAACTATATCCCTATTCTTTTGCTTCTTTTCAATCAAATTTGCCTATTTTCTATATGCATACTAATTTGATATATTTTCATGCCATAGTCCGGCAATTGCAATAGATTTTACGTAAAGCAATTGTATGTGTATAGTAATAGTAATTGCCATATATTGTATGTGTTCTTCACATAAAACAATTGCAATATATATATTCACGTAAATCAATCGATAAAGAAAAGGTATTGTATGTGTTCTTCAAAAAGTTACTGTGTATAGTATACATACATACATAAATATGTATCGATTTTACTTTTTTCTTTTTTATTGATTCATTGAAAAAAAATTATATATGATTAATTCTGTTTCTTTTTTCGTTTCTTCACTTTGTTTTTTTACAACATTAATTATTTATTAATATTTTTATTTTCTATTTTCTCATGTTAAAATGTTAAATATTAAATTTTGGTTTGTTTTTTCTTCGCAACGAATCGAATTCTGATGAATTCTATAAAGTCTTTAAAACTCTATAAAGTCTTTTGAAATCTTAAAAGTCTGTAATACAAATCCACCAAAATCCAAATTAGAAAATCGAGATTGTAAAAAAGTCTTTTAAAAAGTCTTAAAAGTCATTACAATCCCACCAAATCTTTTAAAATCTTCAAGACTTTTTTTATCAAAAAAGTCTCTCAAAATCCCAATCCAATACACCCCCCTTATTCTTTAAAAAAAAAGCCGGGTCAAACGAGCCCTAGTGTCCTAATAAAAACCACTTTTTGCTGTTTCAAAAAAAAACTATATTTATTTGTTTAATTTTATATTTATAGTGATGCTTAAATAAACTCTTTACTATTTTTAACCCAAGGGGTGTGGTTGAGCGGTTGGGGCTCATCCTTCCTTAACTAAGGGTCGAGGGTTCGATCCTCACCTTGGATATGGAGCAGCTTTAAATCCTTGGGCCAGCTATCCCACCCATCGAGGTGCCCCCAATCTAGCGAGGGAATAGTCACTGCGTTCTGCGGTGGATACCCCGGTCTCGACCAAAAAAAATAAACTCTTTACTATTTTTTGTTTAAAAAAATAAATCGCTGAAAAGACGTAGTTTTAAATGTTTTGCTAAACTCAATTTTGTTGAAATCAATTACAGTATATCCAACTGAGTGAAATATCAAATTCCCCCCTGAAATTTGAAAATTTGTCAAATACCTCCTTGAAATTTGAAAATAGGCAAATACACCCCTGAAATTATAAAACATCGATCAAAATCAAATTGCCCATGCTTCGTTTACTCATTCTATTTTAATGACATGGACGCTAACTGCAAAGGTGACATTTGCTAACGTGACGCCACGTTGCATAAGGGAAGAGAGTAATTGACTAAAATTTGATAAATGAGGGGCTAAATTTAACGGTTTTCTGGTCAATTAACCCTCTAATTTTGTAAATTTTAGTCAATTATCCCTCTCTCATGTGACGTGGCGCCACGTTGACCGGTGTCACGTACGCAGTTAACGACTGTGTCATCAAAATAGACGGAGTAAACGGAGCAGGGAGCGATTTGAATGATGTTTTACAATTTCAAAGGTGTATTTGTCTATTTCCTAATTTCAATGGGGTATTTGATAAATTTTTAAATTTCAGGGGGGAATTTAGTATTTCACTCTTCTATCCAACTCAATCTTTTAAAATTAAGGGAGTGGTATTGGATTGGAATTTTGAGGGATTATTTTGACAAAAAAAATCTTGAAGCTTTCAAAGACTTCGTGAGATTATATTGATTATGTGAGATTTGTGGAGACTTTTTTTCAAAGACTTTTGTGGCATTGAAAAAAAAAAGAAAATTTCTTCCCACACCCCAATTAATCTAAGTTACACCCCAAAATGACTATAATATCCTTAAAATAATTTTTGTATCATATGTAAACTCAGTTTGCGTATCCTATGTAAACTCAGTTTGCGTACCATATGTAAACTCAGTTTGCATATCATATGTAAACTCAATTTGCGTACCATATGTAAACTCAGTTTGCGGATTATCGATTTAAAAAAATAATTTTTGTATCGTATGTAAACTCAGTTTGCGTATCCTATGTAAACTCAGTTTGCGTACCATATGTAAACTCAGTTTGCGGATTATCGATTTAAGTATACCTAAATTGTTAGTTTATAAAATTGAAAATTGTATTAAACAACAAAGAATCTTATGTGATTTACATAAATTTTTACTAATCTATGGAATAAAATCTTAATCGAAGGTCGTCAAATTCAATCTTCAAAGCTTTGATAAGGATTATGTGGTTTGAAAGAAAAACTATGGAAGAAGAAATATAGAAATAGAATTAGAGAAAAGAAAAATAAGAGGTTTAAAAAAGGGCAATTTTGGTATTATGATAAAATTTTATTAAAATTTGGGTGTAACTAGGTTTTTTTGGGGTGTGGGAAGAAATTTTCAAATTTTTTTTTTAACTATCTTAATTGAATACCACAAGATTTACTTACTTTTTATAAAAGTCTTGATTGAATACCACAAGACTTTTTTATCATAAAAAAACCTTTTAAAATCTTTTAAAATCCCTATCCAAGACCACCCCCTAATTTTGTCCACCACCAAATCAAACAGACACTTAATAAAAAAATGTCAAAATACCGTACAAGGTCATACGAGGATGAGGCAAGACGAAAATACCATAGTCCAATTGAATATGGGTTCAAGTTCTATTTTTACCTCATCGGAGGACTCAATTCTCATAGAATTTGGGGACGAAAAATAAATCAATTTAAGCGTTGAATACATGTGTCACATATTTATTCTTCTCACTCAAGGTCCGTTTGATCTGCAAAATTTAAATACTGGACAGAATAGTACAGGACAGTATAAGACATAACAGCACAGGACAAACATTTATGGTATTGAACAAATTTTGTCTTGTATGATGTTTGATGGAGAAAATATTATTTTGATATTTTAGACAACTTGTGTTGAGGACAGAAAGTTGTCCCGTGGTTCAGTGGGGGACAAGAAAATCTATTTTTGTCCAGTCCATTGAACCCCAATTTGTCCAGTCTCAGGAAGAGTTTCAAAATCAAACACAGCCAGTCCCTTATTTTTTAACAGATCAAACACACCCTCAATATACTTTTCTGTCCATCTTAAATTATAAATAAATAAAAATTTGTTAATTATTTTTTATATATTTGATTTTATATATATATATATATATATATATGATAATTTCATTTGAATTGAAGGCGGGCAACAAGTTGCACCACTACCTTTTTTTAGATGGTAAAACAAATCCTCTTAAAAACTACATCATGAGATCTAGGAGACACCATAATGCATGACTCTCTGAACTCTTTACAAAATATTCACAGTCTTCGGTGTTAAGAAGGCAAAAGTGTCAAATATAAAATATATTTTTACCAATTTTTAAATTGGTAAAATTTATTAAAAATTGAAACAGATTATCAAATTTACTTTTACCAATTTTCATTTATAAAATGTAACTGAGCGAATACTACTTTACGGTTTACATGTATACTCATCGATAAAATACAAATAATTTGGACTTTTGAAAAAAAAATCAAAAACAAGTTTGCAAAAGCTATTCTATTATTTTCTTTCATTTTTTGTAGAAATTTATTTTCTTTTTAGAAGTAGTCTTGCATAATTTTATTTTTTTTGGTAAAATAAAATAATGTTGCTGCCCAGGATTGAACTGGAGACCTTTAGTGTGTAAGACTAACGTGATAACCACTACACCACAGCAACTTCGATATTTTACATTAATTTTGTGATATTTATATTATTTAAATTTGCTTGTCAAAAGAAAAATATTATTTGTTTTAATATTCGTAATTTTTTTTAGTACATAGATAAAATGATAAAACTATTATAGATTCGCACACCCTAAGTGGATAGACTTAAAATCGAACTTCAGTCATAAACATTTAACCTAAAACCTTTGGTATTTTTTGGCAATTGAGATGAAACTTTTAGTTTTAGATGTAAGTTTTATTTTATTAAATAAGCTTTATATTTTTTTTTTGGTGAACTCTTTATATTTATATTTAAATCTAGAAAAGACTGTTTCTTTTTTTTTTTTTAAAAGCGAAAAGACTGTTTCTTGTTGATATAAAAAGGATTATTTATTGTTTTTTGACAAAAGAAAAGACTTATTCTAAAGCTAACGGAATATAAAATAATATCCTCATTAAATTTGATAATTGCCTTTGAAGTCCTCTTTAACTATGATACAAAATTTGAATTTCATTTCAAGCAATATTTAAATTTAAATAAGATCGATGTTCTCAAACCTAAATTTATACAGAAAAATATTTGACCAAAATGGCTAGTTAAAGTAAGAATAATTAAATCTGATTTCATAAAATTAGTTGACTTAGTAGGAACATCACATATAATATTTAAACTTTAGTATGCTCATTTAATTATTACAAAAGATAAAATTTTAACCAATAAATTATTTGACAAAAAAAAACTTTAATTTTATCTTATGATGATATACATTTGTATTAAAATTGGCGCGTTATAATTCCCATAGTTATTATAGTTCAATTAGGATCATCTACAAATATACTCTTAAAAAAGTTAAAGTTTAAGTATAATTATCCGCTTCTTCACGCATAAAGTTAGTGAGTTTAACTAAACATTAGTCGATCCGGTGGTGATTGGCGTTAAATTTGATAGAAAGAATAATGGTTCGATCTCACAATTGCGTTTGGAAGAAGACCGGAATCATTTGATGCTACCCGAACTCTAGACTACTATAACCTCCTTCCCTTAGAAACTGAGGGTGAACGTTTGAAAAAAAAAGTGAGTTTGATCATTAAATTATTTCAATCGACAACCAGATAAAAAATAGTTTTTGAATGTTTGCAGGCTGATCATGTTTAAAATTTTCTTCTAGCCATCCCCATCGATGGATTATGCGACCATATGTCCTTGATCGAGTATCACGGTATCCTCAAATATCGTTTGATGACTCCTTTATTACCAATTGATGAGGTGTGTCTTGTTTATCGTAAGGTGTGTTTGGATAGATTTGGGGACTTCAAATACAGACACGACCTTGTTCGGGATGTTCTATTTGATATTTTTAAGCGTGCATGAGTATCAATGAAGAAAGAGACGCCTGTCAACTTCTTGACTTGCCTATTTGATATACATTGAGGTGATCTGATGTTATGGTGTACAGATGGGTAGGAAGGAAACATGCATGTGTGGACTTGACTGACGTTTCTCCACTTGTGGGATTGATGATTATGAATTTTACTGGAGGACAGACTGTCCTCAAAGCTGCTTCAAGTAAAGTGCTCAAACATGAGAGAGCGTGTTATGAGAATCAACATATATACATTCATAGCATCAGAGGCGGTAGATATTTTGAAAAGAGTTCAAAGAGTAATGCATAACAATGTGGTGTCCTTTATGTTTCAAGATGTAGTTTTTAAGAAAATAAATTTTATCATAAAAAAAAATAGCGGCGCAACTTATTTTTCTCTTGCCTTTTATTCAAGTATAATTATCTTCCATATATATAATACTTGTCATAGTTTTTTGAATTTAGTTATTTTAACGTGTTAATAACATAAAATAATATATTCATACCTATAAAATTTGAAATTCTTAGACATTTAAATTTACATTGTTTTTTTAACCATTTAAATTTACATCTTTGAAGACCTAATTATCTGTTGAATCAACAATATAACTAATCAAATATGTGATAATTTGTATCAAACAAACACCTCAACAAAACAGAAATAAGTGGATAAAAAGGTATTGAGAGAGAGAGAAATTGATAAATGTGAAAATTATTTATTTATATTGAGAGAGAGCATATATATATATATATATATATATATATATATATATATATATATATATATGTGTGATTTTAGTCAAAATATGCTCAACAACCTTTTTTTAGATGAAAGAATAAATCTTTTTTAAAAATAGTGAAGATTATTTAACTAAATATTTAATTCAAGGGGCGTGGTTGAGCGGTTGGGGCTCATCCTTCTTTAACTAAGAGTCGAGGGTTTAATCCTCATCTTGGATATGGAGTAGTTTAAATCCTTGAGTCAGCTATCCCACCTATCGAGGTACCTCCATTCTAGCGAATGATTAGTCATTGCATTCGGCGGTGGATACTCTGTTTCGACCAAAAATTTAACTAAAAGTTTAGGAGAGATTGATTTTAATATAATCTATACCATGCTTTTTATATGTATATAATTTTTATTTTTTTTGAAGTTACGTGTATATATATAGTTGAGTTGAGTGATTTTGTATGACATTCACAAGTCTATTAAGTGATGTATACAAATAATTTATAAAATTATAATGAATATGAAAATTTTATAAAATTTATTGTTGAATTAAGAACTTACATATACTCAAATTTTATACGAATTTTTCATGTCTAAGATTTTAAATTTGATTTTTTATTCATGTAGGTGACAAAGTCTTACTCAATCATTCAAGAAGATAAACTATATACTTAATTATCACAACATCTAAATTGCATCATATAATAGTAGTCATGTCCTTATCATCAATTTTCTTTTCATATTTCATATCATACTTGCAAGATTCACCCTATTTACATCTTTATTGTTGAAATGTGAATCATGCTTTTTTTATATATAAAAAAGTAAACAAACAAATGCGAACGAGTTCATCACTTTGTATTTTTTTTTTGGTACGTCATCACTTTGTATATATAAATTAATCATTAAGTTTTTCTTATATTAGAAATATAAATTATTCATCTAAGACAAAAAAAAAATATAAATTATTCCTGTCAAAAATTGATCCTGAATTTTCTCTACCTACTCATATATTATTTAGTTCTTACTATTTGAGCTATTGTAGGTAGAAATAGTTAGATTTAAAGGAAAAAACTTATAATTTATGACTTTAATTTCAATGAGTTCTATACATGAATAATGATGTTGCAGTTATAGAGGATTCACATATTAACTCTTAATTAGGGGGGATGGGTAGCTCAACTGGTTAAGCTGACCGGTTGAGCTAAGGGTTAAGGAGCTACTGGAGGTCCAGGATTCAAATCAAGGAGATTTGTAATATATTATTTACTAACAACTAACATTGCCTATAAAAAAAAAACTCTTAATTAGTAAAAAAAAAAAAACTAACTCTTAACGTACTCCAAATAACTAGCTAAAGGCAACAAATTAAGTAGAACACAATCATTTTTCTAAAAAATAAAAAAAGTAGAATATAGTTATGTGATAATAATAATTAAGTTATTAACCACTTTCATAATTTGATGCCCAAAAACAAAATTAAGTTACTTTTTTGAAAGAAGACACGAGACGGAAACAAGATATAGTATTTTTTTAAAACTAAAAGGATTTTCTGTCCATAATTATATAGATTAATTCCTCAAGATAATTGAGATCCATTTAAAGTATTGATTTCTCCAACAAATAATTCTCTATATGCACTGGTCAGATATTTAACTCAGCAATAAATAATTAAGAGACTTAAATATATATTATTTGTACCACTACTACGTTGATACAAGATATAGTGCCCGTTTGACCAGGCTTATTTTCTACTTTTTTTCTTCTCCTTAAAAATAGTAAAGTAGGAAAAAAATGTGTTTGATTCTACTTTTTTTTTATTTTTTAATTCTTTAGTTTATTTCTCTAATACTTTTAAAGAGAAATATGGCTAAATTCAATTTTATACTTCTCTATTTCGTTTAAGCTAAATAGAAAAGTAGAAAATAAGCCGGGCCAAACGGGCATATAGTATTTGATTATGGTCAATACAATAATAACAATTTCACCCCTTCAAAATAAAACCAAAATCTTACCCAAACATATTCAGTCAAAAGGAAGTTTGAATTTGTTCAGACAATACCACCGACTTGTCTTACAATCTAACCGAATCTCATGTGACTTTTGGTAACATGTTAAAGATGGTAATCGTTTTGTAGAAAGGTTAAATAATGCTTGAAGTATTTCGATTATTTTTTAGGAAAAAAATATGTCTTGAACGAATATAAAAGGAGTACTTTTTATAGAAAATAAAATATTGTTTTTTATTTTGATGGAAAAAATAATATGTAGTTATATAAAGTATTTTTTGTGAGATATTTTTTGTTATAATATAGTTTTATTACATTTTTCATATAGTAATATTTATAGTTTTATATTTTGAAATTCACAACACATTTCCAACTGTTTTTCTCTTCTGTTATTGTAAAAAAAAAATATTTTGAAATTCACAATTAATTAATTTGTATAAAATAATTAAGATGTCTATCTTGTCAAAAATATAATCGAGATATCCATATTATATATATGTATGTAATATTGATTAAATAAATTTGTATATGCTCTATTAGTTAATAAATGGGAAACTTAACTGACATAAAATTTTAAAATTATTAGATTGAATGTTCATGACCGATGTTCGATTCCTGATGCTTTCACTTTATGTGTGTAAGTTTATGATAGTTTTTTCATTTCGTCTATGTAAAAGAAATAAGAAACTTAGTTTGAAGTCATCAACAAAATTATTCACACTTCTTCAATTTATGATTATATTTTTGACGGTTTTTCAATTTTTTTTATTGTTGTTTTAAAATTATTTTATATAAAATAAATTATTTAATCCAAAATAAAATAAAATAAATGGGGATGGATGGGTAGGGGTGGCAAAATGGGCCAAATTTGTTGGGCATGTCCATTTAATCCGCCATTTTTGGTGAACTGGGTCAAGGTTTTTGTGTCTACGTTTTAAGTTGGTCTGTCCTGTTTTACCCACTTAAATAATGGGCGGGTGCGGGTTAGCCTGCAGGCTTTAATTTTTCTTTTGTCATTTTTTTATTTAGCATGATAATTTGATTATGCAAAAAGTCCAACGGTCCAACAAAATTCACTAATTTTTTCTTTTATTGATAAAAAACTAAACAGTTCCACCTCATATATATAATCTTATTCATTTATTTTCCTTTATTTTGAGCCTAGTGGGTTATTTTGGTATTTTTTTTTCATTTTTGTTGTTGTAGTTAAATTGTTTTAAAATTATGTTGGAGATCATGATATTAACATTTTCTTATTATGCGCTGTTAAAAAATATCTTTTATCAACATATTTCTTAATGACTTTTTTTTTTTGGTAATGGAAGCTAATAAAGAGAAAAAAAGAAAACTAAAAAGAAAAACTAGGCACGAGGGAAGAAGGTTCCCATTGCGTCGTTTGTAAGAAGTTCACGGAGGCCTTCTGGAGGAGATGTATGAGTCCGGAGGTCGGCATCTGATGATGCTCCAAGCTTAGCGAAAAAATCTGCACATTGGTTCCCTTCTCTGAGAGTGTGATGTAAGGTACCATTGGTTTGAGATAACAACTCTTTGATATCCTGGATCAACACAGCATAAATATGATACTTAACTTGTGGACCTTTGATGAGGTTAACGCATAGTAGAGAGTCGGAGTAGCAGACAAGTTCATCTATATTCATGTCTTTGGCCAACAAGAGACCCCTAAATATAGCAGTCAGTTCCGCGAGCAAAATGTCAGATGATCCTTGAATGGAGCCTGAGAAGCCTGCAAGATAATGACCGAAAGTGTTTCTAATAATGCCGCCAAATCCAGCTCGAACAAGAGTACCGAGACAACTTCCGTCCACATTCAGAATGGTACAAGAGAAGTTATTATTGTTCCACCTGATATGTCTATCTACTAACTCGTCGTTAGAAGTGGGAGAGAAACAATTTCTTAATGTTTCGACCAATGCTCGAATGTTGAAGGAAAGACGACCTAATGGCCAAGTCTCATTGTTCAAGCACATCAAATTTCGGTGTCTCCAAGACCACCAGACAGCGGCCGAGAAAGTGAAAGCGTGTGCACCGGTGGTACCCTGTTTGAGCCAGTCGTACACATCCTGGTTTGAGAAGAAATCTGGGTTGTTGAAACCAATGTGATTCCAAAGGCAATGAGAAGACTCGCAGTCCTGGATGCAATGAAGAAAAGTTTCATCTTGAAGGCCACATCGAGTGCAGGTGGCTGAAGGACTCATCTTGCGATGATTGAGTAAAGAGAGGGTTGGTGTAGAGTCGTGGCAAGCCAACCAAAAGAAGAATTTGATCTTTTCCGGGAGTTGAAGCTTCCATATCCAAGACCAAGTGTGTAGAGGGTTATCGGATGATACCGGATCCCTCCGAGAGAGTAGCCAATTATAGCCACTTTTAGTAGTGTAAGTGCCGTTTTTGTTGTTAACCCAAATGAAAGCGTCTTCGATAGAATCGTTGAACATGAAGTTGGTGTTGTTAATGACTTCAGAAATCAACGGAGGGAGCTGGGTGTAGAGACTGCGAGTATGAGGGTTTCCTGTGGAGAGTACATCTTTTACCGAGAGCTCCAGATCATGTATATCCACATAGGGGACAAGTAAACTAAGACGGCCGAAATCGGTCCAAGGAGTGAACCAGAAGGAGGAGGATCCCGAACCTGCACGCCACAAAAATCCGTCTTTGAGGACGTTTTTTGCTTTAATAATAGAAGACCAAGTTGGGGAGCCACTAGGAGGGTTATTGGCAAGGAGGAAATATGGTCCTGCAATGTATTTGCTAGAGAGGAGGTCAACCCAAAGTTTACTTGAAGATTGCACCATATCCCAGACAAGCTTTCCCAATAGAGAGATATTTGCATCCCTAGCTGGTCGTATATCCAAACCACCAAGTTGTTTGGGGCGAGATATTTTATTCCATCCCACTAAGTGGATACCTTTGTTGTTGGAGTTTCTCCAGATGAAATTGCGAGTGGTCTGATCTATGCTGTCACAGATGCTTTGAGGGAGCCAAGCAATTTGCATGTAGTAGGAGGGGATGGAATTGAGGACAGAAGAAGCTAGCGTTAAGCGACCTGGTTTGTTTAACAACTTGTTTTTCCAAGAAGCAAGTCGTGTATGCATTTTATCGATAATAAAATGGAAATCGCTTCTTTTGGCTCTCCCTTTGAGTATTGGGAAGCCTAGATACTTTTCTAGAGATGTGGTGCTCCGGATACCAGTGATGGACGTAAGTTTGTTGATCTTATTCTGAGGAATACCTACGGAGTAAAAGGCTCGGGATTTTGACAAGTTGATCTTCAAACCTGAGGCGCGACCAAAACGGGTAAGAAGGTCAGCAATAACTCGTAATCGAGAGGTTTTGGCCGTGGTGAAGAGGAGAACATCATCTGCAAATAGTAGGTGGGATAATCGGGGCCCATTGACAGAGATGTTGAGGGGGGCCCAGATACCCTGATGGACCGCGTCGTTAATGGCGATAGACAACTTTTCCATACATAGTATGAATAAATAAGGGGATAATGGATCTCCTTGTCTGAGACCATGGGAAGGCTTGAAAGGGGGCATTTTGTTGCCGTTCCATAGTAATGAAAAATTAGAAGAGGTAACACAATGCATGATAAGCTTAGTTGTTATGTCTGAAAAGCCAAAATCATGGAGGCATGATTTAAGAAAATCCCAATTAACATTATCAAAGGCTTTTTCAAGGTCGAGTTTGAAGGCTACATAACCTTTCTTCTTTTTAGTCTTCCTCATAAAGTGGATGATTTCTTGCAGGACGATTGCATTGTCAGAGGTGCCTCTACCTGGTAGGAAACTGCTTTGGTAGGGTCCAATAATAGAATCTAGGATCGGCCTAAGGCGGAGAACCAAGACTTTTGTAATAATTTTATAAACAATATTGCACAGACTGATAGGTCTAAATTCTTTAAAGGTGGTGGGTGGGTCAACTTTGGGGATGAGAGATATTAAGGTTTCCGAGATGACAGGATCGAAATAACCTGTATGGAAAGCTGTTTTGACCAGATTGAAGATGTCATCTCCCACGATGTGCCAATATTGTTTGAAGAAAATGCATTGAAAGCCGTCTGGACCCGGGGCCTTATAAGGTTTCATGGATTTGAGGGCTCCAAATACCTCCTCTTTAGTGACCGATCTAAGCAAAGAATTTTTCCCATCTTCATCTATGGTTGGGTGTAAGCCATTATAGAAGGAGGGGTCGTGGTTGGGCTGGTTGCCGCCAAAGAAATTCTTATAATATAGCTGCGCCTCATTTTGAAGAACAGAATTGTCAGATGACCATGTCCCGTTAGGAAGCTGGAGTCTATGAACACGGTTTCGCTTCCTTCTTATGATGGTTTGAGTGTGGAAAAAAGCGCTGTTTTTGTCGCCGAATTTGACCCATTTTTCTCTAGATTTTTGGTACCAAAGCATCTCTTCTTGGAAAAGGATATGGTTGTATTCCTGTTGAAGGTCGCGCTCAAGAAGGGTGTGGCGGGAGGAGTCAACCCTTTCTAAATAATTTTGAACCCCTTTGAGTCTGCTCTCAATGTGTCTTTTGCGTTTGAAGATGTTTCCGAAGACTTCTTGATTGAAGGTGATAGATTCGTTTCGGACATTGTTTAATGCAGTGGTAGGATTGTGGTTGGAAGATGTCCAAGCTCTCTCAACCAAAGCAGAGTAGTCTGTATGATCAATCCAGGCGGCCTCGAATCGAAAGGGTCTTGGTCCTCTAGCAATGGGAAGACCACCAAAACGAAGGAGTAAAGGATTGTGATCGGAGTGAAGTCTACAAATAAATTCGACATAGGCTTCGGGAAAAGCCAAACGCCAGTCCACATTTGCTAAACCTCTGTCAAGTTTTTTAGAGAGAATGCGGAGGCCATTGTGATTTCGGTGCCAAGTAAAACGTCCTCCAGTGGTTGTGAGGTCTAGAAGACTGCACTGGTCCATGAAATTTGCAAAAATGGCAGCTCTGACATGTTGAAAGATACCCCCTCGTTGATCGCTAGGGAGGAGAGTTTCGTTAAAATCACCTATAAGCATCCAAGGGCCAACAATAGTGCGGCTACGGTCTATTAGATAGTTCCAAAAGTTGGTACGCAATGTCGGGTTTGGGCTGGCGTACACGCAAGTGCAGGTGGAGGAGGCATCACCATGAGTTAGCGTGAAGGTAATGGAGTATTGATTAGTGTCAATGATAGTAGTATTAATGGAAGAAACAGATTTTTTTAGGAGCCATATACCTCCAGAGTGGCCACTGGCTTCAATAACGTGGATTGGAGTATAGCCGTTGTTTGTCCAAAAGGAGGACAATTTAGAATAAGGAACATGAGTTTCAAGAACAGTAAGGAAAGTGGGATGATACTTTCTAATAACTTCCTTCAAATGTCGTTTTGAATTGTTGTTGTTGGCCCCTCTGATGTTCCAAGAGAGGATTGAGATATCATTGAGAGCTTCCATAACAAAACAAACAAAGAGAAGGATAAATGGAAGCGATTGGTCTAAGTGACCATGTTTTCTTCATTGTGATCACGGTGAACATTGGTTTCTTCACAAATTTCAAGGTCATCCATGTCTTCATTAGTGGGGCTTTTATGAGGAGAAGGATTATCATCAGGGGGGTCATTTGTGTGTTGTGCGATGGTTAATTGGTCAAAGTTGGGGTTCATAAATGTAACCGACTTTTGGTGGGAAGAGTCTAAGTTTTTGCGGTCAAACACAAAGTGTGGGGTTTTTGTTGGTTGAAGGGGGGTAGATAGGACAGGTTTGTTAAGGTTATTGGGAGTGTTTGTTGTTAAGCTGGTAGAAGAATAGGAAGTAGCGGTCACATGACTGTTATCATCGTCATCATGACGGCGGCGTTTTGGGTCAGTATTACCTTTGTTGGGGCGCGCTATGTTTGTAGCATGTGGTCTCGGTGGTAGCTTTTGGGTAGCGGGGTTGTAGTTTAGTTGGTCGGCCAGATTGGACAGAGCATTGAATTTGTTACTTTTGTTGTTGGTGGCGGTTTTTGAGCCTGGCAAGGTAGGTTTATTAGGTTGTTTCTTGCGCCTGGTAACTAGGAGCCAATCCCCATGCAGTTCCTTGCCCTCCTCATTATTGTTGATATTTCTCTCTTTATCTGTTACCTTTGGATCTGCATTGATATCAACATTCCTTTGTGGTTGACTAAGGTTGGAATGGTTGGCCGGTGGGGTGGTTTGGGGCGGGGCAGGATTGTTTACATGTTTTGTCCCTTCAGGCACGGAGGTGGCAAGAGGACAATTCCTACCTAGATGACCATAGCAACCGCAATTGGTGCATATTAGATGCAAACCTTCATATTGAACTTTGTACCAGTGCCCATTCACCCAAATTTTTTCCACCACCGGTTTAGTAAGTTCTACTTCGACACAAACCCTTGCGAATTTACCTCTTTCAACCTTTAGAGTATTGATGTCCACCTTTATAGGTCGACCGATAGCTGAAGCCATGGCCATGAGGAAACTTTCATCATAATAGACTAAGTTTAAACCAGGGAATCTAACCCAGACAATTGTGCGTTCCACCTTTGCAATCGGTGAAGCGAACTCGGGGGACCATTGAGAGACAGCTAGACAGTGGTCAAAGATTAACCACGGGCCACCAGTGATCACCTTTTCTTTGTCAGCAGCGTTGTCGAACTTCACCATATAGAAGCCATTATCGTTGTCCATGATTTCGAAACCGCCTTGTAGCTTCCATATTTTTTGGAGACGTTCTTTCATAGTAAGGTAACTGAGATTCTTTCCTAAGAGTTTGACAACAATAGCATCGTTCCACGGTGTGCACAATTTTTTGAAAACTTCTGGGTCAATATGAACTTTAGGGAGGAGGCGATTACCATCCTCAAATTCGATACTGACAAGTTTCTTTGCAAGCATATCTTCTTTTTCTCTTGGAGGAATAATTTGTGACTGACCTAAGAGTTTATCACGGAATGATAGCTTAGGCGATGATGAATTTTGGGGGTCAGGCAGTTTATTGGCCGGCTGGTGGCGAGAATCACCGGGGGCAGCAAAGACAAAGGGGTTAGTCATAATTGACTAACAAATCAGTGATTCTGTTGATATCTATCTGGGCACAAGGCCCTTTAATTCGAACAGAGACCAAGGAGCACGGCTGTAAGTCCAACGGGGATTTAAGCACGACGGTAACAAGCACAGTTCGAGTCGTAACAATCACGATGGCAGAAACAAGAAAAGAGGGTGCACACAGATCGGACGTTTTGCAAATCGATTATAGTTTCCGACGGCGAACAGAACAACACAGATCGGTCTGGGTAACAGAGCAACACAGATCGGTCTGGGTTAGACAATCGACGGCGGTGAACAGAATAACATGGATCAGTCAGGGTTATAATCACGTCGGCGGCGAACAGAACAACTCGGAGATATAATCACGACGGCGGTTACAGATCGGTTGAGACAGAACAAGCGGTTGTGCGGAGGCGATCAGTAGAGCGATGGTTTGGAACACAATGGTGAGAACAGACAGAGTCAGGAACGGCTGTGGAAGAAGACGGCGGGAAGGACAGCGGCGGAGGCGGAGACGGCTGGTGACTGTGATAGACACGCGTGAAACCCTAGCAGAGCAAATTGGCAATCGCGTGCGATTCACTTAAAATCCACGTGTTGGGTATTTTTTTCTTAATGACTAATAATAATAAATTTTAAGTAAATTAAATCGTTAAAAAATAAAAAACAACAATTGAACAGGCCGGGGCGGACTTAAAATTTGAGGTCAAACACTTAAATTGGCCCGCCCCGTCCGTCTCATTTATAGATGGACTTAATTACACGAAGTGGATCTAAAGGGGGCGGAGTGTCCATTTTGCCAATCCTAGGATGGGGGGGGAGTTATCTTCACCGTCTCTAAATTTTTTATGGAATAATATTCTAATCTAAATAGTGGATATTTTCATTATCAAAATAGAAAAAAATAGTGGATATTTGAGAGAAGATGATATTTGATATTCTCGTGGGCTCCATGATTTTAAAAGTTTATTGCTTACCATCAATTGCCACTTTGAGATCCGACAAATAAGCTATTAAAAATTCTCCCAAAAGATATGTATGTTCCTCTCCATAATCTAACATACATACTGTCTACTATTCTACATATAAAATGAAAGTTTCTTGTTTGTTGGTCATAAATCATAATTCCGATTTGAATAATCATCTCTAGTTCGTTCTATTATTAATTTATCATCTAATGTTTTTCTCTCCCATTCTTTTTTAAATTAATTTATTTTTTATAAACTATCAGCCACTGAATAACAAAAATAGTTGAACAGATATAGAGTCGAGATCAACAAAGGATCGATTCCTCATAACTCTCTGATTTGAGTTCACAAAAGTATCATATTTGAGTCTCATGATGGATGAAAAAAATACGGTTGAGAGCGATTTTTATTAATGGACATTGTCGTTGAAATGCAATCTCAATTGTAGTTACTAGCTGGAGAGACATCAAAACCTTAATATCACGTCTAATTAAAATCACAATTAATTTAACATATAATGAATGTAGTAAAATCACAATGATCCATCGTAATTTTATAAAAGTTATAACTTTTGTAAGATCACAGTAAAACATCATGATTTGACATATTTACCAAATATACATTTAATATCAACTTAATGTATACATGACTAAAATCAAAATCACAAACCTAAGTATGATTAAATGTCAATCATATAGATCGATCGAGTAACTAAAAAACAGTAGTAATTGGGTGATTGGCAATTTGGCATGCCCGCTTGATCTTTTTTATTGAAAAATAGAAGTAAAAAGGGATCAATCTTACTAGGACCATATGTTTCAACTTTTGAATTTGTCAATGTTTTATAGGTCCTTTTCATAATCTAACACAATGATGAAAGAGGTTCCAAAGAAAAGAATAAAAACGAGTCTAAAGCGAGAGGCTGATATTTTTGTGAAGGAAAATGACAACACCACCATGCCATTGCCAAGGGTGTGTCATAATTACAAAACTGCACTCCATCGTTGTTATCCTAAAGTTATTGCCTTAATTATGTAAAGTGATTGCAGTCAAAATTGCTAATCATCAAAGTGGTTAAGTTTGTTTGGATTTTTAAGCAACTCAAGGTGTGTAGTATAGATTAATTTGGACTTTATTCAATGATGCAAGGCAAATAATATTAATTCTATCTTAAACCAGCTAGCATAAATACTATGTACGTCATCACCTAAGCCTAATTGATTCAAAGAAAATATAATGAATAACGCTGTTAATAATTTCTGTAATGACATGGAATTTAAATTCATAATCTTCTCAATATTGGAGTTTAAGTAATGTATGGTTTTGTGGAATGAGCGGAACAATAGAGTTTTCGAGGTTAAGGAAAGTTCAATTCATCATATATGTTCCGTAAAGTAAAATTGCATTCATATGGGTGGATGCAAACTATTTATGTTAGTTTAGGCTTAAACTCTCGCATGTGATGGTCGAACCATTTTCTTTGTATGAATATCGAGTAAATTTTTAGCTTCTTTTTGATTTTGGATATTGCTTGTATACTTTAGCAATTCTTTTTTACAAAGCTTATGCTAAATTAGAATAAAAATTCATTCAAACATTTCATTTCATTATATACATAAGTGGAGAGAGTAAACTAAAAAACTTAGTGAGTCAGTCAATACTAGTATTCCTTTACTTTTTTCCAAAGCATCAAATACTACTCCTTTAGCATGCACTAAAAATACTACATTTAATACAATAACACTGAAATGGGGTTTTTGGGTGAAGAGAGGGACAAAAAGAAGACAAGCTACCACATTAAGCAAAACAATGTCATGTTGGACTAACCAGTAATCATCCAATTTGCTTGCAAATTGCAATAGGAAAATAAAATATTCGTTTGAGTAATTGGTTTGAGTGTATAGGTTTGTGATTAAAGGTGTTCAGAAACCAATGCCATGTAAAACCACAAAAGACACATAAAACGTTGTGTGAAAAATTAATTAAAGAAAAAAATGTTAAAAGTGTTCTTAAGACACTCACTATAAGAAAACCAATATAGAAATTTTGAGTTTAAAAAATGATATATTCATTTTTTAATGCTTACAAAATTATTACTTTTAATAGAAAATTTCTAAATCTTTACTTTTTTATGAAGTAGTAGCTAAAATTCTATCTTTTAAAATGGATAAGTGGTCTGGTCGTATCCTTATTATCTGATATAAATTCAATGTGACTTTTAACAAGTGCTTAAAAATAACAAGTGACTCTAGTATTACACTTGTGAGCATGATCGGTAATTAAAATATGAAACACTAGGTGAAGAGAACATTGTTTGAATCCCCCAACTTTGCGGTTCCCATGTGCTCAGAGAACGTTTCTTGCTTCTATGTTCATCTATTTTATAAGTAGCTACTTGTTTTAAATAGATATACTAGTATTCTTGGAGTGGATTTTAAGAATGATATCAAGTCTAAAGAAAGTATTGAGTAAAAAAAAAGTGTGTAAATAAGCATGTGTGTATTCAAGGTTTTAAACTGCAATGATGATAATGATGAAAGTTAAAAAACAAGTATCATGAGGTGGTTGGTTTGAGAATTGAGACATCATTTAAGGTTTGTTTAGATGGTGAAAGAAAATATAATAGCTAAACATACGATAAAAATAAGATTTTTGCTAACGTGTGCCTATGTTAAGGAATTGAAAGATAGAATAATTGTATTAAAAATACAACAATTTAATTTTTGAAAAGTTGAATACACAACTTTTAAAAGGAACATTTCTATATTAAATTGATTATTATATGTCCTAAAGGCACATGTTAGTTTTTTTTCTAAAACTAAAGATTACAAAACAAAATGATGAAAATATGTAATGATTGATGGTAGAAAATACAAGAGAGAAACATGTATTATTTTTCCTCTTAATTGGTTGATAGAGGACAAATAAAACATAGGATAGTTAAACCATTCTAAATGACAATTATGCCCTTGAAATGTTAAAATAAGAGGAAACCTATTGATTTTACTTGAAGTCAAGACTTTGGTTAAATTGCAGCAAACTCCTCTGCCATTTTGACCAACATATTTTGATTTACAATGTAATAAGGTCTTGATTTCAAGTCACATGTATATTTTGGGTACTTATTTTCTCCTCTCGAAAGCCACTTTGTTATACTTCTCAAAAAAAAATTGTTTTGCTTCCCATTAGAAATGTACTTTCAAACAAAAACATTGTGTTTTTCCGTCTGAAAATATACTTATGAACATAGTGTCATTTTTTTTTTTGGGTTAGTGTCATTTTTAAGAATGTGGGAATGGACAAAGAATCTCATTTTGGTTAGTAGAGGCGAAATGACCGAATCTAACTAAGCAGGTGTCTTGGATTTCCTCCCCCCTCCTCCATTAAAATTCCTCGTTTTCTCTTCCTCCATTGAAACAAAAGGTTCTAAAATTAGCACTCGACGATAGATTGTTCAACAAGGTTGGAACAATGGCATTCATTCCACTAATCTGAACATAGTTCAAGTCCACTACTTATTCAGTTATTATATGTCCTTCACTCCTTCAGCATACAAATATGTTCAGCTGAGTAATGAACTTAACTCAGCTTTCCACTAGAAGCATTTCGATTGAAATGAAAACCAAAGCTGACGCAAAGGATGTGTTACTTCACATTAATGGGAAATTTACGAGGGAAAACATTTATAAGTTTTGAACCAAAAGAAGAACTTCACATTGCACTCTTTCTTCACTTTATCCTCTTATTGCTGCAAAGACCTCTCTCTACTCTGCAGTGTTAACTATCACTGAGTTATGGAGATTCAGTATCAGTTATGTGTCTTCTATTACACAACAAACTCATTATTGCAAAAATAAATACAGTAGCACAACACATAGATTAACTGGCTCAGCGTTAGGATCTACAGCTTTGATGCTGCACCTTTGTCTAAGAACCATTTCAACTCCCCTTCAGGTGAAACCAAGGCAGCAGGAAGCTTATCAGAAGTTCCGGATCCACGTAGTGCGGAGTGAACTGCATCTGCTTTACCGGTACCAGTCACGACTAGTGCGATGTATGCAGATGAATTGATAACGGGAAAAGTAAATGTTATTCTCTCTGGTGGTGGTTTTGGCGAGTCGTTAATGGAGGTAACCCATTTTTTATTCTCCTGCACAAGTGGGTGTCCTGGGAACAAAGAAGCTACATGCCCATCAGGGCCCATGCCAAGCAACATGAGATCGAATTTTGGAAATCCACTGACTGGTGATGAAGCTATCACATTGGTATTGACCAAGTGTTTGACACATGTCTCGTAATCATCAGCCGCTCCTTCAGCAGAAAGGGCATCATTGATCGCATAAACATTGCCAGGTGGAATGGGCACCTGCCAAGAGAATTGTAACCGAAGTACCAACAAGTTAGATTTACAGAAAAATATTGTAATAAAAGACTATGTAGGCAGACAACATACTCTGGTCACGCAGTTATCATTGCAGTTATAAAGCGGGTTTATGGATCAATATCATGAGTTCTCATTGGATGTCGGTGTAAAATAGTTTTACACCGTTAGTGCATATTTGTTAAACTCGAAATATAGCATATAACTAGATAATTTCAATGTAAAAATATCAATTTGCATGCTAAATTGACACATCTTTTCTTAATCATCCCTAACAAATATTTTGGTGCTGTTAATGAATTTTAAGGTTGGCAGTACAGAGTATTCAATTCATTTTTGTTTAGAGTCTAACTAGATTGATAGGACCCAGAACATTGATCAAAGTAGGAAAATATACAGCAGAATAGCAACTGTTATTATATTGATAACCCAATAGAATCAATTGATTCTATGGCAGAATTACAGTATAGGGATGTCCCAATTTGAGACACCAAATTTTCGCTTAATAGTTAATTCTCCACAAGTGCCTTCTTCCTTTTATACTCTCAAATTCCCCCCAATTCTCTATCCTTCACACAAACAGCACTTCCGCTACCTCATCATTCTTCAACAAGTTAGTTACCAAACCAGTGATAATGATTCCCTGCTGCACCTCCCTGCCTCTCCTAACGTACACCTCACCAATTCTATAATTGATGAAAAAAAGAAAGGAATGGAGGTGATGCAAATTTCATTGTTATGTGCAACTGCAAGCATATTTTATCCGGAAAACTAGCATTCACAGAACAAACTTTAGATTCCTTTATGCATGCCCGGTGCTTAAACATTAGGAAGCCAATTCTTGATCACTGGCTGCACAAAATGATATCTGCTTCCCAGTGCCCGACGCTTGAGCGCCATCAGTAAAATCTCACTAATTGTACTTGTCGCTATTGTTAAGATATGCATAGATTTAAGTTAATAGCTATAAATAAAAGAAGGAAAGGATCTGAAAGTGCAGTTTGCATATGTGGGGAAGCTAAAGTATACCTTCTAGGCTTAATTGGGGGAAGCTTGAAGGATCAATCTGCGACTCTATATCAATGGACTTCCTCACTCTTTGCCTTTTCTCTTTTCATCTCTTCGTCATGATTTCCAACTAAACCGCTTGTTAGAGTGTCATAGTTCACTTTGGATAATAATATAATGAATGCTTCATTTTCTAACGATCAAATTAGATAGAGGCCCCCTTATGTATGCTAAAATGTCACGCACCCGGTCACCCCCTCTAGTTTTGCAAAACCACTAACCTCCAGACTTTAACACCGTTACCTTGCTGTTAGAGAAATTAAAGGAAAAAAGATTCTCATCTTTCATCTTCTCCAATTGATCCCAACGAAGAAACAAAATGTATCAAACCTCTTTTTGTGTGTGTCTCATTCCCTGACTAAACCTAATAATGGTGTTTTATAAAGTTTGAGGTAATTGTTGGATACACCTTTCTGGTGAAATTGGTGCCTTGCCTATTGTCAATTTGGTGTTTGAGTTCCAATATTTTGCCTACATGACATCGAGAATGTGGCAGCAGCTTATATATCAAATTGATTGATCTACTGTCTTAATGCCAGCACCCTATATACACTTTGCTGTGATATTAATAGTATAATTAATTAATCAACTAATACGAGTGATTCATAAAGAAGCCAGCTAGATGAGCTGCAACAATAGCCTATGTTAATTCCGTTGAGCTTGTTGAACTATGAATTTCAATAAGCCAAATAAAAAGCAAAAATGAACTTTCAATAAAGTCGAGTAGAAGGCACCGGTAGGTCATTGTTAATTCAATACTACCAGCAAGGTATGTTAATTCAGGTTCTGTCACTTTAAATTGCGGTGGAAAAAAAAAGGAAAAGGAAGATTTAGTAAAAGTGTATCTTCAACAACGAGGTCATGCTTTCTTTCCAACTCCCTTCTTTGAAGATTATTTGCTTAGTGAGTGGAAGTAATCTCAGAATTTTTTGTTTTAACGGACGGCAGAGGTTAGTTCTTGATTTAAAATTTTCTCTTTTTCTTAAGATTTGAGGAGTGCTCCTTCTTGCTTAATATTTCTTTAGTGTATCTAGCCGTGGACTGATTATGGGTTTATAACTGAGTTGAAAAATTGGCAATAAGCTGAATCTAAGAGGTTCACTTCTATTTTTTGAAATTGGAATTGGTGATGTTTGTGTTTGTTAGATATAAGATATTTACTACTAACTTAATACTCTTTTTCTCAAAATTTCAGACCACAACAACACACAATGAACCAAAAATTAATCTTTCAATAGCTGAAACACAAGTTCAATCTAAAATCTAAATAACAAATAAACCCTATATGACAAGACCACCTTAAAAATCCAAAAAACAAAAAAACAGAACATACCTTGGATAGAAAACCATCAAAAGCAAGCTTATAATTACTATCTTGATGATCTTTTGGTACAACTCTCTCATCCACCCAAAAAACATGCCATTTACCCCATTCAATAGAATCAACATAAGGAGGCTCCAACAATTTTCTAAAATCACAACGCAACACAACACAATCATTAATTCATTATCAAATTAAATTAATCATAACCTATGAAGCCCAGACACTGACACAGATAATTTGTTTGAAAAAGTGATATAATTCAATGTAATTGTAAGTGTCGGTAAGGTGTCCGACACCAGGACACCGAGACACGCCTAATCTAAGGAGTGTCGGAGTTTCATAGATCATAACAAAAAATATAATTAATGAAAAGGGGAAGATGAAACTGACTGAAGATAGTTGATCAAAGAACCACCAGACAAGCAAACAGTGAAAGCTCCTCTTTGGTGAGTGAACTTATTTGAGAGATCGGCGGTGTATTTAGCTAGAGAGACAGCGAGTTCATCTTTTTCGAAGATTTCATGTTGCACAGCCATTGATGATTTTACTGCTTTACAAATGAAGGTTTTGTTGGGTTTTGAGTTGAGTCGTTTGAATCTGAGAGGTTGAAAAGAGAATCGGGTTGAAGGAGGAGGAAAGTTTGGGTTTGAAAGAGAGAGCGATGGGATTCGCGGAGTGTTGAGACGAAAGGGAGAGTGGGTGTATGTGTAGGCCATGCCACGCGTGTTTGAGTTTTATAAGTTGGAAGTCAAATCAAACGGAATACACACACACTCGAGTGAAGTTCACTGAACCAAAGAGTGAAGTGTAGTGTACCACCATTTTTCCTTTTTCTTCTTTCTTACCTGTTTTATTGGCGATAAACCCAATGTTGTTTGTTTATCAAAAAAAACCCAATGTTGTTAAAACAGGATCAGAAATTATATTTTAGCATTTTTTCACACAAGGACATTATTGACATTGCAACATAAAGCTTTTGTTTGATTGGAGAAAAATAGTGAAGAGAGAAATCGAAATACGAAAATCAATATTTAAATTATAAAACAGTTCAAATAAATGTATTACATTCCGTGTTTCAATTTTATTTTTATTTTTATTTCTCTCCAATCAAACAAGTCATAAGAGTAAGGACATTTTGTTAAAACCATAAATCATTTCCTTCTTCAGTTACCATCTCTCCTCCGCCACTACCGTTTGTCCTCAACACCACGTTGTCTGTCAAGCCATCGCACTACCCTCGCCACCACCGAATGACTACCATGCGGTCCGAAAAGACAGGTTCTCCAGATTGTTTTTTATTTGAAAAGAATAAAATAAAAGGAAAAGACGGATTGTTTAGGAAAAAGAGAGAAAAAGAAAGAAATGGATGTAATTTGACTGTGCATAATTTACTTTTGACCATATTTTTTTACTAATATATATGTGTAAATGTAAATAGTAACATATATGTTGTTTGATTTGTCTTAATGACTATTTTTAAAATATATATTTTTTATTATTTTTAACGACTGACTCACTTATTTTGGGATAGAGAGAGTAGTAGTGTGAAAAATGTAAGTATTTCTATGAAAAATGTGTGTTCCGGTATCAATCCTGACATCGGCTCAACCAGTCCTGGTTCTAGATGGGTCAGACACACAAAATCGGAAGTCATATACACCATGGTAAATCGGACAAAACCAATGGATCTGTAGAACCGAGGCTACTCGAAACAATCTCCAACATCATCGGCTTGGCACCTCCATGGGCTTTAGATCAATGCCAATTTTCATGTATCCAACCACCACACATGTAGATCTAAAATGGTTGGCTTATGATCTTTGTTTGATTTTAGCTAGATATCAATATAAACATAAAGGGTGCGTTTGATCTGCTAAAAATTAGGGTACTGGACAAGACAACTTTTGTTGTACCTTGTTTGATTTTAAAATTGGTTATGAGACTGGACAAAACAGGCAGCAAGGGACAGGACAAAATTTTTGTCCTTCACTAAACCACAACACAACTTTTAGTTTACAGTACAACTATAAAAAATACGAAAATACCCTTTTTATTTTTAAATATAAAAAAAATTATCTCCCTATCACTCTACGATACAATTTTGTTATGTCTTTTACTATCTTATTTTATCATGTATTGTCTTGTTCTGTCATGTACTGTTCTATCCAGTACTTACTGCTTTGTGAATCAAACGCACCCAAAAGGCGGGACTTTAAAAGAAAATTATTGACTAATTGGAAATGTTTAATCCCACCGTTCATTTGTGGGAGACCACATTTCTAGTACATATCGATCTTGTGACTTCCTTGGTAAACTCTAGTACAATACAATATTTCTATTTGCCTCGGGTTCAACACGGTTCATCTTGAACATGTGTCGGATCATCTTCTTCAATTCGAGACCTTAGGCAGATTTTCAAAAAGTGTCAACTCTCTACTTTGATTGTCATATGACTCTCATGTGTGTGGGCAATCTGGAATGAAAGAAATGTTCTGGTTTTTAACCACATCGAGGCTTTGTTACTTCAACTTATTGAAAAAACGAAGCTTGAATCATATTGATGGCTGAAAATAAATCGTCTTAATTCTGTTATTATTTATCACTCATGGTGGCTTTAATCCTTTATCTTATTTGAAAATATTTTTGTAATCGAGTGGTTTTGTTCTTTCTTCATTCCCGTTATTTCTTGTCTTTTGATGTAATTTGATACTTTTTTGCTAATTTTTCAGCACTTCTTATGCTGAAATTTTCAATATTATGAGTAATATATTTCATTTTAATTTTTTTTTATTAAAAAAGAATGAGAAATTATAGTTTTCATATGTAATACAATGTTCTTATCAATAAATCTAAAAATCAGAAAATATATATATTTTTTGACAAAACAGAATATATATATATATATATATATATATATATATATATATGGGGCTGCTAACATCCATGTGGGAGGAAGTTAGCAAGCATCCTCCCACTACACATTTACTATAATACCCTCATAATTACTTTGTACCCCCCATTTTTTCTAATGGCACCCCCGCCCCCCCCCCCCATTTCTCATCGCCCCCCCACCCTTTTTTACTTCGCGCGCCCCCTCAATTGCTGGGCGCGCCCCCCAACCCCCCCACCCCAATTTTTTTTTTTTTTTATAGTTTTTTTTAGTTATTTAAAATACATTCCTCTCCACCTTCATTTTTTTTTATAATTTTTTTTTAAAAAAAATTTTGTGAAATTTTTTATTTAATTAAATTTTAATTAAATAGATCTTTGAAACCATAAACATTGTTTAATGGTTTTAAGACGTTATAAACTGAAACCATTAGTATGGTCTAATGGTTTCGATACCCTAACTAGAAAAAATTTGAGTAAAATTTTAAAACAAGATGATATGGTTTATAATAAAGTAAAAGAACAATGAAATTATTATTATAAAATATTTTTAAATAATGATTATGGCTGAAATCTTAAAATAAACCTTTGAAACCATTAATATGATTAAATGGTTTCAAGATGTTATAACTTGAAACCATTAGTATGGTCTAATGGTTTCCATACATAAAATAAATTTTGTGGAGTTTTTTATTTAATTACGTTTTAATAAATAGATGTTTGAAACCATAAAAATTGTTAAATGGTTTCAAGACGTTATAAACGGAAACCATTAGTATGGTCTAATGGTTTTGTTATCCTAACATATAAAAAATTTGAGTCAAATATTAATACAATATGTTATGGTTTCTAATAAAGATAAAAGGACAATAAAATTATTATTGTTAAATGGTTTTAAATAATGATTATGACTGAAATCATAAAATAAATGTTTGAAACCATAAACATTGTTAAATGGTTTCACGACGTTATAAACTGAAACCATTAGTATGGTCTAATGGTTTCGTTATCCTAACATATAAAAAATTTGAGTCAAATATTAATACAATATGTTATGGTTTCTAATAAAGATAAAAGGACAATAAAATTATTATTGTTAAATGGTTTTAAATAATGATTATGACTGAAATCATAAAATAAATGTTTGAAACCATAAAACATTGTTAAATGGTTTCACGACGTTATAAACTGAAACCATTAGTATGGTCGAATGGTTTCGATACCCTAAATAGAAAAAATTGAGTCAAATATTAATACAAGATGATATAGTTTCTAATAAAGTAAAAAAACAATGAAATTATTATTGTTAAATGGATTTAAATAATGATTATGACTGAAATCATAAAATAGATCTTTGAAACCATAAACATTGCTAAATGGTTTCAAGACGTTATAAAGTGAAACCATTAGTATGGTCTAATGGTTTCGAATGGTTTAATACCCTAAAAAAGAAAAAAAATTGAGTCAAATATTAAAACAGATGATATGATTTCTAATAAAGATAACAGGACAATAAAATTATTATTGTTAAATGGTTTTAAATAATAATTATGACTGAAATCATAAAATAAATCTTTGAAACCATAAATATTGTTAAATGGTTTCACGACGTTATAAACTGAAACCATTAGTATGTTCTAATGGTTTCGTTATTCTAAAATAGAAAAAATTTGAGTCAAATATTAATACAAGATGTTATGGTTGCTAATAAAATAAAAGAACAATGAGATTATTATTTTTAAATTATTATTAGTATGTCAAAACCATATTTGCTCCATTTAATAATTTTTATGTTAATTGTCATAAATTAAACATAATTATAGTACATGTTTTAGTATGCAATTTTAAATCAGAATAAAGATATATAAACATCAAAAAAATATTTTTGTAATATATTTATATATTTTAAATGAACAAAAAAACTAAAAATAAAAGGTTAAAAAAAAAACATAAAAAACAGGTTGGAGAAATAAACTAAAAAAAAATACAAAAAAATAGGTTTTGGGGGGTGGGGGGTGGGGGGGGGGGGGGCGCGCAGTAAAAAAGGGTGGGGGGCGCTGAGAAATGGGGGGGCGCAAATGAGAAGAGGGTGTGTGGGGGTGCCATTAGAAAAAATGGGGGGATGTGGAGCAATTGTGAAGGTGTTATAGTAAATTACTAGTGGGAGGAGGTTTGCTAACTTCCTCCCATGGGAGGAAGTTAGCAAACCCATATATATATATATACTAGTATGTTAGCCCGTGCCGTGCACGGGATTATTTTCTTTTTTAATATTATTTTTTAATTTATTTTTAAATTATTATTTGATTACTTCATTTTATTATTCAATAATAATTTGAGATATTATATGTTATGATTTGTTTAAATATAAATTGTTGGAGTAAATAAATTTTTGACAGATATTTTTTTAAATCACAAAACTCTCACATTTTTTCGCCAAAAAAAAAAACTCTCATTCAGCGAATTTTAACGTTTATTATAGATTTATTAAACTTAATTTCATCAAACTATATTTTTTAAATACAATGTAAAACAAAATATATTTTTTCATCATCTTTTCATCTTGTTTCGAAGTAATCCATATATAAATTTTAAAAAAAACATAAAAATAGACAACCTTGCATATCACGAAACACCCACATTTTTTCATCAACTGAATCTCATCATTAAATTAAGATATATTTTCTCATCATTCTCTCACTTTGTTTCAACTTGGTTAGTAGTAATCTAGATGTAAATTTTTAGAACAAAAAAAATTCAAATAAATTGACAATCTTGCATATCACAAAACTCACACATTTTTTTTCGTTTCTAGTTCTCATTAAAATTACAAAAAAGATAGGGTCGTGTATTAATATATGGGTATAAATATTGATCATTGTGTAAATTATAAAATCAAAAGACACTCATATTAATAGGAGTGTTAATATAAGTCAAATTATAAAAAATAGGTTTTCCGTATTAAAATGTGTATAAATATCTAAGTTCTTATTAAAAAAATTCTTTAGTCTCGTATTTATAAATTTCGTATTAAAATATTCGTAGAAATATAATTCCGTAAAAACTACAGAAAAAAACTCGTACATGAGTATAAATATAGCTTCTGTAGAAATTACAAAAATAATTAGTCCTCTTATTAATATATGGCTAGAAATATAAATCCTCATAAAAATATACGTTCTCGTAAAATTAAAAAAAAAACTCTAGAGAGTAATCTCCCACGTTCTCGTAATAATATATAGTTTTTATTTTTAAATTACGTAGACGTACATTATATATTGATTTTATTTAAATATGAAAAATAATACTCTAGAGAGTGATCTCTCACTATCCGTTCTCAACAATATAATATTTTCTCTCCCGTCATCGTAGAAATTATTAAAAGAAATATAAACCTTGTAGCTTTAAATTCTTGGGCCAACTATCCCACCCATCGAGGTGCCTCCAATCTAGCGAGGGATTAGTCACTGCGTTCGGCGGTGGATACCCCGGTCTCGACAAAAAAAAACCTTGTATGGTATATGAATATAAATATAAATCACGTGTAAATTAAAAAAAAAAATAGGCACTTGTATTATTATATTAGTATAAATATTTATCCCGTGTAAATTACAAAAAAAAAGTTATATTAATATAAGTGTAAATATTATTCATAAGCAATAAAATAAAATATCATAAAATTGCTTCAAAAAAAGTCATAAAAATATAGTTTTAGTTGTTGGTGGAATCGAACTGTGTATCTCATACTAAATTTTGTTCGTGAGAGAGACATATATAGATGACACACATAAACTTTGATTCATTAGATATTGTTTCGTGAAATTTTGTTCATGAGAGAGACCTCCCGTAAATATAAATCATAGATGACTTCCAACATTCTTTCATCTTGTTTCAACATATTTCGCAGAAACTCACGTGTAAATTTGAAGAACAACAAAAAATACAAAGAAATAAAAATTCATGCATACTACAGAACTTCCACATTTTATTGTAAAAAAAAAAAACTCTCGCATTCAATCATCTTCCTTCATTTATTGTAGATTTATTCAACTAAATCTCATCAAACTACATTTTGTTTAAAAAAATATAGTGTAACTTAAGATATATTCTCACACTGTTCTTCCATCTTGTTTCATAGTAATCCATGTGTAAATTTCAAAAAAAAATACAAATAAACAGACAATCTTGCATATCATAAAATTCCCACATAACTGTTTCACATTCAGTGATCTTCTTACGTTTATTGTAGATTTATTCAAGTTAATCCAATCAAACTATATTTTTTAAATACAATGTAAATTAAGATATATTTTTTTCATCGTTACCTCACCTTCTTTTTTCAACTTGTTTCGTAATAATCTACATATAAATTTCAAAAAAAAAATACAAATAAATAGACAACTTTGCATATCACAAAACTCCCACATTTTTTGTCAATTTTTTTTTTACATTTAGTTCTCTTCCTACATTTATTATAGATTTATTCATCTGAATATGATCAAACTACTATTTTTTGTTAAATTTAAGATATCTCTTTTCCCATCATTCTCTCACATTGTTTCAACTTGTTTCATAGTAATCCACATATATATTTCCAAAACAAAATAAAAAAATAGACAACTAAATCTCATAAGAATAGTACAAACCACTTTTTTTTTGTCGAAAAAAAAAACTTTTATATTCAGTAATGTTCAATTTTATTCATTGATAAGTTCAGTGTATCACCTGTGTTTCAATAAACTAATGCGCCATTGTTTTTTTTTTTGTTAGAATGAATTGTCAAAAATCGTTCCTTGATATTGTATGACTATTTCTTAAAAAAAAAATTTGTGATTTAGAACAATTTTCTTTAATAGACCGTTTATGTTAAAGTTTTAGAATTGAACTACCTTTATAATAGATTTAAAAAAAACATTTATTCTAGATTTATTCAACTGAATCTCGTCAAACTATATATTTTTTTATAAATGTTTATTGTAGATTTATTCAACTAAATCTCATCAAACTACATATTTTTTTTAAATACAGTATATATTTAAATATATTTCTCCATCGTTCTCACACCTTCTCAATTCAACCTATTTCGTACTGATCTGCATGTAAATTTCAAATAACAAAAAAAAATATAATTCCTTGATAACCTTTCATATTACAAATTCCACACTATTTTTTTTTTGTTATAAATTAAGTGTTAAAATCGTCTCTTAATATTTTAGAAAAATTTTATATGAAAAAAATATGTGATTTAAAATAATTACTTTTTGTTACAGATTAAAAAATAAGTGATTTTGACATTAAATAATTTAAAGATTATCTTTTAGAGATTTTACAAAAATATATAATCTATTTTTTGTTTGTTTACCTTTATAAAAATTACTTTTTATAAAAAAAAAATCTTGACCTTGTTTGAATGCAACCATATAAAAGTGATTTTGTATGACAAAATTACCATAAAAATCTTTTTTTTTGACGCACATAAAGAACATTCAAATATAATATATCATACTACCTCCGTTCCTTTTTACTTGTCGTTTTAAAAAAAAAATTTGTTCCTTTTTACTTGTCGTTTTGACAATTTATGTTATATTTTGCCTATTATACCCTCTTTTCTATTTTATTTTATTGACTAAATTTTGTATATTTTTTTTGTTGAAACAATATAATCTTTTTATTGTATACAAATATGGTTTGTTTATAAATAAAGTTTGTTACAATTTTTTTTAGAAATAGATAATGTTTGAGAAAATGTCTGAATTTATTGGTGGATTAAAAATATGATATATATTTTAAAAAGGACATAATAGGAAAATAATGTACAAAAATACACTCTCCTATTTTGGTCTTTTTTTTCTGAAACGACAAGTAAAAAAGAACGGAGGTAGTATAAAATAAATATATCCCAACAAATTTCTAAATTTTTTGTATGAAATTTTTTGACACTTATTTTCTCTTTCCTCTAAAAAATCTATACAAAAAACTTATAATACCACCTTCAGATTTTTAGCAATTTTTAGATCTAATTATTTTTAAAAGCTATAACAAACATATGTTATTTTATAAAAATTGATATTTTTTAAAAAATAAGTAATTATTTTAAATAAAAAAACTATAACAAACGGCTACTATATGTCTCTTAATTCTTAATTGATATTTTTTTAAAAATAACTAATTATTTAAAAAAAAAAAAATATATAACAAACGGCTACTATATGTCTCTTAATTCTTACAAAAAAAATATGTCTCTTAATTGATATTCTCTCCGTTCCTTTTTATTTGGCATTTTAGAAAGAAAGAAAAAAGATCAAATTAAGAAGGTGTATTTTTGCACCTTATTTTCCTATTATACCCTTCTTTTTAGAATATATATCTTAATTTTAATCCACCAATAAATTCCAATTTTTTTCACACACACTTTTTTTTTTGGTACATCGGAAATTACACACTTTCTCTTTCAACAAAAACAAAAACCACCAAATAAAAAATTGTAACAAACTTTTATTTTTTGGTGCAAAATTTATAACAAACTTTATGTAAAAAAAAAAAAAACAAATAAACTTTGTTACAAAAAATTAGAAAGAAAGGTATAATAGGTAAAATATAATCTAAATTATCAAAACGACAAATAGTTAGAAACAAATATTTTTTCAAAACGACAAATAAAAAGGAATGGAGAGAGTATTAGAGTACATTTGAAAATAATCAAAATATATTACCGAAAACAATATATGTCACCAAACAAATTTATGATTAATTCTATTAATGTGAGTAATAATGCATAATAATCAATGAGTGAAAACATTGATCTATTAAACTAAATGACAAAATTGAATAAAATTGTCAATAAAATTAAACAATGAAGATCTGTTGTTTGACGATCATAAATTTGTCTAATCTTTCTTAATTTTTATATTGGTCTTCATATATTTGGTTGTGGATAAATCAGCTTCATCATGGTAAGCTCTCATAACTGATATACCATCAACTTTATGTGAGCATAAATCTACGACATCTAAAGCAGTTCTATCTTTGACCTTCTCCTCAACTGTTTCATCAAACTTTGTTATAAGATCTTGTGAATCGCATTGATAAAATATTAGAACATATAAAGTATGAATTGCACAGATAAAAATTAGAAAAATATAAAGTATGAATTGTAATGATAAAAAATTAGAAAATATAGAGTATGAAACTTCTAAGTACACAAAATTATTGATAGTAATAAGTCAAGAAGTAAAAGTTAATCTATAGATTTAATAAGTTAAGATGAAATAGTTAATCTATGAAAATTAGTTTTTTAAATGAAAATTTTAGGTGCTTACTATGGAACTATTTTTGATGTATGTCTTTGACTCTCTTGCATTAGTACTTTGTGCCATGATCTTCTTATATATTATGTTTTTGACACGACTGATATCACCAAACACCATCATCAATATATTTGATTTCAACCATGATTATAAACATTGATTCATACAATTTATTCACATGCAGTGATATTTGTGAAAGCGTTTTAGTAAAAGAAATAATAATAAATAATAATAATCATAATAATATTAATAACAACAACAACAATAATAATAATAATAATAGTAATAATAATAATAATAATAATAATAATAATAATAATAATAATAAAATACCCATAAATTGTAAAAGAAAATTTTCTTACTTGTTGACATTCTAGACGTGTCTCAATATTTCTCTTAGGTGTGCTTTTAAGTAGATCGTGATGGAAAACCTTGGAGATGAACTGAAACTTGTATAAGAGAAATCTTTTCATAAGTTCTAAAAAAAATTGAAAGGAAAAATTAATAAACAATTACATATATGCATAACTGAAAATTTATTAAATGTAATTTATAGTTGATATAATAATAGAATCATACATCAATTTTAACGTCGTAGCTTCAGGAATATCTGAATTAAACATGAGCCACGAATAGTCTAAACTGATGTTCACATTCTTTGACCATGAATGTCATGTGTTTTTCATGGTGAATGTGTTTTCTATATATAGTTAAATTATATTCGGACTTGTTATGCTAGAGTTGAAACAAATTAAGTTGTTGTTATCCGTAAAATATTATTTTTTGTTGTTATCTATCATTTTTATTTTAATTGCTTAAGTTAATTAAAAAAATCTTAAAAAAAAACATTAGTGAAGCTCTAATTAGATAACACCTAACCAAATTTTTCTAAGAATGCAACCAAATTATGCTTAAAAAAATATCTGAAAAAATATAAAAAAAAATCTTAAAGAAGCTCTAATTGAATACCACGTAAGCAAATTTTCCTGAGAATGCACGAGAGAGCTCCGTGAACCTATCGTAATGTATATAATAGAGATATATATATATATATATATATATATATATTTTTGACAATAAGAATATATATATTTATTGATTAATAATTAATTATTTTTAATGGTAGTTTTTTTTTACGGACAGTTAACAACGACTTAGAGTGGTAAATCCAAATCCAGGCAAGGCTGGAAACCCTAGTATGTTAACACCTCGTATATATACGTCTAATAGAAAGACGTCAAATTTTTTGCAGCAGCCAGCAGCTTGAGAAGAGAGAAATTGAGGCGGAAGAAGATGCAGATCTTCGTGAAAACCCTAACCGGCAAGACCATCACCCTTGAGGTTGAGTCAAGCGACACTATCGACAATGTCAAAGCTAAGATTCAGGACAAAGAAGGTTATAGCTTTAACTCCAATAATTAGATCCATTTCTATTCATTTTTTTCTTCTTTTTCTCGTTCTTGATTAATTAATCTCGTTTTCTCATTGTCCAGGAATTCCTCCGGACCAGCAGAGGCTGATCTTCGCCGGAAAACAGTTGGAAGATGGTCGCACCCTGGCTGACTATAACATCCAGAAAGGTTTCTAATATTCAAATTCGAATTAATTGTTGTAAAGTTTCTATATGATAATAGGTTAATTTCAGAATTTAATAGTTTGGTGAAATTGTGTATTAGCTATATTTGCTGACTGAACACTACATGATTTATTTTGTACTGAATGACTTTTTTTTTTTTAATTGTGAGGCTTATAAGATCTGTTTTTGATTTAACAGAATCGACCTTGCATCTTGTTTTGAGGCTTCGTGGTGGTATTATTGAGCCGTCTTTGATGGCTTTGGCCAGGAAATACAATCAGGATAAGACAATCTGCCGCAAGTAAGTTTACATAATCGCAGCTTGAATGTTATTGGTATTGGATACTGAAGTGTTAGTAGTTGCATTTCGTTAGTTCAAGAAGCTCAACTACATAACTTGCTATGAATAATTTTAAGGGAAGCAAAATAATTTGAATGTTTTGAAAAAGGTTACTAGTCTTTGGGATTATGTTTTGAAACCTCGGCTTTTAATTATGTTTGTATTAATGTTATGCTTACATACTTAAACTTGTAAAAAGAATAATCCATTGCCATAAAATTCTTGCTACTCTGGGATCCAAATGTGTATTATGTTTAAATGTTTAAATAATTAGTTTGTGTTGAAATTAGATACCCAATAGTCCAATTAAGGACTGTTAGTGAGTATGCAAAACCTCATCGAATATGATGGTTTTCTTCAGCTAAGCATACACTTTTAACTTTTAGGTTCTTCTCTCCTCTAGATGACTACTTATTAGTAATAACAGCTCCTTTTCTATCTTGCTGGGCATAGATTTATATTAAGAGTAAGAATCTTGTCAAAAAATGAAACGTACGTAGCATTTCATCCCTCAAATTATTGCCGAACTGTCTTAGAGCTCTCTTTAATAAGAGAGATGGTTTCATTGACAAATCTTATCTATTATTGTATAAAACTTGATTTAATTGAGATTTTAAGAATTCAATTCAGTATAGTCTATTGCCTTTAGTATCTTTGCCAATGTATGAACTCCTAATATTAATGATTTTTAAACCATATATTCTCACTTTCAAAAAAAGAAGAAGAATAGTAATAGCCAAGAGGGTGCATGCTGGAAGAGAAATAATAGAAAACCCCCATCTTACGTGATATCATAAGTCTACATAGTTACATTGTATTATTCTGTTCAATGTCAAAGACTACTTGAAATATAATTGCTATGTATTGGAAGCAAGACAAATCTTCATTGATGTGAAATAATATCAAGTTACAACTGTTGTGCTTACTAATCATTTTGCTCTGCAGGTGCTATGCACGTCTACACCCTCGTGCTGTTAACTGCAGGAAAAAGAAGTGTGGACACAGCAACCAGGTAGAGTATTCTATCAATTGTTATCACTTGTATTTCTCTTATTGTGTGGAATTCACATGTAATTATTGTTTAGTTATCATGGTTTATGTTTTTGTATTGCAGTTGAGGCCAAAGAAGAAGATCAAGTAAACTGTTCTGATCGTAGGAAGGAATTTTTGCTTGTCATGGGTTACTGGAGCTGTCTTTTGATAATTAGCTTCTTAGTATTGTATGAATCCTGTTGGAAGTTGAACTGATGGTTTTTGTCTATGATTTTGTTTTGAGTTTTAGACAAATTGATATCAATTATGCTACTGTTACTTATGTGATAATGACATAATTTTGTTGCGTTTTTTAGTAATAATTTTCTCTATAATTTTCTTGCTCATCTATTGGGTTTAAAGGGCTCTAGCTAAAAAATGTTATAATCATTGATGAGATCAGTAATTTTTCAGATGTTTAATTTTGGGTTTAGTTGGAAGGCAAACTGATGTCTCTTCATACTTTATTTAGGCTGTCTACATTCTTCAGCTGACCACGCTAACAAGTGCCTTAAGGTCATGACCTTATGGCACTTGTTTAGGTCTTAAGCAAAAAAACAGAAGTTTTACATTTTAAAAACACATTATTTAACCTTTTAAAAAGTTGATTATGCCTTGGTTATTTATGTAAAAAGAGTTGTCCTATTTTTAATTGATAACAGTTTCTTGTTAGAAGTTCTGTTATAACAGTTTCTTGTGTTACAATTGTCATACTTTTCACTTGACTTTTCACTTGTTTGGGCGTAGTTTTTTGTGTACCAATTTAAGGGAAACACAAGGAAAATAAATTTTGGTGGTTCCATCATTTTTTAGCCATGTACAAGTAAAATATTCTTTAACTAAACTTTCTGGGTTTGTAATATTTTTATAATATTTTACAAAAAGTGTAACAAGGTTATATGATCGTCAAAATATTTTTATAGTAGTTTGCACGCACATGCAATATACTAAGAAGGACGATTGCTTTATAAGCTATTTGTTTGCTTTTGCTTGTACATGAACAATGATTGCTATAGTAGTGGTTTGTTTGCTCCATTGTATCTCTTCTGGATGAGTACAAATGAAATTGTACAATATTCTGTCCGGCTTTCATGTTGAGATGGTAAAAACTATGTGGCATTGCCTTGTTAATCTTGGCCTGCAACTTGTGCGACTGATATTACCTGATATACAAAAAGTGAAGTTGCACGAAACACTATTATTCACAAATTTTATTAACTTTGAAATACCTGACCAATAATTGTTAAACTGGATAAGTATACCTGGTTTGGAAAATGTTTTGGATCATCCTCCGAGGCGATTGTTGTGCTGCATACTCCAACTGAAGTAGCTCGTCTGAGGAGAGGCGCCAACCTAGAGCACCCAAATTTTCCTTTGCTTGTGTTATTGACTTGACTCCAGGAATTGGAACTGTACCTTTGCATATGCACCAATTTATTGCAACCTGACATGACAATGTGATGCATTAGACAATGAATTTATTTGACCGGGAAAGGTTGGTCAGATTAAGCGATCAACATTATCATTTGTAATGCACCTAGGACAAGGACAATTATGTGGGTTGGTTGGTAGTTATATCAAAGTGAAGTTTAGAATCCTTTACTAAAAGTAAGTTATGTAGGCAAACATGGCATTAAAAACGTGAATGAATTGACATTAAATGTTAGTCTTCTTTGGTGGTTGATCCTGATAATGATGTAGTAGTTCTGATATGTCATGGATAAGATAAAGAAGTTTACTACTTTGTGACACCAGATATCAATGATGTATTAATAATAGGGTCTTGTTAACATGTGCCCTAAGGGCACATGTTAAGGAATTCAAAAATGGAAGTTTTGCATAGAGAAATACAAAATTTTGACTTTTGAAAAGTTTAATGCACAACTTTTAAGACAATTTTTCTATATTAAGTATCTAACCATGTGCCTTAAGGGGCACATGTTAACTTTCCCCTTAATAATATGAGATAATCCTTTCACACAATTGATCTTAAACTTTTCTGTTGAAAGAGTTTTCTAGTATTGTCATTTGGTGCTCAGAACGAGGACAAGGAGTAGTTATGTACAAGAAATATTGGATCAAGAGACCGTTCAAAGATGCTTATAGCCTGGAGTAATATTTTCCAGAAGATGGGCCAAGCCTGCAAGGGCCTAGCTTTGTAAAAGTGGATGGAAACTCTAAGCATGTGAAAGGTAGTACATAATTTTGGTAGTTGGAGTGCTGTAGTCAAATAAATGTGAAGAAAATAAAGTCTACAGTGGAGAGAACATTTATAGCACTATCAATTTCAGTATTCATTGGCCTCATTCAGTAGTGGACTACTAGTGGTACTGTGGTACTAATGAAATTTAAATGTGAGCGGTTGCTTCCACATCAGATATGTATAAAAGAAGCAGTCAATATACTCATGCTTAAACCACCACTGAGTTTTAGTGCAAGTGGTTGGTGCACAGTGTGTGTGAACGTTGTAAACCTTGGATTATTGAGTTTAATTCGTGCCGATAAAAAAAAAAAACCTTAACCCACTCATGCAAGATATACTACTGCATAGTACACCTTCAGGCTTTGAACATATTTAGTTGCCATAAACTAATTGACAGTCAAGAGACATCAATGAGAATTTTAGTTCTACCTCCCGTTTAATAATATTCATACACAATGTCAAATGGGCTTATAAAAAGGAACAAAAGTAGTAGGAAAAAGGAACAAAAGAAGCTTTTGAATAATTTTCTGTTATGCAGAGTTTTTAGTATTTGGCATTTGGAGCTCAGAAAGAGGACACGGCGCAGTCAGTACATGAGACCAAAGAAAGGTGTTTATATATTATAACATGAATATGACTGCAAAACTGGATCAAATTATGTTATTTAGAAGATGGTCCAAGCCTGCAGGGCCTACCTTTGTAAAAGTAGATAGAACTGCAAGCATGGGGTTGATTATTGTGAAAACTACAGATTTTGGTGGTTGGAGTGCTTTAGTCAAATTAATGTGAGGAACATAAAATCTAAAAATGGGGATAACATTTATAACGCTATCTATTCATTGATCGCGTTCAGTTGTGATACTGTTGGAATTTAAGTGTGACTAATTAGTCCTACATGATGTTAAAATGAACTAAATGAAAGATATTTAAGATTACCTGTGACATGCTTTTGCGCCTTTTATTTGCAATGTCTCTCAGTGAACTCAATAAAGGATCCAGTCCTGGAAGTATTTGCTTAAATAGCAATCCCCTGTAATTTGCAATTAATAACAAAGCTACAGTGAAAAAAGCTTACGCTCTAGTTTCAATTAATCCCTAAACAGCGTTCTAGAATCTTTGCGTAAATGTCTACACACCTTGGCCCAGTTGGAAGTTCGGATAGCGAGTACTTCCCAGTAAGCATTCCAAGTCCTAGAGGACTATAAGCAATGACACGAATACCCAGAGAATCACATATACGTTTGATCTCTAGTTGATCTTCCCCCATGCTTAGCAAAGAAAATTGCACCTGAAATGTTGAAATTATAAAGATGATTAATGAAAGAATACCAAAAGACCATGACAAATTACTGAATGGTTGTAGCATACTGAATACTGATAGCATAATTTGAATCACTACTGCTTGGAGTGATTCTGGCAATTCATGTTCCTTTAACTGATGTCTTACTCAGAAATTGTATGAGGCATGATGCTATATTAGTCACTACTCACTAGTTCATGTCTAATTTGACAATTAGGCCATGCTTATTGGTCACTACTGAGATTAAAAGACATTTCTCCAAAAACAAAACTTGAATTTTAAAACGATACAATTATGCATAACATTATACCTGGGCTGAGCACAAGGGAACTCCACGGTCTTTCAAGTAATCATGTATCTTCAAAAGCTGCTTAGGTCCGTAATTGCTTACTCCAACAGCCTGAACTAAACCCTAAATGATAATATAAACATGAAGACATAAATATTGATCATTGAAGAAATCAAAACTTAAGTTTTTCTTCTAGTAAGAACCGTTGAACTCATTGTTTATGCTCATTTGATATGGAAAATATGAAAATTGCAAGTAAAAGAATTATCTATAGAACCCTCACTTAAGGCCTTATGTGATCCTACTATTAAACATGAATTATTGTAACCTTGTCATACATTGCCACTAAACCATCCCAAAGAGCCGATTCCTGAAAAGGATTATAATTTGCAGTTGACCAATGTAGTTGACCTATCCCAATTTGCTCAATCTGCATCCTATCTAGTGATGACCTGAAATATTTTTTTTCATTCAAGTTCACCGGCATAAGCAAATAAACAAATAAAACAAACATTTATCATGGAAGATTGCATATAAAGTTCAGGAAGAACTTGATAATAGGAACAAATGTATATTAGTCAAGTAGTATCATTCGGGCAGAAAAGGAACGTATCAACACAAGAAAAGACTACCTGCAAGCATTGACAAACTGCCCTGGTGTAAGGCGCCACGGATACGCAGCAAACTTTGTAGCAATCACAATATCGCGCCGATTCCCCTTTTTCTCTGAGGAAGTGGATACACAATGTGATGAAATGAAAACATGAGGAAATCAAAGAATTAAGTACAATGTGTATTATTCATCCCAAAAGAAAAAAGTTCAATCTGTATCATGTTTTCCAATTAAGACATGTGTATGAAGGAGCTACTAAAAAGCCCTTACTCTCCACAGTCACACTCTACATTTCTCTTTACTTTCCTTTCCACAATCCATATCATCATATCTCTTTTCCTCCCATCACACTCACATTTACATGTGCTATTAAAAGACAATGGCACATACCGAATTAAGGTGCTCTTTTAGAAAAACGACTTAATTAAGCACTTATAGTATAGACGCTTATCATATAAGTGATTATGTATAAGCTATTTCTACAACAAAAGATGAACCAAAAAAAATTATTTTTGTAGGCTATCCAGTAGAATTGAATGAAATAAGCTGCTAAAAGTGTATGAACATGTCATAAGTTGTTATCATAAGCTCTCGCAAACGGTCTCACAAGTACCCATTCCGACATTTAAGCTCAAATAAGTCAATCTAAACATTTCTTAAATGAATTAAGAAAGGAAAAGTGCTATGAATTAACCTCGAAAATCTCGAGTGAACTTCCCAAGAAGTTTCTCACTCTGGCCATTAAACTTTCCAGTACCATAAGAATCAGCAGTGTCAAAGAGATTAACACCATTCTCAACAGCCATGTTAAATATTTGTTGAAGCTCATCATCCATTGATTCCTGATATCCCCAAAGAAGCTGATTTCCCCATGCCCATGTTCCAAAACCCATAGGAGATACACTCAAAGGACCCATCTTCACCTACAACAATTATCAAACATCATACATGCATCATTGAATTCAAAGGAAAAAAGCTAGTAACTAACTTACCTTTTGTGTAGATGGCCATAGAGAAGGGAATTTGAAAGGAAAAGATGGTAAGGGGTTGTTGATATTTGAAGAACCAACAACAGTGCAGAAAGCTGAGAGTGCCATTGCTACGGAAAATTGGTTTTGGTAGTTAATTCGTTGTGTGGTGGTAACTAACTATTGAATTGAATTATCGCATAACAGAGAAAAGAAGAAAAATAAAATAAAAAAAGTTGACAGCTGTGGGATTTGAACCCACGCCCTTTCGGACCAGAGCCTAAATCTGGCGCCTTAGACCACTCGGCCAAACTGTCTTTGTTGAATGTTTCTTGCGATATAGTATAGATATACATATAGTTCTGTGACATAGTATACATATACATATACATATACATAAAGTTCTGTAACTGAATGCTTTCTCAATATATAATAACTGAATGCTTTCTCAATTTATCTTCAATGATGTGCAATAGTGTAGTTGTTTAAGTTAAGAAAAAAAAGTTTATAATTTTTTGGAGAAAAAAAATCATTCCATTTCATAAATTTTTTAAGTAGTGATACAAAATGGTAAGATGTCGAATACATGGTGACTTAAGTACGTGTAGCCGCGGTTAAAGCTTGACCAACCACATTTGCTAATTTAAGAGCAAACTTAATTACAAAATTTAAATAATTGATCTTAACACATCCATAGGTTGTTCAAAAAAAACACATCCATAGGTTTTGTTACTGTAAATTTTAAATTAGGCGTAACATATCCTTACATAATAAGTTTATAAGCCGAATGATATATATCACATTTTGTAAACTCAGTTTTTGTTTATCTTACGTCGACTTGATTTTGTTTTTCCTCAAGATTATGACTTAAGATGAAATAAAGAAGTTTTTCCTAGTAAAATAAAACATAAACATAATTTTAATAAATAATGATGGTAAGGCTATAACTATAGGGTGGTATCGTTCCTTTCAAGCTGTTGTGGATCTAAATCAGTTTGATTTAATATGTTTGCTGGTAGAAAAGAACGTATCATATCATATCATGTGTTAATTTTAAATTTAGTCGGACCAAATAGGAAATGTCTAACTCACTCTGTTCATTTCTTATTGTGTATTTATGATGATATCATGAAGATAATAATCAATGGTTATGGATATGGATGTGAGGTGGAGTGGAGGTAAAAAACACATACACACAAGGATATTCCATTGGATCATTATCATATGCTAATTAATTTTTGTTAAATTATCCTGCTTAAGGGGTGTTTAAGTTGTAGCTTTAGAATGTTGCATGATCTAGTTTTAGCAGCTAATTATAGGACAAAATTGAAATACAAAGATTATTATTTATTACCCGCATTTATTAATTAATCATTACTTACAATATTTATTTTACACCTCTATGTTATGTGTGTGCCAAGTTACATGTTACAATGATCATACAAATTAACAAGGTGGTAGCTAAATTGATAAAAGAAGCAAATATAAGAATAGAAAAGAGGTTTTAGAATGAACCCTTGAAAACTAGAAATAGAAAAACACACACTAAGTGATGTTTGTTATCATAGTAAATTTGTCAGATTCATGGTGATCCATCGTGATTTTGCAGACACTATATAGTGTAGTATTTTTAAAATCGCGTTAGATCACTGAAATTCTGACATAGTTACTATAATACCAAACACAATCTAACACTCACTCAAGCAAATGGATGAAAAGGGCATGCAAGCATGTGCATTGCAAAAAACAGAGAAATCTTCACATTATTTCTTCTTCCAAATCTCTAAACAAATGAATATTGAGTGAGGCTATTATAATTCTCTACCTATCATATCAAGCCTACAAAACTTCATTTTTTGAGCTTGGACATTCTTCTTGATCTTGCATGTTTTGAAATATGAACCATTCTTTTCTTTGTTCCTTTTTCTAAGGAAACACCAAACATGCAACATAGGAAGAACATGGTGCAATTTTCAAGTCCAAAAATCCAACCATTGAGAACTGTTACATGATTGGTCTAATATACAACTTGGATCAACATTGTACCATTTTTCAAGTGTTGTCAATGGAATTTCTGCATGATCATCATTTCTTAGAGGTTGATAATTTCCTCTGTCCTCAGTCTTAGTTCTTTCATTTTGATCATCTGAATAAATTACCATTCTGTCCTCCAAATCCTCATTTGAAAATCTTTGCTTTGTTTCAACCCTACAATTGCTGTATCCATTTCCTGAACCACCATCTTCTGTGCTATGTTCCTTAGCTTCCTTTCCACCATCATGAGATGTTTCCACCATATAACTTAGCTTCTGAACCTATTTAAAAAAAAAACAAATAATCACATAGTTAAGTTAATGTCGAGTTTGTAAGGCTTAAACTCAGCTCATTTAATTAATCGAACTTATTACTAAGCTTGAGTTTGTTTGTTTAATTAATTAAACAAACGAACTTGACTACATATTTAACGAGCTGAGTCTGTATAGTTCACGAATAGCTCAACTACATAAGTACTTAAATAAATTAAGTTGTTTATTGAAACATATTTATTATTATGTTACAATTACAAATACAAGAACAAAAGTAAGTTAAGTTACCTCAGATTGTAAAGACTCTTTCTCTTCTTTAAGAGACTGAAACTTAGAAGCTAAATTATCATATTCATCTTTGAGTTTTCTGTATTCTTGTTCAATCCTTTTTGATTTCCATCTAGCTCTTTTGTTTTGAAACCATATAGCAACTTGTCTAGGTTGCAAACCAAGATCTCTAGCAAGTTGCATCTTCTTCCTTGGTTCCAACTTTGATTCTGACTCAAATATGCATTCCAATGATCTTATCTGTTCATCACTAAACCTTCTCTTGTTTTCTAACTTCTTGTTTTTCTTCTTTGAATTCTGAGATGATGATGATGTCTCTAAGAAACTCATGCTACTAATTTCAACATTTTTTCCTTTATATCCTTCATGAATATTCTCTTCTTCTTCCATCATATTTTATATATATGGCTAATAAGGGTGATATTGATGATTTGTTTATTAGTTATAAGAAAAAGATTAAAATTTGGTGAGGGGGAATTGGCTGCAGAATATATATAGCTAGAAAAGAAAGTATATATGTCAAAGGTTATTTCTATCTATCACGTTATTAGAACTTGTAACAGAAGAATCATAGTGACTTAGGGTATTAGAAAACGTGTAGTGCTTACTATCTTTTTTTTAAGGAAGAAATTATCTTTGAGTAAACTATCGCATTAGTCTTCGACTTTGTAGTTTACTGTTAAATAGGTTTTTGACTTTACGAACATTTTTAAAATATCTCTTATTTATTAATCTTTATCAAGTTAATCCTTGTATTTCGTCATTTGGCATCAACAAAATTCATATTGTTTAATAATTTACTGACCATTTGATCTATAATTTTATCTTATTATCAATTTAATCCCTTGCATATTCTCATAAAAATTACTAATATGAAAAAATTTGATAAAGTTAAAGAACTTTATAAAATATTCTTAAAATCAATAACTTATTTGAGTGTAACAAGATATGTTTAGTTCGACTTCTTCTAGAGTGACCAAAATTAATTATTCATTTTTAACTCAACACTTTAATTATGTCAACCATCTCAATAGGATTAAAGGCGCCATTAATATAACCTCGTTCAAAAATTGATTCTGATATGTTTGGTTTCATAAAAGTAAAATTGATTCTAACTTCACAATTGATTTTACTTAAAGTTAGAAAGTGTAGGCCATCTAATGGTCTGTATCTATTTTATTTGTAGAAGGAACTCTTTACTTGTGATGAGTTGTCACCCTCAAGCCACACGTCTCTGTTGCTTTCATTTCATAATTAGAAATTTTATCTTTGAGTAATTAATTAACATTATGAATACATGGTTGAAAAATCTTTGTAGTTTCTCTGTTTTGGTATATCCTTAGTACCTAATTGTTGTATCGTAGTGTCTAGAATTCTTGACCAGATGCATGTAATTGCTATAAATACTCGTAACATCACTTTGCTTGTGTGAAGTAATCATCTAAATTGTCTATAAACGAGTATGTATTTTCTTTTCGCCAATATGAACGAGTATATTATATGGAGGCTTAATTGCAGTTTTGGTCCCCCTATTTTTAATATTTTGCAGTTTTGGTCCCCCTATTTTAAAATCAAACAATTTGGCCACCCTATTTTCATTTTTGTTGCAGTTTTGGTCCCCCTATTTTAAAATCAAACAATTTGGCCACCCTATTTTTATTTTTGTTGCAGTTTTAGTCCAGACCCAATCTTGTCACCAAAAAATGATGATGTGTCAACAAAAATACTGATGTGGCAATACCATATCATCAAAATAAATTTTCTTTTGGTCATAAAATTAATTATTTTTAAAATATTTTGTTTGTAAGTTTTTTACAAATAATTAATTAGTTTATTAAATCACAAACAAAATTAAAAATAGAGTAAAGTTAGATAAAAAAATTACAATTTCTTCTTCTCATCGCCGATGTCGAAGAACGAAGTTCTCTATCGGAAGTGATCGTAATCCTTTAACAGAAAATATTCATCATGCCGTCTAAAAATCAAAATTGAAGATATTCAAAATATATATTCATCACTATCCTCTTAATTTTAGTTTTGTATGTTTAATGTCTCTTTTAATATCTCAATTGCGGTTGATTTACTGTTCGCTGAACTTTATGTCAAAGATGTCCATTTTTGAAGCATGATGAAGATTGAAGATTGAAGAATTGGAAGAAGAAGAAATTGTGACTTAACTGCAACTTCATTTTCATTTTTTTTTATTTAATAAACTAAATAATTATTTGTACAAAAAACTAACTAGTTTTATTAAAAAAAATTAACTTGATGACATGATATTGCCACATCAGCATTTTTTTTGACACATCAGTGTTTTTTTATGACAAAATTAGATCTGGACTAAAACTGCAACACAAATGAAAATAGGGTGGCCAAATTGTTTGATTTTAAAATAGGGGGACCAAAACTGCAACAAAAATAAAAATGGGGTGGCCAAATTGTTTGATTTTAAAATAGGGGGACCAAAACTGCAAGATAATTAAAATAAGGGGACCAAAACTGCAATTAAGCCTTATATGTATTTACATACATGTTTTAGACTTTTAAGAAATACTTTTGGACTAAAATAACAAGCTTATTAATTTCAAATATTTGAGATATATATATTAGAATCAAAAGATATTTGTGATTAGGAGTATACTTTTAGACTAATATGAGAATTTTTTCATTCCTTTTAAAAAATAGGGAAATTTCTATTAAAAAAACATGTTTTAAATTCGAGATATATATTTAAGTCTTATGAATCTTTGGAGGCATAATGTTTACCTGTTTCCTTATTCTAAATATTTTTTTTGTTAGATAATTTAGTGGCTGAAATTTCATCTCTTATTAGATTAAATATTAGACGTGCCAAGTTCGAACTCTAATCCTTACATTTTACGTGTAATGTTCCTACTAACTAAACTAAACTATTTTAAAATAAACAACAAGTCAAAATGTGAAATCATAATAAAGAATGATCATATTTTTTTCTCAATGGCAATTGGCAACCATGTGATCTTCTTTAAAAAATTTAAATATTAACTATGCATATTTTTTTTATCAAACACTGCAAATTTAATTCAACTGATTTATTGCTGTAAATTATAAACTAGCTAAAATTTATGCATTATAAATTTATCTAACAAATATTCACTATTTTTGTCCAAATATATAGAATCTAAAATACATCATGTAACAAAAAAAAAACACCTAAAATACATTAGGATGATCATCTAAACTATTACTCAGTGGCTGAAGATGTTTTATGATACATTGTTTTGATAGTAAGTTCCAGCTAAATTGGAAGTCACTTTGTTACGCAAGGACTTGTGTTTATGTCAATTTGGACCAATTCATCTTATGTTGTTTCGATCCGAGACTATAAAATCTTATCTCATGTCATTATTCTTATGTTTAGGTGTCGAAATGTAAATCGTTTAGCTTATACAAACCATGGCAAGATTTTTTGTTTGATTGACACAGCTGAAAGTAAAGGGCTAATCACTAATGTAATTAGGACAAGAGGCAATTTATGAAAAGTTGATGGCTCACTCAAATGTTGATCCGTCCGTACAAGTGCTTAATGAAGAAACTTTATAGATGTAGTTTCTGATTGTGAACTTGTATTCAACTTTCTAATTCATATACTACAAGAAATTTTTTGATAAACAACAAAAATTTAGAGATAAAAAAATGAAATATATATTCCTAATTTTGTGGTTACGTGATATAGATGTTAAAACTAAAAATAGATTGTATTTATATCTCTAATTCAACTTTGTCCGAGTATAGTGTCCACAAAGTTGAACTTTAGGTTAGGCCTAAAGATATTTTTTACTAGTATTTGTTCGTGCTTCAAGGTGGAATAAGAACGGCGGTCGGAGTTGGTGAAGCGCGGCGGAGAAACTTGTGAAGTTTGTAGAGGAATTCATTTTTTGATCTGCGGATCATCGTATGATTATGTGGTGATCAATTGCTGAGAAGTTATGCTTGTGTGTTGCATTTGTCGTTGCTTGTACCCTCGGAGGCAAGTTCACTTTGGATTAGGCCTGACCAAATTTACAACGCTCAAGATGTTTTACTTGAAAATATTACCCTTTTTATTTCAAATTATAATTTGACAAGTTTAATTAAGAATTGTTTCATTCAAGAATCAAACTCGAGTTCTTTCGAATGATTCATTTTTTAGTAGAGTTCATTAACCACTTGACACAAACTGATACTATTTATAATTAGGAACAAAGTGTAATTCACAATGAAAGTTGTTGCATTATTAGCAATGTTTTTCACATACTACACAATTGGAGCAATGCAGTTAACTATATTAGTTACTTCAAGTATTGACAAAGTTGCAAGTAGTGAAAGAAGCTATACAAATGAGGGTTAAGATAAGAAGATAAGATGAGATAAATTTCATTTAATACTGAACAGTTTGAAGCAAACAAGACACAAGATAAGGGTCAATAGATGGTGCCTAATACAAACAAAAAATTGTCACATTGTGGAGTTAAATCACGAAAAGTGAGTGTTTACATTTATTACCAATCACACTAATTTTGCCTTAAGAAACACACTTAATTCATGGTTTTGTTTTATAGGAAGAACACTATTGCTTCGTCACCGAATGTCCTTATCATATTAAACTTTACAATTTTTTAGTTTCGCTTTATATATCAAGCTCTACATCATGGTTAATCACATTCATGAATTGGTTGGTCTATGTTGGTGTTTGGTGAAGTGTCACTAACGCATGTACAAACAAGAAAAACAAAACCTCATAGGTTCACAAGCTAAGGTACCCCTACATACACTAGGGATCATTATTGTACCCCCTAGTGATATTGTGAGTTGCATTTGTAACGTTTTTGAGAAACAAACATAATATGCAATGTAACAAAAAGTTCTAGAATATGTCTTGGTGATTGGAATTTCATTTCCAATGGAAATTTGTTAGATATTTCCCAACACCTTTTAGTGTTTACAATTCATTATTTTTCTTTACTATAAAACTTATCTTTGTAGTTATTAACTTACTATCATAAAAGTCTTTTTTGCGGTATATCTTTTAAAAAAAGGAATTTTTTTTACACATTTAAAAACAAAATATTGGGTCAAGTTGAATAGTTGTGGATCTGCAAAATCGACAATTATAATGTGTTGTGGGCTGAAATGGTGGATATTTACCATGAAATAATATTGGTTTGGCATTGCGGTTATAGGAAAGTGGTGGCTGAAAGTGATTCAAAAGTTTTAATTGATTTGATTAATAAGACTGATTTGAGTAATGATGCTTCAAAATTTATTTGTAGGATTATAAACATGATTAGACGAGATTGAGAAATACAATTTATTCATACTTGAAGGGAGGGTAATATATCAATGTGTTGATTGACCGACTAATTCTAATATCAAAGCTTCTACATATAAACTCATCATTGTAGAATCGACTGAACCTGAGCAGAGGTTGAAAGCTCCCCCTTTTATGATTTAGTCTGAGTCTCTAAACCTCACAATTTTCCTTTTAGTTCGTTTTTCTTTATTTTTTTGTCTTTATTTTGGACATTCAACCCTCTTTTATAACAAAATAAATCACATTTACATGAAAACCAAAAAAAAAATGTCACATTTACATGTAACCCAAAAAAAGTCATATATTTACCGATCATAACTCCCTGAATGCACAAAATCTATAAAAAAAAAAAAAAAAAGTAAAGAAAGAAAGGTGAAAATTAAGAGGGTAGTTTTGAGATAAAGTTAAACTAAATTGTTTGAAAAAATTGTAGGGTATACTTAACAATTTTCTTTATAAATAGGACATGTGACACAGTACTAAGAGTGATAGCATGTCATATGTTTCTTTTTAATTAAAGAATAAAAGGCATAACACAAACAAACTATGCAATATTGTTACCAAATTAAAGTCCAAGACCAAGAAAATCAAATGGCCGCATAGGTAGGACAAGTTTAGGAGTCTTGTCCAAGTCCTGGAAGCTGGGGCATGCAGCTTGGCCGATCATGCATGCATGTCCTTAAAATCTACAACAGAATCACTAATTAATTTTTTTTTAAAGCTCGGTACCGGCCTCCCACCGTCCACTTGCGGACCTCATTTAAAATTATAATTTTTGTTCTCTATAAACTAATCTACCGAAATTGATACAAGTGGAAATCGAACCTAAAATCTTGTGAGGATCACACTTCAAGAACCCGAGCCAACACAACCAAGTGTGTTAGTACACTAATTAAATTGTTTTCTATTTTCATATTTTTTGTGCTAGCTATAGAAATTGCGTGGGAAGAGAATAGTAGTAGCATATAGAAAATAGAGATGCATTCATTCACCATCCATCCATGCCAACTTTTATTTTCTTAGTGAAAATGACATCGAAAATCAATGCAATTTTGTCTTCAAACGGCCATGACATGATTAGCCTTGCTTTCCGTTTGGGCAAATGTATGATGAATTTAATTAATCTCACAAAGGTGTGTTCTTCTTGTAAACGTCAAGCTATTACTAAATTTTTACGGCCATGAGGGGTCCTCTTGCTAGGTGTCAATGATCTAAATGTACCAAATGGATGGCCCTCAAACCAATTGGTGAGTAAAGTTAGGTATTAGGTGCCTCAAAGTCCAAGATGAAGTGATTGCTCTTCCAATCTTTTTTTGCTTAGATTCGTCTAATCATTGTGAGAAAAGAATCAACAAATTAAGATAATGGAGAACAAAAACATTGGTATAGGAAGGAATCATATGTGATATCAGCAACAAAACTATTATAACTATTAGTATTAAAATACACACAATCACAATCAAGTGTTGCTTCACTCTTATAACTATTAGTATTAAAATGTTTTTTATTTGTTTTGTTTTTTTTACGTTTTAATCTTTTTTTTTTAAATAATTATTGAATGTGTAATTTTGTAGTAAAAGTTTCATTTGTTAAATTAACGGGGGTGTTGTTCACCAAAAAAAAAAAAAATTAACGGGGGTACTTATGGCATATTTTTGTAATTTTTTAAATATATTTTTATGGTATTTTTATATGTATATTATGACATATTTTTTAAAAATAGGGGTTAAAATCCAAATTCATTCAAATAACGGAGCTAAAGTTTTGGATTTTAAAATAAGAGCATTAATATCTAAATCCAATTAGAATAGAGGGCTAAATTCCAAATTTTAAAATTAGCGGATTAAAATTAAAATTCAGTTAAAATAGAGTTTTTTTTTACGGAGTTAAAATATAGAGCTAAAACTATGTTTTTTTGCCAAAAATATGAAAAATAGTTGAACTATTATTTTAAAAATTAGAACTTTTTCCTAATTTTAATATTTGTGGAGATGTGTAGACTCAACTTCTGAAGAGTGCCGCTGCTGAAACGGTTTATACTCTTTGGAAACATAAAAACGATGTTTACTTTGAACACAAAATATAGAATATAAGTATAGAAAGAAATATTATAAATGCTATAGTGTATAGAAGTGTATAGAGGTTGGAGGAGTCCTGAACTTAGGGAACACATTGTTCATTTGTTAATTTAGTTTAGTCCTTTTTTTTGTTTGACTTCTCTCTTTGAAGAGTTAAATCTTTTGTGATCACCGTATAATTCTGTTTTTTGATCTTAATGCAAGTATCTAATTCAAAAAAAAAAAAAAACTAATTGAGTGATGATGTGTCCAATATAACTTTTGGGTTTACTAAACTATACCAATAGTAGGCCTGATATTTTTGGTTGTTTAAGACTCTATGGACTGTTGACCAAAAAATGACTCAATGGACTAGCCCAAACTACAAGTCGCTGGACATGAAGTATAAAATTCAGTATGTCTCAAAGTTCCTAAAAAGAGGAGTGCTTAAATTAAAGCACTCTATTTTAAATAGCCACTGTGACACTCACTCTTTTATTTATTAGTTACAATATTAGTATGTTCCACGAGCTGTAATTGGAACTTTGATATATTTATTTATTCATCTTTAAGAGTGGTATTAAATTAATTTATAATTTTTTTTATTGATGATAGTCTTAGAGTGACGATATATAGAATATTAAATATGAGTTTTGCTATAACACACTCATGAAGGTGTGCATTAGCATCATTCACCTTATTTAATTCTACACTAAAAAAATTTCTCTCTCTTCAATTTGGAACAAAGTACAAGGAGTACTTAACTCACAAAGGAGTGGAAAGTACAAGTGGTACTTAAACCAACGAAACCAAAACAAGCAAACCATCAAAAAGAAAAAAGGAGCCAAAGCACAATACCCGCCCAAGACAAACTACCTAAGAATACAATCCATCGGATTCATATTCCATTCATACAATAAACAAGGAGACTTCCCCTTTTTAGCTAACAACCACTTCCAAGAGACATACTTAATTCCTTCAACAATGCCTTCCACCTCAAAATTCTTAGCTTGAAAGACGACTTCGTTCCTAGCATTCAATAACATCCAAATTACCGCGTGCTAAACCATGACCACCCCGTACCGACCACTCTTCCCCTTCCTACAAGAAACTAGGAAAGTCTCAAAAAGAGAAGAAATATGTTCCGGCATCACCGTTTCCACCTCAAACCATTTATACACCTTGCACCACACCTCCCAAGCAAGCGGACACGAGAGAAGGAGATTGTTTTCCGTCTCCGGCACCCCATTACACCACACGCAATTTTCGGCTCCTCCACTTTGAATCACCCCACGCCGAGCTAAATTTGATGTAGTAGGAAGCCTTCCAAGGAAAGTTTTCCAAGAAAAAACTATAACCTTAGAGGGCGCCCAACTTTTCCAAACATTAGCCACCAAATCCGGAGAAGCCAACAACAAAGAGGGAAGAGGGATAAATTTCGCATACAAAAACGAATATACCAAACGAACCGAAAAAGTTCCTTGAAGCACAAAAGACCAATAATCAGGGACTTTGGATATTGTGACGCCCGTAAGAGATTCTAAAAGACTTTCGAAGACCACGTGTTCCCAAACAAAAAAATCCCTCCGCTAAGATAAACACCAATTCCACCTCTCTCCCTCCCACATTCCCATATCTTGAATTACACACTTCGGATGGAGAGAACAATTAAAATGTCGAGAAAAACTCTCACACAATGGAGCCTCTCCAATCCAATGATCCAACCAAAACCTTGTCGATCCACCATTCCCCACTTTTTTAACAAAAAGGTCTTTGATCCAATCCCACCACCTCTTTTTCCACCCCCAACCCCACTAAGTTCTTCCACCATAAAGAGCAAAGGTTTCTCCTACCAATATAAATGTCTAAACGATCCACCTCCCCATACTTGACTTTCAATACACTTTTCCAAAGAGCCCCATTTTCTACCAAAAGACGCCATCGCCACTTAGCTAACAAAGCTAAATTAAACCATTTAAAATCCTTCACACCTAGCCCCCCCTTATTTTTCGGCCGACACACATCCTTCCAACTCACCCATGGAATTTTATTTCTACCGCCTAAAGAGCCACCCCACAAGAAATTTCTTTGAATGCCAATAATAACCTTCCTAACCTTTAGAGGAATTTTGAGATAAGAGAGATAGAACACCAATATTGATGCCAACACCGAATTAATGAGCACCACCCTCCCTCCTAGACTAACATACCGGTTACGCCAAGAGAGAAGTCTTCTTTCAATTGTCTTTATCACCGGCTCCCACGTCGACGTACTTCTCGGATTCGCTCCCACCGGAAAACCCAAGTAGATAAAAGGCCATCTACCAATCTTACAATGAAGAAATTCCGCGGCACTTTCCATAAAGGAACTCTCCACATTCACACCATACAACATATTCTTGGAGAAATTTACCTTTAATAACCCCGAAATGAGCTCGAACCACCGTAAGATCGCCTTCATGGACCAAAGATTCTCCACACAAGCTTCCCCTATAAAGAGAGTATCATCCGTATATTGCAAATGTGAAAACGTCACCTCAGCGCTAACTTTGAAACCTTTGAAAAATCCCAAAGAAACTGCCCGTTGAGTAAGAGAGCTTAACCCTTCCGCCACGAGAAAAAACAATAGATGCTATTTATAAGATAATACATGGAACTAATGACATTGGTCAATATGGCTAATGGGTCATCCACTAAAATTATTCATAACAATTATAATATTTTAAAATAAAAAAAATTATATTTTTTCAAAATTTTCTATTATTTTAAAATATAAATATATTATATCGGTATAATATAATTTGTTTATTGTACCATAAAATTTCTCTAATTAAAAATGAAAGAAGAGGCATCTTTAAGTGTCACCCAACTAACAATTACAGCTGTGCTTCAGAAATGTCCACGACCGCCAGACCCCATTCCTTATTAACTCTCTCTCTCTCTCTCTCTGATGCAAGGGTGCAGGAGTAGCTTTTACTTTTACTTTTGTATTGCTAAAACCAAATGAATGAATGAATGAATGATTATCTTCATCATTGCAATATACTACTAATTCCTTATATACCCCAAAACCCACTCACTCCATTTCCGAACGAATTCCCTTCCTCAAATATACAACAACATCAAACTAAGGAAGGATTAATTAATAATGAGATGATAATGAGGAAATTCTGATATTTTGTGGGGAATGCTGCCTGGTCCAAGGATATCAATCAATCATTCATGGAACTAATAATATTTCACAAAAATGTTCAATTACTATATTAGTATATGAATATGATGATCATGGAGTTAATTATCAGTTATATAGTTGAATTGTAGAGTATTCTCGGACCAGGCTTCATTCCCCTCAATTACAGCTTCCTTCTCTCTATACCTACCTGCGCTGCCTATGTATATAATATATATATAGATCCATATATTTCATACAGTTCTTTTATTTTATGGGGTGTGTGTATACTGAATTCATTTTGGTGGAACTGGAAGGAACACTAATGATGAAGAGTTTTGACTATTTATACACTTATTAATTTGTCTTCTTTTGGATCGATCCATCTCTTCAACAGATCTGTATATATATATAAAGGTAACCATCATTACTTTTTGAATTCTTTCTATTCTACTACTTCTACATCTATTTTTGGGATCGGAGGATGATTTCTCCATCATTGGTAAATCCAAATTTCACATCATCATCACGATTCTTATGTGTCTGTCTATAGAATCTTTTTCCTAACTTGTTGTCAATTGTGATCATATCATCATATGTTATCCTTTTTCCTGCCCAGTTTCCTACCTAGCTAGGTTTTCTTTAGAGAACTTTAAGGTACGTAAATTATTTATATATTATTTACTATTTGATATTTCCATTATCTCTTTCTTAAATCTTCAAAACAGACGTACAGATCACTTATATTTATATAATAATATATATAGTACTGTATGTATATATTTGATCAATATTAATTGGATAATTTGTACTTAATTTCTAGGTAATTAACTACTTTGTTTAAGCGTGAGTGGGTAAAATATTTAAGTTCTTCTGATGGCTTGCCTGCACATATGCCATCTGCCGCCTGCCATATCGATGTCAGCTTTAATCTTGCTTCTCTTTCGAGATTTTCTATTCATCATTTTCAGCAATTAATACATAATTAAGTGATCATCTATTTTGATAGTGGAAAGAAAGAAATGAACAAATTGGAGGAGGAGGAGAAGGATAGTAGTTGATGCATATAATTCTGTAGAATAGATCCTATATCTTTTCTTTATTCTTTATAAAAGAAGACATCTTTCTGCTTTCTTTTTATAAATCTTTCTTTTCAATCTCTCTTTTAACTCCTTCTTTATCAATTATATATATTCCTTTGCTTCATCACAAAGTAATTAATTCTAGCTAATTAAGATTCAATTATGTTTTATTCAAATTAATTAACTTAAACTAATTACAGTACACTTAACTAGATTAATAGTATAATTCTTAAGTTACACAGTTTGACCACATTATATATAGTTCATATAGTATACTAGTAATTCTTAGGTTACACCGAGGCATGTATATATTGGGAGGTGGTTCCTGCAGGGTAAGTTAAGTAGTGGCTTCATGTATTAATAATAGTTTGTTGATGACTTTGCTAGCTGTTCAATTCAATCAACTTAATATATCTCAAAGTATTCTTGCATTGCATTGTCCATATTTAAAATCCAAACACATTTCGTGTGAAGAATTAATGCGATTGAGTACTTCCTAGTGTAACCAGATAAAGTTAATTTAATTTGGACATAAAAAACTGTATCATATACAATTTTATTTTTTTTATTTCTTTCTCTCCTTTTTACTCACAATGAATTTATATTTATATAAATTAATATACAAATATAGTATGACATTGAATTTTGTTTATGGAGTACCGATATGCAACTAAACTCCAAGTATTGAATTTTACTATATTTTATTACCATTGACATTGTGCTAGGAGGAAGACTGAATTTTTGCAGGTTGAGGCAGGCAAGTTCAATCACATACCATAGTCAAAGGCTTGAAATAAAAGGGATGTGGGGTGGAGGCTAATTGAAAAAAAAGTACTGATACAGTGATATATGCAGATAGCAGACTTCTGGGTTTATATGTACTACTACATTGAAATGCAATGGGGATCCCAAGGTGGAGCTTTATTTTCCTCTTACATCCGTAACGTTTGGGTTTAAAATAGGTCATGGCATTGGTGTATTAGGGTAATCTTAAACTTGTAGAATTACCAAATTTCAACTTGATCCATAACTGGTTGAAGAGTTTGTATTATTTGTATGGTGTTTTTGGTTTGGTGAGCATGCATTTCTTGTGCATTGTGAGCTATTTTGAGCAAGACTTGCTAATTTGTACACATTAATCAATTAGTCAATGTTATTAACTAACTCCATGTATATTTTTCTGATTTTTTTTTGACTGTTATATATAATTATATTTTAATATACATGAGGAATCAAACAAATGGGTATAATAAACTAATATAGGTGCAAGAAAAATAGAATAGGCTCAAGTAGTTTAAAGATCCAATAATTTGATGACTTATATATGATTAGTTTCTTAAGATATCAAAGTTATAAATAAAGGTATTGATAAATGTAATGGGAATCAAACAAATGAATGAAGTTAGTTTTAGTACTCCCTCAGTTCCAAAATATAAACAAATTTGACTTTTTAGGTACATTTGACTATTGATGTATTTGGTCCATAATATAAGCTAAATACATCAATAGTCAAATATACATTTTAGTCTCTTTTACAAAATATTCTCCTCCATGCATTAATCGTTGGGGTTTTCATGACTGTGCCGCGATATATATTTTCTACAAAGGTATGGATTATAGAGGTCCTTGTCTCATTTGGCGGTCATGAGTATCGATTTATCTCAAATTAGTAGAAAAATATCTTGTAATTCTGACAGTTTTTTGATAGAATCAACTCGTCATTTGTTTATCACTTTTGAATTTGCTCTATGGACGTAGGTGGTTAGAGTGATAGTTAATTCTCATGATTTGTTTGTAGTTTTTGTGAACTTGTTCTGTGTTGTGACCAAATAGTGGTTTATGGGGGGTTGACCGGAGTGGACTAACTCATGCTTAGTCTGTTGGTGGTTCAATATCTGTTACTCTTATATGTTATCTGCTTGTTCTGGTTAAGACCGGTCCACCGGATGTGCAAATTCTGCTCTAGTTTTGAGTCTCAAACATATTGGGATTTTAATATATTTTTTTCTCCTGAAACAACGATGTTAATCAGGTTAAATATTATTGTCACACATTAAATAATATGAAATGTAAGTTGGTGGAGTGGTATAGTGATGTAACTAAATTAGTTGGGTATAGGGAGTGTGTGAGTTTGACTCCTCCTGTCTTTCTCTTTTTGGTGAATATATGATGTTATTTTTATAAAAAAAGTTATATTTTTATTAGAGGTTCATTTTTATTATTTACTTTGGACCTCCAATAAGTCGGGACCGGCACTGGTTATATTGAGAGTTTGTCTGGTTGACAAATGTCTTATTAGTGTGTATTAATTTTTTTGAGCATTGTTATTCTTACACAACTACTTTTGCTACACAATACATACACAAGGGCAATAATAGATGTAATAGTAATAATAATAAAATGAAAAAGATATAACTTCTGAGTAAAGGCAATCCCTTGCACCATTCTTTCTCCTTTTCATTGCTTAATTTTTGAGATCCTAACTTCCTCAAAATTAAATCAAGCTTAGTTCTTGCTGTTGCATAATGTTACACTCTATTCAGACCTGAATAAAGGCACTGACAGTTTGCTTGGTTATAAAGACAAAGCTTCATGGCAAATATGCATAAAAAATAAGCCTAAAGTACTGGTGAGGTCTCAGAGCCTCTTTTATATTTCTTGTATGCAGGATAAAGATACCTTTCTATGCTCTCTTTTACATTCCAGCTAGCATACACACATACAACTATACAAGCACATTAATCTTGTTGCTCTCTCAAATTTAAACTTCAGTACATATTTTATTTCTAAATATAATAGGACCACTGAATTTTAATTACGGTTGACTAAAATGTGAAATTTTTTATTATCACTAGTGGGATGCAGGTGTGCAAGACACGCACAAAAGGAATATAATTTTTTTTCTTAGAAAATGTTAGTATTTTTTGAGTGAAACAGAAAGTGACCCTGGAAATTTATATTTATGGATGCACTTGTTGGCAGAATCATATACCCGATTTCACTTTCCCTGCTTTTTTTTAGAGATGTTAATTTGTATCTGATAATGGATTATCTGTGGGATTATCTGCATGGAGATATGAATTCGCAGATTTTTTTTTTCCGTGGGGACAGGGATGGAGGGAGAAATTCCCCCGTGGATATTTTGGGACGGGGAATGAGGAAGGTCCCTCCGCCACCGCCGATTCCCAGACCCCGGCCATATTATTTAAATTATATATATAATTATATAATTTTATATGTTTTATAAAAAATATTAATTAATACGTTATAAAGATAATGATTATGTATGGTGGCAACAAGTTCGATTGAATATTATTTTTTGTTTACAAAAACAAATATTAAAAAATGCTTTTTCAGTTTTTTGTTATTGATGCAAAATGTACTTTTATTTTTTTTTTTAAAAAAAAGATACAAAATATGTATTTTTTTAAAGAAAAAAATGAAGAAAAAACAAGATATTAGTGTCGTGCTTTGATTAAAATGTATAACAATTTTGTTAATTTTTTATATCCGCGGAGCTTTGTGCATACTGTGGGGATCCGTGGGCATGGGGATGGAAGAAAAAATCTCCCCACAGAAATGAGGATGGAGGAAGAAATGTCCCAAAACAGGAATGAGGCAAGGAGTGGTAAAACATCATCCGGTCAATCTCCACCCCGTTGACATCCCTACTTTTTCCCACTAAAATGCACAAACTTTTAATAAAATAAAAAAATTCAATTATTACTTGTTGGTGCTGAGTCAAAAATATACTAGTGCAGTGACTTTGTTCGTGCAGGAGGATTTGGTATGGGGTGTTGATTAAAACAAGGTTGCCGACTGACTGATAAATAATATAATTAGTGTTTCTATTAACAAAATAAGAAAATATTTTCAATTTTATTTTCTAAAAATTTTGTTCATTTTTATTAGGAGATCAACACTTGCACACTAAAAATCAAAGTTTAGAATATCATCAAGAATCAAAAATTTATTTAAGTCATATTAAAATAGAAAAACAAGTTTTAGAAAATGTGCGAGCTATAAAGGTTGTGTTGTTAAATAAATTTGAATACAAATGATAAACAGAAGGTTGTGTTGATATTCTAAACAAGTTGCTTTTGAATACAAATGATAAACAGAATAGAAAAACAAGTTTTAGAAAATTTCAACCCTCCGACGCGGAGGAGGACAACCATAAACAGAATCACCACCAACCACCCATGATAGGATGCAGCACCACCACACGACCCTTGCGGACCTACAATCAACGACGAGGCAAAGGAACGACCGCGGCAGGTTGGGAAATCGCATGGAAGCATGGGCCGCCGGAGGAGAAGAAGTAACCACACAAACCAACAATCACCACATACCAACAGTCACCACAGCAAGAAAGAAACCCGCCGAAAGCTAAACACACCACACCACTGCCAAAACCATTGTTGAAGGGAGCCACCACCAATGTAACAAAAGGAATTGCTAGCCAGAACAGACCCGGAAAGGTGGCGAAAGAGAGAGATGGAACTCACCACCATAGAGGCTACAATCTAAGAAGACGAAACCCAGTTAGAATGCTCCAGATCTAAACCAATAATCATACTTTCGGCGGAAGCTAAGAGCATGTACATAAAACATGATCTACGACATGTTTGATTTATCAAGGATAGATATTAACGATTAGGTATTATGAATATCTGGATATAGTTTTAATGGTAGCCCTCTGGACAACAACGATAAAGAGATGAAGTGATCTGAAACAAACATCAACACGGTAGCAGCGGCTGATTTGGTTCTTCCTCAACCGGTAACTTTATGCTCTAGTTCTCTTCAGATGGGGAGAAGAGAGAGCCTTGCCATGTACGGTGTATTAGATGACCATTAGGGTTTCCCATTATTCCGTTAATGGACGATCCAAAAATCTGGACATCCACTCATATTGAACTCATATCAACTAATTAATCAATTAATTAATGATCAAAATAGAAATCTGATTAGCATTTTACTTAATTTGATTATTAATCAATTAAGACTCTTAATTGATAAATAGATAATATAATTAACAAAGATATTTGTCCACATAATATTATTAGAATATCATAAAATATCCAACACACAACACCTCCGTCGGCAAAACACCCCTGGTTCAGCATATCCGCCGGAAAACACTTTGGTTCACAACACCTGCCGAAAACAAACACAAATTCGTCAGCGAAAAACACCAAAACCCGTCTAGATTCGCCGGACAACTGAGAAGAAGGTGGTGCATAGGGCAAGCGCCGCTCATCACACACCACTTATGGCTCTACATTTTTAAACTTTATTTTTTTTTATTTTTTTATTTTAAACTTGATTTTTGATGAAAGGAAATAGGTGGCGGCTCTGTAAACTTAGAAAGAAGGGAGAGAAATTTGGTTATGATCACGTTTTGCATGTGTTTGTTACTTTTAAGTAAATAAAAAATAAGCCTTTCAAAAAGAGTAAATAAAAAATAAATTAATAAATTAAAAGACTACTAACCGCGATAATACACAATATTCATGTTATTTGTCGTAAGGAGCAAACAATGATCCCTTGGAGCATCAGATCAAGAACAATCATGAGATTATCAGTAGATTTTGCGTGCAAGTTTTAAAAAGTTGTACACACATTTTCCTCATTATTTGTTGTAAAGAACAAATGATGATCTGTTGGTATCTGAAAGACATTTTTTACTATTACTTTTAACCTGCGGTACAACATGTGGATGTTTTCACTTATCATTACGAAAATGAGATAATGACTATTAAAAAGTACATGGATAAAAACGGACATTCCAACTTTATCACACTCTCAATGAGGAAAACGTGTGCACAACTTTTTAAAACTTGCACGCAAAATCTACTAATAATTTCTCATGATTGTTCTTGATCTGATGCTCCAACGGATTATCGTTTGTTCCTTACGACAAATAACATGAGTATTGCGTATCATCGCGGTTAGAAGTCTTTTAATTAATTTATTTTTTATTTACTTCAAAGTAACAAACATATACAAGATACAAAACGTGATAACTTATTTAGCAAAGGTAAAGGAATCATATACACAACACAACTAAGCATGAAACTTATGTTTTGTATAATATAATATTCTAGTTCCTTCTTAAAATATAAAAGAAAATTAGTCAATTTTTTATTTTTATATATTTTATCTAAATCTTTAATCAAATACATCAAATTTTTTTAATTAATTTTCTTTTATATTTTTGAATGAAGAAGTACATTAGTTCTCATTTTCATACCAAAAAAAAACATTAGTTCTCATTTGACTCATTTCACTATTTCAGTATCTTTTCATCAAATCAAATAATAGTTTACAAAATTCCCAAAATCCGTTGGTCTATTAACCAAATATAAGGTTGTTGGATATATAAATATAAGCACAAGACAAATAAGGCCAACAATATTTAGACGATCGAGTCTATTAGCCAATATAAGGTTGTTGGATATAAATAAATAAATAAACAGAAATTAAAAAACATAAGATTATCAATTAATTAATCTAAATTATACGATTAGTATAATACTACAAAGTTATACCAGCCAGAAAAGAAAAAGAAAATGGCAAGATTACGTTGTCGTTAACCGCAATAGCCGAAAATAAAGGATCCTTCTCATTACACCACAAAGCCAGCTTTCTTCCTCCGATCAAACAGGAAGTTAATAAAAAAAACCAAAAAAAAAAAAAAACTTCTCTCTCTTTCTATCTGCTTTACTCTCATCATAATCCTCTCCCTCAGGTTTTATCATTCTCTTACCAATTAAAACCCAAAATTTTTCGTAACTGATTTCTCCCACCGGCTGGGAGCAGTGGGGATTCAGAGACATAAACAAAGAAAAATCCATGTTCAATCTCTAATCCCCGCTAAATCCCATCCGGCCCAAAAATTAAACCCAAAACAAAACACATATGATTTTTCTTTCTTATACCAATATTCTTAATCATCTTCCATGCTTAACCTCACACTCTCTCCACCTCCGGTTCCGCCGCCACCACCAGGATCAACTTCGTCTTCTCGTCATCACCACCGCCTCATACTAACTCACCTTTTTGTCGGGTTAGTAACATTTAATAATCATATTTATGTAAACCAAAAACAATATAAAAAGATCGATTGATCATCCAATTCGATCCATGTTGTTCATGACTGCATCACCAATCCTCGATTCGGCTTTCGATCTTACCACCGTAACATTCATCTCCGCTTTAATTGTTCTCTCCGTTTTATCTCTTTGTTTTATTTTCCATCTTCGTTTCAAATCCAAATCGCTAACCTATTTGCAAGGCTTCAATTCTCTTTGGAGTGTAAGATTTCTTCTGGTAACATTCATTTTCTTTTGGTCTATTTTCGAACTTCTTCGATTACCGTTCTTTCGTAGAAGATATTTATATCCATTCTTACCCACCATTGCTGTTAATGATCAAGTTAATCTCTGCAAAATCAACGTGGTTTTATCATTGGGATTCTTCGAACCAGCATTTCTTGTAACGCTACTTTTTCTTCTAAACGCATCGATCACAAAGAGAACTCCGAAGGATTCTTGGGCTATCACATTCGTGTCCATCACGTGTGTGCCTCAGCTTATTCTTCACGGTTTACTTGTTTACTTTAATCCAATGGAGAATCGGTTTCCGGCATTGTTGCATCAAAACTCGGTCATTCTACAAGACAATACGGTTCTCTGTGCTTATCCGTTCTTAAACAGCGGCGTTTTCGCGGCGTTTGGTGCTGCATATTGTACTTGGTTCTTGTTCTCTTGTTGGAGAGTTTTATCATTGGTGATTAACAAAGGACTAAGGATTCGGATCTACGCTTTGGGTTCCGTTGTGCTTCTGGCTTTACCTCTTCAGGTTGTGTCGTTGGCTTTCACGGTTCTTTGGAGACCGGAAGATGAGCTTTACTGCGTCGTTTCGCTCATGGTGTTTCTCGGTGCTTTCTGTTGTGCAGCTACCGGTGAGGGAATTTTGGTAATTAAGCCTATTTCGGATGCATTGGATGCTGGTGGAAACGGTTGTAATTGGAGCTCACGGCATGGTCGAGAATCGCCGCCGCCGGAGGAAACGAAGATGGAGGAGAGAAATTCTCCCGTGGATGTTGAGGGTGGTTTGTTGCAAGGGTAAGGTGGTAATTTCGTTCTGTTAAGGAAGGACTTTTTTGGCATGTTTGTAAGTGCACCTGTGGCTACATGTAACTTTGATTCTGTTACTTACAAAACAAAAGATTAAACAAAAAAAATTGATGATTCTCTAATTTTTCTCTCTAACTCTGTAATCTGGAATTCTTTTATTTATTTTTTGTCAAAGGTTTTATTATTTTTGGATTGTAATTAATTTATTTGTTTAGTTAATTTTACTGGTGTTTTTGTTTGTTCAATTAATCATTCTTTGCTTGATAGTAGGATAGTAGGAGATCAAATGCTATGACTTAGGTTTTTTGTGCTTGTGAGTTGTGAAAGTTGGATTTAGATTTGTTAACCGTATCAAATCCAAATCAGTAGATATAGAACATGAGATTTTGCATGTTAATCCTCACCAGTTCATGTGAAATTTACAAGGACTTGGATTGTAGTAGTTAGCAATACACACTTTTTTTTTGAGTTGGATTGAGGTATCTTCGGTGGTTAGAAAGTTGAGAAGTATCCTCTAAGAATAGGATTATATCGGTGGTCTTTTTTAAGTTGTGTACGTTTTAGTTCTTTCATTAGTGGTCCAATTTATTCGGCGTATTTGTCTTGTAAACTCTTCTTTTGCCGGTTTATGTTCGTTTTGAACAAAGACTTGGTTATTAATAATATTTGCGGTTAAAAAACAATACACATATTTATACATGTCAATGATCATTGGGTGGAAATATCAATTTCTTTTTATATGATGAAAAGAGGTACTTCCGAAAACAACTAGCAAACTCTTGGGAGAGTGCCAACTCTATCTGTTAGATAAAAACTAGAACAAAAACTAGGAACAACCTCACAATAATGAATCAAAGTTCTTGTTTATGACCTTGTTGTTGTTGTTGTTAGTCTTGCTTATGACCTTAGACCGAACATCTTGTTATCATATCTTCGAGACTTGCTGGTCTGCTCTGTTAGGAGAACAAGTCCTCCCCCAACTCAACAACAAAAACAAACAGAGTTGCCGACCTAGTTTAGCCAAAACCTCTGTCATTATATTCGCTTGGTGATAACAATCTTGACTGATTTTAAGGGAGACATCAATCTGAATATAGTTGTATGGTGGGTGCAAACAAAATATAATACAATCCATCAGGTAAAGGTTATCAAATTCGCAAATTAATACATAGATTCGTACGAATCTATGTATTTAGATGTAAGAAACGAATCAATTCGATTGTAGATTCGAATTCTGGTATATTTGCTTGTGAGAATCATTGTGTCTGAACTCTGAATTCAAATAAATTCGTATGAATCTACGTTTTTACCTTAATTTAAAATTTTGACCGAATTTATAAGCAATTTGGTTGGGGGTGCACTAGAAATTTGGGAGGTGCATTAAACAATTTTCATTGTTTATGCACAGTGCATAAGGAAAAAGCTTATGCACCATAACCACTCCCAATAATTTGATGAAGTTGATGATGAAGAGGTATGATTGTTTAAGACTTCAAAGAGAAAACTTTAATCTAGTTCAACTACTATATTCAATGGTGGTTGAAAAGTTCTTGATAAAATTAAAATCACTAACTCGTTCTAGTTGGAACTTGGAAGATAAGAGAGGAAATCCCTACTCATATGGGTTCTTTGATATTGAAAGGTAGCTTGAATGTTTGCAATTCTACTCATTTATAGTCTTTCTTGTTTCTTTGGACACACAGAATCACTAACTCAATTTTAATATGATTTCATTGATTCATCAATGTTAACAATATCACGTTATTATTTATGTATTACATTTGCTTGACCATGTTTTATTCATCCCTGAATTATTTTATTTTATTTTTGTACAAAGAATTCTTTGGTTTGTTTCCATTTTGAACTTATTCTTTACGACTTATATTATAGTAGCTTATAAGCTCGTATGCTTAAAAATATTGTTTGATAATCATTTTTTTATGAATTTATAATTCATTTTTAATTCAGTTAGTTTATAACTTAAAACTTATAGTTTGTCATTTTTATCTCAATTTTATCGTTGTCACAAAATAAATTGATTATATTTTTTTAAGTCATTTCATATCCAATTATCCATAATCTATTCAACTGTTGACTTTGATAAATATTATAAATTTTATCAATTAACTTATTTGTTGTAAATTAGTTTATTTTTTATATTATTTTTGTTGCAAACATAATTTAAAAGAATTCATTAACATAAAAATAAAATAGCCCTAAATAAAGTTAGAGTTAACTCATAGGTCAAGTTGTCCAACTTATAGGGTGTGTTTGTTTAAATTTTAAAAAAATATTTAGTTTTGGAAAGAAAAAAATCTAAAGTTACTTTCCACGTATTTACTATCATAAAAATCACTTTTTTAAAAATGCTAAGTTCCTACATTTAGGTTCTTTAATTTTAAAAAAATATATATTTTAAAAAAACTACTACCTCCAGTCTTTTATATATAAGAACAATTTTATTAGATTCATTGTAAAATAGTATATTTAGACTAGATTATAAATACATCCAATTTAAATTGAAGCTAAAAAAACAAAAGGCTAAAAGCATCTATGGGTCCTTTAAGTTTTTGTTTTGTACCACACAAGTCCTTTAAGTTATTTTTGTAACAAATAGGTCCTTTAAGTTTTCAGTTTGTACCACATAGGTCCTTTAAGTTTTTTTTGTAACACTTAGGTCCTTTAAGTTTTAAAATTGTAACACATAAGTCCTCTAATTTTTTTTGTATAACATGATGAATATAACGTGAAAGGACCTATGTATTACATTTTTAAAACTTAAATGATCTATGTGTTACAAAAAAAAACTTAAAGGACTTATGTGGTACAAACTGAAATCTTAAAGGACCTATGTGTAACAAAAAAAACTTAAGAGTCCTATGCGATATAAATAAAAAATTTAAAGGACTTACAGATGCATTTGGCCAAAACAAAAACAAAAATTATAAATAGAACTAGAGGGAGTATTAAAATTAACTTGTTGAGTTAAAAATAATTTTTCAAAAAATCTATAACAGTACAATTAAAATGATAAAATAGATTTTTTTTTTTTAAAAAAATCTTAAACAAGGGCCATAGTCTCAAGTTTAGATTTTTGAATCATATATAAACAGGGCCCAGCTGTCCAAGGGTCATAATTGTTGTTGTTTGTTTGTTATATTGGTTCAGGGCCCATTTTTCTAATAGGTTTTTCGAGGAAATTTTTAGTGATCTTGTATCTTTTTATTTGTTTAGTTTCAATATAGATTCAGATTACGATTTGTTTGAGTGTGATTTTTCAATGGTCGGATTTAAAAAATAGGTCATTGACAATCTCATAAAATATACACTATTTTAATTCGTCTTTGCCACAAGTTTATACTAGCTTGATTGTCGAAGTAATTTTTGCATGTAAACTTTCTTTCATCGCCGGTATCTTCACTTTGAATTTTGGCCATCACCGTAGTGCAATCCCTCTATCAATTCACCCTTATTGTGAATCTTCTTTCTTTTTCTATAATCTCCATGGATAAATCTAAGTTATCTTCACACTCCCTTTGAACCAAAATCCTCTCGAAGAAAACAATTGCAAGAATTATTTGACTTTTCTAATTAAGTTAGTGGTCTCCTATATATTTTCATTTTCTTAGAAAAATCGATTCCTAACATCACTAAATTGTGGAAAAAGAAGTGTCAGATAACAAATTATCTCAAAAGTTTAAGCTGTTAGAAAGGCCACATCGATAGTTTTATATTATTTCTAACACGCCCCCTCACCTCACGCAAGAGCTCACTGGGCTTGAAGCGTGGATAATGCATAAGCCCCCTTAAAATTGCACTTTTTAATTAGAAAGTGAGGGGAGCGGGAATCGAACTCTAGACCACTTAGTCATAGAGGCTCTGATACAACATCTAAAGCTGTTAGGAAATGCCACATCAATAGTTTTATATTATTTCTTGAAGCAGCATCTAAAGGTAGGTGGGAAAGTAAGGCTAGAATTTAGTAGAGAGAAAATTGGGTGAGCTCCATTATCTAATTTTATGCCTTGCAATCATTTATCATTTTTTGACAAAAAAAAGTGGGAAGCAATTGACCAGTGCCATAGATCTTTTGGGTCGTCCAACGGCTACAATTTATTTCTCACAAAGGTAAAGGGAAAAGAATAGCTAAAAGATGTAAAATTTATATTCTCCATTAAGTTTTTTTTTTTTTTGAAACTATTCTCCATTAAGTTACATATGTGCATGAGAATCTTAATGGAAAATAACCTATATTTTCAATATTTTCATTTGCCCGTATATAATAGTACTATTATCTTAAATAATGCTATAAGTTATCAAATATATCATTCTTCGTTAACTCAAATTTACAATTTCTATAAAATAAATAATTTATTATTGAAGAGAACATGCAGTGGCGGCCCTGATATTTTGGAGGTCCCAAGTAAATAATAAAAATGGACCCTTAATAAAAAACTTGTACCAAAAAAATATACTACTTTTTTTTAAAAGAACATCTCTTATTTCTAAAAGTTGTAAGATTAGCTACAACTAACCCTAAATTTTTCCCTCCCATTTACAACATTTAATGCTTCTATATTTGTACATATCTTATTGGTGCATTTAAATCTAATTTTTTTCTCTCCCATTTCTCAATTTAAATTATAGTTATAAAAAATAATAATAAGAATAATTAGTGCATAAACTTAGTCAAAAAAAAAAAATAATTAGTGCATAAACCAATTAATGTATTTTGTTCTCTCTCACTCACATGTTTTGTGTTCTAAAGTTTTGCTAACCAATACTCTATACATTTCATCTCTCACTCTCTCTTGCTTCTTTAGTTCTAAAAAAAATTCATTCACCTAAGCAAACAAAAACTAACCTTCAATTATAAAATTTTCTTTGTTCAAAATTTCTTCATGAAATATTAATTTTTCTTGGTTTACTATTTAAAAATTGTTTTTGTTAAATTATTAATTTCCTCATGATCTATTACTATTTAAAAATTAAATTATTAGCTTTGCAGACTAAATATCAATGAATGGGAAATAATGATGGTTTTGATCCCTTGGTTTTGTTTGCCTCTCAACTATAAATGATGAAATATAAATTTTGTCTCTCAACTGTCACATAGTAATAGCTACTAAGATTTTTTGACGGAAAAAGTAGCAACTAATTTTTCTTTTATTTTAATTTTTAGAACATAAATATTAATTATGTTTTTAAGTGCTTATAAATAAGTTATAACTTAAGAGAAAATTAAAGTGGCACATGTTAGTGATTCAAATATTTTAGAATTTATAACTCAGACGTATAATTTATTTATGCTTACCTTTATTTCTATTTATCATTTTTAATAAATATTTTAGAGTTTATATTTTCACTATTAATATTATTATTATATTTGATGTCATGCCATTTTTTTATTAATAATCTATTACTATTTTTTAATTCAGAAAATTATTATACATCATATATGAAATTATTTTTCGATATTTATATTCGTTTATAAGACCCGTGCATCGCACGGGTGAGAGTCTAGTCATATATTAAAACTATAAATAGTATCAATAACTTCAAAAAAGGAAAACGGTGGTTGTGGCAAATTTTTGTTTGCCGTTTACATCAGGTGGAGGCGCTTGGAGGAGGGATTTACGGTTCGTTCTTCTAGTTTGCCTTTTGTCTTTGAAACAATTATTTCACTTTAAGTATTTTTATTATAAGTACTCAATAATTTTTTTTTGAGATCCTGATGACAATTTTAGCAAGTGAACTAAACTCGTCGTTAAGTAATAATTAAATTCGTATCCACATGGATTGTTTCAATCTCGACAAAACAATTGTATTCAATTTAGAATGTAACTTTAAATAACAAGGGGGGAGTGTTTGCATAAAATTTCAGTTAACAAAAGGTAACGATTGTTTTAAAAATTAAGAGAGAGATGAGACTAGGTCTTTCGATTCATCTGAGTTCCCCTAATTGGTACACTGCACCTATTCCTTATGAATACTTCTCTAATTTTACGATAGTTAACAAAATAGCCCTAATCAATCCCTTGAGTTAGGACCCGCTTCTCAGATTACAGTCCCTAATCCCTTAGGTGATCTAATATTCTTCGAAGGTTTTAAGAACGTTAACTTATTATCACAAACAAACGATTATCCATCCCTAGACTAACCATGTTTATTTGAACCATTCAATTAGGTCTAAGTTGAAAGCTATGGTCAGTAGTCATTCATTCTTACGAATTCATGTTATAAGTGATCAAGTTATAAAAAGCATTAAGAACAATTGAATTGAATAAAACTAGATATATATTCACGTAGAATAGAGTTTCACAGCAACATGTTTCAATTAGGGTTCATCAGAATCATCTCAAGACCTAATCTCTATGAGATTTAGTTACTCATGATTGAGTTTACAAATATCATAATCAAGGAAAGAATTAAAGCATACATATGAATGAATAAGAGTTGATGTAATCGCCTCTTTCTTCAGTTTCTGATGTCGTAATCGCACTTTTCTCTCTCCAAAATTCGTAACTCCTACAAAAAGATCCGACTTTAGCTTAAATAGGTCAAATTCTTCCGCAAAATTGTGCCACGATTTAAGTGGATCGTGACACGATATCACTGCTTCAAAAAATCATCCACTCTGCCAAGCCAATCGTGACACGATCTTGAAATCGTGGCACGATTTGTTATTTTGTGCACTTCTTCATTTTCTTCGTTTTCTTTGCTGTTTTAACATGTTGTGAGCTCCATAATCCATGAAATTATATATAAAAATTACGTGACAACAGAGTGTCATCACAACCCCAAACTTGAATCATTCCTTGTCCTCAAGGAATCTACTTGCAAAAGTGACAAATGACAGTAAAATAACAATTAAATCCTCAAGTGGTAGTACCCAAAAGTTCATCTCCTTACTAGCTAAAAATGAGCTAGTTTGACTTGTTCACATCCACCATTTCACAACTCCACGCAACAATATGATCAGGGTTCACTCAGTCGACGTGCAATCTACATATTACCATAAATTTGAAAAATTTCTAAACGTCAATCAAAGTCCATGTCATTTCACACTTTAAGGTCTTTTCAGGGTTATAACGGGGCTTAGGTGCAGGTGGGATAATATTTGGATAAGTAGGCTACACAAAAGATTTTGAGTTAGGCATTCCTACGGATTTTTAAACATAGCATCATTCCCACATTCACCTTTCATTTATCAATGTGTAAAGGTACTAGAGATCTTTATTGGAACAATCAAACCATTGTAAATTTTGATATTCATTCCAAGTCCCTTCTTCTTTTTCTCTTTTTTTTTTATTCATATATATTTTTGAATACACCCATTTGTGCATTTGTTCATGATTTTCATTCATTCTTTTTTTTTTCTTTTGAATTGAATAAATCTCTAGTACCCCCACCCCAAACTTAGTTGGTTGCAAATTCCAATAGCAACCCCAAACTTATTGTTTAGCAACATCCTAATTAGCCTAATTCAAAAGTAAAATTGTGGGTCAATAACTAACAGTCTCTAGGCTTATAATGTAGTTTGTCACCGAACAAAAAGTTCTAAACCTACCGGCTCAAATTGGTTTTCAAAAAGGATAAATTCTTTCACATCATCAGGGAAGGCTACAAAAGCTCAAAGGACCAAGCAAATTCCCTCAGTGTGTAAATGACAAAGACCAATTAACAATAAAGAAATAATGCAAATCCTAGAAATGTAACTGCACGGAACACTCATTATAAGTAAATTGGAAAATAAAATATTTGGCCATGAACCTTACAGTTGAGATTTCTGGGAGTTGTGACTACCTAGCAAACGCCGTACACTTCGCCTTTGAATTTCAAGTCACCCCTCCATATGAACTTTCAGAATACCACTTGATCAAAAAAATTGTTACTAAACTAATAAATGTCGAAACAACAAGCAAATTCATCGATAATAAACAAGTTCAAACTCAGTACAAACAGGGGGATAACTAAATTATTACAGACCCATATAAATTGTTCAAATAGGACTGAAGATAAAAATAAAGTAATGGAAATAGCATAAAATAAAGTAAAAAGTGTTGAACCATCAGTAGTCCATCTCAGTAAAAATCTGAGGGATCAAGCCAAGTGTTGGTGTTGTCGGTCTCCATGTCCATCAGGTTGATATGAACCTCTGCATCTGTTTCTCCTTGTAACCCAGCCGACCTCTCACCCTCATCAAAATCAGACATAATCTCCCATCTAGTGTTAATAGCTATGCTCCTCCATACCTCAAAATAATCTGTCATCTCGCTCCTCGACCCATAAAACCTCTCATATGAACCAGTCACCGGTCGCCTGTTGGCTTCGACCGCAGCAGTAAACTCTTGCCCAAACCTAGGACGGTTCCATAGATTTTTATCTGAAACCTCATTCATCCAATTTGTTGTGCCAAACATGTAATCCATCATCATAAGATGAATAGGTGGATATGAGGCTGCACTACTCTCTTCGCCTTGAGACATGTGAGGTGGGGGTTGTTGTTGAGGTTGAGGTTGTGGCTGAGGTTGTGGCTGTGCTTGTCCTTCTTCCTGTTGTATCAGATTCCACATATATTGCTCATGATCCTTCACAAATCCTTCCATCACTGTGTCGTTAATCGGCTTCATACTCATCACATCAGTATCACTCAAATAAGCTTCCACCTCGGCTGTCTCACACAACCAACAGATGAGGCAACTATGAGCTATCGCCTTGTTGCTTGTCAAGGCAAGCTCGGAAATACTATTCGCAAGCAACTCACCCACATTCACCGGTGAACCAGATAAAATAGCAGCGATCGTATGGATTCACTTCTGCAGAACATCAGTGCTACTCGCAGTAGCCTCCAACGTTTGCACCACAAATGACATCCAGGCATTAGGAAACGGCTTGAACGCCGTTTTGTGCAATGACCTATTACCCTTCCATCGAGTTCCCTCTCTACACAGTGTCTGCAACAGTAACTCCCACTCCTCCTCATTCCAATTGTTGCATTCCTCCCTCCTCCTCATAACATCGCATGATTCAGGGGGCTCAATGCTCAGCAAGCGATTAATCGCTTCCGGACTAAAATCAATAGTCTTCCCCCTCACATGAGACTCGTACCTTTTTCCGGAGAAACGAGCATTAGCATAGAATTCACAAGTAATGGTGAGATTTGACTTCTCAAAGACCATACCATTCAAGTCAAGCCACCCACGGGCAATGAAAGCTTGCTCAAAATCCGGATTTGCCCCCAATTTTTTAAAATCAAATGGCCGCTCTTGAATCACCCTATACCCTTTGATTTCCTGGAACCGTTGTTTTGCCTTCTCATTCAGAAATAGGAAGGATTCCGATGGTGGTGGATTGGGTTTGGTACGTGATGGGGGTGGTTGTCTTCCCTCTAGTTCATTTAGTTTCCTCTAGTTCATTTAGTTTCAACAGTCTTTTCTTACCAGCAGCTTCTTGATCAAAATTCAAGGCCTTAATGGCCCAGTATACTTTATGTTCTAATTCCACTGGGAGGTGGCAAGCTTTACCATAGACTAACTGATACGGTGACAACCCTATGTGAGTTTTAAAGGCTGTCCTGTAAGCCCACAGTGCATCATCTAATTTTTTAGACCAATCTTTTCTATTAGATGCAACTGTTTTTTCTAGGATTTGTTTCAGCTGACGGTTTGAAACCTCTACCTGACCACTTGTTTGGGGATGATAGGGGGTTGCAACCTTATGCTTTATATCATACTTTTTAAGCACAGTTTCAAGAAAATTGTTGCAAAAGTGCTTCCCCCCATCACTGATCAAAACTCTAGGGGTTCCAAACCTAGTGAAAATATGTTTCTTGAGAAAATTCACCACAGTTTTCGCATCATTAGCAACACAAGGTATCGCTTCAACCCATTTAGTGACATAATCAACACAAACAAGTATATGAAGATAGGAAAAAGAGGATGGGAATGGTCCCATAAAATCGATGCCCCAACAGTCAAAAGGTTCAATTTCAAGGATTCCATTAAGGGGCATCTCATTCCTCTTAGAGATATTACCTGTCCTTTGACATTTATCACACCTTTTCACAAAGTCCTGACAATCCTTGAACAAGGTTGGCCACCAGAAACCACTTTGCAAAATTTTCGCAGCAGTTTGTTCTCCACTATGGTGGCCTCCATAAGCTGAGCTATGGCAATGCCACATGATGCTCTGCAACTTATCACCTGCAACACAATGTCTTATCAACCCGTCAGTGCTCACCTTAAATAAGTAAGGATCATCCCACAAGTAGTGGTTTGCATCCTTGAAGAACTTCTTTCTCTGTTGCCAATCCAAGTCATCCGGCACAATGTTACCGGCTTTAAAGTTGGCCATGTCAGCAAACCATGGCCTTTCGCCTATAGCAAACAGCTTTTCATCTGGGAATTCGGCCATGATAGCCTTTTCTTTAGCAGTCACCTCACTATTGGTAAGCCGTGAGAGGTGATCTGCTACCACATTTTCAACTCCCTTCTTGTCCCGGATCTCAAGATCGAACTCTTGTAACAATAAGACCCACCTCAACAGCCGAGGTTTTGAGTCCCTTTTTGTCAATAGGTACTTGAGAGCTGCATGATCTGTAAAAACAATGACCTTGGATCCAATGAGATAAGGTCGAAATTTTCCAATGCAAAGACGACAGCAAGCAACTCATTTTCAGTTGTGGAATAATTAACTTGATTTTCATTTAAAACCTTGCTTGCATAGTATATTGCATGGAAAATTTTCTCCATGCGTTGGCCTAAAACAGCCCCCACCGCGTAATCACTAGCATCGCACATAAGTTCAAAAGGTAAATCCTAGTTTGGAGCAATGATTACCGGTGCAGACACCAACTTGTTTTTAATTAAAGAAAAAGCTTGTAAACATTCTGAATCAAAATTGAAATCATTTTCTTTAACTAAGAGGTTACAGAGAGGCTTAGCAATTTTTGAAAAATCTTTTATAAAACGCCGGTAAAAACCAGCAAGCCCCAAAAAGCTTCTCACTCCTTTCACGTTGACAGGAGGAGGAAGTTTTTCTATAACCTCTATTTTGGCTGGATCTACTTGAATGCCTTTTCCATTTATTTTGTGCCCCAAAACTATACCTTCAGTGACCATAAAATGACATTTTTCCCAATTTAAAACAAGGTTAGTTTCGGTGCACCTTTGTAGAACAACATTCAAATGGAATAAACATTGATCAAAAGACTTACCGAACACCGAAAAATCGTCCATGAATACCTCAATGTTCTTCTCTATCATGTCAGAGAAGATGGAAAGCATGCACCTCTGGAAGGTAGCAGGTGCATTACACAGCCCGAAGGGCATCCTCCTATAAGCAAAAACACTGAATGGACAAGTAAAGGCAGTCTTCTCTTGATCTTCCGGGGACATTGCAATCTGGTTATACCCCGAATACCCATCCAAAAAACAGTAGAAAGCCTGGTCGGCCAACCTCTCAAGCATCTGGTCCATGAAAGGAAGGGGAAAATGATCCTTCCTAGTTGCTTGATTCAAACAACGGTAGTCTATACACATTCTCCAACCGGTAACAGTACGGGTGGGTATTAACTCATTCTTATCATTGACCACCACCGTCATTCCACCTTTTTTTGGTACCACGTGAACCAGACTCACCCAAGTGCTATCAGAAATAGGGTAAATCATGCCCGCATCAAGCAATTTCAAAACTTCTTTCTTGACCACTTCTTTCATAGTTGGGTTTAATCTTCTTTGTGGTTGGACCACCTGCTTATACTCAGCTTCCATATGTATCTTGTGCATGCAATAAGCTGGACTAATTCCCTTTAGATCAGAAATAGTCCATCCTAAAGCTTCTTGATTTCCTCTTAACACCCTCATTAATTTTTCTTCTTCTAAGGATGTCAAAGTACTACTAATGATTGCCGGTTTAGACTTATCATCAGTTAAGAAAACATACTTCAAGTGGGAAGGAAGTTCTTTTAATTCTGGAATTTTCAGATTTTTTTCTGGTTCTTCCTTCTTTTCCTCAAGTAATTTTTCCAACTTCACAGGTTGTATCTCTTGTCTACTTGCTTCAAGTTGTCTGACACATTCCTGAACTTCCACTGTTTCCTCTTCTTCACAACTCTCAATAGTATTAACCAGAACTTTTTCCATAGGAGCAGTAGGTTGAGGCTCTCGAGCAATCTCTTCAACAATTTCATCAACCACATCTACACGGTAACATTGAGGATTTTCCTTCTTGTGCTTCATGGCTTCAAATATATTAAACACAACCTGCTCATTTTGGAACCTCAACATCAATTCTCCCAGCTCTACATCAATTAAAGCTCTACCAGTTGCTAGAAAAGGTCTTCCCAAAAGTAAAGGAATTTCGGCATCTTCCTCCATGTCAAGGATTACAAAGTCAGCCGGAAACACTAAGTCATTCACTTGAACCAGAACATCTTCAAGCACTCCGTAAGGGTATGATACGGACGTGTCAGCTAGAGTAAGGGTCATTCTTGTTTGTTTTGGTTCACCACACCCTAGCTTCTTCATCATGGAAAGAGGCATTAGATTAATGCTTGCCCCTAGATCACATAATGCTCTTCCTACACTCACCTTCCCAATAGTACAAGGAATAGTGAATGCACCTGGATCTTTTAATTTATGAGGGAGTTTTCTTTGGAGGATAGCACTACAATTCTCTGATAAGGCAATGTTGTCATCATCCTTTGGTTTTCTTCTACCGCTTAATAAATCTTTAAGAAACTTAGCATACACCGGCATCTGATCTAAGGCTTCACTAAATGGAACATTGACCTGTAACTTGGTAAATAACTCCATGAACTGCTTGAATTGCTTTTCCTCTTTGATTTTCTTTTTTGATAATTGAGGATATGGCAACTTCACATATGGAGGTACTTCCTGCTTCTTCTCCCCTTCCTTCAGAATCTGACTCTTAGATTTCCTCAGAATGGAATCTTCATCAATCAGCTTCTCACTTTTTTCTCCTTCATTCTCAATTTTTTTACTCTTTTTATTTTCAAATTCTCCCTCTTCTACAATCAACCACTCATTTTCAACTTCTCCCTCATTACTCACTTTTTTTTCTACTTCACTCTTTTTCTTTTTCTCAACCCTCGGATTCTCCACTGTAGGCACCACACGATTTCTAAGCTCAATCGCCTTGTAGTTTTCATTCTTTGGATTATCTTGCGTGTTCCCTGCAAATCCTCCGCTTGATTGAGATGCCAACTGTTTAGAAAGTTGACCAATCTGAGTTTCTAAGTTCTTGATTGAAGCCTCATGATTCCTATTTGATGTTTCTTGGAATGATTTCATGGCATCCTGACTAGATTTTATTTCTTGAAAATTTGTTTGAGTAACTTTGATAAAACTAGTCAGTGCTTCTTCAAGAGGAGAAGGCTTCCTTGGTTGTTGACCTTGAGGGTTTCCTTGAGACGAGTTCCCTTGATTACCCCATTTCAATTTAGGATTGTCCTTCCAACCGGGGTTGTATGTATTAGAATATGGGTTGTAATTACCCGCATAATTAGCTTCTTCTGAACCTGCCCCTGGTGAAGAGTTATCATTAGGATGTGGACCATGGCAAAAATCACACCGGAACACCTGAGCTTGGTTAGCCTTTTCATTTTCTAAGGTCTGCTTCGCCAATTGCTTGTTCAAGATTTCAATTTGGGCTAGCAAAGCTGTTTGAGTGTCGATGGTCATCATGCCTTTTTTCTTAACATCTCGGTCACTCTTGGAACGATACTCATTCAAACACATGTTCTCGATCAACTGTTTAACTTCATCCTCATTCTTGGTGAAAACAGTACCTCCAGCTGAGGCATCTAGTAGCATTTTGGTTTGTGTTTTGAGACCTCTGAGAAAAATCTGCATTTGTTCCATGACATCAAAAGAATGGTTTGGACATTTCCTCAGTAACAATTTATAGCGCTCATTAGCCTCATACAACGTTTCAGAATCTCCCTGCTCAAAATTACTGATGTCAGCTCTTCTTACCAAGAATTTGTCGTTAGTAAAATACCGCTCCAGAAATTTGTCTTCCAATTCTTTCCAGGTGGTAATAGTGCCACTTGGAATGCATTGAAGCCAGTCTTTAGCACCGCCAATAAGAGTGAACCCGAATAGCCTGAGTTTGATTTGATCGGCTGTAAAACCAGCAGGCTGGCACATAGTGCAGGTCTCATAGAAACGGGCTAAATGTTCCCAAGGATCTCTAATAGCTCCACCATCGAATTGATTATCGCGCAACCCGGTCAGAACGGTGTTTTTAATGTCAAAAGAAACTGGATTGGCAGGCTGGAAACCCATAGAAATCTGCCCTGCATCCGTTCGGCGACAGTAATCGCCCATAGTTCGCCTAGGCGGCGGTAGTGGTGGATCCATAATGTTTTCTTCTTCCTCTTATTCGACGGATTGTTCAGAAGAAGAATCAATTAGTTCTTGTGCAGCTTCTTTAGCTAACCGGGCTGCTTTCCTGTTTGCTTTTGCAGTTTTTTCGATCTCAGGATCAAAGAGAAGATCTTCTTTACCTCGCATACACAGACAGAAAATACCTCAATAGCACTGCACAATAAAAATAAAAAGGAATAGAAATTTCAGCGATGAATCAGGATATTTTTATTTATTATTTTTTTTTGACAGAAAATAAATAACAAGAAATATAAAAAATCCTAAACAAAATAAAATTGCCTTGTTGAAATTAATCAACAATCCCCGGCAACGGCGCCAAAAACTTGATGACAATTTTAGCAAGTGAACTAAACTCGTCGTTAAGTAATAATTAAATTCGTATCCACAGGGATTGTTTCAATCTCAACAAAACAATTGTATTCAATTTAGAATGTAACTTTAAATAACAAGGGGGGAGTGTTTGCATAAAGTTTCAGTTAACAAAAGGTAACGATTGTTTTAAAAATTAAGAGAGAGATGAGACTAGGTCTTTCGATTCATCTGAGTTCCCCTAATTGGTACACTGCACCTATTCCTTATGAATACTTCTCTAGTTTTACGATAGTTAACAAAATAGCCCTAATCAATCCCTTGACTTAGGACCCGCTTCTCAGATTACAGTCCCTAATCCCTTAGGTGATCTAATATTCTTCGAAGGTTTTAAGAACGTTAACTTATTATCACAAACAAACGATTATCCATCCCTAGACTAACCATGTTTATTTGAACCATTCAATTAGGTCTAAGTTGAAAGCTATGGTCAGTAGTCATTCATTCTCACGAATTCATGTTATAAGTGATCAAGTTATAAAAAGCATTAAGAATAATTGAATTGAATAAAACTAGATATATATTCACGTAGAATAGAGTTTCACAGCAACATGTTTCAATTAGGGTTCATCAGAATCATCTCAAGACCTAATCTCTATGAGATTTAGTTACTCATGATTGAGTTTACAAATATCATAACCAAGGAAAGAATTAAAGCATACATATGAATGAATAAGAGTTGATGTAATCGCCTCTTTCTTTAGTCTCTGATGTCGTAATCGCACTTTTCTCTCTCCAAAATTCGTAATCCCTACAAAAAGATCTGACTTTAGCTTAAATAGGTCAAATTCTGCCGCAAAATCGTGCCACGATTTAAGTGGATCGTGACACGATATCACTGCTTCAAATAATCAACCACTCTGCCAAGCCAATCGTGACACGATCTAGAAATCGTGGCACGATTTGTTATTTTGTGCACTTCTTCATTTTCTTCGTTTTCTTTGCTGTTTTAACATGCTGTGAGCTCCATAATCCATGAAATTACATATAAAAATTACGTGACAACAGAGTGTCATCAGATCCCATTATTTTGGAGGCTCCAAACAACAGCACTGCTTGCTTGGAGTGAAGAACGGCTATAGAAGAGAAAGTGTGACTTAAACAATAATGAAAAGGGAAAAACAACACACACAATATCCATTTTTTTGATAGGCGGATTTTTTGCTAGAATGACATGACAACCTAATTAGTTCGGTTGTGTCAAAAAATAATATAATTAGTTAGGTAGCACGAGCTTTGGTGGAAATTTAACATAATAATTTTGACTTTTTGTTTGTTTGGTTCTAAAATACTTGTTGACTTATTTGTTAATTCTGATTATATGGTATTTTAAATATAAAAAGTACTGTATAAATTTATAAGTATTTTAAATATATATTTGATAAGAAATAATATTGAAGAGTACACATGTACTGTATGCAGAAAAATTGAATGAATTAGTTAAAAATGAGCCTTTTTTTTTGTTTTGACGCAAGTTAAAAATGAGTCTAACATCAATTTTATGTACTACGGAACCAATAAGTATATTATCCTTGAAATGAACTCTTTGGTAATCACACAATCGTTTATGGTTATAATTTATAAGGAGACATTCCCCAAATTTTTTATTGATCGAAGCTTCAACTGTGAAATAACCTGAATATATAGTGTCCGACTATTAATTTTAATATGGTATCAAAACTCCCTCCTAATTCTAATTAAGAGTTTAAGCCTTGACTGATCACAAGATTAAGCTTGATTGATGAATTATATTTGGTGAAGCTAATAAAAGCGTAAGTAAATTGGTAAATCTAGCTCATGGCGGAAATTTCATTTACGATTCCTCCTCAATAACAGTTCAAGAGGAATTTCGTGTAGTTCGTTTTGTTTGTCCTTTATTTCCTTTTGTTATCAATAACTTTTTTCTCAAGTAACTATGAAACAACAATTGTGCAATGAAATGTGGCACCATTTCCGCTCCTAAATTGGACTTTGGATTTGGATTAAGTTCGATCACAAGTTCAGGGGCCCATTATTAGGAGATTTGTGCCCTTAAATTCATAATTTTTTTTGCGCCCGGTTTTCTGGCGTGCCTTCTGCGTGTAAAATTTACAAAAAGTGAGGAAAAAATAATTTCTATATAGTGAATTAGTTCGCAAGTTAAGTGTAAATTATTCTTTCACTTTCAAGTGTGATTGATCAATACTATTGGATAATTATGGGGCAAATTAAGAGATCATACACATAAATGCAATTATACTAGATTTTAATTTATAATAATTGGTCAGTGATTAAAAAAATAAAGAGATTTCATTTTGTAGAACTATATTGTCTGTGTGATTGGTCGATACTATGTCACAATTGCTCTAATGTCAACTATATGGTCTTGAACAATAGTTAAATCTTGATAAAATTTACTAATTAAAGTGCAAACTGAGATTGCTATCTAGCAAATTGAGTTTGAGTTTGCTACCTAGACAGCAAACTGTGTCTGAGTCAGCGAATTGTATAAAACTGCAGGTTTGAGTTCTCTATCTAAGTAACGAATTATATTTTTTCATAGGTGACAACTTATGTACCCCACAAGATTTGAGGGTATTTACCCCCCAACCACTACAAAAAGTTTTAAGCGATATAATTTTTTATAAAATACACCGTTTAATTGAAAGTTTATATCATCATATAGATCATTTGTGTAAAATTGTAGACAAATCTAAAATCATTTTTTTTTTGAAGGGCAAAATATTATTGAGACACATAATGATTAACGGTGTTTAAGAAATCTCATAAATTGTTAATTTTGATGCGTCTCAATAACATATCAAATGATTTTAGATTTATCCAAAATTTTATACAAATGATCTATATGGTATAAACTTTTAATCCAACGGTGTATTTCATAAAAAATTATATCGATTAATTTTTTTTAAGTGGTTGGGGGTAAATACCCCCAAATCTTGAGAGGGTAGACAAGAAAAAACTTTTTTCATAATATTTTTATTCATGGGGGAGAAAAGGGTGAGTTGGTTCATAAAAATTGTCGCTCGCTATTTAGAATGCGAAGAGAGTTTGTTGCTTAGAGGTAACAAGAGGATATTCTAGTCATTTTCTGAAGTGCACTACGAATTCTTAAGGATGCGAAAAGTAGTTTTCAAAATTCAAGGGCAATGTCAATTACTATATTAGAACGAGAATTAATTTATACTACTATCATGTAAGCAATAAATTTGTACGTATTGTTCACTTATTTTATTTTTTTTTGAAAGGACGTATTGTTCACTTTTGTTACTTAATTAATATGTCATTATTTTTTGTTAATCATTATATTTTTTTAGTTAGGTACTCTGTTGAATATAATTTCATCTTTTTAAAATGGATAAATATGTATATTAGAGTTCGAAGCTCATGTCTCTATCATAGGAACAATCACACTATATTTAATTATTTATATATTATTCTTTTTCTTGAGTTATGTATATATTATCCTATATTTATTATTATGTTGTTGATTGGAATGAATGAAGTTTGTATCATAAAAAGGTTATATTTTATAAGAGTGGAATGAAAAACAGTAACGATTCAAATATTTTATGATTTCTTTAGATGGGAGTTTCTACGGTATATTAGAAAAATTCTAATGTACCGGTACACTTGATCATAAAATCATATATAAATAATTATTTTTAAAATATTTAAAAGTTATTTATTGATTTTTATTTTTTAGATAACATAATTTCGTAAGAAGAATCATAATTTCATTTTTTATAAACATTATACTAATTTTTTTTATATTTTTTCATAAAAATAATTTAATATTCACTATTATGAATAATAAAAATTCAAAAACAATATAAAAATCAAATTTTATTTTTTTGACAATTTTGATGAATAATATTTAGTTATTATAATATTTTAAAAGATAAAAAAATTTATTTTTTCAAAATATATTAAATTTTCTATTATTTAAAAACATATTGTACCGGTACAATAGAATTTGTCTATTATACCATAGAATTTGCCTTTTTGGATTATCAAATTTAACTCATTTCATTAAGATTTTCATGATAAAGAGGAATAAATTGTTATAAACAACAATTAGCCCAAGAATTGACAGCCTTAGCTAACTTATAAGTTATAATGAACAAACAAATTTGATTGACACATTCGGCAAAAAAAAAATCGATTGACACATGATAAATTGAAATAATTTATGATTTAAAATATTAAATTGTTACAAAGAATTAATAATCTTAGAGGATAACTTGCTGCAAACATCTTAGAGGATAACTTGTTACAAAGAATTAAAATATTATATTTGCTCTTTAAAATATTTTAGATTAGATGTTTATAGTAGTTTTTTAGGCAAGATAGATGTTTATATAGAATTATGGTTCTTTTTTTGAGGTAAATAGAATTATAGTCCTTAATAAGTTAAATAATTTAATTTATAACTTTTTTTGAATAAACTAAAATGAAATAAATATTACTGAAAAATGTGGATTTTCAGCATAAAGAGTGCCAAAAATCAGCAAAAAAGAGTTATGTTACATCAAGCCAACAATTCGAAGAAGGGTGCAAAAAAATGAAAACCCACGTTACAAGAAAATGCCCAAACAAATTGAATGATTAATAATTTTATAATTTAATAATAAAGAACTTTTAACACATCAAAAAAATTGTGTTAATATTCTAAGATTTTACATGCCATGTAAGTACAAGTTGATAACTACAATGTTGGTATGTCACAGGTCTAAGAGCAAATTTTAAATTCCCCACATTTAAGGTGTGTAGGTCTAACCACTAAATAATTTGGCGTGTTCAAAAAAAAAACCACTAAATAATTTGGAGATAAAAAAATTGTACTACATAATTTTTTTGTTTTTTTAGTCAAATAATATAGTGGCTAGAATTTTACTTTTAAAGACGAGTGTTTGGAGTCGAACTCCGCTTCCTACATATAAAATGTGATGTCTATATCAATTAAATTAAGCTCACAAATACTGGTGACTTATGAATTGTTCTTGGATAAATAATTAATTTTTAAAATTGGGTACACGACAACATTATTTAGTACGTCATCATGAATTCAGATAACATTTTTGTTTATGATTATAATATTTCTTGATAACTAATTAACATGATTAATTGATTCTTAGTTTAAAAATTAATTTGGTTCTAACATCTCAAATATAATTATTTCATCCGAAAATTGGGAATGTAAAAGAAAAACTCAATTGTTCTTAGATAAATAATTTAAATTTATCAATAAAATGTAAGTGATATTATTTCTTGCATGAATCTTGAAAAAAGTAAGTGTATCTTTCAACTTAATTATAGGTTTGAATTTTTGTTGATAAATCGGAAATATAAATTGCTTTCGTCAATGATCAAACCCTGAACATCTTCTTATTCAATCCATATATGTCCCCCAGCTCTCATCAGTTGAGCTATTTTACAGGGACTTATAAGTTTGAATTTGAATTCAACTCTAAATTAAAATATAGTTGTTTTAAATAATTTAAAGGAAAATTTTGTGTCTACATTTTTGTCGTCTAATTGTAATTTTTTTTTTGTTAGATAGTTTAGCGGTTAAAAATTCACCCTTTAAACGTGAATAAATGGGTATACGAAGTTCGAACCTCGACCCCTACACAAATGTACAATATCATTTACTAATTGAGCAAAACTCATGAGAACTAATTATAATCTTATCTTACTCAAAATATTAGTCTATCAATTATAATAAAAAAAATACTACTAATAATTAATAATTACGAGTTCTTTATGAAGAAAAGGAAAAGAAGGACTCCTAACTTAACTTTACTAATTATAGATGGAGCTTGCCGTAATCTATCTAATCCATATTTTGGGAAAAAAAAGTTAATAAAATAAATTAGATTAGAACAAACGGGAAACTTCTACCGACAAAAACAGTTAAAAAAATATGACATAAAAATAGTTAAAAGTTTTTTTTTTTTGACGTAATTAAAAATGGTTTTTAATAAAAGTTAAAGATGAAGATGATATGGGATTCTAGGCCTTTTTTACAGGATGTTCAGTTCAATCAGATTTCAGAGGAGGATAATTTTAGCCTTATGGCACCTTTCTTAGAGGATGAGGTGAGGGAAACAATTTGGAGTTGTGATGGAAATAAAAGTCCGGGATCGGATGGCTTCAATTTCAACTTCTTAAAAGGGTGTTGGAATATTGTGAAGAAAGATTTAATGCTTTTTTTGAGTGATTTTCACAGCAGGGCAGTGTTACCAAAAGCCGTCACCGCCTCTTTTTTGGCCTTGATTCCTAAGAAGGACCATCCTTTGGTGTTGACTGATTACAGACCGATCTGTTTAGTGGGGTGTTTGTACAAAATTATCTCTAAGCTCTTGGCTAATCGCTTGAAGAAGGTTATGGGTAAGGTAATATCAGAATGTCAATCGGCTTTTTTACCACAACGACAAATTCTAGATGGGGTTGTGGTGCTTAATGAGATCATCGATTTGGCGAAACGACGTAAAGATTCATGTTTAATGTTTAAAGTGGATTTTGAACGTGCTTATGACATTGTTAGTTGGTCTTTTTTGGATCGAATGATGCTTAAAATGGGTTTCTGTCTTGGATGGAGGCAGTGGATGCGAGCTTGTGTTTTTAATAGTTCGATGTCTGTTTTAGTTAATGGCTCTCCTACGGCAGATTTCAATGTTGAGAAAGGATTGCGTCAAGGAGATCCTCTTTCTCCTTTTCTTTTTCTGATAGTAGCTGAAGGGTTAACGAGGCTGATGAGGTCAGCTAATGCTCTGGGCAAATTTCATGGTTATCAAGTCGATGGTTCTCTTTCTACTTCAATTCTTCAGTTTGCCGATGACACCGTTATTATGGGGGCTGCGACTTGGGACAATTTATGGTGCATTAAAACAGTGCTTCGTAGTTTAGAGCTTGTATCGGGACTGAAAATAAATTTTCTGAAAAGTAAATTATACGGCTTAAATGTGGAGGAACGTTTTCTATCAGCAGGTTCGAATTTCCTTTCTTGTAAGTCTGATGCTATTCCTTTCAAATTCCTTGGTATTCCGGTGGGAGCAAATCCTCGTCGGCGTGAGACGTGGAAACCGGTGGTGGAAGCGATGACCAAAAGACTGAATAGTTGGCAAAGTCGTCATTTGTCTTATTGCGGAAGGTTAACTTTAATCAATTCAGTGTTGGCTAGTCTACCGTTATATTTTTTTCTCCTTTTTTAAAGCCCCTAAATGTGTCATAGCTGATTTGATTCGGTTGCAGAGGAATTTTTTATGGGGTGGAGGATTAGACAGTCGTAAGCTTTGTTGGGTAAGTTGGGATCAAGTTTGTCGTCCTAAAGATTTGGGTGGGTTGGGAGTTAAGAACTTGGAATTGTTCAATGATGCTTTGTTAAGTAAGTGGAAGTGGCGTTGTCTTACGATTCGGAATGACGTTTGGTCGAGATTACTTACGTGTCGGTATGGACCTATGCATTTAAATTTTCTAAGTTGTGATCAGAGGTTGATTCCGACCTCAAGTTCAATTTGGTGGAGGGACTTGGTTGGTAACAGGACTGCGTTTTTCAGAGGTAATATTAGTATTGTGGTGGGTAAGGGCAACCAAGTTGGGTTTTGGAATGAGAAGTGGATAAGTAGTCAATCATTGCATGAGCTCTTTCCGCTTCTTTTTGCTAAAGAACCTGTTTCGAATGCCTTAGTCATGGATAAATGCGAATTGGATACTGACATACTGTCAGTTGGAGGTGGGAGTGGTCCGATGTGCTGAACAGCGAGGAGGAGGCGGAGTTGGGTGCGTTGAGAAATATTATGCACGGTGTTTCTTTAGATACTAGTAAGGAAGATCATTGGCGTTGGATTCCGAATTCTATTGGTTTGTTTTCTGTAAATTCAAGCTATGAGGTAGCGTTGGGGTCTCGTGTTGATACTGCTGTCGTCCCAGTATCAGTGGCGGTACTTTGGAAACTCTGGAAAAATAATGTTCCGTCAAAAGTGTGTTTTTTCGGCTGGCGCCTACTGTTAGATAAACTTCCTTCAAAAGTAGCATTGGAGCGTAAAGGTATCATCACAGACGCTTTTGATACTTATTGTGTTTTTTGTTTCATGCACAGGGAGGACTGCCATCACCTGTTTTTTACGTGCGCAACAACATTATCTTTCAAGGAGCATATGTGGATGTAGAGTTGTTACTGAACAATATTTTTTATTTTTCTTGGTTTTGGTTTTGTAGTCGTATTGGACGATCTTCTTTTTGTTCTTTGTCGGATTGGTGTCAGAATCCGATGGCTTGTTGTCAAAGTCTATGATTGTATCTTTTTTTTTTTACATTGTAAGGGTTGAGTACCCCTTGTACTCCTTATAATGTCATTTCTTGTTTACCAAAAAAAATAATATTAAAATGATTTTAATAAAATTTGATAGTCATTTCGATTTTTTTATATCAACAAAAGTTGATTAAAAATTATTTATTTTCACATCAAGCATTTAATTGAATGTTACTTTTATTAGATATATAATTCAAATTTTGACTCTTTCCATGTGAGTATTCTGCAAATTCATGCTAACCTTTCCATTTCTAATTCAAATTACCAGCTGTGAATAGAAAATAATTAATATTTTTTCAAAACAAAACAAACATTGAATTAGCCTCATAACATTTTATTTTTTTTTGATAATGAGCATCATAACTTTATAACTACACCGAATACATTCTTCCCTAATTAACCACCCAACACAAATAGACACGTATGATAAAGTATCACATTCAAATAATTACAATAAAATCTTAAAGTAAATTAAAGATACATACGACTCTCCTAATATTTTGGAATTTTTCTCTATCTCTTTCCTTTTGTAAACAAATCTTTGTGTACACCGTAAGCAAACCCTAGAATCATCATGATCATGATATCAATTAATATTAAAATATTAATATTAATGACCCACCACAACACAAAGTCACAAATACACCCTTTTCACACCAACATCAATATTTATACATCTTAACCTAACCATACCTTTCCCCACCTATATAAACAAACCAAGTCTCAAAACCTTTCTCATCATTCATAAATTTTGTTATGTAGGTTTTGTTTTCAATTTATCATGAGCAATATCCCAAGATCTCTCACCGACTCTTCTTTAACTCTTTTCAATCTCACTATATCATCTTCAGATCCTTGGCCTTTCTCTTTTGTTTTCTTATAACAAAAAATCTCCCAAAAAAAACAATTAATCATTGTTTATTAACCACTACTTGAGGTTCAATATACTTCTTATTTTTTTCTCCTTTTTTCTTCTTATTCTTAGTTATGGGGATTAGTGGTAATCATCACCATAATCATCATCACCACTTGAGTTTCCATTTGCACATTCCTCGTCTCAATTTTCATCATCATCATCATCATGAAAAGAATAAGGACATTCCAAAAGGGTATTTGGCAGTGATGGTTGGTCAAGGAGAAGAACAACAAAGGTTTGTGATCCCATTGATTTACATTAACCATCCATTGTTTATGCAATTGTTGAAAGAAGCTGAAGAAGAATATGGATTCAAACAAAAAGGACCTATAACCATTCCTTGCCAGGTCGAAGAGTTTCGCACGGTGCAAGGAATGATTGATATGGAGAAATCTCACCACCATCACCATGCTTGGTGTTTTAAAGTTTGATTCAATATTATGAGTACTATAGATTGAGCAAATTATTATGTATACATGACACTTTTATGTATTATTTTTTTTTGTTTCTTTAAGTTTTCTTCAATGGTGTTGATAATTTGATATGATTTAGCAACAATTGTTGGATCTTGATTTGTAAAATTGTTTTTGGGTATAATTGCCATGGAAAAAATTTAAAGAGAATCAAATTGTGATGTGAAGTGTGTATAATTTGCCAAAAATATAATAATGTGTGTATCCTAAATCAAAATTAAATAATGTTTTGTGTATATCATTCCTTTTTTTGTAATTTCAATCTTATGAATCTTATGTTTTTTCTAATAAATTTTAATCATGTGATTGTATAATAAAATAATGTGTGTATATTATTCTCTTTATTTTTATAAAGTTATTCTCTTTCTTTATGATGATTGTGTGAAATTAAATTCCATTCTTATGATGAATGTGAATGCTTTAAAGTATATAGTGGTTCTTATTCTTAATAAAATAAAATAAAGAATAAAAGAGATAGCTGTTAATTTGTTGGAAGTTGCTAGCTAGGCGTGAAAGACACGGTGGGAATTTGGAATAAAGATAAACACAAGACTTTCTTTCATTTTTGGCTTTTTAGTTTGGCCCTACGCAAAAGAAAGATTAACTTCAAGAAATCTAACATATAACAACACTTATATCATCATATAATTAAGGAGGACATGGACGTACGAAAAGGACCATACACCGTTTTTGGCTTTGTTTTTCAGCTATAATTTGTCGTTTAATTTTAGCTCTTTGTTCCCAAAAATATAGGTTTAGTTATTGCTTTGTTTTTTAGTGTGGTTATTTTAGATTATCTTTATAGAGTTTTGAAAATGAATTGATAGAAAATAATATTTTCATGTTTGTTAATTGTTTTTTTTTACGCTCATGTTTGTTAATTGTTATAAGTTTATTAAATTTATTTTTGAATAAAATAGTTTTGATAAACAAAATTCCTAAATTCCTAAATAAAAGAGTAAGAATGAAAATTCTCATAAACTCATCATGTCAATTAATTTCTCTAATATAATTTTTTTTTATAATTCTAATATAAATATCTTTGAAATATTTAAATGTAACCAACCACATTTTTTTAACAAATCTTGAAATAAAATTTCAATCTTTAAATTCCCAAAAAGTTCATTTTCAAAAATAGATTTAATAAACTTGTCAAACAAAAATAATAATAAAATTGAAACAAATCTCTTAATTTTTTTTTACTCTTATAGTTTAATGACTAAAATTTTAATTTATAAAATAAATAAGTGGACGAATCTCATTTACTATAAATTATATAATATATGATATTTCTGTCAACTGAAATAGCCGACAAATCTCTTAATAATTTCTTAATGGTGGGGTTTTATGATTATTGTGATAAGGAATGAGGTAGCAAGGTTGGTGGATAGTTGTGGTTCAAACACACTTGGCGTGTATGCCGACCCACTAAGTCATCACATTTGTCCCTCTATGCTCTTCCTCCCGGAAAATTAAATTAAGCAAGGTTACGTTATTTGATTAATTAAATACTTAAGACCTAGTAATAATTTCTAATATTTTTTTAATTAAGCTAGTAATTTCTAATTAGTTTCCTAGTATATTAAGCAATTTAGTTAACCATCATTACGTCAACAACCATGTTGGGTATATATGAGCGATCTTGACTATGAATACATTTTCCAAACCAATCATTAAGTTAAAAATTCTAATCTTACAAAGATACTCATCAGTTTTTGAGGTTTGTTTGGCTGTCATCAATTGCTTTAAAAAATCATATACTGTAGATAAATTCAAGAGTAATTCATAGTGTTTTGTTTGCCCATTTCTTCAATCAATAAAATATGGTTTGCTAGCTAAGAGCAGTAACTAACCAAATTAGTAGCATAAATTTTCATCAAAAAAAGGTTAGCATGAGATTTGTTTTGTAGTAAAAAATTTACTTCCTCTATGCCTCATTGACGCTTGTAAAAATTATCACGCTTATAATTTTTATAAAGATTAACGGTTCTACGGCACTTTAAAAGGTTTTTTTTTTTTAAAAAAAGAATCAATCGAAAAAATTAGATACACTAAATATAGAGAAAAGATAAATTGTAGATTTGAATTTTCGATTAAATATATCATATGTATCCACAAATTTTAACTATATATGAGTTGTACTTGTAGGATAAAAAGTTTAGCTGGTCATGGATTTTCAATCTAACAATTTCAATAATTTTTAACAGTTGAGTTAGAATTTCTGAACTAACTGAAAACAACTTTGATAATATGAAATCAACTAGATGAATGTATAAATAATTAAAGTTTGGCTTGTAAATATTTAAGTGATTAGATTCAGATAGCCGCACTTAGTATCTTTCTTATGTACAAAAAAATAGACATCCGCACTTAGTTTTATTTAACTTTGATTAATTATCACTAAATGGATGTTTTTTTGTTAAGTTGAGAGAAGATCAAGAGGTCTCATGAGCTTAACTCAATTGGTTGGATATATTGTATGAAAGTGCAGGGATTCAGGTTCGAATCTAGATACACCCACTCATTTTACCTTTAAGAGGTGAATTTTTAGCCGCTAGACCACTTGACAAAAAAAAAATCAAGAGAGAAAAGGAATAAACAAATCAAGACTGTTAAGATAGTAGATAAAGTAAATTCCTCTTATATTTATAAAAAGAATTTAATCTATATACACGTGTAAAGTTTTATTTATACATATAATATCAATAATATATTATCTTATTATTGACAATACATCGAATATATGTGTAAAATAATTTTACACTAACAGTACATAATAATTAGACTCTTCTAAAAATACCTACGAACTAACTCAATGAGAGACAAATAATTTATAAATTAAAATGACAGTTTACTAAAATAATTTTTTATTTTCTTTATTAAATTGATAAAGAAATTACATATTAATAGGTAAAAATTAAGATTATAAGATGAAATTATAACCCTAGTTACAAACAAACAAAAAATACGAATTGTTCTAATAATACTTTTATGCTCGTTGAGAGAGTCTTCTACATATATATGAATCGTGCCTTCACTAAACAGCAGCATTTTACTTGTTTCGGCAATCAATCCAATCCAGCCTTTCATAACTAATCCAGCACGTTCTGCAGACCATTTTAGTATTTAAATATTTAATTAACCTTCTTTTATTATATATTGACGTAACGTATTTTTCATCACAAATCAGACCCATTCAAACTTGCTGAAAAAATACAATGTCAATAATACGTTTTGTTTGTTGTTGAAGGAAACAAATGTCAATATTTTCTTCCTCCATATTGGAGTCTCCACATAAAACGTACAAGTCTTTTTTATTTTTGGCAAAAGACAACAAATCATATTTGATAGATTCAATTCAAATATAAATATTGTCAACTTATTATAAAATGTAAATAAGTAATTGACAAAAAAAATGTCAACTAGCTTTAATATATTTAATCTTTGTGTGAATATCATGGTTAATATAGGTAGTAAGTCTTCTATCAAATATCAATAATACCATAGTTTATATTCAATCTCCTCATGATCGTTGATCTAGATTCGTGCCGATGTTTATAGAGTGTATTTCACACGTTTATTTGTCTTGTGTAGTTCTTTTTTAGTTACGCTTTAGGCCTCTTTTGTTACCGAAAAAAATATTATTCCTCAAAAAAAAACTTTTATCCTTTAATTGATGTTCAAAACTTCAAATAAATCAATTTTTTGGAGAAAATTAAATTATGTTAACTAACATTTATTTATTTGTGTAGAATTGATTGTTTTTTACTTTTTAGTACTCCCCATTCTACAATAATTGATAAAATAAATGTTTTGGTTCTGCCAGCCCATGAGAATTGAATTGAAGTGAAGTGTTTGTGTTTGATGAAGTGAATGTAGGCATGTGCATCAAAGCTAGAACTTTAAGTTACTAGCATATATTAAGTGTTAAACAAGGTGAAGTTAATTTATGAGAATTGTTACAAGTGATCAAGTGGATAAGAGACATAGAAATGGTCATGGAAGACGTCATCTTTGAGCTAGATGCAAAGGTGGTTGTGGACAACTTCAAAAACATGTTAATTTATCGTATTTTGACTATTATTAATCATTGTTTTTTAAATTTGAATAATTTTTGTCAAAATTCGTTGGTTGAATTTATTTTTTTCTTAACAAATTGGTTGAAGTTTTTAGAAGGCAAGTTATTGTATTCAATTGCTCATAAGTTAGAAAAGACGGATAAGTATATGATTAATTTTCAAATGTTAGAGTGATATCAAATTATATTATTGATGGTATTTTTAGTGATATAATACAAACTTGTTCCCCTCAACAAAAAATCAAAATAAATTATACTTTCATTTTTCAATACAATTTCCCTCTAATTGCAAACTCTAATTAACAATTTTGCATCACATCATTACCTTTTAATTTATTCCATTGTTCATTTATGAAACATGTTTTTTCATACGTTCCGTACCATCGAACTTTAGATCAGATGATTAAGAAAAGACTCGCGGATTCTCCGTTGGCTGTCGATGATCCGGAAAGTTATGGAGAGACCAGAACATCTTCAGGCCACTTATGTCACAACATATTCTCTTTCATTCATGAGCATAATATAAACGCGTCTCTTTTCTTTTGAGTTTTGACCAGCGCTACAAAGAATAATCTATCATTTTAAACATGGATCAAGACCAAATACACATCATTAAGTTATGTAAGAACATGGTCCATGTTAACTACCGCATTTCTCTACCACAATATTCTTGTGAAACAAAACAAAGTGCTACATTTGCTGGCGTATGATAATAAAGTTGACCAAAATAGAAGAGTCTTTAATCTTAACACGAAATCTTACAAGAAATCAAGTTGCATTTATGCTCACAAGTAAAATGGGAGAATTTTCACTTTGCACCACAAATCACATGAGGAACAAAACAATATGTTAGCTACCTCTACTTTTTCAGGATACAATACAATCCCCAATGTCCCCAAAAAATTTTGCTTAGACCCTTTGTACCAATTTTCCTATCAATTCAAATTCAAAAAGAAAATATTTCAATTCAAATTTAAAAAGAAAAGGACACAAACTAATATCAATAAATATAATGAAATCTTCTTTCAATCATCATAACTATCTGTGTCTTGTATTTGAAGTACGAATTGTGACGCCATGCAAATACTTTGTATATCCGACCAAGCTGAGTTTTCCATCAGATTTTCTGATCCAATCGCCCATTAAAGAGTAAGCAGTAGGACCCAAATTCATCTCCTGAAGAACACAATATACCATAGTGTTAAGTGAGTTATTTCATGGTTTTTTATTTTTGACTAAAGGTTATTTCATAGCTTTTAAGACAAAATTAATACAAGTGCGGTCATAGAAAGAATGTGCAAACCTGTGCCAACTCCTCGAGTGAAATGACACGGTTCCCTTCCTCGTCAAAATAATCAAAAGCTGTGGTGGCAATTTTATCCCATTCTGGATGAACTTCCAGCTGGTATATACTGATTGCAGCAGCACAGAACTCTTCGAAGTCCATTCTTTTATAGGAGAGTGGATCCATCTTATTTCAAGAAACATGCATTTCAGATATTTCATATTATATTTGCATTCAAAGAGAAAAAAAAAATACATTTCCTTAAGGAAGAAACAAAAGTTACAACAGTTCAGTTAACGATACAACAAATTATGATCACGATGGTATCAATACCGTCCGAACGTTTTCACTATAAAGCATAAACAAATTATAGCTACTTCCTATTTTCATTGAATATGGCTGTAAACAAAATGAGCTGGACTTGAAGATTATACATCATATAACTCAATACCACACAGTCCCCCCAATATTATGCAGCTGCTTGTTTTCAGTTTATTATTATATGAATCAATCAAGACATGGTACATAATAGGTTTTGAGCAAATGGATGAAGTTGGAAGAAAAACAAAACATCAATATCACAAAACAAATATGACTTACCAAATTTAGAATTTCAGGCACCCTTGCTTCCTTCATGGCATCAGTTGCATTTTTCATGAGAGCCTGCATTTATTATAATTTGATTAGTTTCAGTTTAGAGATTGGAAAAAAAAAATAGTAAATAAACCAACTACAAAGTTAAAACCATAAAAGACTAATTCAACAAATCTAGTAGATCAGCGTAACATATTTACATAAATAGTTAACAGATAACAATATTGTATGTTCTATCAGTTTGTTTAACAAAACATCTTCATGTAATACAGGAAATAAATTTACAAAATTCGTGCACTTACAACTCTGAAATTCTCAAGCGAAACGCAACCATCTCTAGGCTCCAAGAGGCTAAATTGTGCCCTAAGGTAGGTAAGCTCATCATCAGGCAATGCTTTTGAGAGAGCCTGCATTGATATAAAGAAAAGGAAAACAGAAAACATTACTCTTCTTCCGTTGTCAGATAAAAGATGCATTTGTAATAATGGTAGCATAATAGGTGACTACCTTCAACGCCGCACGTTTCAGAGGTGAGGCACGCACATATGACTTGACCAACTTGTAAATCAAAATATCTAAAGGAATGGCATTGTTTTCATCTCTCAACCATGGGTGAGCTGCACATATTGAGGTAATTTCAGTATTACAAATTACGGAATAATGTTTAGGAGGGTTTGTGTGTCGAAGAAATTTCAATACAAACAATTAACCAATGAGTTAAGCATGGTCTGTGCAAAATATTCAAATGAACCATACATAGAGCTTGAGCAGCAGTCATTCTTTTCCTGTGATCTTTGTTTAAAAGTCTCTTCACAAAGTCTTTAGCTTCCGGTGATATTGATGGCCAAGGTGAATCATCAAAGTTAGGATTTGCTCTTAACACAGACCGGAAGATTCCTGATTCAGACCGTGCCCAAAACGGTCTACTTCCACATAACAAAATGTATGTTATAACTCCAATACTCCATAAGTCTCCTTCAACACTATAAGATCTATGGAGCACTTCAGGTGCAACATAGTAGGCACTACCAACAATATCATTGAGGCGTTGATCTGCATGTTTATAAGAAGTCAGTGCTATCAGTGCAAAAATCAATTGAAGAACGGCAAGGATCATAAGGCAGAGAATTTGATAAATAATTAGTTTTGAACAATGGAGGTAATCTTAGAATTAATCCATGTCCTCAGATTCATCTAAACAAGTAGTGAAAAACATTTGATTCAATCAAATTACCTGGCCTAACAAAATCAGATAGACCAAAGTCAATAACTTTCAAAACAGCATCCTCGTCTTTTGAGACAAAAAGAAAATTCTGCAAAGTAGGCAAAGCATTAGGATTACAAGTTATAGATAACAGAGGTAGTAATACAAACAAACAAAATTCCCTTTGCACTGAAAGGTGTGACCAAGTAACATAAGTAGTTCAAACTTCACAGTGCCGTATACCTCTGGTTTTAGATCGCGATGAACAACTCCCTGAAGATGACAAAAGGCAACTACATTCAGAATTTGTAGAAGAATTACTTTGGCATCTTCCTCTGTGTATCTTCCACCCCTTCATTGAATAATTAACATAAAATGAATCTAATTACAATCATGGAGGGACAACACAGTAACAGATAATATAAATAAAAAACAATCTTTAGGTTTTACCTATCTAGAATTCTGTCCAGTAATTCTCCGCCTTCACACAACCTGACAAGAACAAGAACAAGAACATATCATTAATTTAACAGTTATATGTGCTATCCAGCTGAAAAATTTGCTCATATTGTGTACATTATTGAAAACATGTACTTATGATGAAGTCCCTTTTTACCCAATAAGTTCATGAGGACACAAATCAACCAGCAATTCAAAATATGAATAAAATCCTATCAAGACTGAAAGCAATTTTCAGATATAATTGTTTCTGTACATACTCCATCACAATGTAGACGTTGTTCGCATCCTCAAACGCATCATAAAACTTAACCAAATTCCTATGTCCAGATAAGGCCTTCAACATTTTCACCTCCCTCCTCACATCTTCAATTGCTATTGCCGAAGTCATCTGCCATAAGAAAATCAGTTAATCACAATAAACATCTGCAAGCAAATATTGCAATGCAAGATCCAAAAAAACTTGAAAATCAAAGCTCAATTCATGTTGATATATGTCATGATAAAACAGAAGCAACAAGCACAGCAAAACAATATGCATTTCCCCCACCCCCAAATAAAATTTACTCTCAGACTCCAATTTGATTGTTTAGAGAATAATGAAAAGTTGCAGGTGTATACGGTCAGCTTATGCTCATGTTCTTCCTAGAAACATCATCCACCAGAGGCCAAGTAGCTAAAATGAAAGTTCTATATTGTCTGATGCCTATAGGACTTGCAATAAAGGTAAAGTTCTGGAAATTTTCATCAATCGTCAATAAGAAAGATGCTGTTTTTCCCTTAATCCATGATCTCAATTTTCCTCTTATCTTTTTTGCTATTGAGCATAATTGCTGCACTCTAATTCAGTTCATATTGGAAGTGAAAAACAATAATAAATACCCAGGTTCGGTATATGCATTCTTTAGTCTACAACTAAACACCAAATGATTACTAATGATTTAACCAGAAGCCTGAAACAGCTTTTGTCAAACAAACTAGTAACTTAAACGGTTTCATTCATCCTTAGTTTTTGCCACCTAGAGCTACAAAGCTCCCACCATAGCATGGTCGAGGGAAGGGTTGGACCCTTTGGGAGTCTACTGTAAGCAACCTCGCTTGCATTTGTAAAGTATTTGCGGCAGGCCGATTTTTATTTTTTTATTTTTTAAATGGCAAATTTTATTGAGGCATTCTCCTTAACAAGAAGAATAACAGAAGCAATGTGAATCAAAAGAAAAAAGTACAACCAGCAACCCAACCACAACCAACCGAGCCCCACTACACACAACAAACCTCAAACACAATCCAGCACCGTAATAAGGCACAGCGCAGCAGGCCAAAAAAACCCAACACCCAGCCGAAACTATCGGCAGGCCGATTTTAAGAACTGTGATTTTCTAGTCACATAGTAACTGCAACAATTTTGCCACCCTAATCTCGACAATTTATAGTGATGCTCCCAAAGAACCAACTAGAGATTAAAAACCAATTGCAGCCAATTTTGTTTGCCGCCGTTGCTTTTTCCCATGGTTTCCCTTTTAAAAGAACCATTATCTGGCATAATTAATCCTGTAATGTTTGGCTTTCAGTACTTATTATAGAACAAACAGGTTTTCAAGCATTTTCCTTTATCGTACCAGCATCTATGTAGTTAATGGTGGATAATGGAGTATGGCGGCCAACCCCTAAAATGCCGTAGCAGTGCAGTGGATAGTGATACAGACGTTACATCGAAGTTTAATGAAACAATACAAGAAATTTATATCATAATAATTCTCATACACATATTAAAGATCAAAAATAGGTAATACGCAAAATTAAAGACATTTTGGTATTCATAACTAATAATCAAAGTTCATTGTTACACATATTCAAACATCAAACCCAATTTAAATTAAATAAGTTTTAGGGTAAAATGACCATAATGTTTTTAAAAAAAGGGACCGACTATAAGTTAGTGGCATGTTCGGATTTTTATCGGATCTTCATTGTAACGGCCACTGCTAAAACTTACAACGCGGTGTGGTTTCGTGTAAACCCTAAGGACCGCTGTGCTACGCAACACCGCTGTAGCAAGCACAAAGGACTGCTACCGAGACCAACATTAACTTAGAAAACGACAATAACAAAGGTTAGTTTAATACTATAATAAGGAAAGCAACATTTAATATTACCAATAAAATAATTTAGAACTTCAGTTCAAAACATTACCAATAATAAAGGCTCATTATCGTATTGGTATGGTATCCATTCGTAATAAATGGACTAAAGTTGAAACAAATTCAAATTTGGTAAATCACAGTTGTTCATAGAGTACTTGACTGCTAAATTGAGCTACCAAAATCAAAAAACTCTAATCACATCACATATATTACATTTGCGATTCAAACTTACCAACCGAACACGAAATTCAATTCAATCATCAAAATACTCACAAAAGTCAACAATTAATCCTGAATTGACCGAGAGCACTAAACTCGCATGCCACCTCGAACTCCAAGTAAAAACACATCAATAATTTTAACAATTGACTTTCAATTGAAGCTTCAATTTTAAAGCTATCATCGTCAAAAAAAGAGAGGAAAAAAACAGAGTTATTGGCATGTTCGAGATTTTAGGGGAGCTTCATTGTAACGCTTCACCTGTTTGGCTGCTAGCCTACTACACCGTTACTATAAAGTGCAACGCAGTGCGCTTTCGTATAACCCCTAGGGGCAGGGCAGCTATACTACGCGACATCGCAATAGCAGCCACTATTGACTACCTAGACCAGCCAGCATTAATTTATAACCCCTAGGGGCAGGGCGGCTATGCTACGCGACACCGCTATAGCAGCCACTATTGACTACCTAGACCAGCATTAATTTAGAAAACGTCAATAACAAAGATTGTCTTAATACTATAAACCGGAAAGCAACACATCTACATTAACATTACCAATAAAAGTATAACCATTTCGAACTTCTTTGCAAAACTATACTACTAACTTACCATTTTCCATAACATATTAACTTTATCGGTACGTTATCCATTCCTAATATCGACTAAACATTGAAACAAATTCAAATTTAGTATCATAGTTCTCCAAAGAAGATAACTTGATCCTAAATCAAGCTTCCAAATTCAAAACCAAAACCAAATATTTACTAATCCCAATTTAACAAAGTAACATGAAACCCAATTCAATCATCAAAATAATCATAAAAGTCAACAATTTTGATCTTGAATTGACCAAGAGTACTAAACACGCATCAAATTATCTTAATTCTTAACAATTGACTTTAAAATTTAAATAAACTAAATCATAATCAAAAACAATATGATCTTAATTAAATTCTTAATTATCAAATTCTCACCTTAGCTTTGGTTATGATTTTCACAGCTACTGATACTCCTTTAAGCTCACCTTTCTTCCCTTTAGCCCAACAAGTATGACCAAAATGCCCTCTACCAACTTCCTTACCAAGCTCAAATTTCGCCCCAAAATTCTTCCCATAACCAAAGCTCTTATCCAACGTTCTCTCTCCCTCACCACCACCTTCCCCTTGTTGTTCCTCCGGTATCGGTCCGTCTTTCGGTTTCGTCTTCCCCTGCCGTCTCATCAAAGCCGCCATAATCGGCTTCGCCGGAGACGGTGGAGGAAGTGGCCACCTGAATTTCCTTCCTGGTGTCTTGGTAGCCGGAGACGGCATAACACCTGCCGGAAGAGGACTGTTGAAAGGACTTGTGGAGAAAGAAGTCGCCGGAGTTTGTCTTCCTGGTGTAGCATCGCTGACGCCGGAAACTGGTTGTGAAAGCGGTGATGGCGCGTGATAAGGTGGTTTGTGGTTATGGTTGTGGTTGTGGTTGTGGTGGTGGTTTTGGTTGTGATCGGTGGCGACGGTTTCGTTGTCGACAGCAATTTTGCTGCAGCAATGACCCATAGTTGGTTAAGTCGTCGTCGTCGCCGGCGGTGGATTGTGATCGGTGCAAGTCAAAGGTTGTGACAAAAGAGAAGAAATGTCGCCGGAGAAATTAAGAAGAAAAAAACAATAGAGAGAGAAAGTGAAAGAGAGAAGAAGAAGAAGAAGAAGTAGTAGCATAAGAAGAAAAATTAAGACATAATAATATTAATAACGTAAATAAATGAGTTAAATTTTTGAAGTGTAATAGAGAAAGTTATTTTCTATCCATAAATGGATTATTCAACTGATAATGTTAATATTGTTAAATTGCAGTTTGTTCGAACTAATTTATTTATGAAAATATTGGCCAATAATGTTAATATTGTCAAGTTAATTATTTTTGATTAATTTATCGAAATATTGGAATATAGTTAGACTAAACATTTTTATTTTAAATTTAAATATGAAATATTAATATACGTGTGTGTGAGTTTAAGTGGTATTTGTTAATTTGTTTAAAGGATAAAAAAGACTTTTTTTATGAAAATATTTAAAGATTAAGAATTAAGAATTATAAAAAATGAAAATATGACACGGCCCAACTGTATTCATTTATGTGTGAAAGTAAATTGCTTCATACGTTGGTTGGATCTTTTTATGCACCTTCCTCTTTTTGAATTTTAAAGTATTATTTTAGTCTATTTCATTTATAAAAGATAGAATAAAATAGTCCAACTAAAGAAACTAATTTAACTAAATATAGAACAAAATAGAGAGGTTTAATGATCGACAAATATTTTAATTTTTGTTCAATCTTTTGCATTTAATTTGTCGAGTTATATAATAATTTTGTCTAATTCTTTAAATAAATTATTTTGTAGACGTGAATAAGAAAAAGAAGAAGAAGAAAATATGTTGAAAATACGTTGAGTATTTTTTTCCTTAAAAAAATGTTGCTTCTCATTATATCATACAAATTAAATTATTCCATAAAGTGCAATATAAAAGGGTCTTCAGCATTTTTGTAACAAAATAAATAAATAAATAAGATGGAATAAAACCATATATGTAATGTAATAAAATGAAACAGGACCAAATTACTATATACTATACTTTAAAATTGAGTTTGAGTTTGAGTTCCTTTAGTCATGGAGCTACCGGACTATTATTTGCAAGGTGGGTTACGGAGAAATTCTGACTATTTTGGTTTTAAGTGTTGAGGCATAATTGGAATTGCGGGCTTGAATTAGTTTCTCGTGAAACAAATTCGGTTGCAGAGTAAATTGCAAAATTTAGTGCACAAGACACTAATATAATTGATGTTATTCTTGATAATCCTCGTTTGGAGGTTGAAACTTTATTACTTAAGGACTTTGTTGTTGTAGTTTAATTTCGGCTTGTTATTTACCTTTCGATGTAAAAAAAAATTCTTCCAAATAAATTAAACCATTGATCAAGTTAAATTAAAATAAATCAAAGCTTGTAAGGTTATTGGTTAATTTGTTTGTTTATGAATCAATTTCATAAAAAAATACTAGTTTTTAAAATAAACTTCATTGAAATTTATATATTAGCATGATCACATTTTTTCTCCAATTTTTATTTTTTTTTAAAAAAGACTTAGATCTTTCATACGTCTCCAGTGTCGATTTTTGACTTTGTACATCTAAAAAATTTAGAAAAAATTGAACGGATCTCTTCTAATTCAATAACAGATCAACTTATATCATAGTTTGAATGCACATTGAGTATACAACTTTTGGAAGATGTCAAGTTTACACAAACAACAAAATTAGAAAATTGTATTCATCATGCTTGGAAACAATGAGTATTTAATTATGTCTTTTTTTTTGTCAAAAAGCTAATGAGATAAAGGCATAGTATAGTCTTGGAGGACAGAGGAATATACGAGGATTTTGCCAGGAAAACAAAACTCCATTTCTTAACAACAATTTATTGTTTGTATAGCAGAAACTAATTAAGTAATGGCGTCACATCACATTAACATTTAACATTTGTGTGTGAATAATGTGGTCTAGTTACGGTTACTATTTCCCTTTCCTATTAGAACAGTGGCACAGGCATTGAAATTGTGGTTGGTGTAGTTGAACTACATTAATTGTAGTAATAGCACAAGAAAAAACACTTGGATACAACATTCTTTTGGGTAATCAAATTACGGTTCAAAGCAAATTATAAACTGAAATTAATTTTGATTTTTTTTTTTGACAAATGTTAAACGTACCAAAATTTCTAAATTACTACATAGTTTAATGCCATGAATAAAATTTATTACTTACATTAAACTAAATAGTACACAATATTACCAACATAGTGGGCCCTAGTGGTAGATGCTTGGGCTTCTTAACTGTTTAGTCCTGGATTCGATTCCCGACTGGTGCGTACGGAGAAGCATTTATTGGGAGATATCAATCACTTAAATGAATCTCAATTACTTCAAGTGAATTAATCTATACAATTGCACACGGAGAATATCTTTATTTACCAAAAAAAAATAGTACACAATATTTTACCAAATGTTAGTCGGTCTAAAATTGAAACCACTTAATATTGCAATTTGCTCCGAATCGAATTATTAGTCTAATGACCGGATACAGGTGGTAATGCAAAATACTTGATATTTTTATTTAAATTCTACACAAAAGTATGTATTACTTTTTTTTTTCTCTTAGTCAAAAAAATTGTAAGTACCGTAGTTTTGCAAATGGTTTCAAGTTGTGCATGCTACACAAGTAGCTTAAAACAATATAACAAATATACATTTTATAAAACTTATTGTTACGTACATTGAAAGTTTATATCATGTAGATTATTTATGCAAAATTTTAAAAAAATTGAAAATTATTTGATATGTTATTGAGACTTATTAAAATTAACGATATTCCATAAAAATTTATAAACCGTTAATTTTAATGGGTTTAAATAACATATCATATAGGAGTAATTTTTAATTTTGTTAAAATTTTACATAAATAATTTATATCATATAAATCTTTAATTTAACGATAAATTTTATAAGATCCGTATATTATATTTTTTTGACCAACTTTTTTTTTTTTACCAACTTATACATCATGTGCTACAACTTATATATATAATTCAGATTTGCGTGTGCTTACTTTTTCAATCTCTATATATATTATGGTCTACGGGTTGACGAGAGGACTAGTAGTATACTATTTTATTAATTAATAAATAAATAAAAATAAAACAATACTAAGTACTAGTAGTATATGACCATGCATCCACGTTGACTAGAACAAATATCGGAACTATGCTGTCATCTTATCATCGTTCATAATTTGACTTTCTCCTTTTCTTTTTGCTCCTTTTATTTTGCTCATTTTACAAAACCAAAAAGAAAACTCTTATTGGAGAAAGTAGTATCCATGCATAGTCAGTAATTGATTCATCTTTATAGTATATTTGAACTTTAAATAAGTGGTATAAGTGATTTGATTAGAGGCTTTATCTTTATCTAAAATGAAAGAGTTAAATAAGTGGTATACTATCATTTATCAAATAATTGTATATTTTTTCCGTCCTAAACTAATTGATACATTTGATAAACGTATATATCCTATTCACATAATGTATTTTGATTATATCTACTCTACTAACTATATATTAATATAATATACCAAGTAAGTTACTAATTAACCCTTTTTAAAATTTAATCACAATTATTTAAATTTTTATTAACGTCCTTTATCGTAATTAACTAAATATGGAGAAGTTATTTCCCACACAAATCAACAATTAGTCACAAATTTAGTCACAAAAAAAAATAGTCACAGATATCAATTTTTTTCCACTACAGTATTTTGCGAGTATTTTGCTCAACTGCCTTCCAAAATACATGTTTTTCATTGTGTTCCACTACCACACGTCTTTTTCTCAACTATATCTTCCCAACCCAAGTATATGTTTACCTCCTTAATCCATTCCTTTGCTTTCTTCCTTTCACCGCCGCTACTGCTATTGACACGGTAATACCAACATGCTATTTGTGCTCCACTTTTTTAGTTACTTTGTTAAAAAAAAACTAACTAATTTTTAAAGATTGTTTTTTTACAAAAAGCAGCTTAGTGTGATGCTATAAAAAAAATAAAAAACCACCTATTTTTTGACTGAAAATAAAACCAACATGTTATTTGTGCTCCACGTTTTTTACTTAGGTCCCGTTTGGCCCGGCTTATTTTCTTCTTTTTTTCTTCTCCTTAAAAATAGTAAAGAAGGAAAAAATTGTGTTTGACTCTACTTCTTTTTATTTTTTACTTCTTTACTTTATTTCTTTAATACTTTTAAGGAGAAATATGACTAAATTCAATTTTATACTTCTCTATTCTGTTTAAGCAAAATAGAAAAGTAGAAAATAAGTCGGGTCAAACGGGCACTTACTTTGTTAAAAAAAACTAGCTAATTTTTAATGATTTCTTTTTGCAAAGATTATTTTGAATTCCATATAAATGAGTGCTATAAAATTATATCATGGGCGACAAAAACAGTTTAATGATGCTATATTTGTGCTAAGTTACTCAAATTATTAAAAAAAAAAAACTACTCAAAGAAAACAAAAACTAAACTAAAAGTATCATTTCTATGTAAGTTACTCATAAGGCTAAAAAGGAAGAACATAGTATGACAGTTTTCACTCCGTACCATCTCTCATCATGACTACTACTTCTCCCTACTTTCTCCATCACTTTATCTTTGCTATTAATTTTCATGACAACATCTTTTAATTTGGTAAGTTTTTTACATTATTGTTGTTATGACTTTTGTTCCTATTAGTAACATAATTTTCATTGCTTGCTAAATTGGATTGAGTACATTTCAAGTGTCAATAGCGTTTGAAGATAGAATAATATTTTGCTTAAATTACACTACACAAATGTCATTCAGTATAAAATATGCTAACGTTTTTTTTTTAAGGGAATAAAATATGCTAACATTACTAGATGAACAAAGGGGGAGTTTTTTTCCTATATGGATATGGTGGAATTGGAAAAACTTTCATGTGGAACACTTTAGCAACAACTTTACGATGAAAACGGGATATTATTTTGACTGTAGCTTCTAGCGGAATTGCATCTTTATTGTTCCCTGGTGGAAAGATAGCTCATTCAAAGTTCAAGATTCCAGTTCCTGCATTTGAATTTTCTATTTGCAATATAGAGAAGGGAACTGAACTAGAACAACTTTTAAAATTAACAAAGTTAATTATATGGGATGAAACTCCTATGGCTCACAAATTCTGCTTTGAAGCTTTGGACAAATCCTTAAAAGACATAACGAGTGAGGATAAGTCTTCTGCGTCTAAAATATTTGGAGGAAAAGTTATAATCTTTGGTGGTGATTTCAGACAAATCTTTCCGGTAATACCAAGAGGAAGTAGATCTGATATTGTTCATGCAACAATAAATGCCTCTTATATTTGGGATCATTGCAATGTTTTAACCCTTATCAAGAACATGCGGTTGCTAAATGGTTCATCAAATTCAAACTCTGAAGAAATTAAAAAAATTTCTGAATGGATATTAAGGATCGGGGATGGAGAAGTTTTAGAACCAAATGATGGATATGAAGATATCCCAATTCCAGATGAACTTTTAATTTTAGAATTCGATGAACTCATTGATGCAATTGTTAAAAGTACATATCCTGATTTATTGAATCATTACATTGATGGTCAATATCTACAAAGTCGAGCTATTTTAGCATCAACAATTGAGGTTGTAGATGAAATCAATGATTATATATTGAAGCACATTCCAGGTATTTCAAATTCATTAGTTGAATAAATTTAATATAATTTATAACATATGCAATTATTTGTTTACAAGGTTTTATTGTGTTTTTGTTGAATATAGGTGATGAAACGGAATATCATAGTTCAGACTCCATATAGATCGAACCAAAGCAAATGATAATAAAGCATTTGAACAGCTTACACCAGAGTTTTAAATTGTCTAAAAACATCTGAACTTCCGAACCATTCCATCAAACTAAAAGTTGGCACGCCAATTATGTTGTTGAGAAATCTAGATCAAGCTGAGGGGTTATGTAATGGTATTAGGTTGACTGTTACTAAACTTGGAGATCATGTGATTGAAGCTAAAATAATTACTGGAAAAAACATTGGCAATATAATATATATTCCAAGAATGTCGATGTCACCATCACAATCACCGTGGCCAATCAAGCTTATAAGGAGGCAATTTTCAATTATTGTTTCTTTTGTCATGACAATAAACAAGTCTCAAGGTCAATCTTTAGATTATGTTGGATTATATTTGCCAAGAGATGTTTTCAATCACGGTCAACTCTATGTGGCAATTTCTAGAGTGAAAAGCAAACAAGGACTGAAGATATTAATACATGATAACGCAAGAAAATCATTGAATACTACTACAAATGTTGTGTTCAAAGAGATTTTCCATAACATCCAATAAGTAATTTAGATTCATCTCCTATTTTTTCATTTCAAATTGGAATTTTATATTGTCATTCATTAGATATAATTTCTATAAACTACTAACTGAGTTGCACTTATTCACACACACACACATACATATATATTTACACTTTAATGCTTCAACCTAAAATAATTAGAAATAACAATTTTGTTCAATTTTTTCAGGAACTTGCAAAGACTCAAATTGTGCTCACCTTCTTTTACACAAAGGCTTACAAATGTAGAACGAGAGTTGATAATTAATAATTCACTTCAAATTAAAGTATCTCATATTAAGTTGTATCTATAGATTCTATGTTGTTTTCAACAAACCTATATGTACTTTGTAATAGTATAAGTTAGATATGTATTTATTAATATTAAGATCATATTTTATATTATATGTTTAAGACTTTATTAATGCAATGATAAAAACATGTTTTCAAATTGTAATGTGTTGCTTCTTTTAAATTTTCTTTTGGTTTATGTTATTTTTTTTTTACGGATCTTTGGTTTCAATTGTTATTATTTTTCTAATTAAACAAAAAAAAATTAACAAATTAACCAACATTTTTAAAAACAACATAAGTATTTAGTACAATTAAATATAACATTTAACCATAACCCAAACCCGTGCGGATGCACAGGTTTATAACTAGTTTTTATACAAATATATAAATGCAAATATTAGCATATAAGGTGTTGTTTGATTTGGTCTCGATGAATATTTAAAATATACAATTTTAATAATTTATAAAGTTACATAATTAAAGATATTTACGATTAAAATTGTGTATTGGTAAACGTGAACTGTTCAACTGTGTCAATATTTTGGGACAGAGGGAGTAATAAATACGAATTTTATAAAATTCATCATTAAATTGAAATTTTATAGTATCATATAGATCATTCCTATAAAATTTGACATAAATTGAAAATCATTTGATATGTTATTGAAACTCATCAAGATTAACGGTTTATAGAATTCTATTGAATACCGTTAATTTGATGGATCTCAGTAATATATCAAATAATTTTTAATTTTTTCAAAAATTTGAATGAATGATTAATATGATATAAATTTTCAATCTAACGGTGAATTTTGTAAAATATGTATATACATTATAGGGTTGTTGACAAGTGGTACATTCATCTTGATTAGGTACTATAAAAATTAGTTACACAGTAAGGAAATTTTGTACATATAATGTAGTAATTAAAATAAGCATGTATTATTGACTCTGTGGGTTTAATTCAATTGTCTATGTGAGCGCATGTTAACCGATTTTATTGTTTGACTTTTTTGCAGAAACTTCAAGTAGTTGGCGAATTATATTGCCAAGACAAGTTCTTATTACATACGATTTTATTAGTCATCCCTTCTAATTCTTAACTAGACACTCACACCCCTTCTTGTTGACACTGTTAAAAGTCTTTTTTTATTTATTAGAAAACTCTTACATATTAACATCTTGAAACTAGTGTTGATCACCAGCTAAATGATATCAACAACACCGAGCTTTCATTTTCACAAATATTGCCTCAACTCCAAACTAATGTGGACCACCATATAATTGGTCTCAAAGACATTGAGCTATAAAAAATTTATAATTGATTAAAATAATTTCAACATTATAGATGGTTTCAACACTAATTAGTTGATTTCCAAGGTCTCTCAAAGCATTTGAGTTTTATCTATATGCAAAAAGGACCTTAGAAAAAGTATCAATCGAAGAACTAAAGGTATATCTTTTGTCATTGTAGTAAATTATTAATTGGTGCATAAAATCTAGAGATTTTGAGGTATGAAGGAAATGAGAGTGTTGATGAATCTGAAATTGAAGTAGTCCGAAGGTCAAAACCATGTGTTCTTCTTCTTCACTGTCCACCTTCTCAATCCCTTCTATAGGGGGAGAAAGAACGATTGTAAGGGTACAAGGTCAAAGATGTGAAGAAAGATCAATTGGAGGGAGGGACTTAACCTTTTATGTTTTGCTTACATAATATTTTGTTTACATAACTTATTTATGTTAAGTCAAGTGGAGGAACTTATCCACTTTTATGCTTTGTTAATATAACTTCGCTATGTTATTATGTTTGTCTTGTTCATAATTGTTTGGTGTTACAAATTTATTTACCCTTTATAAAAGGGTTGCACAATCAATTACTAGTATATAAATAAATAGTAAAATTAAACATTACCTATAAGAAAAAATAAATCACCCCAATAAAGTCGTGCATCTCTTTAATCCAAAGAATGGTCACCACAACATGATGATGCATCTTAGTATGATTTTGTATATCTTCAAGCAGTTTTTATGCTTTTTAATCGGAATAAATTAAATAAAAATTAAATTTAAAACAAATATTTAATGTTTAATGTTTACTGTTTCATATTTATACTTTGCATATTTTTTCTTTTTCTCCCTTCGTAATTGTGTTTAGAATTCTGATACAAATCTCAACCTCAACAAACTTAGACACTCAAAAGAATTTGAGAGCCATAGTGTATTAGAATTATGTTTACTATTAAATCAAGCTACAATTAGAAAACCAAAGAATTTTTTAGGCCATTAACTAATAATCACTTATAAAAGAAGTAACATTTTTAATCAAATATTTGCATTTTAATTCCTCAAAATAAAAGTAAATAAATAACAATCGTCTCTGGTTCAAAAATAAATAAATAATAACAATCATTTCCATTTATTACATTTGTTGCCGGAAAAATCAGGATAATTGGCGAGTAGCTTGATATTAACATTCTCACCCACCAGCCACCAACATGTTTCGATATCTTCAACGAACCACTCGCGTCCTTGAAACGAAGAAATTCATGTCGATGATGCCCAAATTTGAGATTCCCCCGCCGTATGAACTCGACTTCAATCCCTTCGAGAAAATTCCCAAGGGTTATCGCCGCGAGTTTTTTAAATTTTTGGTCAAAAATTTGTTCAGCGCCATAGTCGGGGCAACCTTTTACGAACTCAACTGTTGGTATTTTTTCCCTTGTGTTTTCCTGATTTTTCTTTCTTCGTTATTTTAATTTTCAGCAATTTGCAGCTTACATCGTTGATGAGTTAGAGGTAAATACTAGGGATCTTCGTGCATGGGCAACCGTGAAGTATGATCCAGATGATGAAGCTTCTAACATGGAAGTGAGTGCGCTCTACATTTTATAAGTTAGAGTTTAAAGTACTTAAGCAATTAATGGTGTTAAATATACTCTAACTCTAACAAACAAGGAAGGAATAAGTCAAATTTAGTAGTAATTTAATGTTGGATTTTGGAAAATAAGTCAAATTTAGTAGTAATTTAATTTAAAGTTGGATTTTGGATTGCTTTGATTATGTTTTCCTCTATGCGTCAACAAACCACCACAACATTTCAAATCGTCATCAGGAGCATTGAATTCTGATAAATCATTGATGAATGGGTAATAAATTCGAGAAAAAGATCAACGAGCTCAAATGGAAGCTGACACTCAGACATTATGAAATCTTGCAGGAAAACATGTACCGGTCAGCCAAAGGTGTAATATATTCAGCAATATATTCTATATTTGGACCGACAAAGAAACCGAAAAATCTTCACTTTACTGCACAAGGATTTCTCTGAGGGGTGGATGTATTAACTTGGAATGGTAATGAATCAACTTTGGGTAATGTTCACACACGCTCATTGTTTAATGAAGAAAATGCAAGCTTGCTGATACTAGGATCAAAAGGAAAAGGAAAACCAAAAGCTGAGCTAAAGTTAAACTATGATGATGATAATAATAATAATAATAATAATAATAATAATAATAATAATAATAATAATAATAATGTTATCACATTTGTGCATCATTCAAAGGAGATGCGAATGAGAATCGGGGTAAACATGGGTCCATTGTTTTGAAGAGGTCAAAGTAGTGAAATTGTTGAAAGAACTGATGCAACTAGTAAAATTGTTGAAGGAACTGATGCAACTAGTAGTGAAGTTGTGAAAGGAACTGATGCAACTAGTAAAGTTGTGGAAGGAACTGCCGCTGCTGAGAAGAAATTGTGTGTTGATTTGTTTACTAAGTTTAAAAATAACAATATACACAATGGATTTTCTTGGAAATTTGGGACTACTCAATTTTCAGCACATGAAGAAGGAAGATTCTCCTGCTTGGAGATTGGGACCAAGATCAACCGTACTGATTTAAAAGCATATGCTGGAGTGATGATTGTCAAGAGAAAAAAGCTGAAAGTTAAAGCAAAACACTCTCTACAAAGAGTGGTATTGTATTAATAGTACAAGGGGAATACAAAAGCCCAATGGAGATTTCGGTACACGCGTCGGTTGATACCGAGAATAAAGCGAAGACATCAGTGGACAAGAGGTTGGAAGAACTTTTCTCAGGTATTTTGCAAGTGAAGGTAGTCGTTGATCCAGGTGAGAAGAAGACATAACTAGGGTTAGCCTTTAGGATTGAAGTTTGATTTTAAATTTTTGAGTAAATAACAAACTTATATGGTGTATTATATGTATGCAGATCCATCGAAAAAACCGGCTTATATGGTGTGTGAGATGAAGGTACGACTATGGTTAGCCTTTAGGATTGAAGTTTGATTCTAAGTTTTTGAGTACATAAAAGACTTAAAAAAAAATTGGTTTGCTTATCTCTTTCCTTTGGTTGTGTTATTATCGGTTTGATTTATTTTCATGATTAAGTTATTAACAAGCTTAAAACTTAGTAAGTTTTAGCTTGAGAGATAATATTAGAACAAGATATTTTGAGTTTTTATTAATACCTCTGTCTCAAAATATAATTAGCTTTTTGGCAAAATCATAAGAATTAAGATATATAGTTATTGCATTGAATTTGTCAATGAGTACCTTCTATTTTCAAATGGGACAACAATGTTTTGTAAATAGGTCTTATATATTGGGACAAAGGTAATACTACCTCCGTACCAAAATATATATCGTTTTGACCAAATCACACAAATTAAGAAATGTAATCATTGTTGTATGGAAAAGGTAAATTATGGGTTAGTTTACAATATTATCCCTCATTAATGGTATGTGAGAGATAAATTATAGAATTGAAAGAAGAAAGAGAAATAATTAATTAAGGGTATAAGAGGAAAAAGAGTATTAAATGCTTCATTGGTAATGTAAAACGACATATGTTGTGGTACAAATTTTTTTCTCAAAACGACATATATTTTGGTACGGAGGGAGTATTAATTATGTTTTTTTTTTCGTTTTTTGTTTGATACACTCTCGATCATTATGTGTCAATGCATAGGGGATGTGTTAAGGAGCTTAATAAATGACATTGAAATTTTTATAATATATATTTTCAAAATATAGAAAATACACTTTTCAATACAAAATTTCCCACTCTTTTAGTATCCTTAATATTATTAAGCTAATATAGGACCTAAGATATGGGGCTTATGTTCTAAGTTAGTAGTTAGTTATTTAGCTCCCTTTGTTGCTCCCCAGGCCCCCCCGTTATGACCAAAATGCCCTTAAAAAGGAATTTGGAAAAATTTAATGGTTAAAAATTTAGTTTTCAATTATGATTTCATTTCTAGTTTCATATCTGGTTTTCACTTATAGATAAGGGTTTTCATAGTTTATGATCTAAAGTCGTGTTTATTTTGGACTTGTGTATTCTACCATTGTTAACAAATTTTATTGTTTGACTTTTTTGCAGAAACTTCAAGCGTTGGCGAATTATATTGCCAAGACAGGTTCTTATTACCTAGGATTTTATTTCTCATTCCCACTCATTCTTAACTAGACACTCACACCCCCTCTTGTTGACATTGTTAAAAGTCTTTTTTATTATTATTATTAAAAAAATCTTACATTGACATCTTGAAACTAGTGTTGATCACCAGCTAAATGATATCAACAACACCGAGCTTTCATTTTCACAAATATTGCCTCAACTCCAAACAACCGTGGAGTGGACCACCATATAATTGGTCTCAGAGACACCGAGCTATACTAATTTTATATTTGATTAAAATAATTTCAACATTATAGATGGTTTCAGCACTAATTAGTTGCATTTCCATGTCCAAGGCCTCTCAAAGCAATTGAGTTTTATCTGTATGCAAGAAGAACCTTAGAAAAAGTATCAATCAAATAACTAAAGGTATATCTTTTGCCCTTCTAGTAAATTGTTAATTGGTACATAAAATCTATAGATTTTGAGGTATGAAGGAAATGAGAGTGTTGATAAATCTGAAAATGAAGTAGTCAGAAGAGATGAAGAAAGGTCAATTGGAGGGAGGGACTCAACCTTTTATACTTTGTTAATATAACTTTACTATGTTATTCTATTTGTCATGTTCAACATTATTTGGTGTTACAAATTTGTTTACCCTTTATAAAAGGGTTGCACAATCAATTAGTAGTATATAAATAAATAGTAAAATTAAACATTACCTATAAGAAAAAGTAAATTACCCTAATAAAGTCGTCCATCTCTTTGATCCAAGGAATAGCCACCACAACAGGATGATGCATCTTAGTATGATTTTATATATTTTCAAGTGGTTTTTATGTTTTTTAATCGAAAAATCACCTCCAATAAATTAAATAAAAATTAAATTAAAAAAATTAATGTTAAATGTTTACTGTTTTATGTTAAAACTTTGCATATCTTTTCTTTTTCTCCCTTCATAATTATGTTTAGAATTCTGATTCAAATGTCTACCTGAACAAACTTAGACACTCAAGATAATTTGAGAGCCAAATTGTATTAGAATTACATACGTTTACCATTAAATCAAGCTACTATTAGAAAACCAAAAAATCTTTTAGGCCATTAACTAATAATCACTTATAAAAGAAATAACATTTTTAATAAACTCTTGATTGACCGCAAAATTCATTGAAAGCGCAAAAAAAAAATAATAATCACAAAATTGATAATAACCAAATCATATGATTTTTTTGATAAAGAAAACACAGAGAAACATACTTGAGAATTGTGACTCAAATAGACCCATACAACTTATGTAGAGCATGCTTAACAATTGATTTGCATTAATCAAAATGTAGTGGGGCAATCAATGTAGTAGCAGCTGAATATAATACAATGAAAATTCAAATTCTGTAAGTATATAAATATAATTAACAATAAAATTAAAATTCTGTAGTATGCAACTAACCATAATTTACATTTTTGAACTTTTGGTACAAGAAGCTTGCCATGATTAAGAATGAATATTGGATATTTAGCTTGAATTTGCAAGAAAATTTACAAGAAGGAATTTTAGAGAGAAGCAGGTAAGCGTGAAAAAAGTATAAAAATACAAATAAAAATGCAATAATACCAAAAGTGATATTCAAAACGTTGAAGATGCCAATATTGAATTGATAGCGTAAAGTCGGTCGAAAGTATAGATGCAACAACAAAGGTAACATCAAATAAACAGACAAAACATGAAGATTGGTAAGAAAATAGACATTGTCAGCGTGAAGTGGAACAAAAAATACTTAAAAAACATACATGCATTTGAAGTGAATGACAAATCGAAGAACATATTGAGAATCTAATGAAGGTTGGCCGGTAGATGAATAAATCTGTAAACATAAATTAAAAAGAGTAGTGTTTGCATTTATGAATCATAAGAAAAATGAGTTGTTAAAAGTTCAAATAAGAGATTTAAAGTGTGAAGGCTAGATAAAAACCATGGAAAACGGAGGTTAGCATGAAACAAAATAAGGAAAATCAAATGTTATACATGCAACATGAAATTTAACATGAATAAAACTTAAAACCAAACTGAAAAATTAAAATTTAAAACGTGAGGTCGAGAAAAACAAACTTAAAATCGACATGCATTTGAAGTATCAAAGAACTTACCACTTAAGTTGATGAAGGTTGCGTGATATATGAAGATCTGTAACAAAATTTGTAAGGGATAAGAATTGGGTTAGTATCAAAGGAGAAAAGAAGTTCAAAATAAGAAATAAATGGAAAGGTCTTGCATGTATCTTGGAGCTTCTTCACCTTGTAGCTTCTTTGAAATGAAATGAGAGAAAATGAAAAAGTGAAAGAAAGAAAGAAGTTGGTAGAAAAAAATCAAGTTGGTGTATGTGAAGTGCAAGTTAGGTTGACATACCTAATGAATAATATAATGTGTTTGAGGTAAAAGTAATATATTGTTATCAGTGGCGATTCTCAGACCCTTGTTCAGGGGTGCAATTTTTTTTTTTGAAAAAATTAATAATTACTCTCTATTGTTTTTTTGGCTTAAATAATGTTTAGGTATTTGTAAGTTCGCGCTTTTTTGATATAAGTCCCTGTAAATTTTTTTTTTGAAATTAGTTCCCGCCATTACACTTCCTTTTGATATTGGTCCCTGACGTCAATTGTTGTTTCAAAAATGCTGACGTGGCTAACAGAGTGTGACAAGTGGATCTGATGACGTGTTAAGTGAAGTCTAATGAGGGACTAAATTAAAAAAAATTGATATTACAGGGACCAAATCCAAAAACACAGTATCTGTAAAATTTCACTAAGAATAAAATCCTCAAATTGAAGAGTTTACTTGTCCCCTTCATACCTCAACCGAAATTTCATTGTTTTATGCAAAAATGTCATCATCAACAAACTCCACTCTAATTCAAATCCCAGAACAAGTGAATTCAATGAATAGTAGTAACTTCATCTGCATTTTCATCCAAATAGTAGTAACATCATTTACCATTTCTGAGCAGTTGCAAGCACAAACAATTTTTTCATTAGATGTTGCTTTGTCATTTAAATTGCAAAACACGAATTTTTGAATAAAATAATGGAATTTCGGTTGAGGTATGAAGGGGACAAGTAAACTCTTCAATTTGGGGGTTTTATTCATAGTGAAATTTTACTGATACTGTGTTTTTGGATTAGGTCCCTATAATATCATTTTTTTGGATTTAGTCCCTCATTAAATTTCAATTAACACGTCATCAGATCCACCTACCACACTCCGTTAGCCACGTCAGCATTTTTGTAACCGAAATTGACGTCAGGGACCAAAATCAAAAGGAAGTGTAATGGCGGGGACTAATTTAAAAAAAAAACTTACAGAGACTAATATAAAAAAGCGCGAACTTACAGGAACCTAAACATTATTTAAGCCTTATTTTTTTATGTGTGATTTTATAAAATTTTGTTTTTCTTTTTAATTGATATTCTTAAAAAAGAAATATTATTAATTATTGTTTTGTCAATATAATTTGTAGTTACTTGGTAAAGAGATGCAAAAATATGAAATTAAATAATGAATAACCATTGGTATTATAAAAAAAATGACAAATAATAAAATTAATTAATGTTCTTGGTAGTATATAGGTAAGCAACAATAAAATAAAATTAATTAAAAAGCAGTTTATAATTGAAGGTAAATTCTTTGTATTCAAATATCAAATGGTAACAATTAGTGTCATTATTGTGTAAAAACAAAATCAATTGTCATCATATTGCAATTTAAACATGACTATAGGATATGATTATGGGAGTATAGAAATACTGTCAGAATATATAATGAAGCCACTTAAATCAAACAGCAGTTCTATATAGCACGAGTGCACGACAGCACGACACACCATATTTTGAAAGAGAAAACAAAAACAATGGTCAATGATATGTAATTGTCTCTCTACATGATGTCGTCTATTGCATGACTCGTATATACAAGCATTTTCCTAAATCAAATTAAAAATAGTATGAACTAAATAAATAAAGGCCCAAAAGAAAGAAAAAGAAAAGAAAAAAAGAACGTTGGATGCACGCGCTAGTATGTAGCGTGAGACGATAACATAACATTAGATACATAAATATAAGCATGGAGTGAAAATGCTCTATATAAAGACTTTCACACCGTTCCGGTCGAAATTTTCCACACCCAATCATCTTTCCCCAAACCAAAACCCTTCTTCTTCTTCTTCAATTCCTTCTCTTCACTCTTCACCTTCTCAATTTCTCTCTCTCATTTCTCTAATCGCATCATTCACTACTTCAGAGCATTTCTTTTTTAATTTTTAATTTTTTTTAATTTCAATTTCTAGGGTTAGGGATTTTTTTCATTTCCATTTAGTTTTTCGAGTTTTCGAGGAACTGTTGATTGCTCTTGTGTTCAATGGAGGCTACGGCCGCCGCAGCAGCTGCCGCTCGCGGCGTTTCTCTTCAGTTACAAACTCCGCCTAGGAAAGAATGGCGCGCTGTTGCTGAACATCATCATTCCGGTAGAAACCCTGACGATGAGGTACTCATTTCACGTCCAAATACTTCACATTGTTTTTGTAGTGTTTCAGTGTTATAGAGAAATGCGCGTTTTTCAAATTTAACTGAGAGGGTTAGGTTTTCTGGGTTTTTTCAGCATTGATTTGGGATTAGGGTTTTCTGGGTTTTTTTGTTACTTTATCTAATGAAGATGGATATTGTGATTCTCTAGCTGTCTGTGCAATTTTTGAAGCAAAGATTATAGTTTTACTTTAGTTTCTGTTGTGTTTCTCTAATTGTGATTATCTAGCTGTCTGTGCAATTTTTGAAGATGGATATCGGTTTCAGTTGTGTTTCTTCTTGTGTGGACTGAGCTCAAAATGTCACTTTAGTATGATTTTTTCGGACCGCTCAATCCGGGCCATTTGAAAATTATAGTCTGATTGCCAATTTTAAGTTGAATGTACTTCAAATTCAAATTTTTGTTGATGAAGTTTAAGGTTACTGCCTTGTGGGGTTTGAGCTTATAGCTTAATTTACAGAGTTAAGATTGTTTTGTTGGTAATTTAAATACCGAATGCTTGATAGCTTACCATTGTGTTATTGGACGTGCTATGATGTGTATAAGGGAGCTGTAATTTGTTTGTTGTTAATTGTTATGTGTTTGGTTGATAACAAACGTATTTTGAAGTGCAGGAGTTGGTTAACCCAAAACTAGGGCAGTCGGATGAGAGAACCATATATGAGGTAAGGTGATGGTGTGAGAAGCTGATTTTAAGTTTTAAGGAATCTAGATTTGAAGATAATCTCTTACTGTTTTTCAAGGTGCAGCAAGGAAGAGAGCCTCTTGATGTTGATTTTTGTTCGATAACAATGGATGGAACATTAGATGGTGATATCTTACAGCAACAGATCCATTCTGTTGTTAGACAAAGGCATGAGATAATGCAAATGGAGATTGAACTAAAAGCTCAAATCATCGCCAGATCTGAGATAATGGAAATGCGAAGCAACTTTGATGCTCAACTCAAGGATCACGCTAACAATGCCAACAAGTTTCAGGTGCTTATTCAAACATTTCATGAAGTGTTAGAAGAAAACCACACTTTATATGCTTAGGTGTATCCTTATATAACACATAGGGGATATGACAATTTTATCGACACATAATAGTCTTATGTAGCAGACATAACTGTTACATTATGATGTCTAAAAGGAGAGCTTTATCCTTATGCTACTGTACTCTAAGTTTAATGTTTGGCTCCCACTGGTTAGGAATTGTTGGTTGCTTTAAAAACTGTTTATTTGGCCTTGCAGGAGCAACTTTTAGAAAGGGAGCACGCAATTCATGAACTAGAAAGGAAGATAGAAGAGAAAGACAGAGAGATACATAATATCAAATTAGATAATGAAGCGGTTTGTTGAATTTCTTAACCCTTTTATTTTAGTTTTCTCGATCTTACTTTAGTTTTTTGATTCCATGCTAATCTTTTCAATTATTTCATTAGGCGTGGGCTAAACAAGACCTTCTCCGTGAGCAAAACAAAGAACTGGCATCCTTCAGGTTTTTCTTTTATCCAAGTTTATTTATATGATACTTTAAGTTTTTTGCCTTTGTACTTCGCTACTTGCTTCATTGGGCAAATCCTTTTGCAGAAGGGAGCGTGATCATTCAGAAGCTGAAAGAGCTCAACATATACAACAAATACATGATCTGCAAGAACATATTCAAGAAAAAGACAGGCAACTTATTGAGTTGCAGGAACAAGTAGGCTGCTCATATTTGTATAATTTTTTCCCATAAATAATCATTTGAATTTTATTGGCTTACAAGTCCTTCTGATGTTCTTCCTTTCAGAATAGGGTTGCTCAGGAGACAATTATGTTTAAAGAGGAGCAGGTTAGAGAGGCCCAGGCATGGATAAATCGTGTTCGCGAGATGGATGTTTTCCAATCAACAACAAACCAGTCATTACAAGCTGAATTGCGAGAGCGCACAGAGCAATATAATCAGCTTTGGATGGGTTTTCAGAGACAGGTTGATCTACATCACTTTTCTCTTGCAAGGATAAATTTTCATATTTTACTCCCACTATTATTGTATATCTTTGTATTCATGTCTCGGTTTGCATCGTTTTGAAATAGATATTTGGCATGTAATTCATAGTTGTTACTACATCCGCCTCAAAATAATTATCGATTACACATACCAATGCATAATTTTAATCATTAATATCTTTAGTTTTCTTTCTTGAAAAATTATAAAAATACTCATTGAGGCAAATCAAACAAGATCTTATATTTTAATATTTGTCTGTATACATTAGTAAAAAAATACGGTCTCAATAAATGTCAACAGTCAAATTGTGACAATTATTTTGAGACGGAGGGAGTATTTAGTTTTGTAGGATCTTTGAATTATTTTCAAATAATTTGAACTTGTTCGCGAGCTTTGTAAGCATGCTATTATAGGTTATGTACTTAAAATATTAGTGGATTCTGCTTAACTCTATCCTTGGTTTTGGTTTCTTTAGTTTGCAGAGATGGAAAGACTTCATTTGCATGCTATTCAGCAGTTACAGCTTGAGCTGGCAGATGCTAGAGAGAGGACTGGAACTTACAATGATGACTCACGAATGTCCCAAGGAAATTCAAAAAGTAATGTAGCTCAGTATGGACAGGAAAAAGGAAACCAATTTGACTTGAATGGAGGCAATGCTTCAAGTGGAAATAACGGTGTCCTTACAAATGAGAACTCAGAAAATGGTCCCTCATTTTCAACTTCAGGCAATCCATCAAATCAGGTGTGTTGCATGCTTTAATTAATCAATGGTTGATAAACGGCTAATCAATTTGTTTTATTCCCATAAATTTTTAGTGCTACATGTCCCATATGCCAATACATCCATTTTAAGAAATTTTGTTTTATACTTCGAACAATTTTTTTAAGATGTCATTTGAGATCACAACTATGTAGCTTATGAATGACGTAAAGCATCATGTGGGTTTTCATCAGGTATCAAAGCACCAGAGTATTATATGATGTATATAATCTCGTGTATTGAATAAATTATGATCCCAATGAAAGTGAATTTGCTTCTCTAAAATACGGATCTTTAGAGAAAAAGTGAGATGCTAACGCCATTATTGGGAAGCTTAGATCTAAACAATTTCATATTTTGATATACACGCTTAATCTCAGTTGTTATTTCAATAAATGGCTTTCACTCCTCACTTTCCCTTCTTACATTGAATACCTCGTTTTTTAGTAGCTAAACATGGTTGTTTGTGTTGCAATGCTCTGTCTTGTGTCTGTGGATTGAAACTTATGTGCTCAGACAAAGAGGTTTAAAGTGCAAATTGTTATGTTTCCAATGTAAACAACCAAAAATGCAATACCCAATATGTAGTGGTTATATTCAAAGATTAAGATGGATCTCAGACAGAAATATCGAATCTTTTGATTGACAGATAATAATTTATGAAGATGAAACTGATGGTAGTGAAAGTTGCATATGCCCAATGCTTGAAAGTTATGTTATCTTAGTATTTCTTTTAGAACAAATCTGAATATTAATTTTTACTAATAGATTGATATTTATATTGATACATATAGCAGCATCAGCCTCTTAATAAGGAATTATTTGTACATAACCTATATTTACTTTTTATTTTTCAAAGTACATCAAACACTATCCAATCCAATATTATTACATATTTATACCTTTTGGCTTTGCTCCATGCCTTCTATATAAGATTTGATAGATATGTTGTCGCGGGATTCAAAAATTGCATTTCTTACCCATTTACAACACTTTTGTGGTTATTTCTAGACTGATCAAGTGCATAGTGTACCCATTGCTCCATCATCTCTGATTGTCCCCCACTCATACCTCCCACCTGGTCAAGTTACTGCATTGCACCCATTTGTTATGCATCAACAAGGAGTGGGCAACTCTGTTGCATCACATGTTCCTCAGTCTCATGTTGGACACTTTCATCCAGTGCCCACAATGTCACCTCTGCAACAGTGGCAAAATCAACAGGTATCTACTGTTACGTATACGCAGGTTATTCTGTTTTTCTTAAAATATAAACTTTGGTTATTTAGAATTTATACTTGTTTTTTCAGGCTGTTTCAGAGGGTTTGCAGGTATCCATACAGGACAATACTGCCTCATCCCAAGCTGATCAAAATTTGATCAGATCAGATGCAAAGTTGAATTATGAAATGTCTGTTAATGGGCAATCTCTTCCTAGAGACTATTTAGATGCTCATGTCCCCCAAGGCCAGGAGGCACCGACTTTGGTTTCATCATCCACTGGAGAGGCCCAGGTATTATGACTAATGATTCTTTTTCTTTTACTTTGCATAACTTCTCCCAATATTTGTGTATAAGTGTTGATGAATAATTGAATTTTTCGGGTGTTCTTCAGTTGGTTGATAAAGATCAACTTATTGCTTCCCAACAAAGCTTACAACAGATTTCTTCACAGTTCTCTGAGGCCTTAAGACTGAACTCTTTTAAACCAAATGGTGAAATGAAGGTTTGTCCGGAATTTTTCCGCCTTTTTGATGTTTCTGTTTGATAGACCAAGTTCATTTGGAGTGTGGTGTCAAATGCTACTATGTAAACATTGGTTATTTGCGTTTCATCTTAAATTTACGAAGTTATGAAGATATTTTAGGTGTTTATACTAACGTAAGGAACATCATAGCTTCCAAATAGTCTGCATGCTTTTGAAGCATGCTCTGGAAACACCACAGTATTTTTGATAGTATCAGATTGTTTTGAAGTTGGTAAAAAAGGCATTTCCACCCTTGATTTTATTCAAAATGCGTTCTTTACCCATCAAGAAGGATCTAGATTCTAGAGATAATGTGTTGGAGGAAATCATGATTTTTGATAGAACACTATGGAGCCATTCGATTCATGTAGCCGACCCCAGTTAGTGGGATAAGGCTTGGTTTTTATTGTTGTTGCTGCGTTCTTTACCCCATTAATTAAAATTCATGTGAATGCATCCTTATTCTATTTATAGACAACATCACTTTAAAGGAACATTTTTTCCCCGTTCTTAGAAGTGCCTTTTAGGAATTTATTGAGCACCTAGTTATTTTGGGTGCTGGTTAAAAAGCAATAAGAGTAATGCTTTTACAGATGAGAGGGTGGGAGCTAACAATTTTCTTTCCACAGGAGCAGAATCAGGTTACGTTATCTAATGATGGACCTGCAAGCCAAATATTATTAGCTGAGCAAGCAAGTTCTGCTGCAAATGCATCATCTGTTGCAACTCATTCTGTTGGCGAAATGATACAGAACAATTCTGATACAGTCTTGTCTGAAGCATTCGCCTCTAATGTGCAGACAGCTTCAACAACCATTGCAAAGGCTCCAGAGACTGCACTGCTTGATGAAAGGTCGTTATTAGCATGTATTGTCCGCACTATTCCAGCAGCTGGCCGAATTCGAATTAGTTCAACGGTTAGTGTTTGTGGTTATGTGTGAAACAATAGGTTTTTTATGAAAGATAGACTCCCCCCTGCTTACCTCATCAAATTTAATTTGTTTATGATTTAAAACAGCTCCCTAATAGACTGGGCAAGATGCTTGCACCTCTACATTGGCATGATTACAAAAGAAAATATGGGAAGCTGGAAGATTTTGTATCTAGCCATCCTGAAGTAAGTTTTAAAGTTACAAGTTTGACAGATAGAATATAGTGTAGTGGTACGCTACCAATTGTAATTGGCCAACATTTTACACAAATCAGCTTAATTAAAGACTGGTTGTTGGATGCAATGACGTGGTGGGAATCACTCCTGCATCCAAGACCACTGCATACCAAGTTGTTCTGTCAATATTTTTGATTGTCTAGCATTTTTCATTCAGTTATCTGCTTATTCAATTTCACATTTTTCACCGGCAACATATTTGCATCAGAGCTTGATAGGTTTTCCCCGTAATTGTTTCAGTTATTTTCGATTGAGGGTGACTTTATTCAACTCCGCGAAGGGGCACACAAAATGATAGCCGCAACTGCTGCTGTTGCCAAAGTTGCTGCAGCTGCTGCAGCATCGTCTCCTTATTCTTCGTATATGCCCACTGTAGCAGTTACGCCAATGGCTCAATCTCATCGCTTAAAAAAATCTCCTTCAACTGACTCCAAAATTTTGAAAACTGAAAAGGCCTTTCAGGAATATACAGTCATCTCTTCAAATATGGGTGATGATCCTTCTAAATTGTCAGTAATGCAGCATCAACAATCCAATGGTGCAAGCTTCGGTGTTGCCGGAGGCCTTTCAAATGTTAAAATTTTGAGTAAACCCAAGGATTCTCGTGAAATGAATGGCCCTGAAAATAGTGTTGTCCAGCCTTCTGCACAATTATCCGTTGGAAATGGGGGAAGCCTTAACAGACCAAGTATGAATAATGCCCAAAATTTGGTCCCAGCAAATGGGAGGTTAGTTTTAAGCTTTAATTCTAACTGCAAACCCGGTTTGACATTGCCTGTTGAATGATCTTATGATGATACTAGTTACATGCATATAAGGAAATCATTCTTAACTTTTTTTCTTTATACAGGTCAACTGCTGCTGTGTACCCTTCTCGAAGATAGTGAGTCTTCTTACTGGTACTTAAAATGCTATTTATGTTGCTTTGAATTTCCATTGAGGTATTGATGTCCACTGTATGCTTTATTTAGGCTGGAGAGCTAATTTGGATTTTCTTTCTTTTGTGTAATTGTTCTTTACTTTTGACCTAGCATTCCATGTGCCTTCTATGTTTGCCCCAAACTCAAGGCCTATTGTAAAATGTACCATTTGCTTAGTATTTAGTTTATCTTCAATTTATTTGGATCCTTATGATCAGCCTTAGTTTCCGGTGATAAGTTTTCTGCCCCCTACAAAGTACAATTTGCATTTGAACGATTCTGCCGTAGTTGCTAGTTAACATAGATTTCTAATTTAAGAATGCAACAATACATTCACGCCTTTCTGTCTGGGACCAATTTTTGTGTCATTTTTTCTAGATTTCTATTATCTAATGAATTTCTTTTTTTACATAATGGAAGTTTATGGTATTTTTAATAGTTCAAGCCACATGTATTTATTTTGCTAAGCTTCATAATTTCTATTTCTTTTTATATTCAGGGAAGGTGGAGGGGCATAGAATACCTTATGCGCCAGGCCAAAGATTGGAACATACATGGTCATGTTTTGCCTGCTTGTGGGAGAATTATTTAAGCATTGTCACAAAGTCATTTTGTCCGGAGCTAATCCGAGTTGTCGCTCCCTATATAATTTATTTCTCCCGCAATTTTATCAGTGTGCTTCTGTTAACTTGGGCCTCATACTTTGATATTCATGCATGCATTGCATCTTCTAACTGATTTTTGTGAATGCTTGAAAGATTAATCAATGTAGTTATCTATTTCAGTTTGCCAACACTCCATTTGCCTGTTCTATAATAAGTAAAATTGGGCACTTTGCATCTTCAATGAGGACTTCTTTGCTTATTCCCCATTGAAGGTTAAATAGAAACAATGCTTAATTGGAGAGAAGTGTGAGAGAAGGCTTATAACAATATCTCATTATTTATTAAAAATATCTCATTATTTATTAAAGTTAGAATTACTGCTAGGAAAAAAAGAATAATTATTATTTGAATGCAATGATGTATAGTGTAGTTATTAATGCGATTTATTTAATTTTTCAAGAGTTTCCCATTGTGGACACGTGAGGACTTGTATACGTGAAACTCACTTGGAAATTCATTTTTAGAGTTCTCAAAAGAAAAAAAAGTTGTTAATTACTACTATAGTTTTATTATGTGTATACAGAATAAAGGCGCTATTTCCAAAATCTATGACATAAATTAGACAATTTACCATTTAGATGAAACTCAAGCGAGATCTAAAAAATGTGTGCAAGATTGTCAAAAATAAAATAAAAGAGTGCAACTGCGGAATAAAACGTAATGGGTATAGAATAGAGCAAAATATAGGAAAGATTTTATTCTAAGGCTGTTTATAATTGAACACTAAATTTCTCATATAATTTCAACCTTTATTTGTGTCAATAAAAAACTATTTATACCCTTATTCGACGATGAATGACATGATACGTCATCTAACTTAGAATTTGAGTGTGTGTGTGTGTGGGGTTTTAATGTCTTTACCATGTGAGACCTATTTTTAGATGTTTTATTTCTTTTTGAGGGGAAGTTTCACAGCAAAACTTGACATTGCAATTGTTTATATCTTAAATTGTGGGTTTGAATCTGCGTGGCGCAATAATGCATCTGGACCGTCCGATCACGATTTGACGGATGTGATTTTTAGTAATTACTTTTTCTAGTATTAATCTTAGATGTCTGATCATAAATGGATGCCTGAGATTCAAAACAACGTGAAACCACGTGTTTTCTCTACAGCGGCGAATCCAGATCCTAAATTGTGCACCAAAGAGGCGAGTCACAATGGACATACTAAGTACCATTTCTTTCATGATAATAATGTTTTCAAAACAACACTTTTATAATATAATCCTTCCTTTCCTGATGTAGAAGACAATGTTCCAATGTAAGCATATTAGGAGTTCTATTCCAAGATGGAACCAAAATTGTGACACAAATTGTTGAAAAAAAATCAGAGAAATTAAAAAAACAAAGTTACAACACAAGAATATAACATAGGAAACTCTAAAATTGATAGAAAAAATACAATTGTTGTCTAATGACAGTAAATGGAAGATAGAAAAATGAAGTAAAGTCGGACATGTCTAAACATAGCAAATTATAATTTCTCAAAATGTCAATCAATTTAATTACTATTTTCTAACTGAAAAACATGACAGTTAACAGAAATTGAGAAAGAATATGACTGTTAAAAGTTGAAAGACATTTTCATGGTTTTTTATACATCCAGTTTTTCACAAGATTCATATGTTGACTACTCCTAAGACCAACCAGGACTCACATCTGAGCCCATTTGGTTGAATGGAGTATCTGGCAGATTAAAGATTCTTGTTTGCATGCCACTGTTGTTAGAACCAGTAAAGTTATTCATGCCTTCAGGGAAAAGTTGATGCTGTTGGAAGAAATTTGGTTGCTTATAGTGTTGCTGCTCATTCTTCTGGAAACCCAACTTTGAAGTTGAAAGATCCTGCTGTTGTAAAGACATCGCGAAGTGCTGCTGCTGCTCGTTCATATCAAAAGCCGGGTTTACAGAAGAGAAGTCCGGTCGTTGCTGGGACATTGCTACTTGAGGTTGCTGCTGCTGCTGCATGCCTTGCCCCTGAAGTACAATTTTCACATAAGTGATGGAATCTTATAAATTATAGTTCAAGCCTATGTTTAGCTTGTTAACCAAATGATGTTAACAACCTGAGAATGCGTCTGTGCCTGAGGACCAGCCTGAGGCCCAACATCAGCAAGTTTGGCAAGAAAAGTCAGGTTATGCTGAAGCCTAGCTTGATATCTGCGGCACAAGGTTAATTATTATTAGGATATACACAATTTGATAAGCTATAGATGATAATATTAATAGAGAACCGCAGCATACACTTGCAACAAACAAACTCAAATTGAATAACAGCTTACAATTCTAAGGTAGTGTTTGACATATGAACAGAATGGAACTAGATCTCTTTGCTTTCAATTATATATGCAGTGAAGTTAAAACGTACCACTCTTCTTCTCAATGTCATATTACATTTTCATTTTAACATGCACCGAACAGTTTCTGTTCTAACTTGTCTAGCAAATTGGCTCAAACAAAAAAAGAAAAAAAGACTTGTCTACCAAACACTACCTAGTACTCTTCATTGGAAAGACAGAGATGATTTCGGACAACATGAATAGTAAACACTATTTCAACTTGTGAAATGGCGTCGATTATTATACTTTAACGTAACAGGGCATAACATGTACTCCTAAGAATCCTGAGCATGTACTTAGGCAATCCAAATACTTGGCTTCAGAATCAGTTTCCAAACATGTGGAGGAAATCAGCTCATGCCACACAATTCACAAAAAGAAAAATGTGTTCTTCCTATAACTTTCTTCTAATAAACCAACATAGATTTAACTAAATTAAGACCAATATTTCACCTTAGCAAGAATCAACCAGGTACAAAACTCAAAAGGATAGAATGGAATGTTACATTATTCCTACCATGTGTTTCACTGTTTCAAGATGATGTAATTCATAATTTTAATCTTCTGCATTAAAACTTTAACCTCTAGTTTATAATACAATTAAATGTTGGCTGTGCATGAAACATACATATTTTACACACTGTTTTGCTAATCCTTATTTTTACATTAACTAAGTTTCATTTATCAAATCACATCCACCGCAAACTAAAAAGGATAACTTATACTCCTGGTTTTTCAAGTGTTAGCACTTAGTAAAACACATATTGCAATTTGTCCACTTAACCACAGCTTCAATAATAAATCTTCTAATGACCTTATCAAGCCACACATAATCTGTTATCAAAAGGCCTACTTTACAAACAAAGGGAAGGTCGTTTCCTGGGAACCTTGCAACCTTGCAACCTTGCGGTTCCCGGTAACCGGCCGTATCGGCCCGGTAACCTTCGTTACCGTCGGTTCCCGCAACCAAGCAAGCCTCTTTTGATTATGTCTTTCTTTCTGAAGGGCTTGCGGTTCATTACACCAAAGGCTTTCAGTGAACTATTGAAGCTATCGAGAGAGTACCAAATGCTGACGAAGGTTACCGACTTTCGGTGGACGCGGAGCCAACGAGTCTTTAAGTAGAGCCAAAAAAGATCACATGTATATGAACTGTAAAGTAGAGGGTTTCAAAACTAACTACCATAGAGTACTAAATTGTATGCAATAATCTTCAGTACTCAGAAGTACAAACAAACTCATGGCAGAACAAAGAGAGTGCAACTGAAACTACTTGATAACACCTAGAAGTAAACATAAGCAAAACAAATCAAACACATTAAGAACAAAAGGCTACTAACGGTGCCATCTCGCCGAATCTCCCCTGGTTTTGACCTTCAAGTATTGCCAGTATCAACTCCTTATTCTCCTCCAAACACTGCCACAAGAATAAGGTAAAACCTAATTATTCAAATTGAAGCTCTAAACTTTTTAGCAAAGTGCATTATACACATTCACCTTAATTTAGAATAAGACAAATACACATACCAAATTGATTCAAAAAACTTAATACACAGAGATGAATAACATGATCCAGTTCGAATCGATATACAAAACGAAGTTATCACCAACATTACTAGATGAAACAAATGCCGACTTAACGAAAGACGAAAAACAAATTAATAACTTAGGGCACAAGGAAAGAAAAAGAGAACAACAAAATACACAATCAGTAACATTTCCTAAACACAAATGAGACAATAAAGAAGAATAACAGTGAAAGATTACATTTTTATGCAACCCCAACACGAAATTAAGCGTAAAAATGAATCTACAAAGTGAAATACAACGTAAAGGGAAAAATGAAATGAAAGAGAAATTGATGGTGGAAAAAAGTTGGAACCTTTTGAATCTGTTCGGTTGTGAGCATAGGGAAAGAAGGATCAGCGTTCATGATTTTGGTGATTGAAGCTTTTTGAGAGTGTGAAAACGAAAACGGAAATGAAACGCAAAACCCTAGCTATTGTTTCTTCTTCCCCTGAAAATGACACTGCCTTTCTCAGTTCAAACGTTGCACTTTTCTCTGTTTTTTCCTCTGCATTGGTTTAAATAAGCGAGTGACTCATCACTTTTCTTTTGACGTCTCCCTACCTAACGTCCTTCAGTTCTTATCACTCGAGCTATCCTACGAAAATGAATCACCGTTTCTTTGATAAATAATAAATAAATACTTTCTTACAATAAATAACTTTGGTAAAGAAAAAAAATACTTATATGTAATAATAATAATTGATTATTGTATTGAATAATTTAAAGGTTATTGTTTAAAGAATTTTAAAAAGGTAAGAAATTATTAATTATTGAGTAAAAAAAATGTATACATTATTTGTTTTTTTTGGTTTTCACCCTCTAGTTTTTAGGAGCTATAGTAGTTCAGTATTCGGCCACGAAGTAAGTAAAATCTGGTCAAAAATCATACTTGGGTTCTCTCGAAATCTGTCTTTTTAGTGAAGCCCATTAACCACGCGAACTCAGTAACTTAGTTGTATACATTATTTGTTTATAATAATGTTTTTATGAAATTATTAATTAAAAGTAAATTTGGTGAGAAGTTATTCAAACATGTTTTTATTTTAACAAGTTAGATTACATTTCTTGAGTAAAAAAAAAAGTTAGATTACATTTCTTCATAATTCCATTCCTTTCAGAAATTATGTGAGAAGTTATTAAAAGTGAATATGAAGATAAGAAGACTCCTATACAAGTAATTATTTTTTCTATAAAGAATGAAAATCAACTTTTATTTTGAGTAACGAAAATCAATTTTTCTTAGGTACATAGATGAGATGACAAATCCACCATGAATTCATACACATAAAGTAAAGTGACCAGAGATCGAACTACGATCATGGATGTCCGACCTAACAATTTTAACATTTTCTATCAATTGAGTTAAGACTTCTGGACACGAGAATCAATTTATTACGTATTATAATTTTGTTATGTTATATAATTTACGGATTACATTTAGATATTTTGAATAAGTATAACAAGAGTCTTGTTTATCAAAGACATTGAGATTAATAGAGAGACAAAGAGCTAGGATAGAGATGAAAAAAATAGTGAAAGTGAGAATTCAAGTCCATGAACCCTAGACCCAACCCAATCCTTCTAGTTCTTAATACAACAAACCATTATAGAACTCAAAAATATGCAATATAAAACATTTGTAGAACCCAAAACTTCTCCCGTGTGAGTATGAACACTAAATTTTAGTTCACATAAGAGTGGCGAAGAAGTTAAACGAGTGTGGCATTCTCTACTGTCTAATGTGTTCATCTCATGTTTTTCATCAAACCGTCAAGAATGTTAGAAAATTAATTATTTAAAATTAGCAAATTTTGAAGGAAGAGAAAAAACATTAATAAATAGTTGAGATAATTGTAGAACGGACGGTAGTAGAAGAGAGTGAAATTAGAAAGGATACAAATCCTAAATCATACTATTTCCGTTTTAAAATAGAAATTTTATTTTAACTATTTCATGAATATCGATGCACAATTTTGATCGTTAATAATTACTATTTATTAATAAAAATTATAAAACTTGATATTTTTAAAATATTCACTATAATAAATCAAACAATATTTTATATGCCCTCGTAGGATAGGTCAAGTGGTAATGCTGGGGAACATTTGGGTTGAATAGGGGAGGTTCAGGGTTTGATCCCTGACAGGAGTAATTTACATTTACGATGTACCAAAAAAAAACAAAATTTTATATGACTAATATTTACATCTACAGTATATATTATTAAAAAAATACAATCAAAACGAAATAAATGAATAATACTCCTATCATTTAGTCAAAATATGTTTTATATATTGGTACAAAAGTAAAAAAAAAATTGACAAAATATAACGAAATAAAGGAGATAAAACGACGTCGCTGCAGGCACAGGGGCGAGTGTAAACACGCGCATGAGGCATAGCGGTTTTGAGACCGCGTGGTTTTCGCAAACATCGTGAGAAAAGAAGAAAAGAAAGAAAGAAAGGGGTTATTATTGATCTTCCTTCCTTCAATCGAGAGAGAGAGAGAGAAATTTGGTGAAAAGAAAGAAAGAAAGAAAGAAAAAATGGGGTACGTGCTTAGAGTTAGATTAGCGTCGTTTTTCACCGGTGCTGCTACGGCGTCGTTTGCAGGTCTCTACATCCTTCACAGGGATTACAAGCTTGCCCACCAATCCCTTACTCAACAGGTACCTACGTATATCCATATATCTCTTTTCCAACATTATTATGCCCTAAGATTTAGGTTAATCGTGTTAATTAATTAGATTATTATGATTTAGCTTTTTGGTTAGAAAGAGAAAATATTACTGATGTGACGATGATGATAATTTTTTAGTTGAATCAATCTGCTGTTATTGTTTTATGTAATGTCGATGGTTATAGCAATGCTTCTTTTTAAAGCTAGCTATTCTAATGATAATACCAAAATATGGAGGGTAATGTCATTTATTTATTTATTCATTCATTCATTCATTTATAATTTCAATTTTAGATGCTTAGTGGGTGCTTGTGGTTTTTCGATTAATAAAATGAGCGAGCAATGCATAGAGGCAAACTACTTCGTTTTCTCTGATATTTTTTTAGATAACATATCTTTTGTGGAATGCTATGAGCGATAGCACCGACTCAGCGACTCTTCAAATTGGATGTATGCTTGGTGTTTGACATCCATACGACACCGATGCATATTATTGCATTCAATCGGTTCTATTTTTTTGTTCAAAATTATTATTGGTGTCTTTGTGTCAGTGTCATGTCTTGTGTCAACAGGGTTTATCTTGTTAAGGGGGATCAGGATTCCTGGATTTTGTTGTTTTTTACTAGGGAGGGATGAGTACATTATTGATGGGCTAGTGTATATTGATTTTAGATAATTGAGAGGGGCAATTGTGATATTATGAATATATGATGTTGGCATTTACCGTACATTGCCTGGTGCTCCTTATGTTATCTACTGGATTTATTTTATTCACTTAATTTGGACCCTGTGGTTTTCTATACCTCCTTCTATATGAAACAACAAGATTGAATTTGCCAATCTCCATGGCAGTAGTTTATTAGGATGGGTTGTTGGGACCAAATATAAACTCTTTCTTCAGATGTATTAAACAAACAAAAACCCTTTTGAGAAGGTGCTGAGCTGAAAGAACTTCATACTATGATGAACTCGAAACATAACGTAACCCAGTTTGGATTATAGGACTGGTTTATAGGACTTTTTTTTTATAAAAGTAGTCTATGGTTTTTCTTTTACGTGAAAGATCTTATATGGAGTGTAGCTGCACCCATCGAAGCCAGCAGCTGTTAGCCCACATATAGTGGCTAACAGGTTGACATTAGCAAAGCTGCCATGACTATGTAAGATAGGCACACATCTTAGTTCTCTGTTTGAGAGTTTGGAGGGGAGGGGATGGGATGGGAGGACTTCGGGGTGAGGCGAGGCGAGGAAGAGAGAGAAAAATCTTTGAGAGTGTTTTTGTAGAGAGTGAAAAGAAAATGCTAATAATTAATATATTTTTAATTTTGAGAGTATTATAAAAAAATAAAAATATTGTAAGCATTTGAAGAATTTATCTAAGCTATCCCAAAGTTTCCACAATCCTCCTCCAATATATTATGAGGATTTTGTATTATGAAGAAAAACAAACCCCCCATTCAAGCTAGAGAACTATCATTCTTTCCTCTTTTTCTTTCCTCCTCCCCTTTTCCCAAAGTCCTCCCTTCCTAAGCTCCCAAACGTAGCCTTAGTGGCGTCTGTGGTTTGGTTCTGGAGAAGGAGATAAAGGGAGGGGCATAATTAAGCAATAGGCAATAGCATCCTGCAAAGTGGATATGATTCCCAACGGGCTTGCCCCAAATTGGTGTCAATATTTAGGTTCATGAATTAAACACGAATTGCCAACTGAGGTCAATACTTTAACTTTCCAAGCTGAAGCCTATAGGCAAATGGACTGCAATTCAGACACAGGAGATGGTTTCTATTTCTTCCTCAATTGGAATATTGCATCACTGCCCAGCTTCAACTCCCAATCATAGACCCCACAATCAAATGTCTCTCAATCAGAGGTCCCTCAAAGCAGGGGCGGAGCTAGGACTGAGTAGTGGGAGGGCCCATACAATTGAAGAAAAAATAAAAAACAATAAAAGGTAGAGAAAGAAACGGTGGAGGCACACCTAATCCTTGCAATAGATGATAATAAGTGTATAAGTTTTCTAAAGAAATTTGAAATTGAAATGGAGGATAAATTGGATGTTAGATAAAACTAAAGTATACAACTAACTGAAGGAAGAAGTTGGAAGTTGGAAAGGGGAATTAGGGTATTAGGTTTGTGCTTGATAGTCTACTCTTATTGTCTATGCATCTAATTATGTCTTTAATAAAGTATACTTTAAAAGTATTAAGACATTAGAGAAAGTTTTAACCATGGTCACGTCTCACATACAGGTTTCACAAAACTATAACATGATCTTGTGCGGTGGCAAAACCTTGGCCTCAATTTATTCTCTGATATATGTTTGCGCTATTTATATTTTTTCGTGCCTTTTATTCCACAGCCGGTCGCTGCTCCATTTCCACTTTGGTTGCTCAAAAAACAGCACGAGCTAGGGCCCCCAGGTGCTTCCACATGGCTCCTTTGGTTGGAACAACTTGTGTAGATACACCTAGTCCAGTTCAAGGTTGGACCTCATTTGGGGCCAACCAAAAGCACATTTTGGCCTACCCAGAATTTAGACTGAAAAGTGTTGATAGGGAGTTATACTAGTTTTTGAAGTGATGAAGGGGGGCACTGTACTGGGCAATTTTGGAACACCGGCAACGTGAACCATGTGGCCTGACCACTTTCATCCTTTGAGGACGAGATTGCGCTTGAAAGAAAGGGGGTTGTATTTTTAGGATAGAAGGTATAGTAAAAGGGAGTCCACATAGTTAGGAGAATTAATTAGGGTAGTTAGTTGAGGTCTTGAGGATACTTGATTGCATAAATAGGGGGAGATAGTAAAAAGGAAACTTGAATATTTGTTAATTTGAAAAAATACAGCAGTGATTCAGTTGCAAAAGGGAGAAATGTTTGAAGGAGAATTATATTTCCTATTTTCAATCATCAAGTAAAATTGTTCCTCTGCGTTTGTTTGTTTCTATAATCTCCATTTCATGGTACAATGTCAAAGCTTGCATTGTGTAGTTGTGACCTGTGATACCAGTCATCAAGTATATACCTTTGGATCTACATCATGAACTTTTTTCACTTTTGCTAAGAATTAGGAATGCATCAATCTATCTAATCTATCTGAACCGTGAAATATGTCTTCGAATCTTCGATCATTCCTTTTCTTCGCTATTAGCAACAGTCTCTTTGATCCTTTCTTTTTTTGCATGGGAGGGAATGAGCGGGGTTTATTTGAAGAATTAGTGTGGTGCTTCATTTGATTACTGAACTTTCTTTTCATCTGCAGGCGAATGGTCTGTACGAATCACTTGAGAGTCGAATTTCTTCCTTGGAAAAACTGAAACAAACCGAAACTTCACAACAGGAGGAAGCTACAGAATAAGTTTGGGGATTGAGGCATCCATTGTAGTTAATTGTTGTGGTGAAAGTTTATTGAATGTACTCACTGTGACAGTGACTTTTCACTTTTTACACTTGTAAGGAGTAGTTCTATTTCACTCATTTTATTGCATCTCATCTCGCTCAACTCTCTCCATAAGTCGTCGGATCAGTTCTGTATCCGGATATGTATTTTCGATTATTTTTAGCTTGGAGCATTTATAGCTTTTATCGCCGTCGTTGTGTCGGTGATTAATGAATATTTGGGATGGGAAACAAAACATTGTGCTTTCATTTTTGAAGCTGGTACTTGTATTTCTATTTAGTTACTGCATATGGCTTGGAAATAAAATGACAACTCTAACACAATATTTACCTATGACAAAACCTATCAACTAACAAAGAACTGTATTTTGAATTCTAAGAATCAAATTTGTGTTCTTCTGAACAATTTATCTTTTGATGGGACGACAAACTTTGAAAGTGGATAATGCCATAAAAAAGAATGGAACTTCAATTCATTTCATAAACGGTGGAAAATTGAATTGGTGGCGTAGACGTAACATAGGGCATATGAAATGAATGGTAGTTGGGTCAGTATTTCAAAATTTTGATAGAATCAACATGTTGAATCGGTGATAGGTAATTTTGTCGTTCAGTTTGATTCGAAGAAATAGTTCTGTGTAACTTTATTATTTATTTAGATTTAGATGTTGTCGTTTGTTAATTGTTTTGGTGTTTTTCATGCATAGCTTGCCATGTTACTTGTAATACCGTGATTTTGGAACCTCTACCGTGATATCAACATAGAAACATTTTTATAAAATATTTCTTTGCGGAGCAACAACAAAAATAGTATCTAGAATATTACACGTAAATTTTTTCCTTTATTTATTTGTTATTTGATTCAACAATAAAATGTGATTGAATCATCGTCCAGAGGTCTAGCCGGATGAATCTTTATTCGGTCTTTTTTAAATATTGGTGGCGTTAAGTGTATTTGTAGTGTTGGTTTGAGACTTTGGAGTGTAATTTTCTTATTGTTTCAGGTTCAAAGTGTCAATTTTAGTGGGTTGTTTGCTTATTACATATAGAACTTTGTTTTAATTTTAAATGAGCTATGTGAGTGAATGGTAGAATCAAATTAGTGCTCTTTTGAGCCGAATACTGAGTTTAAATAAAAAATACATTTGAATAGCAACTCTTATAGAGTGGCTTGATGGTGTACATTTGAGAATTTGAAGTATGTTCTTCCCTAAATCAAATTCTAATCTTCATGATATCATTTGACCACTCAAACTACATAGGGAATATTGATTTTAAAATAAGTGGACCACTCCAAATTTTTATCTTATTTTAAGTAAATTTAAATTTTCAATAATATTTTTTGGACAAGAAATTTTCAATTTTAAAAAATTCAATATTTTTTACTAGTGACCATAATAATTTTTATTTTTTTTGAATGGCAGTGACCATAATAAATAAATATAAATAGACAAATGTGATAAGAACACTTTAACAAACGTCTATTAGTATTTAATTTTCATTTATTCAATTTTGTCCTTTTGGAAATGAAGAAGTTATATTGTGGCTTTTTCAAAATAACAAAACAAAGAGTGGTTACTACTCAATTTGCCTTTTAATTATAAAAATCAAACAAACTAAGGGCCAAAACCACGATTAAACTAAACCAAATGCTATTATAATGGATTTGAATTGCAATGTAATTATCACTACACGCAGTTATGAAATTAAGGATTTAGTCGTTTCAATTTATTTTTGGTATGAAAAAAAAAATTAAAAAAATTGAAACAACTTAAACAATAACTATATATATTTTGGGTTCTATCATAATTGATCGGTCACACTAATAGTGTGATTCAATTATGATAGATTGTCGTTTGTAGATAATCATGTGACCGATCAATTATCCACAAAAAAAAAAAATTGATCGGTCACATGATTATCTACAAACGACAATCAATATTATTTATTTGATTATGTCAACACATGCGTTTTTCTTTGTTGGGTTAATATATGTGTTAACTGTGTACATCGAGGTGCCTCCAATTTAACGAGGAATAGTCACTGCGTTCGGCGGTGGATACCCCGGTCTCGACAAAAAAAAAATGTGTTAACTGTTAAGGGCAGTGGGAGAGGCATAAAATTGTTAAATCTTGGACAAAATTTCGATTTGAATCAAAAACCTCAATTTTTCATTGAAAAATCTCAGTTTTAAATATTTTTTTTTCAATTTACCTTAAATTAACTCATAAAAATATCATATTTAACTTAAACTAATCCAAAAAACATCAACATTTTTGGCCAGAGCCCTGACAATTGACAAGTGCCCGAACATGCCGAACTCTAAAACAGCTAGTGGGGCACATATTAAAAATTGGATAATAAAATGCTCTTAATATTTTTTTTGACTAAAAAATGCTCTTAATATTTGTGCATTCAAATTATATAAAATTTTAAAATTAAAACAAATATACATATGTTAGTTTTTTTTGAGGCCATATACATATGTTAGTTCTTCCCTGATTTATTTACTTTTTTGATAATGACAATCTATGTTATTATATTATCGTACAATAATGTACAATAATTTAAAAAAAAAAATGGTGATTTCAATAATGTATTTGTTGTACCCACAATTTTGTGAAGAAAGAGCGATTGAGACATAATCACAATAATGAAGTACAGACAAAACCCACCGGATAATCCAATCTTAATCCACCTCCAAATAATAATATATCACCGCTTCACTCACGGACGATACAATACCCACCCTCAACAACAAACAAACAAATAATAATAAATAATAATAAAGACGAATTTAGAAGTGTGGTTGAGCACTTGAAATTTATCTCGCTTAACTATTGATCGAGAGTTTAATTATTACTTCACTATTGAGCAGTTTCAAATCCGCTTCAAATCCAAGAACCTAACTATTTCGTCTATGTTTGATATTATGTAGGTATGTCAGAATTACGATAACTCACACAGTAATTTTTCAAAAGTTACACTTTGTAACTTCAATAAAATCATAGTGAATCACCGTAATTCTGACATATTTACAGTAATATCAAACATAAATTTTATCTTTTAAGTTGTCTTTAATTCGACAAAAAATTAATCACTTTATTCGAAGATAGATATATAATCTCGACAAAAAAAACGATGACGACTCTAAATCCTAGTGTAGGGCCCCCTCTTTATACTTTCCAGCCTGGCTACTTCTCACTTCATACCAACCACACTGTTCAACCTCTAAAGGCTAGGGTAGCCCCCACACCAATCCATATAATTTAAATACCAAAACTACCCTCAACCTTCTACTATTAACATCACTCTTCTCTTCTTCACTTCTTTCTTCTCTTCCAAACACTCAAATCATAAAACATGTCCCCGACGCTCACGCGCATCCTCGCGTTTCTCCTTTTCACCGCCGCGGCATCCTCTTCCGGCGAATTCCAATTGTTCCGTGAAGCACCAGCATTCCGCAACGGCGGAGAATGTCCGCCGCGTGAAACATCCTCCGTCATCCACATTGCCATGACACTCGACGCAACCTACCTCCGCGGCTCCATCGCCGGAGTATTCTCCGTCATCCAACACGCATCATGTCCAGAGAACGTCGTCTTCCACTTCGTCACAACCACACACCGCCGCCGTCAAGAACTCCGTCGCATTATCATTTCCACTTTTCCCTATCTCAACTTCCAAATCTATCACTTCGATTCAAATCTCGTTCGAGGTAAGATCTCGTACTCAATTCGACGCGCGCTCGATCAGCCGTTAAACTACGCGCGTATGTACCTCGCCGATCTAGTTCCGGCGACCGCTCAGCGAATCATTTACTTCGATTCCGACCTAATCGTCGTCGATGACGTGGCGAAGCTTTGGAGTATCGATTTAGGAGATCACGTGCTTGGCGCACCGGAGTATTGTCACGCGAACTTCACTAACTACTTCACTCACCGTTTCTGGTCGAATCCTTCTTATGCGTCTTCGTTTAAGGGACGCGATGCGTGTTACTTTAACACTGGTGTAATGGTGATTGATTTATGGAAATGGCGTGAGGGGAGATATACTCAGAAGCTTGAGAATTGGATGCGGATTCAGAAACGGAGTCGGATCTATGAGCTTGGATCGCTTCCTCCGTTTCTTTTGGTTTTCGCGGGTAATGTAGAGGGAGTGGAGCATAGATGGAATCAGCATGGTCTCGGTGGTGATAATGTCGAAGGACTTTGCCGTGATTTGCATCCTGGTCCTGTTAGTCTTTTGCATTGGAGTGGGAAAGGGAAGCCTTGGCTTAGAATTGATTCGAAGAAGCCTTGTCCGTTGGATAGTTTGTGGGCTCCTTATGATCTTTTTCGCCATTCTCCTTCGTTGTTCAATGAGTCTTAATTAGGGTTTGAGGAAGAATGAGAAACTGTTTGAATTTGTTGTAGATATGATCCCACATGTTCGGCCAAACGGTCAATGAAATGGTTGGTCAATTATATCAATCACAATTCAATTACATGTGTTTAAGAGATTAATATGTGTTCTCTTATCTTAATGTTTGGAATTAAATTTATAACTCTTGTTTGCATGTTATTTAGATTAATATGTTATCTAACATTCATGTATCATTTTGAATTTCAGAGTGCTAATGGAATGGATATGTATATACTGAAATTTGAATTGAATGTTATACAAAAACCCTCAATGATGATATGAGATGGACTGCTACTTTATGTTGTTGTTGATCATTCATTACAAATCTGACTGATGATCTGCACAACAAAGCAGCAAGCTGTGTGTGTGTTGCAAAAATGGCGCACACGCTGAGTCCTTTAAATGAGGGGGATAGCCAAGTGAAAAGGGATTGAAGAGTTATTCACGGTGGAAACGAAAGCTGGTATTTTTTTTTGTATGGATTTAGATTAGTCAATTAGATGTCTGGTTCTTGTTGTACTTCACCATGGCTTTTGGTGCTATGTTTTCTTTTTGGAATTGAGAAGATGAGTATAAATTTGACACATTCTTCTTGTCTTCACCATGATTGTTATTGATGCTTCCTAATTTTTCTGTTTTGTGATTGTCAAGCAATTCAAAGTGAATGCTTATTTTGCCATTCATACTCTGAATTTCAAAATTTAGGGTTTTTTAATTATTGCTTTCTTGGTTTTGTTATTTTGATTGACCCTGTTGCAAATTTGTCATAAATAATGGGAACTTATGGATCATAAATTCATACTACATAAAGAAATGAATAGCAGTAGTGAAAAGAAAATTATTGCACCTGAGTTGTTGAGGCTTAAAAAATCTTTTTGGAAGAGAACAATATGCTTCTCTTTGTTCTCTGTTAAATGCCTGTCACATATTGTGGCTTGTAAATCATCATTCTCACCGAAGAAACCAATGCTTCTCTTCATTCTTTACCATGTCTCAAGACAGGGTGTTTGACATCATATTATATGGATTTTAGTTTCAATTCTGATTAATGGATTGTTCATAATGACTAACTACGTATGCATTATATGGAATTTCATTACTTTCATCATGGTACAGTTACTATTTTCATATGCAATATATGAAAAATGGAAAGATAAAACATTTAGGAGTGTCCAACTTGATGGCTGGTGTTGATAATTGAGTGAGCATGATAAGGCAACTATACATAAAAGAAGAAATTTTGAGGAAGAAAAAAGGGCAGATGATCTATTGAACCCAACTTGGATTCTATATGTGACAATTTGTTGGTTAGAGCAAGGAATGGAGTCCAATTATCAACTATCAATCAACTTTGAATGTGAGGAAAACATAATCACTAATTTTAGCTATTATAGGAGCAGATGAAGGCAAATCTTGATGTTGTTGGGTTGCTTGTAAAACATGAGGTATGTCATACAAATTTGTTATTTAAGCCTAAATTTTGATGTGTTTTTTTCTCTCTCTTGCTGAACTTATCAATTTACGAATCATGCTAATTGTCAATCTATTATTTTTCCAGATAGAGAAAAAGGTTCAGATGTTGAAGCTTCTGGATGATGATCATAAGTTTAATTAGAGATTGCCGAACAAGAAGGGCAACTAAAGGTTTTTAAGTGTATAGCCTATCCTGAAAATAGGATAAAGTATAAAGAAAGAAGTAGAAGAATTGGAAATAAAACTGGAGATCTATGAAGCTCCGACACCCCTAAAGTAGGGGGTGTCACCGTGTCGGACACCGACACTCGTACGACACCCGGACGACACCTATCCAGCACATTTTAGATAATTTTCTTAAATTGAAATTATTCAAACTGTTTTGATGGATTCTTTCTATGGTTGATTGAAAGTACAAAGTTTAAATAAACATAAATTATGCTTCTCATTAGACTATTTTATAAATTATGCTCACAAATTGCTTTATTTTATTAATATATAGCCGTGTCCGTGTCCTAAATGTTTTTACATTTCGCCGTGTCCGGTGTCGGTATCAGTGTCGTGTCCCGTGTCCGTGTCTGGGCTTCATAGCTGGAGATGATTGAGGGAGGACACATACCAGGAATCTGAGCTTCCAGAGCGGAAGAGGCAAGAACAGTCAGTTGAAGAGTGCTAGAGTATACTTGACAATATAATTGCAATAATGTTTCATTTCCCTGGGTGTGTCTATGATTTGTGATAACATGTGATTGTATATTGGTGTCATTTAATTTAATGTAATAAATGACAACTAATTAAATTACTCTTTGCAATAAGTAATTGAGGAGTGACTAGTGAATACTGAGTAGTGAGGGCCTTTATGATCTACAGTGCAGCAGTTACCAAAGCTATTGCTAGAGTTCATTCATTTTGGAGTGAAGAAACATGAGGCAGTCACTGTGCTAAACAATTTCAAATGGTGTGCAGAAACAGAAACAAATCTAAACTTAATTGTGAGGCAGTATGGAGTCTGCCATGCCAAACGATGCCTTAAGTGGCGAAACTAAATTCTAGAATCAATAAGGCGAAACCTCTGTTGAATGAAAGGAAAATCAAGCATCTTTTTACTTTTGGTTCAACTCCTTCTTTCCATGTTTTGGTTTTAAAATAACCTTGACATAGAAAGGGCTTTTCAATCCTCATATATGTTGTCCATTTTGCAGGAAGTAATATGGGTGAAGATGACCAGAAACTGTCAACTTAAGAGACATGTTAGAAGAGGAAGTATATTTTGGCTACTTTATCAATTCTATTGTTTTGACTGTTTTTGCGTGCATTTTTGTTGATTTGGTTGAAACTTACTGGTTTAACAATCACCAAGGATCAAAACTTTATTTTGTAATCTTGGTGATAAATTTGTGCATGACTTTCTGTATTTGCATCTATTTACATGCTAAAGCTTTTAGTAATACTAATGCAATCCAGCTTGTGAAGATCGAAGCAGAGGGTTTGAAAATGAATGTGCTGCTCAAGTTCAACCCTTTGCCTAGACAAAACAATGAGCTAGTTGTAACGCCGATGGATTGAACTATCAATCTCAAAAAAGCACATGTGTTGGTGCTTATAGAGATGAATTAAGTAGGTGTAATATCATGTTCTGCATCGTTTTTTTCTATCTTTTAATCTAAATATTTGGTTTTCGTTTTTTTTTTCCTTCGGGATTTCATCATTTGGGTGAAATATTGTTCGTCATCTTGGCGAGACGAGACTGAGACTTTTTTTTTTTATCATGTTGGAATGTATGTTTGTTAAAAAGATTGACAAATTAGTTTCAACCAATTACAAATTCATTTAATGACATGGATATCAATGCTATAAATTCGAAAGCCTGAGTACTATGATTGCTCTCATGTTATCATATCTATATTAACTTAGATGTTATCAAAGCTATGCATTTTTTTCCAAATTTTGTGAGTTTGTCTTTAGATTTAAATTTTTTTTTTTTATTGATGTTGTATTTGTATTAACTTTTATATATTTATCAGTTTGAATTTTTGGTAAGGATATTTTATCAATTTGAATGAAAAAATTTTTATAGTAAAATAAATATGTAAGTAATTAAAATTAAAGTTAACATTACACAAGAGCTACATTGAGGACATGAAATCCACATGGGCTACTTTAGAGCATTTGAAAAAGCCCAAAATGAAAGGTTTTCAAGAACAAAAATATAAAATTACTCATTAGATCCTTTATATTGCTCACAGTTCCTCCAAAAATTCCCTTATAACATTGATCGAATGATAACTTCCAATATATTCTAAGGTTATAGAAGACTAAAATTTAAAATAGACTAAATTTTAAAAAATCATCATTTTGAAAGTGGGAAAGAAAATACAAGTAGTAGAAAATCTACAAACAAAAGTCCTCAAGAAAAAACACCTAAATTAGTCACAAAAAGAAGAAGAAAAAACACCTAATTAATCATAAATTTCAAAGGGTTAACAAACCATTCAATAAATAAATAAGGACTAAGGAGGTCTATTTTTTCTGCCAAAAACTATCTTTAGTGTCTTGGTGATAAGATGAACTCGTTCCTGGTCCTCCAAAATCCAAATGGATCAAAATATGGCGTGCCAAATAAACATGAAGCCTTGACTTTTTTTTCTTTCTTTCAGTTTTCACCTTTAATCTAGAAACAACAAATTTTCATTGGCGATCGATTGAGTCATTATTTGCCAAGAGGAAATAATGCTAATAGATTGATGCAGTCGACTGCGTGTGGTCGTTAAATATGAATTGTCTGATTTTAATTAGAAGGTTGCGATTTTAAATTTATTAGTTTATTTTTTAAATATGAAAATAAATTTTAAATTTAACTGTTTGATTTAGTATTTAATCATTCATATGCATTTGAATACAATACAGTCAGTTTATTTACTGAATCCTAGTCCGAAAATAATTACTCTCTACATAGCATAATAACTCAAAAAAAAATTATTTACTATATTTTTTAAATTTAATGTGAGGTCTTTTATTTATTTTCACTCTTTGATTCTTAGGAGAAAATGGTTATAGTAATCCAAAATTTGGAGTAAGTTTTGATATCAAGTTATTACAATCAACTCTCAAATGCAGTTGCGAGATTGAACCGTGTTTCTCCCTACCAAGTCTAACGCCAATAACCACTAGGACCACCTAACGTTTGACTAATGTGGTTTTTTTTACCTTCTGGTTTCTAAGAGAAAGGGACCCTAGTAGTCCAGAGTTCAAGACGAGTTCTGACAACAAGTGGTTTCAGTCTCCATCCAAACGCTATTGCGGGATCGAACCGTAGTCTTCTATCAAGTTCGACGTCAATTACCATTAAATGAAACTAACGTTCGGTTTATGTGTGTTCTTTTTGCTTTCACTCTTTGATTCTTAAGGAAAAGGGACCCTAATAATCTATAGTTTGGAATGAGTTCTAACATCAAGTACGGTGGTTCCAGTCTCCTCCCAAATACAATTGCGAGTTATCGAATCGTGATCCTTCTTATTAAGTTCAGCATCAATCACTACTAACTATGTAAAGTTTTTAATTCACACTAACATATAGTAACATGTACTCCCTCTGTACCAAAATATAAGTCGTTTTGATCATATCACACAAATTAAGAAATGTAATCATTGTTGTATGGAAAAGAGAAATTATGAGTTAATTTACAAAATTGTCCTTCATTAATAGTATGGAAAAGATAAATTATAGAAGTAAAATAAGAGAGATAATAAATAATTAAGGGTATAATAAAAAAATTAGCATTAAATGTTGCATTGGTATTGTAAAACGACTTATATTTTAGTACAAATTTTTTTTTCCAAAACAACTTATATTGTGGTACGGAGGTAGTATTTAATAGAGTACCATAATATAGGAGTATAAGTATACCCTTGAGGCTTGAGATTCTTGAATCTAGCCTTATTTCTATCCATATAACAAAGTGGAAACCCATACGGTTTCATCTCGAGAAGATATAATAGACATGGTGCCTCTCTTTTTGGGAAGGCAATTAAGTTCTACGATACCTATTGAATTACTACTTCTTTTCTTATATTATACTTCCCACTCAGTTCCTTTTTATAAGGTTCCGTTTGACCACAACACATATGTCAATGTATAATTTTAACCACTAATATCTTTAATTATTTAATAGTAAAAATTATAAAAATTTTATAATTTGAAAGTACTCATCAAAACAAATCAAACAAGATTTTATATTATAATATTTACATCTATGTATTATTAAAAAAATACAGTCAAAACATGATATATGAATAGTGTAATTTTGTCAAACGGGATCTTATAAAAAGGGGGAGTAATTATAAATATATTGAATTAAAAAAGGCAAAAATAAGTCCTAGAGTAGCTGTAGCATGAAAGTAAACAATGAAAAAAAACGAATTAAAATGAAAATGAAAAAAAATAATTGGAAAGTCGGTGGTGTTTCCTTGGCGGTGGTAGCTTTGGAATCGGATGAAAAGGACAAAGGTGCCTGGTGGGAGTGGGAGGGACCAGATGAGATGAGATAACATGACATGACATAGCACCAAACACACCCACCCCATACCCTCGTTATTGTTTTGGTTTGTTTGTTCTTCACTCTCACGTGCCAACCTCTCCAACTCTTTTCTCTCCCCAAAAATAAATTATGGTGGATGGAATAAATTCGATAAAACTTTAAATGATAGTATATTTAAGAATATTTGGATAAAATGATAAAAGATTTTTTTCAGCTTAATCAGATGTCACTGGATTAAAATCAGTCATAAAAATATTATATTGTTAAATTCTTTTTGAGAGAAAATCTTTGTACCTTTTGTGATCCTAATAAAGGTTGGAGGAAATTAAGCACGACCAATTTTATCGTACTCCATGTGGCTAGTACAATAAATTTGTTAATTATGTTCATGTGGTCTTAAGCGTCATGGTTACTCCATAATACTCCATTTCTGGAAGAAGGGAAGTGCAATGGAGTGCAATTCACGGTTTGCAAATTGGGAATGGTTGCACAAATAAGTAAACATTGATTAATGATTATTGATTTTTTAGTCGAGACCGAAGTATTTACCGCAGAATGCAGTGACGACTAATCCCTCGTTAGATTGAAGGTATGGGATAACTGATTTAATGATTTAAAGCTGCTCCGTACCTAAAGTGAAGATCGAACCATCAACTCTTAATTAAGAAAGGATGAACCCCAACCGCTCAATCACACCTCTTAAGTTATTGATGATTATTTTTTAGTTAGATACAAAACTGGGTTATGAAATTAAGTAAGAGAATTATTTAAATCTCTCTAATATATTCCTAATAATGTTAGTTTAATTGTGATGCCGAGCTGTGATTGTTTATTTTGACACGGTAGATGCTGACTTGCATGGCATATTTGGCATGGCATGCATACACCTCAAGTGTCTTAATTACGTTCAAAATCAGTGCATATGTATCATGTCTACATAGGAGACTATGTACATATTCATCCAGATCAATTTCAATAAAGCCAGGCAGGCAGGTGTTTCCAATTTGAAACATTTTTTACGTCATACTTTTTACGTCATATTTTGGTTTTATAAAAAAATAAAAACATTGTAAGTATATATTCATATTGATGTAGCTTTGATCCAGCGGCGTCCACTGAGCAACAATATTTAATATGACATATTGAAATTGATCCTAATGCTACATGTGTCCGAATTTATGTCTTTGTCACCATTTACTAAGTTAGTCTATAAAAACAATACTTAAATACGTACACTGAGCTAACATTATTATAGTTCATATGAAATCCATGTGAACATCACATGTCTACATGTACACATCAGCTAGTAGTATGCCAAGAACAATATTGTTCATAAGTCAAACTATTGACACATAACTCAACCGTATATACCAAAATGTTTATGTTTCATAAGGGGAATAGATGATGCATTGCTCACCAAGCAAGCACATTGAATTCTTATTGTTCTGTTGTTCCTGTGTGCGCCTTTGGAATTTAATGTTGTCTACCCTCTTTTATTTAATGACTTACTAGTCTAAGATCAGGGTCGTTATGGTTGCAAATAAGCTAGATTAGGTCAGGTTTTAGCAGGCTTGAGTCTAACTTACGAAATTTTCTTAAACTTAAGTTTAGTTTATATGACCTATTAAAAGTTAATTTTTTAGCTTGACCTGACCTATTTAAAATTTTGGCCTGACCTTATAGACTATATAAAAGCATATATCACATAAAAATTTCAATTTATCTAATCATTTTTTAAATTAGCAATATAGCCTTTTAAAAACTTACATTACATAAAGGCTTTTTATATAGTCTATATTATCTAGTTTTTTAAATAGGTTAAGACATAATCACAACCTTAGATTATTTTTTATTTTATCTTTATAAGTTATAATTATAGAATATAAAAGTAAGTTTAAATAATTATGTATATTTTTATATGTAAAAAAACATGCAATTTTATATATATATATATATATATATATATATATATATATATAGATAGGCCGGTCTATTAGGCTTTGTAGATTTTTTTTAAATCCTAAACTTGACCTATTTAAGTAAATAACCTATTTTTAAAGCCTGAGTATGACTTTTTTAATAAATAAACGGCCTGACCTAAGCCTATGTAAGCTAGGCTGTAGACCCCTGTAATCCGGCCTTACTTTCCCAATCCTAGGTGTCGGGCTGCGCATTCCATATTAAGAAAGAAATCTATTATAAAAAATGCATAATATCATGAGTTAATATATATATATATATATATATATATAGTTGACAGTTGTTGACATTAAATAGAACAAACTATCAAAAAAATAATAAAAATATTAAGTCTCCATATTAATAGAAAAAATAGTCACAGTAATGTAAATGAGAAATTTTTATTTATCAAAGATTACAAAATCTATCATTAGATATATTAGATTGAAATTGAAAGTATATATCATATAGATTATTAATATAAAATTTAGAAAAATTCAAAAATCATTTAATATATTCCTGAAACTCATCAAATTTTTACGATATTCAATAAAAACACACAAACTTTTAATTTTGATGAGTCTCAATAACATATTAAGTGATTTTCGTATATATAAATAGAAATATCTCCATAGAAATATCATAAAAATTTGGTACCCGAAGAAATTAAAAAAAGTTAGGTATCCATAGAAATAATTAAAAAAGTCTTATTATTAATGTATAACTAAAATTATAAATATCCGTTGCACTCACATATAAAAATAATTTTATCATCAAAAAAATATGAAATTGACTCTCGTATAACCATGAGTAAAAATATAGATACTCGTTGAAATAAAAAAATAGTCATCGTATACAAAAAGAAATATAACTATCCGTGTAAAAATAAATTAATGAATACCCGTAGAAATATAAGTATTCATAACTTGTTAAATTTGGTCCATAATGTTCTCACAATGTAATATATAAAAGGGTGAAAAAACTTAAAGTATTATTATTTTAAAAAATTTAGTTACCTATATGACAAAAAAAATAGATTTTCATATTAATATATAAGTAGAAATACAACCCTCATAAAAATTAAAAAAAATATGTCTCCGTAAAAATATATAAAATTAAATAGATGTCTTTGTAAAAATTATCAAAAAAATAAGTCTTTGTATAAATATATGAATATCTGTTGAAATTAAAAAAAAAATTAGATACTCGTAGAAATAATAAGTTCGATCTTTACTTCAGATATGGAGAAACTTTAAATCTCTAAGTCAATTGTCCTACTCTTTGAGGTGCTTCCTATATTCAGCGAGAGATTATATATATATCCGTAAAGTAGAAATATAATTCCCATAAAAATTACAAAAAATTATGTCTACGTAGAATATATAAAATTAAATATATGTTTCCGTAAAATTTACCAAAATAAACATAATCCTTTTTTTAATATATGAGTACATATATGTCGAAATTAAAAAAAATAGGTACCTGTAAAAACTAAAAAAAATTAGGTTCATGTAGAAATAATGAAAAAAGTATAACTAAAATTAGGTACATATATAACTAAAATTATAGATACTCATTGCAATCACATACAAAAATAACTTTACTATCAACATAAAAATACAAAAAAATGACTCTCATATTAATATATGAGTAGAAATATAGGTACCTGCTGAAATAAAAATGATCATTGTATATGAATAGAAATATAACTATTCGTGTAAAAAAATATAAGTACCCATAAAAATTACCTAAAAATATTTAAGTTTCTTATTAATATATGAATACATATTCATGTCATGTTGATCAAGGATATAAAAGAGTTGCCCTCTTAAACGAATATTTCTCTTTATCACACTTAGAGAATGAAACTAATGTGCAGATTTTTTTGCTAAACTTGGAGCCCCATCAGATGCCGACTTCTTGACCTACAACTCTCCTCTAGAGGACCTCCATGATTTTCTTCGGAAGTTCTTCCCTCGTGAATAATTTTTCTTTCTAGCTTTTTTCATTTTTTAGCGTCCTTACAAAAAAAAATAGAGTAGAATCATAGGTATCCGTGACTTTTTTAATCTATTCCATAATATGTTCTCACTGTATAATATATAAAAAAAGTGAAAAGACATAAAATATTATTTTATAAAAAAGAAGAGAAATGTTGTTACCTATGTGAATGACAAAAAAAGTTGATTTTTTTAGTCGAGACTAGAGTATTCACTGCCGAACGTAGTAATTATTCCCCTCGCTAGATTGAAGGCACCTCAAAGAGTGGGATTGCTAGCCCAAAAATTTAAAGTTGCTCCATACCCAAGACGAAGATCGAACCCTCAATCCTTGATTAAGAGAGGATGAATTCCAACTGCTCAACCACACCTTCTAAATTGGATTATGTCAACCTCCTCAAGCTTCAACTTTCTTCACTGATATGCTTTCATAATTTTAGAGATTCACCAAACTATATACCACTCAAACTACTTTTGTCTCTATCTTTTCATTAATTAAAAATGACAAAAAAAACACCACTCTACTTTGGCCGACTTCTTTTATTGTACTAAGTATTAGTCAAAAAAACCACAATAACAAATTATAGTAGAATATTATTTTGGAAGAAACAATTATAGTATAATATTATATATCAATATATTTTTATAGAAATATATTTTGTATTGTATAATTTATCTCTATATGTTAATTTGTAATAATTGATTATAATTCAAATATAATATAACATAAGATGGTAGCTAGTAAAATGCATAAATAGATTGAAAACGTGTCTTACAAGCTACCATCTCATATTACATAGTATTTGAATTATGATGAATTTTTGTGAGTTTGCATATAGAGTTAAATATATTACTATAAAAATATATTGATATATAATATTATACTATAATTGCTTCTTCAAATAAAATATTCTAACTATAATTTGTTATTGTAGGTTTTTTTTACTAATACCTAGTGCAATAAAAGAAGTCGGTCAAAATAGAATGGTGTTTTATTTTGTCATTTTTAATTGGGAAATTCTATGGTACAATAGTAAAATTGTCTTGTATCGGTACACTACATATGTTAACCAATTATTATTTGACATGTGTCATGGTATTTGATAGGTTGGAACAATAATATTTGACCAATCTTTATATATTTAACACCACAAAACATATATTATTTCCACTTTTCACTTTCCTCCTCCTCCTTCTTCTTCTTCTTCTTCTTCTTCAGAACCCATAGAATTTTTTCATCAAACTTGATTTTCTTCTCCCCTTATTCCTTGGAATAAGCCAACATTTTCATCACATTCATCACCCAATTTCACCAAAACCAAATTTGCTATTTTCCTCTCTAATTCATTAATTTGATATTGAAGTTCTGAATGTTTAGACTCGCGGTTAAACAGAAAGTGATTTTCCATCTTTTTAGATCCTAAACTAAAAGTGAATAGCATAAGCAACACATAACATTCAATTTTAGTGTAACAAAATTACTTAAATCATCTGCATTTTACAACTGGTTTTTTTTTTGGAACAAATTTTACAATTGGTTTTTGATTGGTTTACAATTGGACAGTTGATTTTACAATTGGTTTTACAATTGGTTTACAATTGGACAGTTTTCACTTTCACCAAGAAATTTTAGTATTTGAAACAAGTAGATGAACAAGGAAGTTTAGTTCTTCTCACAGAACAGGATGATAGAATGAATCAGTTACAAATAAGATTTTATTATAATTTTTAATTAACATTATTAAATATTTAAATAGTAATTTGTCTATTTTATGGGGGTTAAATTTTATAAACAAAAGTACCATTACTATTAATTTAGTCAACTTTTAATATATAAAATATAAAAGTTGATTTGGACAAAATTTACAATTTTATTGGTTAAAATCTCTATAGTATCAATACAGTGCTTTTAGTACCGTAGCACTTCCCTTTTTAATTAATGAAAAGATAAAGACAAAAGTAGTTTGAGTGGTACGTCATATAATGAAGCTCTAAAATTATGAAAGCACAACGGTGAAAAGAGTTGAAGCTTGAGGAAGTTGACATAATCACGTGGAGAAAATAAACTCCCAAACAACATAGTGCTAGATACGCGAGACAACTTTATTTCTACCATTTATTTCGTACATATATCTTCTACGTTTTCTTTTATATATAAAAAAAAAGAAGTTTTAACTTAATTTTTAATTTTATTTTAATCTCTTAATTGATTTTTGTTATGTTTTAGTCTCTAAACTACTATACTTTAATTACTCATAGGTCGTTTTTTTTAATTTAAATAGTTTTGTGAAAGAAAAAAAAACTCATGTATATAGTACTCCCTCCGGTCATAAATATAAAAGACATTTTACCTTTTAGATTCATAGAATGATTGATGTATTTAGTCTATATTATGAACCAAATACATCAATCATTCTATGAATCTAACAAGTAAAAGTTCTCTTATATTTAAGACCGAAGATAGTACGTTATTTGGAATTATATTTTCTATTGTAACTGCATGAAGCAGTTTCAGCTGTACACATTCAATATAAAACAACTGATAGAATCATTTAAATGTGTGCACATATAATTGAACGTTTGTTCCAAAATCAATAACTAAACTGCAAAAAAATGTAACTTGTTTCTTTCTGTCTTAGTATAAAAGCACCCACCAAACTCAACTTTTTCAGATAAAGAAGAACAATAGTGTTGTTTATAACATTTGGATCATTATTGATGTGTAATTTTCTAAAATATCTAAGAGTAATGAAATGATAATGCTATAAAATTTGCATTATAATGTAATTTAAGATTTATTACTTGACCAATTATTTCATCAACAAAGTATATATATATATATAAAGTAATGTAATGACAGGTGTTGGAATGGAAAGAAAGGAAACGGAGTTTATGATTGTGTTATGGGTTACTGCCATTATCGGTTTTTGATTTGCTTCTATACTTCCAAAATTCGCACCATCACACTCTTACTATCAGCCAAATTGGTAAAAAGATAACTTGTTTTTTCTTTGTTATTACTCTTTCTCTCACTTATCCATTTTTTCATCTAACTTCATTATTACGGTATCTATCACTTTCTATCTATATGGTTAAAAACCACTATGCAACAAAACTAGTACAACACCGGTCCCTAAATATAAGATTTTATTTGACCAAATTGTACTATTCATCCATCATGTTTTAACTATATTTTTTTAATAATATATAGATATAAATATTAACATATAAGATCTTGTTTAATTTATTCTGATAAATATTTTCAAAATATCAAATTTTATAATTTTACTGTTAGATAATTAAAGATATTAATAATCAAAATTATTCATTGGCGTAGTGGTCAAACATGGTTTAATATTTAAGGACGGAGGTAATATTTAATATTTTTTTTGACAAAACTAGTGTTCAATTTTACTATTGCCTGTTTTATATTTGTCAAAACAGAGATAAGTGAAAAAATAATATAGATACCATAAGATAGAAAATGATAGATGCCATAATAATGAAGTTAGATGAAAAAATAGATAAGTGACAGAAAAAGTAATAGTAAAGAAAGAAACAAGTAAACTTTTTCACTAATTTGTCTGATAGTGAGAGTGTGATGGTGTGAATGTTGGAAGTATGGAAGCACATCAAAGATCGATGATGGCAGCAAATGCAATCCATAACACAATTATAAATCCTTTTCTATTCTCTTCATTCCAACACTTGTCTTTACATTATTTTATATATAAATACTTTGTTGATGAAATAATTGGTCAAGTAACAAGTCGTAAATTACATTATAACTTATACAAATTTTATATCATTATCATTTCAAGATATTTATAAACTAAAACAACACTATTTTTCTTCTTTGCCTGAAAAAGTTAATTTTGGTGGATGCTTCATTTTAATATTGATAGACAATATAACAAGTAACATTAGAACGAACAAGAAAGTTGTGTTTATATTTTCAGCAAGCTGTGTTTGTTTGGTTTCATTCAGTTATGGTTCACATTCAACAAAAGGAACCTACAAAAAACACTACCACCAACAACAACAACACTAGTAGTAGTTTTGAAGGATTCTCTTATAAGAACATGATGTTACAACATCATCAGCATCAAAATAATGATGATTCTTCTTCTGCTGCTGTTCCTGATGGTTATGGTCCCACAACCTACAACATGTCTTTTGGAGGTGATTCCTCTGCTCTTACCATTGATAATGGCGGTGTACCTTTCAATTTGCAGCCTTTTCACAACATTTCTCCTACCACATCTCTCAAATCCTCCTCCTCAGGTTAATTAATTAGTACTGTTTTTCAATCCTTTTTTTGATCTTTTTTGTTACTATTTAGAATGAAATAAAGTGAAGTTAATAGTGGTCACAAGAGAGAATGTTCTGTAATAATCTGTACAAATTTCTGAACATACTTGTTTGTGTTTATGTGTTGATTGTGGTCACTCACTCATAGCAGTTGAAATGGCAGCTTCATTAGGGTACCCTTTCACATCTTCACAATGGAGAGAGCTTCAAAGACAAGCTATGATTTACAAGTACTTAATGGCTTCTCTTCCCGTTCCTTCTCATCTTCTCTCATGTATGTTATGTTACCACCCCTTTATCTTTTTCTACTTTTTTAAGCCTATGTTTGGTATCACTGTGAGAGTGTCAGATCCACCGTGATTTTGCAGAAGTACGGTGGATCACCCTGATTCTGGTACCTTCACTGTGATACCAAACATGCACTAAGTCCATTTTGAGCCAAAGTTTGTATCTTTATCACTTTTCCTGCTATTCAATCAATGTGTGACCATTTTTCATGATATGTTGTTTTCTCTTACTGTTTCTTGAAATTTGCAATTTTTTAGTAGATGGTGGTTTCAATCTGAAGTTATCAACAAGAAATAGAAATAGTACTGATCCAGAAGCAGGTAGATGCAAAAGAACAGATGGTAAAAAATGGAGATGTTCAAGAGATGTTGCTCCTAATAACAAGTATTGTGAAAGACATATGCATAGAGGTCGTCCCCGTTCAAGAAAGCCTGTGGAACTTCACAACAATGACAATAATATTCATCATACAATCAAAAGGGCTCGTTGTGATTCTAATCCTTTTTCTGTTTCTGATGTTACTATGGCTGTTCCTAATCCTACTCCTACAAGGAAATATGGTGGATCTTCTTCACATTTTCTTGCTTCCACTGCTTTTCATCCTTATCTCCAATCTTCCCTTTCTTTGGATCATAATAGCTTTGGTGTCAAATCTCCAAGTTTTGACTCTTCAAATAAGCAACCAAGGTGAGTTTATGTTTAGATTTTACTATATTTGTTCAGAATCACGGTGAGTTTGACAAAATCAAGCTATCAGTGTAGTTTTGATTTTGCAGAAGTTATAAAATGTAGCTTTTGGCAAAGTCGTTGTAATTCTGTCAATCTCACCGTCAATCCAAACATTTACCGATTCTATGTTTGGATTCACGGTGAGTTTGACAGAATCAAATTGCATATTCTTTGTTTAATATTGTTAATTAATGTATGGACTTTTTATCTATTCTGTTATTGATTTGGTGAGTTTAATGAAAAGGGGCTTGGAATGGATGCTAAATGGAGATCCAATATGTCTTGGTGCTTCTAACTCAGGATGGCACTCTCTGATGCATAATAGCAACAAACTTGGAATGACCAATGAAAGTTCTTATCAAAATAACACTGAGTCTCACTATCTGAATTCATATCCACTATATACTAGTTCTGAACTTTCTCAACAGGATAAACCCTTTCCTCTTTTCCTTAATCCCCTTGCTATTCCAATGCAAACTCTCCAATCTGAGAAACCAAGAGGTTTTAGTTTCATTGATGCTTGGTCTAATGCAGATACAGTGGAAAACAATGCCAACACCAACAACAACAATGCTTCTGCATCGATCGGTAAATTATCTCTTTCGTCTCTTGATTTATCAATGGGAGGTCCATTAGCTGAAGTTTTGAGGCCAAGCAATGTAACTTCCATCAGTGATGCAACAAACTCCAATCCATCTTCACCTGTTGGAACAAACCATGTTGAATCTATTGGAACTTCTGGAACAGGAATGTTTTCATCTCCTTCTGGTGTTTTGCATAATAAAACACTTGCTTCTTTTTCTGATAGTAGTGGTAATAGTAGTCCAACTATTGCTTCATCAAGGGTCGATTCTGAAATTGCTTTACTCAATAAGTTCAATCAAATTTCATATGTAAATTAATTAATCAGCACCTTAAGTTTCATTTAACATAAGATTATTGGTGTGTTCTGTAATGTAATCTTGTTTTTCTTGCATATTTACTCAACTATGCCGTATAATATAGCCTATTGTTTGTTTAGTGTGATTTGTATGATTATATAGAAAGAAAACAGTATGAGTCCATAAATCCTAACTCAACTGATAATGACGATAATGCTAGGTTGAACACTTTTATCCGAGTTTAAACTGATAATGTGTATGAGTTTAAGTGGTGTTTGCCACTTAGTCTACGGATATAATTAAAAAGAAGAAAACACTATGAAACAACCGATCAAGATCGGCTGATGTAGTGGTTTCACACAGTTCAATGCAATAGTCAATCTCGGTCGTAGATTTGTGATCCAACGGTTCAGATTTAGCCGATTCTGATTTGACAATTTAACACACTATTTAATTTAGGCACGTTATTTTAGACCAGACGGCCAATAATAGTTACTGCCTCCATACATTACTATGTGAAATCCAAATCCATGAAACAAGCTGTGTTTTTGTTTTATGTGAATGAGCAAGAAAACTATTTGGTGAGTTGTGTTGTACTCCTTCTTGGTGGAATGCAAATAGAGTTGTTTGTTGTGTGGTCCAGACCCAATTGTTGTCGGATAAGATCATAGATCTAACTTTGACTATGTCAACCAAGGACCTATTCAAGTGTTTTGTTCTCTATATATCCCTCAACAATATCTTCATATCAATTACACTATAATATTATTGTTATCTCGTCCCAACAATACCATTATACCAAGTACTTTCTAATATACCTACTCATTTGAGTTATTTTGCTTTGTGTATACACTTACTATATTTATTTTTCCTAGTAAAATAGCGATTAGATTCACACATTTTAAATGTGAAGAAGTATGAAATCTCATATCACTGTATATCAGCAATAATATGGTTGGTCTTTCTTTACTTTTACAAATGTGCAATAAATGATATGAGTGAAAATGGAAGTATAATATGGTTGGTCTTTCTTTACTTTTACAAAAAAGTACCAACTATTAAAGAACAGTTTGGATTACACTAATTTGTGGACAGAAACATCTGCAAATAATTAACATGGTCGTACTTTGTTGGAACCTAGCTGATTTTGTTTTGATATGTTACAAATAAAATAAGCATTAAGGAGGCAAGTATGAAATTGTGTAGTACAATATTAGCTGCTGTTGTAACGACAAAAATCCTAGGCATCAAACATGTGTATGTGGTTGGGGTAAGATGAGGTGGCGGGGTTTGAGTTATGTCAATCATATATTACCACTACTACTACATCATCAATCATTTTCATATAGTAAACCATGTGAAATATTTTTCTTGTCTCCTTGATATATAACACATTAACAAATTATTTAATCTTGTGATATTTTTTTTATCTAGAAGTTGGGAGGAAGGAAACATGCATCAAAAGTTTAAACATGTAATCTAAATGTAAGATCTAGTTCAACACTCATTTGTTATCTTGATGTTCATTCATCCGACCAATAAGCAACCACTATTATTTTGCTTTTTTGAAATGTGTTTTTTCAGTCTAACAATAATTGTTAGCTAGACATTATCAATAGAATAAAATCTTTGCCTATTGACATTCCTATATTATCTTTGGATACATACTCTAAAATTATTAATTCTTCCTTAGAAAATTGTTATTGAATATGTTTCAGACATACAGCAAACATGAGGATATAGGATGAGTTTGTCTTGACTTTAATTTTTTGAAAAAATTAAAATCTAGAGTAAAATGCATCATCAATTGTAAATGTGTTCAGAACTCAGTACTTTGTTGATTGTGCTCCCTGATAAAATAATGGGTGATAAGGAAAGGGACAATTATCTGTGAATGTTTTGGATTGCAGACTTATTACGAAAAATCTGATAAAATGATGGTGTGTGATCGATGGATAACACTAGATTTGCGCCGACAAGTATAAATTATTTGCATAATTATTGGGAAAATTCACATTCTTTTATTAGTTTCAGTTTCATCTCTCAAATGATGGTGTGTGTACTATGTTTTAGTATAGATCAATTTCTCCCATCCTAAGTAAGATTTCTCTGCAAATTAATATCATATCTTGTTTAATATTCTCTAATAAATTAAATAGTGATATGTCTGCTTCAATTATATAACCGAGTCTCGTGTAAGATGTGCAATCTGTTTCCTTTTTACTCTCAGCTTGATGAAGTGGAATACTTTGATGATCAGGCAGATCAGCAATTCGCTTTTTCCATTATTTAGATTTACATAATAGCATATTCTTATATGTAGGAGCTTTGTTCAACAGTAGCACACTAGCGCATTGTTGTAATACCAGTTTTGGGTTTCTTATACTACAAATACTTGATTTATTTTCTCTGTCCTGACTTGAATTATCCATTGAGGAGAATTGGCGTATTTCCGAGGGTTGTCTGAAGTTGACCTGTTTAGCCATATATTGTTGAATGTATTATCTAAAGTAAGTTTAAGCCTCACTTCATAATCTTTCAAGGTATGCCTCATTCTAAGCCTCTCACACAATTCAATCATATACTGACTTGAACGTCAGAGTGTTTGTAGGTACATCCCACCATCGTGCAGCCTTCCACCATGAATTCTGGACAAACGCCACCGTTTGTAGAGCAATTCTTCCACCGATCCACCATCACGTGAGTTAGACTGGATCCCGGAGAATCAAATTCACGACTTTAAGTGTCATTATCTACCAATGCTTTAGCTAGAAGTAGTTATTACTTATTAGTAGTTATAACTAGTTAGTTACATTTCCTTCCTAGTTATTTTCAGTTAAGGTAGTTGATTAGTTAGAATTAGTTATAACTAGTTAGTTACATTTCCTTCTTAGTTATCTCTTCTTACTATAAATATTCCATCTCTTGTTCACATTCAATATAGTTTCTTAACATTAACTACAGATTGCAGAAAATGCATAATTTTCTTCTGAATTTCAGTGAACTAATAATGGAGGAAGATGATAAGAAGGAGGAAGCAAAGATGGAGGGTGGTGGCGGCGATGCTGATGAAGTAATGAATGAGGCTGGTGGCGTCGTTGATGATGCAGCAATGAATGAGGGTGGTGGCATCGTTCATGATGCAGAAATGAATGACGTTGATGGCGACATTGATGATGTAGCAATGAACGAGGGAGATACAAGTATTGATTCTTCATTCTCTAAACAGTTAAAGAAGAGAAATTTAGAGGGACCTGCTGAAACCACTTCTGAAACTTCTTCCAAGAAAATAAAAGGAAGCTCTCCTGGTCACGAAATATCACCTATGTTATCTCACCATCAATCTGTTCCGATAGTTTCTGTGAACGGTTCTGTATCAAAGATTGATCTTCATACACCAAATTCTCCTTCCCTGCGCCAGGTAAATACATATTAAAGCTCCAGATGTGATAAGTCTCTAAGTTTGATTCATGGCACCAAGTAACTCGGTGACTTTAGGTATCATAGATTGGTAAAATTGATTAGGCGGAAAACTATGGGACAAAAATAAGGTTTATAACTTTGATTATTCCTTGGAATCAAAAGTGAAAGATTAAGGAGATTATATGTTTAGCAGGGTGCTGAGTACTTGAATTATATGTTTTTGTATCTTAAATGGTGTTTCATTTCCTTTTTTATCAGTAAGCAATTAGCATGTCATAAATGGAGATTGTATATCATTTTTATTCCTTGGAATCAAAAGTGAAAAATTGTTGTTTGTCACTTTAAATATATTTCATAACTAGTTTGAGATTCCTATTCATATATAGGTTTTTTTTTCTTATGGAAGCATATGAGATTTATGACAAATATTGACAGATTATACACTATATGCAGAAATGAGACCAACAATCACAACCCTAGTATGGACTGCTTAATTCCATGCAATTTCGATAACGCTTCTCTCATTGTCAACCGATCTTTAGGATGATGTGATACACATGACAAGCCAACTCCCATTGAAGCAGCTATGTACTCCTCAGTTTTGTGCAACCAATCTGTGTTACTTTCACTATAGCTAATGTCGCCAGACACACTACTAGTCTACTACTATGACATTCACTGCTGAAATTTTATGTTGAATACTCAAATTGGTTGATAAGGCTTTGATCAATAACATTCAGTAATTGCTTTCCATCCATTTCTGATACAAATTTGTTCATGCTTAATCCTTCTTTGAATATTTCATCTGTTGGTTTTTTGGCTATGAATATCTCTAGAAGTAGGATTCCAAACTGGACACATTACCACTAGTTGAAGCCTTTCCACCTAGACCATATTCTGAAACATGTCACAAATATTAGATATCTATATATTATATATACATTAATACAAATATAGCTTTGCATAAGTAAAAGGTAAAATAATGTACAAATCAAAGTAGAAAAAACTCATTAGTAAGTTAGTACCTGGGGCGGTATAGCCGATTGATCCCTTCAATTCTAGAGTGCTGCTATGTTTCTCTGATGGATTTTGAAAGAGAAACCTTGCCAATCCAAAATCTGTCACATGTGAAACCATATCATCATCTAGTAGGATATTGGCTGGTTTCAAATCACAATGGACTATTGGTGGATCACAGTCATTGTGCAAGTAGTCCATTGCAGATGCAATATCAATAGCAATGTTTAACCTTTCCATCAAGGTCAGCGAAGATCCCGACTCAAAATCTTCTGGATATAAACTCATCTCCAAATTACCATTTGGCATGAATTGCATAACAAGGGCCTTAAAGTCATCCCCCTTGTAATCAATGCTGGAGCAAGAAGTGATTACCTTGACAGATTCCGATGCCTAACATTTTTCAAAGCTTCACATTCTGCACTAAAACTCTGAGAGGCTTTGCTTTGTTGCAGGTCAAGAACTTTAACAGCAAGCGTTGCAGTTTGACTTTCATAGCTGCCGATGTCGAACACAACGATGTAAACAGAACCAAAGCCTCCTTTTCCAACTAAATTTGCATCTGAAAAATTGTTTGTAGCAAGCCTAATATCACCATAGGATATATTTTGAGGCAATCCCTTTAGAGTAGTTGTTGACAAATTTGTTTTGTCCGCCTTGTGTTTCTTCTTTGAGGACATTCGCAACCTCAATAGATAGAACATTGAAGCGAACAAAACAATTGCGCCAATAACTGCAAGTATGACAGGGAGTAAAAAATTTCTGTTGTTTTTCTTATCTGCAACACACAAAGTGACTCCCAACATGTGCATAACTTGATTGTTAAGGCTACATAGTTTGTTGTTGCCTTGGAGATCAACTTGGCTTAGGTTCATAAAAACACCTTTCATAGGAACCTCTCCTTCCAATTCGTTGAAAGACAAATTCACTCTGACCAAATATGTGAGCTTTTCTAAACTCTCAGGAATTGAACGGGTGAGATTGTTCGATGATAGATCCAAAGTCACAAGGGACCCTAAATCCCCTAGACTATTTGGAATTGAGCCACTGAATTTGTTTCTTGCCATGTTAAGTGTTTTTAATTCCCTAGCATATATTTCAGGAATGTTCCCGGACAGTTTGTTGTCCAAAACATCCATGGACACTAGCTGCTCCATTTTTTCGAGTTCAGGAGGAATCGAACCATTCAAAGAGTTTTCATATAAGTACAAGGTTGTCAAGCCAGAGAGTTGAAAAATCTCCATTGGTATGGCACCAACAAGCTTATTCTTTTTCATTGCAAGAACAGTCAATATCTTGCATTGTCCAATACTCGCAGGAATTCTACCTGTGAACTGATTGTTATGTATTAAGAGCTTATACAGATATGTGAAATTGCCAAAAATGTCTGGAATTTCACCAGACAGTCTATTTTCGAATATCATAAGTTGCTCCAGTTTTTTGAGTGTTCCTAATTCTAATGGTAACTCGCCGGTGAAATAATTTTGTTCAAAAGAGAAGTCTGTGAGATTTTGAAACTTCTTTATTCCACGAGGGATGGTTCCATTTAGCTGATTATGAGCAACACAAAACTTTTGTAGATTGCTTGAAAGATAAGCAACAGAGTTTGTAAGTTCACCAGTCAAGTTGTTATCATTGACGTTAAGAATTTGCAACTGAGTGGAGTTTCTAAGAGAATCAAAGAACTGAATGTTCAAGGATGTGGTCGAAGTGAGTTTGTTATAATCAAGAGCCAAATAAGTGAGGTTTTTCAAGTTGTTGAAAAGAGGTATTGGCCCATGAAACGTATTGTTAGATAGGTCAATTGTTTGAAGATGTGATGAATTGGATATGGAGTTTGGAATTACCCCTTTAAATCTATTATTTGCCAAAGTAAGTGATATTAAATTTGGAAAGGCGTGGCCGAAATTTTGCGGCAACTCGCCTGATAGATTGTTACTTGTCAGGGATAAGAAATCCAAGGAAGAAAGATTGAAGATAGAAGTAGGAATCTCGCCGTTGAAATTATTTTCTGAGAGTTGTAGTGTTGAAAGATTATAGAGATTTCCCAATTCACTTGGAATCTCAATACAACTACTATAATAAGTTGGCATGTCCAGAGCTGCTTATAATAAAATAATGATCGGAAATGTTTTGTAGCTGCAGGTTTATGTTCAAATGTATCTTTATTCTCTAATCTAAGTGTTTTTGTTATGTTGTATTTTTTTTATTTTTTTGAGTTGCGGTTACATCTCAATGTCTCATAACATGCAATACTATACTTAAGTATTCAAGGATTTAGAAGTTTCTGCATTAGCATGATCGGACATTGTTGCGCTAACTTACCGTCTGTTACATCATAAGAATCAGAACATGTAATGAAATTCTTTCTTTCTGAAGTTAAGAATTGACCAAAAGTTATTGATTCCTAGAGACAAATAACCAAGGCATTATACAACTACAAATCCATTCTAAATCCAAATATTAATGGGAAAAAGTGAACTTCAGCAAAAAAATAAGAGGTGGAGTGAAAATAGATTGGACAAAAATTATGTATATTGAATATCACTTGAATGCACTCTTATTAGATTATAAACCACAGTTTGTTACACAATGCTTACAGTTAGTTATTAGTTATTAACATCTAATAACTAACTTCACTAACTCAACTAACATAACAGAATTTAACTAAGAGTTATTTTCAGTTAAGGTAGTTGATTAGTTATGAAGTAGTTATAACTAGTTAGTTACATTTCCTTCTTAGCTATCTCTTCTTACTATAAACATCCCATTTCTGTTCACATTCGATATAGTTTCTTAACATTTACTACAGATTACAGAAAATCATCATTTTCTTCTTAATTTGCGTGAACTAGTAATGGAGGAAGATGGTAAGAAGGAGGCAGCAAAGATGATCAGTTCCACCGCTACTGATCAGAAAGAGGGTGGTGGCGGCGATACTGATGTAGAAATGATTGAGGGTGGTGGCGTCGTTGATGATGCAGCAATGAATGAGGGTGACGGCGACATTGATGATGTAGAAATGAATGAGGGAGATACAAGTATTGATTCTTCATTCTCTAAACAGTTAAAGAAGAGAAATTTAGAGGGACCTGCTGAAACCACTTCTGAAACTTCTTCCAAGAAAATAAAAGGAAGCTCTCCTGGCCATGAAATATCACCTAAGTTATCTCATCGTCGATCTGTTTCGATAGTTTCTGTGAACGGTTCTGTATCAAAGATTGACCTTCGTACACCAAATTCTCCTTCCCCGCGCCAGGTACATACATATATTAAATGTCCAAATGTCATAAGTCTCTAAGTTTGAATTCTTGGCACCAAGTAACTCGATGACTTTAGGTATCATACTCAAATGTGATAAGCTTTTAGATTGGTAAAATTGATTTAGGCTGAAAACTATGAGACTAACATAAAGTTTATAACTTTGATTATTACTTGGAATCAAAAGTAAAAGTTTAAGAAGATTATATGTTTAGCCGGGTGCTGAGTACTTGAATTATATGTTTTTGTATCAGTATCTTAAATGGTGCTTCATTTCTATTTTTATCAGTAAGCTATTAGCATGTCATAAATAGAGATTATATGTCTTTTTAATTCCTTGGAATCAAAAGTGAAAAATTATTGTTTGTCACTTTAAATATATTTCATAACTTGTAATTACAAGCCTAGTATAGACTGCTTATGACAAATATTGACATATTATAAACTATATGCAGGAATGAGATCAACATTAATTACAAGCCTAGTATAGACTGCTTAATTCCATGCAATTTCGATAAGGCTTCTCTCATTGTCAACCGATCTTTAGGATGATGTGATACACATGACAAGCCAACTCTCATTGAAGCAGCTATGCACTCCTCAGTTTTGTGCAACCAATCTGTGTTACTGTCACTATAGCTAATGTCGCCAGACGCACTACTACTCTGACATTCACTGCTGAAATTTTGTGTTGAATACTCAAATTGGTTGTTAAGACTTTGATCAATAACCTTCAGTAATTGCTTGTCATCCATGTCTGATACATATTTGTTCATGCTTAATCCTTCTTTGAATATTTCATCTGTTGGTTTTTTGGCTATGAACATCTCTAGAAGTAGGATTCCAAAACTGTACACATCACCACTAGTTGAAGCCTTTCCACCAAGACCATATTCTGAAACATGTCACAAAAATATTAGATATCTAGATACTATATACATTAAAACATATATAGCTATGCATAAGTAAAAGGTATATTAATACAAATCAAAGTATAAAAAACTCATTAGTAAGTTAGTACCTGGGGCAATATAGCCGATTGATCCCTTCAATTCTAGAGTGCTGCTATGTTTCTCTGATGGATTTTGAAAGAGAAACCTTGCCAATCCAAAATCTGCCACATGTGCAACCATATCTTCATCTAGTAGGATATTAGCTGGTTTCAAATCACAATGGACTATTGGTGGATCACAGTCATTGTGCAAGTAGTCCATGGCCGATGCAACATCAATGGCAATGTTTAGCCTTTGCAACAAGTTTAGCGAACAACCCGACTCAAGATCTTCCGGGTATAAACTCATCTCCAAATTACCATTAGGCATGAACTGCATAACAAGGGCCTTAAAATCATCCCCCTTGTAATCAGTGCTGGAGCAAGAAGTGATCACCTTGACCAGATTCCGATGCCTAACATTTTTCAAAGTATCACATTCTGCACTAAAACTCTGAGAGGCTTTGCTTTGTTTCAGGTCCAGAACTTTAACAGCAAGTGTGGTTGTTTCACTTTCATAGTTGCTGATGTTGAACACACCGATGTAAACAGAACCAAAGCCTCCTTTTCCAACCATGTTTGCAGCTGAAAAATTGTTTGTAGCAAGTCTAATATCACCATAGGATATATTTTGATGCGATCCCTTTAGAGGAGTTGATGACAAAATTCTTTTCTCCTTGTGTTTTTTCTTTAAGGACATTAGCCGGCACAGTAGATAGATAACCGAAGCAAACAAAACAGTCGCCCCTATAATTGCAAGTATGATCGGAAGTAAAATGTGTTTCTTGTGTTTTTTCTTATCTGCAACACACAAGGTGACTCCCAACATGTGCATAACTTGATTGCTAAGGCTACATAGTTTGTTGTTGCCATGGAGATCAACCTGGCTTAGGTTCATAAAAACACCTTTCATAGGAACCTCTCCTTCCAAATTGTTGAAAGACAAATTTAAGCTGACCATATATTCAAGCTTTTCTAAACTCTCAGGAATTGAACCGGTGAGATTGTTTGATGATAGATCCAATGTCGTAAGGGATGCTAAATCCCCTAGACTATTTGGAATTGAGCCACTAAATTTGTTTCCTGACATCACAAGCATCTTCAAGCCGTTTACTTCGATCTTAGGAATGTTCCCTGATAGCTTGTTGTCTGAAATAAACATTGTCTCTAGCTGCTCCATTTTGAATTCAGAAGGAAGCGAACCGTTTAGAGAATTTCCATATAAGTACAAAGTTGTCAAGCTAGAGAGTTGAAAAATCTCCATTGGTATGACACCAATAAGCTTATTCATCTCTAAGCCAAGATAATTCAATCTCTTGCATTGTACGATACTCGAGGGAATTCTACCTGAGAACTGATTGTTTCCTATTCCAAGCATAAACAGATTTGTGAAATTGCCAAATATGTCTGGAATTTCACCAGACAAACTATTTTCGTATATCAATAGCCTTTCCAGTTTCTTGAGTGTTCCTAATTCTAATGGCAACTCGCCGGTGAAATAATTTTGTTCAAAAGAGAAGGAAGTGAGATTTTGAAATTTCTCCATTCCTTGAGGAATGGTTCCATTTAGATAATTATTAGCAACACAGAACTGTTGTAGATTACTTGAAAGATAAGCAACAGAATTTGGAAGTTCCCCAGCCAAGTTGTTATCATTGACCATAAAAATTTCCAACTGAGTGGAGTTTCTAAGAGAATCATAGAATTTAAAATTCAATGATGTGGTGGAAGTGAGTAAATTACTGCTAAGAATCAGATTAGTGAGGTTTTTCAAGTTGGTGAAAAGTGGTATTGGCCCATCAAATCTATTGTGAGCAAGATCAATAATTTTAAGATGTGATGAATTTGATATGGAATTAGGAATCACCCCTTCAAATCTATTGCTTGCCAAAGCAAGTGTCCTTAAATTTGGAAAGGCGTTGCCGAAATTTTGTGGCAACATGCCTGAAAAATTGTTCATTGTTAAGGATAAGAAATCCAAAGAAGAAAGATTGAAGATAGAACTAGGAATCTCGCCGGTGAAATTGTTTTCTGAGATTTGAAGTCTTGAAAGATTAAGGAGATTTCCAAGTTCACTTGGAATCTCACCAAAAAAATTATTTCTTGCCATGGAAAGATTCTTGAGTGAATAGAGATTACCAAAAGTTGAAGGAATTTCACCTGTGAGATTATTGACAGAAAAGTCTAAACTTTGTAGATTATGCAGTTGACCCAATTGTGGTGGAAGTGTACCAGAGAGATTATTGTAAGGTAACTTAATGACATTAAGGAGCGAGAGACGAGAAAATTGGTAGGGAATTTGGCCATGAAAAGTGTTATTAGAAAGGTCAAGTGTACGAAGGTAAGTGAGATTGGAGAGATTAGAAGGTAGTTTACCAGAGAGACGAAGTCCTGATAACGTTAGAGATTGAACTCTTTGAGTTTGACCAACTTTAGAACAGTTTACACCATACCAAGTACAGTGATTAGAATCTTGTCTCCAACTAGATAGAGCATTGTTTGGATCAATTACTTGTGATTTGAATGATAGAAGGATATCTTTGTCTGTGATGTTGCTGCAAATGATGGCATGAAAGTTATGTAGGAAACATAGCAGCAAAAGAAATGTTATATGAATCATTGTGATTGAGTGAGGATGAAGAAAGTAATAATTTTGTGTTACACTTTAATGTGCATGCATGTATTTCTAAATTGTTATGACTAAAATCTTTGTTTGATTTTTGATGTGTGCTTAATGTTGTCTCTGGACTATGGTTTTAGTAGTAGTAGGAGGAAGAGGAGAAGAATTGGTCATATTTTTGACATTTTCAACTGAAAAGTATGTGATAATATGCAACTCGTTGTTTGTATACTTTTTAGGCTAAGGTGTAACATTCCACGTTGACAAAAAACACAAATCACTATCAATACAGATATTAGTTATTGCTTTGCTTTGATCCTTTGACTGTAAACTTTACAATAAAGTTTGTAATTGTATGTATGTGTATGCATGGTTTCAGATTGATTCCATGTTTGAGCAATATCAGTCATTCTTTTTTTTTTTTTTAAATAGTTAATAACTGATCTCTGCACAAGATGTTCGAAGATCGGGAAAAATGGAACTACATAACAGAGATGCTGTATATAAGCAATATCAATCATTATGTTGTTGATGTCCAGAGATATAAATAAAGCTCATACACATAGTGAGATTTTGAGTTTAAACTCAGATAAACATGTCTAATTTAACAATATCGACATTGTCAGTTGGGTTAAGACTTATACACGAAATGGTATGATTTTATGATTTATTATTTGGTCCAAAATAGTATCGGTCGGATAGTAAAGTAGTATTTAGATTCTTTTATAATTAATTTGATCTGACAAACTACTACTCAATTAAGTAAGGAAATTTGTCACAGTTAATCCACCTCATTTAGTAATGTGAGGGAGAATTAGTCTGCGGTCACTGTTATGTACAGCTAAATGTGCAAGTTGGTACTATTTATAAATTTGTCTTAAATCATTAGTATGGTATGTCTTGTTAATTATAATATCAAATATGGTGTTAAAATCTTTATGGTACTATTGGCTAAAAGCATTGTATTGGTACTATAGAGATTTTAACCAATAAAATTGCAAATTTTGTCCAAATCAGCAAATTGGTCAAATATAATAGTTCCAACCTATCAAATTTTATGACACATGTTAAATAGCTATTAGACAACACATTTAATGTATTGATACATGACTATTTTACCATTGTACCATAGAATTCACCATTTTTTTAAAACATGTGTAAGGTACAATAGATAAAACAATAACAATAAAATAGATAGTGTCACATACAATAGCAATTCAATAGTGATAGTATATTCTATTATTATGGAAAGAATATTCTATTCAATCAAATTGTTAAGTTCATACGTATGTCCGTCTCTTAGAATTTCATACGATCCCTCTCTACCACCATGATGCACATGTAGCGGAACATAGTCCAATTTGCTTGAGTAAACTCATAATAAAATTTTGTCTAAGTATAATTTAGTTGATATATCTATCAGTGACATTATTAGAGGAATCAAAGATTTAAACTTTAAACCTTCTATTTTTATTTTATAGTTATAATACGTGAGTTTAACTGCTAAATTATTTGACAAAAAATGTTATAGAAAATATGGACCAAAAAACACAAACACATACTTCTTCCGTCCTAAAATAAGTGTTACAGTTGACTATTTTGTACTATTTACATAATTTATTTTGATCATATTTTTTTTTACTAATATATAAATGTAAATATTAATATGTAAGATGTTGTTTGACTTTTTTCGATGAATATTTTTAAAGTACACAATTTTTATAACTTTTAAAGATAAATAAATTAAAAATATTAACGATTAAAGTTGTGCGTTAGTAAACGTAATTACTGATCAACTTTGACACTTGTTTTGTGACAAAGAGAGTAATATGTTGAAGACTTTTATAGTATTGACCTTTTCAAATTAAAAAATGAGATCATATACAACTCATCCTCGTTTACTTTTAATAGTCTAACATCATCTAATTTTGACAAATATTATAAATCACCATCGACAAACATATTAGTTTATTTTGCTTTGACCCTCAAGTTTACAAATTACAGCAATGCATAGGGGTGACAATGAATCGAACCCACTCGAAGAAAGTTCGAGATTCGATTCGACAATTGATTCGTTAGACTTGGTTTATGAGCCAAATGAGCTGAACTTGAACTGAAAATTAAGTTCGTTAATTAAATGAGCTGAAATTGAACTATACATAGTTCGACTCGTTTGGTTCATGAGTTGACTTTCATATAAAATCATTATTTATTTATTCTTAATTCATTTTATTTGCTTTATGTTTAAAATTTACAAACTAATACAACATATCATTTGTAAAACATAAAGTCCCACATCGAATGTTTAAAAAGTTTTGAGAACATGAGTACATTATAATTATAAATAAGTGATAGACACTTATCCAAGGTAGCTTAAATGGGGTCAAGTATGAGTTGGAGTTAAAAAAAAAAAAATCAATTTTTTGAGTTGAGTTTTGAGCTAAAAACGAACTGAACCTAACGAGCTGAACTCGAATTGAAAAAAAAGTTTGTGTCAATCTCGAGCCGAGTTTCGAGCCGAACCAATTCTTATCGAGTCGAGTCGAGCTCAGACAGGTTCGACTCGACTCAACTCATTTCCAACCCTAGAGCTCGACTCGACTCATTTCCAGCCCTAGTAATGTATCTACGGTTCGAGAATGAATATTTCTTCTTTCTTTTAGCAATACTAGTCATACCATATTTTTTTTTTGACGAATAGTCATACCGTATGTTATTGACTTCCAAACTAACTTGAACTAAATGAATAATTGTATAAGTTAATCTAGAACTTTTAATTAATTTGATGTGACACACTACCTAATTAGTTACTTATGTCACAATCAACTTTATTGTAAAAGAATATTCAATACATGTGAGCTAGGAAGAATTTAATTTATCAGCAATGGGATAATAAAGCTTCTAATTAAACATCTATATGTTTCTCTATAAATACATACTCTTCAACAAGTGTTATATTATATGTACTTCTCATACTAAACTTGCAATTAATTACACATATATAGATATTGTTTTTGTTAATAACATGGCACCTCTCTTTAAATTGAAATCATTTGTTGCTCTTTTAGCAATACTTTTATTAATCATGTCATCTATGATGGCTACTGCTGCTGCTCAATCCAATTTCAAACTCGGTATGTTTCTTTTTTTATAATTTAATTTAAAATTGTGAAATTCATGTTGTACACTTGGATTCACCGTTCGTTTATAAAAAATAAACACATGTGAAAGATTATTCAAACTCACTAATGAAATTCATAATCTATCTTTAATTGTACATTAGTAAAAATTATTGAATCTTCATAATCTATCTATTTTTTGTATCTATCTCTGGAATCGCACATTCAACAGGAAAATGTTTAGTCTCATTAATCCATATATGTTTTCTTCTTGTTTCATTAAATATAATATTCACTTAATTTTATATATGGTGCAGGGAGAAAGCTGTTGAAAGTGAAACAGCCTCCTAGTGCCAGTTATGGTTCATATTCTGGTGGTGGAGGATATAGTAGTTATCCATGAAGTAGAAAATAATCACTCTCCCAACTACTCTGTGTCTAAGCTTTTCATATTACTATTGGAATAATTTGGCATGACCAATTTCAATGAAACCTTATGTAATATCATGATTAGAGTTGTTTTGTAGCATTTATAATTTTTCTTCTTCTTAATTTGTCCTTTACAATTACTCAGCAAAATATATGTGGTAATGAATAGAATTGGGAAAGTGTAAACATGTCTGTGTTGTACTGTATGTAAGAATTTTTATTTTGCTTGTTGGAAACTTGGAATGTATATTTCAGATTTGGTAAAAAATAAAGAATAATTTATATTTTAATTTATATATAACAGATGAGTTCATAACAAATAACTGTAAGCTATTTTATAGCGCGCTTATCATGGATTCAGTGATAAGTTTATTGACTCTTGTCTAAACTAAATATATATTTGTAATGACTAATGAGATTTGAGAAACTCTCTGTACAAATGATTATAAGGAAACAAATATTCTCTTGTCTATATCTATATATATCTTGAACTAACTTTCGGCATCCTCTAATTATCGTAACCATGTAGTATTCGATAGTCACAAGACATATATGACCACCATTTTTCTGCCGGTAGGCGTATGCGCCACATGCACGGCGGAACACAGTCCAACTTTGCTTGACTAAGTCATGAGATTTTTACCAACACACAAGTTGAAGACTTATATTGTATTTGTATTGACCTTTTCAACTAAAAAAATGAGATAATATACAACACATATTGGGATGATCACAGTCACACTTTTTTTAGGCTAATATCATCTTACATTCACTTCGTCAAAAAAAAAATATCTTACTTTGACAATTGATAAAAATCACAATCAACAATCAACACATATTTGGCCGTACCTTATCTTGTCACGGTTTATTTTGAAATTTTAATTAATTTCGACTAAAACACACATGTTGAAGACTTTTGTTGTATTGATTTATTTAAATTCAAATGTGAGATCATATACAATTCATCCTCGTTTACTAATAGGCTAACATCATCAAATTTTGACAAATATTATACGATCAACAAACATATTAGTAGTTTATTTTGCTTTGACCCTCAAGTTTACAAGTTACAGCAATGCGTCTATAGTTGATGATAGAATATTTTTTTTCTTTTAGCAATATTAGTCGTACCTTATGTTATTGACCGCCAAACTAAGTTGAATTAAATGAACAATTGTCTAAGTTAATCTATTTTTAATTAATTTGATGGGACAAACTACCTAATTAGTTATTTATGTCACAATCAACTGTATTGTAAAAGAATATTCACTAATACATGTGGGAAGATTAATTAATCAACAATGGGAATGATGATGCTTCTAACCATTCAATTTTCTCTATAAATAGCTACTCTTCAACAAGTGATATATATGTACTTCTCACACTAAACTTTGCAATTAACTACATATAGAGATTTTATTTTTGTTACAAAAATGGCACCTCTCTTCAAATTGAAATCATTTGTTGCTCTTTTAGCAATACTTTTATTACTCATGTCATCTATGATGGGTATTGCTGCTCAATCCAATTTCAAACTCGGTATGTTTTTCTTTATAGTACATATAATTTTAAATTGTGAGAATCATGTCATAAACTTATTCAAAATATGCATGGACTCTAAATTTATATAGTATAGTATCATGATTTTTTTTCCTTCTTGTTTCATTAAATCAACATTCACTTAATTTTTTTTTTTATATATATGGCACAGGGAGAAAACTTTTCAAACAGGCGCCTAATGTGCCCATAACTGGCGGCGGTTACGCTACATATCCCGGTGGCGGAGGATATCATCCATGAAATTATTGGAGCCTCATGGAGGGGAAATTTAATCACACTCCCAACTACTATGTGTCTAAGCTTTTGAAATAATTCTAATTAAGGAGTTATTCGGTTTTTTTTTACTAAAAATTATTTGTATTTTGTTGGTTCAAAAGTTATTTGTATTTTATTCAGTATACTATTATAATAATTTGGCATGACCAATTCAATGATTAGAGTTGGTTACGATAAAATAACAATGATTAGAGCTGTAATTTTGTAGCATTTATAATTTTCCTACTCCTTAATCATGTCCTTTAAATTACTCAGCAAAAAATATGTGGTAAGGAATAGAATCGGGGAAATGTAAACATGTTTGTGATGTACTGTGGAAACTTGGAATATATTGCATGTTTAAGTTTAAGTGAAACACTACCGGAACAAGTTTGCTTTAATTTAAATAAGTGACTTTTACATAGTTTAGTTTTTTGATTTCGTCGTCTCAGTGCAATGTTGTTTATTTTTCCGTCTTCGAGCGGTGTTTCTTTGTTTTCCTGTCTTCTTGCGGTGTTTCTTTTTCTGTCTTGTTGTGGTATTCGTTCGATTGGATGGACAGATCAACTTCGGTCAACTACTGATTCAGAGAGTAATTTAGTTCGTGAATGATGCAAATCTGAAGGCATAGATATTTCGGTTACTGTAGTTTTATTACAATACTAGTAAAATACCCGTGCGATGCACAAGTATTCTGTCGTGTAGATAATTTATTTTAGTTTCAATTTTTATCAATAAAAACTTGTCCCGTATATAATAATAATTTTTTAAATTATCTATTTTTATCAGTAAAAACTTGTCCCTTATATAATAATAATTTTAAAAATATATTAACTAAAATTTACAATTAATAGTTATTTGAATTTTTTATCAATGATAATTTGTCCCGTATATCTTTGGTCACTCCACTCTATGCGTGGGAGTTTATGGTGGCTTTGTCATCTCATCTATGTACAAAAAAAAATTGTAATCAAATGTACACTACAAGACTTTACCAAAAAAAATCTTATAACATTGTTTTCCTTATTCCGCATAATGATATTAAATAAAATTTGACCCAAAAATATGTTTTCATCTGTCAGTTTTTGTTTTGCTTTTACTATATATATTATTAATGGCTTCTAAGGTGATGGAGCAATTAAATCTCTTAGGGTGTAGCATTAAATTTTGTTTTTTTAACCAAAAGGAGGTGTAGCATTAAAATTGATCATTAGATTAAATTAAGTTATAAAGATAAATTTAAATTTTATTTGGAACAAGTTGTCCAATTTAAAACTTCATTTTATTATGAACTAAGGATATTTTTTATTTTTAAACAACACAAATATTTCTTATATTGCAGTCAAAAATAAAATTTCTTTTATTATTTGAAGCAGATTCTTATATTATGTGAAACAAATAGTATTCGAGTTTTTAAATGACTTTGATTTAAAACAACTTTTACATAACATTTGAGTTTTTTTTCAATGCAATAAATCATTGAAAAATATAGTTATTTTCTATCATTAGTAGTTTTTGTTTTTATAAAAGTTATTATGACATGGTAACATATGGAGTAATGAAAGGTATTTTTGATTTTTACTTTTTTCTCATGCAAATAAATCACAGAAAAAGTTGGTGATTGTCTATATTTTTAGTTTTTTTGTTGTGGAATAAAGATTTTTTTTCAAATCATGGTATAAGGTAGTTTTTTATAATCATTGATAGTTTTTTTTTCTTGCATTTTTCCATCCAAATAGATCATGGGGAAAGTAGTTTTTTTCTATCATGGTAGTTTTTTGTTTTCTTTTTTTCATCATGAGAAAAAATAGTTTTTTTTTCTTTATTATTTTGTATTTTTTAAATGAAAGTTATTTAAGACACGTGGCAGCATTTGAAAGCAAGAGGATATATTAGTAATTTAAACAACATCTTCTTTTCTTATATTATATAGATTTGTAGGCATGAATAAGTCATTGTATGCTATTAACTTGGATGTTGTGAGTTTGTTTGCAGATTCAACCTTTTTTATTTCTAGCGATGTTGAATTTGCACTTGAATCTGATATATACGTACTCTACCAATTTGAATGAATGAATCTCTTTTTATTTTAGTCAAAAAAAAGTTTAAGTGAAAAATAACGCATAATTTATTAGTTAGTTTATAATGGATGAGTTTATAACAAATAACTTATAAGTTAGTTGCTTCAAAAAAAACTTATAATTTAGTTGTAGTTTATTGTGAATAAATTAGTTAATCAAATTTGTAGTGTTAATAAAATTAGCAGGTGAACAACTGTCTCCGTAGAATAGTTCAAGTGGTAAGAGCTAGGGGGACATATGGGTTGAGTAGGAGGAGGTCTAGGGTTTGATCCCTAGCGGGAGTAATTTAAATTTCCGATGTACCAAAAAAAGCAGGTGAACAACTTATAAATAGGAAATGACATAAACAAAAACATGTTTAATGTAATTTATTTCAAGTAAGATGACATTAATACAATTCATGAAAAAAATATGATAAGTTATAAATTTTTAAATTAATTAAATTAACTTATTTTAATAAGCTATATGGTCGTGAGAAAAAAATATGTGTTACTAAAAAAATTCGTCGTGATTTCCATGCTTACTCCAAAGTCCAAACACTTGAAAATGCTATACGTAATTAATTTTGACAAAACACTAGCCTAGCTAGGTGGGTATATAACCCAACACTTGCTAGTAATTGACCTTGATTAGACATTCAAAAAATGTAAAACACATTTCCAATACTTTTTTCAGTTATGCTTCAAATTAGTTACTACATGATTTGCCAGGCGTGTGACCATCAAATGATGCATATTCATCATTATGCTAAGCAAATTTTCCATTTCCAACATCTTATTTCCATTGTGCAAATTCTTGAAGCTCTGAGCATTGTTGCAAATCCATGTTGAAGACATATTCTTTAAGATTAAATTTTGTTGAGACAAGAGGGGGCAGCTCGAGGATCATTCATATTGAGTTAATAATACAAGTGAGTTGGCAGACACCACACTTTTAACCAAAATCTTAAGATATCGAGTTTAATTTACGGGTCATTTCACTTATAAAATGTTCAACTTGTCACAACAAATACTTGGCAATATTCCCAAAGATATAAAGAATTTTTTGATGCGTTGAAAAATAATCATCAACAAATAACAAGTGTATGTATAAGGATTGGTGATTTTCAACACACTTTAATGCTATGAATGTTTTTCGTCAACAAATAACAAGTCCAATTTTGTTTAAAGTCATGGAACTTTTATTGTATTGACCTTTTCAACTCATGCTCATTTACTTTTATTTTAGGCTAGCATCACCTGACTTTCAAAATAGATAGAAATCACAATCAACACATATTAGTTTCCTTGCTTTGATTTCATCTTTTAGAAATACTTTATCCAATTTTAACGCTATCATATGTAATACTCCCTCCGTCCCATTATATAAGCCCCTCTGATCAAAATCACGCTTATTAAAAAATATTAGGAGTGTAATTAAAGTGTGTATTTTTTTTAGATATGTTTTTTAGCATAATTTAGTTGCATAATTTTTATTTTTGTTGTTATCCATAATTTTTATTTTAATTGCTTAAGATTTTTTTTATTTTAATTTCTTTTTTGTTGTTATACTTAGGAGTATATTTGGAAAACAATCTTAAATTTGTATAGAAATTTGAAAAAGTGCTTATATAATGGGACTAAACTTTTGTTAAAAGGGTGCTTATATAATGGGACGGAGGGAGTATCATTCACAGCACAATTAAGTAATAACAAGGGCTACTATCCAAAAAGAAGAAGACAGTATATATAGCTATTTTGTGCAATACTTCCTCTGTCTTTATTTATAAGTAAAAATTATTTTTTAGATTTATTATATTGAATAAGTAATGTATTTAGATTATATCTAAAACTAAATACATCAATTGTTTAATAAATTTAAAAAACAATTTTTCTTTATAAATAAGGTAGGATGAAGTATAGTTTTTCTTATCATTAATTTGTCGTTTTTTTTGGGTGTGCTGTCCTTTAAAATTACCTAGCAAAATAATTGTTATATTTTGCCACAAAATTTTGAAGGCTAAAGTCGTAGTTCGAATCGTTTGGCCATGGATCATTTGTTGCTATTAAACAAGAGTACTCTCTCCGTCTTATATAATAATAAGTATAATTTTTTTAATTTTTTACATTTTTTAATTTTTTAAGCAAATGATTAATTTTATTAATTTCAATACGAAAATGAGTTTGCTTACAGGGACGGACCCAAGTAATAGACTATGAAGGCCTTGGCCCTCACTTAGTCTCAAAAATATATTTTTTTAGTATTAAATACACTAAAAAAATAAATTATATGATAAAAAAAGACAATTTTAGTCTTTAAATGTCTTTTTAATTAGTTAATTTAATACTAAAATATATTTTTGTAATTCAAATTTAATAGAATCATATATTATAGTTAGAATACATCATATATATATATATATATATATATATACTAGAATGATTACTAATAAAATTTTTAATATTATACATGTGGTAATAGTTAAAAGAAATTTATAAAAGGCCCTCACTTCTTTAAAATAATATATAGGCTGCTCAAAATTTATGGGTCCGTCCCTGTTTGTTTACCCTTGTTAATGATAGTTGGTAGAGTAGTTTAGTGAATTGAAAAATAATAAATAAGGATAGTTTATTAAAGAAAAAAAAAAGTAATAAATGTTGTAATAGAAAATGAACAAACAAGTATGTCATGCTAATTTTTGTAATAGAATGAGAGTATTAGAGAATGTTGCAAAAAAGTGTTTGTTAACACTCCTCTAAGATATAACATCAACAACTAGTTCTGAAATTCCGATACTTTAAAAATGGCGAAGAAAATGTGTCTGGTGCGTGCAATACCGATACATGTTGTCGATATGTCTCGATATGCATATCGAAAAAATATCGATCAATTTTATTTTATTTTCAAATAAAAAAAGACCGATACACGTATGTAATTGTAAAAGATCAATTTTATTTTCAAAATTAATCTAGAACTTTTTTAATTTGATGTGACAAACTACCTAATTAGGTACTTATGTCACAATCAATTGTATTGTAAAAGAATATTCACTAAACATGTGGGAAGATTAATTAATCAACAATGGGATGATGATGCTTCTAAACATCCAATTTTCTCTATAAATAGCTACTCTTCAATATAAGTGATATATATACTTCGAAGAAAATATGGCACCTCTCTTCAAATTGAAATCATTTGTTGCTCTTTTAGCAATACTTTTATTAATCATGTCATCTATGATGGGTATTACTGCTGCTCAATCCAATTTCAAACTCGGTATGTTTCTATTTATATAATTTAATTTAAAATTGTTAGAATCATGTCCTTTTATAAAAGATAAACATGCGTGAAAGATTATTGAAAATCACTAATGAAGTTCATTTATTAAAATGAGTCTCATTAATCTATCATTTGTATCTGTCTCTATACATGTATGATGCATCTATGTTTTCTTCTTGGTTCATTAAATCAATATTGACTTAATTTTTTTATATATGGCGCAGGGAGAAAACTGTTAAAATCGGCTACTATGTCTAGTTATGGTTCATATTCTGGTGGTGGAGCATATAGTCCATGAAAGGGAAAATAATCACTCTCTCCCAACTACTCTGTGTCTAAGCTTTTCATATATTTTCAATTAAGGAGTTATACAATTCATTTGTTTTTTTTTTACTAAAAGTTATATTTGAATTTTATTTAGTATTATTATTGTAATAATTTGGCATGACCAATTTGTACCTTATTGTGGATTTGTGGATAATTTAATTGATTGAATTTGTGGTATATATTTAATAAAATTATTAGTTGAACAATTTATAAATATAAAATGACATAATTTTTTTTAATTATTTAAGTGAGATGACAACGATACAATTGATAAAAAAAAAATTAAAGTTATAAACTTTAAATTAACTTATTTTAACAAACTATATGGTATAAGAAAACAATATCACTAAAAAAGCATTAGTTGTACTTGTAATATTCCATGCTTGATCTGAACGCTTGAAAATGCTATACATAATTAATGAGCTATGCTATATAAAGCGAAAAATTTCACGCGAATTTTCACGAAGTGAATTGTTTTATTATTATTTTTCACCAGCTACAATACTAGTCAAAGAAGAAACACGCGTCTTATTAAAATGAAAAGGAAAAATGCCTATCCATCCACAAAATAAACGAGTCACCGCCATCATCTTATCATTTCAAGCACATCTAAACATTGTCATACCTCACTCCATTAATGGCTAGCATATGAAGCAATGAAATTATATCACCAGTTTAATTAATCATACTACTTTACTGTCGTTTCCAATCTTGGTTCCCAAAAATATCACTTGTTTTGTTTATGTAGCTTTCAATTCAGTTGAGTATATAATGCACCGGGAGTCTAGTTATATATGGTGGGATGGCAGCTACCATGAAATCATAGATGGTAAATGAAGTAATTGTGGTCTTGCGGAGGGAGATGACAAATAATAATATATGAGACCAAACTATTGTGAAGAGAGGAGTTGAATTGTTTGCAAAATACAAGTCAGTGGTTGTAGGTACCGTATTCGGGAAATATTCGCTATATTTATCATTTCCCATAATTAATCTTGACTATAACCCAACACTTGCAAATAATTGACTTTGAAATTTATTAATTGTCGTTAGATATGAAACAATAAAAAAAAAATTGTCTTCTTATAAATTTGAAACACGACAATGAGTGGGATGATGACAATAGGCATTTGAGAAATGTAAAACACATTTCCAATATTTTTTTTTCAGTCATAATCTTTGCTTCAAATTAGTTACATGATTTTCTAAGGGTGTGATCATCAAATGATCGATGCATATCCATCATTTGTCTAAGCAAAGTTTTCATTTCCATTGTTCAAATTCTTGAAGCTCCGAGCATTTGCAAATACATGTTGAAGACACAGTCCAACTTTGTTTGAGTCATGAAGTCATGGAATTTTTAACCAACACAACACACACAAGTTGAAGACTTTTATTTATTGACCACTTCAACTCAAAAGTGAGATAATTAGTACATTTCATCCTCGTTTACTTTTTTTAGGCTCACATCATCTTACTTTAACAATAGATAAAAATCACAATCAACATTATTCAACACGTAGTAGTTTAATTTCTATGCTTTGATTTCATCTTTTAGCAATATTAGCCGTACACCTTATGTTGTCACGGTTTATTTAGAACTTTTAATTAATTGGATGTGACAAACTACCCAATTACTTAATTACTTTTGTCACTCTTAAATGTAATGCACAAGAATATTCACTAATGGAGTATCTGAGAAAGACTTAGTCGGCATTAATGGGGATGATGATCACACGCTTCTAAACATCTTTGTTTCTCTATAAATACATACCTATTCTTCAAGTGATTTATGTACTATCATCCTAAATTAACTACATATATAGATTTTATTTTTGTAAGAAACAAACATGGCACCTCTCTCCAAATTAAAGTTATTTGTTGCTCTTTTAGCAATAATGTTATTTCTCATGTCGTCGATGATGGTTAGTGCAGCCCAATCCAATTTCAAACTCGGTATGTTTCTGATTAGTTCATGTGTAATTATTTTGAATATATACTCGTTCGAAATGCATCGGTACTCTCTTTTATTTTTCTTTTTCTTCTTATTTGATCAAATGATTACTTTAATTTTATATATTTTGCAGGGAGAAAACTTTTCCAAGAGCCTGTTCAAACTTATGGTTCATATTCTGGTGGTGGAGGATATCCATGAAATTATTAGCCCCAACACAACATCCCTGTGTCTAGCTTATTATGATATATTTTCTAAATTCTAGTTAAGGAATAAGGAGTTATTTGAATTATCTTATGTTATTTTGTACTCCGTGTTTTGTAAACAATAGTAGTTTTCCTTCTCATTAATTTGTACTTTAAAATTACTCAGCAAAATATGAGGTAAGGAATGGGATTTAGGAAATGTAAACAACATGCCTATATGCAAGAATTTGCATTTGTTTGATGTGTAGCGTAGTGTTGTAAATGTCAATCACTAAAATCAATTTCTATTAATAAAATATTTTACTAAGATAAAAGGCCTCCATATTAAACTCCTAACTTAATACATATTATAATTCAGTTTTGTTTACAAGATTTGCAGTATTTAAAGTTATCTCCCGGTAAGTGTGGAAGACAAGAGGGAAAATTCTGATCAATTTAGGGGAGGCGAAAAATTATTATCAAAAATTTATATGCAAGAATAAAAAATGTGAAGAAACATGATCGATCTTAAATAACAAAAGACCTATGAAGTACGGGTACTCCTAAAATAATAAAGTATTCGTACCAGACTACCGGGTACTCACAAGTACCAAATACGCGTAGATACTTGTACTATACTCCTAAAATAATAAAGTACCCGTACCGGATACTCACAAAGTACCCGTGCCTAAGCAACATAGCAAAAGACTTAAAAAACGTACCCAAATTAACTCATATCCTTGTTCCCTAGTGATGATGTGATATGAGTTTTGAAGATGATTCCAGAAACTATGAGAGTAAGAAAGAAAAAAACAGAATAAGTGTTGTGTTGGGTCCTCCAGAACATTCATAATTTATCTCAAACTCTCAAGACCCTTCTCCATCTTTCACATCCAACTCTATATATTCACAACTCTCACTTCCCACTCTCATCAACAATTGCAATTCATTCAACCAACCAATTCTTCTTCATTCATTGCTCATTCCTTTCTTTAATTTGTATATTCTCCTAAAATTAATAACTATGGCTCAAGCAGTGTCATTATCAACCACAGTTTCACCTCTGCTATCTCAAAAAACAGGATACTCTGCAAAACCACACAACAATACTACTATTGCACCTTGCATTGCCACATTTCGATCACAGAGACAATTTCCAAGGCTAGGACTAGGAGGAAGGGTGAGAGCTCAAGCTAGTGGCGATAACAAAGAAAATTCTCTAGAAGTTCAACATATTAACAAAGACGATCAAGGAACCGCCGTTGAGAGGAAGCCTCGCAGAGCTAGTTCCATCGACATTTCACCATTTGGTAAGTGAGCTTGCCTTGTTCTTTTCATCAACATAGAAAGAAAATATGAATGAATTGAATGTAATCAGACGTGTCTAGAGTCTTATACTGACGCTGACTTGAATGTAATCAGATGTGTCTGGAGTCTGACATTGACACTGACACGTGTTGGATACCAGACATGTTTTGCAGAAGAAAATATAAGTGTTTATATTGTTTAGAAGAATTCAAGTGATTGATACTAACTTGTGATGTTATTTATTTATTTATTATAGGTTTATTGGATCCATGGTCACCTATGAGGAGCATGCGTCAAATGCTAGACACAATGGACCGAATTTTCGAAGATGCAATGACATTTCCAGGAAGAAACCTTGGAGTTGGAGGTGGTGAGATTCGTGTACCTTGGGACATCAAAGATGAAGAAAATGAAATCAGAATGCGTTTTGACATGCCTGGTTTTTCTAAAGAAGATGTTAAGGTATCAGTTGAGGATGATGTTCTTGTCATAAAAAGTGTTCATAATAAAGAGGAAAGTAGTGAAGAAGATTCTTGGTCAAGAAAGAGCTATAGTTCTTATGATACAAGGCTTAAGCTTCCTGTTAACTGTGAGAAGGATAAGGTTAAGGCTGAGTTGAAAAATGGTGTGCTTTATATCACTGCTCCTAAGACTAAAGTTGAACGCAAAGTTGTTGATGTTCAAATTCAGTGATATGTTCGCCCTAAGCCGGATTAGTCATTTATATGGACCGAATCCTGGTGGTGAAAATCAAAATTCAGTGATATTTTATAAGTCATTTTATACTTTCCTCTTGAGCTAGTGTGCTTTTCCATCTTCTTTTACCGTGTAACATTAATGTTGTATATCAAGTGTTGAATAAATAAGATAATTTACTATTTTTGTTTAATTTCTCATTATATATTTGCTTTAGTGGTATCTTTCTTCATTTGGTTAAGATCTAAACATCTAGCTACTATTTGTACCACATATTGTTGATAAAAGTTTTTAATAATTACAAGGTTTCAGGTTCGATTTTCATTGATGTCAATTTTAGTGGGTTAGTTTATACAAAGCAAAAACTCTAGTTTTGACTGGGATCCCGCAAATGGATGGTGAGATTGAACTCTTCGAATTAATCAGTCTTTATGCGAGAATGTGTGATGAACTTTGAATCATTCAAAATGGAATGAAGCCACACTTCAAATCATGACGAAAATTGATCACAAGTTCATAAACTCCGACATGTTCATTCATATCTTAATTAGGAGGAGCATGATGATAACATAAAAACACAAGTGTAAACAGTAAACTACCTAAATAATTATTTTATATTACATTTCTTTCTGTGAGTCTTTAACTATAACTAAAATTGAAAGAAAAAAAAAAACTTAATAACAACTACCAAATCTTCCACATAAAAAAAGAACAACAACACAACATGGAAGAAGAAAACCAAAAGGTTAAAACAACTAGATAATCTAAAATGAAGAAGAAAAAAATACAGTCATATAATAGTATATTAGTTCTATTCTATGTATTACTCATTTTCTTCAGGTATAGAATCCAATATTGGTTTCCTATCAAATCTCAAATTAACACCATCTGTTTTAACAACTGATAGTAGTTCTTGTAATGATATTTGTTCAGTCACCAATTGTTGAAGCTGCTTCTTTGTTATCAAAACTTTGATCCTCTTAATTCCAGCTTCTGGCTCTGCCTCTTTGTTATGTGGAACCAAGTGATACAATTTTCCACCCTTCAATTCATCATCTTGTGATAAAGTCTCAATTGTATTCTTTGTAACACCAATACTATTAGCAGGAAAATTTGTCAATATATCCTTGACATAAATTGGTGAGCTAAACTTTAGTATTTTGCCATCTTCTTTAGCTACCTTAACAACTTTAACATGGTTTTTCATAGTATCAAATATGTAACATGATCCTGAAATGGGTTTACAAAGAGCAAGATAGTTACCCATTTTTGTTGAAATAAGTATGAATGCAACAACCAATATGGTGGTATAATAAGAAAATGAAAGAAGCTTTAATGATTGAGGGAAAGAGAAAGAGAAAAAGGAAAATGTAAGTTAATTGTGAGCTATGTGGGATTTAAGGTAAAGGAAGTGTGATATATAGTGACTACTGTGGTAGGTCTTTTTAAAAAATAGATGGGTTTGTTTCGTGTGGAGTGGAGTAGAAGGCTGTTTTTTAGTTAAGTATATATAAAACTTGTGGAGTAGGGAAAGAATGAATATGAGAGTGAGGGATTTGGTTTTACTGTTGTTGTCAGCCATCTGATAAAAAATAAATGACTGAGATAATAATGTGTTAAATAATCAAATTTATACGGTGTAAATCTGAATCGTTTGATCATAAATCAATGATCGAGATCGGCTACTGTGTGCAATACGTGTTGTTGCTACAGCAGCCGATCTTGTATACGAGAATGAGAGATGACTATGTGCGTTTTGATTGCACGTGATCAGTCGCATTTGAACCGTCTAATTAAGATGAATTAGATTTAAAATTTGGTGTTTCAAATTTTAAAATTGAATGGAAGAATATCTTTGAGAATTTAGCATGAAATATTTGTCCACACGCATGCAACAAAAGGTCGGTTAGTGGAAAGTGGGGAAATTGCATTTGATCATTTTATCTAGTATTTTTTAAGAACCTTTAGACCAAAGATGCAACTTTACTCTTATGCTCATGAATATGATAAGGTGGGTTTGCAGCTAGGCTTTGCTTTTGAACTAAACTATCAAATATCAATGTCCCAATTTGGTGGGGCAAAAGAAAACTTCTACAATCAAATGAAGTTGAGAGAGATATTTTTGTTCCTTTTATATTCATCTATGAGATATCTTAGTTTTGAATTCCTATTACTTGGTCTATGGTTCCAATTAATTATCTGTTATTTATAGATACAACAATAGCACAATACAACAAATGTGATGCAACAAGGAATTAGCTTTCGGTAGAGATTGAATTATATAGTTGAATGGGAAGAGATTAAAGATTAATTTATGTGACATGCTGAGGTAGTGATGTAACAAAATGAAATTCATATGGTATGGTTCAGGTAATACAACTATATAAGGCCTAAGAGTTTAGGTAGTAGATAATTGCATTTTGATTAATATAGTTTTGTTTGTATGACTAGTGTGTCACACTCTTTGAGTTGGTTTAGAAATAAATAGTGACAAAGGATTAAGGATAGGAAGATTAAGAGACAAACTTTTAGAAATGAACTTCATATTGGTTAAAGCAAGACAATCAAAATATTGTACTAACAAGTATGCAAAAATTGTCCAAATACTATAGTGTATACTTATATAAAATTGTTAGAGGTTCTACTTACCAAGTATGCAATGTAATATCAAAATCTACAAACAAGTCCAATTGTTTTTAGTGCCATTAGGTAGACTTGGGCCCAACATAAAATGTCACTGTCACATTTGATAAAACATAATTAGACAAAGATCTTCTAAATCCACAAAGTCCCTTTTGTTTAGTAATTTATTTAGAATTTGCTGACATCCCACCTTCCTAACCCCCCTTCAAGCGCCAATCAAATGAACCTAACTCTTACCAGTGTTAAAATTTTAAATTTTGGTTAGTGTTTTTGTATATTCAAATTTTGAGACTACAGATTACAAAATTAGTATTGCTATCATTAGTATATGTGTAACCTTTTTATTGGATATTCACACATCTCTAAAAAGATTATATAACTTTGTATTATTTCTACCCTCTTTTTCTCTTCATCAAGAATTTATTCCATTGGATTTTTTTTTTTAATGTTTTTAATAAGGTAGAGAGTCTTTTACATATTGGATTTTGGTATGATCCCCTTAAAGTTCTTTTGTATTATTCTTATTTTATTTTAATATATATCACTAGAGTACTTTTTAGATGGCAAATCGAATGTGCCAACATAGTTGAGACGGTTTAGATATCATCTTTATACTCTCGTGGTCTTTATATATATATATATATATATATATATATATATATATATATATATATATATATATATAAAGTAAAAGAAGGAATAGATGTGTCTGGTCACTAAATAAGAAAGTTTGTCTCCTTATACATAACCAAATAAAAGAGTACCTTTTCAGAGAAAATGGAACTTAATATTAGAGAGTTTAGAGCGAGTTTTAACATCAATTAATTTTAGTACCCCTTCATAACACAGTTACGGAAGATCAAATAGTAATTCATAATCAAACTTTTTATTTAAAATAAAGGAAACTTGGGAAAGAAACAAGTCCCAAATATATATATATATATATATATATATATATATATATATATATAAACCAAAAGGAAAGAAAATACAAAACAAAGTTTAATTACAAACTTGTGGTTAATTTAATTACAAAATTTACAATAATGTTTAACTAAATTTGAACTAACTAGATAGGGACGGAATTACTTGATGTCAGAATTGATCTTCGAACTAGATTAAAATTGTGGTAAAAATCAAAAAAAATTGAACTAATTAACTATATTTAGTCGGTTGAACTAATCCTATTTTTTCACATGATTAGTGCAGTGTCGCACATGGGCAGAGCCAAGGCTCGGCAAGCCTGGGCAGTTGTCCAGGCTCTAAAAATTCATTTACGATAAAACTGAGATTTTTTAGTCAAAATTAAAAAAAACTATTATTTTTTAATGATTATTTATGATGGGTAGGAAAGTAGGATCCTAGGAATAAAGGAAAGGTGAGCCCCATGTGTTTGTGGAATTGACCCAATGCCTTCTTTTCATTTAGGTTTCCCTCCAGAGGCATCCACATATTAATCCATTCAATCTATCTAGGACCGTGGTCCAAACTTTTTATTGCTTGCAAATTTCAAATTTTCAAACTAATTCCACATGTTTTGTCACAAAGATTCAAATAACATGATTTCCATGTAACCATTTTTCTTGGTTGGTTTCCACACGTTTCCTTCTCTTTGAGTTTGTCTCATCAAGCACACAAGCTCTTTCAAGTGCAAATGGTTGTTAGAGGAAAAATAGGATGGTGGAGTGGAGTGCCAAACCACATCAATGGAACATGACAAATTAAAAGCTTTTTGCTTTTGAGGCCAACCACATTACTTATTTACTTCCATTTTCCCACTTTCATATGTTTTGTATGATGTTGATGATATCATCATGTTACGTGAGGGGCTTTATATTATGGTAGGATTGCAAGATAATACAATAGCAAAAGAAAAAAAGAGTTTGGACAAGGTTTACAGTTTGATTTGTTGAGTGCAATCAAGACATGAACACCCTTAAATTTTGTTTAAATACAGAAAATTTAGAGATTTTGAAATTTAAAAAATCCAAATCCGAAAAACTCGTTAGATTACTAAATAAATGTAGTTTATAATATTCAATTTTTATAAAAATAATATTTGAAAATTTAAAAAATTTCTAAAAATTTAAATTTGATCTGAGGTGGATCTCGAATAGTGGTGTAAGTGTGTAACTGTAAATTTTCAAACACTTAAGTTAGTAAGAGTTCGGAGTTCGGTGTAAATGAGATGTATAAAAAAAAATGTACACATTTTTTAATTTTTGAGGGAGACCAAAATCGAGATGTTGAGGAATTTTCTCATAGAATTGAATCTAACTCGTCCAAAAAATTGACTTATGATGTGAGAATTGTGTCTATTTATAAATCATAAATCATCGCGCTTTAAATGTGAGACTCTCTAATATTTTCGTCACGATTGGTGGATCACCTTTAATTTTTGTCATGTGGCATGTGTCATGATAGATGGACCTAGATAAAAGAGAATCACTTATCATACAAAAATTATATATTTTAACATCTCCAATTTTTAACATTCATTCAACGCATTATTTTTATCTCTATCTCTCTTTCTATCATATTATTTTCATCAACTAATTTCTCAAGATGTCTAATAAGTGTATGGGTGTTCACTAATAGCCTAATAGTTAGATTCATAGATTTAAGCTTCAAAACGTGAAAATTTCTGAACTCAAACTCCGAAATGAATTATTGTATTTACAAGATGCATAGAATAGTTGTTATTGCCATTTTCGAAAGAAAAAAAAAATAGTTATTGTAATTTTGTATTATATAAATTAAAATATGGAAAGTTATGTATCAAAAAAACAATGGAAAGTGAAGAGAATATAGAGGATGAGATTAAATAAAAATAGAACGGACGAAATAAGAAATAAAAGCTGTTAAACAGCCAGACACATACGTATCTTTTGCTAGGATACATTGAAAAGTTGGAAATAATTGATACGGTGAACCATATACTCTAAAATAAAACGGTACAACTTAAACAATGCTATTAAATAAAATTCCGGTTACTCCCACAGTTCCAAAATATGTGATCCAGATGGTGGTTAGTTCATGTTTGCTAATATATGATTTTGATTATTAATATTCTCGTAGAATAGTTCTAATAAGAGCTGAAGAGATATGGGTTATGGGTAGGGGGAGGTCTAGGGTCAAATATCAGTGGGAGCATTTATCTTTCTGATGTATTAACAAAAATTGATTGTCGAGATCAGTATATCCACCGCCGAACGTACTGATTAATCTATTCTTCTCTCAGGATTGAAGGCATATCAAAGAATGGAACAGTTGACCCATAAATTTAAAGTTGTTTCATATTCAAAACGAGGATCGAATCCTTAATTCTTGATTAAGGGAGAATGAGCTTCAACTGCTCTACTATACACTCCAAATTTTTGTTTTAATTTATTTGTCTTGCCAAAGTGAGAAATTTCGGACTCAATTATCAGGTACTCTAGCTATTTCAATGTCTCTACGACCTATGCTTCTGAGACTAATTCATTGATTTTGCAAAACAAGTATAAAGCTGGAAGGAAAAAAAGCTAGAATGACTTATATAGTTTTTTTTTTTAAAAAATTAAAAATATCCTCCGCGTGTAACTGCAGAGATTAATCCCCTTGAAGTAACTGAGAATTTAAAGGGTTAACCTCTCCCAACAAATAATTTTCCATGCGCATCGGCCAGGGATCGAATCAAGAACTAAATGATTAATACGCCAAGTATCTACCACTTGTGTCACACTATGTTGGTTGAATGACTTATACAATTATGGGTTAGGCTAACTAGTACACCCCATGTACTAGTTAAGAATACAAAAAAAATAAGTTTTACATTAAAAACAACATTTTTTAACTTTTGCAAACATTAATTACACAAATTTCAATACAATAATACTATTATATTGAGGTTCTTAACTAGTGCATGGGGTGCACTAGTTAGCTTTTTCCTCAATTATATATTGTAGAACAAATATGTCATTTACTATTATTTCATTATAATGATAGAATATCAGCAAAACATCATTAAAAAACTCAAAACAAGTTTCATTCAATGTTAATAGATTGAGTCTCTTTTTGAGTCTCTTCTCTCTTACTATCATCATCCATAAAAATATGATTTTTAAGTCTGATTTTTTAAGAGACAATTCCACATAATCATGAAATCTAATATCATCTTCACAACATTATCTCACATCTTTTATACCTTCCATTGTGAAGTATTTTATAAATACTCGATAAAATATTTTTAAAAAAAAAACTAATAATAATTCTATGATACGTTTTTTTTAAACAAATAATTCTATAATACATATCGGTAAGTATATGTAAAGTATCAGCATCCGATACAAATGTCTCTAATTTTGTGGTATCCTGATTTTATAAATAAATATCCATGAATAGAAAACCACTCCTCTATCCTTGTGTAGTCGCAAAGGATATCGTTGTTTATAACTATGAGTGAGGTGTGAATCCTTGCACTTCACTTATTCTTCTTTAAAAATAAAATTTTAGTTATATACTCCCTCTGGTCCTTATTATAAGAAGAAATTTACTTTTTAGATACATAGAATGTTTGATGTATCTAGTTCATAATAAGAACAAAAAAAACTCTCCTCTATTAATCAGTTTTTACTTTTTTGAGTCCCCACATCTTCAACCATTTATTACTATTAATTGATAAATTTTCTTGTTAAGGGAATCTTTTGTTGTAGAATCTGAGGAAATATTATTAGAGCAAGAAAATCAACTACTAGCAGCTGTCCTGTCTTCACTAGAAGGAACGAAAATCACTATACCACACATTGTTAGTGAAAGATTTCCTCCGAGAATTTTGATAAATCATTATTATTACCACTTTTTCAACCAAACCAAACAACTATATTCTGACTTTTTTATTCTCTCACTTTCTCTGTCTCTTTGCTTTGTTCATTAAGTGCTTTTTCTTAATCAAATAATTCACATGTCACATACTAGGCAGCAAAACAAGATTATGAGTCCAAACTTTGTTCCAAAACACGTTGGTGACACAACTTTTACTAAGATTTTTGTTGGAGGATTGGCTTGGGAGACCAAAACAGACACTCTCAAACGTTATTTTGATCAGTTTGGTGATATTTTAGAAGCTGTTGTTATCACTGATAGAACCACTGGAAAATCAAAAGGATATGGCTTTGTAATTTTCACTTAATTAATCTTTTATTTGTTTGATTACTATAACTAATCACTTTAATTTAATCTCTGCTGTTGTTTTTTTGTTTGTTATTATTAGGTTACTTTCAAGGATCCAAATTCTGCTATACTGGCTTGTCAATATCCTAATCCTGTGATTGATGGAAGAAGAGCTAATTGTAATCTTGCATCTCAAAAATCTGATTCATCTTTAACAGGTGATCAATGTTTTTGTTATTCAATATGTTTAATTATAATTTTGTTACATGTAAATATGAATTATTGTATGTCTTGCATGCAAAATTGAAAACAAAATGGAACAAGTATGTTATTATTGGTGTCACATTTTGATTTATTTTATTGTTTTTGGATTTTCCTAGGAAATCAGAAAATGAATAGTCTTTCTTCGTGGACTAATGCAGTACCAATCCAATTTCAAGGTTCATCCATATATTACAATCAACATGTACCTCAATATGCATTGCCTTATCCAGCTTACAGGTACATAACTCAAATATGTAAAAAGTATAGTCTTTGTATGTAGCACCGGCACTTCATAATAGCTGTGTCTGGTGCCCGGACAAGTATCTGATATCGACGCAACCCCAATACATGTAAATATGTGTTACTTTCAAATATTTCATTTGTACACATTATTACTGATGGTGTCGATGTCATGTTCGGTGTTAGTGCCGGTGCTATACTGTCAAATTTATTTAGCAATTTGTCATATGCTAAATTATGAAAATGTTCAGGTACCCTCATCCTGGTTATCTTCGTCCACAAGACATTTATGAAATGGTTAGTTTTCTCACAAATAGTTCTTTTCTTGAGTAATCTATCTATATAATTTAATTATAATGTAAACGAACAACAAGCTGCGTCGCTACCCCTTTAAATTTCTAAGTCTAAATTTTGTTTGTTCTTTGCAGAGCTATAATAATGCATATGGTGGACCACAATTTCCATTTCGTTGGATTCCAGCATATTACCAACCATATTATGGCCTTAGTAGACAATTAATTCCAACAGCATATGTGAAAAAGACACAATTCCATGATGTTGTTGGTATATCAGGACCAATTTCACCTTCTACTTCAATTTCTAGCAATGGTTAGTTTAGTATCTAATACTGTTCAATTACTATGTTTTTGTTTTGACTAATCTTAGCAAATTTCTAAGTTTTGTTGTGCATTTGATTTTGATTAAAACAGGAGTAATCATAGAAACAGTAGCTGCAACAAGAGTGGTAGAATCTCCCAAAGATCAAACATCTTCAGCTTAAGAAGTGCTTTTCATCAATTGGCTAGAGGAAAAAGTTTTGAGAAAATGTTGAATGATGTGGTCTAGGAAATTAAAGTAACTATAGATCAAGTAATTTCATATATATTGAAGAATAGGTGATCTTAGAGGCCAGTTACTGATCAAATAAATCATAATTTCTTTGTATTAATAGACTTGAATTTTTTTACTTTGTGAAATTCTAGCATTCATTCTTTAGTTTTTCTTGTTTATCCTTTTATTTTTTTGGTACAATTCTTGTTTATCCTTTACTACTTGATAAAAAAACATGTTGAACCTGACCAAAAAAAAAAAAAAAAACATGTTGAAAATCTTCCACCTTAAGGCATGAAAATTATTACAGTACATAATCTTAAAGTACTATAATTGTGTTGAACCATTAATGTACTATTGATACGTTAACGATTTGTAATTAATTATGTCAATTAATTAATATTAAATATCATAACTAAGAATATATCTTTAATAATTTAAGAATTAAATACAGCAGCCTGTTTGGCTTTCTACACCCCTTCCTGAGATTGTTCCTATTTGGGCCTAGTATAGGCATTCCCTTCGTTTAACAGAATATCTTTTTATTCATCGAGAAAAAAAGGTAGACTCAAGTGGTTATTGAGCTTCACCGAAAAAATAATTTCAAAAGAACTCGAGTTTGATTGAACAATTTTTGGTCAAACTTTATTTATTTTATAGTTGAACTCTAGACCACTAGATCACTATAAATAATAAATAAATGTTATGTATGCATATCCAACCATATCTATATCTAATCATTATGAGACTTTATATACAATTTCTAAAATATCTCCATATCACATGCTAACAAACTTGTATAAAAAACCAGATATAATAAAATTTTGAACATTTGTCAAAATAAAATAAAATTGAACTATTCTTTTTTCACTAACTATTCCAAGACTATTTATTTAACACAAGATAAATGACATATCACGTATTTGATTCAAATAGTCAAAACAAAGGAAAAATAAATATACTAAATATAGTAAATCATGAATGCTTGATGCAAACAATCGAACTACTTCTTGATTGATTGCAGTGATGCACGGGTATTCCGTTTTAAGCAGCGTATCAGTACCGGGTACCGGTAAGCACCCAGTACTCAGTGGGTACGCACCGATGCCACACTCTTTTTTTCTTTTTTCTTTTTGGTCTGGGTAAGCGCTGGATGCTTACCGGGTACTCGAACGGCTCCTAAAATTAAAAAAATTAGTTGTTTTTTTAAAATATTTTTTAGGAATATTTTGTCAAAAAATAAAATCTTTGATCTACTTATAAAAAGAATATTAACCTAGAATTGCAAGAAACCGTAAAATACTACTCCTACTCCTACAAGAAACCCGCCAATTGCTTATAAAAAGAGTATTGACTTAGAATAATCTTTCTCTCGATGAAGCTGAGCTAGAGGGCGCTTTTTTAGATGATGATGAAGGGGAAAATATATGATGGAGCTGAGATATTAGTTTTTAAAATGTCTTATTTTTGTTATTGCTTATAATTTGATTCTTTTTGAGCAAATTGTTTTTTAATTTGATATAATTGTTTTGATGTGTTTGAACAATTTTAATCATTTTTAAAGTGTGGTATTTTTTATGTTTAATTATGTGTTTTAAAAGTATGTTTTTATTATTTAATTTATAGAATTATATTAAAAAATTAATTTATACTAACGTACCCGAACCTTAGTTTTTTTAAAAATGTCGTACCCCGTACCCGTACCCGTATCGGGTACCGGTACTGTACCCGTACCATGACAACCCTGATTGATTGTCATTTCTACAAACTACTAGTACGAGTCTTCCAAAAATTGCTCCAAAGCAGCCACGTTTGACTTTGAATTGCTAAAGAAAATGAATATTTCCTTGGTACAAATTCTAACCTAGCTTCTTCAAAATTACAAACTCAAGGCCACACAAACATCAATTCATTCAACTTTTTTTACTATATTATTATTATAGCCTCCACATGTTGGACCGATAAAATGAATTATTTCCTTCCAACCAAATTTTCTTACTATGTAAGAGTTAGACTTAGAGATTAAATATCTAATCATTTATTTAAGAATTCAAATTTTTTACCATTTGAATTAATCTATTATTGTTAATTATAATTCATTCACACATGTATGTATCCATCTACCAAAAGGTGCCACACTTCAAGAAATATATAACCAAACACTAAAAGTTAATAAAATAAATTTCTTTGCCAACCATCTTTATTTTGAACAAACTTATGGTCCAAATATACTGTAAAGTTATCTAAAAAGCCTTTGAATCCATATTTTGCATTTATCTATTTTGTATAAACTATCTGATTCCTAAGGGAATAGAATAGACTATGATAATCTAAAATTCAATTGGAAGATAATAAAGTCTGACAAAAAATTGTTACATTCAAAAATTGAATTTAGTTTACTCAAATGATTCAACCTTTACTAGAGGCATTTTTTAGGACCATAATTGGCAATTTTACCGAGCAAAAAAAATTGCATAGCCATAACCATAACTGCTTATTAAAAATCTGCCTATCCCCATATTGGTGTATTAACATTGTCAAATTTAATTTAAATATCAATTGTGACAAGTAATGCCGAATTCTTCTTTACTTATTTTGGCAAACAAGTTTGAGAGATAATTACCACAATAAAACACTGAAGAAAAAAAAACTAGTACTATAATTTAATGGTACACACTAAATATCAATTGTTGCAAGTAATGCCAAATTCTTCATTACTTATTTTGGACAAACAAGTTTGAGAGATAATTAACACATTCTTAGATAATAAAAATACAACAAAACATAGGCAAGTAATGCCAATTCATCTTTTCTTCTTTTGGGCAAACAAGTTTGAAAGAGGATTACCACATTATTAGAGCAAAATGCATGCAATCAAACACACAAGAAAAAAAAATAGTGTCACTTGAACACAACCTATCAATTTATGTTCTGTTTACACCAAAAAGATTTTTCACCTAGCTGTTCTAAGTTGAAATGGACCAGACAAAGGAAACATCAACTGAAAAGTTTGGTACATAGCTACAAAATTAGTTAAGGCAAATCAACCATTTGGTGTGAATTTATTGAGTTCACAACAAACAACTTAATTAAACACATATAGCATAAGTGTTGTATCAAAAGACACAATAAGGTCAAATTATGTTCATATAAGCTATAAGTCATTTTGATAAGCTATTATAGAGTTTTTATGAAAATAATCCAAAACAGTTTATAGACGTGTCATGAAGTGTTTCCATAAGCTCAAAATAAGTTAATCCAAACAGACCCTAAAATTTTAATGAACCTAAGGTTTGACCTATTAGTCTTGTGAGTAAAGGAGAGCGACCCGATCTCACAACATTTAGAAGCTATTTTGAAAGCAAGTTGATAAAGGCAACATTCTTAGAGTAAAGGGCAAAATTGAGACACACTTGTAGAAGCAAATGACATAGTCATGAATCATTCAGAATCCACTCCCTTAAAAATAGGGAATGGTTAGTTAAGGAAAAAACTAACACCTTAACCAAACAATATGTAATTTTATGGACAACTTAGGGAACATAGTATGAGAGTGAGGAATAGAAACCTTTCCTCAATATATATTGTCTTGAACAAAGGAAATAAGACAGCAAGTCAACCAATTCCAATCTGCTGACGAGTCGAACCTTGATACTTAATAGAACCACCTCAAATCCGAAAACTTGTATTCATGAGAATAAAAGGGACGTGTTAGTACGGTGAACTCTACTATTGCAAGTAAAACACGGAATTTGGAAAAGGTGGCTCAAAATCGAGAACCAAACAAGGCACAGCCTCCTCTGCCAAGAAATCTTCTCTACCTGCTTAGTATTGGTGGAAAGAACTATTTATCAATAACAACCAATGCTAGCTTATATAATAATAAACCATAGTAGAAAACCTAAACAGTACAAGAAGCGACAGTGGAGGTATTGTCAAGGGATTGATCGGGTAATTGCAGTCACAATAACCGCCGTAGCAAGGTGCGAAGTAGTCTCTACTTCGTATGGCGTAAGAAAAAGATCAAAACAGATATCCATAAAGAAATGCATTTCCCACAACCAAATAAACAGGTCATGACTAAAAAAAGGATTTGATAACAAGTTTCTTCAAAATAAACTCCAGATAACATCCAACCATAAAATTCTGGACATGCAAGATAAACACGTCACATGTGCATCATAAATTAAACAAGATCCTCGAAGTACCATCAACTCTAACAGCTAAACGAAAAACCCATTATCCAAAAGGGAATCAAAGAAACCATAGAGCAAAGACACGGGGACAAAAGTATCAACTAAACGCCACAGGTTCTTTGGAACATATATGCTTCTATGTACGTATATATATGTAGCAGCAGTCAAACCCCAGCAGCAATGACAGTTGATTCAGCTCATGGACTACGAGGAGAACGAGCACGGACTGGTGTCTTTGACGGACTTACCCTGCATACCAGACATAAGAATGGTTCAGATGGCATTATAAAAGTTCCCTGAAGTTTATAGGACAGTTGAAACCAAAGAGAAATCCAGCATACCTTATAGGCAGCGCACCCAAAATCACACCACTGCAGCTCAGAGCTGCAATTGCACTCTCAGCCTGAAACAATGGGGCAAAGAAAATCTTCAGACAGCCAGTAAATAAAAGACACATGGCAATCAAACAATAGTGAAAAGAAATATGTTGAGACAACTGCTTGTGCAATTTAATCACTCCAACATTTCTTGTATTTTAGAATTTTGAGACAATTGCTTGTGCAAAGTAAACTGCAAAGAGATAATTTGAATACTAAGCAGACAGTTCGGTTGATGAGTTAGGGGGATGCTAAAGAAGTTTCTAACCAGGACAAAAACTCTAAAAACTAACATAACCACAAATCTACTAACATTTGTCTGTCAAAAAGTTAGAATTAGAAATTGTCCGAGCTAATTGATAAAAGTAAACTTCACAGAAGCATATTATTGTGTGAGACCTTCATTCCACTCAACACAAATTATAGTGGAAAATAAAGCAGCAGAAATAGATAGGAAAAAGTGGGGTGAAAAGAAAAAGCATTGGGCAAGCAATAACCCCAAAAAGAATATGCAAGCAACACAAATTCACTGCTAACGAAGGTAAATGGAAGAAGGCTCAGTATAGCTCCATTAAACTGAAGCCTAAGTTTAGTAAATAATATTTGGATATTTTATGTTTGTTTAAAAGAGAGGGGTATTTACAGTGCAAATCTGAAATCGAATTCAAAAACTCAACTAAGTTGAAATTTGTAAGCTCAAAACAAAGTAAAATGAACTTAGAATTAATAGTTCCACTATTTCAAACTAACGAACTTTGTTAAGCATGTCATATACTCATATAAGTTGTATCTACAATTGAAGAGTGAATAGTGTAAAACTTTATATAAGGTCAGAAAAAGTTGTTTATATAGGCTATTCTAAGAAGCTTATGAAAATTTGTTGAAATTAGCTTATGAGATGATGAATAAACCATTTGCATAAGCTCTTTCAAACACTTACACAAGGAGTTATGTCATTAGATAAGCTTTTTCTACCATAATGGAAGAAAGACCACCATGATCAAAAACATATTTTCACTGCATTATGTGCACTCAATTCCAATTCATAAATGAACAAGGAAATAAACATGCCTTTTGCTATGAAAAGCTAAGATGGAAAGGTTTAAAGACTCCGACAAAAGCTAATATCATAAATTAATCTTTTGATTGTTTTTTAGGGCTGTTTTAGTAGGCAATGTGGAGTTCATGAGTTGCTATTACCAAGAAACATGTTTACTGGCAGACGTGCAAACAAAATTAGGTTGTTTAGGGGAGGGAGGGGTAGATGAATTAACGCAAATGATAACTACAAACCCAGAAGTATACCACTCAATCTGAGGGCAATAACTTCACAAAGCAATATAGAATGTTAAAATAGCTAAGAAAACCAGAATTGAGCAAAGAAAAGTAAGAAGGTTGAAAAGCTCATGAGTAATTACCACTGTGAACTCAACAAATGCAATCCGGGTTGAATGCTGGTAATCCCCAAGAAGCCTCAGCCGTTGAACCTAGATAATACACCAAGACAATGAAAAATATTTTAACCGATACTTAAATTCAACTAATAACAAAAAACTCAAGCCTTGAAAGCATGAAACACACCAATATAATGGAAAATATTTCACTAGATAGTACAAATTCAGCCAACAATAAATAATATAAGCCTAATTCCACAAAAATACAAACCTCTCCACAGATCGATTCAAAGAAGTGCTTCACATCTGCTTGAGTCAGCTGCAAGTATAACAAGAAAATAACTTTTAAGAATTACGAGCCTCAATTGCTACAACCAGATACAGAAAAAGATCAAATAGTTCCTTTGAGCAAGATTTAATGAAAGTGTAAAAACTGTAAATTACCTTCTTGTCGATGTTTGTGCAATAAATAGTTCTTGAGCACATCTCCCTTTCATCTTCAGACTGAGAAACACAGCACCATCACAAAAGTAAGAAAGAAAATCGATAAATTATCATTCACTCTGCTCATTCGTTGTCTAGAATATGAAATAAGCATATCTAAGAAAAGCATTACCCTGGGCAAAAATGTTGGATTGACGGGTGCAATAGCAGTTTTGGATGGCAGCACTCTCAGTGGGTAATATCCCAGCATAGTTCCAGACAGGCTTACAGCAGCCCTGGCACTTTCTGCAAGCATAACACACTATTAATACGGTGAAGTGTCAACAATAAATGCAGCATATGAACAACACATATTTAGCGGTGGTGTTTACCTTCATCAGTAAACTCAATGAAGGCGAATCGGAGAATAGAGTTGGGATCTCCGCATACACGGCAATCAACAACCTACAGCCAGGAAAGAGGAGTTAATTCGGTAACACGGTAATCCATCATTAAGAAAGGGAAAACCCTATATAGTACAAATGACAGCGTAAAAGAACAAAAGAACCCGACGCATCATTTTATATTGCTTGGAGTGGCAATGTAACGGAACAAAAGAATCTAACACGTTGGTTCAAAATAGATTAATTAAAGTACACTTTCGTGCGACATTCTTTTATACAATATAATAGTTCTCTTGCGGAAAAAACAAAACATATCGGTTACTACCTGGCCGCAATTAAGAAAGAGAGATGCCAGCTGCTCTTCAGTCACCTATATTCCGACATAAATCAACAATCATTGAAATGGACACAAATAGTAAACATTATAAGTTAGCTGAAATAAGAAATCTACAAAACAAATTGAATTCCTACCAGTTGATCAATGTCAGACACATAAACAGTCCTCTTGATCATCTCTTCTCTTTTCTCCATTTCAATTTTATGATTCACTCTTCGCTTTCCGTTAGTAGTATAGCCGTTCTTCCTCTGAAAAACACATCATCGTATTAAAAAAAAAGGTGAAAACATGGCATCAGAACCCAACAAGAAAAATAATGAAATAGATCAAAACAATATATTCATACCCTTCGGTTAGTTTGGCCATTAGCATTAGCATAATTATTCAAAAGTATAAAATTGTTAGGGTAACCAAACCCAGCAGCAGGTCCAGCCAAGTAGCCCTGGTTATTTGTTAGTGATGGTGGCACAAACTCCTCAGCCATGGGATTCAGCTTTGACAACAGCTCTTCCAAATCCCTCATTTCGCGCTTGAAACTCTCGCCCCCATTCTCACCATTTCTGACACCATTCATCACATACCCATCATTGTTCACCACAAACTGCTGGTTCTGAACCCCATTAACATGCATCTGACCCATTTGATGAGTCTTAAAGCCATAATTACCATTGGGATGGTTGAACACACCATTGTTGTTCACATCCTGATCAGACCTAGGTTTCGATTTCTCCACCTCAGCTGAGTCAGATGATACAACGTTGTTGTTATTAGTAGCAGTGTTGTTGTTGTTGTTGTCCAAATTCTGAGCTGAAGAACCGATTTTTGCACCAACATTATCAGCAACCGCCATAATCACTTCTGTTGAGGTAAAAAGTTTCTACCTTTCTTCTTAAAAATCAGATTTTTCCTTCAAATCTGTATCAACAAAAACTGTTCAACACACAATTTTAAGTAAAACAAAAAAAACCAATGACCCTAACAACTTTATCAAAAAAAAAACACACAAAAAAACATCATCGTTTTAATCTAAAAAAAACATAAGATCAAACAGTGTGAAGATTTTAAGGTAAAACACAACTACCTTAAAACCCCAGAAAGAAAAAAAAATAAGTTATTTTTTTCAACAACAAAAAAATCGGTGATAGAGAGAGAAAGAGAAAGAGGTTTATCTTACACTGAATCAGTGATGAAGAAGAAGAAGAAGAAGAAGAAGAAGAAGAAGATTATTGTGAAGAGAGATGAAAAGGGTATTCTTCGGATCGTCCACTGACTTTTTGGAGCTTCCTGAGAAGAACGTCCCAATTTGATGTCTTTGGGTTGTGAATGTGACAATGATGATGATGATGAATATGATGATCGTATCAAAGTGAAAAAATAAAAATTAAATTAAATAAAAAAAATGGACCCAATTTTTCATTAATTTCCATAACTACCCATTCAAATATGACATAAAATATTAGTCAAAAATAAAAAAAGTGGTATGTCATAAAACAAAATAAACAAATAAAGAAAGAAAAGTATGTCATCCTTTTTCATTTTTTTCTTTCATTTTTATTATAGAAATGTATGTCATCCTTCAATCATCCATTATACATGTATGGTAAAAATATGTTAGGCATGTCATAGATATGACAATTTAGAATTTTAATTAATGATAATGTGTTGGGGATAATGAAATTTATCAAAGGTGATAAGAATGTATTAATGATGTTCATGAGCTTAATTTAATTGGTTGGACACTGCATTGTATATGTAATGGATGGGAGTTTGAACTCCGATTTCTCCACTTTAAAAGTGAAATTTCTAGCCGATAGGTTACTTGATCAAAAAAAATATATTGATGATGATAATGTGTTTTTGAAATGCATTGTTCGAGAAATTAATTTTTTTATCGGTTTATTTTATTCATCATTATTTTTGAGAGGATAATCGTTGCGCTAATATGCTAGTTAAACGAGGACACGAGACTTATTTCGAGTTAATTTTATTTAATGATTATTATAGATTTCTTGATATACTCTTTTTGTTTGATTGTAACGATCAATCTATGCATTTTACTTGAATGTTTTAATCAATTAATTTAAACTCGTGGGATTGAGTTTTTTTTATAATACAATTATATAAGCTTGTTTTCTTTAGGTTTTAATATATTTTCTTACATATTATTAGCATGCATTCAATTTCTTGTGTGTAAATGTTGTTTTTTTAAACGAAAATCAAAACCAAGATCCATAGTAGTAGAATTAAGTTAAAAAATTTGGACAATTTTTTATATAAAAGAGAGCCAGAGATTTAAAAGAAAGCAAAAATTAAAAATAAACTAATTAAGATGAATGTTGCGAGACATGAAAATTCCGATCAATTAAGTAGAAGTTTTGACACTAGAATTGTCCATTAACTCCGTCTAAAATATGAATAAGTTGAATTTGTCAGTTGCCTATAATTATATTCTTAATCTTACAAATCATCATTATTCAAATCAATCTTATTAATTAATTGAATTGGACAAACCTTTATTATTTAGGATTATTTCTTTTGTAATTCAATTTTGCATAAGGATTTGGTTTTATTGTTATTTTTAAATTGGATAAGGATTAGTTTTTATCTTATTTGTTATAATTAATTTAAGGATTATATTTTATTTGATTGACAGTTAAATTAAGGGTAATAAATATTAATAAAAAATGGTAGTTAACACAAATCTTTTTTTTTTATAAACAATGTTAGTTGTTACTCCCTCCGTATTAAAATATAAGTCGTTTTAAGAAAAAAATTTGTACTAAAATATAAGTCACTTTACAATACCAATGCAACATTAAATACTAATTTTCTTATTATACCCTTAACTATTTATTACTCTTTTTTTTTTTACTTCTACAATTTATCTTTTCCATACCATTAATGGAAGACAATTTTGTAAACTAACTTATAATTTCTCTTTTCTATACAACAATGATTACGTTTCTTAATCTGTGTGATATGGTCAAAACGACTTATATTTTGGTACGGAGGGAGTAGTAAATAATATATTACAATCTCCTTTGCTAGAATTTGAATAATAGACCTCCACTAGCTTCTTAGCCCTTGGCTCAACTAGTCAGCTTAACCAGTTGAGCTACCCACCCCACCTACACAAATCCTTGTTTAGTTTTTTTGGTAACAAAATCCTTGTTCTTTATTTTTTTTTAAGTCTTTTCTGACGCACCTTGTACTAATAAGGACTCTCAGTTGTTGTTAATATATTTCATTTTTGTATCTTCAAATAAAAAATCCTTGTTGTAAATTGATAATTGGTGAGGAGTTTGGTTTTATTTTAGCAATATATTGAGCTTGGATCTATATTTATCAATTAATAAAATATAAGTGAGACTTAATCTGATTTTTGAATACTAAATCTAATAAAAAAAAAGTAAGTAAGAAAACATATTTGGAATTATTTTATAAATAATTATGAATTATAAAACATATAGAAAATATTTTAGAGGATATCTGTTCAGTTTTTTTTGACAGCGTATTTGTTTAATTTATAATATATTACTTTTAATATAAATAAGTATACTAATTTTAAGAAATTTCATTAAATTGGGAAAACTATTTTACTAGCAATTGAAGGATATTATTTAATATCAGTCAATAAAGCAATATCATACAGTACTTAACATATTTGAAAATTGAAATGAAAGAACACACAAATTGTGACAATTATTTTAAGACGGAAGGAGTATATGTTTATAAACGGAAAACATAATATCGGTCAAAGAGGAACACTACACAATACTTAATGCTAATTTTTTGAAAAATGAAGATTGAATCATAATAAAGTCAAAATCTTATTTAATTTATTTATTTTTTGACAATAATCTTATTTAATTTATTAACAAATAGAACATGGATAATATATCAACGTATTATGATTTTTTATTTAAAAATGTTTTGTTTTTTATTTTTAAAATATGTAAAAAATGATAAAATAATATTTGCAGTCATTCTTCAAATAAAACTAAGAAAATAAATATTCTTAAAATGGCATGTAATGAATTAGTCAATTATGGTTGAAAATTATGATATTAGCCCTAAAATTAACAAATAAAATATTCATGTGTGTATTATGAAATTAAACTATTAATAAAAAGAAAATGTATGTATTATGAAATTAAACTAGTAAAATATTTGTGCATTTGCATTTTGCAGAGGTTCGCCAATTTTTACCTGATAGCGTCTCCTTGTTTAAAAAATATATATATTAACATTTTATGTTTGTACCAAAAAAAAAAAAAAAGAGTAACATTTTATGTATCACCAAAGGCCAACCCTGTGCCATATGTGATGTGAATATGTGATATTAACTTTTTGGATCTCAAATTATATGTAATTAAATTTTTTGACTAATGTAATTAAAATTGTATGTAGGATTACAACCAAGAGAAATTTATTCCTCAATTTATAATCAGACAATTTAAATTTATAGCAATTTTTTTTTTAATAAGTCAAAATGAATTATATATATACCAAAACAGAGCCAACCCTCAGCACAAGATGTGCTAGAATAGGTCAACTATGAAGTACATCAACAATCCAAATCCAGAACAAAAAATAATGATAATGATACATCAAATACCCAAACATAACAATGGGTTCACCCACCAACTGTGTAGGTTAACCCCCAATACTGAATACTGACTCCTCAACCACCAAAAAGAATGTCGCTTGATCAGATCCAATAAATGAGAAACCGTTTGCGCCGAATCCTGGAAGAGTCGCTGATTGCACTCCGTCCAGATAATCCACACACAAACAAGCCAGATGAGCTGCATAAAAGATCTCCGAGCCCGACTGCCACCTGCTGCTAAAGTAAACTGAGAAAAATGTGTAAATGGAGTCGAAGGAACCACCTCAGCAAAACCAATCCAAAACCTGACCAACGACCATAAGGAACCAAAAACCCCGCAAGTGCAAAAAAAGATGTTGAGCCGACTCGAGTCCGCCACAACCTGACACACAATGTTGATCCGCCTGTTGGAGAATACCTCGTCTAAACAAATTATCCCTCGTCGGTAGTTGATCTCGAAGAAGTCGCCAAGCATGTATAGACACCTTCAGAGGAACCTATCGATGCCATATAAGATCTGCTGAATCATCAAGTGGAACCGTGTCCTGAGTCGTTAAGAGCTGATACGCACCACTGACTGTATAACCTCTCTCCGGATCAAACCGCCACCGCCATGTATCAGCCTCCTGCTCCTGCATCTGAAAATCTAGAAGTAAGACCTGACACTCCCCCAACAACTCCTCCTCCCACACCCATAACTGTCTCCTCCACTGCCATGCACCCCCTCCTACTCCCCACCCTAAAGCAAACATCTCAGCCACCGAGTGCCGCTTGGTCTCTGCCAAGTCAAACAGACGACCAAACCGCTCCCTCAAAGCTACTCCCCCCAGCCAAGGATCCGACCAGAAAGAAGTATCCCTCCCATGCCCTACCCGTCTCGCCACACCCTCAGCAAACCAACCTCCATCTGTCCCAACATCCCCATCCCTAATCTTCACTATCTCCCGCCACCACGGTGACCCTCTCCGCCCCCCCTCACGCAACCGACCATCCTCCACACCATACCTAGCTGCCAACACCCTAAACCACAAACCCCCCTGATCCACCAACAACCTCCAACACCACTTCCCAAGAAGAGCAGTGTTAAACTCCCGCAACAGCCTAACCCACAAACCCCCATACTCCCTACTCATACATATAGAATGCCAACTGATCCAATAAACCTTCCTAAAATCCTCACCACCCCCCCAGAAAAAATTAAGTAAAATAGAGTCAAGGGAAGAAATGATACCTGTGGGAGCTCTGAAGAAAGAAATGGCATAGACAGGAAGAAAGGTCAGAACTGACTTGAACAATACCAAGCGACCACCTTATGACAAAAAACGACTCTTCCATCCTGACAATCGCTGTTTAACACGCATCAAAACCGGATCCCAAAAACCTAAACGTCTCGGATCTCCACCGATAGGGAGGCCTAGATAATTTATAGCAATTTATATTTAATATTTAAATTATTTTCAATTTAAACTGTTTGAGAAGTCATGCAAACAGATCCTAAATATCCTATCACATATTTCATGCCCAAAATTTTTGCACCTGTGGCTAAATAATTTTTTTCTTTTCTTTTTTTTACTCCCTATGTTCTTTTTTAATTATCGTTTGAGATATGTGTATACTATTTATAAAACTTATTTTAACCATATATTTTTATCAATATATAATAATAGATATTAATATATAAGATGTAGTTTAATTTATCTTGAGGAATATTTTCCAAATATATTTCACACTTTGAAATATTGCACATATCGAATTGGAGCGCAAAGAAAATGTGATTTCGAATCATAGACTCAAACTCTCCACCACTTAGCTTTAGTAATCCCTCATATGTATGTAGGAATTCTATACTTTTATTTCAAAGTTGGCTCAATCTCAATATGCTCTATTTTACACGCAGTACGTGAAATTTGTATATCCTCCATAATTTTTAACGACCATTCCCCAGTAATTACTTCCATCATTGAAGCATCATGCACCCACATACATAGGGGAAAAAACAATGGGTATTTGTTGTGCTAAACAATATTAAAATTTGGGAGGTTATATTTAACCACAAAAATTAACTTTTTATAGACTTTTTAAATTTTAATATGGTATCAGAACTTATCATAAATTCATTTATTGCTTAGTTGCGGAGACCTTTTATATTTGGGCTCACTCTAATCAGGCTCAAGATGTCGAGATATAGGAACGAAGAAGTAAATAAATTTTCTTTCTTATTTATATTTATTGTTCGTCTTTGGAGTGATGCATAATCGCATAATAACATTACATAGAGTTGTTGAATTTCATCAAATCTCAATCTAACAAATCCATAACTTGAATGTTGTTAATGAGGACGAGGTTGATTTTTTGTCATTATTAAAGGTTCATAGTTGTTTTGAAGTTTTTTTTTTGACACACAAAAATTCATATTATTTTATTTATTAAAATAGTATCAATACAAGATAGAGTAGAATCAAAAACTTGATAATGAACATAAAATTTTGACACCTTTACAAGTGAATAAGTAACAAAATTAGCTTATCTTTTTACAAAAATTATCTCAAAATTTTGGTGATTTTGTAATAACTTACAACAACTTTACATAATAGAGTCGAATTATGTCCGATTTACTAGCAAGCAATCTAGTTCAATAACTACTCTAGAATGCTCCATGTTGTCTCGAAATCTAAAAGGAAAAAAGTTGAAAAATTGGAGCGCATGAATGTTTATAATATTTGTTTTATGAATAGTTCTAATAATATTCTTTTATATAACTTTTGGTTACTTTTTCTATCTTTTTTCTTTTTCTTTTCATGTTTCCTTTTTCCTAATCTAGGTCTATAATATCCCCAAAGGTTTGTTATTTTCTTTTATAGATTTGGCTAATAAGTGTTCTAAAGATATTGTTAAGGAACCAATAATAAAAAAATTATAAAGTTTTTTTTTTGATGTATTTAATTGTTTGAATTTAAAATTTGTTCTTTAAAAATAATAATAGAGTCAAAAAAATCATAATAATAATAAAGTTTATAGAAGAAAAAACAAAATAAAAACGGAAGTTTTATGTTAGTATACTTTTAGTTTATAGAAAAATAAAATCAAAGTAATAATCAAGTTTTTCAAATGTGTCAAAAAGAATTCAAGTTTTTCAATATCTCTATTATATACATTACGATAGTTCCACGGAGCTCTCTCGTGCATTCTCAAAAAAATTTGCTTATGTGTCATTCAATTAGAGCTTCTCTAAGATTTTTTTTTATATTTTTTTTAGATATTTTTTGTAGCGTAATTCAGTTGCATTTTTAGCATATTTTTTTTAGATTTTTTTTTTGGAATAAATACGTTTCCAGTCTTTTTTTTAGATTTATTTTTGGGAATAAATATGTTTGCAGTCCCTATAAATATACAAAATTTTATTTTTAGTCCCTAAAAAAATTTTCAACAAGTTATGGTCCCTCAAATATTTCCTATCATGATTTTTGGTCCTTATTTATCATTTAACTCGAGTATAATATTCAAAATTTTAAAAAAATTTCCGCTGACATGTTTAGTACATTACGGGGATCACTATTACAAAAGTTGAATTTTTTTTACCAATACATTAATTTAATATGAATTTTTTAGTTTTTTGCGTTTAAAAATTTATAAATAATTCATTTTAGGTTAATAAATTCTAAATTTTGTGGGAGAGGTTCTTATCTTTATTATATACATTACGATAGTTCCACGGAGCTTTTTCGTGCATTCTCAAGAAAATTTGCTTATGTGTCATTCAATTAGGACTTCTCTAAGATTTTTTTTGGGTAAAATATGTTTTTGGTCCCTATAAATATACCAAATTTTATTTTTAGTCCATCTAAAAATTTTCTTCAACTTTTAGTCCCTATAAAATTTTCTATTTTCACTTTTGGTCCCTTCTTCTAAGTAAACTCATATGTATGATTCATATTTTTAAATAAAATTTTGCAGAAAAGTTTATAAAATTATATTAATCTCTCTCAAAAAAAATTAGAATTTTTTAACAAAATATGAATTTAATATGATTTTTGACATTTTTTGTGGTTAAAAATTCATAATTAATTTATGTTTTGTTAAAAAATTTCAATTCTTTTATAGTGAGATTTTCATAATATTGTACAGATCTCTGCATAATTTTATTAAAAAAAATACAAAGTTACACATTAGTTGAATTAAAAATAGGGACTAAAAGTGGTGATTGAAAATTTTATAGGGACTAAAAATTGAAGAAAATTTTTTGAGGGACTAAAAACAAAATTTGATATATTTATAGGGACCAAAAACATATTTAACCCATTTTTTTTATTTTTTTTTAAATATTTTTTTGAGTTAAATATATTTTTGGTCCCTATAAATATATCAAATTTTGGATTTAGTCCTTATATTTTTAATTAAGTTGTGCACAAATGTGAAAAATATTATGATAATCTCTCCCTAAAAAAATTGGAATTTTTTAACAAAATATAAATTAAATATGAATTTTAAACCACAAAAAGTTTAAAAATTCATAATTAATTTCTATTTTGTTAAAAAATTCTAATTTTTTTTTTGGGAGAGATCATTATAATTTTATAAACTTTTCTGCAAACTTTTTATTCAAAAATATGAATTCTACTTATGAGTTTATTTAAAATGAGGGACCAAATGTGAAGATGAAAAATTTTATAAGGACAAAAAGTCGAAGAAAATTTTTAGAGGGAATAAAACCAAAATTTGAAATATTTATAGGGATCAAAAACATATTTAACTCTAAAAAGATAAATTGTGAGAATAATTATAGGGACCAAAAATATATCACAATGTGGGAGTTTTGTGATATATGTTTTTTTGGTAGATCGGATAGATAAATTGCTCCCGCTAGGAATTGATCATTGGATCTCTCCAACTCATACGTTCCTCAGCTCATACCACCTGAGTTATGTAACGGGGACAAAGTTTTGTGATATTAAGAATTATATTTGCTTTGTTTTTTTTTTGTTTTTAAATTTTACACGTGGATTACTATGAAACAAGTTCAAACAAAGTGGGACAACGATGGAAAAAGATATCTTCATTTACACTGTATTTTAAAAAAAATGTAGTTTGATGGGATTTAGATGAATAAATATACAATAAACATAGGAACATCACTATATGTGAAGTTTTTTTTTGACGTAAAAATACCAGAGCTTTTGATATGCAAAGTTGTCTATTTTTTTTGTTTATTTTAAAATTTGAAAATATATCTTAATATACATTGTGTTTAAAAAATGTAGTTTGATGAGATTAAACTGAATGAATCTACAATAAACTTACGAAGATCACTAAATGTGAGAGTTTTTTTATGAAAAAATGTGTTAGTTTTTTTATATGCAAGACTGTCTATTTATATGTATTAAAGATAAATTATGAGAATAATTATAGGGACCAAAAACATATCACAATGTGGGAGTTTTGTGATATATGTTTTTTGATACATTATTAAATATATGTATAATTATTTAAACAATTTAACTATATTTTCTAAATATTCATACCATATATCAAACCACAATATATTCACATTACTTATACAAACAAATATTGTATATATTTGATTATAATAATATTAATGTGCACTTTCAAAAAAAAAATTTAATATGCAAAAACAATGGAAAAGAAGTGATGTCAAGCACAGTCACATTGCCAATTTTGGAAACACAATTTATCACAAAATATTATGGATACTATGTCATAATAGCATTGATTTATCATTTATGTGAGGTATCCACAAAAAATTGTGCTCATACCGTTCATTTTCCGTGTGGCCCGCACCCAATTATATATTATATTATGAATTTAATTTATTAATTTATACATACTGTTGGTATAAAACTATTTTACACATGTATCAGATAATATATCGATACATAATATATTGTGTGCAAAAACATATTATTTATAAGCAACTATTTTCTACCGTTGTCCCTTTATTTCGATTCAAGAAGTTGTTCTTTGGATCTGGTGGGCTGAGCACTTTTGATTCGAGTTCAGAAGATAGTGTCTTTTGGCAACTCTTTGGGTCGGGTTGAGGGATCTCTGGTGGTATGAAAGTAGAAGAGTAGCTTCTAAAAATGAGATTAGAAGTATATCTCTTTTTGGTAGTGTAGGTTTTAGTTTTTTATGGCGTTCTGCTTATATACGGGGCGCCATTGTTTTGTAACTTCTATTTTGCCGTTCTATGTTCGTCTTGTGCATAGATATGGTCTTATTAATATAATATTTGTCGTTAAAAAAAAAAACCCTTAAATGGATTCCAGTTATCTCGAGTGGATTTATCTCTACAGTTGCATGCGGAAAATACCTTTAGTTTATCAAAAAAAAATCTTAAATTCACTATTATTTAATATTAAAATAAATTTAAAATAATAATTTAAAATAAATTAATAAATAATATTAAAAAGAAAATAATCCCGTGCACGGCACGGGTTAACATACTAGTTCAAATAAGATATAGCTACAGAGTCGGTGATAGGAGATGGCAATCTTGAATGTCAAAGGGAACTTTAAATTTCAGTCAATTAAAATTTATTTTTTAATTTCATCCATTTATAGTTTTTTTTATAAGCAATAATATTGAATAATAAGAAATACAAGAGACACTCAACTCTTACAATTCAAATTGACAGAATTACGAACTTTGTATACAAATAATCAGATTGTGACACCAATCCATTAAAGTAAAAGAGGATACACTTTCAACCCGACTACTAAACCAAAATCAGGAAAAGTAAAAAATATTTTTTAAAAGAGAATCTAAATCCAATGAGGCTCCTTAAAAAATAATGTTATTTCTCATGCGCCAAAAACACAAATCGTTGCTAACCAAATTAAATGTCATGCCCGTAATTTTTTAGTAGTACTATAGATGGATGGAGAAATAAAAATTCATCTATAGTTATTGTCAAATGATCGATTATTCCAAAAGTTTAAGCTGTTAGGAAAGACCAGATCAATGATTTTATATTATTTCTAACATGCCCCCTCACGCAAGAGTCCATTGGGCTTGAAGCGTGGATAATGCATAGGTCCACCTACCATATGCTTAATAATTTCACTTTTAATTAGAAAGTGAGGGGAGCGGGAATCGAACTCTAGACCACTTAGTCATAGAGGCTCTGATACTATGTCAAAATTGAGTGTTGGGCCCAACTCAATCTCACAAAACCGGCTTGTAAAGTGAGGATTGCCTCTACTTTATAAACACTTATTCAGGCGGTCATTTGACATGGTATCAGAGCCTCTCCATGATCCGCTGGGCCGCCTGCTAACGGGTATCCGACCAGGCCATCCACCATTTATATCCACGCACCAAGCCTAATAGTGCTGGGCGTGAGGAGGTGTGTTAGAAGTCCCACATCAAATATGAGATGGCCTGAATAAGTGTTTATAAAGTAAAGACATTCCTCACTTTACAAGCCGGTTTTATGAGGTTGAGTTAGACTCAACAGTCAATTTTAAGAGTTATCCCTTAACCCTTTCATTTTAAATTTTGTTTCTTTTTTTTTTTATTATCCTAGTAGCCAAAGACTTATACAAATAAATGAAAAAAAGTTTTTTTTTATAATCAAAATGGGAATAGGAGGTGGGCGTTGTGACTTTAAATCTTTAACTCACATTTAAGTCTCAATAGTACTACTACTAACCATATCACTTACAAGTCTTGTTTGTTTTGTTTTGGTTAGATGCAGACTGATGTACTTTTTTAGAGGTTTTTCTAATACATATTATGCTAGTAAACAGGGACGGATCTATGGAGTGTGTTATGGGGGCTTATGCCTGCACTAAATTGTGTGGATATTTTTTTTGGGTAGTATATATGTATATTATACGTTGACATTTTGACCAACATTGCCCACACTCATCACACAACTTAAACTCTATAAGTTGTTTATTCAAAATAAAGAAAAAGCATATTCAAAGGAAGGAATAAAAGTAAATAATGGTTTAGTTAATTATACAGAGAAACATTTTTTTTCTTCATGTTTACACTGACGTAATTTTATTTGAGATATGTCAGACACTAAATGTTGGTATAAAGATTGATAATTTTTTGATACATAAATTGATATATTTTTTTCATGATCTTAAAAATGAAAAAAATCATTAAATGTTTAGAAATTTATACACATGGTGCCCCCGCTATTCAAAATTTTTGAATCCGTCACTGCTACTAAAGATTTTCTGTTGCTTAATATATTCCATTTTTGTTTATTCAAAAAAAAATTGTGAATTTGAACACAAATAAATTTTTTGGTATAATAGTATTAATATTTATCAATCAATTAGACTATGACTTACCGATAATATGTGAGACAATCTATTCCCTTTGATTACTTCCTTGACATTTTTTTTGATAAGCATCGTTCCTTAATTGACATTTGACATTGAGTATTAAAATTGGTTTTTTTTTTTTTTTATATTTTTAGCAAAAAATTTAGTTGACAAGCCAATTCATTCAATCATTGTAGCAAAAATTCTAGATAGTCAAATATGTTATAATAGTATATAATACGATAAAAGCTATTTTTATTACTATCTCTGTTCTTAAATATAAAATTTTGTTTGACCACTGCATGTATGCTAATGCACAATTTTAATCACTAATATCTTTAATTATCTAACAGTAAAAATTAAAAAAATTTGATATTTTGAAAATACTCATCAAAACAAATCAAACAAGATCTTATATGCTAATATTTATATCTATATATTATTAAAAAAATACAGTCAAAATATAATACCTATATTTAAAGTAAAAAATAGTAATTAATTAAAACAGAAGAGAGAAAGATAATTAAATATAATACGATGAATTTGAAATAAAATAAAACAGCATGCGAAATGTAGAATCCACCAAACTTTGAATTTTCTAAAACGTAGTCAGTCACGTAGGGATGCTTGGTAGGGTGGGATATTTTATTTTATAAACTGAACTAGTTCTTATTTTAAGATTTTCCATTTGGCTTTTATTGAATTGGATATGTCTACCATTTCAACCGAATATTCTATGTTTTTGAAAACCAATTCCATTTATTATTTTTTAAGGAATATTGTTTCTTTTTTTTTTATGTATAAAAATAGTATATTTTTTTTATTTGCAGATAAAATAATAAATACCATATGAAACCTTAAGATTTCGGATTTTAACAAAAAAAACACTAAATATTCGATCTAACAAATAACAATGTCAACATTTTACCAATTGAATTGGACTTATGAATAAAATAATGTTGTTTTTAACTCTAACACCATGTCATGTACTTTTTTGACAGAACACTACTTAATGTACTTATAATCAAATATGTAAGCATGTTTAAAATGCGCACTAAAATCATATTTGTTAATGTGTGTATTACTTTCCCAAGTAAATATGTTCTTATATGTGACTGTACCCAAAGAAAAATGTTCTAATATGTTTACAAATTTTAACTCAATTGTTAAAAACATCAAAATTATTAGGTCGTACGTCACAATCGGGGTTCGAATTTCAACTATTTTACATTTTTATTTATGTGTAAATTTCTAATGGCTATTGTTATTTTGTCTGTCTATTAAAAATATCTTCTATTTCTTTTGGCAAGAATATATTCTCCTATTCTCATAAAAAATATATACGTTCTTCTATTGGTAACCCAGAAAAGAAAAGAAAAAAGTTCTTCTATGTCAGAAGACATCCTATAAGTAAAGAATTATCAAAATCAATAGTCTCTAAATTTTGTAAGAAAACTATTAAAAATGAATTATATTTGATAATGAGAATTCATACAATAAACAAATAGACTAGTTGATGTAGATATTGAGTAGAAATAGTTGTATAGCAAAATTTAAAAACATAAACCGACCCCAAACCACTTAATGTCAAATCTGACCTCAAACCAAATTAAACTGGTGGTAAAAATAAAAATATTTTAAAAACGTATTTTGCAATACTTTTTTAAAATAGAACATGCATATACTTTTTTTAAATAGAACATGCATTATCTCGATATAAGTGATCAACTTTTAATATGTTTTATGGAAATAAAAAAATTTAACATGCTTAAATTTTTAAATAAATCAATAACCAAATAGTGATAAAGCTTTTATAATTAATAAAAATATAAGAATAACACATTAACACCAAAATTCTTACTATTTACTTAAATAGATCGACAGACTTCAAAAGTAAATATCCTAATGTTTAACCTTTTAGTGAAATAAACATTTTTAAAAAAAGACAAGAAACTAATTTCAAATTAATAATAAGTCTCAAAACTCAAAACTTGATTCAAAACAAAAAACAATAAGTCTCAACACTAAACTGAACTAGACCTATTTTCACTCCAAGATTTATACAAACACGTTGGGGTAACTAAGATGCCAAAAACACAAGATTTCAGCATAAGGATCCAGAATCATGACCGTCCGATCAAGATTGGGCGGTTAAACATTTGAACGCCGAAACTTTAAATTTTATAAAATCAAAACATACTTTTGGTATAAACTTTTTGATAGAGATCGGACATTCACAAATTTGTCACCACATAACTGCACGTAGTCACTAATGCACATGATCCATATCCATCAACATAGTGGGGAGGGCATCAAAATAAAATAAACCAAGAACTTTCCATTTATAGGGTATGGTAATGGTTGGTAGGTAGATAAAATCCAGTCTGGAAAGAGAGACTGGGAATATATTTGGTAGATATTGAAACAAGGTGGTTTCCTCCAGACCAGGAATCTAGGGTTCCATTTGTTTATATCAAACCAACCAAGGTTTTCTATCTTTTGAAAAAATGAGTTGGTGAAAAAAAAAATGTGACCAAGTAAACATAACTAGCAGACAATTATGACTTAGAAAGGGTATTAGAAACAACTCGGATAATAAAAGACTGTAAGATATTTGATTTGCAGCGATGCAAATTCGAACATGCAATTCTCCACTTATCAGTATGTCTGTGTCTGAGTTTCACCGCTAGACTCTTTAAAACAAATAAAAAAAATACTAGAGAGACACACGGTATAAGTGACTGGAGGCCGCAATGTTGACAGTTGGTGAATGCAATTTCGGTGACAATGCCAATTCTATCGTAACAGAATGAGTCACTCTTCATATGGCAAATGAGAAAGATCTATGCAAATAGAATAGTACTAGATAGAAACGAAACGGTTCATTACTAACTAACAAAGTTTCATTAAATAAACTGTAAACTCCGGATGTAACAAACATCCAACCATAGAATTCTCTCGTTGCGAGACCGACCAGCATAAATTAAGCCTTAAATAAGCCGAAAACGACATCCAACTCTACAAGTTAAACACATAATAACTCATATAGCCCCAACGAGAACCAAAAGATACCATACTGCAAGTTTTGGCGATAAAAGTCTTAACTAAACGCCACAGGCACCTTACTTAAAACATATCTGTTTCTATGTATGTATATATATGTAAATATATATATCTCTCAGCAGCAGAAACATGAAGGATGATTCAATGCATGGGAGCACGATTTGCACGAGCACGGACTGGTGTCTTGGATGGACTAACCCTGCATACCAAAAACAGAAGAATGAATAACTGACGAAACATTATAAGTTTTAACAGCAGTTGAAATGAAAGGAAAATCTGTTAATCGAACCTTATTGGCAGCGAACCCAAAACCACACCGCTACAGCTCAGTGCTGCAATTGCACTATCAGCCTGAAAGAATGAGGCAAAAAATCTTCAGATATCAAAACAAACAGTTGCCTATAGCGACAATCATTAATAGTTACTCGTAATTGCAGCATATAATTCTTAAAAGCAAATGACTTGATCAAATTTTGAATATACAAAGAACTTTGATAATCTAAATCCATAGCAGTTAATAGCATCAGCAACTCTACAGAAGTATCTTAAAGAAAATAAAATCTAAAGCTATTAAGGTCAAACAAGCATAATAGCACCACTACTAATTCAAACTAAGGAAGCCTAAGCTTTGGTAAATACATCTATATCTATACTAGAAAACAAAACAACATGGTCAAACCAATAGTCGCCATCACATGTGCCATATGAAGAGCGGCTGGTTATTTCCCTTAAATGGTAGGGGCTATTATTTCCAAAAGTGGGGAAACCTAAATAATTTGACATTATCGTGGTCCAGTAAATAGGTGCAAAATAAGGGATACACTCAATCCGAGATTTAATAACCTCTTTTACTTTACAAATAAATTTACCATCACAGCCTATTTTCACCACATTATGGTCACAGATTGACTCCAGTTTTGCAAGAAAAATATGTTTTTCACTATCATATTTCCTAACACAGTTTTATTATCTTTTGAACACTATAAACAAATAAACATGCATTCTGCTAAAAATAGCTGTTAAAAACTAAGATAATCAAGTTGAAATAATTGCACAAAGGAAACAACAAATCAAACATATATATATGGAAGAAGAAAATCAATTTGGTCTGATTGTCTTCTCCCTCCTCAATTTCCTATGGAAGAAGATCACCACAAACTGAAAGCCTGACTTTGAACTCGGAATCAACCTAAAACACGGGCCCTATATGAAAACAGCTTGCTGGTAAAAATAATGACTAACATGATCGGCATAGTGACTTTTGCAGTCAGTGGAAATACTGTATGAGAACCAAGAACAAACCAAATCTTCATCAAATCCATTGATGAATATACGGAACTTGACAATATCTACCAATGGCTTCAATGTAGACAAAGAAGAAGCGAATGGAAAGCAAAGTGAAGCCATTAGCCCATTACCAATATTTGATCACAGATCTGCAATGAGAGATTTATGGCTCTTGTTTTGACTCAAACAATGACGGAATACAAATTTCCTTAAATTAAAAAGGATATAGAGATGAAGAGTCTTTTTTCATCCCTAAAGAAAATGTGCCGCTTGGTAACATACTCCAAAAAAAAAGCGGGGGGATGTTAGCAGCTCCATTTACACACGCACACAGTTTCTTACATCCAAACAGCTCCATTTGGAGTGTTTTTTAGTGGGCAGTGTATGTTTAGTTAGACAGTACAAAAAATTTATTTTGGAGAATTCACCGACAGAGACTTGGTATTATCACCCTCAGAGACTTGATATTATGAGGTGCCTAAGTCTCACATCGAGCTTTTAAGGGAGGGTTCCCAAATGCAAATGTGCTTATCAAATGGTATCAGAGCTGATTGCTGGTGCCTCTGAATTCTGAAAAGGCTACCAACGGAGGGGATGGATAGAAAAAAGGACGAGAGAGACAACATAGAGTGAAAGCATCGTGACATTGACTGTCAGAGGAAGTGCTCAAGTGCTTAGTGGACTTGGGTATTACGTGGTACCTAAGTCCCACATTGAGCAATATGAAATGCTTAGTGTAGTATTTAGGTAGCACGATTCTCCCCCCTTGATAGTAAAACAAAATGAATTTATTTTGGGAGGGGGGCTGGGGAAGGGGGATAGCTGCATTACTGCAAAAGCAGCAGTAGAACACAACCTGTCGAATATAACTCCACAAATAGATAGAGAATGTACAAAATAGCCATGTAAACCGGACTAGTGTTGGATAAAAAAAAGAAGAAGATTGGGAAGTTAACAAGTAATTACCACTGTGAACTCCACAAAAGCAATTCGAGTTGAGTGATGGTAATCCCCAAGAATCCGCAGGCGCTGAACCTAGATGAATAAACCAAAATAACGGAAAATATTTTACAAGATATTTACATTCAACTAAAAAGAAACAAACAAGCACTGAACCCCGATAAATAAACCAAAATAAAAATAACAGAAAACATCTCATAAGATCGTTAAATTTAACAAACAATAAAAACTAGAAGCTAAATTGAATAGCCACAAACCTCGCCACAGAGAGATTCAAAGAAATTTTTGACATCTGCTTGAGTAAGCTGCAGCAGTAACAATAATAGAATAAGAATTATGAATACTTAATTGCTGCAAAACAAACGGAAAAAGAGCAAGGAGTTCCTCCAAACAAGATTCTAAGAAAGTTCAAATCTCAAACTACCTTCTTGTCGATATTTGTGCAGTAAATTGTTCTAGTGCACATCTCTCTTTCATCTTCAGACTGGGAAATACATCATCGTTAGAAAGGTAGAACAGAAAAGATAAAGACTATTACGTCATTCTTATCAATTTTTTGTAGAGCATACAATAAGCATCTATAAGAAGGAACATTATACCCTGGGCAAAAAAGTTGGATTGACAGGTGCAATGGCAGTCTTTGACGGCAGCACTCTCAATGGGTAATACCCGAGCATAGTTCCAGATAGGTTCAAAGCAGTCCTAGCACCGACTGTAGACATAAAACCGTTAATACAGTGAAATGCCAATAATAATTACAACGACAATGTAACGGAACACGTGATGTCACCTTCATCAGTAAACTCAACGAATGCAAACCGAAGAATGGAATTCGGATCCCCACATACACGGCAATCAACAACCTACGTCCACGTAAGAGTAGTTGACTCAGTAACATGGTCCACCAAAACATTAAGAAAAAGAAACTATAAAAACACAAACGACAATGAAACGGAACACGTGTATCTGAGGCCGCATCTTACTACTATTACTCCGGGCTACATACATGGTAAATTAATTCCAAAAAGTATAACTTTGTCGCGATTCGTTCAAAACAGATACGTCATCTTACTATTGCTCGGGGCTCCATACATGGTAAATTAATTCAAAAAGTATAACTTTGTCGCGATTCGTTCAAAACAGATACGTCATCTTACTATTAGTCGGGGCTCCATACATGGTAAATTAATTTAAAAAGTATAACTTTGTCGCAATTCGATCGAAACAGATACGTCATCTTACTATTGCTCGGGGCTCCATACATGGTAAACTAATACAAAAAGTATAACTTTGTCGCAATTCGATCAAAACAGATTTGTTGCATTACGTTACATATTCACGTGATAGTTATTGTACAACATATCATTTTCTTAACAAAAAACACACACATCATATCCAACATATCACGGTTTCTACCTGGCCGCAGTTAAGAAAGAGAGCCGCCAGCTGCTCTTCAGTGACCTATATTAAAACATAAAACAACAATCCTTAAAATCAATACACATGAAAAACCATGCAAACAAGCTTGAAATAAGAGATTCAACAAAACAGCTTAAATTCCTACCGCTTGATCAATGTCAGACACATAAACAGTCCTCCTAATCATCTCTTCTCTCTTCTCCATATCCATCTTATAATTCCCTCTTCGCTTCGCATTGTTATAGCCATTCCTCCTCTGCAACACAACATCAATCAATAATATATTGTATCAATAAAATATACAAAAATTTAACACGGTATCGAAATGTAAAAAACGGAATGCATAAAAAGAGATCAAACAAAACAATCATACCCTTCTGTTAACCTGTCCATTAGCATTAGCAAAATTGTTCTGAATCATAAAATTGTTAGGGTAACCAAACCCAGCATTAGGTCCAGCAGGTAAATAGCCAGGATAATTGGTAATCAGTGATGGTGGCACAAACTCCTCAGCCATGGGATTCAGCTTTGACAACAACTCTTCCAAATCCCTCATCTCACGCTTGAAACTCTCACCCCCATTTTCACCATTCATCACATACCCATCATTGTTCACCACAAACTGCTGATTCTGAACACCATTAACATGCATCTGACCCATTTGATGAGTCTTGAAACCATGATTACCATTAGAAACAGTCACAGTCTGAACAACACTGTCTTGTTCTTGTTGATGATTGATCACACCGTTGGTGTTGTTGTTGTTGTTGTTGTTGTTGTTCAGATTCTGATCGGTCTTTGGTTTCGATTTCTCAACAACCTCAGTTGAGTCAGATGAAACAACACTGTTGTCCAAATTCTCAGTCGGAGAATCGACTTTGGTTCCAACATTCTCAGCAACAGCCATAATCACTTCTCAAACAAACGAAAGATTCAATCTTTTTTATTTATTTAACAAGCTTTCAGAATTTTTTCAGTGAATCTGTATCAATATATATTGAACTACTAGTAAATAAATAAAACTAAAAAAAAATAAAAAATGACCCAACAAAAAAAAAACGAAATTTAGATGAAAAAAATGAAAAGGGTACCTGGGTTGTATCTAAAAAAACACCATTAACATAAGATCAAAGAAAAGATAAATATTTTATTTTTGATCGTAAAGATTTAGAGTTGAGAAACCCAACAGAGAGAGAATAAAAAAAAGTGAAATTTGGTGAAATAGAGAAAGATGTTGTTTATGATGTTTATAGTAAGAAAGAGAGATGAGAGAAGGGTTAAAATGGTAATTGTATAAATGGGTTCTTTCTTTCTTTCTTTCTTTTAAGATTGCACTGACTTTTTAGACCTTGGTGTGGTGTGGTGTGGTGTGGTGTGGTTGTGAATAATAAGGTTGTTTGTTTGTTCCAGTTTTTATGTGATTGTGATGACGATGAGTATCATCAATGTGAACATATCTCAAAGGAAAAGATGAACACAACACAACACAAGTACAACAAACACATATGTATGTTGCTAACTAGTTATATGGACATATACTTCATCATGATGATTCCCAATACAACACAAACTCAAAGTTCAGTTTAGTTCAAACTTCAAAGTTGAGTTTAGTTCACTCGATATAGAGATATTAATATCGTATTTTATATGTAAAAATCGTATTTGAATCTTGGACACTTTTTTATTTATTTTTAAAGTAGAATTTGTAGCTACTACTAGGTTGCTAGGCAAAAAAAAAGTTGAACATATTCAATTAATTTTACGCTGACATATAACAAAATAGAAGTGATTTAAAGTTATGTATCGTATTTAAAGAATGAAATAAAATTGGATGATGTAGCATAATATATAGTTACTATTTATTTATTGCGTAAAAGGAATTACAATTTTTTTTTCTTCTTCGAATTAGTCAATATATAGTTACAATTGATTATCTGTGTCGGTGGATATTCTTTTTTTCTACGATTAACATTAATCTCTATATATAAAATACGATATTTTTAACAATTGAATTAAGCTCAAATTAATGAAATTTTCTCTACAAAATATTTCTCTACAAAATATTAATACTGGTCTTTTTAGTATTTTTTTTTCATTGAATTACCCTAACTGCCTAATTAGTCACGCATGCCACCACACTTATTAATAATACGTCACGCATCTTTATATTCCTCCCGGATAAACGCTCAAAATAAATGTGTCCAACTATTTCAATCACTTACCTACTATAGTATACTAGTTTCCAAATATTTTCGTACACAATTTTGACATCAATTTTTTTTATATTTTTGATAGAAATTTGACATAAAAAATTTAGGTTTAAATGTTTTCAATTTTTATATTATTTTTTGTTTTCTTATCTTTATTTGGTTGGACGTCACAATTGTTTGAATTGCATTTTATATAATATAATATGATCCAATTTTGTGTGTCTAAATACTTATTTTAATTAGTATACTTCTACGTATAGGTTTTGTTTATATACATGCACAAAACCAAACCAATTGATAGCTTTTGAGATAAGAGTGTGTATTATCAAAGTAAAGTTTTTTTTTTTGAAGAATATTATCAAAGTAAAGTTGTTTAGTGTTGATAATAGTTTTCTTTCACCAATATAGTTTAGGCTTTTGTATAAACTCATAAGCATTTCTTAACGAGGTTTTAATGTTTTTTGAGATACTATTTTGAGTAGTATTGGAGTTTATGGTGCATTATTATTTTTTTCTCATTTTTACTTTTAATATTCTACGTAATTAATTGTTTTTTTTTTGAAGAAGCTAAACTAATCCACCTAAATTGTCACTGGAGAGAATCGAACCTGAGACCTCGAGGAGGAGCATACTCCCAAGTCACAAGTCAATACCACCAGGCCAACGCAGGTGGATGTTGTAATTAATTTTTTTAAATATTAACAAGTGTTATCGGGGAATGCTGGATAAGAAAACAAATGTAATAATATTGTTATGGAAAGTGATATTTTTTTTATGGAAAATGGTGTTATTTTTAATAAAAAAAATTATTTATTTATTTTTCTTTAAAAATATATTTTCGGCATTTTATGTACAAAAGAGGGCCAAAGCCAAAAAAAAAACAAAAGAAACTAAGGAATTAAACCAACACTTCGAGACATGCAAGTCTCAGATATATAAAAATGAATTGCTTAAGCTCGCTAGGAGAGGACTCCATAGTAACAAGATTTCAAAAAATAGAAATAAGATTAAAGTTAGTCAATCAGTCTACATTTATGTTGCCTTTCCGCTGTGTGTGAACAAAACGAATTAGGAGAAACGCTTGAATACGCCGAATTAATGAAGGGGTATGTCCGTTGATCATATTGCACATGTTTGTGATCATATTTATAAGAACCTTTGAATCGCTTTCCACAATCAAATCAAATAAGTCATCCGTCCACGTGCTATTTTCGGCATTTTATACTTATGATTTAGTTTTATCGTTAATTTTGTTAAACTCTTCAAATTTAATTTGCTAGTTTCTCTGTTATAAGTCAACTTGTCATATGTTATTTTTTATCAACCAATATGAATCTTACATGATTTTATGAATATGCACAAACCCCGTGATCTTAAATCTTAAACGATTTGATCTTTAATTGGTATTATTTTATTTTTGGTCAAGACTAATTGCTATTATGTTAATCACTTAAACAAGCAACTTCTATATATACCATGGTTTTATTAATTTTTACGTGTGTTAATAAACATCTTCGTAAACGATTTAATCTATAATAGTATTAGCTAGTTTGTCTATACTTGCCAAAAAGAAAACGATATTATGTTATTCACATAACACTTAGTTTTCATTTTTATTGAGTCTATTCACTTTTATAGTATTATGTACGTGTAGAAATTAAACTGCATGTTCGTAAACGATTTAGTGTATGATAGTGAGTTTGTCTATATATAAATTATAATAATATTAATTAATAGCCATAGCTTGTGCTTGTGCATATGAAAACGACTGAGAAATAGAGATAATATTTCGTGTTGTTTTGGATAGTAAGACAATATCACGTTTAATTAGAAATTGTTAAAAATAATATAAAATTATTGATGTGACATTTCTCAAAAGAAGTTTAAGTTGGTAAAAAATACCGCATCAATAATTTTATATTATTTCTAATGGAAATCTTGATTTATACTACTCCCTCCGTCTCAAAATTATTGTCCTTTTAGAGTTATGCACGTAGATTAAGAAATAATAAAGATTGATAAGTTAAGTCTATTTTACCCTTATTTTATTAAGAAAGAGAAAATATATTTAATTAATACTTTAACTTTTGTAAGGGTACAATTGATAAACTAACATTAACTTTACATTGGTTTGCGAAAAGGACAATAGTTTTGGGACAAAACTAAAATGCTAAAAGGACAATAGTTTTGGGATGGAGGGAGTAGTTTCTTTTATAATAAAATCCATTAATGTTATTTTCACGTTTCTCTTTTAAAATATAGTACCATATTTTCATAATACAAGAAGACCTTGGGTGATTATTTCCCTTTCCTTTATATGTTATCTAAGATCATCTTAGTTTTTTTAGTTTGCACATGAAAAAATTTTCAATTTAATTCTCGTTTATTGTGTCAAAGTTAGATCTTGCTCATATATGGTTTCACAATAAAAATCAAGAAGAAACGATTGTTAAATCATAAAATGCATTTCTCCATATATATAAAACTGGATTATAATGAAAAAGAGAGTTCTCTTAAAAATTTGGGAAGACGGAAGAGCATGTTTTGGTGGCACTTCCACCATTGGTAATGGTAGATGAATTGATGAATTTAAAGGTTATATTGGCTATCAAACAACATTTGTTTCAAAGTTTATGGAATTTTTTAATAAGGAAAAAAAAAAAAGAGTTGATGGAAATTTTAATTGGTTTAAAGTTAACTTGGCAGCATGAGAAACAACATTATTTGTTATATATTCTGATTAAATGTTATGTTGATTACACTACAAAAGATGCGGCGGTTTTTAAGCTATTTAACCTAGGCTGAATTAGTAAAGGACATTATACATTTGTGTAGGGATTGAGGTTCGGACTTGGTATGCTTACTTATTCATCTTTAATGGATGAATTTCTAGCCGTTAGGCTATCTGACAAAAAAAAATATTGTACACTGTTGAAATGAAAATTTATATTATATAGATCATTTGTAGTTAGTTATATTAATACTTCATCTGACCTGAGTTATAAACAATTTTCCACTTTTTAAATTTATTAGATAACTAATATATCTGACTGTTTGAATTGATGGAAAGGAGTGAGATGAAATCATAATCTATTGTTTGAGTTTTTGAAAAATGAATACAATAGAATGAAGTGTGATGGAATCAATTTCATTCAATATCACTCATTCATCCAATCTTCCATTATCTCCAATATGGGGTATACTTGATGGAATGGACACATTAATTTTATAATTACATTTTTATTTCAAATTTTATAATATCAATATTGTGGTGTCTGGTCTCATTATACACTCTTGCGCTTCTTCTTCTTCTTATGCATTTTGATTTTTGCTTTGTGTTGTTTGCTCTTCTATTATTTGTTGTTTCTTTCTTCCTCCTGCTTGTTTGCTCGTTGCTTTTTTGATAATGTAGTACTGTACCAAACCATACAAGTGGTTTGTTGTTGGTTCGGTCATGTGTAACTATAGTATCACTGTTTTTTGTTTTATTTTATTTTAAGAGATGATTTTGTTGTAAGTTCTAATTATTATTATTATTATTATTATTATCATTATTATGACTTAGTTTCTTGTCAAAAAAAATTATTATGACTTAGTTAACGACTTGATTTTGCTACTGTTTTAAAGTATAAGTTTGTGTATTTTTATTTTTTTTTGACAAAAGCATGTGTATGTTTGTTTATTATTTTTTTGGTTGAAATATGTTGGTTGAATTGAGTAGAATATTCAACTATTATAAAAAAAAAATCGTTAAGTTATAAGTTACAACTCATTCCTATACCAAAAAAAAACATATAACTCATTCAGTTCTGTCGGTTTTCCAAATAATGGATTGGAAAGTTAGTTTCGTTCCATTGTAAAATATTCAAACAACATAATAAAATTTTTGTTCCGTTCTATCCCATTTCATTTCATTATGTTACATTCCACTTCATTCTGTCACTTATAAGTTATCCAAACAACTCGATACATTAGTTCTTCAACAAACTTAAAAAATGAAAATTTGTTTATAATAATTAAGGTCCGGGGAGTATTTTGTATGGGAGTATACAGTATTTGAAAAACGCAACGCAAGCCCTTTGTTTTAATTTGACCTTGAATTCGTTTTCAACGTTCAACCAAGAGGGGTCATAGACCTTTGCCTTGGGAACTGGTAGAAATATTGAAATTCAAGTGCAACCTTCTTATATTGATTGAATTTTCAGCCATATCTTGGACCTAATTTCTTCTGGATAAGTTCATAGAAAATTTTATTCATAAATCCTAATGAGAAACTTATATAAAAACATCTTTTTTTACAAGAAAAGCATTTATTTTTTATTCACATATAATAGTAGTACTACTAGTAGCCGTAGGTGTGTTCCATAAGTACAATTTAGATGGTAAAAATTTGTAGAAACATTTATTTAATATATATTAGAACACACTGATTTAATAATTGTTGTTTGAGTTTTGTTATGAGTCTGTAATAATTGTTGCATTGTTTTATTTCATACAATTAGTGGCAAAAGACTAGGGTGGAGGGTGGTTGGCAATTTTGAATGGCATAGGTTTTGTTTAGACTTTGCGAAGGTTCTTCAAGGTTATAAATGAAAACATAAAGAACTTTGTATTCACAATTTTATTCGTTACTATGTATTCCTTCGGTTCTTTTTTATTTATCCTTTAAAAAAAAATCAAATTAGGAAGGTAGATTTATACACATTATCTTCCTATTATACCCTCTTTTTTGTTGAAATGTATATCCTAATTTTAATCCACCAATAAATTTTTATTTTTTTACACACATTTTCTCTTTCCGAAAAAATTAAAATTAAAAAAAAATTGTAACAAACTTTATTTAAAAAAAATTAAAAAGGTGAGTATAATAAACAAAATATAACTTAAATTTTTTTTCTAAAATAACAAATAAAAAAGAACGAAAATATCATTTTTATTCTTTTTTATAAGAAAGAGCAATTTTTTAGTATTATTTTTATTATGCAGAAGCTTTAACATGGATAACTTTTATCCAAGTCTAATCTTCTACTCCCTCCGACTTTAAATATAAACAACTTTCACCTTTTTAAATATATTGAATAATTAATGTATCAAGCTTATATTGTAGACTAAATACATTAGTTATTTAATATATCTAAAAAAGTAAAAGTTGCTTATATTTAAGGACAGAGGGAGTATATACTAAAATAAATATCTTGGTCAAGTTCTTAACTCAATTTAAGTTCTAGAAGAAACATTAACTTGCATGTCTTAACTCAATTTAACTTTAATGGAGGAGAGTTAAACTTAACTTTGTTGCTTCCCTTTCTTACAATCCAATTTCTTTGTTCACATATTTGTTGAAACCAAATTAACTAAAAATTTACATTAAACAAAATTCTGTGTTGAATTATTACTATTACTATTTACTACATGATTTAGATTTGTTAATCTCTAAAATTATTCTGTTACAAAATAGTTGAAAAATATTTTTTGTTTAAATTTTTTTTGTAAATCATGTAGTATATATAACGAACCACAGAAAGAAAAGAAAAGAAAAAGTAATAATTTAACAGCCCAGCTCTAACAGCTAAGCTAACACTGGTCGAACTTAAAATGCTAATAATATTCTTAAAATGCTAATAATATTCTTAATGATTGTTGAAAAGGACAATAGACAGAATAATATCCGTCATTCATGTTTGATACAAACAACACTAATATGGTAGCAGCAAGTCAAGTCTAGTTTAAGTCTTAAATAACCAAGCTGATAAAAACCGATAAAAACTCTGGTACAATAATTATCCATTAAACAGTTCAAATAAACTCAATCATAATTCCAATATATTTCCCAGAATAGTGCTGGAGTTTCCGAGATCCGACTGCATCTATCAGGAAATCAACCACTACCTGATAGAACCTGCACAAAAGTTCATGCTTAAGAGACATAACAAAGTTCTATAATAAATATGCAACGGCAAAAGAAATAGGCAAGCACATATAAAACTTGTGCATTTCTGGTAATAAAAAACGACGAAATAAATGTATCTCCCATTCGTTCATCCTCACTTGAACTTTAAGTTTAAAAAAGTTACAATGTAACATGTGCTTTATATGACAACCAAAATGTTAATTGTTCCAACTTTCTGTAATATTGGGAAAATGTTTTGTTTTACCAATGAGATGGAAAATGTTAAATACAAGTTAAATCCTTTAATATATATCGAGTTAATGTAAATGCTTCCAATTTCATGTCATGTTTGATTCTTTGCAACAAGAACATGATAATTCTGAACCATTTAATAAGCTTTAAATACCTGGCGTGGTGATCGTGGAGGTGGAGATGCTGAACGTGATCGTGACCGTGATCTTGGCCTGTAATTGGATAAACAATTTAAGTGCATAAAAACGGTTGATCTAAACTAACATAAAAAATATAATCATATCCAAGTGCAGTATTTTTTGTACCTGGAAGCCTTGATTGGTGATGCTGATCTGGATCTGGATCTGGAAATAGATCGTGACCTAGACACAGATCGCTCCAAAGATCGACTGCAGAATGAAACAACACGATTTTTCATATTAAGTGTATATGTCTAATAGGCATGACAATGAATTACAAGTCAACATCAGAAAGTGAAAGCACCTTCTAGCCCTTTTCGGACTTCTGCTCCTGCTGGGGCTTCTGCTACGGCTCCTTGAACGACTGCTCTCATACTTCCTCACCTGCAAGATAATACTTTTATTTATGTGTAATTATACAGAAAATACTTCTCATGCAAACCGTGAGATAGTTCTATAATCAAGCATCAAGTGACACATGCAACTTCATTTTGTATAAAAAGAACAGACAGGAAAAAACAAGGCTGCAAGATCTTTCAGCATGCAAAAGTTAGTAATATCTACTGCAACAATCACATCGTAACCTTCTCACAGATGATAAATATATAATAAATGGTCAATACAGATCTGGTTACCCGAATATATGATCTTGCCCAAGGATTTCTGAACTCAGTATCATCCAGTTTTCGAATCTGTGAAAAAGAAAATATGCTTTTTAACAGATCGAAGGGGAATATAGTATCAACCATAGTATAATTCATCAAAAGGAAACACTTACAGCATATTTCATGTCATCATAATTAGTGTAATCAACAAGGCCAAAAGTTCCTGAACAGAAAAAAGCATTATGAGTGATATGAACGATAACTACATTGCAAGCACAGATATATACAGCGAAATGAATATATTCCCAAAAATATAAAATTAAAAGTCGCAATCTGATATCACAAAGGCTAATTCTGGTACCCGTAGACATATTATAAATGGCGATGCTCTAACTATCATTCAGCACCTTTAGTCACTAAACTAAAATAAAAGCACTGACAGTGAAACAATTGGAAAGATGGGTCTAAGTCAGAAGCACAAGTGATGTCCACTCCCATGGTAAATAATGCCAAACTGACAAGATGCGGGGCTGATTATATGCCATGTCCTACTCTTTACATATAAATTATAGTTTCCCTCTGAGGGAAGCTTCACCCATAAAAATATTAATAATTTAATACAAAACAGAGAGAAGCAAACTGCAACGTAAGTTATTAATCTTTTAGTAGGCCCTGGTTTCTTTTATACCACTCATATGGAGCAGAAAATGGGCCCATGCATGACACAAAAGCATAAATATAGAAAATGGTAAAAACCTGTTAAATACATTGCAAAACACAAACCAAATTGAATGTATACCTTCACTATCACGGGAAACTTCAGCAAAACAAACATCACCAGCTTTTCGCATATGATCCTGAAAACAAATACTAAGATTATAAGGGATGATGATTTGAGTATTTCTTATGTGATTTTTCAGAATGAAAATTTTGATACCTTCAAATCTTGCCAGGAAGCAGAAGATGGGAGTGCACGAACAATAACTGTAGTTAACCACAGAAAACATCTTCAATAATTATGAGTGATTTGTAATAGACTAATAGTACACATAAAACAAATATCATTTGTAATTAATGTACAATAAGCAACAAACCCAAGAAAAAATTCTGAAATTTTCCAATTCATACACAAAGTTTGAATTCTCTTTTGGATAGAAAATTTTAATTCTTACTTAAAGAATGATACCATTCAGCATATGTTCCCTATAATCTTTATCGAAAAAGGATTCTCCAAATAGACACACCTCTAAATTCAGAGTGGCGTGAGACTCCAAAACGGCCCCCACCAGCACCACCGCCGCCACCGCCGCCACGACCTCCACCATCACCACCACCGCCGTACCCACGTCGATCACTTGATGATGGCCCTCTACCTCCATGGGCAAGCTCCACCTATAACAAGAACAGAATAACAGATGAGGCACACCGAAGAAAGTATTGACCTCACAAGAAAAAAGTTGGAACAGCTCCTTACCCTTAATCGACAACCATCAAAGTTGTAACCATCTCGACCCCGAATTGCATCTTCCGCATCTCGAGCATTGTCAAACTACCAAGCCAATATACAAGCAACTTAGTAGTGAGAAAACGAGAACAGAGCATTGCCCAGAAAAATTATATAGAAGAGAGTAACGATCAATAAAATACCTCAACAAAACAATAACATGGAGGGCGAGGAGGAACCTTCAATTCAATTTCCATTATGTGACCATACTGTTAAGGGAATAACAGAAAACCATTGTAAAATGACAACATTAGTACAAAACAACCAACCCCACCTATTATTTTTTCAACTGCATATAAGATAAACATGTACATCAAGGAATAGTAATAATTAATAAAGCTCAGCAAACTATAGCCCAGTTGAAGTTAAATGAGGTCCACAGAAAAAATGTGGCTGAGCGTAAATCAGGAATTTATGATTATTTGTCCTTGCTCGGAAAGTAATAAGAATTGAGTATTGCATACTATTTTCTTGACAGTTAATACAACTAAAACAAAAACCACCAAAACATTTTTCCATTAAGTGTTGTCATGTAATTTGAATCATAAATCAAATTTAAAGACATTAACTCTTGCTCATTAGTTACAATAACTATATTTGATTGCGGCAATTTCAAACTAAAAAAAGTAGAAAATACACGTTTGAGTAAACAATTCACAGCTCAAAATTTACTATAGTGTAAAGGTTGGTTTCAGACAATAGGTGAATATAGAAAAACTCAGTAGCCAAGCAAACTGATCAAACATAAAATATCATGAACTGAAAGCAAGAACCATGACATGAAACACAAGTATACGGATCAAACCTTGTAGAATAAATCTTCAATTTCTGATTCTCTAATATCAGAGGGCAGGTTGCCAACATAGATCGTGCGAGAAAAGCGACTACTCATATTTGATTGGAGAAATTATACAGTTCCTCTACAAACAAAAACAGAAGTTCATCAGCAACATAGAAATCTATTACATTCTGAAGCCACGCCAAAACCTGAAACATCTAACTATCATCATCATTACACTAATGATTACACAAACAAAAGTAAATAAAAACCAAAACTATGAAGCAAACCAAGAGAGCAATCCTTGAGATGAGCCGTGCTCCACAAGCTCCATTGCTCATTTGCTCCAAAGATGCTCCAAAGCTATAACAATATTGAAAATAAATATGCTCTCCTCATCCTTTCCAGATTATTTAGCAGGCATACACCTTCTGAGAGCGAGGAAGAATCTCCATTTATTTAAAAAAATAACCACAATTCCACCCCGATTCTCCCACTCCCACTCTATATCCCTATGTTTGAATGCAAAGCTCATATTTGTCCAAGCGCTTGTCATCTATCATAAAGAAAGCATTTGTGTCATGAGATCAAATTATGATCAACATATACTCAACAAGTTACCTTACTCGTCTCTCTTTTTAACCGCTTTGAAAAATCAACCCCGTCAAAATTTCTCATCTTTACCCCTTTATTGTATTTATTTACAGTTGTTTTCCCAACTTATTGCCCCGGAAACAATGAACCGGTACTACATTTCTATACCCTCACCTCACTATCTTAATTCTTAACTACCCTTTTACTATAACTAATACCCTTTTTACCAGCTTCTTCAATCTCCAATACATATTTCACCGTGGCGAAAAAACAACCTTGAAAAGCAACCAAATGACCTAATTTGGATATACCCAGAAGCTTGAAAATTGAAAATTGAAAATTGAAAATTATAATGTTATTAACTAAGCAGCATCTTTGGAAAATGCAACCGATGAAAAACAAAAACTGAGAACCCTAATTGAATAAGGGAACATTGAAATTCAAAATTCGGAGCTCACCAATGGGAAATTGGGAATTAGAACAGATTTACCTTAAAACCCTAATTGAATAGAATATAGGAACATTCAAAATTGAATGGAAATTGAAGAAGTTAGAAATGATTTTAGTTACGGCATACCAGAAAGATTAGAGCTTGAGTACCAAATCGAATCTTCGCGAAACTGAAACTGAAGACGAAGCTTGAAAGTACGATCCCTAAGAATTCGATAGAACGAGGAGAGAGAGAGAAAAGGTAAAGGATTAGGGTTAAAATATATGGATCTAAAACGGGTTTGGGCCTATATTTACTGCATCGGCCCAGCACTCGTGTCAAAGTTGTTAAAAATAAAATTGATAATTCAAAGTTGTTAATTTTTTTATTTTATTTTTTTGACGAAATTTTTTTAATCATCACAAACATTTTAAATTCAAGAGTTGTTGAGCAGTTGGAGTTTATTCTTTTAATCAAGGGTCAAGGGTACGGTCACCGTCTTAGATACGAAACAACTTTAAATTTTCGGACAATTATCTCACCCTTTAAGGGCCTCCAATGTAACAAAGGGAATAACTATTATGTTGGCGATTGATCCCCTGATTTATAAAAAAAAAAACATTTTAAAACATATTAAAATAATAAAAAAAAAACAAAATTATTCGTCAAAAAAAAATATATTAGAAAGGTGAACACTTCATTTTTTGGTACATCGAAAATATAAAGGTGAACACTTCTCTAACCAATCAAACTCTATCTAAGAAATACTTTTTTGAAAAGAAAAAAAAATTATGATTTTTGAAACACCATTTTTTTTTCATAAACGAAGTTATGAGTAATTGAAACACTATTTTTAATACGAAGTTAGAAGGTTAATTAATTAGATTTTATAATTAAAAAACAAATTAGATAGATTTCACAAGTTAAGTAGGTTCCACGTATATTTAGTTTTTTTTGGTCGAGACCGGAGTATCCACCGCCGAACGCAGTGACTATTCCCTCGCTAGATTGAAGACACCTCGATGGGTGGGATAACTGACCAATGATTTAAAGCTACTCCATACTCAAGGTGGTGATCGAACCCTCGACCCTTGGTTAAGGGAGGATGAGCCCCAACCGCTCAACTACACCCCTTGGATTCCACATATATTTAGTTGTGCCAGTATAAATATTAATTTTTTTTTTTTAATAATTTTAACCAACATTAATTTATCTTAGTGAAAATAAAGGGATGTATTGGATTGAGATTTCAAGAGATTTTAAAAAAAAATTAAAGATTTTTTTATGATAATTCAATCAAGACTTTTATAAATTCTAAATAAATCTTTTGGTATTCAATTAAGACAATCAAATTTTTTTTTCAATGCATTAAAATATGTAAGTATTCAATTAAAATGTCTATTGGTATTCAAAAGTATGTAGATTTTAATAATTCTCTCATGGAGTGGATTTCATGATACTTTTATGTTGAAAATATACATAATATTCTCATTTCAACAATCTCACTCACACCCTCAAAACTTTTTAAAAGTCTTCAATGCTTTTTTCTGCCGTCGCACACCATCAAATGACCGTTTGTTTCTTTTTACTGCAACTTTGCTTGCTATTGTTCATTTATCAATATTAATATGGTTCTACGGATTATAACAGTCATGAGAGAGAAAGTAGAGAGAGAGGGTGGGGGCGAAAGTTCCAGGTCTTCCATAAGGAAAAGAAGTAGCTTCATCCACCACCTGGATAGAGTCACAACTTCTTTCTTTTTCTCCAACTTCCCTGAGGATGCAAAGAGTGAAGATCTGTGGAAGGTGTTCATGAAGTTTGGAAGAGTTTGGGAGGTTTATATCCCTAAGAAGCTGGACAAGAGGGGCTGTCGGTTCGGGTTTGTCAAGTACAGAGATGTGACGGATGTGGAGGGGCTTAGTGAGAGTTTGTTGGAAGCTTGGCTAGGTACGTATAAGTTACGTGTTAACCGCGCTCGGTTTTCCCGTTCGGAGAAGAGAACAGCAGACTCTTCGAAAACTAATTCTCCGGGTCATCCATTGGCGAGGGTGGAAGCAAAGTCAGACAAGTCTTTTAAAGCTGCTCTTGCTGGCCCGACGGAATGTACGAGGTCTGTTGAACAGGTGGTCATTAAAGCATCGGTGGATGAGTCATTCTGTAAGGAGCTGGAAAGGAGTGTTGTTGGTAAGCTGAGACGTGAGAAAGAGACAAGGCGTATACAAACTACTTTGTATATGGAAGGTTATAACTCCATTGGTGTTACACATATGGGGGGAACCTAGTGTTGCTGCATAGCCAGGTCGAGGGTGATGTGAACAGCAATAACGAATGCTTAGAATATTTTTTTTCTGATCTAAAGCCTTGGACTTCTGGAATGGTTGCCAAAGATAGAGAGGTTTGGGTCCAAGTTTGTAGAGTGCCCGTACATATTTGGGGTGATGAATTTTTCAGACAAGTTGGAGCTAAACTTGGCTCTTTCTTGGTGGTGGACACGGAGACAGCAAGCAGGAGGCGACTGGAGTATGCTAGGACCAAAATCCTAACTGATCTTTGGACTCTCATAGACATGAAGCTTAGGGTGGATGTGGGAGATGAGAGTTTTGAGGTTTGGGTGGTGGAGGAGAGAGGCAGGGAGTGGCCGGCGGAGGGTCTAGGGGTGAAGGCAGACGATGAAGGAAGTAGAGTGGTACCTTCCACAGGGTCTGATGACATGGAGGACGACTATGGTGGTGGAGCGGATAGCTCCAGTGAGGACGATGACTCTGGTCACGAGATTGATGGGGACAAGTCTTTGCTGGTGAAGCAGTGTGGGGACCCTTTGGCAGTCAACGGTAATCTCACATGGGAGGGGAAGACCAAAGGAGATTTGGCTTTTTTGTCTTGCAAAAAGTCAAAATCTGCTCCTGCCACTTTTAAGGAAATAATTCCTTTCGATCCTGCAAAGGTTTGTTGCATGGCTGCAGGTGTGTGTCAGAGTGATGATGTGGTAGAGGGTGGGACCGAGCTTGCGGAGGATACTAATATTGGGGGCGGTTGCATGGGTATAGCTTGAGTTGGTTTGGGCCATTTGTGTGTCACACCAGGCCCAATTGAAGAGGTCTTTAAGGAGGTGGGTGTTGTGGGTTGTGAAGATGGTTTGGGCCAGTTGGATTGTACAATAGGCCCAGTTCAAGAGGTGTCTAAACAGGGGGGGTGGTATTGACCCGGATCCAGGTGTATTATGCCCACTTGGAGTAGCTGGTGGGTCTCGTTGCTCATGGATATCAGAACCAGAGGAAGCTTCACTTTCCCGTGAAGCAAATATGTCAAAAAAGCAATCAAAGGTGAAAAGAGGTAGATCGATCCCCAAGTCTTGTGTTCTTGGTGTTCCAAAATGCTTTCAACTATTGGAAGCAGTAAGAGATGAAAATTCCCGTGCTCGTCGTCGTAGAGGGAGGTCGTGTTGTCCGACGCCAGGGAGAGCAGCGACGGCGGATGAGCAGGTCGGAGGTGCGAAACTCGCCGGTGTGAACGCGGGGGGTGGTATTCTTTTGCCAGCTGTGCCCGCGGTGTGTGTTGAAGAATCGGTAGCGGCGATTCCGGTTGTTGTCACGTCTCCGTGTGTGACTCCAGCGTCTGGATTGCAATTCTTTCCAGATAGTGGTATTTCGGTTGTGGCAGAATCTCCTTTGACAGACTCAAGTGGTGTAGACAGAGCTAGAGTGTTAGTAGCTGCAAAGCTTCTTGCCATTCAAAAAGAGGTCGGCTTTTCCTTTGAAATGGGGGATGATGATATTACCAAACAACTTATTGATTTAGAAGTGTGTGATAGAACCAAGAAGATGGAATTGGAGGAGAGGACACGTGTTTAATGATCGTGGTGTCATTCAACGTAAGGGGCTTAGGCGGGGTGTTGAAAAGGCGGCGGATTAGAGAGTTGGTCCGCAACAATAATGTTGATTTCTTGGCTATTCAAGAAACAAAGTTGGAAGTCATCTCCGACTCGCTTTGTTTTAGCTTGTGGGGCTCGGATGATTGTAATTTGGGTTTCTTTACCGTCGGAAGGTCGGAGTGGTGGCATTCTATCCATTTGGCGTAAGTCAAATACCTCTCTTGTTTTCTCCTTTTTAGGTGATGGTTTCGTTGGTGTTTGTTTAGAATGGGGAATGACAAAAACCATTTGTTTTGTTGTAAATGTCTACTCCAAATGTACTTTAAATGCTAAAAGAATTTTATGGAATAACCTCCTTAATTGTAAGAGAGGGTTAGGGGATGGTAGATGGTGTGTGGTCGGTGACTTTAACGCGGTGTGCCGAGCGGAGGAGCGTGTGGGGGTTAATAGTGGTGTTGGAGTGTCTTTATCGGCGGAAATGGTGGAGTTCGGTTGTTTTCTTGAAGAACTTGAATTAGTAGATCTTCCTCTTCTTGGTAGAAGATTTACGTGGTATCAAGTGAATGGAAGGGCGATGAGTCGGATAGATAGAATTCTCATCTCGGATGAATGGGCATCTAAATGGGGTGGTGGTTCCCTTTGGGCGATTCCTAGGGATGTTTCGGATCATTGTCCACTTATCCTCAAATACCTCCATTATAATTGGGGCCCTAAACCGTTTCGATTTAATAATTTTTGGCTTGAGAACAAGGATCTCTCTCATGTAGTGGAGACTTTTTGGAGTGATTATGGTGTTGATGGGGGGATGGGGTTCATCTTGAAAGAAAAATTAAAAGGGCTCAAATTTGTTCTCAAAGAGTGGCACAAGCTTGAATATGGTGGGGTGGAGACAAAAATTGAGGGGTTGGTGGCGGACATTGTTGAGTTGGATTCGAGAGGGGAGGGTGTAGGCTTGTCAAGTTATGAGATGGTGTGTCGGAAGGAGAAGTTTGAGGCTTTATGGAGAATTCTTAGAAGTAGGGAAGCTCTCACCTACCAAAGGTCCCGCTCCAAGTGGCTCAAAGAGGGAGATGTTAACACAAAATACTTCCATAATTGTGTTAAGGCTAGATCTCATGTGAATGCCATTTCGGCTCTTCGGGTTGAGGATGCTTGGTTAGAGTCTCCGGTTCATATTAAAGCGGCGGTCCTCTCTTTTTTTGAAAAGCATGTTTCGGCCACCCCGATAGTTCGTCCAAAGCTAGATGGGGTCGATTTCCATATTCTCTCGGAGGTTGAAAATGAGGGTCTCATAACTCCTTTCTCCTTGGAAGAAATTGAGACGGTGGTGAAGGAAAGTGACGGGAATAAAAGTTCGGGGCCCGACGGGTTTAACTTTTCTTTTGTGAAGAGGTTTTGGGAGTTAATAAAAGTTGACATCCGTATTCTTTTTGACCAATTCCACGAAAATGGTTGTCTTCCGAAGAGTTTCTTGTCGTATTTTGTCACTTTAATTCCTAAAGTGAGTGCTCCATCTTCTATCTCCGATTTTAGACTCATCTCTCTTCTTGGTTGTCTTTATAAACTCATTGCTAAAGTGCTCCAAAAGAGGCTCGCTAAGGTTATGGATTCGTTAATCTCCTCAAACCAATCGGCCTTTTTTAAAGGTCGTCATTTAGTGGATGGTGTTATGGTGGTTAATGAGGTGGTGGAGGTGGCTAAGAAGTCGAAGAAGGAGTGTCTCATTTTCAAAGTGGATTTTGAAAAGGCGTATGATTCGGTGGATTAGGGTTTCCTCGAATATATGCTTCATAGATTTGGGTTTTGTTCTAAGTGGATTGGTTGGATCCGGGCTTGTGTGTTTGCCGGTAACTTGTCGGTCCTTGTGAATGGCTCTCCTACGCCGGAAATTAATATTCAAAGGGGTCTAAAGCAAGGGGATCCCTTGGCTCCCTTCCTTGTTTTGCTCGCGGTGGAAGGTTTTAGTGGTGTGATGAAGAAGGCGGTGAGTCTCAATCTCTTCGAAGGCTTCTCTTTTGGTAGAGGCCCGGTAGTGATTTCGCATCTCCAATATGCGGATGATACGTTGTGCATAGGGGAAGCTTCGGTGAGTAACCTTTGGACTCTTAAGGCTATTCTTCGGGGATTTGAATTGGCTTCCGGTCTCAAAGTAAATTTTTGGAAGAGTGCACTTATCGGCATTAATGTTGCGCCACCTTTTATGGACATGGCATGTGATTTTCTTAATTGTCGGCATGGTGTCATTCCTTTCAAGTACCTTGGGCTCCCGGTTGGAGCCAATCCGAAGTGTGCCTCTACGTGGGATCCTCTCTTGGATCATCTTAGAAAGCGGTTGCTTTCGTGGCGGAACAAGCATATTAGCCTTGGTGGGAGAATTGTGCTAATCAACGCGGTGCTAAGTGCCATTCCGATCTTTTTACTCTCTTTTTGGAAGATGCCGGTGAGTGTGTGGAAGAAGGTGGTTACAATTCAACGACAATTTCTTTGGGGAGGTGTGAGAGGTGGTAGGAAGATTTGTTGGGTGAAGTGGTCGAAGGTGTGTAAGCATAAAAATCAAGGCGGTCTCGGTATCCATGATGTTAGATTGGTGAATCTTAGTCTTTTGGCTAAGTGGCGGTGGCGGCTCCTCCAACCCGGTTTGCCACTTTGGAAGGAGGTGTTGATTGCAAAATATGGACATCATATCGTCGAGGAGGTGGATTGGAGTAATCATAGAATCCCGTCGGCTTCCTCTAATTGGTGGAAGGACTTGTGTGCTTTAGATAAGGCAATTCCTTCTAAAAATTGGCTCTCGGATTCTATAGCCCGGAAAGTAGGTAATGGTGGAGATACCTCTTTTTGGAGGGCTTCTTGGCTTGGTAATATCCCTCTTGCTTCTCGCTTTCCCCGATTGTACTCCCTCTCGAATCAAAAGGAGAGTAAAGTTGAGGAGTTTGTGGTGAGAGATGGGATTAGTCACAATTGGGCTTTCTCTTGGCGTAGGTCTCTCTTTCAATGGGAACTTGATCTTCTAGGTGAGTTGCTTGTGCTCTTGGAGCCAGTGGTGTTGTTGTTAGAGTATGACTCTTGGCGGTGGAGCCCGGACCCAGAAGGTTTGTTTTCGGTGAGTTCGGCTTATAAATATCTTGATAGTGAACTCCGTCCGGTTGATGTTCTTGACCTGGAAGTGGCACTTGTTTTTGAGCATATTTGGGAGAGTCCGGCACCGTCGAAGGCCATTGCTTTTTCATGGCAATTGCTTCATGATAGAATCCCAACGAGAGATAACCTTGATCGTCGCCACGTCCTTGCTCCGGATGCACCGAGGCGTTGTGTTGGGTGTGAGGGGTGTAATACCCTAATTTTGCGCCTTTTTAAATAAATATTCTATTTAGAAAATTATTTCTTATTTTCATAAGAAATGCCCAAAAATAGTTTGAAAAATAATGTTTTCGCGCACTTCGTGATTTTTGCATAAATTCATAAAATATATTCTATTTCGTTTGCATTCGTTCATTTTTATTCATCGCATTTTTATTTACATACACAAAATAGATAAAAAGATCATCAAGCATATTTCACTTCATCACAAAAAAAAGATTCTTTTCAATGAACCAATCACAATGCGACACCTCATCATCTCCACTTCATAATCATTTTATTACACAAATACCACTCACCTAATCCTATCACTATGAATACACACCTCACATCACTCAATCATTAACAATCACTTTTCACAATTCCCAATACAATAAAAAAAATCTGAGCTGAGCACAACTTTCTCTCCAGTCAGATTCCGGCGCCGGAATCCACCTCCGGTCGCCGGAAAACCACCACCGTGACCCATTTTCAAAACTTCATCAAATCTCAAAACAAATCATACCATTAGCTTCCTCATAGTCTCCTTATCACAAATCCACCGTCCGTTTCGTCAAAAACGCGCCGGAAACGGGTTATCCGAGAGCACCTTCGCCGGAGATGAACAAAGCCACTGTTTAGGCCGTTTCGGACAACCGTTTTGCACGATTGTGGTCTCTTTGTCATCGTGTGGGCGTTCTGAATCGTTTCCTTTAAACGATTTCACCCAAATTCGCCGGAATCGCAACTTCCATTTTATAGATCTCGTCGGAATCCACTTCGTTTTCGACTATACGGTCATCGATCGTGAAAACATAACACATATTCGTGATCTACGCAAGAAATACTATCAAATCGACTATTCGTTTGCGAGATTCGGTGTCCGTTTGAGTTTCCGGCGACGGAGCCATGGATTCGACGGCGAGCTTGCGGTTCTGCGTGACTTCTCAATGTTGAAGAAGCTTTGCGCCACGTGGCGCGTTTTGGTTGGTCAACCTTTTATTTTATTTTATTTTATTTTTTTTAAATCATTTTTGTTTTCTAGTGAGGATATGGGTATGGGCTTGACCCATGGGTCTGTTTGACCCGATCCAGTTTAAGGCAGATTGGGCCTAATTCATTTTTGGGCCCAATTTCTATTTTTGTCTCTTTTTTTCTGTTTGCTGTTTGACACCCCTTATTACTGATGCACCATGCTGTTTGATTATTTTAATTAATTTTTTTTAGAACTTTTTATCAATTAGTTTGAACTTCGAAATTAAAAAGCGGATTAAAAAATAATTAGTCTCTGACGCATGACTTTGACTGATTAATTTTTAATTCGGAGTTTTTGGAGCTTAGATTAGAAAAAGCGGATTAAAAAAGTAATTAGTCTTTGACGCATGACTTTGACTGATTAATTTTTTATTCAGAGTTTTTGGAACTTAGATTAGGAAAATGAATTAAAAATAAATAGTCACTGACGCATGACTTTGGCTATGTTATTTTTAATTCGGAACCTTTGAGCTTAAAATTTAGATTTGAAAAACGGTTAAAAATAAAAAGTCTCTGACGCATGACTTTGACTATTTTATTTTTAATTCGGGACCTTTGATTTTGAAACTTCGAAATGAAAAAGGATTAAAACTAAATAGTCTCTGACGCATGACTTTGACTCATTTATTTTTAATTCGGAACTTTTAAACTTAAAGCCAAACCTTCTAAAACAACGAGGCAGAGCCTGACGCATGACTTGTCTCTGTCTCAACTTTTGACTGTGACTTTTCGGTTGACTTTGACTTCCCAGTTTGACTTTTTGGTTGACTTTTACTGTTGACTTCGTATAGTTGACTTTGTCTCGTTTAATTGAGTTATGCCGATTGCTTGTAATTGCCTGATGACTGGTTTCTCTTTGTCTGATACATGATTACTTGTTATATGCTCATATCTGATGCACTTTTAATTATTCAGTACTTTGATTATATGTCATTCGCATTCATGCATTTGCATTTCTCTCTTCTTCTACCTTTCTTTTTTCTTTTTCTTTTTTGAAACTTGAGAAAGCTTGTAAAACATTAAATAAAATATTGAATGAAAAGAGAGATGTCTGACGCATGACTTTCATCTCTTGAATAGCCCAAGTACCTGCCGCATGGCTTGCGACTGAGGACTATTCTCATTCACTGAATAATTCCTCAGAAAATCTAAAAGACACTCAACCCACTCAACTGTTTTCCTACCCTTGCGCAGTTAACTCTTTTTTCAACTGCCCTTGTGCAGTCAAATCTTTTTCAACTTCTTTTTCCTAAATGGATGGCGCTTTATCCATTCCCCTGCTACAGACAAACGCTTAAGCCTCCGAAGCGAGCATACAAGCATACCGTTGTATCAGTGGAATGCGACCTAAACATCATTCACTAAAAGCAACCAACACACAATCTTTCTTTTCAGGAAGAACTACGTGAGCTTTGACTTCCTCATTGTACTTGGGGGATACGTAGGAGCGAGAGCCTCTCTCGTCAAGCTAAATAATAAAAAAACTCTTTTTTTTCCCTTTTCAGTTTAATATGCGGTAATTTAATTCTTTTTATGCGGTTATCTCTGTTTATGTAAACCAAAATTTCTCAAATAGTTCCCGTTGAGTACAACGGATATGAGGGGGTGTTAACGTCTTCCCCTCATGTAACCAACTCCCGAACCCGACTTTTAAGGTTTTATCATTATTTTCCTTTCCCCTCACGGGATAAATAAAATATGGTGGCGGCTTCATTGTTTACATTTGTGCATTGCATTTTATCATTGCATATCTGTATTATTTTTTGCGCCGGGTACTACAGCTGGCGACTTCACTGGGGACACTTATATAGAGAGTTAAGCCTAATTTGGGGCTTTTGGTTTGCTTATTCCAGGTTAGCCGTATCTTTCCTATCTTTTACATTACCGCAAAATATTGAACTGTCTGGATTTGCTAGCTTTGTCTTCTTTTCTACTCCTTTTTTTTTTCTTTTTGCCTTTATGGCTTGGTTCTTGGTTACTGTGTGCTAAGGTTCATCGGCGGACCAGAGAGAAACTTAGGATTAGTTGAGGGATTTTTGCATTGGGCTCTCTGACATGTGACTTTGAGTTCCGGTGTGAAAATTCCGCTCGGAATAGATTCCCTTGGAAAAGTTGGGCTCTCTGCCGCATGGCTTTGGGTTCAGTTTTTTCCATGTGGGGTCCAGGACTCCGGGGGCCCTTTTATCCAGTCTAGGTATCCGAAACTTTTATCTAGGGACCACTGTTTAGAACCCGTGTCGAGGTTATGATGTTGACTCATCCAGTTGGCGTTATAATCTCGCTTAGATGAGGTTGCTTTTGGGAAAAGTAATCGAGGATTTTGGGAACCGTGTCAACTTAGAACAACATGTGAGAGGGATGGGTTACAGGTAACTTTGAACTTTTGGCCTCAGAGATTCCATTTTGAAAAGAACCATGTTGTTATGAATATGGAAGATTTGTGACTTTGAGATCAAGTTCGCCAGATGATACAATGTTACCGTGATCATATCCATGCATTTTGCATTCATGACATCCATGCATCCATGAGAAATATCATACATATTCATCTTGCATACATTTCAAAAAAAAATATGAGAAAAGATTTGCATAAAAAAAAAATCATGCATTTTTCAATCAAAACAAATCTCATTTTCATCCATTCATTCCAACAGTTACCTTCCCAGCACCGGTATTTAGACAAGAAAGGTTTTTCACCTCATCGTGGATAATTTGCAAGATCAGTTTAATGCCTTGTGAGGCAAGGTAACTCAGTTAGCCAAAAGTGGATCAAATACTTAAGATGTTGGCTAGTCTGAACCTCCCAACATAGTTAGCTATGAATGAAGAGGCAGTTCCCGTGGTTTTGAAAATCTGAAGAGGACCCTCAACATCAATTGGGGCACGGCCACGTTCTGGTTCACCACTTGGGTATACTTCTTCAGCTAATGCTCAAGCTTGATAAAGGATGTTTCTGTGGTCAAGACTCTTAAGTCATCTGTCAAAAAAATGTTGCTCAGTTATGACCAATTCTTGGGTTGCATCCGGATTGTGAAGTCTGTGAAAAGGATCCTGATCACAACATCAAGATGAAAGAGTGTCTGCAAAAAACTGATGGATCAAGGGTTTGTTCAAATTGGGTATTCCGGAAAAGAAGTTATCTAGTCAAAGTCGGTTATACTAGGATGCTTATCCTTATGATCGCCGGACTTTTTTTATTTCTTTCATGTCAAGCATTTGTTTGCTTTTAAGACCATGTATTTTGTCAAATACTTTTCATATAATAAACATGCATGTTTTTGGAATCAGTCCATTTGTGTTCACTTCTTTTTTCTTATTTTATTGCTTACAAACTTGGAGCGAGGATGATGAAAACAAATAACTGATCTTTGCTGATTTATACTTTCAATGGTGAAAAAACCTAGTTGATGATGTAAGGCATTGTTTCATTTTCTTCCATTATTTCATAAAAAATTGAATTGAGCCGTTCTTGCATATATTTTGTTGTTATCTGATTCTCCTAGTTTCTTGAGACATATCTTTTTTAGAAAAAAGGAAACAAACAATTTTGGTTTGACACTTGACCTGACACTTTAAGAGTATATAGGTTGTTTTGCACTTTAGGCTAAATTATGAAAGTTCAGAAATGATTCAATAAAATCGGTACTGTCTTAACATCTTAGACTCTTTGAAGTATGTAAGATCAATTTGAGTACTGATTTTGACGAAGACCCGAACATAAGTTTTTAAGGAACTCTTAGTAGTTTATCTTAGCAGTCGGCACCATCTTGGGCACAAACTAAGTAAGAAATCGATGAACATAAGTGAATGATCCAGAAATGAAAATTTGCATACTTTTGGTTAATGCACTTATTAAGTTAGACGACCCTCACTCGGTTGTTTAACTCAGCAGTTGTTGAAAAACCATAGTAAATGTACCCATTTGGTAGTTGGTTCAGAGGAGTCTGGTTCTGAACTTGGTAGGGCGGGTTGCTATCCGATCCCCCACAACTACATTTGGAAGAGAAAGAGGGGTTTTACCAAACTGATTTTACCAGCTCCCCTCGATATATGATCATAATCACTAACAGATTTCTCTATCATGAGTGTGTAGAAGATAACGGGCTTAATGTGATTGCGCCCGAATGAAAAGGGTGAATAAAATTTAAGCAAAAGTTAGAGTCACAATAAAATGCTTCAGATTTATCTTCATATGATGAGAGTCTCTGACTGCAATATGTGGTTTCGTGTTATTATAGTACCCTTGGTATTGATGTTTATTACTTGATTTTCTTCTCTAGCCGGCAACCATGTATGATTAGAGTTGTCATGTCTTTTTTCAAACCTGTGCTAAAAATGCTTAAGGACAAGCAAAGGTTCAAGTATAGGGAATCTGATAACACAAATTTATATCATTTTCTGACTTGATTTACATGAATCCTAATTGCATGTTATAACTCTCAAAAGACCTAATTGAAGTTAGGTTCCCTTTGAAAGCATTCGGCAAATGTATTGTTAAGCTGACTCCTCCAGTTTGTTGAGTAATTAATAATTATCTCTATTTTCTACACATCATATGTGTTTCAAAAAAACTTGCATGTGCATTATGTTCAAAACACTTTTCAAAAGAAATGATTTTACTTGCAAATTAATACTTGACATTAAAGAAATCTAAGTTGTGGTCTGATCAAGGGTAAAGATGATTTGACACGCTCCTAGCTCGGGGCAAGCTATCTATGGATTCTGCCAATCAGGGGCAAACAAGTTGAATACCCTGCTTACCAAGGTTGAATTGGTTCAAGAAATAGTTACACTACAAATGTCAGTTGGTCAGGGGCATACCCTTCAAAGATTCAAGTGTTTGGGGCATACTATGTCAGGATTATATCCTTCTTAAAAGTTACATGTGGTGAAATTTGGCAGAACCGTGTTGTCAATACCATGGATGCTAAAGAGCTCCCACTCTCAATGCACGCTGTTGCAGTCAAAGAAAGCTGATGTTTCTCTTTGGAAGCATGTTTGAACACCTGTCCTGCAACAGAAGCTTGCAAGGGTCCTCATCTAAACAACGCCAGAGTTACTCAAATTCTCGGTGCCGGGAAATTCAAACTCTCATCAAAAACAAACTCGGAAATTCATGCATTCATGCATATTCATGCATTCAAGCATATAGGTTCATGCATAAAAAGAATCACATCAAATCCTGCACATAATCAGATATTTCATCTGCATTAGTTTTGCATTTAGGCATCAGAGGTGCACAATCATGCATTCATGAAGTACATGTTTAAAATGTTGTCTTAACAGGTTGCAGACTTGGATCTCTTGTTCAGTAACAAAGGTCTGCGGACCTAATTCTCCAATAAGACGGTTATTGAATCGTAATTTCTCAACAATAAAGGTTGATGAATCTTTTCTCAATGAATTGGTCAACAAAGTGCCATCCCCAAGCAGATCAGTCAGTGCATCATTTTCTCAATGAGAAAGGTTGAGGGGTTGTTTCTTTCCCAGTGAGGCAGTTGATAATTGTTCATCCCAGTAAGTCGGTTGGAACACCGCATTTTCAGAAAAAAATGGTTGATGAATCGTAATTTCTTGACAAGAAAGATTGGTGAATCTTAAATATACCCAGTAAACTTGTTTGGTTATAATCATTGGTATTCAGCAAGTTGGTCAACAGAGTTTCATCCTTGTCAGACGGATCCTCACTCTACACCTACCAGAAAGGGTTGATGATCCTTTCCCCAGTGAATAATTCTGTAATGGTTATATACAGCAGATTGGTCTACATACAACTTTCTCGGTCAGAAGAGTTAAAACAGATCCTTTCTCCAGTGATTTGGTTGAGATGGTTATCTCCAGATGTTTGATGGATTAAGTTCTTCACCAAAACAGTTGTCAAGCAGTTGTCTTGTGAATTTTGTCAAAGATAATGGCAGAATATTCGATCTACACTCATAAGGCGAGTAATGATCAGTTTTTTGAGTAATACGCTCATAGGGAGGGCGACGACTCAGTTTTTTTATGGTCTATACACTCATAGGGCGAGTAATGATCAGTTTTTTGAGTAATACGCTCATAGGGAGGGCGACGACTCAGTTTTTATGATCTATACACTCATAGGGCGAGTAATGATCAGTTTTTGAGTAATACGCCCATAGGGGGGGCAACGACTCAGTTTTTTTATGGTCTATACACTCATAGGGCGAGTAACGATCAGTTTTTGAGTAATACGCCCATAGGGGGGCGACGACTCAGTTCTTTATGGTCTATACACTCATAGGGCGAGTGATGATCAGTTTTGGAGGTAACGCACCCTGAGGGGATGCGACTCATTTTTTTATGGTCTATACACTCATAGGGCGGGTGGTGATCAGTTTTGGAGGTAACGCACCCTGAGGGGAGGCGACTTTGTTTTTATGGTCTATACACTCATAGGGCGAGTAATGATCATTTCATTCTCAGGTACTCAGTTACTAATCATTCCAAGTATGTTTCCACCTTCATCTTCCATATGCATTCATTATCGTTACATCACTTTCACACCACAAAATTAGGGCATTTGTATTTAATTATCTTTTACTTCGAACGCATAAAGGCGCAAGTCATTTACGCAATCGAGTATAAGATAATTAAAAAGGGGCAGCTGTAATACCCTAATTTTGCGCCTTTTTAAATAAATATTCTATTTAGAAAATTATTTCTTATTTTCATAAGAAATGCCCAAAAATAGTTTTAAAAATAATGTTTTCGCGCACTTCGTGATTTTTGCATAAATTCATAAAATATATTCTATTTCGTTTGCATTCGTTCATTTTTATTCATCGCATTTTTATTTACATACATAAAATAGATAAAAAGATCATCAAGCATATTTCACTTCATCACAAAAAAAAGATTCTTTTCAATGAACCAATCACAATGCGACACCTCATCATCTCCACTTCATAATCATTTTATTACACAAATACCACTCACCTAATCCTATCACTATGAATACACACCTCACATCACTCAATCATTAACAATCACTTTTCACAATTCCCAATACAATAAAAAAAATCTGAGCTGAGCACAACTTTCTCTCCAGTCAGATTCCGGCGCCGGAATCCACCTCCGGTCGCCGGAAAACCACCACCGTGACCCATTTTCAAAACTTCATCAAATCTCAAAACAAATCATACCATTAGCTTCCTCATAGTCTCCTTATCACAAATCCACCGTCCGTTTCGTCAAAAACGCGCCGGAAACGGGTTATCCGAGAGCACCTTCGCCGGAGATGAACAAAGCCACTGTTTAGGCCGTTTCGGACAACCGTTTTGCACGATTGTGGTCTCTTTGTCATCGTGTGGGCGTTCTGAATCGTTTCCTTTAAACGATTTCACCCAAATTCGCCGGAAACGCAACTTCCATTTTATAGATCTCGTCGGAATCCACTTCGTTTTCGACTATACGGTCATCGATCGTGAAAACATAACACATATTCGTGATCTACGCGAGAAATACTATCAAATCGACTATTCGTTTGCGAGATTCGGTGTCCGCTTGAGTTTCCGGCGACGGAGCCATGGATTCGACGGCGAGCTTGCGGTTCTGCGTGACTTCTCAAGGTTGAAGAAGCTCTGCGCCACGTGGCGCGTTTTGGTTGGTCAACCTTTTATTTTATTTTATTTTATTTTTTTTAAATCATTTTTGTTTTCTAGTGAGGATATGGGTATGGGCTTGACCCATGGGTCTGTTTGACCCGATCCAGTTTAAGGCAGATTGAGCCTGATTCATTTTTGGGCCCAGTTTCTGTTTTTGTCTCTTTTTTTCTGTTTGCTGTTTGACACCCCTTATTACTGATGCACCCATGCTGTTTGATTATTTTAATTAATTTTTTTTAGAACTTTTTATCAATTAGTTTGAACTTCGAAATTAAAAAGCGGATTAAAAAATAATTAGTCTCTGACGCATGACTTTGACTGATTAATTTTTAATTCGGAGTTTTTGGAGCTTAGATTAGAAAAAGCGGATTAAAAAAGTAATTAGTCTCTGACGCATGACTTTGACTGATTAATTTTTTATTCAGAGTTTTTGGAACTTAGATTAGGAAAATGAATTAAAAATAAATAGTCACTGACGCATGACTTTGGCTATGTTATTTTTAATTCGGAACCTTTGAGCTTAAAATTTAGATTTGAAAAACGGTTAAAAATAAAAAGTCTTTGACGCATGACTTTGACTATTTTATTTTTAATTCGGGACCTTTGATTTTGAAACTTCGAAATGAAAAAGGATTAAAACTAAATAGTCTCTGACGCATGACTTTGACTCATTTATTTTTAATTCGGAACTTTTAAACTTAAAGCCAAACCTTCTAAAACAACGAGGCAGAGCCTGACGCATGACTTGTCTCTGTCTCAACTTTTGACTGTGACTTTTCGGTTGACTTTGACTTCCCAGTTTGACTTTTTGGTTGACTTTTACTGTTGACTTCGTATAGTTGACTTTGTCTCGTTTAATTGAGTTATGCCGATTGCTTGTAATTGCCTGATGACTGGTTTCTCTTTGTCTGATACATGATTACTTGTTATATGCTCATATCTGATGCACTTTTAATTATTCAGTACTTTGATTATATGTCATTCGCATTCATGCATTTGCATTTCTCTCTTCTTCTACCTTTCTTTTTTCTTTTTCTTTTTTGAAACTTGAGAAAGCTTGTAAAACATTAAATAAAATATTGAATGAAAAGAGAGATGTCTGACGCATGACTTTCATCTCTTGAATAGCCCAAGTACCTGCCGCATGGCTTGCGACTGAGGACTATTCTCATTCACTGAATAATTCCTCAGAAAATCTAAAAGACACTCAACCCACTCAACTGTTTTCCTACCCTTGCGCAGTTAACTCTTTTTTCAACTGCCCTTGTGCAGTCAAATCTTTTTCAACTTCTTTTTCCTAAATGGATGGCGCTTTATCCATTCCCCTGCTACAGACAAACGCTTAAGCCTCCGAAGCGAGCATACAAGCATACCGTTGTATCAGTGGAATGCGACCTAAACATCATTCACTAAAAGCAACCAACACACAATCTTTCTTTTCAGGAAGAACTACGTGAGCTTTGACTTCCTCATTGTACTTGGGGGATACGTAGGAGCGAGAGCCTCTCTCGTCAAGCTAAATAATAAAAAAACTCTTTTTTTTCCCTTTTCAGTTTAATATGCGGTAATTTAATTCTTTTTATGCGGTTATCTCTGTTTATGTAAACCAAAATTTCTCAAATAGTTCCCGTTGAGTACAACGGATATGAGGGGGTGTTAACGTCTTCCCCTCATGTAACCAACTCCCGAACCCGACTTTTAAGGTTTTATCATTATTTTCCTTTCCCCTCACGGGATAAATAAAATATGGTGGCGGCTTCATTGTTTACATTTGTGCATTGCATTTTATCATTGCATATCTGTATTATTTTTTGCGCCGGGTACTACAGCTGGCGACTTCACTGGGGACACTTATATAGAGAGTTAAGCCTAATTTGGGGCTTTTGGTTTGCTTATTCCAGGTTAGCCGTATCTTTCCTATCTTTTACATTACCGCAAAATATTGAACTGTCTGGATTTGCTAGCTTTGTCTTCTTTTCTACTCCTTTTTTTTTTCTTTTTGCCTTTATGGCTTGGTTCTTGGTTACTGTGTGCTAAGGTTCATCGGCGGACCAGAGAGAAACTTAGGATTAGTTGAGGGATTTTTGCATTGGGCTCTCTGACATGTGACTTTGAGTTCCGGTGTGAAAATTCCGCTCGGAATAGATTCCCTTGGAAAAGTTGGGCTCTCTGCCGCATGGCTTTGGGTTCAGTTTTTTCCATGTGGGGTCCAGGACTCCGGGGGCCCTTTTATCCAGTCTAGGTATCCGAAACTTTTATCTAGGGACCACTGTTTAGAACCCGTGTCGAGGTTATGATGTTGACTCATCCAGTTGGCGTTATAATCTCGCTTAGATGAGGTTGCTTTTGGGAAAAGTAATCGAGGATTTTGGGAACCGTGTCAACTTAGAACAACATGTGAGAGGGATGGGTTACAGGTAACTTTGAACTTTTGGCCTCAGAGATTCCATTTTGAAAAGAACCATGTTGTTATGAATATGGAAGATTTGTGACTTTGAGATCAAGTTCGCCAGATGATACAATGTTACCGTGATCATATCCATGCATTTTGCATTCATGACATCCATGCATCCATGAGAAATATCATACATATTCATCTTGCATACATTTCAAAAAAAAATATGAGAAAAGATTTGCATAAAAAAAAAATCATGCATTTTTCAATCAAAACAAATCTCATTTTCATCCATTCATTCCAACAGTTACCTTCCCAGCACCGGTATTTAGACAAGAAAGGTTTTTCACCTCATCGTGGATAATTTGCAAGATCAGTTTAATGCCTTGTGAGGCAAGGTAACTCAGTTAGCCAAAAGTGGATCAAATACTTAAGATGTTGGCTAGTCTGAACCTCCCAACATAGTTAGCTATGAATGAAGAGGCAGTTCCCGTGGTTTTGAAAATCTGAAGAGGACCCTCAACATCAATTGGGGCACGGCCACGTTCTGGTTCACCACTTGGGTATACTTCTTCAGCTAATGCTCAAGCTTGATAAAGGATGTTTCTGTGGTCAAGACTCTTAAGTCATCTGTCAAAAAAATGTTGCTCAGTTATGACCAATTCTTGGGTTGCATCCGGATTGTGAAGTCTGTGAAAAGGATCCTGATCACAACATCAAGATGAAAGAGTGTCTGCAAAAAACTGATGGATCAAGGGTTTGTTCAAATTGGGTATTCCGGAAAAGAAGTTATCTAGTCAAAGTCGGTTATACTAGGATGCTTATCCTTATGATCGCCGGACTTTTTTTATTTCTTTCATGTCAAGCATTTGTTTGCTTTTAAGACCATGTATTTTGTCAAATACTTTTCATATAATAAACATGCATGTTTTTGGAATCAGTCCATTTGTGTTCACTTCTTTTTTCTTATTTTATTGCTTACAAACTTGGAGCGAGGATGATGAAAACAAATAACTGATCTTTGCTGATTTATACTTTCAATGGTGAAAAAACCTAGTTGATGATGTAAGGCATTGTTTCATTTTCTTCCATTATTTCATAAAAAATTGAATTGAGCCGTTCTTGCATATATTTTGTTGTTATCTGATTCTCCTAGTTTCTTGAGACATATCTTTTTTAGAAAAAAGGAAACAAACAATTTTGGTTTGACACTTGACCTGACACTTTAAGAGTATATAGGTTGTTTTGCACTTTAGGCTAAATTATGAAAGTTCAGAAATGATTCAATAAAATCGGTACTGTCTTAACATCTTAGACTCTTTGAAGTATGTAAGATCAATTTGAGTACTGATTTTGACGAAGACCCGAACATAAGTTTTTAAGGAACTCTTAGTAGTTTATCTTAGCAGTCGGCACCATCTTGGGCACAAACTAAGTAAGAAATCGATGAACATAAGTGAATGATCCAGAAATGAAAATTTGCATACTTTTGGTTAATGCACTTATTAAGTTAGACGACCCTCACTCGGTTGTTTAACTCAGCAGTTGTTGAAAAACCATAGTAAATGTACCCATTTGGTAGTTGGTTCAGAGGAGTCTGGTTCTGAACTTGGTAGGGCGGGTTGCTATCCGATCCCCCACAACTACATTTGGAAGAGAAAGAGGGGTTTTACCAAACTGATTTTACCAGCTCCCCTCGATATATGATCATAATCACTAACAGATTTCTCTATCATGAGTGTGTAGAAGATAACGGGCTTAATGTGATTGCGCCCGAATGAAAAGGGTGAATAAAATTTAAGCAAAAGTTAGAGTCACAATAAAATGCTTCAGATTTATCTTCATATGATGAGAGTCTCTGACTGCAATATGTGGTTTCGTGTTATTATAGTACCCTTGGTATTGATGTTTATTACTTGATTTTCTTCTCTAGCCGGCAACCATGTATGATTAGAGTTGTCATGTCTTTTTTCAAACCTGTGCTAAAAATGCTTAAGGACAAGCAAAGGTTCAAGTATAGGGAATCTGATAACACAAATTTATATCATTTTCTGACTTGATTTACATGAATCCTAATTGCATGTTATAACTCTCAAAAGACCTAATTGAAGTTAGGTTCCCTTTGAAAGCATTCGGCAAATGTATTGTTAAGCTGACTCCTCCAGTTTGTTGAGTAATTAATAATTATCTCTATTTTCTACACATCATATGTGTTTCAAAAAAACTTGCATGTGCATTATGTTCAAAACACTTTTCAAAAGAAATGATTTTACTTGCAAATTAATACTTGACATTAAAGAAATCTAAGTTGTGGTCTGATCAAGGGTAAAGATGATTTGACACGCTCCTAGCTCGGGGCAAGCTATCTATGGATTCTGCCAATCAGGGGCAAACAAGTTGAATACCCTGCTTACCAAGGTTGAATTGGTTCAAGAAATAGTTACACTACAAATGTCAGTTGGTCAGGGGCATACCCTTCAAAGATTCAAGTGTTTGGGGCATACTATGTCAGGATTATATCCTTCTTAAAAGTTACATGTGGTGAAATTTGGCAGAACCGTGTTGTCAATACCATGGATGCTAAAGAGCTCCCACTCTCAATGCACGCTGTTGCAGTCAAAGAAAGCTGATGTTTCTCTTTGGAAGCATGTTTGAACACCTGTCCTGCAACAGAAGCTTGCAAGGGTCCTCATCTAAACAACGCCAGAGTTACTCAAATTCTCGGTGCCGGGAAATTCAAACTCTCATCAAAAACAAACTCGGAAATTCATGCATTCATGCATATTCATGCATTCAAGCATATAGGTTCATGCATAAAAAGAATCACATCAAATCCTGCACATAATCAGATATTTCATCTGCATTAGTTTTGCATTTAGGCATCAGAGGTGCACAATCATGCATTCATGAAGTACATGTTTAAAATGTTGTCTTAACAGGTTGCAGACTTGGATCTCTTGTTCAGTAACAAAGGTCTGCGGACCTAATTCTCCAATAAGACGGTTATTGAATCGTAATTTCTCAACAATAAAGGTTGATGAATCTTTTCTCAATGAATTGGTCAACAAAGTGCCATCCCCAAGCAGATCAGTCAGTGCATCATTTTCTCAATGAGAAAGGTTGAGGGGTTGTTTCTTTCCCAGTGAGGCAGTTGATAATTGTTCATCCCAGTAAGTCGGTTGGAACACCGCATTTTCAGAAAAAAATGGTTGATGAATCGTAATTTCTTGACAAGAAAGATTGGTGAATCTTAAATATACCCAGTAAACTTGTTTGGTTATAATCATTGGTATTCAGCAAGTTGGTCAACAGAGTTTCATCCTTGTCAGACGGATCCTCACTCTACACCTACCAGAAAGGGTTGATGATCCTTTCCCCAGTGAATAATTCTGTAATGGTTATATACAGCAGATTGGTCTACATACAACTTTCTCGGTCAGAAGAGTTAAAACAGATCCTTTCTCCAGTGATTTGGTTGAGATGGTTATCTCCAGATGTTTGATGGATTAAGTTCTTCACCAAAACAGTTGTCAAGCAGTTGTCTTGTGAATTTTGTCAAAGATAATGGCAGAATATTCGATCTACACTCATAAGGCGAGTAATGATCAGTTTTTTGAGTAATACGCTCATAGGGAGGGCGACGACTCAGTTTTTTTATGGTCTATACACTCATAGGGCGAGTAATGATCAGTTTTTTGAGTAATACGCTCATAGGGAGGGCGACGACTCAGTTTTTATGATCTATACACTCATAGGGCGAGTAATGATCAGTTTTTGAGTAATACGCCCATAGGGGGGGCAACGACTCAGTTTTTTTATGGTCTATACACTCATAGGGCGAGTAACGATCAGTTTTTGAGTAATACGCCCATAGGGGGGCGACGACTCAGTTCTTTATGGTCTATACACTCATAGGGCGAGTGATGATCAGTTTTGGAGGTAACGCACCCTGAGGGGATGCGACTCATTTTTTTATGGTCTATACACTCATAGGGCGGGTGGTGATCAGTTTTGGAGGTAACGCACCCTGAGGGGAGGCGACTTTGTTTTTATGGTCTATACACTCATAGGGCGAGTAATGATCATTTCATTCTCAGGTACTCAGTTACTAATCATTCCAAGTATGTTTCCACCTTCATCTTCCATATGCATTCATTATCGTTACATCACTTTCACACCACAAAATTAGGGCATTTGTATTTAATTATCTTTTACTTCGAACGCATAAAGGCGCAAGTCATTTACGCAATCGAGTATAAGATAATTAAAAAGGGGCAGCTGTAATACCCTAATTTTGCGCCTTTTTAAATAAATATTCTATTTAGAAAATTATTTCTTATTTTCATAAGAAATGCCCAAAAATAGTTTTAAAAATAATGTTTTCGCGCACTTCGTGATTTTTGCATAAATTCATAAAATATATTCTATTTCGTTTGCATTCGTTCATTTTTATTCATCGCATTTTTATTTACATACATAAAATAGATAAAAAGATCATCAAGCATATTTCACTTCATCACAAAAAAAAGATTCTTTTCAATGAACCAATCACAATGCGACACCTCATCATCTCCACTTCATAATCATTTTATTACACAAATACCACTCACCTAATCCTATCACTATGAATACACACCTCACATCACTCAATCATTAACAATCACTTTTCACAATTCCCAATACAATAAAAAAAATCTGAGCTGAGCACAACTTTCTCTCCAGTCAGATTCCGGCGCCGGAATCCACCTCCGGTCGCCGGAAAACCACCACCGTGACCCATTTTCAAAACTTCATCAAATCTCAAAACAAATCATACCATTAGCTTCCTCATAGTCTCCTTATCACAAATCCACCGTCCGTTTCGTCAAAAACGCGCCGGAAACGGGTTATCCGAGAGCACCTTCGCCGGAGATGAACAAAGCCACTGTTTAGGCCGTTTCGGACAACCGTTTTGCACGATTGTGGTCTCTTTGTCATCGTGTGGGCGTTCTGAATCGTTTCCTTTAAACGATTTCACCCAAATTCGCCGGAAACGCAACTTCCATTTTATAGATCTCGTCGGAATCCACTTCGTTTTCGACTATACGGTCATCGATCGTGAAAACATAACACATATTCGTGATCTACGCGAGAAATACTATCAAATCGACTATTCGTTTGCGAGATTCGGTGTCCGCTTGAGTTTCCGGCGACGGAGCCATGGATTCGACGGCGAGCTTGCGGTTCTGCGTGACTTCTCAAGGTTGAAGAAGCTCTGCGCCACGTGGCGCGTTTTGGTTGGTCAACCTTTTATTTTATTTTATTTTATTTTTTTTAAATCATTTTTGTTTTCTAGTGAGGATATGGGTATGGGCTTGACCCATGGGTCTGTTTGACCCGATCCAGTTTAAGGCAGATTGAGCCTGATTCATTTTTGGGCCCAGTTTCTGTTTTTGTCTCTTTTTTTCTGTTTGCTGTTTGACACCCCTTATTACTGATGCACCCATGCTGTTTGATTATTTTAATTAATTTTTTTTAGAACTTTTTATCAATTAGTTTGAACTTCGAAATTAAAAAGCGGATTAAAAAATAATTAGTCTCTGACGCATGACTTTGACTGATTAATTTTTAATTCGGAGTTTTTGGAGCTTAGATTAGAAAAAGCGGATTAAAAAAGTAATTAGTCTCTGACGCATGACTTTGACTGATTAATTTTTTATTCAGAGTTTTTGGAACTTAGATTAGGAAAATGAATTAAAAATAAATAGTCACTGACGCATGACTTTGGCTATGTTATTTTTAATTCGGAACCTTTGAGCTTAAAATTTAGATTTGAAAAACGGTTAAAAATAAAAAGTCTTTGACGCATGACTTTGACTATTTTATTTTTAATTCGGGACCTTTGATTTTGAAACTTCGAAATGAAAAAGGATTAAAACTAAATAGTCTCTGACGCATGACTTTGACTCATTTATTTTTAATTCGGAACTTTTAAACTTAAAGCCAAACCTTCTAAAACAACGAGGCAGAGCCTGACGCATGACTTGTCTCTGTCTCAACTTTTGACTGTGACTTTTCGGTTGACTTTGACTTCCCAGTTTGACTTTTTGGTTGACTTTTACTGTTGACTTCGTATAGTTGACTTTGTCTCGTTTAATTGAGTTATGCCGATTGCTTGTAATTGCCTGATGACTGGTTTCTCTTTGTCTGATACATGATTACTTGTTATATGCTCATATCTGATGCACTTTTAATTATTCAGTACTTTGATTATATGTCATTCGCATTCATGCATTTGCATTTCTCTCTTCTTCTACCTTTCTTTTTTCTTTTTCTTTTTTGAAACTTGAGAAAGCTTGTAAAACATTAAATAAAATATTGAATGAAAAGAGAGATGTCTGACGCATGACTTTCATCTCTTGAATAGCCCAAGTACCTGCCGCATGGCTTGCGACTGAGGACTATTCTCATTCACTGAATAATTCCTCAGAAAATCTAAAAGACACTCAACCCACTCAACTGTTTTCCTACCCTTGCGCAGTTAACTCTTTTTTCAACTGCCCTTGTGCAGTCAAATCTTTTTCAACTTCTTTTTCCTAAATGGATGGCGCTTTATCCATTCCCCTGCTACAGACAAACGCTTAAGCCTCCGAAGCGAGCATACAAGCATACCGTTGTATCAGTGGAATGCGACCTAAGCATCGTTCACTAAAAACAACCAACACACAATCTTTCTTTTCAGGAAGAACTACGTGAGCTTTGACTTCCTCATTGTACTTGGGGGATACGTAGGAGCGAGAGCCTCTCTCGTCAAGCCAAATAATAAAAAACTCTTTTTTTTTCCCTTTTCAGTTTAATATGCGGTAATTTAATTCTTTTTATGCGGTTATCTCTGTTTATGTAAACCAAAATTTCTCAAATGGTTCCCGTTGAGTACAACGGATATGAGGGGGTGTTAACGTCTTCCCCTCATGTAACCAACTCCCGAACCCGACTTTTAAGGTTTTATCATTATTTTCCTTTCCCCTCACGGGATAAATAAAATATGGTGGCGGCTTCATTGTTTACATTTGTGCATTACATTTTATCATTGCATATCTGTATTATTTTTTGCGCCGGGTACTACAAGGGGGTGATGGAATCGTCCATTCATTTTTTCCTCCATTGTCCGAATATATCCTTGATGTGGATTGAGATTTTTAGATGGTTGGGAATTGCTATTATTATCCCTCCGAATTTGTATGTTCTCTTTGAAGTGCTTCGGAGCGAGGCTAAAAATTTGAAGGTCCGTAAAGGTTTCTCTTTAATTTGGCACGCTACCTTGTGGTCAATTTGGAAGGCTCAGAATGCGACCATTTTTTCGAACGCGCCTTTTAGGCCGTCGGAGGTGCTAGATACTATCAAGGTGATGAGTTGGAAATGGAGTTTAGCCCGTTTGAAAATGCCTCATTGCTTATTTTATGAATGGCATTGGGATCCGGTGGCGTGTATTTCTCGATAAGTTGGGCTATGGTCGTGTTGATGTTTATGTTGGTGGGGTTGAGCTGCTTGTTGTTGGGTTGGGGTGTTTCCTTTTTCTCTTTGTTGGGTGTGGGCGTGTGATGCCCTGTATGTGAGGCTCGGTGGGGAGTTTCTTTAGCTCCTCCTATTTCCTCTTTTTTCCTTTTTGTAAGTTCCTCTTGTACTTTTGGTTATTGAGTTGCTTAATAAATTTTGCCTTTTCAAAAAAAAAAATATGGTTCTACGGTTTTCTTTATATGCTAATATATTTTTCAATGTATGTTATTTTGCTTCAGTTACAAATTATTTCTAGTTCTTGTGTAATTCTATACGGTGTTTTTTATAAGTGAAAATATGCCACTTTTCTAACATGATTATACAAAAACAAATTCAATCACATGCCAGTTTTCAACGGTTCTTAACTTAATAATTTTTTTTGTTACAATGTAATAATATTTTTATTCATTGGTATTTTTTTATCCATCTTTATAACTTTGTTTTTTTTCTAATTTGGTTTTTTTTTTTAGACCCTAATCATTTTGGAATCTATTAAGAATCCATTAAAATCCATTAAAATCTTGATTGTCAAAAAGTCTTTTAGAAAAGTCTTAAATGTCAATACAATCCTACCAACTTTTTAAAAATCTTCAAGATTTGTTTTGTCAAAATAGTCTTTAGAAATCTCAATCCAATACACCCACCCCTCTAAATCTAATTCTTTCAAATAAAATCTTGAGTTCGAATTTTTAGGATGAAAAAAAATATATAATAATTGGAAGGAAAGACCTCAATACATACTTTAAGCTATAGTTTCCGGTAGAAATTACTACGTAATCAACAAAAGTTGATAGATACTTAAGTAAATATAATATGGTTATTGTGAAAAATAAACTAATAGTATAATTATGAGTACATGTTGTAAATTAAGATAATAGTCTCATTAATTATTTGCAAATTATTATTCTTTTTTTTTTGTTTAAAACTATTATTCTTTTACAATCAAGATTCTTTGAAGAAATATTAAATAAATCAAATTATACTTTTATTCGAAGCTATTTCGATAATCTCACTCGTAAATCTAATATTTCTATATTTTTTCAAGTATTGTACAAAACTTTTTAACAACTATCTAACAATATTTATATTTTGTAAAAAGAAATAACATTTATCTATTCAATTCAATATCAAAGTAGAAGATAACTTTTTTCTTCTTGCAGTTTCTTTCTAATTCTCTAATAACGAATTTATCCTAAATACACTATCATCTAAAAGATAACTATCCTTCTTAAAATTTGTCAAAAAAAAAAACCATCCTATAAAATAGTTTATTTTAATATGTTGAATTTAAAACAAACTTGAATCTAAATCGAAAACTATTTAATACTTGTTTCAATCCATTGAAATTAAAACAAACTTAAATCTAATTTAAATATAAAATATTATTATCTTATTTAGTAGGATAATCACTAACTTATCATAATAATATTGAAATTAAAACAAACTAAAAAAATAAATAATAATGACATATCCTATTTTTAATAACAACTTTTGTTTATTATTAAAAAAATAAAACATCATTTATCTAATAAAAGAACGCCACTTATTCTAATATTTGGAGAGACCACTTTTTTTTAATGAAATAATAATACTAATAATAATGACAAATGTGAATATTTTTTACTTTAGCAATAATAATAAATGAATGTTGTTTATTTATAAAAATAAATTATTTTGTTGACAAGAGATGTTATTTTGTAACATACGTATTCACATATAATATATTCTATCTCTTTTATTAATTTTTAACATACATTCCACACAAGTTATGTTACATTGTTTTGAAATTGTGAACTGGATATGTATTTCACCAAATCCTAACTTTCCTATAGCAATGGTAACTGATTTTACGCTATTTTGTTCGTTTCACTTACTACTACTATTATTATTGTTGCGGTATCATTGTAGTTATCCACTACATTCTCGATACTTTTCCCATAAAAACGCAAAAAATCAACCTTCATATCTCTCTTTCACTTACACTCTAGCTCTCTCTATATATATTCACAACCTAAACAATATTACCACATAATACATCGGATTTCCCATGAGTTGACAAAGAAAAATATAGAAATATAGAAAAAATTATTGTCACCCAATGATGATTACAAAAATAAGAAAAAACCTAAAATTCTTCACTCACACCCTACCCTCACCCATTCCCTCGTATCACACCTTGTTGTGGTGCATTGTTGGTCAGTCATCAAAGTTGTCTCCCGTTGTCTCAAGTCTACGAGGCTAGCACGTAGTGAAGTTGTAGAATTTTTGTTTGTTACTTAAATGGGGTGATATCAATACGTAAGGAACAAATATCAATTTTGATTATCTGAGAAGGTTTCAACATAGTTGGTTTAACATATTTTCTTCATGTTTATAATATTCATTTTGATAGTATCAAAAAAATATATAAATCTTAAAAATATCAAGGTAATTTTGCAATGTCGAAGTTGTATTATAAAATGTTTCATCTAGATTCAACAATATTTCACATCCTATTCGACAATAGTTGTTGAACGTTCTCACTAGTCGGATGAGAAGATACATCCGTGAAAAAAATAGTGGATTCCAAAAATTTTATCATTGTAAACATAGCTAACGATAAGTCCAAAAAAATAAAATTAAATAGCTATTGTATTAAGATTTGTTTTATTTTGTCAAAAAAAAATTAATAAACAAAAAAAACTATTGAAATATTCGGGTGGGCTGTAAATTTTTTAATAATTTATAAGTTCAAAATACAAATTATATTATAGAAAAATCAAGTTGTAATAAACATATGCTTAGTTGAAAACAAATTAAGTTACATAACTTAAAACAATATATTACATTTTTTCTCTTGTAACAAAAAAAAAATTACATCTTGAGCGTGACTTGTAAATATTTTGTATAACTTATAAATTATGTTTTAAAAAATAGAAAAAAAACACCAAAAACACATGTTAGAAAACACAAAAGAAAGAACGAACAAAAAAAGAAAGGAGACAACATATAAAAACAAGATAACAACATAATAGAGAGAATAAGAATATATAGACGTACACAAATAAGAAAACAAACAACCAAATAGTTATAAATTATATATATTATTAACTAAATGAACATAATTTATTGTTAGTTTAGTGAAATTTTTTATTCATTTTATAGTAAAGACTACTTAAGGTTTAAATCCAATATGTTTTGTTATAGACAAAAAGACAAAGTCTATTTTTGTACGTACTTTTCGTATGTTTCTTAACATAATAAACTATGATTTTTTTAAATTCATAATTTTCTCAAAGTTTGTTATAACCACAAAAAATGAATTTTATGTTAAAAACTATACAAAAACTATCAGCACTCAAGTTTGTCCAAAAAAAAATCCAATATGCATCTTGAGGAAAAGAAAGAAAAAGAGAAAAACAAAAACAAAATGTATGATTGATAAAATGAACCTACAACATATAAAAACAAAATTAAAGGACCGTCACTAATTAACAAACTATTATATTATGTTTAATGCAACATTTAATGTGTATATATATATATATATATATATATATGGCTTAAATATTGTTTTGGTCCCTTTAAGTTCACGGTTTTTTGATTTAAGTCCCTGTAAGTTTTTTTTCCACAAATTAGTCCCTGCAATTACGTTTCTATTTGATTTTGGTCCCTGACGTCAAGTTCTGTTCAAAAAACGATGACGTGGCTAATAGAGGTACACGTGGCACTGCTTATGTGTCAACTGAAGGTCAAATGAGGGACTAAATTCAAAAAACTGGGATATTACAGGAACTAGATCCAAAATAGCAGGTTGTGTAAAATTTGTTCATGAATAAATTTTCCAAAATACACAGCAATGAAAACTCACTGTATTTAATTTGGTTGTCTCTAACCCAACCCCTCTTCAAACTTACCCCATGAGTTTGACATTTCCAATATCTCCTATTAGGGTTCTCAATTGTTTTGGCAATGTACATCTTCATAGTTTTGTGGCAACCACATTCTGAAATTAGATTTAGAGTTGTGTTTGTTGATGATGACATTGTTGCTTTGAACTATGAAGATTTCAGTTCTGAGGTTGAGGAGACAAATTAAAAACAGTGAGTTTTCATTGTTGTGTATTTTGGAAATTTTATTCATGAACAAATTTTACACAACCTGCTATTTTGGATCTAGTCCCTGTAATATCCCAGTTTTTTGAATTTAGTCCTTCATTTGACCTTTAGTTGACACATAAGCAGTGCCATGTGTACCTCCGTTAGCCACATCATCGTTTTTTGAACGGAACTTGACGTCAGGGACCAAAATCAAACAGAAACGTAATTGCAGGGACTAATTTGTGAAAAAAAAACTTACAGGGACTTAAATCAAAAAACCGCGAACTTACAGGGACCAAAACAATATTTAAGCCTATATATATATATATCAAATGAGAGGATCTTTTATTGTGAGAGATGAGAGGGTTAAGTTATAGCCATTGGATCAAACAAACAGTTCACATGCAAATGCGCTTCTCTCACTGTCATCGTATCATTCTTCTTCACTTTTTTTTTCTTTTCAATCCAATTTTCCCCTTCACCGCTCAAATAGTGGTACTGGTATCCATGAAAGTAAAACTTGGAACACAATTAAAGTGATTGTACCATAGAATTTGATTATAGGATTGCTAACTTTTATTGTGAGAGATGAGAGGGTTAAGTTATAGCGATTGGATCAAATCAAACAGTTCACATGCAAATGCGCTTCTCTCATTGTCATCGTATCATTCTTCTTCACTTTTTTTTTTCTTTTCAATCCAGTTTTCCCCTTCACCGCTCAAATAGTGGTACTAGTATCCTTGAAAGTAAAAAGTTAGCAAGTATGACCCATGTAATTTTTTTCCGCGCCCCCCCCCCCCCCCCCCCCCCACACACACACGTGAATGTCAACACACTTCTCCATTTTAAAAGTTAAATCCATTAGATTACCCGACAAAAGAAATACACATACCTAATATTTAATGAAGTAATAATAATGTGAGTCGAACCGCGGTCATGCAGATTCCAAAGTCACCTGCACCCTTGATTTTACTTGTGCAAAATATTAGGAACTTCTATAAACTTAAATTTCAGTACAACAACAAATTATAACTAAAAAATTATTAAACATACTTAATAAAATTATTCAACTGTTAAAAAATATTAAAATTGTTAGATTAAACGTTTATGATGGAGTTAGATTCATGTCCCTTCACTTTGTGTGTTAGTCATTCATAGGATCCGTTTAATCTACAAAATTTAAATACTGGACAGAACAGTATGGGACAATATAAGACAAAATAGTACAATACAGAACAGCACATGACAAACGTTTATGGTATTGAATAAATTTTGTCTTGTATGATGTTTGGTGGAAAAAATGTTATTTTGATGTTTTAGACAACTTGTGCTAAGGACAAAAGGTTGTCCCGTAGCTCAGTGGGGACAAGAAAATCTTGAACTCCAATTTGTCCAATCCGAGGAATAGTTTCAAAATCAAATATAGTACAACTAAAGTTGTCACGTTTAATCCTTTATTTTTTAGTAGATCAAACGTATCCATAAAATTGGTAAATGATAATATAAATTATTAAAAAAAAAAAACAAACGTGAGACTCACTTCACAAAATATTGATTGTTTGGTAAATAAATGAAATTAAAACAACCAAAAATTTCCTGAATTACCATCGTATCTGAATCCCAATTAATAATTTCTTTGTTTGTTAAAAGAAAACCAAAATTCCGACCTGCCAGATTCGAACCAGCGACCTAAGGATGACAGCATGAATTACCAACTACAGTCCTCCGCTCTACCAACTGAGCTAAGGTCGGTTTCTGAATGCATCGTCATACAATTTTATTCAATCCTATATAATATATCAAAATCTGCTATATAATTTATTTTTTTTACGGGATCTGCTATATAATTTTTATTCTCTCTATATTTTATTATTTTGGAGGTATTTATATTTAGTCTTTTTTATCATACCAAAAAAAATATTTAGTCTATTTTATTTTAAAATTTAGTTAAGTTGAATTGTACTTTTAGTCTGTAATAAGTATTTTATACTTTTTTTATTAAGTGGTGAGGGATTATTGATTACGATAGTATTTCTTTCGTCGAGACTGGGGTATCCACCGCCAAATGCAGTGACTAATTCCTCGCTAGATTACGATAGTATTAATTCATTTAAAGTGAACAGTTAATAAACATATCATTTGTTTTTTTTGTTGTACGAGGTATTTCTCAATTTAAAATCCAAGACTAATCGTTTGAGGAAAAAAATTCACATTTTTCTCTCAACAATTTTTTTTTTTGTTTTGAAGGTTCTCTCAACAAATGTTATTTCACATGTACCGGTCAAAAATCAAATTCACAACCACATGTTTGAGAGTTTGAGAGCTAAGCTAATCCCTTCAATATAAGTATTATTTCATACTACAAATAATTAATATTACATGCATGTGTAAAACATATTTGGTTAATAATTTTTATTTATTTTAAAGATACTGAAAATAGAAAATAAAGAAGAAATATGATTTGGAATTGACCAGCATTTGTTATGAATTCAAGCACAAATAAACAGTCTAAGAGTTATATATAGACCCTACCCAAATCAGTTCTTAATGCTTCCTCAGTTTTATATTGCAAGATTTTATGGAATTTGAAGTTTATTGTTTTTCTTGATTTTATTTGTTTCCTATAGCTCGTAGGTAGTATTAGGTATCAAGTAATCAACACTTGCTAGCTAACTTGCTTTGTATCCATGGATAGCCGTGTTATAAATTTAATTAATCACAAAGAACTTAAGAAGAGATATCGCAGTTAATACATCCACATAACTAAAAAAGAGGAGAAAATAATGATAATGATATTGTACAAAACATAAAAAAATGGATAGCAGCCATATATATCGAACAAACTCTAAACACAACATGTTTCTAACTTCATCTTTTGCTATCCAGTTATGCAGACAGCTGATATTTTTTTCCTTCTTTTCGTAATGTGTATGTTACAACAAAAATTCAGTTGAAAGTGGAAAATGAAAATTAAAAGGAAAAAAAAATGTTATCTTTGTCTATGAAATATAATCCAAAAATCAATGAAAGAATATATTTGAATACCCATATGCTCAACAAAGATATAGTATTGAGTCGTGTACATTGCCGGAGCACCTTATAACCTATACCTCTCGAATTTCGGAAAAATTGGATGCTGTATAACTATAGACTGTAGTTATGATATGCACGTAAACTTTTAGTCATTTGGATCCATTTCCTCATCTTGATCCCAGACTTGTTGAGTCTGATCGGTTTTGCCACCATTTGTGTCAGACTCAGATTCATCAACAAAATCATTACTCTCATAATCTGGCAGCCCATCATCTTCTGATTTGACCCCTTCTTTCCCCGACGAACCAGGCTTACTAGCATGTTGCATCCATTTGGGGCAGATATCTTCACCTCCATATAGAATTTGGCCATCCTCGCCTCTGACACGATTAGCAACTTTGGCAGAAGCTACTCTACAAGAGCATTCTGGAAGTGGATGTGAAAGGAACATTGCTGGTTTTGACAAGAGAGATTGCCTTATGAGGCCTTCTTCAGTCATACTTTTGTTAAGGTGTTCTTGCACTAAAATTGTCCAATTATGTTTTGGATGGTACAAATTCTGGCGGGTCATGTTGAAAAATTCCGCAACAACTTTTCTGTAAGAAACAAGATTAAAGTGTCACAATAAAATGTAAAATTTAGGGAAATTTCAATAGAAAATTCTCAACTAATCAAATATGTAATTATCTTTCGTTCAATCAATATCTTCTGTTCATATGTAATTATCTTAAATATACATAAAAAACCAATATAATATATAGAATGAAAAACTATCCAAAATCACAAACAACTACGTGATTTTTAAAGAATTAGAATGCCGAGAAGTTTGAAGCGCAGAAACAGAAGTTTATCATACTCATCATTTCAGATACAGATATACATGCAATTCTCAAGGCATCAAAACAATCAATAAAAAAATTACTGCATCCACAAAGTATGGGTGGAAAGGAAGGCATATCGTGCACACAATTTATGCACAGAACAACAAATATGCATAAAATTTATCCAGAAAGTACCATAGACATGTCCTAAGCTTCTCTGTGGTCTGCTACAAGAGGATTGTCTTGTCTAGCATTTGTTTAAATAGGACTGAGGAAAGTCGTATAGTGTTCGTTAGGTAAATATTCAATCAAGTGTTACTCAAGACACAATATTCCAACGCTGTGAGAAGCATTGTAAATTATTGAAGTAGAGTAAAAGGATATAATGTGGCTTGTCTTCTCTATATTTTTCATCCCTTTCACCACCTAGCTCTAGCCCAAAATGAAAGAGGTTACAAAATAATGCTATCTTTTACCGCTCATTTGACTCGGTAACTTGATATAATTCTAGGTTCCCCAATAAAATAAGGAAATTTGTTGATTTTTATGAAACCTTTTTATATCATAATTCCTTAATGAATATCAACAAATTGCGACCAACACTGAAGAGCACTTACCTGTCCGGACGGTATGTTCTAGAAGAAGCAGTCTCGTACAGCCGATGTCCCATGACAAGGCTTGAAAAATCTGGCCATCCACTTCCATCATTGTTAAATCCAGGAAAGAAGGCATCTGCTTCCAAAGAAACTATGTAATCTAGTGCATCCCAAAGTAACCTATGTGCTTTCATCCTCAGATCCATAGGTGAAGGATCGGGTTCTGTAGGAGTCTCAGTGATCCAACCATACCAGCCTTCTTTTTCATGCTGGTAAATTGGTCTATCTGGAGGCGGAGGAAGAGGCCGAGGCCGAGGACCAGCCCTCTTCCACTCTTCTTTAAGTTCTTCCTCACTTTTAACAGGAGGCGGTCGAAAAATATTTTGAGGAAGAGGTGTTTCAGGTCCAACCAAGTCAGACAATTCTTTCTCACTGCACAAGGAAGTGCGATCCAGTGTGTTGATAAACATGGATCGCAAAGGAATTAAAACACGTTGACCTCCAAATGTTTCAGAGCCAGCTAGGTAAATTATTGTTTTGGTAGGATAACCCATTACTCGAAGGAGAATGCCAACCTGCAAAAGTTGAAACAAAATAACAAATCTAACCTCCGTATTGAAAAAAATTTGAATTTCAAAAGGCAATCCATGTGTATCCAATGAAACCAGTGTTCCCAAAATTGTAAAACTGGTGCGCTCTGGCTAAGATCTTGCATGCACAATTGTGAGCCATTAGCATCCTAGAGTTGCTCTACAAGCATTTTGGGTACAAAATGAATTTATTATTTTCAGTTTTAAAATTCTTGATTTCAATTCCTCTATTTCAAAAAAAATTTTACTCAAACAAAGTTTGTACGTGTTGAGCGGGGCAGGGCATAGTGCAAGGGTTGGAGTTATTGCCATTTGACTAGGAGGTCACAAGTCTGAGCCATGGAATTGGCCTCTAGCAAATACAAGGCAAGGATGCCTAAAATGTATCTGGAAAGAACTCGATCTTTCCCTAGATCTTCCCATTGCGGAAGCTTGATATCACCAGTTTACCCTTTTAAAGTATTTTAGTGTTGACTTCCTAATTTGCATAGTCCAAAGTTAGTTTAAAAATATAAATGTTCCGACTTACCAAAGGAAAGCCACAACACAGCCATTGGACTTCACAGTTCACACCATGTGACTTGAGGTTCAAGTTGTGGAAACAGTATCTTGCACTTACCTATTGGCTATTACAGAGTACATACCCATATTGTGGGTCCAACATTCCTTAGACTTCAAACCATGTGGCTTGAGGTCACCTTGGGTTTAATTTACAAAATCATAATTATTGTCATTACATCATGGATTCATGGTTGATTTAGCACTATGTACTACCCCTGAAACCTTCAATCACATCCCCTGTCTTCTCTCCCCCATCCCTCCAAATTACTTCAATTCTATCATTATCATTAATGAATCTGTTCATCAAATCTTTTAGCCCAATCATATTATATTACTTATACTAGCAGCGAAGAAAATTGATAAGGGTAACTCAACTTTTATCACATATTTTTGTACAAACACCATAATTGAAAACCAGCTAAGCAAATGCTAAACTTTTTCAAATGACTCAAATAAATTCATGCATTATTATGGAATGATTCGCAACTTCCCCTAAGAGGATGAGTATGTAAACCTTAAAAGCAAGAAAATAGCTCTGTCTCAGAGTACATATACTTGAGTGGGAACGTGCCATTTCTAAACATGAAAAGCAGGGATGTTAACAATCTACTTCTAAGAAAGGAATGTATAATTATAAAGAAATGAACTCCCCTCTCCTGTAACTGTTGGCCTCTACTACAAACAAACTGAATATCCTGTTCTTGTGGAACTGTCTTAAAGATATTCACCTTTTACAGTCTTTGCAAAATAAATCATACCCAAGCAAACAATTTCTTGGGGTGGGGACAGTTTTGATTATATCTTAACAATAAAATATTATATACAGATGGTAACACTTGACATACCAGCTTGGTATCCAATATCCATCATGAACCAGTGTCGAATGGAGTTGGGGATTACATTGGTCATTGTCTCCATGTACAAAAGGTTATTTTTAAAAAACACTAGAAATGACACCAATTATAACTAAAAATAGGACAAAAAGTACAAAATCCTACCAGGAAACCCTACTGGAAAATTTAGCATACCTCTTCAGGCATGAGGGGACATAGACCTTTATCTCTTCGCGAGTGTGAATCCACATTCAAATCCTCTTTAAGAATTTTATCCTTTATCATTTGAGCCCTTCGATGTTGTATGAGTTCAGTATGTACATCCTAACAAAACAAAACCTTAACAAAATAACCAAAGAGAAAGGAATAAAAGGCAAGGAAGAAAGGGTAAGGATGACCACTGTCTGCCAACTCAAATATTAGAACTTTCTAATGCACCCACCACTACTTAAAAGAAATCAGAAGTGGTGGACCCCAGAAAGATTTATGTACTGTAGAAGTAGAACAATATCTCCATTTGTAATGGTAAGGAAGAGAAACACAACAAACCTGAAAAAGTTCTGCACAACCATTGTATGCCAAGGTTTCTCTTAGTAGGCCAGGATGGTATGCTAAGAAGGGTTGCCCCAATGATCTCAACCTAAAAAGACAGCATAAATTTCTTATACATCAAGTCATCAACTCCATAAAATGTTATTTTCTGATGGGTAAAGTGTGACCACCGCATAGAGAAAATCCATATAAAACTCCACTGGAAACATAAATTGTTAGGAATTCGCAATAGAAATAGAAAGGAATTATTTGATTTCTTGGCAGACAAATGAGTAGAACAAAGAAAGATCTCTCCTCAAGGGTATCCTCTTACAAATGAGCCATATGACTGTGTTTACTCGATATAAATAAATCTGTCTATACCCTTATATCTTCCTATTTATACATAACTAATTCCTCTAACTAACCAGATAATGACTATGTCTCATTCATTTTCTTTTCTGTCCTATTATAAGCCCTATAACTTCTAAGTCTCCCTCTAAAAAAAAGCAGTTCCAATAAAACAAGGAAGTAATCTGTGCACATCAATCAATTAGTTTACATGAAAGGCATTCATACTTGTTAACCATACGACGGCCAAGCATTTGAATTTCTGGACGAAATTGAAGGGCCTCAAATGAAACCCTGCATCTTAGCCTCTGAATCTCTGCCATGGTAGGTGGGAGTACCGACTGCAAACACAAAACGTGTAAGTATGGAAATTTTAGGGGCTGATTAGTTTCAAAAAATATTTTCTGTTTTCACTTTTAATTACAATTTACAAAATATTTTCTGTTTTTCACCTGTTTCCTGTTTTCAAAAATTTGAACAGAAAAACAATGAAAACAAAAAAGCAGTTCCCTTGCGACAAAAAAAAAAAACATAAGGAGGCATTTGAACAAGATCAAATGCATGGGAAGGTTTAGGTGATGGCAAAATGCAGAAAAAATCACAACCCATGTTTAATATTTTAAATTATCAAAACCTATGGAATCAAAAAGGAAAAGATACTGTAATTGACTTACAATCAACATGCAAAGTAAATATTGTATGATGCAGGAATCTAAGAAACTTTTAGCAAGAACTTGTTTGAGTTTAAGTCCTCCACATACTACATGCATTTGTAAACATATTCAGACATTGTTTTTTTTTGCATAAGAACCAAGCAAAGCAGATCAAGTATGTACATGTAAGTCTGAAGTCAGGCCACAATAAGACCTTAACCAGTGCTTATCACAAAACTTCAAAGTTCTAAGCATGAATGAAATGATTTTGATATAGAGAGAAAATATTTTACTATTTTCCAATAAAATCTTATATCCACACTAAACAGAAGATCAATGCTTCCTAGAGCTGGCAACATCTACAAGATGGCAATTTGATATAATACCATTAGTTGACAATTTCAGGATATCAAAATACCTGCAATGCTCCACCATTGGCAATAATTAATCCAATAACCTTAGATTTCTTTAGCTTCGGTAAAATTTCTTGGATGTAAAAGTTTGGAGAAGCTGAACTTGAGGGCCTAAATGTAGGAAATTCATTTCTTTTTCTCCTTTGCATCAAACTTCCAGGCAAGGTCTTTGCAATAATTACATCATTTTTTAGATATGCTATGAACTGCTCCTCGTCATAAAGATAGGAAAAACTCTTGAACTTTGAGCTGAAAAAAATTTAAAAAACATGAATAAACTATATAGATGCATCACAGAAAGAAAATATTAGTAGCACAAAGCACAGTGGCAGGCTAATAAGTAATAACGGCACAAAACTTGCAGCACATACCTTACTCCTTTTGAGCGAAGACTCTCTTGAAATTCTGGAATGACAAGAGTAGCATTTAAAAGCCTAGATATGGCGACCAGATCACATATCTATAAAATCAAGAAAGCTGTTGTTAAATTGCAAAAAAAATAGGAAATAATTCACAACAGTAAAAAAAAAGAAAAAATAAAAGACTTCTGCACATCTGGGGGATCATACCGATGATCTTATCTTTTCAAACCCACCGAAAACTTTTGCATATATGAAACCATTGCTCTGCTCCTTTGGAGCTGGGAAAGAAAGAAACAAAAACTTGAAGTGGAAAATGTAGAGAATGAAATATACATAGTATTTAAAACGGTTTACTAATTGTTAAAATTTGTCAAACATCAAGATCACAAAAAAAAGAGTGGTTCAGTTATGTACATCCTTAGTCAAACTAGAGAAAACGCAAAACTATATAGCCAACTTAAGGATATGACATAAATCTTTAGTTTGCCACTTCAGTTACACTCAAAAAAGAAAAAATGTATCGAAATTAGATAATAATCAAATCATTTTAAATGTGAGAGTAATTTAAATGGAGGAAAAAACTTCCATTTTTATTTCTCTATGTTTTCAAAAAGAGTATCTCTTGTTTATCTTTCACATTCAAATAAGAATGAATACTATGAATTGCATGTTAAATCATCATGGATACAACATCTTGAGTATCTCTTGTTGTTTAGGGTTTTTATACGATATCCATGAATCCCTTCAATTTGTAATTCAATACACATATTAATATGATATGATATCATGGAAGAGATATTTTCATAACATAGAATCTGGTTACCATGTTATACCTTGGCAATGGTAAATAAATATGACTTCATTTAAAATGTAACTTATAAATGCAAAAGAAAACAAAAGGCTAATCACCAAGATGTAAAATAGGAACACTCCGGCAAAGTTTTATGCCATAGGCACTAAATTACAAGCCTAAGTTGCACACTTCTGCTCAAAATATATTACCAGTATAATTGCTTCTGGCGTTGGAACTAGGCTGTAGTGCTTCCAAAGACTTTATGGAACCCCATAGTTTCTTATTCTTTACACCCTGACATTTCAAGCAAATAAACTCAATACATTAGGGTATGTTTGGATGAAGGGTTTTGGAGGGAAAGGAAGGGGGCTTTTATTTTGAACTAAAGTGAAAGGAAAAATGACATATTAGCATAAAAGTTAATGTTCTACGCCCTTATTCATTTTATAAACTTTCATATAATTCTCTGAATTCAAAATTGAAACATTTCACCCTCTATTCCTTTCCTTCCCATCCACCCAAAGATGTGCTTAAATGAGAGACAAAACAGTTGACCATATACAAGCAAGCAACAAGTACATATATCATAAGAACCAACCTGCCTTCCCAACACAGCAGAAAAATCATCAGGAAGAGTTGCGATTGCTCTATACGGCACTATGTTAACAGTCCACAACTTTGCCAGAGACAAATGAATGATGATAGACGCCACAGATAAAGAGATTACCGAAAGAACAACCCATTTGATCTTAGTTACGAATGGCATATTGGCTACGTGACTCTACATCACCAATGCCTAACAGCCCACTTTAAACTCAACTGCAACATCTACAAGAATCACATTCAAACAAACAGGTTCATCAAATAAAATACAGCACAGTGATACGAGTTAACAAGATAACTTCAACCCAATTACCAGATTCATCACATGACAATCTATATTTAGTAACATAATTGCATCTTTAAATAACAACACTTTCACAATAATCCTTATCACCCTTCCATAAGGCGATAATACTTTTTTTTCGAAGAAGCATTATGCGATAATACTTAATACCAAAATTAGCATGCAACCAATGAAACACCGCATACCCGACACTGACACCACTAAAAACTTCAAAAACTGAACTAATCGAAGGTAATCACATGTGTCATGTCAGACACCAGATACGATACGCCTTCCATCAGAAGTGTCGGTGCGACAAAGCTAATGTAACAGTGTAACACCATTGCCACATCAACCAAAAATATAGAGCAAAATAAAACAACAATTTTACTGAAGATATTAACTGTTTAATCACTTAGATCATGAATATTAAGAACAGAGTCAAACATGCAAACAGAGTAAGTGGTGAAAAAAATCAAAACAAATGAAATTTTGCACAGAATTAGGCATAATCCAATTTTCGATTATTCATCTACGAATAGTGTAAAACAATTAGTATGAATTTGAATACCTAGGGTTCCTCTGGAAGGGTGCAGTTTGAAGGGTAAAGCACCCAGCCAGCGAGTAGCGTTAAGCGTCTCAGCTGAATAGTGAAATCAATTAAGCGATTTCTGATTTCCGATTAGATCTCTGCGATAACGAGATTCGATTATTCAGTGTTGCGCTTCTCCTAGTCCCAGAATTGGGGCAAAGGAGTGTTTGGATTGTGAAAAAATGATTCTGAATTATGAATTATGATTTTTGTGTGAATGTGGAATTTGGCGATCTTAATTTGAATATCACGTTTTGATGGTTTGCTTTTTTCCGGTGTAAATCAGAATCACATGGATCTTTCTTTATTCAACTACACACACTCTTCTTTCTTCTCTCATCAACTTCAATATTTGTTTGTTTTACTGTTGTGAAATGTATATGGAAGAATGAACCGAATTAATTAAAGACCAATAAGCATATTTAGAAATTGATTATTTACTTATCATCATGATTTTAATTTATTTTCCTTTTGAAAGTAAAATTCCATTTTCAACTAAATAAGTTAATTTAATAAGTGGTAGGAAAATTGTAGGGATAATGTAGGTATTCTAGTTCCGTCAAAAAAAAAATGTAGGTATTCTAGTTCCAATTTTAAATGGGTACTTATTCATTTTAAAAATTAAATTAATAAAAGTAGGTGTATGTTTGGTTTCAATTCTAGAGAGATTAGAATTAACCAAAAAAAAAAAAGAATTTTCTGTTCAATGTATCCAATTATAAATCAATTCTACTAAACTCAATTATGATAAAATTAATTCTCCTAAAATCAATTCTACTTTTGTATAAATAAAAAATTCTTGAATCCAAATTATTTTCAATAGAAAAACATGATATACAAATAATGATAGATTCCGAATTTAATTGTCGATTTATTATTTCAATAACTTTAGGCGAAGTAGTCTAATGCAATAAACGACCCTACTTTTGATTATTTATCTAAATTCTTTTTAAATCTATACTATTAATACTCCTTCTAAACGGGCGGAGTAAAAAGTACACTTAACCTACTTAGCCCCAAATTAACCAACTCTCAAATTCACATATTATTAAGAGAGCGGAGCAAAAATTACAGTTATCATGTATTGATTATTAGCAAAAAATATAATATGAAAGCGAGCGCGATACAATTAGTATCTGAAGTATAGATAGTATAATTTTTTCAAAATTTACTTTGTATAACATATATCCATGCATCAGATGACAAATAGAATAATAAACATTATGAGAAAATAAACATTTCATTCAGATATTTGATTGTCGAAATATATCAAAATCCACCAAAATTCAACAATAAAAAGTGATAGTAAAATGCTAAAACTCACTTAAATAAACAATTTATAAAACAAAACGAGGTTTGGATCCAGCCACTCCTTGAAAAAGAGTCCTAGTCTGGCTACAACAAACTATAAAGATAAACTAATCAAACAGACTGAAGCCCATGTCATCGTCACTTTCTTCCTTTGCCTCTTCCTGCAAACACAAAATTTGAAGTCATTTAGTTCACTGTTTACAACACAAATTCAAGTGACATGGACTGCATCAAGCTATGTTAAAAAAATAGCTTTTCAGCTTTAAAAAACAATAAAAAAATAATCTACAAGTACAACAGGTGTGTATGGTTCTATTCCGAGTTATGCTGAATATGATAGATAAATTCTCCAATCGCAATGAAACAAAATAAGGATTGGACTATTTATTCTGAAATCACATAAACAGCACGTTTCAAAGTGGTGGTTAACACTTAACAACCATATGGAATAGTTGATCAAAGCAATAGCAGCAAATGACAGAGATAAAACAACTAATTGCATGTTCTAGGTAACCGTCGAAATCAGAATTGGTTCAAAACATTTGATTGATTGAAGTCATACACATGCGGACCTTTGGTTTTTGAAAAAACTAGTAAGTGATATTGGATAAGGGAAACGCATGCATCAAATCAGGAACTTACTTATAAAAGTGGCATTATAGTGTGATTTGATTGAAAGCATGTTTTACACCGTCATTTTATTATATACCGCGTGATAACTTAACGCGTTAGAGAAAACTATCAATATCTAAATCCTTAAGATATTTCCAATACAACCTAACAATTTTTCATAACTAATCAACATCACTGAAATCACTTAACACCATTTTATAATCAAATTCATCATATAAGGATTCAACCAAGCGTTTATACGTCAATTATACTATCGAAAACCATTCAAATTTCAATGCTGGTATTGTGATATTTTATCAAAAAAGATAAACAGGATTCCAATTTCCAAATCGAAAGAATTAAAATCAGTACCTTCTTCTCTTCAACAGCAGGTGCTGCTGCTGCTGCGTCACCACCACCAGCGGCAGGTGCGGCTGAAACAACAGCGGCACCAGCGGCTGCGCCAGAGTTCAAAACAAGATCGTCAACGTTCTTGCTCTGAGCAAGCTTAGCGAATAAACTTGGCCAGTAGGATTCAACGCTGACATTAGCAGCCTTCAACAATGTGCCGATCTTCTCCGCCTACACAAAAAACAACACAGAAAATTAAGATCTACGAACGATCTATGAACGATGTGATTCATTGAAGAGAGAAATGAAACTAACGGTGACGGGGATTCCATCATCGTGGAGAATCAAAGCAGCGTAGATGCATCCCAACTCGCCGGAACTCATTGTAGCGTGAATTGTAATTCTACAGCGCAAAATCTAGGGTTTACGAATTCCAGAGATGCAAAATGTGTGTTTAGTTATATATATAGTGGTGTGTTAGGGTTTGATTTTATCTTATTCGTTTGGGCCTTCAAAAACATTATGGGCTTTTCATTAAAATAATATGGGCCTTTTTTGTTGTTGATTTGGGCCCAATGCTAAATCCAGCCTGCCAAAAACAACATGCATGTTTGTGAAAAAACGAGAAACGTTGAACGCGTAAAAGTGGTTGAACGTAACCACGCGTCAATGGAAGAAACTTCGAGTCAAAACGTGAACACTGCTTAGAAACTTCTTGAATATTCCAAATTAGTCTTCCACACACGACTCTTCCACTTTCTTCATCTTCATCTTATTCACTACTATAAATTCTCTCATCGTCATTGTACAATCCAACACAAACAAATACTAAGACTTGTTCTATCTAGCAACAAACACAGCAACCAAATTCTTACTACATCAAATTTTCATATATTAAACATGTTTATGTCTATGTTCAGCCACTTTGAGATCTCACAGGCTCAGAAATGGAGCTTTTCTTTTGGTTTGGGTCCGGTAAAGGATGGAAATCAAAAGGTTGAAGCAACTTCCTCATCAGAAACAAAAACAATCGCAAAAGATCAGAAAACATCGTCACTGCCTGGTGGAGACAAAGAAAATCGGACCAGTACTTCGAGAACAAAGTTTGCGCCGGAGTTTGATGGTTTACACTGTTTTGAATGCATTATACCTTCCAAGTGATGATTGATATGATTCAACTCTAATTTCAATCGATTTTGTTCATGTTCAATTCGATTCATTTATTTTTACTGTATAGTATCGATCTCAAAGTTGTACTGTGTATGTGTACCAGTGCGCTTCAAATTATGTTTACCAATAAATGACATGTAAATCCTAAGTTGAGATTTTAAACAATATATAGCATTCTTTTTGTTACTAATTATCGTACTTGTACTTCTACTTATATTTTTGTGACTTTGGGTTATCATGATTTACCATCAAATGTAGTAAGCTACGTTGAATTATGCAAGCACAAGTAAGGATGGATCCAGACATTTGATATTGGTGTGGCTAAATAGCATATAATTTATTCTATTAACTTTTGCCAAGACAATAGACGATAGTCTCTTGTTTGCTCGTGCTAGCCAACAAGAGGCATATGACACCCTTAAGGTTCTTGACACTTACTAAATAGCGTCCGGCCAAGTAGGGAATATGGATAAATCTGAGGTCTTTTTCAGTCGAAATGTGTTTGAAGTAGATAATCAATTCATCTGTAACATGATGAAGCAAAGACTATGGTTTCTCAGAATAGATACCTAGGCCTTCCGGTGATTTTTGGGAGGTCTAAAAAGGTTATCTTCTCTTTTGTGAAGGATCGAGTATGGAAGAAATTAAAAGGTTGGAAGGACCGGAGTTTGTCCCGGGCTGGAAAAGAGATGCTTATTAAGTCAGTTGCTTAGACAATTCCAAATTATGTCATGAGTTGTTTTAAAATTCCTGAAGGGTGTTGTAAAGAAATTGAGACTATAATTGTTCGGTTCTGGTGGGGAGCAAAGGGCGGGCAAAAAAAGATTCATTGGTTGGGTTGGGAAAGAATGTCTTATTCCAAAGATGAAAGGAGGAATGAGTTTTAGGAGCTTCGGTGATTTCAACAAAGCTTTTTTAGAAAAACAATGTTGGAGACTTATTAAGGATGAAAAATTTTTAATGGGACAAATTTTTAGAAGTAGATACTTTTTTAGAAATAATTTCTTAGATGCTTCCACATGCTAACAACCTAGCTATGCTTGGAAGCATTCTTTCAGCTAGAGATCTACTTCAAAAAGGAGCCGCTTGGGTTATAGATATGGTAGGAGGGTCAGAATTTAAAAGGATAAATGGATGTCAAACCAATTTAATTCTACCTTATGCTGCCCAATGAGAGTCTTGCTAGAAGATGCCACTGTTATTGAAATTATTCTTGCAAATTGCAAATTGTGGAACAAAAATCTCATTTTTTAAATTTCCCCCCCTTAGGATGCTAATGTATTGTTAATATCCCTCATTCGATGGGGTATTAATGTGGTTCGACAACTCCAACTCAACAATGTCATCTTTGAGCTTGATGATTCAATTGTTGTTAATTGTTTTAATGGTCTCTGTATAGCTAGTATTGAACCTTTTATTAAAGATTGTCAAGATTTATTTGTTAGCTTAGATGGTTGTTATGTTGTTTATGTTAATCGTATGTGTAATGTTGCTGCTCATGAGTTTGCTCAAGCTGCAAAAACTTTAGGATCTCGTACTTGGTGGGGGAATGTCCCTTTGCAGATCTGGCGGGAATGTCCCTTTGCAGATCTGGTTTGTATTTTCCTCTGGTTTATTTTAATCTTGAATGAATGAGTAGATTGTCAAAAAAAAAACTTTTGTCCGTCAAATTTCTCTTCATTTGTCAAACTTTATTCATATTAATTTTTTTAAAATATGTTAAAAACTAAATTGATAGTAAATCTATAAAGATAGGGATCAAATTAATAGTCCATGACCAAGTTCCGATCACTGGTCACTCTACTTTGTGTGTGTGAGTTTACAACGACTTTACCGTTTCATCTATGTACCAAAAAAATAAAATATGAAAATTTAATTGATAGCATGGGTGATTTCACCATAAGGGCTGTCAGGGCTCGGTCGGAATTTTATGGTATTTTAGGGGTTAATTTAGCGTAAAATTGATATTTTTAAAAATTAATTTATGGCAAAATTAAAAAAAATTGTTTAAAATTGAGAAAAAATCATTGCAAAACAATTTTTTTGGTGATTTAAGAGTTAGTTTAGAATAAAATTAAAATTTTAAGGATTAATTTAATGCAAAACTGAGATTTTGTTTTTAAAACTGAAAATTTTTATTACAAAATTAAATTTTTATTTAAGTTTGATATTTTGTCCTGATTTTATAAATTTTCTAGCTTCACTAATGATTAATAGTTAATGATTAAAGTAATAGTTCACTCATGTATTAATATATGTAAAAAAGAGTTAACTGAAATTAAATGGGATTAAGGTCCAGGGGAGGTTTGTGTAGATTTGATTGTAAAATAAGAGGGTGTTTGTGTCTTTTAACAAGACTTGAGAATGATATAGAAGTAAGTGTAACATAGAATAAAGACTTTTTTTGACATAATTCATACGTTCCTGCCATTCCAAGTTTTCCTTTCACATAATTCAAGACAATGCAATATTACTAACAATTTAATTTATCCAAGTCATCTCTTTATAAACCTTTATTTTTTGGGTTTGCTTCTTTTCATTGCCAAGGCATATTCTCCATCCACCCTTGCCATATAATCATGATATATGCAATGTCCCTAAATGGCTAAATGTTAATTAAGCTTTCAAGGAGAGAAAATATGGTTATGGGAAGTATTTATGTGCCTGCTCTTGCTACTGCTTCTGCTGTTGGATTTTATTTCATAGGCATAAATCATGTCAAGGTATCAAACATTATTGTATGTAAATAAAAAAAATGATTATGTTTATGCATTGTTTTAATTATACCTGAATTTCAACATGATTCTTATGTAGAAAATAAATATGGTGACACCACGAGTGAAAGATCAAGGGAAGACCATTCAAAAGACAAAATTAGCACCACAACTTGATGGTTTGCATTGTTTTGAAACCTTTGTGATGAATTAAATTTAAAAGACCATATTTAATTATTTTGTATGTTGCTAACTTGTGCGGAATGATGAATCAATATGATAAACTATTTGTTACTGATTTATATATTGGGAAATAGTCCTATATTTAAAAACATTGGTTATGAATGATTAATGATTTTGCAGCAAAAAGTATAGGGAAGGTAATAGAATTTAAACAAGTTATATGTCGTCTTGTCTAAATTCGCACCAGAGACTCGAAATTAAAATCTGGATACACGACTGGAATGTATTTATGGTGCCCGTATGTAATAGAAACGTGAATTTGTACCTACAAGCAACAAATAGTAGAGTTGGCTTAGACATGCGGTGATAACGCGATTCCTTAGTATTCCAAACAGGCACAAAGATAAGTTTATGTAATTATGTATGAAAAATCCGATCTAAAAAATATATACTAAAACTAAACTCATTTTAACCTATGTTTGGATTGGATCTACACTTGTTTCCAATATGTGGAGTTGTTGTGTTGGCAGAGAAAACATATACATGTAGTTAGTTTTTTTAGCATGTGTTTTGGATTCACATTGGTTCCTTTCTCAAGCACGAATCCGAATTGAGTGCACTCAATTAAAGAGATTTGAATCGTTTGATGAAAATTGAACGATTTATATTTAAAAATGAAAATTAACATTTTTTAAAATTTAAACTACATTAAAATATGTAATGCCTACTGGTTTTGATCAAACGACTCAAATCAAATTACTACAACTTAGTTGCACATTAAGCAATTGCATTCAATCCATTTCTCTGAAGCAAAATGTAGATACAAAACTAGCATTTGTAACATCAAACTATCTCCAAGAGTTTCAAACTCCGGTCTGCTCCAACAACAGAAGAAAACAACAACAAAAGTCATATCACGGGAAGAAACCAAAAAGAAGAAAATTGATATTGATGTCCCAATTCTTGTCAAGATATGATTGGTTTAAGTCAGTACTAAATTCCATCACTCAATTGGAGTTCTTCTAGACCACTCAATTGGGGGATCACGTGTATGGTGTCCCCATTGTAGATCCTACAAAGTACAAATAGTGTGTGGCTGAGGACGTAGTTTATCTTTACTATGGTAGATGCTTAACATTCACATGTATGATGAGAACTCATCATTAATCCAATTATTACGTGCCAACTTTGCGTTGTTGTTCGAGAACGAATTTGGTCGTTCCTACATACGGCGTTATTGTTCCCGAGAGAACTCAGATTTATCTGCAAGGGAGGAATGAAAGTATATTATAACCTGACATCAAGTGCACATCTTCGAGAGATTGTCCATTTTAGGATTAACCCGTTACGGTTTTATTCTTTGTAGAAAATACACTTCGGTTGGTATGAGAAATGTGGCGTATTGTATATAAATTAGCAATAATCTCGAGTTCCAAGCGATGTGGAACTTAAGGTGAACTAGAACACATTTTAAGGTAAAACAATTTTTTCCTGAAGAACAAGAAACAACTAGCTCGTGTTAAACAGGTAACGTGAATGCCACGACTAATACATCAAACACATTATCCCAAACGATGCATCCTAAGTATAGAACTACATGTTAAAATAGATGACAAAACCGATGATGTGTTTACAGTTACACACATCTAAACATCAATCTAAGTTTAACAATAGCTTCCTAAGTTAATAGAGAATTTACATTCTTACGTTATTTGGAATTTGAATCCTCTTATGCTTTTTCTCTCATGTCTTTTATTTAGAATCAATTTCGACCATCCATTCATTTTTTTTCTCATCTAAACTACATTTTCTTTATAAATCAGACACCGTTGGATGAAGAAAAGGAAAGAGGGTATGACCAAAAAGGCGTGAAATAATCCAAATTTATTGAATATATGAATGATTATAATAAAAGAGATGAAATAATAAAAATAGATTTATCTTTATTGCTATGGATCGGAGTTTTTTACAACCATAGAGAGTTTATCAATTATGTGGTCTACTTTTGACCAACTCATGTCCTAAGAAAAAAAAAGGTTAAAAAATCATCAACTACCTCCTCTCCCAAAATCAACAAGCTGAGACTTTCTCATTCCCCTAAATTTGACTTTTTTATTTATAGATTATTTATTTACCAAAAAAAAAGCCTCCAAAACTATGATGAATAATTTACATCATCCAAAACAATGGCTTCAAGAGGGATTTGGAATGCTGCAGGTCACAAATTCCATGCAATAACAAAGTCATCACATCAGTAATCATTTGATCAAAATCACAGTTTCAATTTAAAACTCGGTAACAAATTGACCGGACAACCACTAATGTGCTGACTGCGTGGATGCATGAATTAGTACATGCAGCAAATCGAAATCCCTTCAAGAGATTGGTTCCACTTTTATTCCTTCTATCATTTACCCATATTAGCAAATCTTCTAGCAACACCAAAAAGAACATACTTGGTCAACAAGCCCTTATCAAGACTACAAGCAAGAGCAACAGCACCACCAATGACTAGCATCTTCGGTACATTCATTCCCTTTGGTTTCTCAGAAGTGATTGCACTTTCGGTTTCTGATAAATCATTAGAGGTTCCAATGCATTGCAAGTATTCGGGACTTATTTTTGTGTTGACACCGGCCATGAAAGCAGATCGAGAGAGTGGAGCTCCAGAAGCTTTAACTTCTTGATAAGCACGCAAACCAGGCTCAATCTTCAGAACCGTTCCCCACATGCCTTTTCGTACTCCAAGCTTTGCTAGTTCCCATGGAATTCCCATTTCTTCATGATGGAAGAGTAAAATTTCACATGCTGTTAGTTCACCGGTACCTCTCTTTGATTCAACTGTAAAGAAAAACAGCATATGATCATTGATTAGCCATAAGCCCATAACAAGTCTAACGGTGAATGAATGACTAGTTCAGATGTTGAATTAGACAACTACAAATAGTTGACTGAGTATGTCAAAATTTACCTGCTCGAATGCACCAGCTAGAGTAATACACATCAACACGTCGAGGTTTTTCTTGTCTTGGGATTGAAGGGCAATCTACCCCCTAAAAGAAAGAAAATATTTGTAAGACTAGGAACAATACTAACTAATGAGTGTAAAACTTGTATATCCCCAATGAATGTCTTCAAATATTCAAAAAGAAAAAGTGAACTTTCTTCAATTACCTTTGTGACACAATAGTAAGTCCTGCCGGATTCCCATATTCTTCGTCCGATAATATATTCTCTGTCTTTACAGAAGAAGGGGAACTGTAGCACAGATAAATAGCAACCATGAGCACAAACAAAACAGATACCATGATAGCAAATCATATGAAACCTTAAATAAATAAATCGAGTAAGGAGGCAACACAACACACCTTTCGTATCCACTGCACTTTCATGGTTCCAGTAGTAGGACACTCTTCTAAGGTATTTGAGTTCACAAGCATATCATCCCATTTAGGTCTGAATTGATCGTCCCAGAATAAGTCCCTCACTACCTCAGGGGTTGCATCCTCAAAAATAGTACTGCTTCGATACTGAGGAGGTCCTTCCTATTGAATCAACAACATAAAATTCAATAAATTGAATAAACCAAAAGATTTTACAAATTACTCAAGATATTCATCAAATGAATTAGCAACCTAATATTGTATCATACCTTTGGTTCTCTACGCCATGCTTTGTAATGCATTGTCGGAGTAGATTTATCCATCATCTGTATCCAAGGGAGACCTCCATCTTTCTCCTCAACAAGATTGTATAGATGATGAAAATCATCACTCGTAAGATCATTAGAATTATCTTCAACGGACGTGGGAGAACTGTAAGGTTAAAACAAAGTAAAAAATAAGTCAATAACAGTATACTACAAACCAATGAAACCATTCATCCAAATCAAAGCCAAATTTTCAAACTTATCCAAAATTGGATGACAAACATATCCAAATAAATTTATCCTTCTATATTTCAATAACAACTAGAAAGCATCATCATAGACAAATTTATGCATACATTTAATTTTAATTTTGTTACAGAAAATTATTAATTAACTATACTTAATTTTCTGCAACCATTTCAACAAACTAAACATCTAAATTTCCAAAGGGTAACAATTAGCAAAAATAAAAATCACCTCCCTAATACCAAAATAACAGAAAAAACAGAAACTCTAAAAATATAAAATTATTAATTTAACTACTTAATGAAAAAAATACCTTGTGGAACTAAGAAATTTTGCTGGTGATGAAGAACAAGAAGAAGATGAACCCTTTTTATTCACCTCTTTATTAATCAACAAAGAATCAGGGTTTGGAGTTTGCATTGCAATAGAAGAATTATCAGAAGGAGAACCCAAAAATGGTGAAGCAAAATCAAAAGACTTAGCCAAAGAACCAGTCAAAATCTCTTCAACCAAGCTAGCCCATTTTGGTTTCCATAACCAACCAACAATAACCCCTAAGAAAAACACAAACCAAACAGGACTGAAAATCACAAACCCCAAAATTGCAGGGTTTTCCATCTTAACAACAACAACAACAAGAACAAAGAAAATTCTTCAATTCAATTATTCAAAACCCTTTAATTAAAGGGGTAAAATAAAGTAAAGGGCACCCTCAAAATCCGTTCTTTTTTGGTAATAGAATGCGTCCGGTATAAACTAAGAAGAAAAAGTTAAAAGGGTTTTTGTGGATGAGGAAGAAGCTGAAGAATAATAATAATAATAATAATAATAATAATAATAATAATTGAGGTGAAGAAAAATTGGGGAAAAATTGAAAAGATGACAAATTTGGCGAAAAATCAGAGGAAGAGAAAGACAAAAAGATATGGGGTGTTATGAAGTTGGATTGATTAAGACATGAAGATAAGAATAAAATGGTTTGTGTTGAGTTTGAGAAGAAGAAGAAACAGAAACAGAAATAGGAATGAACCAATGAGGTTGTTTTTTTTGGTAGGTGTTGTGTTTGTGTTTGGAGAAATTAAGAATTAAGAAATAAAAAATGAGTTTGGAAAAGGCAATGATGTTTTTGGAGGAATGAGAAGGTAAATAAATATAAAAAGAGCGGTGAGAAATAAATAAGTGATGTGGAGAAATTAGAAGCGTGTGAATGAAATTTGATTAATGTTGAAATTGAAAACGAGGTTTGAATTTGGAACTTGGAATTTTGAAGTCTATGTTTTGTCAATTAGACGGTGTTTGGTTTGCATATGTTGGCTTGGTCCTATATGTACTACGTAGTAAAGTGAAAGTAATTGAGTTATTGTGTGTGTGTGTGTGTGTGTGATGATTTAAGCCAAAACGAGTGAGAAGTGATTTTATAGTGTTACAATGTAGTTGAGGTTTTCCTAGTCCTTGTTTATCACGTTGTGAGAGATGGTTTTTGGTAGTACATTGTTTATGTTCATGTTCACGCGCAACTAATCATTTACTACTTCATCCACTTTGGTAATCTCTCCGTCTAGTATAATATGCACATTTATATTTAGGGGGGTGTATGTATCTTACTACTAGTAGTATTTATGATTTATCTATTATTAACAAACAATGAGTTTTGGTAATGACGAGTTTGTTAATAATAACTTGTTTTTTTTAGTAATTTCGATAATTTAAGTTTTTGTTGTGAAATTATGTGTCTTGTTATGGATAATGGATAAGTCTCTTTTAAAAATAATTTATCTTGAAATCGCAAAAAATCATAAGAAATGAACAAAATAGATAGTGCAAAACTGCATTGAACGCGAGGCGTGTTTTCTGGTAAGTAATAGACTGACAGGTGTGCCACTGCATAGCGCGGCGCGCAATACGCGCTATGAAGGGACGCACACTACGGGCGTGCAATACGCGCTATGATTGTAAAAGTCGTAATTGTTTATTTTCTTTATTTTTAGTTTTTCATTTGAGAAATGATTGGTATTGTTGTTGCTTGTTCAACTGTTCTCTCTCAATTTACTTTAGTTTTAGTTGAATTTGTTTGGATCGAAGAAACTTATTCTTGAATTGCTTTTGTTGTCACGGTTGATTTTGTTTGCATTTGCATGATTTTGATAATCAAAAATGAAAAAAAAAACATACTAATTTTAAAATTTCCATTTGTTTTTTGGTACAAACATTAAAATCTCCTCTATCCCTGCAAAAAAAATACTGAATTTTTTATTAATTTTTGCGACACAAATTATTATTTTATAATTTGATTTCGACACCTTGTAGTTACAAAAGGAGCAAAAATTGTCTCATTATACATGATAATATATTTTACAAATAATACTACTTATAGTTTTAATTTTCAATGCAAAATAATACTAATATGTAAAGATTATTATTTTAAGACTAATATATTTAAATACCTCATTCTTAATCTTTATTATTAGAACAACTTAAAATAGTCTTAAAATAAACATAAGGAGGGTTCAAGTTAACCCAACTCTTAAAATATAAGAATGGTTTAGTGACACTAAGGACGAAAAAAACTTCAAACTCTATGCACTCATCATAAAAAACTACTACAAACTAATTTTTTGTTAAATTAAAATAAAACTGTTAAGCTGTTTATTAGCCCAACTCTAGTGAGCAAACCTTGAAGTTCAAAGTGAGTTTTCCAACAAGGAAATAAGGATTTTCAAACCCACCCCTATCCTTTGGTCAACCGTACGTGGGTGCCCTTAATTTATCCTTTAAATTTAGACCAAGTTGGCATTTAGATTAGGAAAATTATTATATATATAGTAGTACTACTTAATTTATTACTAGTTTACTACTATCAAAATGTAGGGTCAAAGGTCTATATATGTTTTTATTAAAATAAAGATTTGGATAGTTTGTTAAGAGGAGTTAACATAAAATTGTTTTTTTTCTACGACAAGTGAATTAGAAATACTATTTGTTAACACAAAAATTGTTAATTAGCTAGGTCAATGTATGTTGCAGTAGAGATAGTTTGTTAAGAAGTGTGATTATAAAATATTTGCTAACATACAAAAATTGTTAATTAGGTCAATGTACGTTGTAGCTTGCGCTACATAAAAAATACTACTACTCCAATATTTCAATTTAGGTGTTACACGTAAAAAAGTAGTAGTACTATACAAAGTCATCACACGGCTTTGAAATGTTGCCTATTTCCTTATTAAACACATGATTTAGGATTAAACTAAACTTTAAAGTAGTAGTACATGCACTAGTATAGTACTAGTATTAATTGAATTTACACACCCACCACGTTAGACATCATTGTAATAAAAAATCGACCAAGCCATTATACTAACACCGCAGGCATATGTTTTGGTAAAAAGAGAAAAAATAGCACAATTATATATTGAATTAAAGAAAGAGCTAACATGTGTTAAAAGCAAATTAATATAGATTTTTTTTTTAACAAATAAAATGTAATATATTAAGCAACTGAGCGTCCTGACTAGTATAAGGTGTGCTTGAGAAAGCTTCTAAAAAAAGTATATTAGTCTGCATTCAATCAAAACAAATTTAAACAAATAAGAGTCTTAGCCGATGTTCATACAAGATAAAGGGTTCGACCACCACATATAAAAATTTAGATTCTTATTTACATCATAAGCATTCAACCACTAGAATGAGCAAGAAAAAAAAGGCAAGCCAAAAATAAATGTCGAGTTATTTCCACTCCCTCGCAGCCAGTCACGCACTCTTGAACTTCTTGAGGGATGATATGACGCATCGCCTGATTGCCTTTTGTCGGTAACCTGTAGAGCCTGACTCGTGAGCAAAATGTACACGTCCCTCACAAAATATCCACCATTCGGATCATGTCTCCACAACTACAAAATTTTCATTTTAAATTTTTTAACATGTATCCTAACAAGACCCTAGATTAATATTATGTGAACATTATGATATTCAATTTATATTATAGAGTATGGTATATTCATATTTATTTATATTTACGAAATTTATATTTTAAATTAATCTTTCATACGAGCTACCGTATCTAACAATATATTACTCTCTTTGTGTCTTAAATATAAGAAAAATTTTATTTTTTAGATTCATGGAGAATCTAATATATTTGGTCTAAAGTATGGACCAAATACATTGAATTATCAATGAATTTTTTTTTGAAACGGCCAAAAAATGCAATATATAAAAGCTCAATAGCTTAGCACAAGGAGTGCTTCATCTATGACAAAAAGGAGTCTGTTACATCCCAATCAAAACAATCACAGAACATTCTATCCACTAACCATGCCTAAGCAAGCTAATGGATTTGTATCCCATAAACAAAACTCATACAAAAAACTAGGACATTTCACTTATAGCCACCACCAAACCTGAAGCTTAATCTTATCAATCACCTGCTCAACCACAAAAAGTGTTTGTTGAAAAAGGTACGCATTTCGTGCTTTCCAAATCATCCAATTAGCCGCCAACCATATAACTTGAAAAGTATTTTTACGTGTCAATTGTCGGACCTACAAACCTAGAAACTGCTGAGCATGGGCCGTTGTCTCTGCATGGAAAACCCCCTGGAAACCTAGCCACCGAAGCAAACGCCACCACACATGCTGCGAAGTCTCACGTACAAAAAATAAATGTGATAAAGTTTCCACTTAAGCACATCCCAAACTACAAAACCGCGAATCAAATGGTAAAATGCCTCGGGACAACAAATTATCTCGTGTCGGAAGTCGATTAGCGAGAAAACGCCATGCAAACAGCGACACCTTCATAGGAACCATCTTATGCCAAGGAAGATAGACAGCAGGAGCTTATACCTCCTCCTCCATCGCCTGCACAGTCAAGGATAGGTACGCATCTTTGACCAGATAATTATCAGAAGAAGCACCACGCCATCACCACCTGTCAGAAACATTATGCTGCAACACAACATTTTGTAAAAGCATACAACAAGACTCTAACAACTCCTCCTCCCAAGCAAAAAGTGCCCGTCTCCAAACCCACCCTCCCGTGTCAAAATCCCACCCTCGCCTACTACATTCTGCCACCGTCAACTGTTCCTCTCCGCTCAACCCTGCTAGCCTCGAAAACCGTGCTCTCAAAGGCTCACTTGCCAACAACCATGGATCATCCCAAAAGGAAGTGGTCTCCTCGTTCCCCACCTCACGAACGAGACAACTATGAAACCAACCCTCAGCACCATTAAAAGTACCAGTCCTAATCCCCACCACCACAACGAAGCATGCCTGCCCCCATCCCTCACCACACCACGATGCATGCCATATTTGTTAGCCAGAACCCGTCTCCACAAACCCCCCTCCTCCGTACGCTCCTTCCAACAGCACTTCCCTAAAAGCACTAGATTAAACTCCTTCACCCGCCGCACCCCCAAACCTCCTAAACTCCTGTCTTGGCACACCTTATCCCAGTGGATCCAGTATACCTTACGAGCTTTCCCATCCCCACCCCACAAACAAAGATTTAAAGAGAGATTCAATGATAGAAATTATACTTGAGGGAGCTTTGAAGAAGGGAAGAAAGTACACCGGGATAGACGAGAGAGCAGCTTTGAGCAGTACCAGGTGACCTCTCATAGATAGTTTACGACATTTCCATACTGTAAGGCGAGATTTTATCTTATATTTAAAACACGAGAAAATATATACCAAAGAAACCAAAGAAATTTACCTTCGTTCTTTATTATGTTTTATAGCAAAGAATTCACCTTAATATTATCCACACAAAAAAGTCACGAATAATTCATTGAGTATCGATGTTTATTTGAGAGCTCAATATATTTGGAGTTGCTCTTTCAAATACGTTTCCATTGGCCTTAGTATATTTTAAAAAAATTCAGTTATTTTTTTTTAATTCTTAGACGAAATGATAAACTATTGAAACTCACACATATAAAATAGAAAGATTAAAATTCAAACTCTAATTCTGAACTTTCAACTTAATAATTTTAACAATTTTTATTGGTTAAATTATACTGTAATTTATAAATATATTCAAATAAAACTTTCAAATATGTTTTATATTTAATTAATTGAACAGTTGAAGAAATAAAACAATAATTTTTATTATCAAATTCAACGTTAATCATCGTCATCACAACAACAACCAGAGTAGTAGTCTACCATGGTTGAGTCCCTATCTCCAATGAAACTTACATTCCCCCGCTTGGTAAACATACAGTGTATTTGAATTTCGTTTTGAAACTCATGCCACGTGGCATCACCGACTCAACCTTTTTTCCCTTCCTATTTTCAACCACCGTCACACTCACTTCACAATTTTCAACTCCATCTCCCTTCTTTCCGTCCATACTCCGTCCACCGTCCACTCCACAATGATCTGCCCAGACCGCTCCACTAAACCCGGTTCAAATTGGCTCGACCGTCTCCGGTTCAACAAAGGCATCTCAACCGACGACGACGACGACCTAGACCTCGATTCCTTCCTCCTCAAACTCACCTCCCATTCACCTCAACCCCGCCCCACTAAACCCCTCCGCCACCTCCCAACCGCCATCCACGACCCACCACTAACCACCCTCCTATCTCAACTCCTCAATCCTACCTCCACCGTCACCCTAACCTCAAAGAAATGTCCCAGAAAACAAACAAACCCTAAAATCTTCCTCCCTTCTTCCACCGCCACATGGAATACACGCGCCGTCACCGGAAACGTTGCGTCAGTGGTGGAGGTAGAAGATCGTGGCGAGGAAGGTGATGATTGTGAGGAAGATTTGAAGGGTTTTACGAAAAGTGAGGTTACGGTTATTGACACGAGTTGCTCAGTGTGGAAGGTTGATAAATTCGTTTTTAGAAAGAATAGTGTTTGGAAAGTTAGAGAAAGGAAACAAAAGAACAAGTTTTTCGCGAAGAAGAAGAGTAAAGTTACTCATGAACTTGATATTCATGGAATTGGGTCCTCCAAGTAAGAACTTGTAATTGTGTTTCAAACTGAATTGTTGCAATGATTTTTTATTGTTGTGTTTGTAATCGTAAACTTAATTAGGAAGTTGTTAATAATTCATGGGTTTCTGTAGTAAAAGTATAGATTTTGAATTTTGATATTCATTTTACGGTTATACCGTTTATGCTAGTGACTTCATTTTTGGTGTTTCTATATTGGGTTTTGCTGTTATGGAATGTTGTTTGTGTTGCTTTCATTGTTATTTCATGCTGAGAAATTTGAGTTGTGTTTATATTTTATGTTGGTTTTGCTAATTTGATCACTTACCTATTCAACTCTTGTGTTGTTGGGAGTTAATAATGATTAATATTAATGTTCCTTTAACTGTTAATTTATCATCGATGATTTGTTTTGTCTCATGAACTTTGTCTTTACAGCATTTTGCTGAAGACTATAAATTTGAAACTGTTAGTTTATGCGAAAATCTTTAGTTTCCTTGTTTATTATGTGATCAGTTTCATTAGAGTGAAATCTCACTATATTATTATTACTTATAAGTTACAAAAGCTAAGGCTATATAACTTTCTCTTTTAGGCATGTCTGTGGATACAACTTATTGAATTTCCTAATCTCATTTCTAATCCTAAACTTCATAAGGTTATATAACTTAAACTGCTACCGGAAAATTATAATTCTTTTTCAAAACAGATTTCAGTCTGATCCCTTTCTCTTGTCCGTATTCATAAATATAATAAATATTTACTTCATCGTCCTTTCTGTGCTCAAATGCAACTTTTGTAAGTTATTCAAGTCTAATATATTTTGTTAGTTATGAATTATGATTACTTAACTTGGGTTTCAATAAAAGAAATGTCATGTTTAATTTTATGTGATGATTAGAAAGCTTTTGTGCTGGTATGGGTCAATTTGTTTATATTCAATACATCTAATGAGGTGCCAACCTTTAAATAGATTTCTGTATATTAATTGAGGCATGCGGTGTTGAATAAAATGTTTATTAGGATTAAGGATAGTGTTACCAATTAAGTCGGTGATTATCTTAGGATAGCCATGTTAAGCTTTTTATACCAGCTTATATCATCCTTCTGCTAGTTTACTTGGTGCTTATTAGTAGCACAAGAAACACAAGAAAGAATACATCTAACTATAAATGGAATATGGTTGGAGGTTAATGTGTTTGTGGTGCTTTTGATCTCCAATTTCCATTTATTGAGATAGTCCTAATTCTCTTTTCCCGGGGTTGACTTGGGGATATGTTACTATCACTTATGTATTGTCCTCTTAGTCGTATTTAAGATAAGTATGGCGATGTATTTTTTTAACTGTATACTACTGCCAGAAGTAAAACAACAAAAAGGAATATGATATCGTAGACTTTTGATGATTGATTTTATTTCTAAGAGGCTCTGTTATTATGTTATGTACAAGCTTTCTCACTGTATTTTGAGGGTAAAAATAAAATCATCCGTGCAGCTCGGTTTTATTTTTCCTTGTACTCTAAACTGTTCATAATTAATAATTTCAAAGTGATGTACTCTCACACACTTCCTACTCTTTTTCTACTAGCTATTGTATATCTTACGAGCCCCTCTTACACACGTCTAAATGATTCATTCTATCCACACACCCAGTATGAGGCAATTGATCATCGTCCATCATTTATCCCTATTTCTTTAAGTTCCAGTAAATATTATATTCTTTATACTTTTTGCATAAGTTTAAACACACACTTTATTTCTAGTTCAGCATGAAATTACAATGTCCTTCTAAAGTTACTTCAATATGCTTACTCTAATACCATCATATATGTGAGGTTGTTATTGGTGGTCAGCTTTATGGGAAATTTTTATTCGACTTCATCACGTTTTTTTCTGTAAATTTGAAAGCAAGATAGTTTTCTGCCAGCTGATGTTGATTTATGTTTTATAGTGTTAGGGAACTGCTATGGTCATATATGTTATAGAATTAATTTCAGTTTGCCATTGATGTTATTTAATTTTGTTTCTGCTAAAGTAACAATTGAAAAACTATAATGTTCACATTTATTCTATTCCTTTTCTTGTACATATGATATGATATAAATACATATTATGCTGAAGCTGAACCATGCTGTTTTTCAAGCTGTGAAGCAAGTATGGATACTCTCAGCTTTAAAATAAGTTGTAATAAACCAATTGATAAACTTCTTCTATTATCCGGTCATTGCATGAAACTGATATCAATTTTTCCTGGATGTGGTATGCTTCAAGTGCACATCATTATGCAGTACAAGGATTTTTATATTTCTTGTGCTTCCATGTTCAGGGATAATGTAGTCAACATAAGCGGAGAGAAGCCAGTAAAGAAACAGAAGGTGATCTAACCGCCTCATCCCAAAAAGAGGCAAGTGCATTTACTTTGTGCTGCATGTGGCAAGTTACAAAACAAGAAAGGAAATCACATCAGTCATTTTAGTAAAAGAGCATAGGAACAAGAACAAAGTCTAACAAAAGTCAAGAGAACCGGACAATAATTCAAGTCTTCACAGGTCATTTTATTTTACCTGAAAATTTAAGTTGGTTGCAGCAAGCAGTGATGCAGGGTTCACATTGGTACTATATTATGATGGCGCATGATTGATCTTCCATTGAACACTAATCAAACAAAAAACTAAGTTTCATCTTGAAAAGATCACGGTTGAAGCTTCATTTAGAGTTATAAACATGCCATTAGAGTGTCATAAAACTAGCCTTTGTATAATTGTATGTCTCTTCCATTTTCCATAACTTGAAACATTCTTTCCCCAATATATTTGCAGATGTTGCTATTATGCTGTTGTTACTAGGATCTATTCTTGTGTTATGTGAGGTGAATGATCATATTTTTTTGTATTTGATAATGATACATTTGTGCTAGATATTTACACTTACATAGATTAGAATACAGGTTAAATTTTTGATCCTATACTGTTTAGACTATTTAAATTTTGTCTTTGTAAGGGTCTTGAACCCTTAAGAGATTAAGACAATAAAATCAAATCAATTTGTAACTAAGTATTAATAGAATTGAATCACAAAGAACCCAAATAAATAAGGCATTCATCCAAAAAAATATGTTATGAACTAAATTGAGAATAAGTGGATAAAGTTAATTACCAAATTGATAGTAAATTGTTAATTGATAGCAAGTGATTAAATGTAAGAAACAACTTAACATTTTAACATAGTCAAATATCTTTTCAAAATATTCACAAAGTTAGATATCTATTTAAAAGTGTCTTAAAGAGTAATAGATCAATTAAATACATGTTTGATATCACGATGAAGTGTCAGAACTACAATATAAAATCACGGTGAATCATTGTGGTACTGGCACCCCACGCCGTGATACTCCTTAAAAATTTGATTTTAATTATTTGCGTGATAGATAGAATTATTAGTTCATCAAAATAAAAAAGATTATTATTTTATTTTAATTTAATTTTACTCATGGCCAGAGATTGGGCAGCATCACAGTGCTGCAGTTTGCACCTCTCACTCTCAATCCTTCATTCATGCTATGCTACGGAGGTGCGTGCATCCTTTGTCGTGAATTTTGAATTTTCATTATAGCACCGCTTTGCTGCATAAATGGCTTTAACAGCACTACCCTTTTTCTCAATTCCTTCACGTTCATCTACTATACCAACCTTTCATTCTTACCCTTCACACTCTCTTCAACCCTCCTCACTCCTCTCCAAATCACAACCACCAACAAACCACTTTTTCCGATACTCCATTCTCTCATTCTTCCACTCCTGCCGCTGTAGCAATGTCTCCAATATCAATGTCCAATTTGGTAATAAACTTCTCACACACATTTTCTCAAACACCTTAAATGCAATCTGCACATTTCTTATTTTTCTCTCATTTTGCAGGGACACTTATATCTTTATTCGAAGAAATTGGTATTAGCTTTGAGGAAACCAAACTGCTCTTACTCAATTCCACTAAACTCACCTCTATACAACTCGACTCATTGCGTGATCGCGTTCTTTCTTTACATTCACTCGGGTTAGACCGTGTTTCAATCAATCATTTAGTTACCGAGCGTTTAAATGTGCTAACTGATAGTGAAATTGACCCATTGTTGAACTTTTTGAGAAATGAATTACATGGACAACTTGAGCAAGCAAAGCTGAAGAATCTTTTATTGGGTAATGAACCGGAGAATTTATCTGGGTTTCCTCAGAAAGTTCAATTGCTTGTTGACCGTGGAGTTCCGGTTGAAAAACTTGCGCGTTTGCTTAACAAAGTGAATTTGTCAACGGCGATCTGTCATAGGTCAATAGATGAAATTGAAAGAATTATAGATTTCTTAGAACCATTTGGTGGTATTGATTTGATTGTTAAGTACCCTCCAATTCTCAATCATGATTTGGATTCTCAGTTGAAACCGAGAATCGAAGTTCTTATTGAACTAAGTAGTGGAGATAAGGATGGTATTGGGAAAGTGTTGAATACGTTACCTATTATCTTGAATTATAGTGTAGAACATGTAGAGAAACATATACAGTTTATGAGGTCTTTTGCAGAACTTGATGATCAACAAATATTTAGGATAGTCTTGGTATATCCAGCTATCTTTACTAATAGCAGAGAGAAGAAATTGCGTCCTAGAATACAATTTCTCAAGGAATGTGGATTGGACATGGATGAAATCTTCAAGTTCTTCATCAAAGCACCGTTGTTTTTGAGCATGTCGTTTCGCGAGAACCTTGCGTATAAGCTTGTGTTTCTGGTTAAGATTGGGTATAAATATAGAACGAAAGAGATGGCAATCGCGGTTGCGGCTTCAACTAGAATAAGCTATGAGAATATGCAGAAGGTGGTGAGTTTATTCTTGGATTACGGCTTTTCATTTGAACACATTTTTGCTATGAGTAAGAGGCAACCACAGATACTGCAGTATAATCATGCCTCTGTAGAGAAGAAGATGAAGTACTTGATAGAGGATATGAATCGTGACATTTGGGAGTTACTGGATTTTCCTGCATTTCTTGGATACACGTTTGATGACAGAATTAAGTATAGGTATGAAATAGAAAAAGATTTAAGAGGGGAACAAATGTCTATCAATAAACTTTTAGCTGTTTCAAGTGAGGACTTCACTGGCAAACAAGAAAAGGTTTCTTCTGTGAAACGTGAACTGAAATTAAGGTGAACAAATGAATCTGTTTACCTTTTCCTTGTACATTAGTTTTGCTGCCCCTAGTTGTTTTGTGTTATTGCTTATGCTTCAAGGCCTTAAATCCCAAGAAAATCAATGGAAAAGAGTAACACTTCCTCAACATTTGGATAAATATCCCCACTGCTGGTACTAAAATGTTGACAGAAGAATAATTAGACTAGCTACAATCAACTGCTAAAACTTGCAAACTTGGGTATCAAGACAATTGTGTTTTAGAAGTAACCAATTTCTAGTGCAAAATACAGTACATTAGTTTTCACCGACAATTGCTGGGAATATTTGTTGCTTGTGCTGTGGATATACCAACCAACCATACATGGCTGGCTGTATGAGCATTCTTATATGCACTATATAAGCATTTTGATCTCTAAAATTGTAAGTGTTGAGCTATTCTGCAACCACAATTTAGTCTTTAAAATTAAAGTACATTAAGGGGTCTATTTAATTAGAATTTGATTTGATTATAAAAGACTTTTAACAAAAATATTTTGTATTATTCGATCAAGACTTTTTTTTATCTTATTACAAATTACAAATGTAGACTTTTTTAATCTAAATAAATCTTGGGTTGTTTGTGTTCTAAGGTGAAATTCTAACAATAGGCTATCAACTAACAAAAAGAGGGCATGGCTCAAAAGAAGAAAAAAACTACACTAAACGACAATAAACGGCATGCAAGCTCCGAAAATACCATCAAAAAGAATATTTTAAAGCTCTTTAAGATGAGTCTCAAGTATTATTACATCAAAAAGATTTTGTATAACTACAATTAGTTAGCCAATCGGCGTTTCTGTTTCCTTCACGACGCTTGTGCTTAAACTGAATTTGTCAATTTCAACTCATGAGGTCTACGTCTTTTGTTATTTAATATGATAATTTAAATTTTTTAAACTGAATAAAACATTGGAAGGTATTCCATCAAAACTACTACAATTTTAAAAAAGTCTTTGCAGTATATTATCAAAAAAAGAAAGTATTGTAGTATTTAAAATTTCAATTAATAGTTTAATAAATAAGAGGAAAAGACGATCAATAGAAAAAAAAATCTAGACATACTCACTCCGTCTCAAAATATAAAACAAAAATGGATCAATAAAAATTGATGTATCTAATCTAAATCTAATATGATATAAATTAACTTTTGTTGACCAATTTTAATTTATACCGTAAGCTAAAAAGCACATTAATGCCATTTAATATCAAAATTTGTTTATTTTAAGGATTAAAATTATATTTAATTTAATATATTTTTATTAAATGATGAAGTAAAATAATAAAATGATTGAAAATTTTGATTTTAATCATTTGAATGATAACTAGAATTGTAAATTATCAATATAGTTAAATCAGAATGCAACAATATTAAATTCTTTTAAGAGAGAATTTTACCGCTCTTTGCAGTCTTATCCGGCTAGAGATATTAGTTTCTACAGTTGCACGCAGATGATAAAACCATCATATACACGAATTGGATGAACCTCCGACCTAATAATTTCGGTATTTTCTGTCAGTCACTCGATCGAACCAGGACTTTCTCAACAACAGACATTTACTTTATTTATTTATTTTTTGGCCAAGAATATTATTATTATTATTATTATTATTATTATTATTATTATTTATTTTTATATTTTATAATTTTGCTCTTGGCCAGGATTGGGTAGCACAGCACTTTGCTCTTGCAGTTTGCTCCTCCCACTCTCAATCCACATAAACCACCACCCATTGCCATGGAGGCGCATCCCTTTTCGTAAATTTCCACAAAAGCAACACTTTGCACAAATGGCCTTAGCAGCACTACCTTTTTCCTCAAACCCTCCATCTTCTTGTTTTTTTTCTTCTTCTGTACCAACCTCACTCCGTTCACCCTCAACCTTTTCCTTCCTTCTTCAAACTCAACCCTCTTTTTCCTTCCTCACCAAATCAAACCAACCAAACAACCACTTTTCCCGCTTCCGTTTTCGACCCACCATTCTCTCATTCTTCCACTGCCGCTACAGTAGTCACACCCCCAATGTCGACGTCCAATTCGGTAAATAAATTAACTTCTCAGTTCTCACACACATTTTATCAAACACCTTAAATACATTATGCACATTAGCACATCTCTTATTTTTTTTTGTTTCATTTTGCAGCTACACTTATCTCATTATTTGAAGATATTGGTATTAGCTTTGAGGAAACCAAATTGCTCTTGCTCAATTCCGCTGAACTTACATCTAAATCACTTGATTCGTTATGTGATCGCGTTATTTCTTTACGCTCGCTCGGGTTAGACCATGTTGCAATCAATCATTTAGTTACGAAGCGTTTAAATGTGCTAATGGATAATGAAGTTGACCCATTGTTGAGTTTTTTGAGAAATGAATTAATTGGACAACTTGAGCAAGCAAAGCTGAAGCGTCTTTTATCGAGTAATGAACCGGAAAATTTATCTGGGTTTCCTCAGAAGGTTCGATTGCTTGTTGACCGTGGAGTTCCGGTTGACAAGATTGCACGTGTGCTTAACGGAGTGAATTTGTCGAAGGCAATCTGTCATAGGTCAGTAGATGAAATTGAAAAAATTATTGATTTTTTAGAACCCTTTGGTGGTATGGATTTGATTGTGAAGTATCCTCCAATTCTTAATCATGATTTGGATTATCAGCTGAAACCGAGAATCACAGTTCTTAATGAACTAAGTGGTGGAGATGTGGATGCTATTGCGAAAGTGTTGAATAGGTTTCCTTTAATCTTGAAATATAGTGTGGAACATGTAGAGGAACATATAGAGTTTCTGAGGTCTTTTGCAGACCTTGATGATCAACAAATATTTAGGATAGTGACGGTGTTTCCAGCTCTCTTTACTAGTAGTAGAGAGAGGAAACTGCGTCCTAGAATACAATTTCTCAAGGATTGTGGATTAGACTCCGGTGATATCTTCAAGTTCTTGATGAAAGGAGCGTTGTTTTTGAGCATGTCGTTTCGTAAGAACCTTGCATATAAGCTGGTGTTTCTGGTTAAGATTGGGTATAAATATAGGACGAAAGAGTTGGCAATGGCGGTTGCGACTTCAACTAGAATAAGCTGTGAGAATATGCAGAAGGTGGTGAGTTTATTCTTGAATTACGGCTTTTCATTTGAAGAAATTTTTTCTATGAGTAAGAAGCATCCACCAATATTGGGGTATAATCATGCATCTTTAGAGAAGAAGATGAAGTACTTGATTGAGGAGATGAATCGTGACATTGAGGAGTTGCTGGTTTTTCCTGCATTTCTTGGATACAAGTTGGATGACAGAATTAAGCATAGGTATGAAATAGAGAAAAGTTTTAGAGGGGAACAAATGTCTATCAATAAGCTTTTATCTGTTTCAAGTGAGACCTTCACCGGCAAACGAGAAAAGGCTTCTGTAAAACCTGAACTGAAATAAGGGTGAACAAATGAATCCGTTTACCTTTTCCTTGTACATTAGTTTTGCTGTCCCTAGTTAATTATTTTGTTTTATTCCTTATGCTTCAATGCCTTTAATCCCAAGAAAGTTAATGTGAAAGAGCAACGTTTCCTCAACATTTGATAAATATCCCCACTAATTCTGAGATGTTGACAGAAGAATAATAAAATAAAGTTAGATCATCTACAAAGTACAAAATCAACTGCCAAAACTTGCAAACTTGGGTATCAAGACAATTGTGATTTAGAAGTAAAGATGTTTGTTTAAAATGCACTTGAAGTTGGTAATTAAGTTTTTCTTTCTTTTTTTACTCTACTTGGTAATTATGCTGAGACCAACAAATGTGTGGTTAACAATTATTTTGATCATGATATTAATGTGCATGAAAGTTACGAGTTGGCTTATGTGTCTAAGTATTATTAACACTACTAATTTTATTTAATTTTTGAAAAAGCAATGAAAGATAATATTAATAAAGCTCATCTCACAGCACAAGGAATACTTTGAGAGGAGGATAAAGTACAAACCATAAACTTGACCAAAAAAAAATGAGTACAAACCATAATTATAAAAACTGAACAAAACAAAAGCCAACTAAGGTAGTATTCAAGACCTGCCATACACCAGATCAAAATAACACCAAGTCTGAATTAGATCCAAACGGAAGCACAATTACAAATGGTGCTTATTACCACTTGTGGATCATGAAACAATGAGCAACACTGCTAGACATCAATCAACTTAACTTACACAAGCATTCCATTCATTAGACTGTCACAAAACCATTCCACTTTGGCATCATTATAAGCATCACAACCAGAGACATTAGTTTTCGTGTCTACATTGATTTAAGACTTAAAGCTATAGCAATAAAACCAGATACATTAATGACAAACCTCATACACTTCAACAAGACTTCTAACTACAAAACTTTTGCTTTCCCTTGGAAGCCAAAATTCACCTAATAAACTAAACTGAACACATAGTAAAATTTGCTAGACAAGTAAAGGACTAACGTGGAAAATGATTTAAAATTTTAAGGTGTAATATGGAATGCAATAAACACAGAGCAGAACAAAATCAATGATGAAAGAAAGCAGATGACATTGTTAGAGGAAAAGATGTATCGTGGAAGTTATGTGCAGCACACTCAGCAGTGCATCTCTTTCATTTTACAATCACTGGTTATCCAACTGTACATGATTATACTTTAAAACATAGTTTGCACTTAAAACACCAGAGTCTCAATTTGAATTTTCTATGCAACTACTGGCTCCAAAGAGGTTGAGACTATTATGATTATTATCCGCTAGTCATGTACAAGCTCTTGCAATTACTAAAGTGAGTTTCTCGTGGAATGCCTTTCATTCTTGCAGAGTGGGTTCTTTAGCCGGTTCAAGCACTATCGGCTCCAATTTATCTGCTTCACCATCTCCTTTGGGTATAATGAGTCCATAACCTCCTTCTTTTCTTTTGTATACAATATTAATCTCACCTGAAACAAAGTACATTTAGTTCCCAATAAAGCAACAAAATAGAGGGACAAAAAAACAGTGTGAGAAACAAGGCCAAACAAAAGATAGAGTATTTACTCACCAGTTTCTTCATTTCGAAAAGCATAGAAGTCATGAGCAACCATTTCCAGCTGGTCAATTGCTTCAAATACAGTTAAGGGAGGCATGTCGAAGTATTTTGTCCGAACAACCTGTCAAACAGCCTCACAAACAACTAGAGTAAGCGTAGTGTAAGGAATATAAATTATAAGTAACAAAAGAAAAGCAGCATCTCCTGATAAGTAATGATATATCAATCAACATATAGCATAAGAGCAAATCTACTTCCAAACCAGAAATTGAAGGCTCCCTATTCACTTTGCAGAACAATTTTCAGTTCTATTTCTAGAATATGTTGCACCCTAATATTTCTAGCTACATAATGAATGATAAGTATCAAGTCTAAGGTACCAACCTCTTCAATAAGTTCTTCTTCTTTTTCTTCTTCCTCCTTCTCTGGGGAGATTTCAATTTCATCCTCCTCACCCTCGGAAGGCAGTGGCAATACAGTCTCCCTGAACTTCAACCTATTGGGTCCCTTCATGTGACGACCATGATCTGTCTCTTTTTCCTTGATCTTTCTCAACTTTCTCTGAATGATTGAGGACACCAAATCTATACTCCCATAGGTAGTTTCTGCGTGTTCTTCAGCCCGCACCACTCCATGCCTCTTTGTAAACAAAGTCACCTAATAATGCATATTGAAATCAACATATATAGGTCATTTCTTTTTCTTTTTTTGATCAGGTAGCCTAGTGACTAGAATTTCACCCTTAAAGGTGAATAAGTGGACATACTAGAGTTTGAAACCCAATCCCTGCACATTACGTGCAATGTGCCTACCAACTGAGCTAAGCTCATAGGGTCAAGTCATTTCTTTTTTCTGATATATATGAAGTACTAGTAATCAATTAACTTGAACTAATATGGTGTTTATTACTATAATTATTTCCCATATCTCAATATAAGTGTATGTTGAACAATTGAATTGTCTGGATCTATTACAAGCACAATGTTATAACAACACATAAGCAAAGATAGAAAATGCAAGAGAGTGATCTACCTACCTCGCATCTACGCGTTCTGGGTCCACGACCAAACTCTCCTCCTCCACGAGTAGATAGCCTGACATCAACTTCCCTGACTATGTAGCTATGCTTCTGAATTGCTCTTCCTACTTTATCCTCTACGTGCTGCTTCACAGTGTCACTCAGCTGAACACACACACAGACAGACATTAGTACAAACACATGTTTTTTCTTTCACTTAATGATTAAAAAGGAAATGGATTAGTAATAATACCTCCATATTTCTACCCTGGATGATTAATTTGACGGAAGAGAGTGGACCGTCCCATGACATGCGAACAACGGAGACTGAACTGAATTTGGTGGTTGTTGTTGTTGCGGCGGCGGCATGTTTGAATTTGAGGAATTGGGATGTGTTTCCTCCTCCTGTTAAGAATGTTGTGGAGGGTATCTTGGTCTTTGAGGAGAATTGAGGAGGAAGGCAGCGAGTGGGAGAAGGAGAAGGGAGGAGGTTAGTAGAGTGGAAGTTGAAGTGAGTCGCCATTGCCATTTGAATGAAGGTGTCTGTCTACTACTGCTGCGCAATGCGCATATATGAAGGAAGAATGATGGTGAAAGGGTTTAATAATTGTTTGGCTCTTTCCTTTTTTGGATGACGATGAATATTAATTCAACTTTGTGTCACACGCGGTCCATTCTCCTGCCTCCTTCCACTTTATCCATAACCATATTTCAAATATTTATTTTTTCATGAAAAATCCTATCACATCATGTCTTTATAAGTAATTAATTTTGTAAAAAAATGTCTTTATAATTAATGTTGTGTTAGTTTAATTTAGTTGGTAAGGACGTTGGATATATTCTTTAGATAAAGGCTTAAACATACATTTAGTCTATATATGTACATCAAATTTTCATTTTAATATCTGTATCGAAAATTTTGATAAAATAGTTTCTGTATCGCGTTTTTTTTTTGACGTTGGTCTTTGCCGTCCAATTTCATCCAAGTGGTAAACGTTTTGCCACCTGGACCCTGCCACGTTGCCAAGAAATGTTGCTGACTGGATTAATGAATGCTAGAGGGACCAATACCAAAAAATTGAACTGAATGCAGGGACCAAAACCAAAAAATTGAACTGAATGCTAGAGGGACTAAAACTAAAAAATTAAACTTATTGTAAAATGACCCATTTAAACTCCAAATCCCTAAATTGAAATTTGTTTCTCTACTCTTCTCTTCTCATCAACCTTTCAACAGAGAGACTCATTGGTAAAAAAGATTATCCTGATGATTTCCCTTTCAACGATCCCGATCAACAACCGCCCAACCGTGGTGGTTTTCTCGACGCGCTTTCTGATCACGTTGTCAACGTTCGCAATGCCTCTCATAATTTCATCAAAAAACTCATCCAAATGAGGTGCAATAATCGACGTAAAGTTGTTTTTGCCATGAAAGCTGGTTTATGAGAAGAGAAGAGTGGAGAAACAAATTTCAATTTAGGGATTTAGAGTTTAAATGGGTTATTTTGCAATTAGTTTAATTTTTTGGTTTTACTCCCTCTAGCATTCAGTTCAATTTTTTGGTTTTGGTCCCTCTAGCATTCATTAATCTAGTCAGCAATATTTTTTGGCCACGTGGCAGGGTCCAGGTGGCAAAACGTTTGCCACTTGGATGAAATTGGACGGCAGGGACCAACGTAAAAAAAAAAGCGCGATACAGGGACTAAAACGAAAAATTGATGTACATACAGGGACCAAATGTATGTTTAAGCCATTGATAAAATATTGTTTCATATATGCATGAATTGATGTACAAACATCATACTCTATTTATTTGGTTTTTGGTTGAGACCGGGGTATCACCGCCGAACGCAGTGACTAATCCCTCGCTAGATTAGAGGCACCTCAATGGGTGAATAGCTGGCCCAAGAATTTAAAATTGTTCCATATCTAAGGTGAGGATCGAACATTCGACCCTTAGTTAAAGGAGAATGAGCTTCAACTGCTCAACCACACTCCTTGAATTCTCTATTTATTTATTTTAAGGGTGAAAGTTTATAGGAACATTGTCAGTAATATATAAGATCAAAGTTTAAATTCTCATACATCTACTAATATTTTTTCCTCCCAGTAATACTTTTTTGGTTTTGGTCCCTCTAGCATTCATTAATCCAGTCAGCAATATTTTTTGGCCACGTGGCAGGGTCCAGGTAGCAAAACGTTTGCCACTTGGATGAAATTGGACGGCAGGGACCAACGTCAAAAAAAAAGCGCGATACAAGGACTAAAACGAAAAATTGGTGTACATACAGGGACCAAATGTATGTTTAAGCCTTTGATAAAATATTGTTTCATATATGCATGAATTGATGTACAAACATCATACTCTATTTATTTGGTTTTTGGTTGAGACCAGGGTATCACCGCCGAACGCAGTGACTAATCCCTCGCTAGATTGGAGGCACCTCAATGGGTGAATAGTTGGCCCAAGAATTTAAAATTGTTTCATATCTAAGGTGAGGATCGAACATTCAACCCTTAGTTAAAGGAGAATGAGCTTCAACCGCTCAACCACACTCCTTGAATTCTCTATTTATTTATTTTAAGGGTGAAAGTTTATAGGAACATTGTCAGTAATATATAAGATCAAAGTTTAAATTCTCATACATCTACTAATATTTTTTCCTCCCAGTAATACTTTTATTTTTCCTCCCAGACATATTAGTTCAATCGGTAGAAAATACAGAAATTACTAAATCGTACGTTCATGACTTGGGTTCGATTCCTCGTCACTCCAATTTGTATGTGTGAGTTTATGATGATTTTATCATCTAATCTATGTAAAAAAAATACTTTTATTTTTCCAAATTCCACCCCTACAAAAGTACTATTTTCAGTTGTCAGTCTAGTGGCTAGAATTTCATATTTTTTTTTTTTGGTCAGACTCATATTTTTAAATGGTGAATAAGTGAGCGCGTACCAAAATTCGAACTTAACTTCAGTCTTATATATTTGCATATAATGTTTCTACCAAAATTGAAATAAAATTTTGAGAACAAGCCAAAAATGGTATTAACCCCCTATATCTTAGTTAGTATTTTTTAAAAATTGCTTAATAAGATATTAAAATAATAAAATCATTAAAAACTACTAACATAACATGTGTTTCGTTGAAAGGTGACTCAAATTAATTTCCGAATTTGACGAGTTGAAAAGTGGGAGATGGAAAAGATATACTATCTTCTTCTCTAAATATAAGACTGTTTGATTAAATTGTACTATTCATCTATCATGTTTTGACCGTATTTTTTTAATATTATATAGATATAAATATTAGTATATAAGATCTTGTTTGATTTGTTTTGATAAATATTTTCAAAATATCAAATTGTTATAATTTTTAAAGATATTAGTGAACAAAATTGTGCATTGCCCGTACGTGCAATGGTCAAACAAGATCTCTTATATTTAGGGACGAAGACGGTATCTTTTTGGAATGATGTATGGGTTGGCGAATCCTTAATTCTTCATATGGACAAAAACGAAACCAAAAAAAGTTAAATGACCAAAATGAAACTTTTAATAGTTAAGAGACCAAAACGAAACAAAAAAATAAGTTAAAGAACCAAAACAAAACTTTTAATATATAGTTAAAGGATCAAAACAAAACTAAAAAATAAATTAAAGGATCAAAATAGTAATTAAACCTTAATTATATCTCATCATTCTCGTGAATTAATTTTGATTAGAGTCACGCATTTCAATAACAAATATTGTTGTACATGTCAAAAAATCCTGATTTTTTCACCAAGTAGAACCAACAACTATATATACCCATCAATATAATATTTCTTTCATTTTTTTTCATACATTAAATATGACTCTTTAAGTCACGCATGTCATGTGAAAATGACTATATAATTAAAATATAAAGTTATTGTATTGTAAATTTGAATCCCTGTTATTTTATTTTTATGTACACCTCTATTGCATGTATGTATCTATTATTTATTAAATAACCTATTATATTTGAATAATTGAATAAAATTTTGTAATGTTCTATCGATATATAATTATTTATATGTTTCGTCTTTCAAATGTTTTCATCTATTTTTTGTATATTTTTTTCCCTTTCTTATTTTAGCATACATGATTAAAAAGAAGACATTGTTGGGAAACACACAAGTACTAAAAATTACTATCTTTCTAACTATTACTCCCTCCATCCCAAAACTATTGTTTTTTTAACTTTTTAGTTTTGTCCCAAAACTATTGTCCTTTTCGGAAACTAATGTAAATTTAAAGTTAGTTTACCATTTGTATCCTTACAAAAGTTAAAGCATTAATTAAATATATTTTCTCTTTCTTAATAAAGTAAGGGTAAAAGAGACTTTACTTATCAATCTTTGTTGTTTCTTAATTTACGTGCATAACTCTAAAAGGACAATAGTTTTGGGACAGAGGGAGTAATGTAATTGATATACATAAACTATTATATAGACCAAACATATGAGGATTATAAAAAAGGAGCAATTTAGAAGCATGAGAAACACGTTTGTCAAAAAAAAAAAAAAAGCATGAGAAACGCAGTTTAATAAAATTTTTATTTTGGATATATTTCGTTATATCTAAAATAAGAGTTCAAAGTTATGCTTCCGTCAAAAAAGTGTGTTCCCAACTAATTACTAATTAGTTGAATATTATATAGCATTCTCATTATCGTATAGGAAAACACAAATTACACTTAATTCAACCATAATTACACATGAATTTACAGAAGCTTTATTAACAAAAAAAAAAAGAGAAAGAAATAAAAATGGAAAACAATCAAGAAAGGGAAAAAGAATTAACTCACATTTCCATTTCCAGTGCGTGGAAATTCCGTTGATGATGCGGAAGTTGAAAAGAGTTTTTCTTGATGAGAGGACAGAGAGAATGAGCAGAAGTTGAAAGAATTTTTCTTGGTAAATAGTAGTATTGTAAAACAATACTAGATTCTTTCACAGGAAATATCTTAATCGTAGTATATATAGATTTTTATTAAATCGTTCAATTTTTTTGACTAAAATTATATAATGTACTCTCGAGATATGTCATGTTTTATTTTGTGTGCAAGAAATTATGGCAATTGTAACTTTTAAGTTTAATAGTAAGATATTAAACGGAGTAACTCCTAGAGTCAATGAATCACACTTCATATTTATAAATATTAAATTACGTTTGTATAATATTTTAGCAATGTTACGTACGTATTATTCAACAACGTTTGAACGAATACAAATATTATAAAGATCTTTTATATATCAATTAATTTTAGATTTTTTTTTTTATATTTACATGATTTTTTGTGATTAAATGTAGCAATTTATTTTAAAAAATTGCAAAAAGAATCTAAAATATATGGCCGACAAAATTACATCATTGGTCCTTTATCTTTTTTATTTGTAATAAATTGGTCCTTTATCTTTTGTTTGTAACAAATTAGTCCTTTATCTTTTTTATTTGTAACAAATTGGTCATTTATCTTTTTTTTTTAACAAATTGGCCCTTTATCTTTTTCATTTGTAACAAATTGATCTTTTAACTTTACTAACATTTGCACCATAGTGCATCTTATTTGTAACAAATAATATAAGATAAAGGACCAACGGTACAAATATTAGTAACGTTAAAGAACCAATTTGTTACAAAAAAAATAAACCTCCGTATTAATATATATGAGTAGAAATATATGGGTATTTGAACTACACTTATGAGATGTTCTTATATATGGGTATTTGTAAAAATAAAAAAAATAGGTACTCATAGAAATAATAATAATAATAATAGTAATAAAATGGTCATCGTATGTGAATAGAACTATAAGTACCAGTGTAAAATAAATATAAATACCCGTAAAAATTATCTAATAATTAAAATTTCTTGTTAATATATGAATATAAATATAATTACTCGTGGCTTGTTAAATCTTGTCTATAATAACATGTTCTCATCGTATAATATGTAAAAAAAATGAAAAGACCTAAAGTATTATTATTTAAAATTAAAAAGAGATAAATGCAGTTGCCTGTATAAATGACAAGAAAAAATTGATTTTCGTATTAATATGTAAGTAAGAATCAAACTCCAATAAAAATTACAAAAAAAATATCTCCAAAGAAATATATAAAATTAAATATATGTCTCCTATATGGTTGCTAACTTTGACCATGTGGTTCATACATTGCTAACTTTAATCCACGGTCGAAGTTAGCAATCCCCATATATATATTTATTAAAAAAAATAGGTACCCATAAAATTTAAAACAAATTAGGTACCCGTAAAAATAAAAAATACTAAAGAAATTGACTCTCGTATTAATATATGAGTAAAAATATAGATACCCGTCAAAATAAATCTATTAAAAAGTACAATGAATACATATAATTTTTTTTTTGGTCTGGTAGTCTAGCGGTTTAAAAATTCACCTCTTAAAAATGAATAAGTGGGCATAATGAGTTCGAACCTCGATCCTTACACAAATGCGCAATGTCCTTTACCAATTGAGCTAAGCTCATGAGGACCAATGAATACATATAATTACTTCCTTAATATAATCAAGCCACAAATTAAATTTTTAAAAAGTACAATAGATACATAGTTATTCCCTTAATATAATCAACCACAAATTAAAGACCTTAAATACTCCAAAAATGAACACATTGCAAAAAATTAGTGTGGAGCAAATTAGTAGATAGATGAAACCATAATATGCAACTTTTTTGGTTTGATTGTTTCTTGTACTCGCCTTAATAAAATTCTTCTTACTTATAAAAAAAACTAACAAACAGTAATAAAAAAAATGTTAGTATCAACTTTTAGACCTGTTTGGTTTGGGTTTTTAGAGTAGAGGGGAAATAAAATTTAAATTTTTTATAATATTTGGTTCAATTTTTTAGCAAGGGGAGGAGATAAATACTTTATTTTTTTTATCTTTAATCTTATAAGCTCAAAATAAAAATTAAACAATAATAAATATATTATGTCAAAATATTTTTAATAGATATATAACCAAAAAAAATATATAATAAATAGAATACTTAATTTTTTTGTTGATAAAAAAATAATAAATACATAAATTTTTATTATTTCAATAAAAATAATTTAAAATTTTAATTAAAAAAAAGATAATTTTGTCGAACATAATTAACCATGTTTTACCCTCTCTCCTCATTAAATTTTTTTTCCCTCATGTCAATTTTTTTTTAATTTCTTTTAAAAATAAAACAGAAAATCTCCAAAACGATGTCGTTGCAGTTGGGGAAGAATCACGTAAAAACCAAGTGAAGTCTACCGGTATCATCAGAAGTCGCGAGCTTACATTCTCTAAGCCCATCACCACCGTCGCACAGCCTCGTCGGAGCACCGTTCCCATTCTCTTCTCCATTTCCGCACTTCAACTCAGGTTTTCCATTCTCTTATATAATTGTTTTTCGGGTTAATTTTTCGCTTACTTTGTTGTTGTGGTTTTTGCATGTTAATTGTATTTTGTGTCGTTTTGATTAATATTCAATTCAATTTGCTTGTTAATGATGTGATTTTCGCTTCTTCGTGTTGCTTGTTATTGACGATAACGATGAGATTAGGCTAATGAGGAGTTTTCTGTGCATTTGAGTGGGGATTAATAAAGATAATTAAAACTTAATTTATTGAAAATTTTCTCCCTATATAATAATTGTAGCTATTTCGTATCTAACAGTGTGAGCTGAAAAACAATGGCAAATGCACCTGCTCAAATTCCTACAAGCTTTGGACATGAATTGAGGGCTTGTCTTCGTTGCCGCCTTGTCAAAACCTACGATCAGGTATTAATTCTCTTCCTTTTATCTCATCGATGTCTCAATTTGTTGTTTTGGTGGTCTGTTTATCTGTATCAGTTGTAGTGTTTCGGGGATTCTGTTGTTGTTTTGCCCTATTTCGGTATAGTGGCCTTTATGGCTGTGTATAAATTGGTGCACTCTCTGTGCATTGGTTTTGTTCCAATATCAATAATTTAGTTTGCAGTTCAAAAATAAAATAAAATAATCACTGTTTTTTGATTTACAGTTTAGAGAGTCAGGATGTGAGAACTGCCCATTTTTACAGATGGATGAAGATCAAGAGCGTGTTGTTGAATGCACTACCCCCAATTTTAATGGGTATGCCTTTGTCGTAGCTGTTTACAACATAAGCCTAATCACCTTTGAAATTTATTAATGTCTTTATGTTTTTCACTTTCAATTTGATTTTCAGGGTCATTTCAGTAATGGATCCAACTCGAAGTTGGGCTGCCCGTTGGCTGCGCGTTGGTATATTCATTTGTCTTGTGTTACACTTATTATAATTTTGTCTCGCCTAAGCTTTCTTTCCCGTTTACAAAATTCTAATGACAGCATTACTGTGTAACATTACTTAGTTTTGAAGAAAGGGGATTAGAGTAAGTTATGTTGTAGATGTAGGTGACATGACATGTTGAATATGGAAGATGAGCATGAGAGGTGGATAGAGAGGTAGCATAAAGCCGGTGCTATTATTTTTAGATTGTTGGGCATTGAGCAAAGAGATGAAGAGAGGAGGAAAGTAATATAAGCTGTACCAGTTAAATTTGAATTTTGAAAAAGATGAGTGTGAGAGAAGCTGTTCCTTTTTTATTTTATAAAAAGGTTGTCACTTGTCACAGGAAGAGATTGGGTTTGATTAAAAACGTGTATATTGTGTGATTGAACCTGGAATAATTTACATTTGTGTGAGCTTGATGTGTTTCTTAATACTATAGAGATATCAATGTGCTATTTTCTCTATGAAGTTTATCTTTTTCATTCTTTTCATTTTTCTCTTTCAACTGCAAAGTGCTGTTTAGTTTTTCCTTTTTTTTATTAATTTTTTTCTATCTAGACTGAATATTGAAATCTTGTACACAGTTGAGGTTTTGAAATTTAGGTTTTTCTTAATATGTTGCAGGAAAATTCGTTCCTGGGGTTTACACTCTTGCTGTCTCAGAGGCTCTTCCAGAAGATATGCAGGTTTGTATTTTTCTATTTGTGTAATATAGGTTCAGTAGTACATTAAGATTGTTTTTAAAAAGATATTTTGCTTTTGTTAGTACATAGTTGTCTCTTTTATAGTGTATAGGATTGACAAATAATCATTTGCTCAGACTCGGTGTATCCGGCCACCCTAACTGATTTGGCACTATAGTTTGCTTCTGTATTAAGAGTTTTGTGGGTTTTTCTTGCTAATTATAAGACCACAAATAAGATTGTGGGTTATCCATTTTCCAATCTTCCCCCAGCCGACCAAGATGGTAAATTGAATTGATGAAAAAGTTGTTTTAGTTTAAGTTGCGCACTATCCGATGGATTAGGATCCTCTCCATTTCTTAAAAGTAATCAAATAAGTGTTCGCTCCCCCAACTAAGGAATTATTTTGAATATCTTTCAAACTCCAAAGGGAAACTTAAACTCCATGAAACTCAATATTTTTATGAAACTAGTTGTGTGTTTGGTGTCTGCTGTCATTTGCCTATTTTGTGACTGGGTTGTCATTGGATAGTTCATGTAAATACTTAAGTGGTTATAATGTTTGGCAAACATAAATGAGAATATTTTTGCAATGAATTGTCTGTTCCATTATGAAGAAGAATATGTCTTGCTCAACTTGTATAACAAATAGAAGATATACACAAGTTTGTTCAAGCCGCCCAATATACACAAAACATCATTTTTTTGCCTTTCTTTTATATCATCCTGTTTTACAGTTCACACTGAATTACTGTTGATTGTTAACTTTATTTATTTTATTGCTTATGCTCATCATTTGCAGGCTCTTTGTATAGATAAGCATATGCAATATATGCCTCCCAGAAATTAGTGAAACAAAGTAAATATTGGCTTTGTGACATCTCTAACATGGTTGGAACCGAGTATGCATTGATGTCGATGTTATTGCTAGTTTTGTTCGAATGCATTTTTGAAATGCCTTGGTAAACTTCTCTAAATAAAAATCAATTAGTGAGAACATGAGAAGAGTTCATGAAACCAACAAAATCAGCTTCTTTTTTCACTTCTGGTCATACATGGATAGCAACAACTATTTTATTTTTATTTACAGTACTATCAGTGAGGTTTGAAATCATCATCATATGTTACATATGTAGTACTAGTAGTGTCAATGGTGCAAGTGTTGTCACATGAGTGTACCAATTGTTGGTGCTTACAAGTAGATTATACTACTACAGTTCTATGTTGGATTTTCATGCTTCGTTCAAACACCGTACTCGTCTCACTTTTTGGTCACTTAAACGGCTATTGTTTTGCTGAATTTTTTTATGGTTATAATCACAAGTCTTCGGTCGGGTAAACTTTACAGTGTAATAAATAAGTTTTATTAATAATTTGTTTCTAACTTTTAGCTAACATTGAAATTGGTAGAGAAAATAAAACAGAACAAGAGATGTGAGACATGACATCATATCAATTGGAAAAATATAACAGGAGTAGTCATAATATGCAGGAGTCTTTTTTATAAGGGATTGTAGTAACACTTAGCTAGAGTCTATTTAATCCATTTGCAAGAAAATATTTAGAGATTGTCTAAACTATGGGATTAGTTTTATTAAAAGCAAACTAATATTGAACATCTTATGTTTTATGAACGGATTCCTGGTGAAGTATATTCAAATTATTATACCATTGATCTTCATTTGAATGGTTTGAGTATGCAATTTATTTTAACTTAAATCTGAATTAAATCAATGGTCAAGAAAAGAATCCGAATGAAATCAAATCACGTGTTCTTGGATTTTTAGTTTTTTCAACTTGAACTTACCCGATCACCCTTAATCTACTTTTGTTATATGAATATTAGTATTTAGAAGCATTGTATTGTCAAAAAAAAGTATTCAGAAGCTTTGTATTTTTTTTCTTCCTGTTTATTTATTGACATTTTCATCAGGTGTCACTAAGTCAATTTTGATACGTAATGATAGAAAATTCATTTTTTTGTGTGTTAAATTATATATAATGTAAGGCAGTGTAATTTTTATTTTAACGTGGTGATAAAAGCCAACAAAATCTCAATTGGTTTGGGTTTATCAATCGTTAGTTGGTTCAATTGTGATTGACGCTAAACTTGGTAGGGAAGATCACAGATCGATCACTACAATTGCGATTGGGAGGAGACTGAAACTATTTGATATCATAACTGATCCTGAACCAGATTAAACTGTTGGTGAAAATAAAAAAATAATTGGTTTGGGTTTAATCTTTATTTTAACTTGATTATTGGCCGGCCTAAAACTCGATGGGCTAGCCTGACTCAGTCCAATTCTCGGAAATACTACATGGGTTTGGGTCAAAAAAGTCCAATTGTATTTAGACTAGTTTTAGAAAGTCCAGCTCGTTCAAACTCGTAGGTTAATGAATCGCCCATCAACCCGACTCATTTTTGACAGCTTGACTCATATATAGATGCTAGTAGTTTCCGTGAACAACAATTAAAATGTCTGTACTTTTTTTTGAATTAAAATGCCTGTACTAGTTTCTATAGTTTGTGATTATTAGTACTACTAGTACTCGTATTTTACAAGTCAAATTTGATAATTGACCTATTAAAGAGCGAGTAACCAAACACCGCCCCACGGCGGGTGAATACTTTCCTCCATAGATAGCCTTCGACGACTTCAAAGCCACAAAACAAGACATCCTCAACCAAACTGCCACGTGTATTACTCTCGTCCTTAGATTCTTAGACAGCCTCAAAGCACTCAAAAATATCTTCATTTTTTTGGATTAGAAAAATTAATATCTCTCTTCAAATGGACCCCACATCCATTGCCAATTGTCCCTCACATAAAATATCCCCTTTGATATTTTCCATTTGGACGCAACTTGAATTATACAAAAAGTTATAACCAAACAAAAAATTAAATAAAAGAAAATTAAAAACTTTGAATAAATTGAATAAATGAATGAACCATATGATATCCACCACTAATAGAGCACCAACCACAAGAACCTAATGTTATAGATCTAATTGATGACGTGGATTATGTGGGCCAATACCTTCATGGTTCTAGATATTTTGTGCCAAAAGAATATTTTTATTAACCGTTAGATTAACTTTGGTGTCACAATCCAAACCGTTGGATCAACTCTATTACCTTAAAAAATCTTGTCCAATATCTATCTTATATTGCTACTTTTTTCTTTCTTATACCTTCTTTTATTTTTCACCTTAGAAACCAAATATACTTTTGGATATTTTTGTTATGTGCTAAGGTTTTGGTCTCTTGAACAAAGATTCTGATGCTATAGAAAGATTATTGTTTTTGGAATTTGGATCCATCATTATTAAGGTTGAAAAAAATGGGTGATGTTAGTGGTGAGAAATTGGTGAGAGGAGAAGAAGAAGAGAGTGGAACTGAGAGTAGAGGTGGTGGTGAAATGAAAGGGCTTTTGAGGTGGGAGAAATTTTTGCCAAAAATGGTTTTAAGAGTGCTTTTGGTTGAAGCTGATGATTGTACAAGACAGATTATAACAGCACTTCTTAGAAAATGTAACTATAAAGGTATTGTTTTTATTCTTTTTATCTTTAATTTCATGGTTTTTGGTTTTAAATTTTGTTTTTTTGGGTTTTTTTATGTTGTTATGATGTTTTACTATTTGGTGTTTCTGTGTAAATTTCCAAATATTTAGTTTTATGAGCTCAATTGCTTATTGTCATATGAGCATGTGCTTGTGATTGTGTTTCTTTTTCTGTTATTATTGTTCATATTTTTAGTGTAGCCTTTAGTTTAATTGATTGTTAATGCTAAATATTGGTTTATCTTGAGGTATTAGAAGTTAATTAAGCTGTTTCAAAAAAAGAAAGTTGTTAATTAGGGGTATATTTGACAGGACAAAAAAAGGGGGGGAAAACCTACTAGTAATTAGAACCTATGAAAATCCTCAAATTACGAGTCTCCCGGTACACACTTAATTAAGGGTATATTTGAGTGTGTACTGAGAGACTCATAATTTTGAGGATTTTATACAAAAAGTTAAGGGGATTTTGAAGACATTTTGTATAGTATGAAAATTTTTATAACCTATGAGAAAAAATGAAAAAATTCTTAGAGATAAGTGATGGAGATTTTGTTAGGTGAAAGTGTTATGAGTTGATGAAACCTTTAAATAGAGTCTTAGCAGTATGGAAATTACTTGGTTAAGCCATAAACTTGCTTTGGTTAGTACAATTATTTAAGTATCTTGCGTAAAGATTTAAATTATTGATTTTTTTTCATTTTTGTTGAATATTGTAATTTGAAAAACAAAAGTAGAACTTGTAAGTAAATGTAAGCTGTAGAACTTTGAAATAACTATGATCGTTTATGAGCAGTTGCTGCTGTTGCTGATGGCTTGAAGGCATGGGAAATAATAAAGGGAAGACCGCGCAATTTTGATCTAATACTTACAGAAGTCGATTTGCCCGCGATATCTGGCTATGCACTTCTCACATTGATTATGGAGCATGATATTTGCAAAAACATCCCTGTCATAAGTATGATCTCAAAAATAAATCTTCTAACTTATTGTCGAATTTCCAGCTTTATTAATACTTAAATTAACCTGTGCACTTTTTTTTCCTGTGTTTTTTCAGTGATGTCGTCTCAAGATTCAGTTAGCACAGTATACAAATGCATGTGTAGAGGTGCAGCTGACTATCTTGTTAAACCAATTCGGATAAATGAACTGAGGAATTTGTGGCAGCATGTTTGGAGAAGACAATCAGTAAGACTTCTTTTCTCTCATTTTTCACTTTCTTTTTGGTTTTCTCTCTTAAATACTTAGATTTTATTCACAAAATGGTTGAACTTATGTTTATTATTTGTTTACTCTATCAGCAGTTAACTGCAACCGCTGGCATAAATGGTCCCCAAGATGAAGGAGATGCGCAGCAGAAAGTTGAAGCCACTGCTGAAAACAACGCTGCTAGTTATCGGTCTAGTGGCGACGCTGCTTGCATTCAAAGAAATAAAGACTTAATTGAGAAAGGAAGTGATGCACAGAGCTCTTGTACAAAGCCAAACATGGAAGCTGAGAGTGGCCTGGTTGATAACATGCAGGAATTTTCTCAGCTGAAATCTGCTGAAGCACATCCAAGTGAAACAAAGACGCAAGAAGTTCACATTCATTTAGGCCAGGCATTGATCACGCAGGACAGTCGCGCTGGAGGTAAATTTCATTTTTTCACTGCTATAAATAACAATTTGTTCAACTCGCAATTTACAAAGAAGAACCATCTAAAATTTGAACAAACTTTTTTTTTTAGGATTATGTGTGGCTAACTGCAACAATGGAGAGACAAACACAAATAATGGAAATGATGGTGATGATCAAGAGCACTTTAGGATTGCTAGTACAAGTGGTGAGGTTCATGACAATCACTATGTTGAAATTAACTCTACTAAGGAAGCTATTGACTTGATTGGAGCATTTCGTACTCATCCGAATTGCAGTCTCAAAAGTTCATCAATTGATTGCACTGGCAAGTTTGACAATTCTCCACAACTGGATCTGTCTCTGAGAAGCTCTCATCCCAGCAGCTTTGAGAAGGAAATCACTGAAGAGAGACACACCCTTATGCATTCTCATGCTTCAGCTTTCAAGCGGTAATTGCTAAAGTCGCTTTTTATTCTTATTTTTTTTCTTTCTGTGATTTTAAAATTTCTTCCAGCTACTTCTAGTGCTCATAATGATGTTCAATGCAGGTATACTAACAAGCAATTGCAAGTGTCAACCGCGGTACTAATTAACTTCACTGATCAACAAAATGAACAAACAACAAATAATGAGAACCATAACTCAGAGAATTCGATACCAAGTATGCAAAAATGTAATATGTCTCTAGCTACATCCAATTCAAAAGAATCTGAACTCGCAACTTCACTTTCCCAGCAAGGGCATTCTCTCCCAATTCCTGTAAAAGGTGTGAGGTTCAATGATCTATGTGTGACCTATGGTTCGACGCTTCCACCAGGGTTTCGTACTCAGTCAGGTCCACCATCAATGCCAGGTTCAGTCGTGTTTCTCGAACAAAGCGTTCAACCAAATGCATTTTATCAGTCAAATGGGAAAGAAAATAATAATTCAGAACAGATTTATGAACCTCGCGGTCTGAACGGAAACAACACTACAAACCAAATGGTGTACACACAGGAATACAAATCAGAACACGCAGAGGATCAAAGACTTATCTCCCCTACCACTGATCAAAGTGTATCCAGTAGTTTCTGTAATAATGGAAATGCTAGCCATCTTAACAGCATTGGTTATGGAAGTAATTGTGGAAGTAGCAGCAATGTCGAACAAGTTACCACTTTCCGGATATCAGCAGTTTCAGATGGTAAGAATGAAGACCTCACAAACGGTGGATATTCACATCGAGCTATCTTACGAGAAGCAGCTCTAAACAAATTCCGCTTGAAACGAAAAGAGAGATGCTATGAAAAGAAGGTATATATCAATATCAATATCAATACGATCTTGTAATTCTACTAGCACGATCAATCAATGATCATCATTGTTTTCAAATGATGCTAACTTATTAAACTTTTTAATAGGTTCGATATGAGAGCAGGAAGAAACTAGCTGAGCAGCGTCCTCGAGTTAAAGGACAATTTGTTCGCCAAATGAACCCCGATCCTCTTTCTGCGGAAAAAGATTGCTAAGAATACTGATCATTACATTAGCAAATATGTGACTCATTGGAGAGGATAGTGTGCTTTGTTAGTATTAGTTGTTTCAAAATTTTGTTTTCTTGACATGTTAAATACCAGAGCCACTTGATCTGTATATGCTTTCTAAAACCACTTTTTTTCCTCTTTGCCTTTCCTCTAGAGCCTGATATATATGCATCTAATAATAACTTGGTACACAGTTGTAATTTTATAGAGATTTATAGAGGCTTTAGTGTCTCATTATTTAAATTTTTTTTTGTTTACATACTAGGACTCACTGATTAATCATGTAATGTTGGAGCTTTCATGTACAATATCATGTTAGTATGATTTTTTGGTGTGACAACAACAACCAGTTAGTTATATTTTGGTTTTGTTCAAAATGTGTTAGCTTCAAAAAGTTATTTTGGTGTATATCAAAACATGGTTGGAAGTTTCTAAAACAAACTTTACTTAATGATTTTAAAAGAGTATCATAGTAGAGTTGAAGAAATCAAAAATCAAAGCAAGATGATTATTTGCATATCACGACGCCCGATCTGATTTAGGTTGATTCGAATCAACCTGGTTCGAATCAGACTTTGGACTTTGTCGGGCCGAGCTAAAAAGTTAGGTTTTAACATGGGCCTTTGGAAAAATGCCAAAACTCCAATGTGCATACTATAGGCTTGGTGGGCCATTGGGCTGACCCATTAATATTGAGAAGAAATTAAACAGAATACATACTTTAGAAAATGGACAAATGCAACTAGCCAAATAGTACTACATAACACTCAACAATCAGGGGACCCCTTGAAAAAAACAGTGCCTAAATTTATTTTATAAGTGTGAGAAAATAATCACTCTTTTCGACTTAGCTCTTAAGTATTATGAAAATTCTTCAAGGACTAAGTTATTAGATTTACACTCATTTGCTCTTTTTTTTTTAAAGTAAATGAACATTTGCAATGATCAATGTTGTGGAACTCTTTGGAATGTTTCATTGCTTGATTAATATTTGATATTGTATTATTTACTATTTCTTTCTATATAAATACTGATTTTTTTTCTATTCACACACTTGACTCCATCTAAGTATTAGCAACAAACTCTAAATCATTGATAATTAATTATTAACATATTATGATGATATTTTTAATTTAATATTGTTAAAGAACTGAACATGAACACTATGATGGTGAAGTAGTTGCAGAGTTTCATAGCTCTCTGAACTTTGTTTTTCATTTCTATGTAATTGTGTTAACTATGTCAACAATGAATATGTAGCTCTCTGAACCTTGATCTATCATAGTATATTTTATAATTTTATTTTATCTTTATACATTTGCCAACGATAAATTGATCAAAGCGATAAGAGATTTGAAAGGTCAGAGATTCAAACTCTAACTATTGTGTATGGACTAATCATCGCTAAACACACCGAAAACTTTGTACTCATATTACAATAAAAAAATAAAAGAATATCCCTTCACTTGCTAATATCTTGAATGATCTCATCCCTGAAATTTTGAAATGCGTAATTGAAAATTATGGACTCAATCTCATGTTCAAAATTGCTGCACTTTTAGTTTGTGGATAAAAGTTGAGTAGAAATTAAAAAGAATACATGCTCTAAAAAATGGACAAATGCAAGAAGCCAAATACTACTACATGCACTCAATCAGGGGACCCTTTGGAAAAAAAGAGTGCCAAAAGTTTTTTCCTTGCTTGTACTTCTCAACAACCTTATATTTCAAGTTTGTTTACTTTGCTTGTGTTTTCACAATACACATAGGACTTTTTATTTGTTTTTGAAATTTCTGTTAGTAGTTAATAATTAATTTTTTTGACACAAGTAGTTTTTTTTTTGACACAGGTAGTTAATAATTAATAGTTTTTTTTACTCTGATGAGAATCAAACTTCTGACCTCCTTATCACTCCACTTTCTATCTCTTTCATCTCAGCCACCAAACATTCTTTATAACTCTCTGGGACTTGTTTTTTTATAATATAAATGTCTTTCATAATAAGCACTTATGTATAAGTTTATATAAACTATATTTATATTAGAAGATAAAATAAAAATGAATTATTTTTATATATATTATGAGTTGTTTTCAAGAACTATATTGAAAAACTTACTAAAACAAGTTAAGAAAAATTGTGAAAATTGTCGTAAGTTATTTTCATAAATTATTTCAAATAGTCATACGAAACTTATGCAAGTAAATAAGTTCAATTAAATTAGTCACAAAATTCTCAATTTGATTGATCTCTATAGTATGTTTCATTACTAGGGACTTTAACCAAATGTACATATTCAAAGAACCAACATAACAATAATTCAAAAGTTTGATTTTATCTCCCAATTAAACTAAACAATATATGTCTTTACCCATTTTATATAATTTTGAACAAATTGAGACTCTTAAGTAACTTAAAAAAATGATTCTTAAGATAACAAAGGTGAGAAGAGGAGAAACCACAAAGTTATGGGGTCTTCATCTTCTCTTGATAAAATTGAATGGGTCAGTACTCAATAATAACTTCAAAAAAGGAACTTTAAATGTCAAACGTCTCTACAATATGTAAGTGCTATTTGAAATTAACTACTCACTAGAAGGGTCCAATATTGGCAAAATGGCTCAATATTAAAGCAAATCAAATGGTCCACCACACTATCATCATGTATTGTTGATATGCATGATGAACAATCCCATGGTAATCCTCTTCATAGTTAGTTATTATTTATTTGGCTAATCAACTACTTAAAGACTTCGAAGATTATTTTTATTTTTGACAAGAAAGACTTTGAAGATTATTGATTTCGATTAAAATATGGAAATTGACTTTGGCCCCGCAACTGAAAAATCTTGTTGAAAGTGGGGCATTATCTCAACTCAAAAAGCCAAACTAAAACACATTTAAGGCCAAGAAATCATAAATAACAATAATTTCAAGTGTTTCAAAAAGTCATTTCATTTTTTTTTGACTCACCAAAAAGACATTTCATAGATTCTACATGTTTTCTTCTTTTACTGCTCACCTCTTGTTTTATTATGAAATAAATAAGGTTTTTTCTTGTCTACCCCCTCAAGATTTGGGGGTATATACCCTCAATCACTTAAAAGAAATTTAACCGATATAAATTTTTATAAAATACACTGTTAGATTAAAAGTTTATATTATATAGATCATTTGTGTAAAATTTCAGACAAATTTAAAATCATTTGATATGTTACTGAGACGCATCAAAATTAACAGTTTCTGTCGTATCTTAAACACCGTTAATCTTTGTGTATCTTAATAACATATCAAATAATTTTAGATTTGTCTAAAATTTTACACAAATGATCTATATGATATAAACTTTCAATCCAACGGTGTATTTTATAAAAAATTATATCGATTAAAACCTTTTATAATGGTTGAGGGTATATACCCCAAATCTTGTGGGGGTACACAAGTTGTCACCTTAAATTGAACAATCAAAAGAATATAATAGAAAACTAACAAATAATACAAGTTATGTATTTTTTTTTTGTCAAATATTCTAGTGGTCGGAGAGTTCCATTTTTTAAAAATGAATATAAGTGTGCTTAAATTTGAATTCGATACTTTTATATATCATACAATGTTCTTATCATTCAGCTAAGTTCACATAGACATAAATTTATGTAATTTTGTCTAAAAAATATTCCATAATAATAATAATATTATGACCACTGAGTTAAGTAGGTCATTTATGATATTGGATTTGGACATGCATGCCACTAGGCCATTTAAACACACCAATTCCAATCATGAAGAAAGGCTATTTACGCTACCTCCTCTAAGGCTCTTTTAAAAAGTGTTACTTTTGCTTCTTTTCTTTCCTAATCACCCTTTATTTTTAGTATTTAATAACTTAAAGAGTTATATCACCTCTTCATCATCTTCCTTCAATAATAATCGTGGCAGTATAATATATTAATATTGTATGTACTAATACACTATAGTATCATTTTGATTTTTGTAAATAATCCTAAGATATCGTTTTCTTAGGTATCACACAAAACATCCGATATATACTATGACATTGTATTTTGTTTTTGTGGGGAGACCTATGGTAGGGCACACTTATTATGGGAGAACCTTCTTATATATATGTGCCATGCCATGTGTTTCATTCCTATGATAACAGCTGATAATCACCACTAGAGACATGCACTTCTTGCGCGGGTGATTAACTTAGTTAGCAATAGCATTTCGCTTGTTAATTCCTTGTTCTTGCGCTACAAACTTTCATTTTTTTATTAAGAAGGCAAACAATTTGATAAAGAAAATCATTTGTAGTGTTACACTAAAAATACATAACATAAGTGAGAATAACACATCACAAACTCTTAAAATATTAAATAATTTACTATATAATGGACTAAAAGTTATTTTCATATTTTATACAAAAAATTATACTTTGAACAAAAAAATTTAATTGTTTAGGGAGAGACAAAAATCTTAATTTTTATCCCGTTCTATGCTCTATTTATCAAATTCTAAAATTATTTTAAAAATCTAACACAACACAGTATAACTGAACTTATAATCTCCAATTTCTTAATTTTTTTAGAGATAATGCACCCTAAGTTACACTATTTTATTGATGAATACTATTAAAGATATGAATATTACTACATGAATTACAAAGTAGATTGTGATTCAATTCGACTTGTGCACACTTTATGGTTTGTTTGGTAACTCTTTCGATTAAAATGTTCAAACAAAGTTTGTCAGAAATAGATTTTGTGTTTTCATTTTGAGAAAAGTTTAGCGCACCCACCAAAAAGGAAAAGTTGTATTGGGGACAGTTATTATTGCTCAAATTTTGGTTGCTTGTGTTATATGGAAGTCTCAATCAATCTAATTACTCAAACATTTGAAAACGACCAAAGCGGTTTATATGTACTTTGAAAACAACCGTAAATTCTATGTAACATTTTTTTTTGACAGAAAATTCTATGTAACATAACATTAACATATTAACATGGCTAACTTATATTCTACATTTCATGTTTGAGAACTTTTTGGTTGCTTTTGTTAGCTTTTGAAATGTGGGAACGTGCCAATTTATTTTCAGGTGAAGGGTTCAAAGCTTTGTCCCACTAAAACTTTGCTCCGTAATTACTTGCAAAAGGAGAAAACATTTTGTGTTATTAAAGTGGAAAATGGTTAGGGTCAACTAGATACACCAGATTACCCGTAAATAAACCAAATTATATGTATAAAAAAAGTTCATTAAGAAAAGGTTTTTATGTGTCTCATTGTGCATGGATCTTTAAAGGGCTTTTTCTTTTATGGATTTTTTATTTTCATATTGTTTTACACTTTCTTCATTAAAAAATATTAAACCAATTGATCAAATTTTGATTCTCTCACACGATATCAAATTCCTAATTCTCCCACACTTTCTGCATATATTATGTAACGTCCTACCAATATAATCTATAGTATGAACAATACTTTATTTTTTACCAATTCAGTGTATGTGAGTTTCGTCGAAAACTATATATGATTAATGAGATGAGTGTGCATGACATGCTAAGATTTCCCTACACATCAATCAATTATCCAATTTACTTACCACTTTAATTTCTGAGTTATTATCATTACTAAATTACTAATAACCACAACTTTAGAAGTGCTAGTTAAAAGCATTCAAAAGATTATATAGGACATAATAATTGCTGCTTTTTGCTGTCTTTATAAACCACCTCAACCACCTCTTCCTTAACGTTCTAAACATCCTTCTTTCAACTCTCTCTCACACACACACTCTTCTCTCTTTTCTTTTCACAACTATGTCTCAAATCACAATCAAATCTCCAAAACACTGTGCAACAAAACAAGTACTAAGAATAGAAAGAAACTACAAAAAAATCTTCTTTGCTTTCTCAACATTTTTCACCACAATTTTATTACTCATACTTCTCATCTATTTCATTCTCAAACCAACCAAACCACAATTCTCTCTTCAAGAACTTGACATCTATCAACTAAACCTCTCAGGACCAATCCTCAACTCTTCAATCCAACTCACTCTTCTCTCCAAAAATCCAAACCAAAAAGTTAGCATTTACTATGATGAGTTTCAAGTTTATGCTACTTATAAGAATCAACAAATAACTAGTGATTCATTTGTGACACCCTTTTACCAAGGACAACAAGAGAGTAATCTTTTGTCATTTTCTTTGATTGGAAATGGTTTAGTTGTTGCTCCTTCTATTGGTTATGAATTGGGTCATGATCAAACTAATGGAAGATTGAGTTTGATTCTTAAAGCTAATGGAAAACTTCGTTGGAAAATAGGTACATGGGTTTCTGGTCGTTACAGGTTTAATGTTAACTGTGTTTCTGTTGTGACTTTTGGAGTTGGAAGCTCTATGAATGTTCCTCCTCTGTCTTCAAAACAGGGTGCTATGTGTTCTACCATAATTTAAATATGTAAACTAAGTATAATTATATTGCTAACTACTCTTATAAGCTCTTCAAGTTTTTGTTTTTATATATATTTTTTTTTATATTGGTTGGATTTTGTATTGAGATATACTATCTGTTTCTTATTATAAGAGATAAATGCACTTTGTGGATTCATTACAAACTTGATGTATCTGGTCTATTATAAATTTAGATACATCTGTTTTTCAATGAATTCAGAAAATACATTTGTCTCATAATAAAGAACGGAGTTAGTATTTTGCAGCCATTATGTAATATTGTAAATAAAATATATGAATGAATGATAATATATAGGATCAAAAGTTAGTTACTTTACAACTTGAGAGTGAAAATGAAAAAAAGAGTCTATTAGATGGTTAATTAATCTTATCTCTTTAGCTTTTATTATCTTGTGTGTCTAAATTGGTTTGGTTTTGTCTATGATAAATGTGGTAAAATTAAAAGGAGTTGATGAATGGATTTCATACCTTTTATGAGTGGATGAATGAGTAGATTTTGGGTTACTTTTGTTTATTTTGCGGATACAAAGATAAAAAGAATTTGATTGAAGAATATGTAGATTGGAATCCTAGAAGAGGAAAGAAATCAAGGGGAAGAAAATCTGTTTCTTCCTTTGTGGAATATGCAGATTTTACATGTCAATTCCTAAACTTTAAGAATCATATGAATCTGCTTATGCATTTTTTTATATGAGATAATTGGCCATGCATGGGTCAAATGAATATACTAGGGAATGTTAACGGTTGGAACTAAGAAGTTGAAAGTTAAAATTAAGAACACTTTCCCTTTTGATTTTCATCATTTTGACCAACACAGTTTTGATTGCCAATAGCTCTACTTCATGTATCTTACACATTATGAAGCTGATAGTTGAAGAACTTGTACTTAATTAAATCTTTAAGATTTGTTCCATATATTATTAGTGCTTAGCACTTAGGAGTACTACAATTTAGGTGAAAAGGTTAGTGTGGTTAATGTGTGACTTATATGTACAAGTTTTTTTTACCATTAGATAAATTGTCATATCGCATCTTAGTTGATTTAATGGTGAAATAATTATGATAAAATCAAGTATGTGCATGAAGTTTACTATAGACTTGACTTTCGAAATATGGTTTAATTAGCGACATGAAGTTAATAAAATGTATCTAGTTGTGTCCGTGGGCAGTGATGACATGATCGCGTGTTCGAGCCTACAATTTGGACAGTTTTTTAAGTTTGTGCAGTAGTTTATGGTACGGAGATTCAAAAACAAAATGATGCATTATAAAATGCAAAAAAACTTTATTCAGTAAATTATTATTGATCGACAAACATGAAGCGAGTGTGCACTTCCCTTCAAGGATTTTAAAGTATCATGAAGAGATTCACGGTTATCTTTCCTGCATATGGTTAAACAAGTGTGTGCCAATCAAACCTAAAATTGTGTATATCTATACACACTTTGGAATTATATGTACAACCATATTCATTTTCTTACTGTTCAAGTTATTACAACATTCTCCAACACAATATTTCACATTTACTGTATAATATTCCTAGTACATCATTATAAAGTTAACGCAGCTAATTTTACTAATTAATTTAAGATCATATGTCTATGTTAACATGTAAATTACTCCTAGCTATGTAAATATAAAATTATGGCACACATTATTATAAAGTTAGATTACTTTTTAAAGTTTAAAAAATAAAGACCAATAATCACTACCTACCGGTCCCTACATTAGGAGGAAATGAAATTATCAAATTAACATTAAAATGGCAAAAGCAAAGAAAGAAAGATGAGCATGGCAAGCAATGCCATTGTTACCCACCATCACAACCAAGTCCCAATGGGATATGCATGTAAAAGCAAAGTAAACCCATTTCAATTTCATTATATTAGGCCTAATTAATCACGACATTATTATTATATTAATACAAATGCTAGCCTTCTAACAGAGGAAGCACTCTTCTCTCAATTCCCACTGATCAAAAACAGACTTTATTGTAGCAAATATTTATCCTACAAAGTCACCCTTTTGGAAGCCTACCACAAACAGAAAATCTTTATAAAACACTAAAAAGTAGTAACTTTAACTCATCTAGTCTACCATGACAAAATTCATAAGTCTTCAAGTAACATTATTTATTTAAGCCATCAATATGGGCATAGAAAAATAACTACTCCACAAAAATTATTTCAATTGTTTATGACCATTGTTTATTTCAGATGTTTGTGTGTGGACGCATGCGAGCTCGAACATTCTCATTCTTTAGACTAACTTTTAAGAGTGAGATTCAAATATATTTAACGTCCGTAGCTGATTCACTGACTCAATTGTTATTAGCTCGAAAGAAAGAATTAATTAAACAAGAAAACTAAATATTATTAGTTCCTAAAAAACAAATTTGTATTTTCTTTTTGAATCATTGTCTCAACCATAAGAGACTTATTAATTAGTTATTACTACTACTATTATTATTATTATTATTATTATTATTATTAACAATAGGATTAAAAAAATTGGGTCTTTGGCAAGAGGATGCATGAATGTTTTCTATTAAGGGAAGTAATTTTATGAAACTTAAACACCAAATGGAGGTAATTAACAAAAAAAACTAACTAATTAGGTTGTAATATAATCCTAAATGAGGCTAAAGTTCTATCAAAGTTGACAACAAATAAAAGTGTATTTTAATGTTGAGAGAAAGGGTGACCAAATAATTGGTTGTTGATTTCTTAACAAGCAATTTCTTTTTTGTTTGAAAAGAACATGAAATTTAAAAGTGTTGCTGGGTAAATTAGTTTAATACTTCACGTTTGGTTTGAAAATTAAATTAAAAACGCAATACTTTCTTTTTATGTACATGAAAGTCGCTTCCCATCAAGTTAGGCAAATGCCTTGATTTGATTATTTACGAAACTGAAATTTCAAGCTCCAATGCCGTGTAACTTTTTGAAGGTATCAAACATATTTGTCAAAAAGTAATGTGCATGCATATTATATTATATTACATTACACACACACACACACACACACACACACACACACACACACACACATATATATATATATATATATATATATTCAGCTTAATTGCTTCTACCATCTCCAACTTCAAACCCATACTCCACATTCATTATTACTATATACGCAATTAAGTTGAGTGCTCACAATCAGGAACTGGTAATTAAGCAGACTTAGTGATTAAGCATAGGGGCTAGCTAGGGCACTACCACTTTTTTCAACAACAAAAAAGAGCAATCTAGTGCAGCTAGTTCAAATATGATGCTTGAGAAGTTCTGAATATTTATAAACACAAACGTATTGACTGAACTAATGAATGTTTGCTAATTTACTTTAGAATTTAATTTATACATACTCACAGGTAAATTAATTTTAGACATACATTCATTTATCCATTTCAATTTTATTATTTGTAAATATTAATTAATGGAAATAATATTATAACATATCTAAATCAAATGATATATATGTTATGTTCTGCTTGAACATCAATGTTAGTATAGGTACAAAGTAAACTATTTCTCATGATATTTAAATCAAATAACTAATGGGAGTTGGATTCAGTAGAAGTGGTTAGACTCCGACAATCTAACAAGTCGAAGTTCATTGAAAGAGATATACACATTTAATGTTCCACACATATAGTAAAGAGGAAAACAAAATTATAATATGATCTTCAGTACAATCTTCTGAATTGGGCCAAAATGTGACAGTGCCACATATGAGACATTGGGCTTGTAATCTTGTATAGTATTGGATTGGGCAAGAAGGCAAGGACTAGGAGAGTGGGTAGCAAATCCTGGAGAGCTGAAGCATCTAGTACCAAATTTCTACAAGACTTAATTCCTAAAAGATTATAATATGTCTCTTACAAAGTTGTTACAAAAATTTTGGCTAGAGGATTAAGGGATGTGATGAAAAGCTCTTGAGTCCTTGCCAAAGTAGTTTTTACCTCACAGACAGAGCAATGATAACATAATCATATTCATTGCTCAAGAAGTCATTCACCCCATGAAAGCTAAAAGGGGAAAAGTGGGTTAGATGACAATTCAAATTGATCTAGAAAAGGCCTATTACTTACTAGCTTAGCCGGTATTTTGTGTTGTGCATTGAGAGACTTTTTCAACTATATATTTAGTTGAGGTTTATAAACTTGACCAATAAAGATATCTGGGGAGGACCCGGGCTATCACATCTCGCGTTTGCGGATGATCTTATATTATTTGCTGAAGCAACTGCTGAACAGGTTGAAATCATTCAGATGGTTCTAAATCTATTCTACTAAAGTTCGGGACATCAGGTCAGTATAGAGAAAATTAGAGTGTTCTTATCTAAGAATGTTAGCTGGCAAACCAGAATTGAGCTAAGTGAGACATTGGGATACCAAAGTACTTCTAACTTAGGGAAGTATCTTGTAGTTCTGCTACTTCACAACAGGAGTAGCAAGGGAACATATCTGTTTATTCTATACTAAGTTAATTAGCGACTGAGTAATTGGAAATTGATTGTTGCAGTGAACTGGTGAATGGGACTTCCCCATGTTGATTTCTCGGCTAGCTCGTCACATGATTGAATATATCAAAGCTTGGAAGGCAGCATCGGATGGCGCCTTCTCTACTGCTAACGCTTTAATTTCTATTTTGCAGGTTCTAAGTTTTGCACCCAAAATGTTTTTGCTTGGGTGTGGAAGCGGAAATGACTAGAATGAATGAAACTGCTTCTATGGAAGACGGCCAGAAGGGTATTCTAATGAGAAATGTTGCTACGAAACAGAGGTATGACACTATGACTAATAATGATATTTGTCAGCTATGCGGACAAGAAACAAAAACTGTTTTACATTGCTTCAGGGACTGTACTAAGGTCAGAGTAGTTTTGTCCTCCATAATAGCAGAAAATGATACCTCATTCTTAGGATTTACTGATGTAATTGCTTGAATAGAAACTCAGTCAGTAACAACATCAAAGCAATTACTAATAAGTGGAATTGTTATGGACCGAATCTGGTCAAAGATATCAAACCCTCAATGAACTATATGAACCATTTTGTCAGACAGATTACTCTTACTAATCCAATAGGGAAGTATAGAAGGACTCCACCAAGAGCAGAAATGATCAAAATCAAATTGTTTTTTTTGCGAGAAATAATCTTAATGCAGCCTGTGGAGTAATAACTCAAGACTGCGAAGGAAATTTCAGTTGGGCCTTAGCAAATCTGGGGAACTGTGAGGGGTGTGCTTCAAGCAGAAATGGAGGCTATATATTGGGGTTTGAAGATTGCAAAGGAGAAGAATACTACACAGCTTGTTCTAGAATCAGTTTCCCTAGCAGCCATACATTGAATCAAAGTTCTAGTCAATAATGATTAGAGAATTTAGATTCTTTGGTTGATCAGACGGGAATAGAAGATAGATGTAACACAAATTGCCATTTGAAAATACTTTGATCCCCTATGTATTATTTTCTAAATTTTTCAATGAAATAAGCACATAGTTTGTAACTTGTAAAAAAAGTTTCTTCCAAATTTGAAAGCAGACAGACAGGACACTATTGCACGTCTGTCTGCTTGAACAAAATAAAAATTTGATGTGTTGTTACATATAGATGAGAAAGTTTTGCAGAACAACACTAATAGCATATTTGGTTACAATTCGTAATGCTAACTGTTATACAGTTAGGTAGGGAGTTTTCAATTCTGTTAATAGTTCTGTGTATAAATAGACCCTTAGTGGGAGAATTGGAATACTCCCTTATTTCATTTGGTTCAAAACTTTATAATATACATCAACAGATTGGATTTTTGCCAATTTAGTAAAAAATAAAGAATTACACACTACCTTGTCAAAAATTTTCCATACACACACTAGAAAATTAATAGATTCTAATACTGGTAAAGGAAACCATTCAGTATGGCCAAACTCACAACTCACATTCATATGTCAGAATGGTAAACAATGAACTAAATAAAATTATGAAATGCAATGAATACAACCAAAGCAAGTATCTATTGCAAATTATTATTTCACAGAAAATACCAAAATTCTATTCCAGTGCAAAATGATATACAAGTACAAAAACTGTTGGTACCACTATTCATATATAATGTATACAAGCATACTCTCAAGCATCCTCCCCACACCCAAAATAAATGTCAGTTATATCTTAAAAAATAAAAAACCTATGTAACACAAACATTTCATATTGAACGTTACTCTAATGTTTCGCACCTGAGGGGCGGACACGAATGCACTTGAGATCATAAACTTTCTCGTGTTTGACACTTACACAACACTGACGACATGTAAGTTATATTTAATCACAATGACTTGTACTTTCCCAAACTATTACTGATATTGTCTAGTTATCTGTGTCAGTGTCGAGTCCAGTGTCCATATTGTTGATTCATATGATAAAAAACCACATCAAGGTTGAATAGAATCAGCACTAACCCATTTCCAATAATGTTTCTTAACAGAAACAGCTTGATGAGCAACTTTCTTATCATCAGAATCACCATACTCATCAACCTCATACGTACAAAAATCACCCTCCGGTAAACCCTCCACGGTCGCATTCAAAATATGCAAAACATAACAACCAGGCAAACCAGGATAAGATCCTGAATTCCGTTCCTCCACTCTCATCTCATACGAATTCGGATCAATCGTCACAATATCACAAACTTCATTTTCATCTCCAATCACCGAACCAAGCTCTTCCTTAATCCCTCTAACAGCAGCAGATTCCGGATCCTCATTCGGCTTCATCTTCTCCGATAACGGCCTACCTCGTTCCCTCACTTTCCCATCAGACAATTCCTGATGCGATTCAACTAAAATCTTGCCATCTTTTCCTGTAACCCTAACAGTAACAACCTGAACGGTTCGAACCGGAGGGTTAGAATCATCAAGAGAAGTTTCACCCTGAGAAAGTTCAAGCCAGAGATTATGAACGTTTTTGGTACCAGGCTTAACGCCCCACGTGGCGAAAGAATCGGAGGGTAAACGAGGTTTGAGCCATTCGGAGAGAGATTGCGGAGATGGGAAACTGTTACGACGGTTATTATTCTTGTTAGGGTTTGTTATTGATGATGATGAGGTGGAAGTTTGGGACATGGCGGGGATTTTGAGGAAACGGCGAGGGTTAAGAGAGAAAGAGAGAAAAGGGCAGTTGGTGGTGGTGGGGGTGTTGTGAGATCTAGAGGAGGTGAAAAGGAAGCAAACGGAGAGTGCGGTTAGTAAAATATCTGGTAAAGAAGGGAGGTTTAGTGGTTGCAACGGTGGGGACATTTCATTCATTCAATTGAAGGTGTTGTTGTTGTTGTGATTATGATTATGATTATGGGGTTGAATTGAGGTTAAATGATCCATGATAGGGATAATGGAAGAATAATGAGAAGGAGAAAATTGAGGAGGGGTTTTAAGCTAGGAAGAGGTCAAAGTGGTGATTTGGATTGGTTTGTTTGTTTAGGATGAGATGAGATTGTAATATTCGGGTTCGGTTTTGGTTTGTTTTCTTTCTTCATTACTTTTCAGCTTCACAGTGGGTTTTGTTTTTGTGTGACTTCTGTTTCTTAACAACGTGGCTGCTTTATGCTTCATTCACTCTGTTGGATCTCTGTGTGGATGGATGAATGGAATCACATATTAACAGTTTAATAATAATAATAATTTGTGTGCAACAAAATTATTTTTTCGAGTCAGATAATTTAATACTGTTGCATTTTTAAGATTGTTTTCGATCTCATAACTTTTGATTAAGTTGATAAAAAATCTTTTACCATCTCATCCAAAATAAAGCGGTCAAAACGTGCGGCTCGACCCATTTCGACCCGGTCCAGACGGCCAACGAGTTTTCATCAGACCGGGCTAAAAACCCAAAATAAAATAGAAGTTGAAAAATTAGTGTCCGAGCCCAGCCCTTTACGGGCTAGCGCCTAGAGGGTTTTTTTTTTAACCAAGGTTGAAGAAGAAGAAAAAAGAAATAATTACTTAACATTTTTTGAACTTTTTAATTGTTATGACCAACTTGATTAACAAAAAAAAATTAAATAACTCATTCGAAACGAAAAATAGTTAGAGGACCAAAGTGAAATTTTAAAAATAGTTTTTTTTTTTTTGAAAGCTCGGTATCCAGCCTAAGGACCGACTAAAAACTTTGAAAATAGTTAAAAGACTAAAAGTGTATTTAAGCCTATTTTTTGTTATATAAATAGCTTATATACTTTTGTCAAAAAAAAAAATAGCTTATATACATTGGAGTAATGAAGTTGTTTATCCAGCATGTCAAAAAAAAAATGAAGTTGTTTATCCTAATAGAATAATCAAAACTGTTAGATTAGATATGATTAGTGACATGTTACTTTTGTTTTTTAGTGAGAGTTTTGGTCGTGCACCAGATTAGGAAAATTTCTCTTTTGCCCCCTCCCACCCTCATTTCTTTAAAACTCCCTTAAAACTCTAAAATGCCCTTAAAATTGGGTGAAGAAAGCAGTTTGGGACATACGTCCCGAACCATGGGCGTTGAACAAGACTTACACCCCCATGGCGCGCGTGCTGTGGTTCGTGACCTATACACCGAACTGGTGTTCGGGGCATACGTCACGAACTGACCCCTGGCGCCCCCCCCCCCCCCCCCCCCCCCCCCATTAGACTTAATTCGTGAGCTATCTCACGAAGCCCAGTTCGGTTTATAAAACCCGAACTGGTGGTTAAGTTAGACAAATCTAAATTAAAACCCCCCACTCCCTTTTTCCTCTAAACCGTTCCAAACTCCTTTCATCCTTTTTTCATCCAATCCATATAGAAACGTCCTAATCTTCCATGCTAACATCACATTTTCGCTAGATTTCACACTATCAAGTAAATTTCTATCAATTTTAAGTTTTTATTTGATTTTCATAGGTTTAGAATGTTTAGGGTTTAGAATGTTTAGGGTTTGTTTGGGTTTAGAAACGTCCCAATTTTCATTATTTGATGTAGTGTTGTTAGTTGTTTATGAATTTGTGTTTGAATGGGTTTGATTGAGTTTGAATGTAGTGATGTTACTTTGTGTTTGAATGAGTTTGATTGATGTTGAATGAAGTGATGTTACTTTGTGTTTTGAATGGGTTTGATTGGGTTTGAATGTAGTGATGTTACTTTTTGTTTTGAATGAGTTTGATTGGGTTTGAATGTAGTGATGTTACTTTGTGTTGTGAATGGGTTTGATTGGGTTGAAGATGTTACTATGAATGTCACTTTGAATGTAGTGATGATACTATGAATGTGATTGAATTAGTTGAATTTGTGGGTTGATTGAGTTTGATTATGAGTAGTCCATAAATTGGAAATAAATTGTTGTTGTTTGTTGTTTTTGTATAGATATGGAGCAAAATACTGTTACCGGAACCGGTAGACACGGCCGCCCAAGCAGGGCCCATGTATCTGGTCGTTCAAAGGTTGTTCCTAAAAGACGTCCGCGTCAAACGACTATTGATGGAGAGGGTACTTCATCCTCTACTTCACGTAGGAGACCCTCACGGGAGGAACCTCGTTCTGAAGATGAAGGATCTGAACATGAACATAATGAAAATGTTAACATGGCTGCAGAGGATGATGATGCTGATGTTGAAGGTGGGGGTTATCCTGGTGGACCGCTAGATACGTCCTTGCTTACGTTATACCATGAGCACAGGGCAATTAAAATATGGAGTGCTGATGAACGTGATAAGGTATTAGAATTGTATTTTCATAAGTTGATTAATATTGATTGATATCTCTTATTTCGTCAAATTCTTATACTTTTTTTCGACTGCAGATTGTACACAAACCACAAATTCTGAGGACACATGGAAGGAAATTGATCAACTTACAACAACCGAGGCGTGTTCCGGCATATGCATGGTTTTGGGATGTAGTAGAAAACTCTGGTCTGGAGCCATTGTTGCACACTAACTACAACGTTGTCAACCATGGTGTGATGACGGCTTTCGCTGAGAGGTGGTATCTGGAGACTGCTACCTTCCACCTTCTAGTCGGTGAAATGGGCATCACACTGGATGACATCCAGTGCCTTCTCCATATTCCAATCACCGGTCGACTTTTGGACCACAGGGCCATGACTAGAGTGGAAGGACAAGATTTATGTGTTCAATTTCTTGGACTTGACGAGGAAGAGGTGGACAACCATTTTGTGATTACTCGTGGCCAACATTTGCCGATTGAAACTGTGAAATATATATACTTTGAGAACTTGATGCAGACTGATAAAGGAGTGCAAAATGGTTGGCAGAGTTCAGTGATTAAGATTTTTAGAGAGAGGTGCATCAGAGCGTTTTTGTTGTTTATCATAGGATGCACCATTTTTACAAACAAAAGTGATGTTTACTTGGACGTGTGTTATCTACAGTACTTCAGTGATTTTAATGCCATTAGTACGTGGAATTGGGGGTTGCTGCTCTTGCGTGGATGATTAAAGAATTGGATCATTCATCTAAGATACAGAGCAAAGGGATTGCGGGATACCTTTCAATGCTAGAGGTAACATTATATGTTCTTAGTTATTGGCCTTGATAAATAGTTTTAGCTTTGTTTATGTTATTTGGTTGATATAGTTTTTGATAAATTTTTGCAGGGATGGATCATATCACATTTTCCCAACATGACCACGTGGGAACTGGAGAATAATTACGAAGAAGACCAACCACGGTGTGCTATGTACTATGTAGGGCAAGGGCACTCTGACGTACACAATTACAGGTCATATCTGGATAATCTGCAAATGATAAATGTCATATTCAATCCGTATGATTCCCACCGTAATGTGCGGCCCATGATTCCTGAATGATGGTTCTTTGGTTGGATAAGATGTGGACCTCATAAAGCTAAACATTTGCCTGAACGTGTGATGAGGCAATTTGGACATGTGCAACGTATTCCACGCCATCCCAGTGAGTCAGCTCCTATTTTGTTGAAATATGACGATATTGATCGTCGCTTTGAGGAAGACCTCGCATTTTAGATTATACACGAAGATGAGAGGGGGCCAGAGGTGACTGGCCACTGGGACATGGAGTCAGGCTACATGACATGGTATTCTAAAGTGTCGCATTTGAAAATGCGTCCAGTTGTGGCTCCTGAAGAACCACCTGTGCCACCAAACTTGGAGGCTTTGACACAGGAGCTAGGGGAGGAAGATATTACGGAGCATCTTCGATTACTCCGATTGGTCAAAGTTGATTTGGACGAGTCATTTACGACTGTGAGATTAAGCCCGGAACACCCGCAGAAGGCGGGGAGAGCAAATGGATGAAGATTAATTTGGTTGATTTGATTATGTACTTTTAGAACTTATAACCTTTGTTGTATTATTTTGGTTTTTGTTGGAATTTGGTTTTTGTTGGATCTTGATTGTAACATGGTTGTGTACTTCTAAATTTGGAATTGGAACCTATTTAGTCTCGTTTATTTATGTTATTATGTTGGTCGATAAAGATTGATAGTCACACGTATATGTAGTTATTGGCAATTACAGGTCCGGCTCGGCTTCCTAACTGCGTTTAACATCTAGAATTAAGGTCTGAATCGATTCTGAACCCCTCAGAATCGATTCTGGATAGTTGAGAATCGATTCTGAACCAGAAATAAGACCAGGAATAGTCTTGAGGGCAAATAAACACCATGTTCACCTCCATTAAACCTCAACAACATCAAACATTCATTCAACTCCATTATCCAAATTACAACATAAAAACATAAAGGATTGACGAAAACAACAAATTAAACGCAGATCTTTTGAATTTAACTTACAAATAACATATAATAAAAAATCACTAACGTGGATCTGTCAATTTTTGAAGATGAATCTATGGATCCCTTAAATTAACAGCCTCTTCCTTAGGTTCAACCAGAGCTAGCATAATTTCTTCGACAGATCTACTCAATCTCGCATCCAACTCAATAGGACCCAATCTACTGTATTGTGCGAAAATTTCAAATATAGATCTGACATCACTGTCATTGTTAAGACACATATTGGTAAAACTTACCACACGTCCGTTTGATACCACGGCAGGATGTCTGTAGTTGATTGTAAGAACATGTCTCGTGTCGTTGTCCCCTTGCAAACGTTTGTTCACAATATTCAGCCGATGCTTGAGAGATTCATAGGTGTCATCGTTGTGGATCCTAAACAAATCAGGTTCACCTTCATTAAAGTAAACTGCAGCAATGTGTGTGTTTTTGATGTTTCTCTGGTCCCAAGCTTGGGTAGACATGATTTCCTACAACCAAATGAGAGAGTTTACCAGAAAGAATGTAATGTCTCTCCACTAAATGAGAGACACACACTTATAGACAAAACAAGTTATCACAAATGGGTATAGTGTTTAAAAAATGACATTTAAAATATGTTATGCCATGCTTCGTGACATACCTCACGAATTATGGTTTATGCACATTATACGTGTTAAGGTTCGTGACGTAGATCACGAAGCTCTGCCCATATTTTTATCTGTGAATCGATTCTCACATGTGAGAATCGATTCTTCCTTAATTACTGGAAATACCACAAGTTCCAGGTGAGTTCAGAATCGATTCTCATATTTGAGAAACGATTCACAGATAACAATATGGGCAAGCTTCGTGATCTAGGTCACGAACCTTAGCACGTATAATGTGCATAAACCATAGTTCGTGAGTTATGTCACGAACTGCTGATTTCAGAATCCATTCTCACATGTGAGAATTGATTCTCCTAAAATTTCTGGAAATACCACAAGTTCCAGGTGAGTGAGTTCAGAATCGATTATCATATTTGAGAAACGATTCACAGATAACAATATGGGCAAGCTTCGTGATCTAGGTCACGAACCTTAGCACGTATAATGTTCATAAACCATAGTTCGTGAGTTATGTCACGAACTGCTGATTTCAGAATCCATTCTCACATGTGAGAATTGATTCTCCTAAAATTTCTAGAAATACCACAAGTTCCAGGTGAGTGAGTTCATAATCGATTCTCATATTTGAGAAACGATTCACAGATAACAATATGGGCAAACTTCGTGATCTAGGTCACGAACCTTAGCACGTTTAATGTTCATAAACCATAGTTCGTGAGTTATGTCACGAACTGCTGATTTCAGAATCCATTCTCACATGTGAGAATTGATTCTCCTAAAATTTCTGGAAATACCACAAGTCCCAGGTGAGTTCAGAATCGATTATGTAATTGTAGAATCGATTCTCATTGAATTCCTAGAATTTCAACAAGCATCAGGTCTCGTCAGAATCGATTCTGCTTTGTATAGACTCCATTCCTTTGTGATTGTGCGATAATATCTGTAATACCCTAATTTTGCGTTTTTTAAAATAAATATTTTATTTAAAAAATCATTTCTTATTTTCATGAGAAATACCAAAAAATAGTTTTTTCGATAATTTTGTTTTACAATTTATTCATTTTTCTTTATTTCTTTTAATTTGTCGCAATTTATCTTTTTACGCGAAAAATATCAAAAATATTCAAAAATAATTTTCATCTCTTTATTTAAGTTTACTTTTTATTTCTATATTTTTCTATGTTTTATTTACATTTTTATCTACTTTTTCTATTTTTATCTATTATGACAATTTCCTTGTTTTTGAGCCAATCACCATTTGCCACATCACCAATGCTCACTCATGAATCATTTTTCATATTCAGATTTTCTACCCATTTTCCTTTTCACATTTTTTTTTACCCTCAAAAACTCTTTATTATAAAAAGTACCTTTTTTCAGCTGATAGTATAAATAGGAGGAGGGTTATTACAAACCCTAGTTTGGAGATTCACTGTTCACATCTTTTTTTTCAGAAACTCCTCTCTCCTTCTTTCTCTCACTCGCGCCGCTCCTCCACTCCTCCCTCAAACCCTAAATTTCAATCATCAAATTCATCATCAATATCTCTTTAAAACACAGAATCATAAACAGATAAAAGTTTCATCTCCTTCCCCTCTTTCGATTGGTACTCAAATCGCGTCCGAAACTACTAAAACGGCGTCAAGAGTCAAGGATCCGAAACCGAAAACCTCTAGAACAAAGAAGGTTGGATTTCGAGCGTATCCGATCGTTTTCTTGTTAAATTTATGTTGATTTGTGACTGTAATCATGCCTGAAACCTTTTCCGCTAACTATTTTGTTGAAATCGCGATCTAAAAACGTGTTTTAAGATTTTATGCCGTTTCGGATTTTCGTTCGTTTGCGTTAATTTAAGCATCGTTTGCAATTTTTGATTGTCGATCTGTAATCTACGTGAAAAACCGAGTAAAACGATACAATTATTTGTTTATTTTCGTATCCGGGAACCTTATCGGTGGTGGCGACACCGCGCCGGCGCTTTTGAAGGTATCGAAGAAGACGAGGGTGTACGATACACCCTGTCTCTGGTTCGTTTCATTCTAGGCCGTCAGATCTCTCGATGAGATTTGATCGGACGGAAATAGAGCGAGGTGTAGGGTGGACCAGCGGGTTGTGGATCTACTGGATCTCTGGATATTGGACCGGATCCCCATTTGGGTCGAATCGGTCTGATCCGGATTGAACCGGATTGAACCGTTTTCTGCTGGGCTGGGTTTGCACCTCCTTCTATTTTCGCCCCCCTGTTTTCATTCTATACCCCCTTTCTCTGACTATGAAATTCTGGCCTTAGGCCCAAATCAATTTTACTGCGCGCGCCCCCTGATGTGCTGCGCGCACCCCCCTCTGATTCTCTCAAAATGGGCCTTAAGCCCAATTAATTTTTCTGTTAGTTTTGTGGTTTTACTGCTTGCACCCCCCATAACTGCTTTCACCCCCCTTTGCTGATTTTGATTAATTTTAGACGTTTTTACTTGATTTATTGTTAAAATTTCTTTATAAAAAAATGATATAAAAAATAAACGGGTCCCTGCAGTACAGCTTGCGTCCGAGAGTTATCTTTTGTATTAAAAATGCTAAAAGAAGCTTATTAATTAAAATAAGAATTCGAGAAAGTGTCTGCCGCACGGCTTGTCTCCAACTCAATTTTTTTTATTTTAATTAATAAAGTTGTGAAAGTATTTCATCTGATGTTCAATTATTTATTATAGCTTATTTGACTGTATGCGCTATTTAATTTGTCTGAACTGTGATATCATTGAAAAAGCTTCGATTTAAACGAGCATAAACGAGTCCCTGCCGAACGGCTTGCGTCTGTGAGTTATGTTCGTATCAATCGAAGGGAAGCTTGTTAATTGAAAATGATTAAGGAAGTGTCTGCCGAACGGCTTGTCTCTGACTTAATTCCTCTTAATTAACGAAGTTCATATTTAACTGCTATGTGATGTTCGATCTTTTATTTCGCAGTTATTCTTGAATTTTATTATTACTTGAGCATACTATATTTTGTGCATTTAACTGGTCAACATCATCACTATTATCATATCATTCATGTGCATTCATATATGCATATCTCTCTTCTACCTTTCTTTTTCTTTTCTTCTTGGTTCTGATCTGAAAATGTGAAAATCTTTTTTGTTACAAGAGGAATGAGAATAAATCCGGTCCCTGACGTACAACTTGTGTCTGTGAATTATTCTCATCCCGTTTAAACCGGAACTTTGTTAATTAAAGAGAATGAGGAGGTGTCTGCCGGACGGCTTGTCTCTGATTTATCTTACTTTAATTAATAAAGTTTAATTAATTTATTTGAATGAAAAGGGGATGTACGGTGAGTGACCTGCTTCTCTGGATAGTTCAGTCCCTGCTGCACTGCTTGTGTCTGTAACTTATCCTCATTCACTAAACAATCTTGAAAATTCCTGAAAGACACTCAACCCACTCAACTGTTTTTTCTGCCCTTGTGCAGTCAACTTTTTTTTTCAACTTTCAAACCTTTTTTTAACTTGTTTTCCTAAATGGATGACGCTTTATCCATTCCCCTGCTACAGACAAACGCTTAAGCCTCCGAAGCGAGCATACAAGCATACTGTTGTATCAGTGGAATGCGACCTAAGCATCGTTCACTAAAAACAACCAACACACAAATCTTTCTTTTCAGGAAGAACTACGTGAGCTTTGACTTCCTCATTGTACTTGGGGGATACGTAGGAGCGAGAGCCTCTCTCGTCAAGCCAAATAATAAAAAACTCTTTTTTCCCTTTTCTGTTCAATATGCGGTAATTTATTTCTTTTTATGCGGTTATCTCTGTTTATGCAAACCAAAATTTCTCAAATGGTTCCCGTTGAGTACAACGGATATGAGGGGGTGTTAACGTCTTCCCCTCATGTAACCAACTCCCGAACCCGATCTTCAAGGTTTTATCATTATTTTCCTTTCCCCTCATGGGATAAATAAAGTATGGTGGCGGCTTCATTGTTTACATTTGTGCATTGCATCTTATCATTGCATATCTGTATATTTTTTGCGCCGGGTACTACAATATCCACGGAGCCTAAAGGGACATCCACATTTCCTTGTGTCAAGCCCTTCCAACTTTGTCTTCTTCTTTGTGGGCTTGTACGTCCCACCCCTTTCACAATCCAATACAAAGAACTTCTTTCTTCGATCTGAACCGTAATCCGACTTAACAATCGCAGCAGAAAACTTCAATTTCTCGGCTACAGACCTAACCCAGCCAATCAACTCATCCCGATCGTCGTATGTTTTATCCGTCTGAAAATGAGCGCTTGTATCGATTTCTATCGACTCCTCTCTCGGTGCAGCCGGTGCTTCAACTACTAGCACATCCTTTATCGGTGCAGACGGTGCTTCAGCTTTATCAACCATAGAAATTCAAGACTGCAAACAAATACAACAACATAACAAATTTAATAAACTTAATAAAAATGGCCAAGTGCATCATATCATATTTATCTTTCTCTCTACCACACATATTGATCATCATATCAAGTGCATCCAAGTGCATCAATAATTAAAAAATCAAATTCATATGAATCAACAGACTATAGCACAAAACATTAAATTTTCATGCAGGTTGGGCAGCACTTCGTGACTTAAACCCCGAACCATAGCACACCCATATCAAACAACACAAATTATGCCCAGGCGCGCGCATATGGGCACCAGTTCGTCACGTATAACCCGAACCAGTTCGTGAGCTAGGTCACGAAAAAAACCAGAGTCGCCTCTGACATGACATGACAGCTAAAAAATCATACAACAATAACAACAAAAAATAATCGGTTCAAAGTGGACATTACCTTATGTAAACGCTTTAATGATTGTTTGTTGCTCTAACAACAGCACCCATGATGATTTGTGAACCCAAGCTCCAAAATCGCCCAAGAGAGTAAAGAGATTGTGTGATAGAGTAGTGAAGAAGGAAGAAAAAGTGAGCTAGGGGTTGTTAGTATATAACTAGATATTTCGTGAGCTATTCCCCGAACTGGGGTTCGGGTTATAACTCACGAATGAAGTTGGGGGTGCTAGGAAAATTGAACAACTTCGTGATGTATTTCCCGAACTGGGGTTCGGTTTATACGTCACGAAGTGCACGCGTAGGGGGTTAAATTTGAAACATTTCGGGACGTATAACCCGAACCCCAGTTCGGGAAATACATCACGAATTTGCATTTAAGAGGGTAAAAATGGTAGTTAGGGGGGAAAAAGAAATTTGGAGGGGCGATTGAGCAAAATTCCCAGATTAGTCAGTCAACTGAACTCAAGCAATTCAATGTTTACTCTTTGTTACGCTCTTGCTTTTCTTTTAGATGTTGCCTTTCCCAACTCCAGATAGATTTTGTTCCACAAAACAATAAGCAACTAGCTAGTAGCTAGTACTCTCTCAATCTCAACATTCTCAATGAATCTTCAAAATCTATTAATACTTCTCCTGGGATTGACCCCAAATAGAGTGTGTATGGTCTTAACATTGTTTCTGAGAAAACATGCCAATGCACAACCGTTTCTAACTTCTAGCAAAATTAAGTAAAAAAATTCAATTAGTCGCCACACACTAATTCTTCTAGGATTATAATTTATAAGTTATAAGCTCAAGCACCGTAATTCTCTCTGCTATCATTCATGTAGACTAAGTTACGCTTTATATATCCGTCTCTACATTACTACACTATTAAACAAAATATAAACCCAGCAATGATAAGTGAGTGCCCAATGGTACACCATTTTCACATGCCGTGACTATTTCAACATGAAAATTAGGGAGGAAATGATAAAGCAGCTGTATATTCTAAACCAGAACCTCAGCAGGAACAGTTGATGAATATTCCAGAATATTACCTATCAGTAGATTTTTATCCATCATGTGGAGGAAACAAAGACGATCAGCCATTCTTGCAGACATCCTCCCAGATGTATCTCTAAGAATGGAAGTGGTTCATGCAAAGTATTTGAGAATGTCTAAGTTCATAAGTACTAAAAAGTTATTATTTTTACTATCTTGCTTCAAAACTTAAAATAGTAGCAGGTCTTCAATTTACACCAGTAATAAGTACAAAATTGTAGTAGTTTAGGAATGTCTTATTTTTATACTCCATAACTGATATTAATACTAAGGATCAAGGACCATGGTCTTTGAGTATTATAATATACTGTAAACAACTACGATAACCAAACTTTATTCCACTAGATTGGGTAAATGGTATAATCAATGTGTAGCACAGAAACTTTAGATCGAAGGTGTTCAACACCGACGTGACACAAATATACTCATATATACGGTTACAACTCATCATTTCTATTTTCTCATATTATTATCCATGTCAATGTCAATGTGCAGTGTCGGCACTTCGTCTTAGAAAAGAAAAGAAGCGACATCAAAGTTGAATAGAATCAGCAGTAACCCATTTCCAATAATGTTTCTTAACAGAAACAGCCTGGTGTGCAACTTTCTTATAATCAGAATCACCGTACTCATCCGCCTCATAAGAGCAAAAATCACTCTCCGGCAAACCCTCAACCAAAGCATTAAAAGTGTGGAAAATGTAGCAACCGGGCAAGCCAGGATAAGTCTCAGAATCCCGTTCCTTCATGGTGAGATTCGAGCAGGAACTTTCCGTCTTTGGCAGTAATCCGAAGCATAACAACCTGAAGGGTTCTAATTGGAGGGTTGGAATCATCGTGTAGGGAGGTTTCTCCATGGGAAAGTTCGAGCCAGAGGTTGTGGATGTTTTTTGTTCCGGGGTTTACACTTAAACTTTATCAACAATCATCGTGTTGGTCATTATTCATTAACCACTTAAACTCATTTTTTTTTTATATGCTTAAACTCGTTGTTTTGATATTTATTTATTTCTTATAAGATGAGATTCTCTCCATTTTGTTTGCAATTGTAACATGTCTTGGTATATGTTTGTCTCTACCATGAGAAAAAACATTTTGAATTAATTGATTTTTTTTTGGTACAAAACAAATTGATAATTGGTTTATTTTATAATAGATTCATATAAAAGTGAAATGAATAAAAGACCAATTCTAAAATTAAAAAATACAATTTTTACCTTCAACTAAATCAATTCTACTCTAAAAAATCAAACATGTCAAAGCAAGGGATGGGTGAGAACTCAAATCTAATTGTCAGCTAGGAGTTTTTAAACCGGGATGGGTGAGAACTCAAATCTAATTGTCAGCTAGGAGTTAACTGGTTCAAACTTCCACAGCCTGCGGTCCAAATCATGTCCATGGTCTCAAAATTTATAAATAGTTTTAAAAACATAAATAGTAAAAAAAAATGCAAGATAAATATAATCACTTTTCTAGCACATTTTATTTGTTTATATATCATGTGTACTAGCAACATAACTTCTACCTTTTTATCATTTTTTAAAATTACAAATTCAACTTAAAATAAAAATGTCTAAGCAATTAAAAAACTGTCTTTGCCAACTCATTTCCCAACATTTGTTTGGGCAGGGGCACAAATTTTGTCATCCGGCACACATTTACTTGAGTTAATCTGGTCGGCACACAATTGAGAACTTTGTTACCAATACCACGATATCTGCAGGAAAGGAACAAATGAGGTTAAGTAAGTACGGCGTTTGTGAATATGTTTATAAGTTTGCTTCTGAAAATGGTAAATGCATTACGCCGACCAACTAGTATGAGTATAAACCGCATATCCAATCCTAAAATTGATCACACAAAACTTTAACTGAATTTAAGCCATAAGCTTTGCAACTAAATGATCCTCTCAAACAAACACGGGATGTTGTTGAATATGTTTGGTATCACAGTGGATATGTAAGAATCAAGATGACCTACCGTGATTTTGCAGAAGCTACAAGGTGACCGTGATTCTGGCATTGTAGCTTATGCAAAATAACAGTAAGTCACCATGATTCGGGCATACCCACAGTGAGTTCAGTGCACAGTTTGATTCACGGCGTAGTGTTACTCCAAAATGCACAGCTATATTCAGAAAAACACCAATAGCAAATATTTTTAGGCATCCAAAGGGGGGAGGCTGCAGGTATATAGCTACTTAAACCGCCGGGAATTGAGTATAGCATTTTCTGATGGGAAGTTTCAAGGTTACGTGACTTATATATGTAAACCACACGATTTGCGGATAAGTCATAGTGTAAATGTTGAAAATCATGGCAAATAGGTGTTTTTTTATAAGAGGCAAATAGTTTTAACATTAAAACGGAAAATCAATGCTGAAGACAGGAAGAACGTACAAGGTGTGAAGTGAGATAGAAACTAAATATAGTTATAAATAACAAATGATGCCTAAAGAAGCAATAATTTATGAGGACAACAAATTACAATATTCTGGAGCTTCTCAATAAAATTGCTCCAGAGATTTTTTTTAAAATAAAATACCAAAGCCACCAAACATTATTTTCATTTGCAATTCAGAACAGCATGCTGAAAATCAAAACACCAAATGGACCTCAACAAGAGGCAAATTCTTAATGAATAATGAGGGCAAGAGATTTTGGGCAGACCTTCAAAGTTATGCAATGGTTATATAATGCAGGCTACCACAGTTTTCTCCTGACATACTCAAGTCAGCTAAAACAATTATCACGTTTCTATAATGCAGGCTACCGCAGTTTTTTCTTAATTTTTATCTTATTGACTCTTCTATAACCACTTATGCATTGTAATATTCTAATTCTGCAATACCCAGTAAGTATACTTACTTTTTTATTCTTTACTGACAAATATTCAATCATATACGAAATGCAGCTCGTATAATTGTAGTATAAAATTTCTTTAAGCTTAACTGCTACTATACTTCTTTGACAAAATGTCTACACATAAATGACAAGGATAAACCTAAACCACATAAAGGCTTTATCAAATCCTAATAAATAAGCATTCATTAGATTGCCACCACTCAGGCATATAAACTATCTTCATCAAAAACTAATACCACATGATCAAAAGTCAAAACTACTACTGAGCAGTGAGCTGAGACATACATAAAAGGGGTTAGGGTGTTCAATAACAATAGATTTGTTAAAGCACCATCTATCTTACCTCAAAAAAAAAATAAAAAAAATAAACAGCACCATCTATCTAGATGGGCAGCATTTACAATATTAAATGTGTCAATACCATCTTCAATTCAACAAACAAATGCAACATCAATTTCTGCTATAAGTAAACCATGAAGGTAAAAATACTAAAATAGTTTGCCCCAACCATCACACTACCAATTCAATTTCACATATGAGAGACAGCAGCAGTTTAAGACCACCAATAGAAGCCATAACATACATTACATTGTTTCATGTATACACATAAGAAGCGAATCCTCTCTAATTAACACATGATCAAGTTAGATTACACTACTCATCAGTCACCACAACTAAACAACACAACAATGCATATTAGGTTTTAGAAAAATAACAAGTTATTCCCTCACCTGAAACTCAAACTCAAACCCTCAAAAGCTGCATCTTGTTAGCAAAAGCAATTCCAATCCAATCAGGCTGAGCAGCAGACCATTGAAGCTGATTAATTTCATAACCAGCCGAATACATAGACACCGGATCAATCCCATTTGGACCAGCCACAGTAGGCAACTCCCAAATAAGAGCCTGTGTATCATCACCAGCAGAACAAATATGCCTAGAACTTCTTGGAGCCCAAGCAATCGCATTAACACCAGCACGATGTCTCTCCAATTCTGCCACAGGCGTAGTCGGCGACCTAATATCCAAAATCACAACTTTATTACTATCCATCAAAATAGTTGCCATATACCTCAAATCCTTCTTGTTCCAAGCCAAACGAAGCAAAGGGGTATCCGGTTGAGGACTCTCGTAAATAATAGTAGAATGCTCTTTATCCCTCAAATCAAAAATCCTAACAGACCCATCAGCAGAAACCGAAGCAAAAACCCTTGATTCACCCCAAGCAATATCATAAACCTCTTTATCATGCGCAATAAGCTGCGTTTCAACAACACCTCTTTCAATATCCCAAATTGTGCAAGTAGTGTCAATACTAGAAGTTCCAATTCGCTTCGGCTCAATTTCATTCCAATCAAATGACGTCAAAGGAGCACAAAACTCACTGGTTTTACTATTATTAAAAAGAGAAAGAGGCTCAACCGAATTTTCGCGAACTTCCCAGAGACGAAGATAGTCGCCGGAGGTAGCGAGGAGGTCGGAGGAAGCTTTCTGGAGAGATGAATTGGTAGCCGGATGGAACATGAGTTTGGTAGGTGGGTAAGGGTGATCGAAGGAAAGTGAAGGTTGAGGTTTGATTGAGAGAGTTTCGGAGTTGAAAGAGAGGATATCGATGCGGTTGTTGTATTCTTCGATGAAACTACCAACGGCGATGCGTTGTTCTGGGTGGGAATTGGTGTTTGGAGAGAGAGCCATGGAGTAGATAGGATTAGGAGAATCGTAGGTTACGGAGGTATCGGATCGGAGATGGGATTCTTGTGTTGAATTCTCCATTTTTGGTGAACGGAAAGGGATGCAGAGAAGGTGTTTGAATGTTTGATGAAGAGAAGAAGAAGAAGAATGTTAGGTGCACGCGTCTTAAATTCTCAATTTTCTTTGTTCTTCTTTACTCGTTCTTCTTCATTCCTACTACTACAATTTCCTGGTAAGTGTGTTGTGTTGGAGAGATGGAATTCCCTGTATTGTGGGTAAAATGGATACACGCATTTGGGAGATTGTTAACCATTTGATTTGATTTGATTACATTCCTAACATTATAGATTGTGGATCTAATGTAAAGAGTTGAAATATCGATATATATGACTTTTTGAACTCAAGAATTCTACGTTGGAACGGTAACTTATGATTTCACTTATTCTATCTACTACGTGACTCTTTCTCCAAACTGACTCTCATCATGAACAAGGTTGACGTTGGTAGTTTCGTAGAAGAAAATAATAACTGTATCAATATTAATACTATAGATTGTGGATCTAATATGTAATAATGTAAAGAGTTTAAATATTGCTATATGTGACTCTTTGAACTCAAGAATTTCACATTTGATTTGATACTTATGTAACATATGATTCCCCTTATATTATCTAATTTGTGGCTCTCTCCCCAAACTGTAACTCTCACACTGAACAAGGTAGTCGTTGACGGTTTCATCGAAGAAAATAATAATTGTATTGATACCTCTCTTTCAACCTTAAAACTCTGTCAATCAAACTTCAACCTTCACTTTCCTTCGATCAACCCTAACCCACCCACCAAACTCATGTTCCATCGTGGAACCCATTCCTTTTTGCGGAAAACCTTCTCTGACCTCTTTGCTGCCTCTGGTGACTATTATGGGAAGTTCGTGAAAATTCGGTTGAAGTTTATTCTCTTTTCAACAACAGCAAAATCATTGAGTTTTGTGCTCTGTTAACCTCATTTTATTGGAACGAAATGGAGTCCAAATGAATTGGAACTTTCAGCATCTACACCACTTGCACATGATTGGATAATCAAACCTTACCTTATTAGTTATTATTAGCTTGAATTATATATAATTCAAAATATCCAAGAGGAATATCAACCATCTGATTTTAATCAAGCAATCATCAATATTTTGAATGTATGAATCCCAATTATAGTGAATTGTTGTGTTGTTGTACACCAAAATGGACGCGGCAGGTACTTACATGTTCCTCGTTGTAAACTCAACAATTTTCAACTTCTGCGTATTGAAAAAATTCAGCTGAGAAGAGGAGCTCACCTAGCGTGCTCCAAAAATTTATATCAAGAAATAAATATTCAACATTAACAATAAAACAATAAATCAACAACACAATCAATAATCAATCATATACAACAGAAATATTATAAAACATTTTAAGTAGAGGTCAGCATCCCCTTAGAGGTCAGTTTTTATAGGGTTGAGTTAGGTGCAACTCTCAATTTTAAGATGATATCAGAGCCTCTTCAAGATCTATTGGTCCACTTGCTATCATATTTTCGTCATTTTCTCAATTTTAATTTTGCTCACAAAAAACAAAACAACGCTATCATAATCCATATCCTCGATCTCGCAATCAAAAACATCACAATAAGATTTAAAAAATTAATAACCTCGTAATCATAAATTAATAACTTTACAAAAAAATCAACACAATAACCTAACCGATTGTCGAACTTGAAGCGAATCGGCGAAAGTGAGCTACAGATCAAGGAAAGACGCATGAGATAGAAATACTGAGAAAGAAGATTTGACTTGCACGACAAGGTGATATGGGAGACAACGAGAGAGATTGGTCGAGGCGGCGGTGGGGTGACACAACGAGGAAAGATACGATTCTGAGATAAAAGAGCCAACGGCGGTGGGTGAAGAGAGAAAGAAGACAATATGATGGATTTTAGGTTATTCTCCGACCCACATAGATTTGTCCCTAGTTATACTTTCCCTTCAATACCCTTATAAATCTAAATTCATTCCATGAATGCCCTTATATTAATCAGGGTGGGTTCATGGGTCAAGCGGCCCAAGTCAGAACTCGCATCAAAATTTTGAGTATAACCACCAATAAACAATTTTTTTTAATGCTAGAATTTTTCATCTTTAAGATCACTAACATGAATATCTACTATTAACATAATAAATATTTAGCATTGTTAACTACTATTTTGCCCTTGGTAAATTAAATTACTGTTTGGCTATAAAGCACAAAATGAGGGTCAGATATGGTACAAATTTCACAAACCCACCAAAATCACCTCAGTTCAAATAATGGCATTAGTCGAAATTGCCCTTTTAATAACAACCATATTATGTGAGTTTTGTGATATGTCACATTTGTCCTTCAGAGAATATCTACTACCTCTATTAGCATTAAATGACCAAGGGACTTATTAGTAAACTGATCAAAAGGAACATGTGATACTGCCTCTATTACACTGTACCAAGTTTGAAAATTTACACTTTGATGTGATAGACCAACATTATTTCTTTCTTTGACTTTATATCTCACATCTCTTTTCTCTTTCACTCTTTTCTTCTTCTCACCTTCTCTGGCTTTTTTTCTTCTTCTTCTTCTTCTTTCTTTCTTCTCATCTCTTGTCTCTTCCATTCTTCACCTTTCCAAATCCAAATTCAATCCTTGACAAGAGAAGGAATACACAGTAGAAACAAGAAGATTCATTGGAGAAAAAGAAACGTACGAGGAAGAAGAGAATCATGGGTTAGTAACAAATGTTTTATTCCTTTGCAATCAATTTTCTCTTTACTATAAAATTTGAGGTTTCTTCTTTACTTTCAAAATCTTACTCACTTTGCTATAAAATTTAAGATTTCTTTTTTATTTCTTTCAATTTTATGTTGTTATGTTTCAATTTTTTATATGCACATAATGTGTTTGATGAAATGCTTTTGTGAATTTCATCATAATGTTGTTTTGTAGTATTTAGGTTACTAATCTAACAATGTTACAATTCACTTCTATTTAAAGTTGATGTTCTTATTTCTTTTACTTTTTGTATTAATTTTGTTAATATGTGCTAAATATGTTGGAGAATAGTTGAGATATTTGATAGTGCTAAATATGACCTATGCTTTTAGAATTGAAATGATGTTTTGACATTGTTAATTCTATCCTATATTCTCATCATATTTTTCACTGTACACACTTTTGTAAAATGATAAGCAAGGAGACTTGGAATTTGGTTAGTTTTGAAGTATAATAGTACCTCTTTTTGTTTAAATTTTGATTATCACAAATGATAGACATTATCTACTTTAATTTTTTTTTAAGGATTCATAAAATTAAATCAAGTTTTGTACTTTAATGTGAACCACTAACACATTCTACTAATGATCGTTCTTGCAGTAAAGGTGTGATAAAATTGTGCAAAGTAGGCTTTGTAGCAAATAGTTCAAGAAGTAGAGGTGTTAATGAGAAGTGATAACTAGAAAAAGATAAGAAACATTCTATTTGTGAAGGTTGGAAAGGTACTAACTTTATTTAAAAATTTAGTTTTTATTTGTCAGTTACTACGTCCTACTAATGTTAAGCAAATAAAAATATCATAGTCAATTCTTAAAAGACTGGGGCAAGAAGAATACACGGGATGAAGAAGAATATGTGCGATGAAGAAGAGCTACAATGGTTAATGATGTATGCTTCTTTCCTTTACATTCATCTTTTTTTTTACTGCTAAATGTGTGGCTTATTTCTTCACCTCTTTTAATTTTTGGTTGTTCTATTTCAGTTTTATAAATGCACATTTGGTGTTTGATAAAATGTTGTTGTGAATTGTCATTCTCATGTTATTTTTTGTAAATCGCAGGAGTAAGAAGAAGAATACACGGGAAGAAGAAAATCTACACGGGTTAGGGATGAATCTTTCTTTCCTTTACAATCATCTCCCTCTCTTTATTGTAAAATTGTGTTTCTTTATTTTGCTTGTGTTCTTTTTTCTGGGTTTTTGTAATTTTTCCTGACCTAACATGTTTTTGGTATGCGGATCATGATAGTCCATAATATTGGTTTACATGGTAATCCTGATAAAGAGTATAATGCATATTACTTTACTTTTTTCGTAACAATTAATTCAATTTGGTACTTTTATAGTTTTTATATACTTTTGCATAGAATTCCCTTTTTTTTACTACTCTTGATATATGAACAATTTTGAATTCATTTTCCTTATTTTAGTTAGTTCATCCCTTCATAATCATGTTGTTTTCCCATATACTTTTATCTATTTCTATTAACATGAATGAGATATGAATTAGAAATGGTCAAATTATGTAAAATGGTAGAGAAGTTTAGGCTAATTTGAATTTTTGTTTTGTTCTTTTTTTTTAGGTTTTTGTAGTTTTGGCTCTTTTACGGAGCTTCTTGCAAATTGCAATAGAGGTAGTGACATTGTGCAAATAATATTGTTATCACATTTTGCAATTTGTTTCACATTAAGTATCAAATTAATTTTTTTTACCTTAATGTGAATCACTAACATTCTATATTGATGGTGCTTCTTACAATAAAGGTAATGACATTGTGCAAACAAAAGAAACACGGGGAGTAGAAAGACGAACCAAAAGAAGAGAAGGAAAACACATAAGAAGGAAGAACAAATTCAAGGGTTAAAAATGGGTAGATAGTTAGAAACAATGTATAGGTTTTGATTAAAAATGGGTTTGATAGTTAGAAATAATGGATAGGTTTTGGTTTTTTAGTCATTGATAGTTAGAAATAATGGATAGGTTTTGGTTTTGATTTCTTCAATTAGTACTTATATTTTTTGTTTGTTGCCTTAATAACCAACCATGAAATTGAAAACAAAACTTGGAATGTGAGTAGTAATGATAATATTTTCTTTTTTCTTTAGGTGTCATTGAGATTGATGCTCCCTCTTTTAGAGTATAGATGTTGTGTTTTCAATTATTGTGTATTGCCTAATTAAAGTGATATGTAGTAGTTGATTTGTCTATATAATATAAGATTCTCATTACACGGTTGTTACTCCGTTTGTCTGAACATCTAGCACTGATGAGTGATTTTGCGGAAAATCATTTTTATCAGATAAAGCAATATTTTCTTCCTTTAAGTATGATTTGTTGGAGACATTTGTCTATTTTTTTAATTGGATTTAGTATAATTAGGTAAAATGTTGCGTTGTACTTTTGGCGATGTATTTATGAATGTTGTCATGGTTAATTAATTTTGATATGTAGCTGGATGATGATATAATCTAATTTTTATTTATTTTTAAATGAATGCTCTAATACATTAATTTTCATATAATTTAGCCTAATAATTATACACAAAACAAAGTGTTTCTTATGAAAGGTTTTAATAACTACTAATACAAGGGGAATAAGTTGTTAGCTTATTAAAAATTTAAATAATTCCAACAAAAAAAATTAAATAATTATTATACATAAAAAACAAGTTGTTAATGAAAAAATTAAATAAACTATTCTACACGGGGAACAAGTTATTGATTAGAAAAAATTTAACTAATTATTGTACATAATAAGACACTTAGCTTACACTGGGATGATTAAATTTAACTTAATCATTTCGTTTTTGAAACATTAAAAAAAATTATTGAATAAATGTTTTTCTTAATCAAATATAATTGATAATTCTTTTTTGGAATCAAATCATAATATTAAACAAACGACGACCTCAACGTACTACCACGACCCACTCTCGACGCATTCACGTTCCCTACGTACCATCTCTCGACGCAGAACCCGTGCGTACGCACGGGTATCTCTCTAGTTTGTACTGAAAATTTATATCTCTAAGTTTTTTCTCATACCAACACTTTTTCATCTTTCAACACCTTAAATTGTTTTCTATTGACGTATTTTGTTGGTCGCAAGAAATAATTTTTTAAATCATAAAACTAAATATGAAAAATTAATGGATCATTTCAAAAGTGATTTCATGTTGAGGAGATCTAGTATAAGTATTCGGAAAAAAAAAGTTTACATTTAGTGACACAACATCGGTTATTTTTTTTTTTAAATCACTAAAATGAATAAGATTGTACTCGATATTTACAAAAATGAAAGTTCAAATAAGAATATATTCATACTGAAATTTTCATATTCAAAAGATTCGGTGATGAGAGGACATAAGCTAAGAAGGTATAAGTGAAACAATCCACAACTTAGAAGGTCTTATGACAAGGGTACGTGCAAGAAGAATCCATGATGTCTTAGTTTATTTCATGATCAAATAAAGAGAATGTTCGGCTCGAGTTAGAGAAGGCATGACTCAAGTTGAAGGAAGAGAATCAAAGGTAATGATTATCATAGTGACAAATAAAGAGTTCCACTAAGCATGTTCATAGTGACAAATAAAAATGCTCCACTAAACCACCATTATCTCTTATTTATTTTGCATTTTCCAATGTAATAATTGTTGGGTTATTTTGGTATATATCACTGATGTGGTTTGTGTTTTGTATTGCTGAATTTTGTGAGATATATTTGCAGGGTCTTGCCAACGAGTGCACCTGGTGCACTCTTTAAGCATATTATTTAAAGAAATTATATATTCAGAAAGTTAAACAGCACAGTTTCCAATGCGTTGATTTTATACAAATTCTATAAAAATTTACTTAAGGGACTTAAAGAGTGCACTGGGAGCACTTTTTAGCATTTGCCATATTTTTATACGGAGAAACTATAGAGATCGAAGAATATAACAAATATGTTATTCATTGTTCTCATTCTCTTTCTCTCATTATTATTCATGGTATAAAGCTCTATTTATAGAGCTACAAAAATATATTTTTAGATTATATTGATCTTAAATAACAAACAAATCTTAAATATTCTAAACAAAAATATAAATCTAAAACATATATAAATATGAAATATTTAAAAGATATTTAGGCATTATTCTCAACAATAATTCACTCCACTATCATGGTAATAAGTGGCTGAAATCCCTTTGTTTTTTAGTTAAATTTTATGTGTTATTTCATCATGAGTCAATCATATATAAATGAGGCATGTGACACTTGTCGAATCAATGAATTTTGCTAAGTTTCACACTTTGTGTAAATGAGATTATTCACTCTTATGTTCTGGATTTGACCAAAATTGATTTTATCAAGAATTTTTTTTCTTGTGGTGATCTTCATCTATTGGTTTATCATTCTCTCTTGGATGAGAAAGAGTGTGGTGCCCCCTTCTATTGTATTCCATTTATTCTCTTTTCCTTACTTTGTTTCAATTTCGTTCGTAGATGTGTGATGTTGTATCAAAAGTAAGTATAGTTTTATCGTATCCACAGGGACTAGTGCGATATCGTAGCCGTTCAACAATTAATATAATTTCAAGTATATAGATTAAAAGATATTTGTTTGTTTAAGTAAGAACTAAAACAACTATAAATGATTAAAAGATTGACAGAGAGATAAGTTTGCTGGGATTAGACTTCACTACTTCAATCGTACGTATCATCTTAATCAGTTATATAAATCTTAGTTATTTATCAAAATTATCACGTATCGCTCACGTACGTGTCCGTGTCCAGATCACAACGAGAGTCCCGTTTATATCTATTAACCCCCGATGTCTCGGGTGACTAATCAATACACCGGCTTTACCGTATTGTTTACACTCCGATGTCTCGGATGAATACACAACACAATAACATTAAGATTCGATACTATTTGTGAATATTAAACCCAAATCTATGTCTAGAGTTTAGAGTTTAATAGATATTATCCTAGATCATTGATTCAAAAGGTATATGTCTATAACAATTCAAATCTAAAGATAAAACATGTAAATCAAAGATAACATCAACTTTGATAAATAAACTAAAATTCATACAACACCATGATCATCAAGAACACATACTCACAAAATAGGCAACCTAATCCCAACAAAAGAGAAATTAGCCCTTCATTTTCATGAGAACTTTACAAAGATTAAGAAGAAAAGAGATGAACAAACATAGCAATGATGATGTCTCAACTATTGTAGTGCATTCACCTTCAAATCTCCTTGAATCTTGCTCCTTGGTGTTCCTCTCTGTTTTTCGTACTGTTTGGATCTTCGGAGAGGTGAGTTCTCTCTAAAAAATCTGTTTTGAAGGCTATTTATAGCAAATATGACTTTTCAAGCTCGCTGGGCGAGCTACCCTCGCTGGGCGATATGATGTTTCTTCATCTGTGGGTTTTCTGACACGTGTCCTCATCAAACCGCCACAGCTCGCTGGGCCACCAAAATCTCGCTGGGCGAGCTCAGCTCGCCAGAGGTCGCCAGGCCGCGAGTAATTCTGCTTCCGTCGCCAGGTGGTCGCTCAGCCACGGGTCGCCTGGCTAGCCAGAGCTGGCTCAGCCACGGTGACAGCAACTGATTTTTTTGCATTTTTCTGTTTTGACCGCACTTTGAGCTCGCTTAGCCCGAATGCTGAACTTCATTTCACTCTTCATTTGTCAAGATTCACAAGGCAAGCACAAAAGCCTACAAAATGGTTGAGATTAGGTACAAAAAACACAATTTGGCTATTTTCTAACAAAACATACTATCTACATCTTAGTTGGAGTTTTGATATGAAATTGTATTTAAAACAAGTCAATAAGTGCCTAAATTGTATATGAGATTTTACTACTTTTTGGCACTTATCAACTGCCAACTCTCCCCAACTTAAAATTTTGTTTGTCCTCAAACAAAAGTCCAAAACAAACTTTCACAACATGGCTCAAACATCTTTAGTGCATAATTCATTCAAGCTTTGCAATCAACCAAAAACTTTTAAATTCTTTCAATTCTGCATGATTCAATTTGCTGCAAGTTCAAAATCAAGCATTCATAATCATCAAAGAATCAAAGCATGAATGTGAAATAGTTTCAAGATTCAAGTAAGATTTCAAGCTTTCCAAATCAACAAGATAATCAACTAGAATCACAATCCTCACAAGTGTTTCAACTCAAAGGTGGAGTGTTTCTCTCAATCCAAACAATGTGTTCACAACAAATCAATTCAAACATACATCTTAGCATAATCACAAAACATGCTATCAATCATGGATCACTAAGGACTTTCTTAAGCTTGTAATGGGGCTAGGCTACAAGAAATCATTGTTTTTCTTTGGATTCAAAGAGCCTAAGGATGAGAGAGCATAATTCTTGAGTATTTTCATCACATAAGCTATTCACCCTCTTTCACTTTCCCCATTCTTTCCTTTTGGTGATTCTTTTGTTTTGACACAATCTCTATTCATTGTTTTTTTTTCTTTTGTAACACATTTTCTTTGATTTTCATTTTTGTGTCAAATGACTTTCAATTTTTTTTTTTTTTTTTTTTTTTTTTTTTTTTTTTTTCAATCACCATCTTCAACCTTTCATATTTTTCAACTACTTTTTCCTTTTCTCAACCAAATAACCTATTTCTCCCCAACTTGTTTTCAACCCTACTTAAACTCAATGCTCAATCATCCTAAGACAAGGGTTAAGACATTGTTTTTCCTTTTTATGGTTCAAGGGTTCACAACAAGCAAATTTTCAAAAACAAATATTTTTTGCTCAAAGGGGATGCAAGGGATCACACTCTCACCAAGGTAGGTTATATTTGGCCAAAGTAGTTGCACTCATTTAGAAAAATGGCCTTGATCATATCCATGACATCAAACACATCAAGTAATAGCAAGATTCAGTTAAAATCAACAGAGTTAAACACAATTGCCGGCTCTCAAATATATAAACAATGGAAGGTTCACACAATCTCACCCGGCTAAGTCTATGTGATTCATAATCAATTAATCATGTTAAGAAGGAATGAATGAATGAAATCAAATTGAATAAAGCTACTTAGTTCAAAATCATCCTATAATTCAAAGACAATCACAAAAACTTGACCTAAAAAATAGCAATTGAAAACATCATTCTAATCATGCATTTGAATTTGATCAATCATAAGCCTAAACTTTTCAATTCATATGCACATTTAGCAATCACAAAAGTATAAACCATGTTTGTTCACAAAAATTCAGTCACACTTTGCAATGAAACATAAAACATGAATTTAAATGACTGAAACAATAAAATGTCACTGTATATGGCGTGCTTTAATCCTCTGCTTCTGCTCTTCTTTCTTTTCAACAATTGTGTACTATCCTCATGCCAAGAAAATGAAGTTCTTCCTGCATTTACAACATGGTAAACCATACAATCCTATGCTTTTGTCAGAATTTCCAAAAGCTCTGATAACCTCGCTGAGCGAGAAAAGTCTCGCAGAGCGACCATAGCAGAAAACAAAGTTTCAAGTGAAATCCATACCAATTCAAAAAATTTGCTTCCAAAAGTGACATAGGCATATAAAACAAAAACTATTATACAAATGCTGAATTAAAAATGCATGAAATAAAAGCTAAAAAAAAAGAAAATTGGGTTGCCTCCCAACAAGCGCTTCTTTTACGTCACTAGCTTGACGCCTGATATGTTAGGGTGGCCAAAATGAGACAGAAATCATATCATCCGTCTTGTTCCTTTGGTTTGGGAGGAATTCCATGAACTTAAGATATAGATGTTGCGGAGTCCATATCCTCCTCAATTCTTTCATATTGAACAAGGCACATATTTCATCTATGACCCGATCAATCTCCGCCTTGTTTTCAGTTACCCTCTTTTGCTCACATGATATTTCCTTGTCAAATAATCCTTCATTTTCTTCTTCATCCATCATCACTTCTTCATTATCAACAGTGTCATCCTCCTTGATACTTGGCCATTCTTGAGGAATTTCAACTTCATGTGGTGTCTCTGATTCTTTCATGACTACACCACATCCTTCAGACATTATTTCTTCCTCAGTTTTTTCAACACCTTTAACACTCTCTCCACATTTCTCATTCTTTGTAAGAATGTTATCTTTCTCATCAAAAGTGGTTGGAGTGTTGGTTTGAAATGTTCCTCCTTGATTATCATTATTGACTAACAATTTAGCCAACTGACCAAGTTGATTCTCAAGATTTTTTAATGCAGCATTATTCTTTTCCTGATATTGTTGATTTTGTAGGTTATGCTGCATCTGCATTTCCATAAATTTCATCATGGTATCCCTCAATCTAGCCTCTGTGTTACCTTCTAACCCCATAGTTGATTGCTCATTTGATTCAAAAGGGTAATAATATGGAGTCTGCACATAATTTTCAAAAGGATACTGTTGATATGAATCATACTCATCTGGAGTATAGAAGTTGTTATAACCACGATCAGTCATGGTTCTGCTTGTGATGGGGACTCTGAAAAGGATTGAACTTAACAAGAAAATTCTACTTTGACTAGCAAAGAAGGATTAGTACAAGCAAAACTATACAAGAAAAATAAATATGTACAAATACTTAAAAGAATATAAATTGTTGCAATGCTCCAATATCTAAACGCCAGTCCCCGGCAACGGCGCCATTTTGATGTTGTATCAAAAGTAAGTATAGTTTTATCGTATCCACAGGGACTAGTGCGATATCGTAGCCGTTCAACAATTAATATAATTTCAAGTATATAGATTAAAAGATATTTGTTTGTTTAAGTAAGAACTAAAACAACTATAAATGATTAAAAGATTGACAGAGAGATAAGTTTGCTGGGATTAGACTTCACTACTTCAATCGTACGTATCATCTTAATCAGTTATATAAATCTTAGTTATTTATCAAAATTATCACGTATCGCTCACGTACGTGTCCGTGTCCAGATCACAACGAGAGTCCCGTTTATATCTATTAACCCCCGATGTCTCGGGTGACTAATCAATACACCGGCTTTACCGTATTGTTTACACTCCGATGTCTCGGATGAATACACAACACAATAACATTAAGATTCGATACTATTTGTGAATATTAAACCCAAATCTATGTCTAGAGTTTAGAGTTTAATAGATATTATCCTAGATCATTGATTCAAAAGGTATATGTCTATAACAATTCAAATCTAAAGATAAAACATGTAAATCAAAGATAACATCAACTTTGATAAATAAACTAAAATTCATACAACACCATGATCATCAAGAACACATACTCACAAAATAGCCAACCTAATCCCAACAAAAGAGAAATTAGCCCTTCATTTTCATGAGAACTTTACAAAGATTAAGAAGAAAAGAGATGAACAAACATAGCAATGATGATGTCTCAACTATTGTAGTGCATTCACCTTCAAATCTCCTTGAATCTTGCTCCTTGGTGTTCCTCTCTGTTTTTCGTACTGTTTGGATCTTCGGAGAGGTGAGTTCTCTCTAAAAAATCTGTTTTGAAGGCTATTTATAGCAAATATGACTTTTCAAGCTCGCTGGGCGAGCTACCCTCGCTGGGCGATATGATGTTTCTTCATCTGTGGGTTTTCTGACACGTGTCCTCATCAAACCGCCACAGCTCGCTGGGCCACCAAAATCTCGCTGGGCGAGCTCAGCTCGCCAGAGGTCGCCAGGCCGCGAGTAATTCTGCTTCCGTCGCCAGGTGGTCGCTCAGCCACGGGTCGCCTGGCTAGCCAGAGCTGGCTCAGCCACGGTGACAGCAACTGATTTTTTTGCATTTTTCTGTTTTGACCGCACTTTGAGCTCGCTTAGCCCGAATGCTGAACTTCATTTCACTCTTCATTTGTCAAGATTCACAAGGCAAGCACAAAAGCCTACAAAATGGTTGAGATTAGGTACAAAAAACACAATTTGGCTATTTTCTAACAAAACATACTATCTACATCTTAGTTGGAGTTTTGATATGAAATTGTATTTAAAACAAGTCAATAAGTGCCTAAATTGTATATGAGATTTTACTACTTTTTGGCACTTATCAATGTGTTTATGTCAAATTCTTTCATTTTCTCATCTATGAATCAAACACCCATTTTCCAAATTATTTATTTCCTATTGAATCACAAGAATTTACAAGTCTAAAATTCACAAAACTTTTTCATGAATATTTGAAGGTAATACATTACTTTCATCAATTGATGTTTACCATTTTGTATCAATATTTGGAAGAAAAATATTTCGAGTCAAGAATTTTATTTGTCACCAAAAAGAAGTTTCTTTTTGAAATCACAAAAATGAATGCAAAAGTACTAGCTCTTTCCAAACAAATGAAAATTTTGATGTCTCAAATTTATTTTCACGACACGTTCATTTTTAGTCGTCAAGTATCACTTTTTCTCTCAACAATTAATACTTGTCTACTAATTCTCTATCAATCATTTCAAAAATGAGTGTTTCAATATAAATATAAATATCGAAATTTTAGTTTTTTAAGGTCAGGTAATTGGTAAATAAATTTTTGGTGGGGCTGTGAGAAAAAACAGTTTTTTAATTTTTTAAAATGAAGGTAGTTTGGTAAGTTCAGGTGTTTATATTAGGTACAAGTAAAATTGGTGGGCTTAGTAATTTAGTTCTTCTAAGTAAACTTCAAATGGCAACAAACTATGAATTTGGGCCACTGAGAGAACTATGGGCTATTAAGTGAGAAGAGGTATTGGACTAGTAAACACCATGTTATAGTATTAGACGATTTAGTTCAGGTGTTTATAGTATTAGACTTCCGCTAAAGTCAGCCGCCACTTCCCGCAATTGTACCACCTCCTACGGAACTGTATGCAGGTGTTTAAATATATTCGTTTTATTACCACGTGAAAAAGAAATGTTAAATATATTGATTATGATAATTTAATAAATAATTTTATTTTAAAAAAATTATTATAACAAAATATTATTTTTTAAACTAAAATGCCTCTCTTCAAAATTCATTTTAGACCTCACATAGCGTTGCGCCGGCCCTGACTGTTCGTTCTTCTCTGAACAGGTAGAACAAACAGTTCAATAGGATAATGTGAATGATTTCTTGTGGAGGTTGATGAATTTACATATCGTGGAGAGGAATACCTACAAAAATATTAGCACTCCAACGCATAAGTTAATGTTTATTTGAGGGAAAAAAAGTATAAATTAGGTGAATGATCATTTGTACTTTGGGTATTTATAGGTATAGACTATAGAGGATCATTTCTATGTTTGATTTCATTTTAATTTTCATTTTAAACCATACTTTATGATGAACCAGGTCTACAAAATTTGATCCTTAAATAACAAATTCATCCGCAACTAATATTGTACTAATATATTAACAACTAACATTTATTTATAAAAAAAACGAATTCGTCCAAAACCAACTCATACATAACTCTAGTCGTATCACACACGTAATTCAAACTATAAGAGTGTAATTTAAGCTGAATTGATTGATGTAAAAAATTGAACAAAAATCACGTTTGGAATGAAATCAAAGTGGATGGCTATAATTCACAGTCGACCACTTGAAAAGATAGATATGGAGACAAATGATGTGCAAATATTCTGGTAGCTTATTGGTTGATCATATTTTAGACCAAGTCTTCTCAATGTCAAACTCAAAATATTAACAAACCCACCAAAAATGACCCCACAAATTATAATCAATCAGATAAAATTAATATATATCTTACAGACACATTTTTTTAATACTACATTATTATTCGTCTTTAAATATAAGATTTTATTTGATTAAATTGTACTACCTCCGTTCTTTTTTACTTGTCGTTTTAGAAAAAAATATTTGTTTCTTTTTACTTGTCGTTTTCACAATTTAAGTTTTATTTTGCCTATTGTACCCTCCTTCCTATTTTATTTTATTGACTAAATTTTGTATAATATTTTTTTGTTGAAACAATATAATCTTTTTATTGTATACAAATTTTTTTTGTTTTTAAATAAAGTTTGTTACAATTTTTTTAGAAATAGATAATGTTTGTGAAAAAATATGAATTTATTGGTGGATTAAAAATATGATATATATTTAAAAAAGGGCATGATAAGAAATTTAGGTGAAAAAATACACTCTCTTATTTTGGTCTTTTTTTTCTAAAACGACAAGTAAAAAGGAACGAAGGTAGTACTATTTTACCATATTTTGACCGTATTTTTTTAATAATATATAAATATAAAAATTAACTTATAAAACTCAAGGGGTGTGGTTGAGCGGTTGGAGTTCATCCTCCTTTAACCAAAGGACCTTGAGTATGAAGCAGTTTTAATTTTTTTGGCCAGCTATCCCACCCATCGAGGTGCCTCCAATCTAGCGATGAATTAGTCACTGCGTTCGGCGGTGGATACCCCGGTCTTGGACCAAAAAAAATATTTAACTTATAAGAATTTTGTTTGATTTGTTTTGATGAGTAATTTTAAAATATTAAATTTTTATAATTTTTACTACTAAATAGTTAAAAATAAGTCAAAATTGTGAATTAACGTACGTACAATTTCTAGTTTAAAGTTCTTAAACATGTATTTTTAAGACATGTAGTAGCACGGTCAATTATAATTAAATGGCACATGGAGATGATGAAATTAATTATTAAAGTTAAATGTAACTTTCATAATTAATGTAGTCGTCTAATAAATGAGAACCAATTAAGTAGGAAAGCATTGACAAAATCCACACATGGAATGGCCGGATTCTACTGATGAAACAAGTATCTTTCGAGTCTTGAAACCGAGCTGTACGCCATGTATAGTGCAAATTACTACAAACCACTCACATGAGATCAACATGTCCCACAATGTCAAATATTATCAATGTTTCTTTTCATTTTTTAATCCAACGTCAAATTCATATAATTACCGACGTATCTTATTCATCTAATCAGAATCAGACAAAGTATTTTTTATTTGGTTAGACTTTTAGAGACGAGTCAAAATTAAATTTGTTAGTTAATTGAACTCAATTAAAAATATTGTAGTCTGTTTTTTTGTGTGTCTAATCTTTATACACCTTATGTTTGTGATAGCTTTTATTTAATTAAATCTTTGAATTATATGATTGGAACAAATAAATATTAGTACAAATTAAGTTGATTGTTAACTTGAGTTTGAATTAAAAAATAATTTTTTTCTACCAAAAAAAATAAATTAATCAAGCTCGAGTGAGATTTTATGTTGAACAAATTGTTTTTTAGTATCAGCTTGAACAAATTTTTATCAAATTGAAATAAGATAAACAACTTTCAACTATAACCAACTAAGGGTCTATTTGGAAAGACACATTTTTGGACATATGAGTTGTACGTAGTTTATAGCTATTAAATTCATTACTAAAAAATAGCCTTATAATATTAAATATACATACATTTTTTTATGTCATTTTATATCTATAAGTTAATCAAACTATTAATTTTACTAAACACTTCAACTAACTAATCAATTATCAACCATAAGTCATTACTATAAAATATTAGTCATCGACGTAACTATAAACTATTTTTTCTAAAGAGATCCTAAATCGCAGCCCTACCACCACAAATGAAACTTTTAAGACCGTGTCCCGCACTCTAGAGAATTAAGTAACCGACAAGCTCTAGAGAAAAATATACATATATAGTACAATAGTACATAACATACTATATGATTTTTTTTGTTGATAAAAACATACTATATGATGTCTTTCTCATTTTATGTTGTTCTATGACCACAAATTGAGGATGCTTGTAAACATGGATTCGTATCCTATGCCGACAGTGATTGCCTACAGTCATGCAAATATAGATTTGTGATCGTTTGATGTTATAAAAGGTAAGATTGTAGTTTTAAAATTGTGAACTATTTGATTGAGATCAAACGATCGCAAATTCGTATGACTGCATGTAATCACCGACTATACAAGTTTTGGATTCTGTAAACATGAATTTGGACCTTATGCGGTCGGTGACTATATGCAATCAACTATCCATAATAAAAACATACAGTATCTTGATTTTATAAAATATAAAATTATAATCTTCAAATTTTAAACCGTATGGTCGAGCTTAGATGACTACGAATTTGTAACAGCATGATGGCGCATAGTCATTGATCGTACATGATCAAGATTCGATAAACATGTAGGAAATGTCTAATAGTACTATAACTTTGAAGTTATTATTTTTTTTGTTTTTTTACTTTGTAGTAGTATTTAGTAAAATAAGAATCAATTAAAGGTTACTAAATTAATTTGATCAAATTATTATTCCTAGCTTTTTTTTTTGAAAAGTCATTATATTATAGGCTAAATATATTCAGCGTGATCCTTGAGTTTTGAGTTTTTATTAGATAGGTCATTTAAGTTTACTTTGTAACTAATAGAGAGGTTCTTTAAGTGTTATTCTTTTTTTACAAATAAGTTTTATTTTTGTAACAAATAAGTTTACTCACACATATTTAATGTGTGGACCATAGTTGGAACCTTAGTTATAGGTGTCTTACCTATTTTTTTTTTAAAACGGCCAATTTTTTTTATTAGCATTCTAGAATAATAGCACAAGGTCTACTAAATTTAGGACAAAAAAGAGATAAAAATACAAAGTCTATATGCTATATCACAAAGCACAACCACACCCAAACCAACAAAGAATATGACAACAAAACAATGCTACAAACTCCTAGTTTCAAAAAAAAAAAACAATGCTACAAACACCTCCAACCTAAGCAAGCTAAGAGATTTAAATACCACACATTAAAATTATAAATAGAGTCCTTTCTTTTCTTGCTTTTAACTACCACCAGGGACCGACCTCCTTAAGGCTAAACGTGGTTATAGTCACACCAGCCTAGCCAAATTTTTAAAAATAAAAAATAAAAAAAATTTGTAAATAATTTTAAGTTATTTTATATACATATCTATACAGATACTAATGTAAATATTAGTTTAAAGTTTATTATTGATGACTGTAAGTCATTCAGTACATTGTACACGTATTAATTTAAGTATTAGTATAAATATTAGTGTGTAGTCTATTATTGATGATTTCAAGTAATTCGCTATACATAAAATATTATTTTAAGTAATATAGTTTAATTTTATAATAATAAATATTAGCTTTGTTTGTCAAAAAATGGTAGTTAACTAATTGAATTTGTAGTATTGAGTAAAATTAGCAATTGAACTAACATAAATGTAAAATGACATAAAAAGTATGTTTAATTTAATTAATATTTAATTTTTCAAGATAATATTGTTATATAAAATAAAATGAATAAGTTATAAACTAAATGAACTTTTATCAAATTAAACTATAAGATAAAAGGTCATAAAATAAAACTACCAAATAGGCTTTTTCCCCTTCAATATAAGGTTATAATGAGTCATAAAATATTATTTATGATTTCACGTCCTTCGTTATAAGTAAAATATTTTTTCCATTTTTTTTAAATATACATGTTATACTAATAATAATGTTATATATTGTTTGTAGTTTAACTAAATTATTAGAATAATTTTTTTTAGTAACGGCTAAATTCTTTAGCCCCACTAAAAGTTTATGTCTGAGTCTGTCCCGGACCACCACCAGACTTGGAAAAACACAAGTATTGCGAGACTTCCAAATACACCATATAGTTGCAAGCCACAATACTTAAAAAACATTCTTAGACTTCACTGACGGGACCTGAAGACCAATGAATTGACGAACATGAGTTATAGCCTCTGAATGAAGAACTCCCTGCACACCTAACTATTGAAGTAAACCGCACCACACATTTTAACATAATAATTTTAACAATTTATACTATTTTTCGTCAAAAAAAAAAAAACAATTTATACTATTTAAACTATAATTTGTGAATTGAAAAATATATATGTATTTGACGCAAGCAACTTAATTCATTTCATTGATAATACGAGAAATATATTTTTTTCTCTATCATTAATTTATTTTATTTTAATATTTTATTGCTTTGTTTTTTTTAATCTTTAAAATCATGTAACACATTTTTTATGCCAACTCACACATTATGCACTAAGTTAGTTCATTTTCGCTTTATGGAATGCAAATCATTGCTTGATCATAATAAACTCTTATAAACAAAACGACCCAAATAAAGTCTTTAAATATTTTGTCGAATCTTTTTCTTGATGGGACATAAAATATTGTAATGAAATATTAAGGAGTGTGTAAAATATTTTTAAATTTTTTATGGAGGAGGGATTTATTAATTTCATGAGTAACTTTGAGATGAATTATTCTGCTTAATATTTTATTAATTACGATGAATTTTACTGATCAAACTGTTGATCATTGCATTATATATCAATAATCAAATGCACATATTCTTATAAGTTGGGTAGAGAGAAGTTCATGGTTCAATTTCTGGCGGGAACAATTTATAAAATATTAGATAGTAAATATTTTTTTCGGTAATAATAAATTGGTTCAATTCCTGTACTATCTTGATCAAGTATTTTACTATTTTAATAAATTGGTCCTTTATGTTTCATTTATAATAAATAGAATCTTTATTTTTTCATTTGTAATAAATTAGTCCTTACCTTTTTCATTTGTAATAAATTAGTCCTTTTATTTTTACCAACATTTGTACCGTTGATCATTTATCTTACATTATTTGTTACAAATAAGATGCACTAGTCTATCAAAAAAAACAAAACAAATAAGATGCACTACGTACGGTGCAAATGTTAGTAAAGATAAATGATACAAATGAAAAACATAAAGGACCAATTTGTTACAAAAAACGATAAATGACCAATTTGTTACAAATAAAAAAGATAAATGACCAATTTGTTACAAACAAAAGATAAAGAACCAATTTGTTATAAATGAAAATAATAAAAGACCAATGATGTAATTTTGCTTTTTTTTACTACAAATTCTTTATCTATCAAGGAAAATAATTTTTTAGTTGATAGACGAAATAACAAAATTATAATAAAATCACACATAAAAAGAAGAGTAATGAATCGAACCTCAATCATGATTGTTTGACTTAATAATTTTGATATTTTCTGTTAGTTGAATTAATCGGTATAAATTGTGCACGATTTTTCTAACCATATACTCCATCTATCACAAAATAAATGTCCTACTTACCAAAATTGTTTGTTTCAAAATAAATGTCATTTACTATTTATAACATTAGTTTTTACTATTTTATCTCTTAAAGCAATTATTAGGTGATAGAAAAAATATTCAAAGATCTACTTTTTGATATTCCAATGTCTACTACTAATAAAAAGAAAAGATATTTTTAGTAAAAGTCACATTCTTTCTCTTTCATTTATAATTTTTTCTTAAAGTATGTGAAATGATTAACTATGACACTTAAATTGGAACGGAATGAGTAAAAAATTGTAATCCTTCCGTTTCAAAATGAGTGTCATTTTAGTCAAAATATTTTGTTTCAAAATGAGTGTCGTTTACAATTTTCAAGACAACTTTTTTCATTATACCCTCTAATTTTTACTATTTGCATTGATTCTAAGAAAACAAACCAACAATATATGGTTAATTTAATAAAATGTTAGTATTTATTTTAACATAATAATTACATTTATTAGTATATATGCAAACACATAAAACGATACTCATTTTGAACGGAATAAGTTTATGATTTATATAAAAATAATTAGTTGTGTTAATTTTAATTATAAAATTAATTTTATCTACTAAACATTTTTTTTTAATTATAGTTAGTGAAATAGTCACATTAAATAAAGTATATTAATAAAAATAATAATTAAAACTACCACCTCTTTTGTATCAAGAAAAACCACCACCAATAAAAATAATAACTACTAATATTTGGTTATGTGGAATGAGCGGAATAACAAAGTCTATCCGGTTAAGGAAAACACAATTCAGCAGATGTATGATAAAGTTAAATTACACTCGTTTTGGTGGTTGAAAGTTTATAATGTAAATCTTGGCTTAAACTCATATATGTGGTAATCGAGTTTTTTTTGTTTACATGGACATCGACTAAATTTCTTTGTCTTTTTGTATGTTTTTGTTTGTTGTTGTGTTGTAGACTGAATCGTTTTAGGATTTCTTTTCTGGCACACCTTGTACTTGAAAGGACTCTAAACTGTTGTTAATATAATTCATTTTACCTTCTTAAAAAAAATAATTACTAATATTTTATTGATGTTTTAAATGACAATTATTTCAAGATTGATTAATATTACAATCGATATTTTTTTTTGAGACGTAAAAAATATATAAGAAATAGTTTTTCTGAAGGTGTGAATTTAATTTAGCTTGTTAGTGATATACACATTTAATATAAATCAATTAGAGTGTGAATTTACTGACACTCTACTTATTCATTTTTATTTTAAGGAAAATGATAAACATTGTCCTTAGAGGACAATGGTTAAGAAGACAAAAATAGTAAAGATTCTTTTAAAATTTGTGTTTTCTACACGACACTAGTTAGCAAGACCTTTTTGCATAAATCATGTGTTCTCTACACGCAACTACATAAACTAATCATTTGAATTTTAATAAACCCCAAATGAGCAACAAACTGTTTTTAAAAATTTTAACACAGCTGCATTGTTCATGTTATAACTATGAAATCTAGAATTTTGATTAAATTAAAATAGATCCACTCTATTTCTTTTAAACGTTTTTCAATGAAATAAATAAATATTTTTAAAAGACAATACATGACCCACACCTCTTCCCCCACAATGTTTTTTAAGTATATAGGCTTAAATACACTTTTGGTCCTCTAACTATTTTCAAGGTTTCACTTTGGTCCATTAACTATTTTTCGTTCCGAATTGGTCCTTTAACTTTCTTTCCGTTAATCAAATTGGTCCTAACCGTTAAAAAAATTCAAGAAAACGTTAAGTCTTGCATACGTGGCAGCTACAAGAAAATTGACTTTTAGTGACACCCAAAACTCGTCACTAAAAGTTACATATCCGTAGCTACATGGTGTCAACTTTAAGGGTGGTCTTGCGTCACTTTCATAGGTGCCGTTCCAGGGTTTTGCGACCGTCACTACATGTATTAGACGTTTAGCTACGCACAACGACTGTCACTAAAACGTATTTTATAAAATTTAGTCTTTCTGGAACCTTATCCCTATCAAACTTAGTATTTCTAATTATTTTTATCTATTATAATTGAACAAATATTCATAATGTAAAATACCTGAACTTAATGTATACGATATTGTAATTCCAAAAATGCATAAAATCACCATACACAGTAAGAATAAATTTGACATAACATTAATTAATCTCAGGTCAAAATAATAGGATATATATGCACAAATATGAGGATAATTAATACTTTTATGTTCTAGTAGGAAGAAAAAATGGAGAAATGATCTTAATGACATCACAATCAAACAACTAATAACACAATAAGAAACCTCAAACTGAATCAATAGCCTCTAAGACAACAAAGTAATCATCAATACTAATCTAAAGTTCAAAGTAACATTTTGTTTCAGTACATGAGACTAAATTCAAACAAATTATAAAAGGAGTTTTAAAAGTGTAAGAAAATAACAAAATTACTTGAATGTCTTCCTTATTGGTTGATTGAACAAGGTCTTCAACGAAGTGTCCATACGAGGGATATCGTCATCATGCCTAACCAGTTACCTTCATTGAATTTTACAAATCTTCTTCATAGATTCATGAAAACAAAACCTGATTCATGAAAAACACCAAATCTGCTTGATGAAAAACTCACCAGATCTGCTTCGGATAAACTCACCACCGCAACGACAGCACCTCCAACTACCACCACCCGCTAACCACTCCAAATAAACTCACCACCGCAACACCAAGACAACACTAAACCTCCAAATCTGAAAGAAGAAAAACCGTCGGAAGAGCAGAACACGAACACGAGAAGAAACCGGCGCCGGAAAAGAAGAAAAACGAAACAGAGGAAGAAGAGGAACAAACCTCCAGATCTGCCGTCATGTCTGCATTGAAGAGAAAGGTTTGAATTTGAGAGAGATGGAAAGGTTTTAGAGAGAGGGCAGAGAGAAAAAAAATTGTAGAGAGAGAAATATTTGGAATTATGCCAGGTCATACCAAAAGAATCAAGTCATTAAGTGCCATGTAGGACAAAATTAACGTTTTTTCAATTTTTGTAACGGTTAGGACCAATTTGATTAACGGAAGAAAAGTTAAAGAACTAATTCGAAACGAAAAATAGTTAAAGGACCAGATTAAAATCTTGAAAATAGTTAAAGGATCAAAAGTGTAATTAAGCCAAGTATATATATAAACGTATGCTATGTCACACTTTAAGCTCATCTTCCTCGAAGGTACTCGTTCACATTCCTCATCTCCTTGAACCCAAAGAACTCTATTTTTGGTAGTTGTTGTCATTTTCCTTTTCTTGAATCTTTCTTTGTACTTTTCCCAACCTAGCTACCTTTAACTTAAATACTTTATACTTTATAAAGATTTTAATTATATATTATGGACACCAAAGTGCTTTCTTCTGGAGTCATTTATTCAAAATTACCCGAAAGCTACATCCGACCCGAATCCGACAGACCATGTCTTTCTGAAGTCTCTGAGTTTGAAAATGTTCCTATCATTAACTTGGGCTCTCAAAACAGAACACAAATTGTGCAGCAAATTGGTGAAGCATGCAGCTCCTATGGTTTTTTCCAGGTTTAGCACAATACTACTATTTCATTATAATTTTATCATTAGGATGATTAACTCCTCATTTTAGTTAAATCCAATTTGATAATTTGTCACATGCAAGTCTAGTACAAAGGGCCATGTTAAACATTTTGGTGCTCCATTTAGGGACTCAATTTAGTCAAACTTTAACAAATGTGTTCAAGAATCTTGTTCAACATGATTTAACTTTGGCAAACAAAATTTAGTCACAAAAAAAATCTTATTCAACATGATTTAACTTTGGCAAAATTTTGGTTCCTATGTATAGGATAGCTCATAGCTCAGTTTGTATAAGCTATGGGCCAACCCTGATAGTACACATGTCAATGTCATTAAAAAGGAACATGCATGTCAGGTCAGGTCTGATAATTAGGTGACATCCTTAAAATAAAAATAAAAATTAAATAGTTTGATTGTGTAAATTTTTAGAAAAGTAATATTGTCCTTGGGACACTAGTTAAGTTTACCAAAAAAAGTAATATTGCATTGAGATTTGTGTTATATTATTTTAGAAAAGTACAATGCACAAACTTTAAGAGTATTTTTTCTATTTTTGTTTCTTTAACCATTGCCCTTAACCATTGCCCTAAGGGCAATGTTTATCATTTTCCAAATTTTTATTATAATTTTTTAGTGGGTACATGTCATTATATTGATTGATTTAATTTTATATTAGAGTACCATGAGTTTGGGAGGCTAACTAATTATAATGTTAATTAATTGGACTAGATAATTAATCATGGGGTGTCTCTAGAAGCATTGAAAAACACGGCAGAAGTGGCATATGAATTTTTCAACTTGCCGGTGGAAGAGAAGCTGAAATTGTATTCAGATGATCCATCAAAGACAATGAGATTATCAACAAGTTTTAATGTGAACAAAGAAGAGGTGCATAATTGGAGAGACTATCTTAGACTTCATTGTTATCCTTTGGACAATTATGTGCCAGAGTGGCCTTCTAATCCTCCTTCATTCAAGTAAGTCCTCTATCTTCATTTATTTTGTCTATATCTCTAACATCACATGTACTATTTGTCAGTGACAAGTGCTGTTGACTAGGTCTTTACATTGTATGACACATTTTATACATGTGATGATGTTATTAATGTGATGTCATCCCTTGTTTATAAAAGAATAGATTATGATGCAATATATATATATATATATATATATATTGTATTTTTTTTACTTATTTTTTTGGTACTATTTTTTTATATTAGTACTACTTTATTTTAAATTTCTTTTTTTCTTAAATTTATTGAATGATTAATATATCATTATTGTAGTAGTATTTTGTATGTTTTTATAATTTTTTTTGACGCAGTCTTTATAACTTCTATATTCTACCATTGAATGATTTATGTATATCAATATTGAATGATTCATATATCAGAGATCAGATACACTTAGCTTATACTCCCTCCGTTCCAAAATGTAAGTAAATTTGACTTTTTAGGTACATTTGACTATTGATGTATTTGGTCATAATATGAGCTAGATACATCAATAGTCAAATGTACCTAAAAAGTCAAATTTACTTATATTTTGGGACGGAGGGAGTACACCAATCACTCAATTAATTTAAAAAATAAAAAATTTCTTACAATAAGAACTAGAAAAAAATACTTTATGATAATGATAAAAATATTATCATTGTACTAATATTGAACTAGTAGAGTTATGGATTCTTTAAGTAAGTAAGAATTCGATTGTTAAGTTCTTTTTTAAAAAGAAAATTTTAGTTTTTTTTTTTATTTTCTAATCGATCAGATTATTGATATCAAAGAGTATCCAACGGAAGTTATAAAACATTATCTTGTTCTAATCAGTCAAAATAGTGAAATTTTTTCTTGTAATTCATTGAAAGTAATCTAACTTCATAATCACACCTCAACCAAATTCTTTCATGGTATATAACTTAAAAGTAATATTTTTTGTAACTTCAAAATCAATTTATTGAGAAATAAAATTATTATGATTTTTTTTTTTACAAAATTATTATGACTTTTATTTCTCAATAAATCTATGATTGATAGTATATCACTTTTTGTACTACTTCTTAGGAAGGGTTTATAACTTATAGGCTTAAATACACTTTTGGTCCCTTAATTTATTTTTTGGTTTCGTTTTGGTCCCTTAACTATTAAAAGTTTCGTTTTGGTCCCTTAACTTATTATTTGGTTTCATTTTGGTCCCTTAATTATTAAAAGTTTCATTTTGGTCCTTAACTATTTTCTTGGTTTCATTTTGGTCACTTAATTATTTTTCTGGTTTTGTTTTGGTCCCTTGAAATGAAGACCAAAGTAGTTGACGTAGGAAGAGTTAAGGGACCAAATCGAAACCAAAAAGTAAGTTAAGGGACCAAAATGAAACTTTTAATAGTTAAGGGACCAAAATGAAACCAAAAAATAAATTAAAGGACCAAAATGAAACTTTTAATAATTAAAGGATCAAAACGAAACTAAAAAATAAGTTAAGGGACCAAAAGTGTGTTTAAGCCTAACTTATAAGTGAAAAATGGAGGGAGTAGTACATTAATCTCAAAGATGTGGAGTACTACACCATATAAGTGTTAGCCGTGACATCACTAAATATTTCCGTGTTGACGTAAGCACTTCATTGCATTAAATAATACTAACGTCGAGATCTTACTGTATAAATTTTCTGAAAACTTTGGGCCCGGGATCTGATTTCCTTTATGAATTAAAAATTCTCATCAAGTCATATGTTAGTATTACACGTTGTATACTGCTGAATCACTAAAAATAAGGAAACTTGTCTCTAAAATTTTAGGGCTTGTTTAGTTGGAGGGAAAGAAGGAGGAAATAAAATAAAATACGGAAATTAATGTGTGTATTTAGACTATTTTATAGTTCAAATACATCCTTCGAATTTCGTGTTTTTTTTTTCTTCCAACTTTCTTTCCTTTAAATGAAAAAAGAAAGTGAAAGGAAAGAATGTTGAAGGATTGAAAGTGAGGAGAAAGTGAATGGAAAGTGAGATGAAAATTTGGTTGTTTGGTAAAGGAGAAAGTGAATAGAAAGTGAGAGGAAAGAAAGATATATAAATTTAAAATGACAATGATATCCTTAAAATAAAATAAAATATAATATTGAAAAAAGTAATTCTATTTAACCTTTTAGGGTATAAGAGTCATTTCATTCAAAAAGTAAGTTCACCTTAATTTTTCACCCAATTTTGGAGAGAAAGCTTTTTAAGTGGGTCCCATTGAATTTTTTTTCTTTCATTCTCTTTTTAGTGACAAACCAAACGGTGGAAAGTAAAATATTCTTCCAACTTTCTCTCCTTCCTCTTTCTTTCCTTTTACTTTCCCTCAAACCAAACAATGTGTTACTTATGGCTTATGATTTACGTATCACGTAAAAGAAATGTTAAACATTGTTGGATAATGGTTAAAGAAATAAAAGTAATAAAATCAACTCTTAAAATTTGTACATTTTATTTTACTAAATTATTAAAACATTATTTTCAATATAAATTGTATTTATTTTAGTAACCTTAATATTAGTGCCTTAAGGACATTAGGTGCCTTAAGGACACTAGTTAACATGACATAAAAAAAATAACTAAAAATCTGTCAACTTCATGGCTATAAATTTGTCCCCTGCGCACATGTTAATGGGCCTAAAACACATCAAGTCTAAATAGTTCTTTCATATAGGCCAAGTAAAAAATACAAAAAAAAAATGTTAACGTGTATACTAAAATAAAAAATATGTATTAGAAAATGTGAATTTCATTTTCATCATTTATTTTTAAGTTAAAAATGTATTACTTTTAAAATATAATTTTTATTAGTAAAATTTTTAGCATACGTTCTTAGGACACACGTTAACATAACCTATAGTAAATATTCAAAAAAGTATTACTCCCTTTGATTTTTTTTAAGAAGCAAATATAATTCGAGATATAATTATATAAAGTGATAAAATAATTTATATTGTAGAACAAGGGAATATTAATATATAGTACTTGTCAAGAAAAACAAAGTAATGTAAAAAAGAGATCAAAACAATCAAATATGTATAGCCTAATCATTAGATGTGTTGACAAGCAAAATATATATATACCAATAACTATGATTTTAGTAAAAATGTTTATCGTGCTGTTTCAATTATTTGTCTAGTTCCTGAAATAATAATAAAAATTCAAAAATATATTTAATTTAAAATAACTTCTAAGATATGCATTTCCAGAGTAGTATCAATATCTGATATGTATGTGATACAAATACGTTACCATTTTTGGAGTATTCGTGCTTAATAGGGTCCAACATAATTGACAATTGTTTGATGGCACGGAGTAGTAATATAATTTGTTTGGCAATGGCAGGGAAACAGTGGCAAATTACTGCAAAGAAGTTAGGGAACTAGGATTGAGAATAGAAGAATACATATCAGAGAGTTTAGGCCTAGAAAAAGATTACTTAAGGAATGTTTTGGGAGAACAAGGGCAGCACATGGCAGTGAATTACTATCCACCATGTCCACAACCAGAACTTACTTATGGATTGCCAGGACACACTGACCCAAATGCACTTACAATTCTACTCCAAGATCTTCATGTTGCTGGCCTCCAAGTTCTCAAAGATGGCAAATGGCTTGCAGTTAATCCTCACCCAGATGCTTTCGTCATTAACATCGGCGATCAACTGCAGGTAGTACTTAATTAACTACTCATTTGTAACATATATAATGTCATGTCTCTATTAACTGAGTTATGCTCGTAGTTTTAACATCTTTTGTGACACATGTGTGGTTGCAGGCTTTAAGCAATGGGCTTTATAAGAGTGTATGGCACCGGGCTATTGTCAATGCTGATAAGCCCAGGCTTTCTGTGGCTTCATTTCTCTGCCCAGGAAATGAGGCATTGATATGCCCTGCAAAACCACTCACAGAAAATGGATCTGGAGCTGTATACAGAGGATTTACATATGCTGAATACTATAGCAAGTTCTGGAGTAGAAACTTGGACCAAGAACACTGTTTGGAATTTTTCAAGAACAACCAACCTTAAATATGCAATTTCTACAATATAAGTGTAATAAATGAGGGAGCTATTTCACTCTCCCTTTTCCTATCCAATCCTTACTTCTATGAAGCAGCTTATAATTTTCAATTCTTTCTTGCTTTTGTAGTTTTTTATTGTCAATGCATATCATTGTAGCAAATTGTAGTTTTCTTTTTGGTGAAAATTGCAAATTGTAGTTTGTTACATAAATTTATGTCATACTCTCGTCGATTTCGCATAATAATTTATTAGTTGCAAGACTCAAATTGATTAATTTCTATTTACAAGTCATCTCTCTTATATATAATTTATTTAATCAATTCATAGATGATAAGAGGCTAATCACTCTTGCATGAACTCTAATAGTTTTCTTTTACAAAATAACGTTAATATAAAGTTAATGTATGAACTATGAAGTGCATTGGTTGAGAGATTGTTCATAATTTTAAGAGATACACTGAGTAGATGTACAAGTAGGGACAAAAAGCTATTTTAGAAATTTTTGAGACCAAAAGGTGCCAAGAAAATTCTAAAGGATTAAAACTCAAAATCTCAAATATTTATAAGGAAGAAAAACATATTTAACCCTTATATTTATATGGAGTTCTTAGTACCAATAAAACAGAGGACAAAGAAAAACACGGTAAGAAACAGAGTACTATAAGAAGAAAGAGTGAAATAATACCAGCTTTCCATCATTACTTTATCATCCTGATTCATGAGATGAAGAGTAGACACAGAAACACCATCTTCATTCTTAACCAAATACTTAGCAACAGTAGCCAAACCATAGAGTCTCTGAATCTTTCCATCTTCAAGAGTCTTTAAAGAGCAAGTGAGGATATTGTAACAAGCCAATAGACGCAAGATTCTGTCCAACATAACAGGTGCATCAGGGTTAGTTGTTGGAAGCTGAGAAGCAATGTCAACAGGTGAAATATGAGCACCAGGACCAGCTTTAGCAATGATTTCTAAGAGATCAAGTTCAAGACCATGGGAAGAACAGAGGCACTTGCTAGTTGCATGGCAAAGAGGTTTGCTTCTTCATCTGAAACGTGGGTTGGTATTATTTGGGTTTCACTTATAGAACCCATCATTATGTTTGATGAGATCTTTCTTAATGAATTTTCATCTGTGCTGCTGTGGGATCTTCTGGTAACAAAGAAACATCATAACCACTAGCAACCTCCAGTAAAAGACCTGTACATTTAGCACGAGTCTCTTAACATGACGATAATTATTAATTTAAAAATTAAATTAAACTTTTGTCTATTTGCATGGATCTATTGTGATTGTGGAAGCTAAATATGGAAATAAGAAAAATAGGAAGGAAAGCAAGTTGAGGCTTATATTTATGTTTAATCCTGTTCTCTCAATTCATAGCATATATAGTCTGCTATTTAAACAAAGCTTAGGTTGTTAACAATAACAACAACAGAAGCAATACAATATAATAAAGTTATTAGTTTTATCTTATCAACAAAAAAAATATATAGTGTAGCAAGGTTATCAGTAATAATCAATCTTTTTTCTTTAGACATTTACATTTCTTCATAAAATTCATTGTTCATGCTAATTGCTATGCATGCAATTTTTTTTGTTGAACTTTAATAAGAGTTGTGTTTCATATCATTATTAGAACTATTTGATATTTTTTATCCAAATAAATAGTTGATTAAAGAAAGAGCTGAAATTGTTCCTATGAGCACAAGAGGAACATTGCAATATGCGTAGGCAAAATTTGAACTAAGAAACGTGGTTTCTCGACATAATTTTGCTTTTTTAAACGCCAATTCAAACACATACTTATTCAACTTAAATGTGAAAATTTAGCCACTAAACAATTTAACAGAAAAAAAAATGGAAGAGCTTGAATTGAAGAGAAATCAATGTTATTTTATATAGGCAATATTACAATGAACTTTCTCATTATTCTTTTCTACCGTATACAAGTGGAAATTAAATATTGTTTAGGGAAATCATAAAAATCTAATAGTAAGTAGAATCACCACTACAAACTCAATCACAAAACTCAGATGCAACATGCCAAAGAACTTAAATCTTAAGAAATTCCATGATGGATGTGTTGAAAGCAGAACACTGGACTTTGAAACCTTGGAATCCAGCACCTTTGGCAAGATCCTCAAACTCTTTTTGTGTTCTCTCTTTCCCACCATGATTATTAGCCAACATAAGCACATCAATGTCAACCGCACCTTTTGTTGCTAAGCTTGAATCCGGTGCCACTGGAAGAATGCGTTCTGCTACAATCACTTTTCCATTGTTTGGAAGTGCTTCATAGCAGTTTTTCAAAAATTTCAAGCAGTGCTCATCACTCCAATTATGGCAAGTCCACTACATCATCATTAACATATGCTATTAGAAAAACAAATTAACATAGTAACAAAATTTAGATAAGAAAAATGTAAATATCATTTTCATTGTGTCACTAAGTTTACCAATGGAAAAATTAGTGACGCTGGAAAAATTATCTGAAGTATATCAAATGTAAAAAAGTATGTATCTCAGTAGTATGAATTGAGACACCGAAAGAGTATTAAGAAAACAAAATGTAAATGCTAAAACTCTTACGCGAAACAATGAAGGATTCAACTTTCAAGAGATTTACTAAGCTAGTGGTTGAAGAAAAAGGTAAAACAATGTGTTATAAAATTCACCTTCAAAAACACAGCATCAGCCTTTGGAACACTGACAAGCATGTCTCCACCAACATGCTCCACTCCTACAAGAAACATCAATGTTTGTTGATTTATATTAGTTCAAGCAATATTATTCAAAGCACAGTGTACTAATTAACTCTTTGATTCAAGAAAAGTACCTGGATAAGAAGGAGCATCTTCAATAACATGAGGCAAATCAAAATTAATGCCTTTAATAGTGGGATACTTAGATACAATTGTGTTTATTGAAGCTCCAGTTCCACCACCAACATCAACAAGAGATTTAAGGCCTTCAAAACCTTTGTAGGTCTCAACAATTTTCTTCATTGTGATGGTAGAGGGACCAGACATTCCCTTGTTGAAAACCTTGTTAAACCTTGGATCTTTTCCATGGTATTCAAAGCATGTCATTCCATAAGCCTTGTTGAATGCAATGCCACCATCAAGTACTGCATCTTTTAGGTGGTACCTACAATGAGTAAGGACTAATTAGTGTGTGCAACTGGAAGGATGTTGATATCGTTTGCAACATAGAAAGTAGGGTTAAATATGTTGTTGGTCTTTATAAATGTTTAAAATATTTTATCTTTAGTCCTTCTAAATATTTTTTCCGCACTTTTTAGTATCTAAAAATATTCACTAACATGATTTTTGGTCCTGCTTTTAATGTAAACTCGTCGTATTTATTACTTAAAATTTTAAATTATGTATTGCAGTCATATTCGGTATATTAAAAATTGAATTGATTTGCAAAACTTTAATTTTTTCAATTAGGGAGGAATTTCATTTTTGAAATATTCAAAGCAAACTTTTATTAGCACACTAGAGCGGCACAAGATGTGCACACTCTATGGCAAGAAATAGCAATATATTACATCAAAAGTTAGGCTGAGCCTCAAGCACACAGCCCCCTAAAATGTCAAGCAGTAAAGACAACAAAAAGTACAAGGCTAAAAGCCCTGCCCTCCTAAACTTGACAATGGAATTAGATATGAAGTTTTGAAATGTTTGTGATTAAAATTTACTAATATTTAATTTTTGTTAAAAAAATATCAATTTTTGTGGGTGTGATTTTTTATAATATTATAAACATAAATACAAAAATCATTAAAATTTTGACAAAGTTGATTGAAAATCAAGGACAAACGGAAAATTTTTAGAAGACCAAAAAGTGCAAAAATAATTTAGAGGGACAAAAAATAGAAGGTATAAATGTTTATATGGACCAAAAACATATTTAACTCTAGAAAATAAGTAGTCTATTACTGTGTTTGGTTTGGCCGTGACAAAATCTGAATTTGGTAGAATATTAACTTTGATAGAATTGATTTCAGTTAAAAGTGAGTTCAACTAAATTGATTTATAATTGGATACATTAATATAAATGTGATTCTTATCAATTCATGATGTTTAGATAATTTTCCATGTGTATTTAAAACTAAATTTCATTTTTACAATCACAAAAAAATTTACATTTCTTACCCAAAAAAAATGACATTTCATTTTTATTTTATATAATTATTTAAATTTTTGTTGCTTACTAATTTTTTTATTTTACAAAAATTAATTAAATTTTTTGGATAAGTAAAAAAATATATTAACTTTGATAAAAATATATTATAGAACAAAAATATTAGGTTTGTTTCCCAGTTAATTTTTTTAATTCAAATTACAAATTAAAAATCAATACATTAACAAAATATATAGAGATTAACGATGCACGTCTGTGTAAAATAAATACGTTTTTTTGACTAAAAAATAAATTTAGATGTCAACATCTCAAATGAAATAAGAAGCCAACTTGCATTTTGTTGCATCAGTTCAACTTGTGTTTGAGGAATCAATTGATTTACTATCGATAAAATCAAACATAATATCTTGAAGTTTTTTTTTTTTTTTTGACAAGACATAATATCTTGATGTTTAACCACGGTTGAATGTTGAAAACACACGAATAGATAGTTTTCGGACGTGTTTCCAAACAAGTGCCAAAACATGTGCACAAAAGAGACAAAGCCAAAATAGTCTTGAGTATTGACAAACAACTTGGACTTCTAAATCGTGCACAAATTGTCGATAATGTCATAACGATTATGAATTTTATAAAATTTACTGTTAGATTGAAAGTTTATACTCATATAAATTATTCATCTTAATTTTTAAAGAAATTAAAAATAATTTAATATATTATTGAGATTCATCAAGATTAACGGTTTATAAATTTTTATTTAATAAAAACACAAGAACCAATTAAAAAATGTGAAGTTTACACATGTGTTTACTTAAAAAACAGGACTAAATATAGTGATGAAAAATGTCTGGAAGGCTAAACCTTACTGATATTTTAAAAAAAAATAAATTGAAAATACATTAATTTAATATTTTAAGGATAAAATATTTATTTAACCCCTTTAAAGTATAACCATAGTAATAATATAGCATTAACATGTATGTATATCAAATACTTATAATTCAAAGGATCAAATGTGATAATACAACTCAAAAAATGGTAATGGGCCATTTCTTTTACTATCAATATAATATACATTCTTTTTGAGTAATTTTTTTAAGTATTTAATTTATATATTATAGTGGCTCTCTCCAATTATTTTTCTAGCTCCGCATTATTTTCCAGTAATGCAAATTTTATTAATTATATTTTTTGATCATGCAAATCTTAATCTTCCAGTAGTACAAATTTTATCAAGAGATATCTTAGTAATTTTTTTTGGATAAGCAATGCGAAGAACAAAGACTAGCTAGCTAGATATATGGAGGGTGGGTGACTTGAGTAGCCTAATAGGGGTGACTGATTTGACTTAAACAAATTTTAGATAGAATACCATATGACTTAATATGGTTGAGTATTATAATATATTTGTCGTTAAAAAAAAAATAAAGTACCACATACGAGTTTTGATTTGTATGAAATTTACCTACCATTTATAAATCAATTTTCAGAATATATTTCATCTAATGTTGTACAGTTAACACTAATTATATTTATGTGGAGTTCTTAGTACCAATAAAACAGAGGACAAAGCAAAATAAAAACAGAGTATATAAGAAACAGTGAAATATATACCAGCTTTCCATGAGTACTTTATCCTGATTCATGAGGTGAAGAGCAGCAACAGAAACACCATCTCCATTCTTAACCAAATACTTAGCAACAGTAGCCAAACCATAGAGTCTTTGAATCTTTCCATCTTCAAGAGTCTTTAAAGAGCAAGTGAGGATATTGTAACAAGCCAATAGACGCAAGATTCTGTCCAACATAACAGGTGCATCAGGGTTAGTTGTTGGAAGCTGAGAAGCAATGTCAATAGGTGAAATATGAGCACCAGGACCAGCTTTAGCTATGATTTCTAAGAGATCAAGTTCAAGAGCTGATTTTAAGACCATGGGAAAAACCGAGGCACTTGCTAGTTGCATGGCAAAGAGGTTTGCTTCTTCATCTGAAACATGGGTTGGTTTTATTTGGATTTCACTTATAGAACCCATGATTCGGTTGACGAGGTTTTTGTTAGATTGCAGTGTTGATTAGATTAGAAGAATGGGAGTAGAAGTGTAAGTATGATTAGAAGATACAAGGTGGCTTTGTATTATATAGAACTAGTAAAAGACCTGTGCACTCGCACGGGTGTTTTAATATAACGACAATTATTAATTAGTGCACAAGTGGTTTAATATAACGACAATTATTAATTTGAAAATTAGATTAAATTTTTATGTACTTGTATGGATCCATTAAGATATTTATATAGTGTACACAATTTTATTTTATTTTGACTAAAGTGTACACAAATTTTTTGTCTTGTCAATTTATAATTGATATATAAAATTGATGCAATAAATTTTTAAAAACTCGTAATTATTTTAAAATTCTAATATTAATCTAGTAATTTTATATATATTTTTTTATTTTATATATAAAAATTTATAAATATTAACACTACATTCCTAACGGATTTAAATATCTATATTTATATAGTAAAAAAAAAAGGAGGACTTTTCTAGTCAAAGTATCGAAATTTGAAAATGAGGCGGCAAGATTCTCCAAGAGTCAGCTTGTGTCTACTCTAACCTGTTTTTCGTAGAAAAGTAGTATTTTTTTGACAAGATACTAGAAAAGTAGTAGTATATAGTATATTGACTGATTGTCATATTCAAATTTCAAATACTTGTACATGTAACAACCACTCAAATTTTTCTCAGAAAATCATTTTCAAAAACTCATATTATCAACTCTCTCAAACCGATTTATTTGAAAATTTTGATATTTTATTTAATTTTATTTTCATTTCATTAAATATATTATTGTCATCTTAGTCAAACTAAGGGAAAATTTGTTTATCATTTTATTTCACTTAGCTTCTCTCACTTAAAAAAATATTCAAAAATGTGTGAATCTTTCAAAAAGTCTTCAAAGCTTATGAACCTGCGATCAAAGAAGATCTCACTGTCCGATTTAATATTTAAAATAGCTTAAATAAAAGAGAAAAATCTATTTCAAAATTTGATCGTCAATTTTTAACTGATTAGTAAGATATTATCTAATTGTAGGAATGCATTCAATCTAAATCTCAAAGTTTACCTAACTTTATTTAATTTTCTAGTTTACTAAATTTGAGAGTTTATAGCCTTTTATTTTAAATGTTGATCCTTTAATTTTAGATTTCAATTTAGCCTCTTAACTTTTTTTTTTATTTCATTTTAGTCTCTTAAATTACAAACATTATATAATTAGGTTAAATATATTTTTAGTCCCTATAAAATGGTAACTTTCTAAATTTAATCCTTACTTAATTTTTATTAAATTTTTAATCCCTAAAAAATTATCATACACTCAATTTTGGTTCTTACTTCTATGAAGCGGCTTATTATTTTCAATTCTTTCTTTTGTCCTTTTTATTGCAATGCATTTCTTTGTAGCAAATTGTAGTTTTCTTTTTAGTTAAAATTGCAAATTGTAGTTTGTTATATAAATTTATGTCATACTCTCATCGATTTCGGGCATAATTGATTAGTTGCGAGAAAGATTTATTTCTGTTTATAAGTCATCTCTCTTTTATATAATCTAATAGTTTCCTTTTACAAAATAACGTTAGCATAAAGTTAAGGGTTAATGTATGATGGTATGACCTATGAAATGCAAATTATTGGAAAATTTATCTCTGACATTGTTCTCGTGAGCATAAGAGGAACATTGCAAAATGAAGAGCCAAAATTTGAATTAAGAATTCCCTCTTAGAGTCTATTTGAATCGACGTTTTCTTGCCCAAACTCACATTTGAGAGTTTCTCCACCGTCAACATTAAAAGTAGCTATTTGTAGCTTTTTAAACGCTTATCCAAACACATACTTATTCAATTTAAATGTAAAACTTTAGCCATTACTTGACAAGAAAAAAAATGAATTTTTTTTTGAAATTATATCAATTCAATTCTAGTAATTAAAAAAAACAAATGATGAGAGAGAGAGAGCTAGGGTTTCATGGTAGCCGTTTTCCATACCGGGAAACTCCGGCCAAACACAAACCCTATCATGGTCATGGAGAGGCAAACACTGGGGGGGTGCGGGATCATCACGGGGAGCGAAACACAGGTGAGCGTTTAGAGATTGAGGGTACGTGGACTGAGGTGAGAAACCGGAAGATGAAAGCATCTAAACCGGTTTTGACAGGGCATGGCAGCGGCGAGGGGAACAGGTTCGACAACAATTTAGACAGGTACTTCTCTTCAGCAGGCAACGACAAGGATCTTCATCGATAGGGGACTGATCGTATTTCTTCTTGTTATTTCACAAACTTCCCAGAGGACTTGCACCAAGAAGAGTTGAGACGAGAATTTTGCCTTATTGGTCAAGTGACTGATCTCTATATCGCCAAAAAACGCAATGCAAAAGGAAATCGATTTGGGTTTGTGCGGTTCGACAAGGTCAGGAACATTACGAAATTGATTGACACACTCAACGGCGTCTGGTTTGGCTCGTACAAATTACGGGCGAATCTTGCTCGTTATGGTCGGGAACAATTACAGGAGAAGAAGCTGGCACGTGAAGGTGATCGGGAAATACGGGGTAGAGCTCTGATGAGGTCGGGGAAGGAGAACACGGTGAGGGGAGCATCTGCGAAGGCGGCCACGACTGCTGTCAGTGGTCCTTCTTTCGCTGCAGTAGTTCGTAATGGCAGGCGGAAAGTGTCGCAGGCTGTTATGGAGACCAGGGGAACCGTGATGAAGGAGACAACACAACAGATAACAAAGGTTGTGTTCCAATCCAAACCAGAGGATAGAGCGTGGGCAAACCGAGGGTTATTGGCCACAGTCTTGGAGGTAACTTCAGTTTTTGAACTCCAGCAGAAATTTCATGACACTGGATTTGTTTCTATTTGCGTTGTTCCATTGGGAGGTGATAAGGTGTTTATTTTTTCGGCGGTCGAGACGGATGATATAAAGGTCATTATAGCAGGTGCTTTACCATTCTTTGAACAATTTATTAGAACAGTGGCTGTTTGGAATTCTTCTTTGACACAATCTATCCGGTATACATGGTTTCGTATTGTGGGGGTTCCCGTGCATGCTTGGAATACTGACTTTTTCCGTTCCATAGCCACCCAACTTGGCACGTTTGTTTGTGTTAATGGTACTACTGCGTCAAAGACTCGTATGGACTATGCACGAATTCTAGTTTCTTGCTCTACTTTAGTGGAGCCTCTTATATCCTTGGATGTGATGGTTGATGGAGAAGTCTTTTCATTGAAGATTATGGGGGATTGGTGTTTTGATCCTTATGTTTCTCATTGTTCTCATAAGGATGGTGGTGTTAGTGATTCTATTTCGTCTCCGGGGACAAGCTTTTATCCAAATTCTGACATGTCATTACATTGTAGAGACTTGAGTAGTAACGATCACATTAATGTGCTTGCCAAGGACCTTAATGACGAATGGGAGAAGATACAAGCTAACGGTTCAGAACATGTTTCGTATTGTGGGGGTTCCCGTGCATGCTTGGAATACTGACTTTTTCCGTTCCATAGCCACCCAACTTGGCACGTTTGTTTGTGTTAATGGTACTACTGCGTCAAAGACTCGTATGGACTATGCACGAATTCTAGTTTCTTGCTCTACTTTAATGGAGCCTCTTATATCCTTGGATGTGATGGTTGATGGAGAAGTCTTTTCGTTGAAGATCATGGGGGATTGGTGTTTTGATCCTTATGTTTCTCATTGTTCTCATAAGGATGGTGGTGTTAGTGATTCTATTTCGTCTCCGGGGACAAGCTTTTATCCAAATTCTGACATGTCATTACATTGTAGAGACTTGAGTAGTAACGATCACATTAATGTGCTTGCCAAGGACCTTAATGACGAATGCGAGAAGATACAAGCTGACGGTTCAGAACATGTTTCTAATAAGAATTTGCGGTCGTGTGTGGGAGGTACCTTTAATGGGACGTGTGGTGTTCAGGAAGTGTCACAGCGGAGGGGGGACTTGGGGGTTTTGAGGGGTGGATGTAGTTGTACCATTGCTCATGAATGCAATGTATCTCATGCTAATGTGGTAAAAAATTTTGCCGAGGATAGAGTTGCACTGGGGGGTGCGGATAAGACTGTTTTAGGTAGGGATGGGGGAAGTCAGCAGTCCTCAATTGGGCCTAACCACTTACCCAATAGGGATGATGGGGAGAGGGTGGTGTCTTTAGGAAAGGAGGAGGAGTCAGGAGGTAATAATACTAAGAACGGAGCTCGGGTTGGGCCTGATGGTGTAGGGAGGCCCAGTTACTCTTCAGTTCATGTTTTGAGTCCTTTGCCACATACTAATCAGCCAGTTAACATAAAGCAGCCAATTGGGTTTATGTCTCTTGATGATCTTTGTCAATCAGTTGAAGTGGTCCTTTCCACACCGCGACGGTCAGCTCCAGTGCAGGGAGTGGTGAATGCGGTACTGGAGGGAGTGACGCTGCCGAAGGCTGGGATTAGCAAGAGGTTAGCTCCATCTATTAAAAAACGAGGACGAGGGCGGACATGTCGCTCTCTTAAATCTCTAGCTCGGATGCCGGCACCTGAAAGAAACGAGGCGTGGAGACGGTCGGAAAAAACCAAACAAAAATATTCTTCACGATCTGGTACGATTTCTAATACTACAGAGGCAATTTCTTCGTCGACGTCGGGGGCACCTTCGAACCGGGGTGATTGGCAATCTTTAATGATTTTGAAAGGCGATGCGGGTCATTATGCGTCTGATGTTGTTGCATTAGGTGAAAAACTTAAATTGAACTTTCATGGAAAATTTAAGGGAGTAACAGATCATATTCAGACCAAGGTAGCTTCTAAGCAGGTTGATGGGGCGACAGGGCTGCCCAATGCAGGGTAGTGTGTCGTTGGGTGTGTTTTTATCCGGGTGTTGTTTGTTTTACTGATGAAGATTTTATCTTATAATGTTAGGGGATTGGGAGGTGTTTTCAAGAGGAAGGAGGTGAACAAAATTATTAAGGAAGTTAAGCCTGATATTGTTTGTCTTCAAGAATCTAAATTGGAGTTGGTTGAGGATTTTACAGCAGCTAGTTTATGGGGTGATCGTAATGTGGGTTATTCTTTTCGGCCGTCGGTGGGGGCTGCAGGTGGTATTTTAACCTTATGGAACCCGCAAACAATTCGAATGATTTTTTTCTATTTCTTGTCCACATTTTTTGGTTGTCTCTGGTGTGTATGTTTCTTCAGGTGAGAATTTTTTTGTGGTGAATGTGTATGCGCCATGTGATTCGAGTGGGAAAGCTGAATTATGGTCCGCTTTGGTGGGCTTGGTCATGGGGAATTTTGATGCTCGGTGGTGTATCTGTGGCGACTTTAATGCTATTCGGGTTGCTAATGAGAGAAGAGGGAGATGTACGGTAGTTGCGGAGGCTGACTGTGGGCGTTTCAATGATTTTATTTCCGCGACTGAACTTATTGATCTTCCTTTAATGGGGCGCCAATTTACATGGTATAGAACTGATGGTTCGTCTATGAGCCGAATTGATCGTTTTTTATTGTCTGCTAAGTGGTTGGAATGTTGGCCTACATGTGTTCAGGTCGCTCTCTTACGAAGTGTTTCTGATCATTGTCCGATTGTGCTACGTGAGGAATCAGTTGATTGGGGTCCTAGGCCGTTTCGCATGTTGCAGTGTTGGTCGTCTTTCCCGGGCTACCCGTTATTTGTCCGTGATAAATTATCTTCTTGTGTGTTTGATGGCTGGGCTGGCTTTGTGTTGAAAGAAAAATTTAAATTTATCATAGATGCGCTGAAGGAATGGCATTGTAGACATGTTAAAAATATTCCAGGTCGAATTTTAGAGGCAAAAGAGAAGCTCGGTGATCTAGATTTGAAAGGGGAGTCTATGGGATTAAGTGAGCAAGAAATTCAGGATCGGCGTGATTTGACTGCGAATCTGTTTTCCTTGACCCGTGTTGATTGTAGCATTTCTTGGCAACAATCCAGAGTCCGCTGGTTACGTGATGGGGATGCAAACTCGCGCTTTTTCCATGCCCTTGCACAACATCAGCGCCATAAAAAGCTCATTGTTGTTCTTACTGTTGATGATATCCAGATTGAAGGTGTGCAGCAGATTAGAGAGTCCATTTTTAATCATTTTTCTCAGCATTTCCAATCGCCTAATTTGAGTAGACCGGCTATTGGGGATCTTCAGTTTCTTTCTCTTGATGATGTAGAGGCGGGTAGCCTGGTGGTTCCTTTTTCTGAAGAAGAAATTCGTCAAGCAGTGTGGGGTTGTGACAATCTCAAGAGTCCTGGACCGGATGGGGTGCATTTTGGCTTCATTAAAGAGTTTTGGCCTGAGTTAAAAGGTGATCTGATACGTTTTTTTGCTGAATTTTATCAGAATAGTCGGCTGGTCAAAGGGGTAAATTGCACCTTTATTGTTCTTATTCCTAAGGTGGATTCTCATCAAAGGATTTCAGATTTTAGGCCAATATCTTTGATTGGGTGTATCTATAAAATTCTTTCGAAGGTGTTGGCTAACCGATTGAGTACGGTTATTGGGAGTGTTATTTCGGAATTTCAGTCAGCTTTTGTGAAAGGTCGCCAAATTTTAGATGGGATTTTGATTGCAAATGAATTGGTGGATGAGGCTAAAAAAACTAAAAAGGAATTAATTATGTTCAAAGTTGATTTCGAGAAGGCGTATGATTCTGTTGAATGATCATATCTCTTGTCGGTTATGGCTAAAATGCGTTTTCCTGCTATGTGGTGTCGGTGGATTTCAGAGTGTATCAGTTCTGCTTCAGCGTCTATGTTGGTGAATGGCAGTCCTACTGATGAATTTTCCTTTGAGCGTGGTCTAAGACAAGGTGATCCGCTGTCTCCTTTTTTGTTTCTTATAGCGGCTGAAGGGTTGAGTGCAATGATGTCGGCGGCGGTTTCTACTATGGCGTTTTCTGCCTTCCCGGTGGGGGCGGCAGGTTCTTTTTGTGTATCTCACTTGCAATTCCCGGATGATACTCTTTTAATAGGCTGTAAGACTTGGGAGAATATGAGAACTATTAAGGCTGTGCTGATTTTGTTTGAGCTGATGTCTGGTTTAAGAGTGAACTTTCATAAGAGTATGTTGGTTGGTGTGAACGTCGTCGATTCTTGGCTGACTGAAGCTGCATCTTTGCTGAATTGTCGTGTTGGGGTTATTCCTTTTATTTATCTTGGCTTACCGATTGGCGGGAACCCGAGAAGATTGTCGTTTTGGAAACCTGTCATTGAAAAAATCCAAAATCGTTTGTCTTTATGGAAACGTCGCATCTTGTCTATGGGGGGTCGTCTGGTTCTCCTCAAAGCAGCCCTGTCTGCTATGCCGGTTTATTTCCTTTCTTTTTTCAAAGCTCCCTCAGGTATCGTTTCTCATCTCGAATCTCTTTTTAAATCTTTTTTGTGGGGTGGGGATGAGGTAGCTTGTAAGGTTTCTTGGATTCACTGGGATAAGATGTGTTTGGATAAACAGTCTGGAGGATTGGGGTGAGAAAGGTGAAGGAGTTTAACTTAGCTTTGTTAGGGAAATGTGGTTGGAGAGTGAAAACGGAGGAGGGTGGATTTTGGCGGCGCTTTCTGATTTATAAGTATGGGATGGTGAGAGGGGATGTGATGAGTGGGGGGGCGCGAGCTTCCACTTGGTGGAAAGATTTATTGAAGGTTACCAAAGGGTCTCTTAATGGGGTGGAGGGATGGATGGACAAGGTGGTGGTGCGGGCAGTGGGTGATGGTGTGGCCACGTCGTTTTGGCATGATCGGTGGTTGGGTGATGGGGGTTCTTTGGGGGAGCGATTTCCGAGATTAGCTAGCCTGACTGTTGAGCCGGAGGTATCGGTGGGCGACGAGATGTGTCGGAGGGGGTGGGGTGTTGGAGGCTGTGGGTGGGTGTGTTGGCGTCCTTTGTTTGTTTGGGAGGAGGGTCTGGTGGGAGAGTGCTGTGCTATTCTATATAACATTATTTTGCAGGATCAAGCATCTGACAGGTGGCGGTGGATTGGTGGTCCCTCTGATGTTTATGTTGTTAAAGAAGCGTATGGGTACCTGACTCGACAACCTCTTCTACCCATTCTGTCGGATCCAGTGTTTGTGTTACCATGGCATAAACTTGTACCTTTGAAGGTATCGGTGTTTGCTTGGAGATTTTTTTACAGCCGTATTCCGACTAGAGACAACCTTCTTCGCCGGGGCATTATTCCAGTTGATGCTTGTCTATGTAGCTTTGGATGTGACTGTGATGAATCTTTATCCCATTTGTTTTTTGCTTGTGCTTTCTCTCAAAATGTGTGTGTCGCGCCGCGAAAATCGTCCGAGCGTTTGGGACACTCGGCATGACACAGAATCGCCACCGAATTTTATTTAAAGGGAAAATATCAATAAAACCTTAAATGCGATGGAAAGATGGTCATCGCAACCATTTCCAGGTTCGAGAGTTGGTTATGCAAGGGGAAGGTATTAGCACCCCTCACATCCGTTGTACTCAACGGGAACCTCCTAATTAATTCTAGGGTATTAAGTGATTTTCTAGAGTTCTATTTACATGTTTTTAATTATTATTTTTTATTTTATTATTAAATATATTTACAAAAGGGGGAAAATTGTATTTTTTATTATTATGCTTGACAAGATGACTCTTGCTCCTACGTATCCTCCGGTGCGATGAGGAAATCAAAGCTACGTAGTTCTGGGTATGGTGTTGGTTTGTGTTTTTTATGAAAAAGGTTTTGCTTTTACCTCTTCAAATGACTTTTAAGAAATGACCCGAAGGTGAAAAAAAATTAAGTTATGATTGGTTGATGTTTTTTAGTGTCTTTTTTATGGGTTTAGGTGGAAGAGGACTAAAAGTCGGACAAAGTGTGCACTAAACCGCCAAATAATCGAGAAGCGAACGGATGTGCATCCGCCTCCTCTTTTTTAATCCACATTATTTCTTAATTATATTTTAGTCAATATAAACATATTAATTTAAATAATTAAATCAGAATTAAAATAATTATACACATTAGATAAAATTACAGATGGTGTAAATAGCAAAAACAGGGGTGCAAACAGGAAGACAAGTGAGGGAAAACAGAAAGGAAATTGGGCCCAATTCACACAATCAGGCCCAGGGCGCGCGGAGGGACAGTGACCGTGTGATGCTTGATCAGCGAGGGGGAACACGGCAATTACTGTGAGCGCGCGCACGTGGGATCAAGGCTGCTTGATGCTTGATCAACAAAGGGGTGTACGATAGGTATTGTGCGCGCGCAAGTACTGAATCACAGGGGCTTATATATACCCAAAAATCAGAAAAATTCTCATTTTCACAAGAATTTTCTCTCTCTCTCTCTTCTCTCCCCACTCTTTCGGTTTGCTCACTTCTCTCTCTACCTTGTTCTTGTTTTTTGTTCTTTATGTTCTTCATATTTGAAGAACTTCAACCATCTTTCTTTTCATATTTTTCCCTTACCCAAAAATGAATCAAAATTCTGTTTTAATACTTCTAAACACCAATTAAACTACTTCTAAACACAAATTAGTTCTCAAACCACAAGATTAAAACCAAAAATCCCAAATTTCTTTTTCTTCTTTTCCGGTTCTGTTTTCTCTTTTTTCTACTGTTTTTGTTTTCTGTTCGTGTTGTTAATTATTATGTGTTCATGGTTCAAGCATATCTGTACAGAAACAACAATAAACCTAGGATTTTATATACAAGCATATACAAGAAACGTGAAAAGCAACAGTAACAAGAATAAATGATATAGAGCTACCAACCGGTCCTGCAGTGACCTCTTGGAGTAAGTTTTTCGTCCCCTTTTCTGTTATCGCTTTTCGATCCGGTTTCGATTCAACTCTGACCTTCCTTATTTTTTTTTCTGCTGCGAGGTTCTGATGCTGCTTGCTGAAGGCTAGGTGAATGTTAATTTTTCTACAGTGTGTAGAAAAATTAATTTGGGGTTTAAGAGGGTGCTGCGTGAGTTTTTTTTTTGACTCAGGCAGTGTGTAATTTTTTCTGCTCTGTAATTGTTCTCAATTTTTCTGTGTAGGAATTAGTGGAAAATAGGTACTCTATTTATAGTGTAAAAATTAGGGTGGTAAAAATTGGACAGAATCAGTGAGATTTGTTTGAGAAATTTTCTGTCATTTTTAATGTTGATTTGCTGCAAAAATATATGTTCAGTGTAATCTCAAACTTGGTGACCAAGGCCAAAGATTTGGTTGAAAAAAAATAGTTTGCTGGGCTTTTCTTTCTGTTCATACGCGAAGTTCTTCTAAGAAATATATTATTTATTTTCACTTTTTTTCCTGGACAAAAACCAAAAAAAACATAAAATAAAAACAAATAACATAATAAATTAGGGAAATTGAGAAAAAGTGTCTCTAGTGGGCTCGAGAGGTGCTTCTATCCGAAAGGTAATCGTCATCTCGAGAGGTGCTTCTATCCAAAAGTTCTCCATTTGTTACCTTGAAAGGTGCATCTATCCAAAAGGTTTCCATTGTCACCTCGAGAGGTGCTTCTATCCAAAAGTTCTCCATTTGTCACCTTGAAAGGTGCATCTATCCAAAAGTTTTCCATCTGTCACCTTGAAAGGTGTATCTATCCAAAAGTTTCTCATTTGTCACCTTGAAAGGTGCATCTATTCAAAAGTTTTGTCACCTTGAAAGGTGCATCTATCTAAAAGTTTTCCATTTGTCACCTTGAAAGGTGCATCTATCCAAAAGTTTTCCATTTGTCACCTTGAAAGGTGCATCTATCCAAAAGTTTTCCATTTGTCACCTTGAAAGGTGCATCTATCCAAAAGTTTTCCATTTGTCACCTCGAAAGGTGCATCTATCCAAAAGTTTCCTATTTGTCACCTTGAAAGGTGCATCTATCCAAAAGTTTTGTCACCTTGAAAGATGCATCTATCCAAAAGTTTCCCATTTGTCACCTTGAAAGGTGCATTTATCCAAAAGTTTCCCATTTATCACCTTGAAAGGTGCATCTATCCAAAAGTTTTCCATTTGTCACTTTGAAAGGTGCATCTATCCAAAAGTTTTGTCACCTTGAAAGGTGCATCTATCCAAAAGTTTCCCATTTGTCACCTTGACAGGTGCATCTATCCAAAAATTATCCATTTATCACCTCGACAGGTGCATCTATCTGAAAGTTATCTATTTGTCACCTCGACAGGTGCATCTATCCGAAAGTTATCCATTTGTCACCTCGACAGGTGCATCTATCCAAAAGGCGTTGCCCCGGAGGGTGCCTGTTATACCAATGATTTTAATTTCTGGTATTGTAACCCGTGGCTTTGTTTAGGACGCCGGAACCGCTAGTTGTTTTCTTGGTGCCGGCGCTTTCGCCATTTTTGGATGGGTTCTTTGATCTCGTAATTAACTTAACTTTTTTGCTTTAGGGAGTACATCTTGTACTTACCTATAGCTTTTTCAATATATGTTATTTGGCTGTTTCAAAAAAAAAAGAAAAACAAATGAACGAGACAAATTGAAGAGAAAACATAAAATAGTGAAACTTCCACGATATAAAACAATGTTATTTTTATAGGCAATATTACAATGAACTATTTCACTATTTTTTTTCCCTACCGTATACAAGTGGAAATCAAATATTATTATTTAGGGAAATCAGATTCACAACAACAATCTCAATGACAAAACTCAGATGCAACATGCCAAAGAACTTAAATCTTAAGAAATTCTATGATGGATGTGTTGTAAGCAGAACACTGGACTTTGAAACCTTGGAATCCAGCACCTTTGGCAAGATCCTCAAACTCTTTTTGTGTTCTCTCTTTCCCACCATGATTATTAGCCAACATAATCACATCAATGTCAACCGCACCTTTTGTTGCTAAGCTTGAGTCTGGTGCCACTGGAAGAATGCGTTCTGCCACAATCACTTTTCCATTGTTTGGAAGTGCCTCATAGCAGTTTTTCAAAAATTTCAAGCAGTGCTCATCACTCCAATTATGACATGTCCACTAAATCATCATTAACATATGCTATTAGAAAAACTAATTAACGTAATAACAAAATTTAGTTAAGAAAAAATGTAAATGTCATTCTCATTGCGTCACTAAGTTTACTCATGGTAAAATTAGTGACGATTATTTTTAGTCGCTAATTTTATATTAGTGATTAAAAATAATCTTCACTAAATTTATATAAATAATAGGAGGAACATGATTTGACTATATCAAATGTAAATACTATGTAGCTCAGTAGTATGAATTGAGACATTGAAAGAGTATTAAAAACGAGGTTCAAAGTTCGACGATGCTACTAACAAAATTTCCTTCCTACAACAAACAAATTAACCAATAACATTTGCCTATAAAACAAAATGTAAATGCTAAAACTCCTACGCGAAACAATGAAGGGTTCAAGGGATTTACTAAGCTAGTATAAAGAAAAAATACAAAAAATGTGTTATAAAATTCACCTTCAAAAACACAGCATCAGCCTTTGGAACACTGACAAGCATGTCTCCACCAACATGCTCCACACCTACAAGAAACATCAATGTTTGTTGATTTATATATATTAATTGAAGTTGAAGCAATATTATTCAATTATGTAAAGCTTAATGTACTAATTAACTTTTTTATTCAAGAAAGTGATAAGTAAACTAAGCAGGTTATCTAAACATTAAAAAAAGTACCTGGATAAGATGGAGCATCTTCAATAACATGAGGCAAATCAAAGTTAATGCCTTTAATAGTGGGATACTTTGAAACAATTGTGTTTATTGAAGCTCCAGTTCCACCACCAACATCAACAAGAGATTTAAGACCTTCAAAACCTTTGTAGGTCTCAACAATTTTCTTCATTAGGATGGTAGAGGGACCAGACATTCCCTTGTTGAAAACCTTGTTAAACCTTGGATCTTTTCCATGGTATTCAAAGCATGTCATTCCATAAGCCTTGTTGAATGCAATGCCACCATCAAGTACTGCATCTTTTAGGTGGTACCTACAATGAGTAAGGACTAAGGATTACTATTTCTCATAATAGAGAGAATGTGTGTGCAATAGGAAAGGATGTTGATATCTTTTTGGTTTAACAAAAATTGAGTTCGATAGAATTAAATTTTACAGAATTGAGTTTAGTTTAGAATGAGTTCAATTAAATTGATTTATGTTTAAATATATTAATATAAAAGTGATCCTTATCAATTCATGATGTTTGGATATTTTAAATCAAAATCGATATATAAAAAACAAATATTAATATATAAGTGATTCTTATCAATTCATACATATCTTTGACATATATTTTTATTAATATATAAAAACAAATATTAGCATATAGATATTGTTTAATTTGTTTCGATGAATATTTTTTGAGTAAATTTTTGTATAATTTTTAGTAGTCAAAAATATACATACAGTGATCGATTATGACAATTAAAAAGAAATTAATGGACCAGTTGTCAACATCTGAAAGAAACACTAGCTTGGACGTGTCTCCAAACAAGTGCCAAGACATATCTATAGAAAACCAAAATAGTCTTGGATATTGACAAACAACTTAGACCAATATGGAATTGTCTTTTTCCGGTGGAACATCATTCTAGGCCGCCGTTTGATAATTTGAGACGAGCTTGTTCGCCGATTTATCATTTTTAATTTTTAATGAATTTAAATATGTTATGATGTCTTTGTTTAAATCTTTATCTTATCTTTGCACTCTTTTTTCCTTCATCAAAGTTTTATTTCATGGGGTTTTTTTTGGTAAGGTTTTTAACGAGGCAGAGAGATATTACTTTGAGTTTTGATCTAGTCCCCTCAAAGTTCTTTGGTATCATTCTTATATTTTTTTATTTTAATATATCTCACTAGAGTATTTTTTTAGGTGCTTCTCGGGGATGCCAACATAGTTACGATGCCTTAGATGCTACTTTTATACTCTTGTGGCCTTTATATAAAAAAAATATGTTACGATGTGATTGATATATTTTACAAATTTGAATATGAATGAATATCGTTGTTTTTAGTCTAAAACAAATTAGTGTAATAATAAAATTTAAACTCATAACCTACAAATTATAGTTTTTAATATAATCAATTTTGGAGATAGAATTAAGTAAATTTTAGATAGACTATGCGATTATCTATTTATCTTAGAATTTTAGTCAAGCTTAATTCAGCTTCTACAAAATTGGTTTGTATGAAAGTTAAGATACCTACCATTTATAAATCAATTTTCAGAATATATTTCATCTAAAGTTGTAAGTTAACACTAATTATATTTATATTTATGTGGAGTTCTTAGTACCAATAAAACAAAATAAGAAACAGAGTATAAGAAACAGTGAAATATATACCAGCTTTCCATGAGTACTTTATCCTGATTCATGAGGTGAAGAGCAGCAACAGAAACACCATCTCCATTCTTAACCAAATACTTAGCAACAGTAGCCAAACCATAGAGTCTTTGAATCTTTCCATCTTCAAGAGTCTTTAAAGAGCAAGTGAGGATATTGTAACAAGCCAATAGACGCAAGATTCTGTCCAACATAACAGGTGCATCAGGGTTAGTTGTTGGAAGCTGAGAAGCAATGTCAATAGGTGAAATATGAGCACCAGGACCAGCTTTAGCTATGATTTCTAAGAGATCAAGTTCAAGAGCTGATTTTAAGACCATGGGAAAAACCGAGGCACTTGCTAGTTGCATGGCAAAGAGGTTTGCTTCTTCATCTGAAACATGGGTTGGTTTTATTTGGATTTCACTTATAGAACCCATGATTCGGTTGACGAGGTTTTTGTTAGATTGCAGTGTTGATTAGATTAGAAGAATGGGAGTAGAAGTGTAAGTATGATTAGAGGATACAAGGTAGCTTGGTATTATATAGAATTAGTAAAAGAGTCGTGCATTTGCACAAGTCTGACCATAATTATTAATTGGCTTAAATAATGTTCAGGTGCCCGTAAGTTCGCGTTTTTTTATATAAATCTTTGTAAGTTTTTTTTTGTTTTAAGTAAGTCTCTGTAATTATATGTTTTTTTGAAATTAATCTCTAAAGTCAAAATCCGCAGAAAAATCTACAGTTTTCGTGCAGATTTTCCTGCAAATTTTGAGTTTAGGGACTAATTTCAAAAAAATATATAATTGCAGGGACTGAGATTGGTTATGGTGCATAAGCTTTTTCCTTATACACCGTGCATAAGTAATAAAATTGCTTAGTGCACCCCCCAAAATTTCTAGCATTGGGGGTGCGCTAGAAATTTTGGGGGGGGTGTGCTAGAAATTTGGGGGTGCACTAAAAAATTTGGGTAGGGGTGTACTAAAAATTTGAGGGGTGCACTAAGTAATATGGGGTATTTATGCACGCTGCATAAGGATGACTTATGCACCATAACTTGTGCCGCAGGAACTTACTTAAAACAAAAAAAAAACTTATAGAGACTTATATCAAAAAAGTGTGAACTTACATGACTTCAATTATTTAAGCCTTACTAATTTAAAATTAAAATTTTGTCTCTTTGCATGGATCCATTGTGATATTTATATTAGTCTACACAAATTTTCAAGTTTTATTAATTTATAATTGATATATAAAATTGGTATAATAAATTTTTGAAAACTTGTAAATATTTTCAAAATTCTAATATTAATGTAGTATTTTTCTAAAATATTTTTTTACTTCATTTATAAAAATTCATTAAATATTTGCACCGCAATCGTTGTAGATTTAATTACTTATATATTCTCTCCAGCTTTATATTTAAGCAAATTTTACTTCTTAAATATATTGAATGGTTATTGTATTTAGTCTATATTATAGATTAAATACATCATTCATTCAATATAATATATGTAAAAGAAAATTTACTTATAAATAAGATTAGATGGATGGGGTAGTTATATTTATAGTAAAAATAAGGAGGACTTTTCTAACTTCAAGTATCGACATTTGAAAATGAGGCACCTAGAGTCAGCTTTTGTCTCTACTCTAACCTGTTCTTCATAACAAAATAATTAGGAGTAGTATTTTGTTGACAAGATACTAGAAAAGTAGTACTACTCATATTAGAATTTGCCATATACAGTATGTTGTCTGATTATCATATTCAAATTACAAATACTTGTACTCTGTATCAACCACTCATAAATTAATATGTCACTATAATCAGAATATTTGTTGGACTAGTCTTGTGTATCACCATTGAAATAATACTCGGTTGTTATTTTTTATTTGAAGATTTTCTTTTTTGACAAAATTTGAAGATGTTTTTGACATTTAATTTATAATAATATGTTGAGTATCAGGATTTTGCATGAAAATAGATAAATAAATAAATAAAAAGTGAGCCAATTTACTTTTTTGTTCTATTTTTTATGGATTCCTCCGCTATTTGATAATGAGACATACTATTGCTGTTTGTTATATAAGATCATATTTGACCAAATTGTATTATTCATCTATCATGTTTTGACCGTATTATTTGAATAATATATAGATATAAATATTAGCATATAAGATCTTGTTTGATTTGTTTTGATAAATATTTTCAAAATATAATATTTTTACTGCTAGATAATTAAAGATATTAGTGATCAAATTTATGCATTGGCGTATGTGCAGTGATCAAACAATGTTTTATATTTAGGGACGGAGATAGTAGTTATCAATATTATTGATGAATTATTGAGATTGTAAAAAGGTGACACCTGTGTACCCCTTCATGATTTTTGGAGGTAGTTACTCTTGAACGATTCAATGATATTTTAACCGATATAAATTTTATAAAAGACATTGTTGGATTGAAAGTTTATATCTTATAGATCATTTGCGTAAAAGTTTAGATAAATTCAAAATCATTTAATATGTTATTGAGACATATCAAAATTAAAGGTTTGTGTAATTTTTTAAACGATGTTAATCTTTACGTGTCTTAATAACATATCAAATTATTTTAATTTTGTCTGAAATTTTACACAAATGATCTATATAATATAAACTTTTCAATCAAACGGTGTATTTTATAAAAATTTATATCGTTAAAACATTATTGAGTGGTTCAAAAATATATATCTCTAAATTATGAAGGAATAGATTAAAATAAACCTTGTAAGAAAGCAATCTCGTATGCAGAATTTGTACTTTAAGTATTTTAAATAGCAGGTTATTTTTCCTTCTTCTAATGCCTCAAGTTATCTCATGATTGTGGTTGATGAGGTTTTTGTGAGATTGTATAAGTATTATAGGAATGGAAGTGTGAGTATATGATTAGAGGATAGGTTTATATTATATAGAAGTAGAGGTGAGTTTTTTTTTTTTTTTCTGGTAAAGAAAGAAGAAAAACATAAAACTAAAAATAAAAAAAACTATTTACGAAAAAAGAAAATTTTCATTGCGGAAGTAGAGGTGAGTTTGTCTTAACATGACAATAATTATTAATTTTATATCAGCATACATAAGTTTTTTTATGTTTTATTGATTTATAATTGATATAATAAATTTTGAGCAGAGATCCGTTGACTTTAAGAGTAATTATGATATGAGTTACTTCATTTAATATATAACTCATTATGTAGGATGAATTTTATTAATCTAACCGTTCAATTAAAAAAAATTATTGAATAAATCAACTCTACAAGTTTTTATGAAACTTTAAAACTATTTGATACATCATTAAATACTTTCAAATGAACGTATAATAAACTTTTAAGAAACATAAGTACATATCAATGTTTAGATTACATAGATACAAATTTTGAATTTATATAAAAATATGTATGCACTTGATCAATAATATATAATGACAACCGATGGTAGGATTTGTGAAATAAATTGTGAATAATGAGATACTATTAAGTAAAGTAATTAGTTTCAGAGTTCCATCGATAAATTTCAAAAACTCGTAAATATTTTTAAAACACTAACATTAATGTAGTATTTTTATAATATAAATTTTTTGTTTTATATATAAAAATTCATTAAATATTTGCACCATTAGATTTAAGTATTATAGGGTTTTTTTATAGTCGTATTAGAGAAAAATTAACATGTGTCTTAAGAGCACATATTAATAATTTCAATAAAAAAATATTTTAACGGTATTTGTGCATTTGATTGGATTTTTAAACTTATCATAATTTCAACGTACAAAGTGTTTAAGAGAATAATTCTATTTTTAGATTTTTAAATGAATGAAGAGTTTTTGTCAAAAAAAAAATGAATGAAGAGCTAAGTCGAACTTAAGTTCAACTCGGCTCAACTCGATAACTATTAAATCGGCTTGAAACTCAACTCGAGTTCGTAACAATTTTTTTTTCAATTCAAGTTCGGCTCGATTTGAGTTTGTGAACAACTCGGTTCGGCTCGAATAAAGTGAACCATCATCTGCAAAGATGAATAAATTATACTCATTGAGTTTAAACTAGCTAATAACTAGTACTACTTATTATTGAACTTTTTTACTACCTCCATCCTAAATTATAAGATCCATTTTGACCACTGCACGTTCGCCATTGCACAATTTTAATCATTAATATATTTAATTGTGCATTAGTAAAAATTATAAAAATTTAATATCTTGAAAATACTCATCAAGACGAATCAAACAAGATCTTATATGCTAATATTTACTTCTATAAATTATGAAATAAATACGGTCAAAGCAAGATACATAAATAGTGTCATTTAGTCAAAATGGGTCTTATATATTGGAACGGATGTAGTATTATTTTCACCTTCAAATTCCTAAAAGAAAGGGCATAATAATCCAGAATTTAAAGCGAGTTATGACACCATTAAATTAACTAACGTTTGTTAATTATTACTCTCTCCGTAGCACAATATATGTCGTTTTACAATTCCAATGTAAAATTAGTTTTGATCTTCCTAAATTACTCATGTATTTATACTCTTTTTACCAACAAAAGTCACTACTCTCTCTGCAACTTTATTATTTTTACATATACCAACAAAGAGAGAGAAAGGTTAAAAAAAGAAAAATATGTATAATTTTGACAAGATTCATATAAGTTACAAATTACTTAATATGCGTAAAAATATTAGAACAACATATGTTTTGATACGGAAAAAGTATTAAACTTTTGAATCAAGATGAGGTAACATACTACGAATTTGGCATGGCTTTTGAATTCATTCGCACAAGCACACAACTTACTATTCTTATATAGATAATATTTTTAATATAATATAGAAAACTTTCAATAATGTGGGACTTTCATATTTTTACGCTACCCTTTATTTCAACATACATACGTTGATGATGGTTTTTTCTTCTTTATGATGGTTATATATATATATATAATCAAATGAGTCGAATTATATATAATTCAAGTTCAACGCATTTATTTAACGAGTCTAAATTTTAACTTAAATTTTATTTGTTTGATATAAACTAAGTTTAATAAATTAATTATTACACCGAACCTCAATTTTTTTCGAATTAATTCCGTTTATTGCAAAACCTGTTCTTAATATAAGCCATTAATTTAAAGTATTATTTTGTCAAAGTAAAACATACTTAAGTAAGTATTATATCTATAAAAATATGGAGGACTTTTCTAGTCTCAAGTATTGAAATTTGAGAATGAGGTACCAAGAGTCAGCTTTTGTGTCTACTCATTTTTTTGGTTGTAGCTGTCTAATCTAACCTGTTCTTCATAGAAAAGTATTCCGTTCAAAATTATAAATATCTTTTCAAAAAATATTGAGTTCTAAAACATAAATCTTTTGCAAATTATTAGATATATTTATTATTTTTTCTCTACACATACCCTTTATTATTACTACTAAATTTTATTAAAATACAAAAAAGTTAATTTTTTACACATACAAATAAAAGATAATTTACACACAAACTAGACACAATAATTTCACTATTAACTTTTCTTAATATGTGTTAAATAAATTAAAGGGACTTATATATTAGGACAGAAGAAAAAATATATAAATATATTTATTTTACTAAAGTAGTACAGTTTTTTTTTTGCTTGACAATATAAGTAGTAAACTTTTTTTGATCAGTTAGAAATAAAGTACTATATGGTTTTTTTGGTTACAAGAGAGAAAAAGGAAAAAGAAAGCAAAAAAAAGGGATTACTTCCTAGAAAAAACTACTTCTCTTGCATCTGCAGAAAGCGGTGCTAACAACTCGTTAGGAAGGGTATCGACCTTTACCAAACAAGATGTTGACAGTACACCTATCTTGGTCAAAACATTAGCACATGCATTACCTTTTTGAAGTGTATGCTGCATCTCTACATCCCATTCTGAAGCTAGCAAAGTTCGAATACTGTATATCTCATTTGCAAACCGGTGATGAATCGAAATTACAAAGTACTATATATATTATATTGTCATATTCAAATTACAAATATTTGTAGACTCGTTATCAACCACTCATAAATTAATAGGTCCCTAACCAGAATATTTGTTGAACTAGTTGAGTGTCTCCCATAAAAATAAATATAACAGTTAAACATGTGTGTGATTATGGGGATTTTTTTTTTGGTGAACATTATGGGGATATTTTATTGGGGTGTTTAATTTTTTTTTTATGCCTTATCTTTCGATATAATTTAACTCTTTTTTTTGTTGGTTTTTTGACACTTCTTGTGTTAAATATCTTCTTGTGTTAAATATCTGGTTTTTTCAATAACATATTTTATTTTAACTTCTTAAAAAAAAAATATATTAAGTTTAGTTTTTATTTAATTTTTATTATATTTTTAGTCTTTATAAAAAATTTCTTGTACATAATTTTTGTTGGTTTTTGCTGTTAATTAGTATCTGACCCACTATGCCAATTAATCCGATTCGGTACAAATTCTGACATCAAGTGGTTCTTGATGAGGATTTCTCCCCTTATCTGACTGGTGGTTCTAACCTGATATCTATCATTGAGTCGGGATCAGAGTGAACCCGCTTGCCCTAACCTGACGGCTTAATGCCCGAGCGAGTAAGGCAAGCAACAGGACTGACCTTTTCTCTCATTCCTATCGAGAAGACTAAGTCAGGGCCGTCACTTAGACTTAGAGAGAGTTAGTTGGGTAGGGATAGTTCATTCCAAATGCAGTTGCGTGGTCGAACCGTGACCATTTTTAACAAGTCTAACGTCAATTATGACTGGGCCAATTAAAGTTTGGTCTTACACATATTTATTTTAGTTGCGGGGGTATGTTGACGCCAAGTGATTCCAGCCGCCCTCTCCCGAAAGAAGTTGTGAGGATCGAACATTGGTCATCTCTACCAAGTACAACATCAATAACCTATAGAACAACTAACGATTGGTGGTTTTACACATAATTTTAGTCTCTACTAAAACTATATTTGTTTGTTTAATTATTATTAAACTCTTAAATTTTTGAATGAATTTTTTATAGGCATGTTTAAAATATAAGTTAAATATGTTTTTAGTCCATACAAAAATGAGAATCTTCTAAGTTTAGATCCTACTTAATTTTAATAGTATTTTTAGTATCTACAAACTATTTGAATGCAATTTTAATCTTTGTCATATTCAAATTTGTTTAATTAGCTTTAAATTCTTAAAATTTTTAATGCTTTTTTAAGACATGTTTATCACTTTATAAAATGTTTATTTATCAAAATTTAGAAGTTTTTAATGTGATATAAATTAAATATGTTTTTTTTTATAAATGAACATTTTAGTTTTCAAAAATTCATATTTAATTCTTCTCATATTAAAAAAATTCTAAATTTTTGTAATTGAACATTTTATAAGGTGATAAACATGCCTGCAAAAAATCTTTCAAAAATTTCAAAGTTTAAGTCTAAATAAACAAATCTTATTTTAACAAGGACTAAAACTGAATTCATAAATTTTTTGTAAGGACTATAAAAACTATTAAAATTATGTAGGTATTAAACTTAGAAGGTTCTCGTTTTGTAGGGACCAAAAATATATTTAAACATTAAAATATTATATAAATTTTATTTATTAAAATTTAGAATTTTTTAATAATGATATGATTTTTTTAAATGACAAAAGTTTGAAAAATAAAAATAACAAAAATCATGATATAGAATTCAAGTTTTGAGCTCGTTTTTTTCGAAATCATTTTTTAAAATGATATAAACATACATACATGCAAAATAATTATTCAAAAATATATGTTGATTTTACAATAGGGATTGCAAAATATGTTGATTCTACGACTTAAGTATTTTGGGTTAATTATGAAATTAATTCTCATGTCGGTAGTAGAACATCCAACTTCAAGAATCAAATTTCGATTTTTTTTTTATACGAGAGTGTCATGTTACCAAAAATATAGTTGAAACTCTTCCCGAGAACATATTAAGAAGTAGGGGTGATCGCGATGCGGTTCGGTTTTGAGCATAAAAGTTAACTTAACTGTGAGATAAAAATATCTGCGGTTCAATTTGGTCAATTCGGTTAGTTTTTGAAAAGTCATTCAAACCAAACTAATGCGGTTTGAATTAGATCGGTTTCTGCAGTTTATCGAGATATAAAAAACATGACAATATTATCAATTTATTACAAAATAAAAGTAAAAATATTAGTATTTTATTGTTTACTTTACAGAAATTGTATATATCCTAAAACTTTTTTATATCTTATAAAAAGAACTTGTTTTGAAAAGCAACATTATAGTTCTTAATCATGTAAAATGATATATTTTGACAACCTACAATTTTATAGACTCAATTTTGATTGAGTTTGTTAAGTTGAATTGTGTAATAGGTTGATTGTTTATAGTTGATATAGTTAAGTTAAGTATTGCGATTTAGTTCGGTTTGGTTTTATGAAATGAATACTGCGAACCCAACAGAACCGCGCGGTTTAGTAGAACAATGATCCATGCGGTTTTAACTAAATACAATTTGTTACGATTTTTAATTTAGACTGATTAATTTGCGATTTTAATTTTGAATCGGTTCGAATACAATCACCCATATCAAGAACATTGCAATATGCTGGGGCCAAAATTTGAACAAGAAACTAATACTTGGATTTGAGTGTGACTGTGTGAGCAAGAAAATGTCAATCTAAGTAGACTCTATACTGTATTACTGTGACATTCTTTTCTTCATACTCAAATTTAAGAGTCTACCCACGGTGAAAATTAGAAACTAATATTTATAGCTTTGGCAAAAACGTGATTTTTTTTTGTTGCATTTTTGCTTTTTAAAAACAAAATTAAATAGCTTGAATTAAATTTTAGTTTAATTTAATTTACTTCTTAAAAAAAAGTTTAGTTTAAAAAAAACTAAAGAGCTTGAATTAAATTTTAGTTTAAAACCGGAGAAATGTAAACGAGTGTTTATGGAACACTCTTTAAACACTTTAAATTAAATAATCAATTTATATATAATTTTTATTTAAATGCGTAAAATCAATACATTAAAAATCGTAGTGTTTAATTTTTAAAATACAATTTTTTTTTCTTTAAATGAAATCTTTAAAGAGTACCCTAACTAAGAGGACTCGTTAACACGACCCTTAAAACTATAATCTACAACATGAAACAATATTATTTTATATATAGGCAATATTACAATGAACTTTCTCATTTATTATTTTCTACCTTATTCAAGTGGATATCACATATTGTTTGGAGAAATCATTAGTAAGTCGAATTACAATCTCAATCAAAACTCAGATGCAACATGCCAAAGAATTTAAACTTTTTTAAGAAATTCTATGATGGATGTGTTGTAAGCAGAACACTGGACTTTGAAACCTTGGAATCCAGCACCTTTGGCAAGATCTTCAAACTCTTTTTGTGTTCTCTCTTTCCCACCATGATTATTAGCCAACATAATCACATCAATGTCAACCGCACCTTTTGTTGCTAAGCTTGAGTCTGGTGCCACTGGAAGAATGCGTTCTGCCACAATCACTTTTCCATTGTTTGGAAGTGCCTCATAGCAGTTTTTCAAAAATTTCAAGCAGTGCTCATCACTCCAATTATGACAAGTCCACTAAATCATCATTAAAACAATCACATCAAACTAAAACATAATTTACTCAAAAAGAGTTGAGTTTTGAACAATAACAAAAAACACTACAAAAGTTAATTATTCAGAGTTAAGACTTAAATCTTCCTAACAAAAATTTAAATCTTCTTGAAACAAATATAAATCTTCTTAAAACAAATCCAATCTTTCAAAAAAAATATATTTTTTGAGAGCCAATAAGTACCCGGTAAGTATCCGACGAGTACCAAATCTATTTTTTTTAAATAAAAGAGTACTTTGTCGATACGTACTCAACAAGTACCAGGTGCGTACTGATATCCAATACGTATCCAATACGAATACTCTCCCTAAAACGGAGTACCCGTACATCATTAGTGACGATTATTTTGAAGTATATATCAATGTAAATACTATGCAGCTTAGTAGTACGGATTGAGACACTGAGGACCCGTTTGGTGCGCAGGTTAGGGAAACAAGATATGTTAAAGTTTTCCAATCTTGTTTTAATTCGTTGTTTGGTGCACTAATAAAAAAAGATAAATTTAACTTACCATTAAGTCTATCCAATTACTCTTTGTTATTTTAGTGCTTATTTTCGGTTGGGTTATCCAATTACTTTTTTTTTCTTTTTCTTATCATGTGTGCACCAAACACATGACATGATATGATATGTGCTAATCTTGTCACTATCATATCGTATTATTATTCAGCTTCTTATCATATCTTGTCTCTATCTATCCAGCACACCAAACAGGCCCTGAAAGTCTGAAATAGTGTTAAAAACGAGGTTCAAAGTTCGACCCTAATACTAACAAATTAATCAATAACATTTGTCTATAAAACAAAATGTAAATGCTAAAACTCCTATGCGAAACGATGAAGGGTCCAATTAAGGATTTTACTAACCTAGTATAAAGAAAAAAAGGTACGAACAATGTGTTATAAATTTCACCTTCAAAAACACAGCATCTGCCTTTGGAATACTGACAAACATGTCTCCACCAACATGCTCCACTCCTACATGATTTATATTAATTGAAGCAACGTTATTCAATTATGTAAAGCTTAGTGTACTAAGCAAGTTATCTAAACATTAAGAAAGTACCAGGATAAGAAGGAGCATCTTCAATAACATGAGGCAAATCAAAATTAATGCCTTTAATAGTGGGATACTTAGATACAATTGTGTTTATTGAAGCTCCAGTTCCACCACCAACATCAACAAGAGATTTCAGACCTTCAAAACCTTTGTAGGTCTCAACAATTTTCTTCATTAAGATGGTAGAGGGACCAGACATTCCCTTATTGAAAACCTTGTTAAATCTTGGATCTGTTCCATGGTATTCAAAGCATGTCATTCCATAAGCCTTGTTGAATGCAATGCCACCATCAAGTACTGCATCTTTTAGGTGGTACCTACAATGAGTAAGGACTAAGGATTACTATTTCTCATACTATAGAGAATGTGTGAAAAATTGGAAGGATGTTGATATCTTTTGCAACATATACATAGAAAGTGTGTATATGTCATATAAGTATACCTCAAGTGAGATGAGTGTAATTTTTCCTAAAGGAAAACAAAATTGAATGATTTGTTTACTCTAATCTTTTATTTGGTTGAACTCTATGATTTTAAGTCAGAAGTCGATAATCAATCCTTCAAGGTACTAAAAAGATCATTAAATGTTTCATTGGTAATATAAAGTAACATACTCCCTCCGTCCCAAATGTAAGCAAAAGTGAGTCAAATAAATTTAATGTATTTGGCTCAAAATTTGGACCAAATACATTCACTTTTGTTGATCAACTTTTGCTTATATTTTAGGACAGAGGAAGTATATTTTAATACAATTTTGTTTCTTTCTAAAACGACATATAATTTGGTACAGAAAGAATAGTTGCTTAAATATATTTTGGTACCTATTGTGCTATACCATATTGATAATTTTTTTCTTTCATCACTAGTGTGCATATATAACATCATTATTATTTTAGTTAACATTAGAGGAAATCAAATTTGACATTGTGATATTTTGTTAGTACTTTTTAGTTTTTACTAGAAAATAAGTGTATAACTTTTTTGTGAAAGATTGAATTAGCTTTAAATAACCACACTCTTTAGTATTTTTCATTATTAAAAAAATGTATTCCATTGACTTCTTTTTTGTCAAGCTATATTCCATTCACTTAATTGTATTGAAACTATGAATAATTTGTGCACTGTGGTGCATAGTAGACATGGCCTATTACAATATGAAACTCTGTTTTTCAATAGGTTCTATTTAGGATCATTAATTTTATTTGAACACACACACACACACTCACTAAATATTGATATCTTTTTAAATTGAAAAAAATTCAGACTTTGATCTGCCATATTGTAAAAGATTAGACTAGAATTTGCCATATTAATATTGGTGTTTTAATATTAATATTAAGTATGACTAAAAAATTCTACATTATTTAAAAAACTAATATCTACATTAAATAAAATAGCTATTTTAAATCAGCGTTGCCATGGTACGGGTACGAGATACGCTATTTTATAAAAAAAAAACTAAGGTTTGGGTACGTTAGTATAATTTTATAAAAACATACTATTAAAACAAATAATTAAACCTGAAAAATACCACACTTTAAAAGTAATTAAAATTGTTCAAAAATATCAAAACAATCATAACAAAATTAAAAAACAATTTGCTCCAAAAGAGTCAAATTATAAGCAATAATAATTTTTTTTTTTAAAAATGTTGATTATTCATCGAGTTAAAATTGAATCTCAATATTTCCCCGTTCATCATTTAAAAGAGCGGCCTATAGTTCAGGTTCACTGAGAGAAAGATTAACAACTTCAAGAATATCAGCTCAATCAAATAGATCCAATTCATCTCCACCAATATCTCACATTCTTGTTGCTCCTTCATTATAATTCTTACTCTTTCTTAACAGAAGACGAAGATTTGTATGAATAAAAACTAAATCTTCAGCTCTTTTGATTGAGCTTATTCCTTTTCAATGAATGAATAAATCCATATGTGCTCCAATTTCTCTCGGCATAAGATGAATAAAAGATATTTTTTGACAAAATATTCCTAAAAAATATATAAAAACAAAAAAAAAAATGATTTTTTTTAATTTTAGGAGCCGTTCGAGTATCTAGTAAGTACTTGACAAGTATCCAGATCAAAAAAAAAAAAAAACGGCGTCGGTGCGTACTCACTGAGTACCGGATTCTTACAGGTACCTAGTACATACCCGGTACTGACTCTCCCTAAAACGGAATACCTGTGTATCACTCTGGTTAAATCTAATAGATAAGTGAAGGGTATACATGTTTTCTTAAGCGTTTTGTAGCTGTGAAAATATAATATCAAAGTCTTCATGTTTTTTGGTTATGTCAAAGACGTAACAATTAAAATATACACTACTCCGAAATAGTCTTGAGTTTTGACAAACAACTTGGACTAATATGAAATTGTCTATACAAAAAGTGTCTACCTACATAAAAAAAAGTAGAGAGATGTGGCTAATTTTAATTGGAGTGTATTAGAGGAGTGTGTTAAAGAGTATAGCCATATCATTTTCTGTTGGACTAATATGGATGGGGGCAGAGCTGCTCATAGGTCGCAAATTTTTTTCTTCATATTATATTATTTAATGGCAGTTATAAACCTCCGCTAAAGGATATGTGTGGTTCACATTTGCGGAGGTTTTTTTTTTACTTACAAATTTGTGGGGTTTTTTTGTTGGTACATAGACGACATAATAAGTTATTGAAAACACACACACACATACACACACATAAAGTGGAGGGATTGAAATTTAAATCTCAATCATAAATGTTCGACCTAATAATTTTGATATTTTTTGCTAATTGAGCTAGACTTCCGAACAAATTTGCGGGATTTTAACATCCCTCTATTTGGTTAGTGTGATTCATATATTTGCCAGGGCTTCATAACCCTAATTTATCAAAAAAATTCCTCCTTCTTTAATAATTCAAATGTCCCATCTAATTTATTTTTGGAAGATTACCTTATGATGCTTTATTCTTAATAATTTATAGATATTTTAAAAAGTGTATATTTTTGTGAAAGTACTCAAATATATTTTATAGAAACAAAGTACTCGATTTTTTTATTTAAAATGAAGTTCTAGTGTATCAAAATTCATATTTAATCGATCTTTGATAAAAAAAATTTAAATTTTAGTGGGAGAGATTTTTATAATATATTATAAATAAAAATGTAAGAACCAATTAAAAAAAATGTGAAGTTTACACATGCGTTTACTTAAAACAGGATTAAATATCATGATGAAAAATATTTGGAACACTAAAATTGAAATATAATATATTTATAAGGACTAAAAATTTAATTAACCCTTAAAAGTATAACCGTAGTAATAATATAGTAGCATATATTAACATATATGTATATCAAATACTTATATTTCAATGCATCAAACAACTTAAAATTCTTGAATGTCTGATAAAAATCTTATACTAAAAGAACATAAAATATATTTCATAATACTACTTAATTTATAATATATTTTTGCTCTGAACTTTTTATAATTATATTTTTCTTGCACAAAAAATGATAATGGTCCACTTTTAACTCTTTTATACATCCTCAATACAATAGTATAATATTCCCAATATAAAGGATCTCTTTCAGCTTAACTAGAGGTTATTGGATCAAAACTAGTCTGAGAATACAACAATGTTAGATGAAAATGACAAAGCCATCATAAATTCACACACAAAGTAGAAAGACTGGAGATCGAACGCTGGTCATGGACGTCCGACTTAGCAATTTCGGTATTTTATTTCTGTTGATCTAGGATTTCTTGACATTTTTTAGTAATTTTTCGTTTCTACTTTTCAGTCAACTATATGTACTATTTATTTATTTTTAACGAAGTTTTATATTCATATTTATAATATTATAAAAAAATATTGCCAAAATGTTTCTATAAAAATTTATATTTTTTAACGAATAATGAATTAAATATAAAATTTTAAATCTTAAACACTTCAAGAATTCATATTTAATTCGACCTTTATTTATATGGAATTCTTAGTACCAATGAAACAGAGGACAAATGAAACGAAAAACAGGGTAAAAACAGAGTATAAGAAGAAAGAATGAAATACCAGCTTTCCATGAGCACTTTATCCTGATTCATGAGATTAAGAGCAGCAACAGAAACACCATCTCCATTCTTAACCAAATACTTAGCAACAGTAGCCAAACCATAGAGTCTTTGAATCTTTCCATCTTCAAGAGTCTTTAAAGAGCAAGTGAGGATATTGTAACAAGCCAATAGACGCAAGATTCTGTCCAACATAACAGGTGCATCAGGGTTAGTTGTTGGAAGCTGAGAAGCAATGTCAATAGGTGAAATATGAGCACCAGGACCAGCTTTAGCAATGATTTCTAAGAGATCAAGTTCAAGAGCTGATTTTAAGACCATGGGAAGAACAGAAGCACTTGCTAGTTGCATGGCAAAGAGGTTTGCTTCTTCATCTGAAACATGGGTTGGTGTTATTTGGGTTTCACTTGTAGAATCCATGATTGTGGTTGATGAGGTTTTATGTGAGATTGTAATGGAGTGGTGATTAGAAGAGTGGGAATGGAAGTGTAAGTATGAGTAGAGGATGCAAAGTGGCATTATATTATATAGAACTAGTAAAAGACTGACGACAATTATTAATTTAAAAATTGAATTAAAATTTTGTGCATTTGAATGGATCTATTGTGATATTTATATCATTACTAGTTATAAACCCGTGCATCCGCACGGGTCTGAGTTATGGTTAAATGTTATATTTAATTGTACTAAATACTTATATAGTTTTTAAAAATGTTGGTTAATTTGTTAATTTCTTTTTTGTTTAATTAGAAAAATAATAACAATTGAAAACAAAGATCCGTCAAAAAAAAAATAACATAAATCAAAAGAAAATTTAAAAGAAACAACACATTACAATTTAAAAACATGTTTTTATCATTGCATTAATAAAGTTTTAAACATAAAATATAAAAGATGATCTTAATATTAATAAATACATCCCGTCAAAAAAAATATATTAATAAATACATATCTAACTTTGTACCCAAAAAAATACATATCTAACTTATACTATTACAAAGTACATATAGGTTTGTTGAAAACAACATGGAATCTATAGATACAACTTAATAAATGAGATACTTTAATTTGAAGTGAATTATTAATTAATGATCAACTCCCGTTCTACATTTGTAAGACTTTGTGTAAAAGAAGGTGAGCACAATTTGAGTCTTTGCAAGTTTCTGAAAAAATTGAACAAAATTGTTATTTCTAATTATTTTAGGTTGAAGCATTAAAGTGTAAATATATATGTATGTGTGTGTGTGAATAAGTGCAACTCAGTTAGTAATTTATAGAAATTATATCTAATGAATGACAATATAAAATTCCAATTTGAAATGGAGAAATAGGAGATGAATCTAAATTACCTATTGGATGTTATGGAAAACCTCTTTGAACACAACATTTGTAGTAGTATTCAATGATTTTCTTGCGTTATCATGTATTAATATCTTCAGTCCTTGTTTGCTCTTCACTCTAGAAATTGCCACATAGAGTTGACCGTGACTGAAAATATCTCTTGGCAAGTATAATCCAACATAGATTGACCTTGAGACTTGTTTATTGTCATGGCAAAAGAAACAATAATTGGAAATTGCCTCTTTATAAGCTTGAATGGCCACGGTGATTGTGATGGTGACATCGACATTCTTGAAATATATATTATATTGCCAATGTTTTTTCCAATAATTATTTTAGCTTCATTCACATGATCTCCAAGTTTAGTAACAGTCAACCTAGTACCATTACATAACCCCTCAGCTTGATCTAGATTTCTCAACAACATGATTGGCGTGCCAACTTTTAGTTTGATGGAATGGTTCGGAAGTCCAGATGTTTTTAGACAAAGCTGTTCAAATGCTTCATTATCATTTTCTTCGGTTCGATCTATGGAGTCTGAACTATAATATTCCTTTTCATCACCTATATTCAACAAAAACACAATAAAACCTTGTAAAAAAATAATTGCATATGTTATAAATTATATTAAATCTATTCAACTAATGAATTTGAAATACCTGGAATGTGCTTCAATATATAATCATTGATTTCATCTACAACCTCAATTATGCTAAAATAGCTCTACTTTGTAGATATTGACCATCAATGTAATGATTCAATAAATCAGGATATGTACTTTTAACAATTGCATCAATGGGTTCATCGAATTATGAAATTAAAAGTTGATCTGGAATTGGGATATCTTCATATCCATCATTTGGTTCTAAAACTTCTCCATCCCCGATCCTTAATATCCATTCAATTTTTTTTTTTAATTTCTTCATAGTTTGAATTTGATGAACCATTTAGCAACCGCATGTTTTTGGTAAGGGTTAAAATAGTGCAATAATCCCAAATATAAGATGCATTTATTGTTGCATGAACAATATCAGATCTACTTCCTCTTGGTATTACCGGAAAGATTTGTCTGAAATTACCACCAAAGACTATAACTTTTCCTCCATATATTTTGGACATAGAAGACTTATCCTCACTCATTATGTCTTTTATGGATTTGTCCAAATTTCAAAGCAGAATTTTTGAGCCATAGGAGCTTCATCCCATATAATTAACTTTGTTAGTTTTAAAAGTTGTTCTAGTTCAGTTCCCTTCTCTATATTGCAAATAGAAAATTCAAGTGCTGGAACTGGAATCTTGAACTTTGAATGAGCTTTCCTTCCTCCAGGCAACAATAAAGATGCAATTCCGTTAGAAGCTACAGTCAGAACAATGTCCCATTTTGATCGTAAAGCTGTTGCTAAAGTGTTCCACATGAAAGTTTTTCCTGTTCCACCATATCGATATAGGAAAAAAAAAACTCCCCCTTTTTGCTTCCGAACAACTTCCATGATCGTGTCAAATATTTTTCTCTGTTCATCTAGTAACGTTAGCATATTTTATACTTAATGACATTTGTTAGTGTAATTTAAGCAAAATATTATTCTATTTTCAAACGCTATTGACACTTGAAATGTAGTCAATCCAATTTAACATGCGATGAAAATTATGTTACTCATAGGAACAAAAGTCACAACAACAATAATGTAAAAAACTTACCAAATTAGAAGATGTTGTCATGAAAATTAATAGCAAAGATAAAGTGATAGAGAAAGTAGGGAGAAGTAGTAGTCAGGATGTGAGATGATACGTAGTGAAAACTGCCATATTGTGTTCTTCCTTTTTAGCCTTATGAGTAACTTATATAGAAAGGATACATCCAGTTTAGTTTTTGTTTTCTTTGGGTAGTTTTTTTTTTTTAATAATTTGAGTAACTTAGCACAAACATAGCATCATTAAACTGTTTTTGTCGCCCATGATATAACTTTATAACACTCATTTCTATGGAATTCAAAATAATCTTTGCAAAATAAATCTTTAAAAATTAGCTAGTTTTTTATTAACAAAGTAAGTAAAAAACGTGGAGCACAAATAACATGTTGCTTTTTTGTTTTCAGTCAAAAAATAGGTGGTTTTTTATTTTTTTTCTAGTATCACACTAAGCTACTTTTTGCAAAAAAAAATCTTTAAAAATTATTTAGTTTTTTTTTAACAAAGTAACTCAAAAAGTGGAGCACAAATAGCATGTTAGTTTTTTTTTTTATATGTGACTAATTTTTTTTTGTTTGACTAAGTGTCCGTTTGACCCGGCTTATTTTCTACTTTTCTATTTAGCTTAAACGAAATAGAGAAGTATAAAATTGAATTTAGCCATATTTCTCTTTAAAAGTATTAGAGAAATAAACTACAGAAGTAAAAAATAAAAAGAAGTAGAGTCAAACACATTTTTCTCCTACTTTACTATTTTTATGGAGAAGAAAAAAAGTAGAAAATAAGCCGGGCCAAACGAACAGTAAATCTGTTACTAATTGTTGATTTGTGTGGAAAACAACTTCTCCATATTTAGTTAATTACGATAAAGGACGTTAATAAAAACTTAAATAATTGTGGTTAGATTTTAAAAAAGGTTAATTAGTAAGTTACGTAGTATATTATATTAATATATAGTTAGTAGATATACAAATTTTTATGTCTTATTGATTTATAATTGGTATTAATATATATATATATTTGAAAAAGCAAACAACGCGCCTGAATCTTTTTTCCTAACATAACTCTAACCCATTTAACATAGCCATAATTTCAGCATATAAGATACTAGTCTGGGATGTTTCACCATAGAACCCTACAAGAAAAGCTCCATCACAATTACAGATAAGACCGCCATATCCTGTAGATGGTTAGAGATGGGGTTTTTTGTGTCGAAAGTCTTATTGACAAAGGTGGTCAGGTCACAGGTTCCATTGAGTGCAAGTGGCACAACAGCGGTACAAACAGTGGCGGAGCCAGAAAACTTATAGAGCCCGGGAAAATTTCAAATTTAAACAAAAATTTCAATTTTGAAATGAAAATTTTCAATTTTGAAAAAAAATAATATTAGTTTTGCCCTAAATTAATCCCTACAAATCTCAGTTTTACTTTAAACTAACTCCTAAAACACCAAAATTTATATTTTGCAATGAAAAATCTCAATTTTGAACAAAAAACCTAATTTAATCCCTAAAATTATCAATTTTACCCTAAATTAACACCTAAATTACCAAAAAAATTTAGCCGAGCTAGGGCACTAGCCCTGGCAGCCCATATGCTATATCTGCATGGATGCAATTACATGTATATGGTTGGAAAAACTTCCGTTTGAGGGGGGCATGGATGATGACTCACACTTGAGGGGGAGATTGTTGTGACAAGTGTGAATAAGTCCCAGGATGTTAAAAAAAGTGGAGGAACACTTTATAAGTTGGAGGACCCATAAAGAATAGCCTTAGAGTCCGTTTGGTGCGCAGGACAGAGAGACAAGATATGATAAAATTATTCTATCATACTTAAATATTTTGTTTGGTGCACATGATAGGATAAATTAAACTTATTGTTAATCTTATCTCATTGACTCTTTATTATTTTAATCATCTCTATATAATATAATTACGGATGTCTCTCTCCCGATCATTATCCAACGTGTCAAGCAACCAAGTATTCATATGTCTATGTGGCAAGATTTCAAGGCTTCAAGTTTTAAGCAATTAGGCAAGCTAAATATACTCCCTTCGATTCCCTCCGGCAACACTTTTCTAATTTTATATTATTTTACTTAGATTTAGTTAAGAGTTTTAGTAAAAGTAACATGGTTCGATTCTCACCAGCAACAAAAAATCTATTTTTATGATATATATTTGTACTTATACTATGTAGATTTAATTAGGAGTTGTAGCAAAAGGAACATGGTTCAATTCTCACCTACAACGAAAAAATCTATTTTTATGATGTAATTTTTTACTTAATTGTTACTAACCATAATTTTTAAAAAGTATTAATTTCTATAATCTCTATCTCTATAATATATATTTACGGATGTCTCTCTCATGAACAAAATTTCACAGGATAATCTATAATGAACCAAAGTTTATGTGTTTCATATATGTCTTTCTCACGAACAAAATTTAGTATGAGATATACGTTTTGATTTTTTGTTGTTGAGACCGGGGTATCCACCGCCGAACGCAGTGACTAATCCCTCGCCAGATTGGAGGCACCTCAAAGGGTGGGATAACTGTCTCAGAAATTTAAAGTTGCTCAATACCACACGGCTCGATTTCCACAAACAACTAAAATTATATTTTTATGATTATTTTTTAGGCAATTTTATGATATTTTATTTTATTGCTTATGAAAAATATTTACACTTATATTAGTATACTTGGATTTTTTTTTTAATTTATACGGGATCAATATTTATACTAATATATATTAATACAAGTGTCTTTTTTTTTTTTTTTTTTTTAATTTACACGAGACTTATATTTATATTCATATATCAATACATGGTCATCTATATATTTTTTTTTATAATTTCTACGAAGACGGGAGATAAAATATTTTATTATTGAGAACGGAAAGTGGGAGATCACACCCTCTAGAGTATTTTATCCTTTTAAATCTTTACATTATTTGTATTATTTTTCATATTTGAATAAAATCAATATTAAATGAACGTCTACGTAATATAAAAATAAAAACCATATACTAGTACGAAGACTTTTTCATAATTTCACGAGAACGTATATTGCTATCAGGATCTAGATTTGTATCCATATATTAATACGATGACTATATATATATATATATATATTTTTATAATTTTTATAGGAGCTATATTTATACTCATGTACAGGTTTTTTTTGTCGTAATTTTTACAGAATTATATTTTTTTACAATGTTTTAATACGAGACGAAATACTTTTTTTATAGGAACTTAAATATTTATACACATATTAATACGGAAAACCCATTTTTTATAGTATGACATATATTTACACTCATATTAATATGAATGTTTTTTTATTTTATAATTTACACGATGATCAATATTTATACTCATATATTAATACACGACCTATCTTTTTTGTAATTTCAATGGGGACTAGCAATGAAATTTGATATTGTTCAAAACGGGGAACAGAAGATCACTCTCCACCCTATTTTATCTCTTTAAAATCCTTAAATATATATTATTTTTATATTTAAATAATAGAAATATAAAATTAATTTGAAAAATAATTGGAAAAATAAAATTATTTGACAAAAATTACATTAATTAACTTAAATTTAAAAAAAAAAACTTAAATTAAAAAAATTAATATCTCAACTAATTTATTTTAATTTTAACAATATATACTATAAATTTAAATATTAACCCGTGCATTGCACGGGTAAGTTATACTAGTGTTTTAATATGTCTATGTGGCAAGATTTCAAGGCTTTAAGTTTTAAGTAATTAAGCAAGCTAAATATACTCCCTTCGATTCCCTCCAGCGACATTTTTTTAATTTTTATATTATTTTACTTAGATTTTAGTTAAGAGTTTTAGTAAAAGTAGCATGGTTCGATTCTCACCAACAACAAAAAAATCTATTTTTTTGATATATATATTTTTATTTATACCAAGTACATTTAATTAGGAGTTGTAGCAAAAGGAACATGGTTCAATTCTCACCCACAACAAAAATCTATTTTTATGATGTATTTTTTTACTTAATTATTACTAACCATAATTTTTAAAAAGTTACAAATTTCTATAATCTCTATCTTTATCTCTATGATATATTTACGGATGTCTCTCTCATGAACAAAATTTCACGGGACAATCTATAATGAACTAAAGTTTATGTGTTTCATATATGTCTTTCTCACGAACAAAATTTAGTATGAGATACACGTTTTGATTTTTTGTTGTTGAGACCGGGGTATCCACCGCCGAACGCAGTGACTAATCCCTCGCCAGATTGGAGGCACCTCAAAGGGTGGGATAACTGTCTCAGAAATTTAAAGTTGCTCAATACCACACGGCTCGATTTCCACAAACAACTAAAATTATATTTTTATGATTATTTTTTAGGCAATTTTATGATATTTTATTTTATTGCTTATGAAAAATATTTACACTTATATTAGTATACTTGGATTTTTTTTTTAATTTATACGGGATCAATATTTATACTAATATATATTAATACAAGTGTCTTTTTTTTTCTTTTTTTTTTTTAATTTACACGAGACTTATATTTATATTCATATATCAATACATGGTCATCTATATATTTTTTTTTATAATTTCTACGAAGACGGGAGAGAAAATATTTTATTATTGAGAACGGAAAGTGGGAGATCACACCCTCTAGAGTATTTTATCCTTTTAAATCTTTACATTATTTGTATTATTTTTCATATTTGAATAAAATCAATATTAAATGAACGTCTACGTAATATAAAAATAAAAACCATATACTAATACGAAGACTTTTTCATAATTTCACAAGAACGTATATTGCTATCAGGATCTAGATTTGTATCCATATATTAATACGATGACTATATATATATATATTTTTATAATTTTTATAGGAGCTATATTTATACTCATGTACAGGTTTTTTTGTCGTAATTTTTACAGAATTATATTTTTTTACAATGTTTTAATACGAGACGAAATACTTTTTTTATAGGAACTTAAATATTTATACACATATTAATACGGAAAACCCATTTTTTATAGTATGACATATATTTACACTCATATTAATATGAATGTTTTTTTATTTTATAATTTACACGATGATCAATATTTATACTCATATATTAATACACGACCTATCTTTTTTGTAATTTCAATGGGGACTAGCAATGAAATATGATATTGTTCAAAACGGGGAACAGAAGATCACTCTCCACCCTATTTTATCTCTTTAAAATCCTTAAATATATATTATTTTTATATTTAAATAATAGAAATATAAAATTAATTTGAAAAGTAATTGGAAAAATAAAATTATTTGACAAAAATTACATTAATTAACTTAAATTTAAAAAAAAAAACTTAAATTAAAAAAATTAATATCTCAACTAATTTATTTTAATTTTAATAATATATACTATAAATTTAAATATTAACCCGTGCATTGCACGGGTAAGTTATACTAGTTTATTTTATATTGGTTATCAAACTGATAGCATAATTATCTCAGGCATGATTCATTCTCATCTCTCCACAATTATATAAAATTAGTTAATTACGAGTATTTTTTAACTAATGTCAACTAATCAATAAAAAAATCAATTAAATATATACCTTTTTTTTTTATAAATAATACATTTATTTATTAATGCTAATTTGGTTATTTGAATATAATATATATCTTATCATATCAATATGAAGTGTGCATCAAACACGAGATAGAAAAAAAAATTACAATTTTTTTTATTAGGTGTACACCAAACATATAACAGGATAATATTTATCATATCATTATCCTATCATATCTTTATCCATCTTCTTATCATATATTGTCTCTATCCAATCCGGTGCATCAAACGAGCCCTTAAGGTTTTTGGTTATAGTGTGGTATCCGACTCACTAGTATTGATGTTCTTTGACCCAATGTGGATGATGTTCGGGCTGCCCCTCGAGTCCCAACAGTGGTATCAGATTCAATGGTTAGATCAAGCTCCTTGCATCAAAAGTCTTCCTGACAAAGGTATGGTCAGGCGGCGCGTCCCGTGTGCAGTGGCAATGACGGTACAAGTGTATATGGTGGGAAAAGCTTCCGCTTGAGGGGGAGTATAATGAATTGAAGACTCACACTTGAGGAAGTCCCACATTGCTTAGAAAAGTGGAAGTTGAACACTTTATAAGAGAGAGAAGACCCATAAACTCAATGTCTTAAGATTTTGGGTAAGAGTTTGGTGTCCAACTCACTTATATCGATGTTTTAGACTCAATGTGGATAATCCCCCATACTGCCCCTCGTGACCCAACAGGTTGGCCCAACAAATGTTGGAACAATTTTGTAATGGTGAAGTTTTTGGAAGAGAAGAAGAGAGTTTAGAGAAAAGCAATTTGTGAAAAGTGATTATTGAAAAAATGTAAAGTTGTTATTCATCCACATGGGGCAAATGATAGTTATATACATGTTGTTTCTTAACAACCAAGCAATTGAATAACTACCTAAGACAAACAAACTCTAACTACCCCATTCACCAACTAACTAACTAATTGTCAAATCACACTAGAAATGACTTATACAATAAGCAAAAACTGTAACTAAAACAGAAAAGCTTAAACCAGAAAATCACATGAACTGATCATTCTCAGATCAGTCTCAGAGTGCCAAAACATGAATTATACTTTTTACACACCACCTAACTCATGTTTTCTAACACTTCCATCCCTATAAGCCCTTTTAATACATCAAACCTTGCTCTTGTCAATGGTTTGGTTAGAATATCTGCAAGTTGAACCTCAGTTTTGCAATATTCCAAATCAAGCTTATCCTTGTTCACTTGGTCTCTCAAGTAATGAAACCTCCTTTCAATGTGCTTGCTTCTGCCATGACTAACTGGATTGTTAGCCAAATTAATTGCTGATTTGTTGTCCACAAGCAACCTCATCTTAATTACTTCTACTGCCTTCAATTCAGAGAGCAACATCTCAATCCAATTGGCTTGACAAGCTGCAAATGAAGTTGCAACATACTCAGCTTCACATAATGATAAAGCAACAATCCCTTGCTTCTTGGAGCACCATGAGATTGGAGAATTTCCCAACATGAATAGGTAGCCAGCAGTGCTCTTCCTATCATCTACATCACCACTCCAATCTGAATCACAATAACCATAAGCTTGCAGCTTAACCTTGCTATTTTTCTGATTTGGCAGTAGAATACCATAGCTATCAGTTCCTTTCACATATCTGAGCACTCTCTTTGCTGCAGTTAAGTGACTAACTCTTGGTTCAGTCATGAACCTACTCAGCAGACCAACACTATGACAAATGTACATAGTGTTGAATCAACTAATTCCTCATTTGTACACTTGCTCAGTTTCACACCAGTCTCCATAGGAGTGATTGCAGGATTGCAATTACTCATGTTGAACCTTCTCAGAACGTTCTTAGTGTACCTCTGTTGGTGCAGAAAGATACATTTGCTTGTTTTCACAAATTCCAAGCCTAAGAAGTAGGATAATTCACCTAAATCTGACATTTCAAACTCCTTCATAATGTCAATTTTGAACTTATCCAAGCAATCTTTGTTTGATCCAGTGATCAACAGGTCATCAACATATAAGCACAAGATTATCAAATCTTCATTTGTGCTTTTCACATAAACACCATGTTCTGATGTGCGTTTAGTAAAGCCTAACCTGATTAAGAAATGGTCAATTCTCTTGTTCCATGCCCTTGGAGCTTGTTTTAAGCCATAAAGTGCTTTGTTCAGCTTATACACTTTATACTCCTCACCCTTGATTTCAAATTCTGGTGGCTGCTTGACATAGACTTCCTCTTCTAATGGACCATTCAAAAATGCAGATTTCACATCTAATTGATGCATAGCCCAACCTCTGTAGGATGCTATTGCAACAACTAGTCTAATGGTTTCTAGCCTTGCAACAAGTGCAAACACCCCATTAAAGTCAAGACCAGGTTTCTGCAGAAAACCTTTTGCTACTAGCCTTGCTTTGTACTTAGCAATTTCACCATTTGGTCTCATCTTCAACTTATAGACCCATTTCACATCAATTGGTCTCTTGTTGACTGACTTGTGCATCAATTGCCAAGTATCATTCTTCTCTATAGACTTCAGTTCTTCTTTCATTGCATTCACCCAGTTAACATCATTCAAAGCTTGTTCCAAAGTCACAGGTTCTAGCTCAGCTATCATAGCTTCATTGATCAATTCACCACCTTCTGTTATGGCTTGATCAGGAAACACTTCATAACCAGTTAGCCTAACTGATTGTGTTCTCTCCCTTGTTGACTTTCTCAGCTGTTGATTGTTAACTAAATCAGGTTCATTCTGCTCCACAGTGATTGGATTCTCCACTTCACTTGGTTCCTCCAGAATGAGCTCAATGTTTGAACTGGTCTCATGCTGCCAATTCCACCCTTTGGTTTCATCAAACCTCACATCTCTGTTGATGACCACTTTATTCTCATTTGGTGCATACAATCTATATGCTCCAGTAGAGTGATAGCCCAATAGGATCATTTGTTGACTCCTATCATCAAGTTTCTTCCTTACTTGCTCAGGTACATGTTTGAAACACAGTGAGCCAAACACTTTGAAATGACTAACACTAGGCTTCTGACCAGTCCATGCTTCATGTGGAGTTACATTGTGTAACTTCTTTGTTGGACTTCTATTGATTATGTGCACTGCAGTAGAAACAGCTTCTCCCCAAAACTTATGAGGCATGTTCTTACATTTAAGCATGCTTCTAGCCATATTCAATATGCTTCTGTTCTTTCTTTCAGCTACACCATTGTGCTGAGGTGTGTATGGAGCAGTGATCTCATGCTCAATGCCTTCATCTTCACAGAATTTTGCAAATCAAGTGAAGTGTATTCACCACCACCATCTGTTCTCAGTTTCTTAATATTCAGTCCACTTTGTTTCTCTACAAGTGACTTAAACTTCTTGAACACTGTGAATACTTCACCCTTCTTCTCAGTCAAATACAACCACAAGTGTCTTGTGAATTCATCTATGAAAGTTAGAAAGTAACCATTACCTCCAATGGTTTTTACTCCAAATGGACCACACACATTTGAGCAAATTTTTTCCAGCTTCTCCTTTGACTTCATTGGCAAGTCTTTCTTGAATGAATTCCTAGCTTGCTTTGCTGAGCAACACTCTTCACACACTTCTGTTGGTGCTTTGATCTGAGGTAACCCTTTCACCATGTTCATTGAATTTAGCAAGCTGAGACTTCTAAAATTCAAATGACCATATCTCTGGTGCCATAACCAGTTGTCATCAAATTTTGCAGCAAAACATTGATGATCAATCACATTGATCTCAATTTTAAAAGTTCTGCTGTTGGTCAGTGGAGCTTTTAGGATCAATCTTCCATTTGAATCATACACCTTCAATTCTCTATTCTCCATAGCCATAGAGTAATTTTTCTCAAGTAATTGACCAAGACTAATCAAGTTACTTGTCATTGTAGGGACATATAACACATCATTAATGACTGATTCATGACCATCCTTTCTCTTCACAAGAACAGTTCCCATACCTTCAGAAACTACACGACTGTTATCTACAAATTTGATATTCCTCCTCACTGAGCTATCAAGTTTCAAGAACCACTTCTTGTTGCCAGTCATGTGATTACTGCAACCTGTGTCTAAATACCACAAGTTAGACTTGTCCACTTCAGTGCTAATGACAACCATTAGCAGTGAATCATTTGAGTCACCATCATCATTTGCAAAATGTGCTTCTTCCTTGTCTTTCTTGTCACTTCTACACTCTCTTGCATAGTGACCAAGCTTCTGACAATTGTAGCATTGAATGTCCCTTTTATCTTTCCTTTTGAAGGTCTTCTTTCCCTGACCACCATTCTTGCTTGATTTTGCAACTTGTGTTTTAGAATCATTCTCAGATTGATCTGACTTCTTCTTTTTCCATTTTTCTTTCCCTTTGATCACTTTGTTGTGAATCTTTGCTTGCAATGCTTGTTCAGGACCTTTCTCTCTTTCTGAACTTCTTTGCTTCAGCCTCATCTCATGAGCTTCTAATGAAGCTTGTAACTCTTCTAGCTTCATTTCTTGCAAGTCTTTGGATTCTTCTATGCTACTAATCTTGTAGTCATACTTGTCTGTTAATGATCTCAATACCTTCTCTATCTTCTTGAGATCATCCAACGCTTCACCACAAGTCTTCATCTTATTGGTTAACTGAACCAATCTTGAGAAGTAATCTGCAACTGATTCACCTTCTTCCATGTGTAGCATCTCAAATTCTTTTCTCAGAGTCTGCAATTTGACCCTCTTCAGCTTCTCATCACCACCATAGATCTTCTTCAATGTGTCCCAAGCACCTTTGGCAGTTTCTTGTTCAATGATCTTCTCAAATATGTTTGGGTCAACACATTGATGGATCAAGAAAAGAGCTTTGCCATCTTTCTTGGAGTGTTCCTTGTGTACCAGCTTCACTGTGTCTGAAGCATTGGTTGGAAGAACTGCTAAGCCATCATTCACAATTTCAACGACATCTTGAAATCTGAAGATCACCTTCATCTGTGTGCACCACCGATCGTAGTTTTCTCCTTTGAAAACTGATAGATTTGCTGGAAATTGGCTTGAAGTTGTACTCCCTCCATTGGTGCTTGTACTCGCCATTGTTGTTCAAAGAACCAGGCTCTGATACCACTTTGTTGGAACAATTTTGTAATGGTGAAGTTTTTGGAAGAGAAGAAGAGAGTTTAGAGAAAAGCAATTTGTGAAAAGTGATTATTGAAAAAATGTAAAGTTGTTATTCATCCACATGGGGCAAATGATAGTTATATACATGTTGTTTCTTAACAACCAAGCAATTGAATAACTACCTAAGACAAACAAACTCTAACTACCCCATTCACCAACTAACTAACTAATTGTCAAATCACACTAGAAATGACTTATACAATAAGCAAAAACTGTAACTAAAACAGAAAAGCTTAAACCAGAAAATCACATGAACTGATCATTCTCAGATCAGTCTCAGAGTGCCAAAACATGAATTATACTTTTAACAACAAACTCCCATCAACTTTCAAGCAAACTGCACCATTGGAGAGTCAGGACCAAGTCACAAAGTTGGAGACGACGCATGAGGGGAGAGGCCAACACTTGGTTATCAAATGCCACTGTGCATAGGTACAACAAGGATTGAATTTTTTTTTGCAATACTTACATTCGAAATATTAATAACAATATGGGACCGAAGACGCATGATCTCGTTACACACAAAATTTGGAATAATAGTATACAACTTTTCCAAGTGCCAACTCCCTCATACCATATGTCCTCAATCTTAATTATCGTACTCCCTCTGTCCTCTTTTTTTTGGATGGAGGGAGTATCTTGTATAGCTACAAAGGGTACCATCGAACAAACTTTTTCTTTAAAAACCCATGAGTCAAACCAAAAACTAAATTTCCCATCACTAATTTTGAAAGTAAGACCATCTTGTAACAATTTAATAGCTTTAGAAACAGACTTCCAAATGACCGAACCACCTCACACGGAGACATTAAAAAGTAATTTCCTTTCAAGTACCTATACTCGAAGAGTTTAACACATAAGTTATCAGCGGAGTGAAGAATTTTCCACACCAACTTACCAAGAAGAGAGGCATTTTGCAGCCGAGCTATGCGAACCCTCAATAACGATGCATTTAATCCAAATCATCGCACATACCTTGAGTAGCCAGTTAATTTGCATATGATAAGATGGTAGTGAAGAGAGAACCGAATTAGCCAGAATAACTCGGCTGGGTTTGTTAAGCAGCCTGCCTTTCCAAGATGACAACTTCGCGGAGACTCTATCATACATCTCTATAAAGTCCTGTTTGTTGATTCTACCGTGGAACATTTTAAAGTCCAAGTACTTCTCAAACCTGTCGATCGCAGGAATTTGAGTAGTAGAAAAATAGCCTCTCACACCTGTCTGAAAACTCCTCTTGATGTACCCAATTTTGACTTATCTAGACTAATCTTTAGCCCCGACAAATCACAGAAAATTTTCATAACCGCACTAATCACTTGGGCTTGGCTCGCAGAAGCTTTTGCATAAAGAAAGACAGCATCCGCGAAGAATAGTCATTTTTCTAAAAGAACATCAATTATTTATCAAATAATTATACATTTAATATAAAATATACAAGTTCAAATACAGTCTTACTATTCTAACTTCTTAACATATGCAAATTTACACATTTATAAAATATATGTAAAATTCGTTGAATATTTGCACATGACTAGTTGGAAATTTAAGTATTTATTTAAGGCAGATTTAAGTAATTATTTAAGTGAAACTAAGGAAGACTTTTCTACTCTCAGGTATTGAAAATGAAGCACCAAGAGTTAGCTACTTAGCTTTTGTGTCTACCTAACCCGCTCTTCATAGAAAAGTAGTACATCTATATACGTATGAAAAAACAAAAGTAGTCTATTGTCATATTCAAATTCAAATACAAATATTTGTAGATTTGGTATCAAGCAACCACGCATAAATTGATAGGTCCCTAATCAAAATATTTGTTGGACTAGTCTTGAGTGTCTCCCCACAGAAATAATTAATCGCCAGTCCAACACGAAACAAGGCCTAAAACGGACACTAAAATGAGGTTATTTTTCTTTTAAAAAAATTTATCAAAAATATTTTTGTTTTATTAACATTTTATTTTTCGAAATAAAATTATTTATTAAAGAGGTTATGACCTCTGAGAGACTTTTTTTAGTAATTTTTTTTTTCTTTTTTGAAGTCATTAGCTTGAGTTGTTTTATTCTTGGACCGGCCCTAAAAATAATACACAGTGATTTTTTTTTTTTGATGAAACTAAATTAACCACCTAAATTGATATTGGTGAGAATCAAAAGATCTCGAAAAGGAACATACTCCCAAATCTCAAGTCAATACCATCAGACCAATCTAAGTTAAGTGGGTTAGGTGGCTTTTATTTTTACTTGAAGATTTTTTTAACATTTTATATTTTGAATCAAAATTTTGCATGAAAATAAATAAATAAAAATGTGAGTCGGTTTACATTTTTGTTCTATTTTTTGTCGTTTACTGCACTATTTGACAATGAGACATTCTTATCAATATATTATTGATAAGTATGTCTCATTGATGAATTATTTAGATCGTAAAAAAAACAATCTCATACTTAAGAATAAGTAAAATTCGTTTTACCAAAAAAAAAAAAGAATAAGTAGAATTCGTAGTATAAGTATTTATGATTTTTTTTTTGACAAAAATAAAATGATATTCATTCAAATTGGTAAAATACATCAAATGCAATTACATTCAACATCGCTAAAAACGTAAAGGATGAATCTGCAAACAAATTTACAGCATCCGAGTTAATAGCAAACAACGGCAAAATGCCTACTACAAATAATATGATAAAACTAAAATCACCGGAAAATTCATGTCTTCGGATCTGCAACGTTGATGCCCAAATCAGTGGTTGAGTCTGTAATTGACTGAAGCCGATCTTCCAAAAAGAATCAAATGAACACCGCAACAAAACCAAAAATCAAACAACGCCGGACAAGACGACGAACACCACAACGCCGCACAAGACGACGAACAACACAACGCCGCACTTAGACGACGAAATCAACAAAAAAACAAACAAAAAAGTGGTATATATGAAAACCACTTATTTATATTGAAAGACAATAAAACAACAAATATCTAGGGGTGATTTTAGGCCTAAAATACCTAAAATACCCCTTTTCAATGAACAAAAGAAAAGAGAAGAAAAGTTTTTGCCTAGGGCTGCTGAGAGAAAGAAGAGAGACTAGTTTTTTGATGTTTAAGTATTTGGAAAATAATAAATATTGCTCTTAGAGCAATGGTTAAGGAAACAAAAGAAGTAAAAAATTCTTGAAATTTGTGTAATTTACTTGTTCAAAATAATAAAACACGATTTTCAATGTATATATTGTTTTTTGTAGTAACCTTAACTAGTGCTCCAAAGGCACTAGTTAGCAAGACCCTTAAATTATATAGTAAAAAAGTTGAATAGAAACAAAATTGTACAATTTGTTTTTGTCATCTTCCAAATTAGCCTCACAAATGGACGAGATCAATGCCTCAAGAACCAATAACCTTCCTTCATTTTATAAAAATTCTTTGACACGTGGCGCTGTGAACAGTGTTTTAAAGGCTAATAGCATTCATCCAGTTTGTTAAGATTATAGATGATAAATTTGGTGCATTCTGGTTTGTATTACACGATAAAAATGAAGGACATTATGATTAATGGTTCTAATGTATACTTTCAGCTTTGAGATAATTAATAGTATTATGGAAGAACATTGATATGTGGATTGGTCAAACTGCCTTTGCTTTTGTGATTTTGATCGAGTGATTTTCAAATGGAAAGCAGGTGATGTATTAGTTTCATGTTTGTTGTGTATTATTGTGTTAACTTTTGTTGTAAATACACAATTATTTGTATATCTGTTATACGTAGTTTTCAAAATTTCGAAGAAAAATATTAATATAAATCATCTTTTAATGTTATTGAATTATATCATGTTAATATTAATTGTCTTATAATTTTTAAGACAAACATATTCTTTCAAATGCTGATGAATCAAATATTCAATTCAAATGAGTATAGAATTGAGAGTGTATTTGTTACAACTTTTTATTAAAAAAATACCTTTGAACCCTCTAAATAAAGTAACTCTTATTTAACTCAACTAAATAAAATGATTAAGAAATGTAATTTGGTTTTAACTATTGTTGTGTTAGTACATTTTTATTGTGAAGAGCTGGCATTGAAATTCTCAAACACGCATTGAAACATATACTACACACTAAGTGGGAATTATGAGTTCAAACTCAGCACATCAACATATCAAATGCCACTTCAACCTTTTACCATTTAAGTTTGAAGTTTTGTATTCCTCAAAAAATACGGGGGCTTTAGAGATTTTATAGTCTTTGTAATGCATTCTTTATTTTGTTTAACTATTTTGTTTTCAATGGATGATAGCTATATAGAATATGTTCAATAGACAAGTTTTTGCATTCCTTACATGATTATAGTAAATTTTCAAATGTAATACATTATTTTAACTAAAGAGTAAACAAAAATTAAAAAAATTCTTTGATTGACTATTATCAGCGTGTATATTATATTTTTATTATTTCATGTTATTTTAATACCAATTTTCTATAATTTTTGCGATTTTGCAAATGTGAGAAATTTAAAAAAAAAATTGTTAATCTATAACTCCTCAACATTATTGTTGATCTTTTGAAATTTAAAAACACATGTGACTTACCACCATAATCGTGTTTTTGATGCTTACTTCAATTGTTCGAGAACTAATTCCCAAAAACACGGGGGGCTTATCGGCAAACGTTATAACAACGTTCAATTCATTCATTGCTGATAACTAAATTGTTTTCTATGATTAATATTCATATTTTCGAAGGAACTAATTGTATTAGTATAAAATAAAATGTTTTCAAAAACATTTTCTTCCCGTGCATTGCACGGGTACTCCAACTAGTGATATTAATACATGTTCGGAGTTAAACACATGTATATTGAAATGATAATTTTAGGAAAATCAATACAAAATTTCTTCAACAATGTATCCAATTTCATGAAAGAAACAAGTAGATAAAGGATTTATCTTTGCATATGGATAACACAACGAAGACACTTTCCTTCCTTCATAAGATTGAAAGCTTTGTTAATGTCATCAAATGGCATATTGTGTGTTATGTAGTCATCAATCTTGATTTCCTGCATATTTATTTAAGATAACATTAGCACATGTTATTTTTTGAGTTAATTAAATCATTAGCATTTTTAGGACATACTTTTTATGCCAAAATAAATGCCTAAGGATTTTGTCTCAACAAACTAACAACTAAATGTGGAAACCGCTATTAGTAGATAATTTGAAATTTTGCTCCCTCTAGTCCATATTATAAGAGAAAAAAATCACTTTTTAAATTCACTGAATCATATACATATAAGATTCAATGAACTTAAAAATTTAATTTTTTTTCTTATAAGAACCGGATGAAGTACAACAGAAAAAAGGGAAATACTATTTTGGTCAAACAGACATTGGGTGCGTTTGTTTGAGCTTAAAATAAAATAGATTTTTTTAAAAAAATCTATTTTTAAAAAATAGATTTATTTTGTAGAGATTTTAAAAAAATCTAAAGTTATTTTTTGTTTGTTTACAATTATAAAAATCATTTTTGAGAACAAACACATGGTCATTGCTTTTAAAAAAATAGATCTTGAGAAAATCAGTTAGAAATAGCTTTTCATTTTGGACCTAAAAATGATTTTTTTAGCAAAATGATTTTTATGAAAATCTAAAACAAACACATCAATTATAAGTATTGTCATTTTACCTTGTTCACATACTTCTCTACTAATGAAGGAAGATCAGTTTTAGGTTTCCATCCTCCAAATAGAGATCCTTTTAATGTTCTTCCTGTCACGAATAGTCCATAATGAGCCGACATCACAGGCTTCACCTTTGGCACACCAAGTGTTACAGTCAAACCCCATCCCTATTTGAAACAAGGAAATATAAAATGAAATTCAAGTCAAACTCTGTGCGGATAAACAACTTAATTAAGCATTTATCATATATTAAGTGTTTATGTATAACTTATAAGCTATTTCTATAACAAAACACAAAAAAAGTCAAGTTGTTTTTTATATATGTTATAGGTTGTTTGCATAAGTTATCTTCGAGAACTTGTGCGTGAACATAAGCTGAAAACAGCTAATTTATGGATATGTCATAAGTTGTTTCCGTAAGCTCCCCCAAACAGTATCTTACAAGTGCTTTATGTCGATAGATAAAGTTCACAAACATAAGCCAATCTAAATAGTTATTGAATATGATTTTAGATTTAATTATCAAAACATGACTTTAAGGATATAGAGTATTACATCACAGCATGATTGCAATGCAGTAGTTATCACATCAGTGTCACCTACACATTCAAAACAGAAATCTGCGCCTCCATCAGTAATGCGCTTAATAACCTGAAAATTTCAGCACACAAGTTGTGGTCACGTAATTTATAACTTATGTGTGTTGGTGTATATCTTTATAGTTTATATTCTAAGATTAATAATAAATCAATTTATTTGGATTACAAATATATTGCAACTATATAGATTATTTGAAAAGGTTAAATTGGATATCTCGTAATAAGATGAACAATTCACCTGCACGATAGGTTCTGTGTATGAATTCGGATCAACAACTTCTGTAATTCCAAAAGATTTAGCTGTGTGGTAGCAATCAACAAAACAATAGTAGATCAAGAGATTATGGTAGGTTTTAAGGTTTAAAATTAAATTCAAGTAATTTGAAGAATGTACTTTGACTTTGTTACCATTTTCACACTTTTGTGGATTATTGTCAACGCCAATTATTCTCGAGGCACCCCTTAGTTTGGCACCTTGAGCAACCTATTAAACAGGAAAATATTGTATTCATTCATCTATTGAGAAGATTACGAGGACCTCAAGAGCATGATATGAATTATTTTCGTGCTCTTGAGGTCCTCATCAGAAGATTACTTGGATTGGACTTACAGAAAGGCCAACAGTTCCAAGACCAAATATAACCACTGTCGATCCTTTTGTCACATCAGCAACATTCCATGCCGCACCTAGACCTAATGTTAATAATGTAATGAGTCACATAATCAACAACAAAGAATTCATCAATGGTATTAGAATTTCAATGCTATCCATCGAGAAAAATGTCACAAAGTAAGTATTGTTTTAATAATGATTTTATTCCGATTCTACTATCAAACTAAAATTTACCTGCAGAAACCCCGCAGCTAAGAAGGCATATTTTCTCGAGAGGTACATGAGGACCGATTTTCACTGCACATCCAGAATGTACTACCGTATATTCACTAAAACTCGAAACACCACAATAATGATAAACAGGTTTCCCTTTTACTGTAAATCTTGTCTTCTGATCACTATGCATTAAACCCTTTCTTTCCAATCCCAAAACTTGACAAATATTACTTTTTCCTGATTTGCACGACCTGCATGACATGCATTCTCCAATGAAAACTGTTAACACATGGTCCCCTTCTTTGAATTCAGTGACTCCTAGCCCTACACTCTCAACAACCCTGCAAAACCATTACTCAATATTCAATATCTACTATGAAAAATTACACCTTTTTGCAATACTTTAGTTAAAGTCATGTCCGTGATGCTACAATTATGGTTCAAAGTTATGGTTACAGTTATCCTGCAAACCTAACATAATGCAAATGCAGTCTATTTGGTCGCAATTACGGTTACAGACCGCAACTTTGAACTATGGCTACAATTATTCCATTCACATGCATACACAATGTTGTCTAACATCATTAATATTCAAATTCCGTTCTGCTGCAGCATTCTCAATTTTTATGGATTCGGAATGCCCGCGGTCATAGTCTCGCACATTCCCTGCAAATAGTATGTTGGTAGCATTGGATGAAAATCAAATGATTCTTATTTTAAACTCGGCCAATTGGATTTCAAAATCTATTTGAACTCTGAGTTGTACGATCTTCATCCTATGATTCGGATGAATCGATTGTAGTGCTTCATATTTCTAACTAAACTTTGGTGTCTCTTTATTTGATCTAACTCTAAATTCATACTAGCTATAAGCTAATTGTGAAACTCTAAAAAAGAAAAACTGTTAAAAAAATCATAAAATAAAATAACAAAAGGATTAACAATGATTCATTGCATTGTTTAATTAATCCAACAATAGAACATTAAGTGCATATTACCCAGATGCTTCATGGCCAAATATGCGAGGAAATATGGCCTGCATATAAAAACACATTATGTTAGATGTTGATTCCATATAAAATTTCATTTTTTTTTGTAACCATATAATTTAATATTTTGATTTAAAAAAATTATGACAAAAAAATAAATATTCATTAGCAGGCTAGTTTACCAAGCCTTCATTAGCCTTTACAAATAACACAATCAGGCGAACACAAGCATCAGACACGGCAATAACACTGAAATGTCAACACTAATAATAGTTTGAGAAAACGCAATAATTGAATGTAACTAGTGTCAGTGTCAGATACATCTTTAATCTAAAGTGTCAGTGCTACATAGTTAATCAGCAATAATGTTAAACAAAATGTTGATTGGTACTATACATTGTCTCATTGTCTATGACTATGAGCAGAACTAATTGGAAATTCATGACATTAAAAATAATAAATTGGAAAATAAAAAGGGTAGTAAGATAAAAATAATGATAAAAGAAGAGAGAGACTTAATTACATGAGATTCCCAAGCAGAAAGATCACTGCGACAGAGTGAAGTGGAGAAAACCTTAATCCTAATCTCCAATGGTTGAGGAGGACTGACTTCCACTTCCTCTATTACCAATGCCTGTCCAGCTCCCCATGCCACTGCAGCTGTTTGTTTCATATACAAAATAAATGTACACAGACATAATCATACATCCATACAGCTGTGCTCTGTCACTAATGACATGATTTGAACTCGGCACGTCGAATTTATAATATTAAACTCTTACCATTGAATTAGCACCTCAAATATACATCCATTCATAAATATCAAAGCAGAAAGTAAAATAAAATAAAGTAATGGTAATTGGACTCACCTTTGCAGGTTATGACTTGAGGGGTTGATGATGCCATTTTGGTTGTTTCTGTCTGAAGAAGAAGAACAAGAACTAGAAAGCAGCTAAAGTCAAGAGAACTTCAATTGTTGTTGTTGTTGTTGTTGGTGATGCTGGTGGTGGTAGGTAGGAGGAAGATTCAGAAGAATATATGATAGTCTCTCTTCCCTTTTTTTCCTTTTCAATATAATTAAAAAATAAAGTTCTAAGTTTGATGTCTAAAATATTGATTCAAAAATATAACTCAATCTCATTAATAATTTTATTTTTATGACACATATTTAATCAAGTACTACTATAATGAATATTTTGGAGAATCCAATTGTTTTTTTTATTAAAATAAGAAAAGAAATAATATGGTTAACTTATATTTTCAATTAAAGTAAGTAGAAATTATCCATTTAAGTACTCCCTCCGTTTTAAAATGTAAGCAAATTTGACTTTTTAGGTACATTTAACTATTGATGTATCTAGCTTATATTATGGACCAAATACATCAATAGTCAAATGTACCTAAAAAGTCAAATTTGTTTACATTTTGGGACAGAGGAGGGAGTATAAGGTAAGAAGTTTAATTTCTAATTTCAATGTATGGAGTATCTTTTAAGTTTTACATTTTTTTATGGAGATTAATCATCGTCAATCACGATGAATATATTTATATGTTACAATTTTACACCCTACAACTACTTTTTTTTATTTGTCCATAATAAAACTACCTTTTTTTATTTTACCATAGTCTTATTTTACTTTTGACCTTTGAGTGAAGTTAGAGGTGGTTGATTTATGTGATTGGTTGTTGAGTCAATGGAGAAGGGAAGGAAGAAGGAACATGAAACCATATCATTTGGGGTTGGATCGGGCCGTCCGGGCATATGTGGGTTAGACAATAAATACATATTTTACTTGGTCTAAAAGTACATAGTTCATTTCATTTTGTGTAAATTTATAATAATTTTGTCATTTCATCTATATATTAAAAATAAAAAGTATACAGTTTTAATGTGTCAAAAAAAGTACAGTTTTAAATCAAGTTGGAGTATAGAAGATCATACCATTTGAACTCTATTACACTTTGATCACTCATGTTTTTGTAAGCTCCACCTTTAACATGTCTAGTTCAGCTTGACTATAAGTTCCACTTCAGCATGCTCAACTCTGCTTGGTCATAAACTCCATCTTCAGCATGTTCAGCTTAGCTCGGCCATGAGCTCCACCTTTAGTATGCTCAGCTTGGCTCAGTCATGAGCTCCATCTTCATCATGCTCAACTCGGCCATGAGCTGCATTTCAGCATGTTCAGTTCAGCTTGGCCATGAGCTCAACCTTCAGCATGCACAACTTTGCTCGCCCATAAGCTCCACTTCAGCATATTCAGATCAGCTCGGCCATGAGCTCAATCTTCGGCATGCTCAACTCAACACGATCATAAACTCCACTTTCAGCACGCTCAGCTCGGCTCGATCATGAACTCCACTTCAGCATCCTCAGCTCTGCTCACCCATGAGCTCCACTTCAGCATGTTCAGCTCAGTTCAGACATGAGCTCAACCTTCAGCATGCTCAGCTCAATTCGACCATGAGCTCCGCCTTCATAATGCCCAGCTCATCTCGACCATGAGCTGCTCCTCCAGCAAGCCTAGCTTAACTCGACCACGAGTTCTACCTTCAGCTTCACGTGATCAGCACATGAGTTACGCCCTAGCTCCACGTGTCATGCACAGACGATCTGTATATGTAATACGGGTCATAGCTTATTGGACTTGATATCCAAATTTGATGAAGGCTCATTTGGTTCTGTAAGTTTGCGTTTTTTTTATATAAATTCTATAAGTTTTTTTTAATAAGTCCTTACAATTACATTTTCTTTTGCAATTAGTCCCCGACGTCAACTTCCGTTAAAAAAAGCTTATGTGGCAAATAACGGTGGGAATAGGCCAGACTGAGCTAGGTTTTACCAAGTCTGAGTCTGGCCTGTCAAAAAATTGAAAGCCTGACCTGTAGCCTGTTATAGGCTTGATTTTTCGTCCTGAGGTCCGACCTTTGAAAAGTCTGGTTTGGTCTGTTAGCTTGTTTAAAAACCTATTTAATATAAATATATTTAATTAAATAATTATATTTATATGTAAATAGAATAATCAATTAATTGACCAATAAAATTATACTCTCTTTTAGTATTTCACATCATACTTTAGAGAATTTGACTATATATACATCATATTTCAATTATAATTTATAAGAATACATTTATATATGCAAAAAATTAATTCATTATAAAGTTTGTGTAATGAAAATTTAGTTAAAAGTTCAATATTTAATATTAAATGATAAAATTAATAAAAATATGATTAATATTTATTTAAATAGGCTAGTCTAGTAGGCTTAAAAAGGCTTTTGATATGGCCTGTAGTATGACCTTTTTAGCTAAATAGGCTTATAAAAAAGTTTTGGTCTGCTCTATTTAGAAAAACAGTCTGGCCTGACTTGAGCCTATATAGGCGAGGCCGTAGGCCCCTGTAGGCCGGTTTGTCCTATTCCCATCCCTAGTGGCAAACATTTTGACAAGTGGCATTGATGATATGGTAAGTGAACATAAAAGAGGGACCAAATTCAAAACAAATTTGATAAAAGAGGGCCCAAATCCAAAACTCATAATATGTAAAATTGAATTGTTAATAAAATTTAAATTCAAGGGTTTACTTCTCACCTTCAACCCTTCTTCCGATATTGCATTGTTCCAAACACGAATGGCAATTCTAGACAATGAAAAGTTGTGGATTATTCGTATGGGATGATGAAATTGAAGGTCAACTTCCATATGTTCGTTCCATATAACATGAACCTAGAAGAATTTGTATTTGGAATTCAAATGATTAGGGTTGAAGGTGTTTGGAATAATCCAATTTCGGAATTGAAGGTGAGAAGTAAACCCTTGAATTTGAGATTTTATTAACAATTTAATTTTATAGATTCTAGAATTTTGGATTTGGTCCCTCCTTTATCAAGTTTGTTTTGGATTTGGTCCCTCTTTTATGTTCACTTACCAAATCATCAATGCCACTTGTCAAAACGTTTGCCACATAAGCTTTTTTTTTAACAGAAGTTGACGCCAGAGTCTAATTTCTAAAGGAAATGCAATTGTAGGGACTTATTTAAAACTAAAAAATTTATAGAGACTTATATCAAAAAAGCGCCAACTTACATGGACTTTAACATTATTTAAGCCTTAAAAGAAATATTTGGAAATAAAAGAAATTCTAGTACAAAATTGTTAATAAACATTTGGAAAGTCCAGACATTCTAGAAATAAAAGAAACGTACAGGGACTTATTTAAACATTTGGAAAGTCCAGAAATTCTAGTACAAAATGTCAAAATTGTTCACGATCGAATCTCCGAAATAATAAGTGTCTCATCATATTCAAATATCACAACATCACAAACTTTTGTATGGTAGTATTCATCAAACCAAACTCATTAAATAGAAAGAAAAATAATTTATACAAAATCACTCTAAATCATTTTCTTAACTAGAACATAAAGAACAACACGATTACTGCAAAAATCAGGATGCCATTGTGTTTGATCAACACGGCCAATTGTGAAATCGTTCAGTGCAGCTTCTAAAAAGTACTCAAGAATTGCATCTGAAATTAGAAAACATAGTTTTCACAACAATGTTAGAATTCGGGTCAAATAAAAAGAAAAAACAGCGTTGTCAAATGCAGATCACAGAAAATAGCAGTTTGTTCAAATTTCTCTATGCAACAGTTTTATAGCACCGTTGTATTGTATCATCTATTTGATAACATTTTGTACTAATAATGTAATGCAGAACAATAACCATTTCTTCAAATTCCGTAACGCCAAAGCAAGCTGCTATTTAACTACATTGAGAAAAAGGAATGATCCCTTACCATTTCTGAGTTCACCAGCCAAAAATATTGTTGTGTTAGGTCCAGAGAGCTGGGCAAGAGTTTCAAGAAGATCGACAACAGCGCCCTCACTATATACCACATCAGATCCAAGTACTGAAAACAACAAATCGAGTGAGTTTTATGTACAAATCTTTGATGACAGGAAACAGATAGTAAATAAGGTGTGATTTTGTCATTAAATGTTAGTAAAACAAAAAATTAAAGTACGAAAATGAACACTTTTTATGTACATAACATTACAAAGGGCCATATAACTCAGGATGTAAGTCATTCCACTAGCATAAAACAAAATTATACTTCTATTTTGATACCAAATGAATACTAGTAATGGTAATATATTAGCAATTAGTGCACAAATAGAATATTATTTGATTAAAAATGAATAATAGTAAATTATGGTATGAAACACAAAATTCAAATATTGAACGAAGCATACAATTAAGAGAGTAAAAGATAAAATTAACAACAAATTCATGATTTGGATTAAGATCAGTGTTGTCAAATAGCAGGGCTATATCGTAGAGGAATTTAAACAAATTGCTAATGTTCCACAATACTCTACTTAGTACAAAGTGTTGTTAGATAGCTGCTATAGTATTATTGTATTGTGTAGCGGAATTTGAACACACTGCTATTTTCCATAATCCACGATTGATAACACTGAATAAGATGACGATAAAGACAGCAATACAAACGAATGCAACATGTCACAGTGAGTTCATTATTTGTTAGAAAGAGTTGAAAGAGAGTTATTACTGTAATCAGGTTTGGGGTCAATGAGTTCTTGATCAGGATCTTCTCCCCATGTGAGTTCAGTTGCTGTTACAGAACCGCGCAGAGAAATGTGTTTCATATTGGTTTCAATGTTCTTTTTTAGTAGTCTCAGCCTATCAGGTAGATCAGTAAGAACGACTTCACCACCCAAAAGAGCTGCAATACAACTATGGAAGAAAAAAATAATGAAAAAAGCATTAGAGATTGAGTGAGAAAAAGCTAATAAAACAATTCTTCTCCATTTCTAGTTAACACAACACCAATTAGGTCTTGTTTGGATAAACAACTTAATTAAGTGCTTATAGCATAAACGCTTATCAAGCAATTGCTTATGTATGGGTTAGTTCTATAACAAAAGATAAAATAAAGTCATATTTTCAAATAAGCTATAAGCTATTTTGATAAGTTATGTTAGAGAGCTTATATAAATAAGCTGAAAACAACTAATGAAAGTGCCATAAGCTGTTTTCAGAAGCTCACTCAAACAGTCTCACAATGCCCGGTAGATATACTCAAATAAGTCAAATCAAAAGAGGCCCCTAAAGTAGTTTTCCAATAGGCAGGATGAACTAAAAGCTTTGATAAAAAAAACATCGCAAAATCTCTATGCTCCACTTTCCATGTTCATTAAATCTACGTAGATAAGAATTAAACAAGAAAAACCACCACTACCATCAAAGCCTTTTACTAGTAGAGTTGACTACACTAATCAAAGCAAGCCATATTAAATAACCCTTTTATGATTAGGTGTAGTGGACTACATTGATCAAACAACACCAAAATATTATGTCATGAATCGAATCTAGTAATTCTAAATCTTTCTTAATGGTTTGACCTATATTAGCCCTACTGTTGTCAATCACGGATCACAAAAAATAGCGGTGTGTTCAATTCCACTATGCTACAGTTCTATAGCACCTTTATTTGACAATGTTTTGAACTATATAGCAAATTGCATAACAATAACAAATTCGGTTAAGTTAGAGTGCATCTATAACCGCTTTTTGAAAATACTGTTATATTATTCCTTGGTCTCCCTCTAACTTCAACTATTGGATTATCCTCCATATGCTGCAAACCACCTAAGATGAGCTCATTCCTAATCCAACTTTCTGTCTAATGATTATCTTAGCTAAAAGCAAATAAAGAAAAACTACTGAAAGGGAAAAGTTATAGCATTTTAGTACAACAAACTGAATAACAACAACAATGAGATTGTGATTGTAATTACCCAACCAATCCGCAACCAGATCCCAATTCAACAATCTTCTTTCCCTGAAGAACAAGCATTCCTGAGTCAACAGAGTGCTCTAGAAACTTCCCCAGCACAACGCCACTGTCCCACATCACTGATCCGGTTACTCCAGGCGTGCCCTTGTATCAAAAGTCCAAAAGACCATAACTGTGAAGTTTGAACTGAATTTAACAATGGTGTGTATGTATGATAGCAATTTAACAATTAAAACCTAAAACTTACGCTCTAATACGGACTATCCACATCATCAAATCCATTGAAACACGATCACACAAACACAATCATCCTATAATCCTCAATCATCATAACACATACACAAACATAACCCCAGACACACATAAAGCATAGATGTTGACATTGGTAATAATTTATGAAAATAGAATAATTGGATATAATCATGTGTGTTGGTGTCATGTCGAACATTGACACGTGTCATACACCGGAAATGTGTTCTATCTAAAATGTTGGTGCTACATACACAATACACAACCACATACATACTCTAATGCTCAAAATCATCACACAAACAGACATGTCACATGCACACACACAAACACATGCATACATACTCTAAGGGTGCGTTTGACCTGTCAAAAATGGATTGAATTGAACATAACAACTTAAATTATATTGTGTTTGAATTTAAAACTGTTCTTGCACAGGAAAAATTTGAGGGCAATTGACCGGACAAAAACTGAAATTTTTGTCCTTCACTAAACCACATGACAACTTTTTGTCCCAAGTCCAATATGTGTGTAAAATACCAAAATAACCTTTCATCTACCAAATATCGTACAAGATAAAAGTTGTTACTTTAAATGTTTGCCTTGTTTTTTTTTTGAACAGCAAATATAATATATTAATAATCAGATCTCTGTACAAGATGGACAGAGACCTGTAAAAGAGAAACTTCAGAATAAAGGCGCTGTGTTTGCCTTGTGTTTTCTCTGTTTTTTTTATGTTATGTTTTGTTTACTTACCTTTTACAAATCAAACAAACCTTAATCCTCAGTCATCATCACATACACACCCACACAAAGACATAATCTAAAAACTCAATAATCATTACCTATGAAGCCCGGACACAGACACGGATACGGGACACGGCACGGACACGAACACCGGACACGGGACAATGTAAAAAAACTTAGGACACGGACACGGCTATATATTAATAAAATAAAGCAATTTGTGAGCACAATTTATAAATAGTCTAATGAAAAGCATAATTTATGTTTATTTAAACTTTGTACTTTCAATCAACCATAGAAAGAATCCATCAAAACAGTTTGAGTACTTCCAATTTAGGATACGTGTCATCCGGGTGTCGTACGAGTGTCGGTGTCCGACACGTGTCCAACACGTGTCCGACACGGCGACACCCCCTACTTTAGCCGTGTCGGAGCTTCATAATTCATTACAAATACAACCAGCAGGACAACAAAAACAGCAAATCAATGACCACTACAAGTTTCTAACTTTAAGCAACAACAATCAATAATATAATATTTCATGAAATGGGTCATCATATTTATGCTAAAAAACCAAATGGGTCATCAAATTAAAACTCATACAATCATAAAAATCAAATATATTTAACCAATAACATAAATTCAAGAATCAAGACAGAGAGAGATACCAAGGAAGAAGGTGATTGAAGAATGGAGAGAGAGTGACCACAAGAGTCGAGACGAAGTTGTAAGGAAGATTGAGAAACAAAAGCGTTGGGTTTGGAAAGAGTAGGCTGTTGAATACCCCAAAGAAGCATGGTCTCTTCCGCAGCTGATTCCTCCCCAGGAACCACCAACATCACTGAACCACCGTATGAACCCAACTTCACCATTGCCGCCGGTGAAAGCTCGTCTTCTTCCTCCATTCTGTTGAAGTAAAAAAAATCCTTCTATAGTTCTATGTGATTTTGTATTATAGGGGAGTAAATTTCAACAGAAAAAAGGGAAGTAAATTTTAAGGTCATTTTAACATGTGTTGTTAAGATATATTTAAATAAATAAAGTTTGTATTGAATAATATTAAAAGAAATTAACTATAGCAAATCGGGCGTGTGAGCAACTCAATCCAACCCAAAAACTAGCAGGTTCATCCAACCTGACCCAATATTAAAATGAGTGATTATTTTATTAAACTCAATCCACAATACCTTAAATATTTCGAGTTTCAGTTTTGGTCAACCCAAACTAATCCGGTCAACGTATATCCATAGTGAATTCTATCGTACACATGTTATTTGAGCATGTATAAGTATACCTGTTGAGATGAAAATTTCCGATAAGTTCACAAATAATGTTTATTAATTTTTCTATATTAAAAACCTATTAAAATTATTCACCTCAATGGTGTATCGGGTACATTTTCAAATAAGATTCGAAAAAGAATATTCACATAATTTTATTTGTTTTTGGAGGGTCTGGTAGAGGGTGTGTGAATAGGCGGATTATGAGAATGTTTAGGTGGTAAAGTTGTTTTGTGTTTTACTATTTCCAACCCTTTTCATAAAAGAAATAGTTAATTTTGTAGCTTCTGCACCCTTGACACTTGTTCTAAAGCCTGATGGTGGAATACACCTTATTGCCATAGGTATTATTTGGAGGCGTATTGTATCAAAGGTTGCTATGACAGGAGTAGGTAAAGTTATGGTTAAACATCTCAATGACTTCGAGTTTAGGATTGTGATCTCAGATGGTGCAGAGGCCATTTTGTAGAGTGCCAACATGGTGTTGAGCCAGTGACACAGAGATGGTTATTTGGCTATGCTCACATTAGATTTCTCGAATGCTTTCAATAAGGTTGACAGGTCAACACTACTAAATGAAGTGCGAGTTAAATGTCCATCTATTTCATTGTGGGTTGAGTTTATCAACGCGGTTGTACATGGGGATGAATATATTTAGTCAACTAATGGTGAGCAACAAGACAACCCATTGGGACCACTTTTTTTTGCTCTTGTTTTACAAACTCTTATCCATAAAATTATACAAAATTGCAAGCTTCTTCTTCATGCTTAGTATCTTGATGAAGGGACATTCGTAGGGGATGCAACCGAAGTGGCTAAAGTGCTTGATATCATTATAGATTGAGATCTTTTGGCCTTTTTGTAACGGCACTAAGTTTCGTGAGGGGTTGTTCTCTTTGGATATTACCAGGCCGACGTTGGGGGTAAATTTGCTTGAAAGGGCTGTTAGTTGGGATAAATTAAATGGTTGGCCATGAAGATAGTCATCAGAGATGTTGAGTTAATGCATTTTTTCCTAATTAAAGGATTTATAGAGTGAAATTATTCTACTTCGATCATGCATGGGCATCTCCGAACATTTTATTGGCCACGAGACATGTCAACCAATTCACATGAAGGGGGCAACTACCTTGTCTGATAAAGAGTTGTGAGCTGTGATTAAAGATAGTGTAGCCTTTTTACCTATTAACGGCTTGCTTGGTAGAGGAGAGTTTCAAGCGAGAGAGACAACGAAGAGAGAGATAGCAGAGAAACTTGCTACTTCTCCAGCTTGGTGCACTAGAGAAATGCTAAAGAGAGAATAAAATTGGTAGGTCCCACATACTTTTCAATTCTTCTCAATGATGCGAAGAAAGTGTAGATAGTACATCAATTACCTGCCCATGCTTCTCTCTCCTTGCTTTTGATATTACAGTTTTTTTTATAAAACTTTAATTTGGATTTCAAATTTGTAACGTTAAATGTCTTGATTTTTATTTAACCTTTTTTATTAAATATTCAATAAAAAGTTAAATAATTGGTTTACTTTAATTTATAATTTAATTATTTATTTGAATTAAAACTAACAAATAAATTGTAAAATATTAGTTCTAAGGAAGTGTTTTTTAATGTCAAGGATATTTTGGTACTTTTATATTTAATCAACACTTCTCTCTCTTCTATTTCTCTTATCTTTCTCTTAAAACAAACAATACCTCAAATCTACTCTATTTCTATTCTATTTCTCTCTTCTCATACTCTCTCTCACTTATTTCTCTCTTCACAATTTCTTCTTTGAACCAAGCACACCCTAAGGGTGGGGTTTGGGTTTATATTCATCAGTAGAGGCGACCTCATACGCTTTTCTAGGGCTCTGTCTTGGGTGTTGCAAGATGAAATAGTGAAATATGTGGTATAAATTTCAATTTTTGATTTTAGCAGTTTTACTTAAAAAGACAACGTCTCCCCTAAAGCCCAACATGTTTTGGCGAGTGCTCTTTATTTCCTTCTATCCACCCATATATCAAAACATATGCTGACCTAAGTGTTGATCTCCTTTGATGTGGGTCAATCAAGAAGTTTACGTGTACCTTTTTCTTCACTGATTTTCCTGCACGTCGAAAAACAACAAATAGGACATCCCTAACAAGGTCATGTATGTATTTGAAATCTGGAAGCTCCCGACAATGCAATGCATGCTCCTCAAATCTATCCAGACATGCATGTGTGGACTTGACTGGAGTCTCTCCACTTGTAGGATTAGGGATCGGATATCTCACTGTTGGACATGCGGTCCTTAAAGTTGCTATAAGCAAAGTGACAAAGCATGGAAAAAAATGTTCTGACAATCAACATGCTTTTATACCATTTTCTTTTGTATACTACTCCCTTCGTTCATTTTAAATATAGTTCAAACAGTCATGCATAACATTATTGTTTCTCCCAAATTTGTAAATTTGATCTTTAAAAGAATTGGTTTTAATTTGCAATTCAGAAAAGGGTAGCGGCGCAACTTAATGCTTGTTTATCATATATATCTACATGTAATTATCATATATATCAATGAAATATATCCATTTTGATAAATAAAAATAATTTATTCAATAATTAATGTATTTGATTTATACTACAGGCCAAATACATTAATTATCAAATGAATATTAAAAAATGAATTGTTTCTTATAAAAATGAACGGAGGGAGTAGTATATTAAAGATTGTGGTAATAGAAAATAATTTGAAAGAAGCACTAAAAGTTTTAAAAAATGCAATCTTTGGGTTTTTTTTATAAGCAAAAAATAAATTATAAGGAGTAAAAGAGATACTCAACCCTTACAATTCAAAAGTCCCATTTAGATACAAAGAAAACAATCTAAAGGGTTAATATACCAATCCGAAATAGACAAATCGACACTGAATTTAGACCGACCTATAAACTACAACCATGAAATAAAACTGAGGTATTCACACTTGCACCTCTAAAAATAAAACTGTTGCACATACGTCATATGCTCTAAGTTGTGGTCAACCAAATAATATGGCACAACCTCTTGCACTTCTTGCCTTTGACTACTTTACCAAAAGAAAGAAAATGATGCAATGTGTCAATAAAAGACACCAAAGATATATCCAACCACCTAGAAATTGAATGCCAGACTTGTGATATAAAATTGCAAGTAAAAAAGACACCTTCACGTGGCACCCTCCAAAGTTGTCCACACATGCAAATCTGCAAGTGATGTGGACAATTTAAATAGAAATTTGACTAACTTAAAACTTTTTAAACCTAAAGAACCAAATTAAAATGTAAAATAAATATAAGAGACTAAACATGCAATTATGCCTTTTAGGTTATTGATCATTTATGTTTCAATTTTTTCAAGTTGACCCTTTATATTATTGATAACAACATAAGAGCATCCTCTATTAAGCATAGTTTTATGTGTGATGTATCCGTTTATTAAGTGTATTTTTTATGAATGTTATAACTTTTTATTTTTTGTAATTGATAATTTTGATTTTATTTTTATAATTGTAAAAATTATTATATTAAATGTTATCTTTGTAGTCACATATATTTACCCATGTTTGGCATGAGTCTGGATACTAATTAATATATATATTTTTTATGAGCATGAATATTGTTGGCGGGAGTTTATATGATGTATTAGTATATTTAAGTATAGTTTTATTAGATTTAGTACTCTTTAGATAGCCAAATTACATAAAAAATAACCCTAAGGAACGAATTGCCTTATGCTCTAGACCCATCGTGCAACGATGGCCATATCGTGTAATGATGGAGGAAAGTTTCAGATCTTGGACAAAGGTGTAACATTGAAGAAAATCTTGTGCATCGTACATGACGCATCATGCCACGATGGTCTCATCGCACCACGATGGCTCCATCGTACCACTATGGCGTCAACACACTACGATGGAAAAAAATGCGCTGCATCATGCCACGATGGTCATATCATACCATGATGACGCGCAGTCCAAGCCCGTTTGATACATATAAATAGAGATCTTTTCCTCACTCTTCAACACACATCTGGACTTAGCTCATAACACAACTCAAGAGGGAGAATCATCTTTCAGAGGAGTCAAAGGGCCTAAGGGCTCTCCAAGAAAAGGTCATCTGTCCACCATATGAGGTGTCGTCTTCGACTAAATAAAGTACTTAACTTATCTTGATGTTTAGTCTTTTTGTCTTAGATAGACTATGACTATGAGTAGCTAGAGACCTTAGGGTTAGGTAAAGTGGATGAACTTCTCTAGTAATCCCTCTGGTCCTTATTATAAGAATATTTTTTATGTATCTAGTTCATAATATAGTCTAGATACATAAAACATTCTATAAATTTAAAAAGCAAAAAAAATTCTCATAATAAGGACAAGAGGTAGTATTATTTGAGACATGTAATCTTGGTTTAAAAATTAGTATATTTACTGGATTATTATTATGTGACGCTGATTTACCAACCTGTTTTATTACAATTTACTAAGTAAACATATTTAATCATTTGTTTTGAGGAGTATTGAATGTCGTAACAAAGTCACTATTCCAGACCTAGAGTTATCAACTCAGCCAAAAATAGTTAAGGCTAATATTGAACACCTTGAGGCTGCAAGGTTACAATAAGGTTAATAATAATGTACACTAAATAATGCTTACATAAACACATTGGTAGATTGTCCTGATGTGATTTAATTGTAAAGGATAACTTTTGTATGTGTAAGCACACTTTACTATGCCTTGTTAACCTGCCCAGATTATAATAATCTAGAGCATGTAATATAACGCAAAATACCAATTAGAACTAGAGGAGGGAATCACACGCCTAATCAACCTTTTAAATATTGTTTTGATTGAAGTGACATCAATCAAACTTTACAAACAAACAAAACGAACACTATTTTAATTTATGTTATTTATATTTCAGTCTTTTAAATTTAGTATTATAGATTAGTAATCATTTAAATTCTTAAGAAAAATTAGTTATCTTGGCACGAGCATTGTGGAGACGATATATTTCATACTATTACACGACGAAGTAGTAGTACACTTGCTAGAATCCAGTCAAATATATGGATACTAATATTAATCATAGGCATAATGCAAAAAAAAAAAAGATTTCTAAGTAGTTGTTAATGGAGTTAATAATAAATTTAAAAAGCAATTTTTTTTTATATTATAGACCGGAGGTAGTATTTTATTTTTCCTCCGAAAAAATATGAATTTGAAATCAATCACTGACATGATATAAAACTCTTGTTCATATTTTTATAAAATTCAGAGTCCGTTGCAAATTTAAAAAATAAAAAAAAATAATTTTCAATATAAAAAATAATTAAATTATATAGGAAAACATCTCCTACACAACAATTTTCAATAATAAAAAATTGTTGAAAACTTATGCGGCCTACATATAATATTAAATAAAAGTATAAGAGACAGTAATTAAGCGACTGATGGGGTTGTTAAGTGCTGTGTATTTTGTCAAAATGAGGATGAGGACATCAACCATGTGTTTTTCCAATGTCAATTTTCAACACAGGTTTGGTTACACATATTTACATGGATGGGTAGCAGCTTTTTTCCTTTTGACTCTGTTTGGAACCACTTTCATATGTTTGGTGGATTGGCAAAGGGTAAAGGTAAGGCAAAATATCGCAATTTCATATAGTTAGCAATGACTTGGTGCATTTGGCGATTGAGGAATAATGTCATTTTTAGAGGCGCAAGCTTTAGTGTTGCCAAACTAGTGGACTAAATATTGTACATTTCTTGGTTTTGGTTCGTAGGTAGGATATGAATTTATGCGTCGGTATCTTATAATGATTGGTGTACAAATCTTTGGATTGCTTTCTTATTCTCTAAAGGATTTTTTCATTGAATTGTAAGGGTTGAGTACCCCTTGTACTTCTTATAATTCAATCTTTGCTTATCAAAAAAAAAAAAAAAAAGTGACTGATTCAAAAAATAAAAAGTAATTAGGCGACAAAAAAAATAAAAAAAATAGATACTATAAAATTAAGGGTCTTACATATAATATTAAATAATAGTATATGAAAAACATCAGTTGCTTCTTTATTTCATATCATTACCATCAACTTAGAGTACAAAGCTATAACCACATGTCTTTGATATTAGGAATCGAAAAAATAAATAAAGTAAATTTAATTATTGAGTGCCATCATAATAATTAAATGAGACATTATGGAATATTTATTTTATCATATATATTATTTGATATTGATATTTTGCTAGTTTGAGAAAGCATTCAACTCTTTTGAGAATTTTTTCACTTTCTTTGGTCTTGTACTCCAGGTAGATTTGCGACCCCTTGTATCAGCACAAATACATCGACGATTTGAACACTTCGGAATAAATAAAGGCTTACACCTAATTTTTCTTTTACAATCATCATCAGAATTACATTCATGAAGTTCTGTAACAAGAAAAAAGAGAGCGATTAAGAATATTACTAGTAAAAAGATTATGTAAGAAGTTAAGAAGAAAATTTTAAAAGAATGAAAAAAAATGGGTTACGGTCAAAGTTGGCTGCAACAAGTAATAAGGATAGAAATAGAGTCATAACATAAACAAACTTCATAAGTTTAGCCATATATTTCTCCTTTTGTATGTGACGAATAGAAAAGTGTTTGATCACCTCTTAATGTATAAAAAGAAAATCATTGTAAAATTATAATAATTATAAAATGTCTCTTAATTACATTGAAGTGTTATATTTGTCGTATAAAAAATTCAGTTATAAGAAATAATTAATTGTTTTTAACCTTTCATTTAGAAAAAAGAAAACAGTATAAAAAATAATAATATTGTTGGACCATGTACACCTTCTACCCCTAATAGGCTGCAATTGTGCAACTATATAATGAGGCCAAAATTCATTTTTGACTCCTTAACTATTACAAATTTACGATTTTAGCCTCCTATATATTTTTTATAGTTACACTTTTGACTCCTTATATTTTTTATCTCGTTTAATGAAATCTCAATTCTGATCAAGTCAACGTCTACATTGACAAAAATTTCTCTTTTGTCCCCCCCATGTTTCTCTATTACCCCCCTGAAACTCCAAAATATCCTTGAATTTGGGTAAAAAAATGCATTTCGGGATCCATAACCCGAAATCGATTTCGGAACGTGTAACCCGAAGCATAGGCAATTCCCCCCCATGGCGACGCCTTTACTTCGTGAGATAGATCACGAGATTCATTTAGTTGTGGTGAGCATCGATGCTAAATGCTTCAGCATCGATTCTGGGTTAAAAGCCAGCATTATTGATGCTAAATGCTTCAGAATCGATTCTAAATGCTAAATTTTGATGATTATCTATGGATCCCTCAAATTAACAACAAGCTCTTCTTCAGGTTCAACCAAAGCTAACAAAATATCTTCAAGATGACTGCAGGACGTCTGTAGTGAATTGTTGTAACTTTAGCCGATGTTTCAGAGAATCTAATGTGTCGTCGTTGTGGATTCTAAACAGTTCAGGTTCACCTTCATTAAAATATACTGCAGCATCGTAGCAACGTGAGAGTTGATGTTTCTCTGATCCCAAGCTTGAGTAGCCATGTTTTCCTAACAGAGATAATGATGTAGTAGCTGAACATGATAAAAGACACACATATTTATAGAGTTCCATCTCACACATAATAGAGTTAAATATAACATTTAAATATATTTAGGCAGTGGTTCGTGATATGCGTCCCGAAATAAGGAGTGCATGCATTGGTTCATGCGGCAATTTGTGTTCTGTTTCACGAACCACTGCAAGTAATTGAATCGATTCTCAACATTGAGCATCGATTTCTCATTGCTATTCTGATACTTCTCATCATTTCAGATAAGTTTAGAATCAATTCTGATAAGTTCAACATCGATGCTGATAACTTCAGCATCGATGCTGAAATGATTTCGGGGTGAAAGTAGCTCATTTCAGGACGTGAATACCGAAATACATTTCGGGTTTTAGATCACGAAATTTTCGTATAAAGATAAATAAGGTAATTAGAGGGAGAAAAGGAATATCAGAGGGGCAGAAGAGAAATTTTCTACAATAACAGTCACTTAAGTGACTCACTGTCCATGCAGGTGTTTTTATTTTGCCACGTCAAAATTATTAAACAAATTAATTAAAAAATTAACTCATGTTACAAAAAAAAAAAATTAACTCAAATTCAGTAGGAAACATACTACACAATGGATGCGTCAAAAAAAATAAAATAGTACACAATGGAGGAGCGATCAATCTAAGTGGTGCCATAAATATATAACGCAAAAATGTTTTTTTTTTTGTTTTTAGTAAAATTTGACCAATAAATTGTTTCACTCGAAAATTGAATCCAAATTCTCCTAAAATTTGTTTTTTTTTGTGAAATTCATTAACCACTTGAACTCAATGACTTAGTTAACGCAAATATTTACTTTAAACAAAAAAACAACATATTAGATTTTTAATGTTGACTTTATTAGGAGAATATTCAGTATTCAAGATTTAAATTTTTTATTATGAACAAAAATCAAGATTTTTGTGTTGACTTCATTAACAGAACAGAATATTTTGAAGGAAAAAGCTAACTAGTGCACTCCATGCACTAGTTCCATGCACTAGTTAACAGGGACGGAACCAGAAAAAAATATTGAGGGTGGCGTAATTATTAACACATTATTAATTAAAAAATTTGGATTCTCTTGAGACCGAAAAGAAGTTGGATTTTCTTTTATAAGAGTTCCTTTGATGAAATTCTGACTATCAAATGAGAGTTTTAAAACTACAAAAAAAGTAGAGAATTTTTAATAGATGTGATTAAAACTAAATAAAAACATAGTAAAAAATACACTTGAGAAAATTCATTACTTAATAACATCTCAACGAACCGAATAAAGTATAATATTTGTCTTTTTGATTGTAATTTTATAAACTAATTTGATTGATAAAAAATATATTTGAAGACTAAATTGACTAACTATAAAATTATTTTGATCATAATAAAATAAAAGAGTAGATATTTTCATATACTTTTACAATTTCTATATATTTAAAAACCAATATTGTCATATTGAATTTGGTCCTTTTTAGATTTTTGCATCTAGGTTAAAAAAATAATAAAGATTAATACGTTATATATAAGTCACTTTTATCCTTATTTTGTTAAGAAAGAAAAAATTCATTTAATGAGTGGTTTAGTTTTTTATAAGGTTACAAATAAAAAAATATCATTAATTGTGTTATAGTTTCTTAAAAGTTAAAAGAGCCGAATGTAGTTGAAAATTTAAATAGAGTCTTATAAAAATAGACAAAGAATTTGACAAACAAAGTTTTATAATTTTATTTTCTTTTTGATCGGCGACAATGTCTCATAATTAAGGAAGGATATAGTATCATACTACAGTATATACTTATTATGTAATCAAATTAAAAAAATATTATTCACTTACTAGTTTTTTTCTAACACATAAAAGTGAATCTAATGCAACTATTTATATATGGATGGGGTGGCGAGGCATATCCTTAATCTTGACAACAAGTAAGCTACTTTTGGCACTGTTGTGTCTCAAAAATCCAATGCATGGGTCATTTCCACCTAAGCATGTCATTAAAATTAATAAAAATAGAAAAGATTAATGCCAAAGGTTCTTCTTGCTGGCAAATACATTGAACCCTAATAATTTTCCCTCCTGCAAAGCGGGAATTGAGACTTGGAACTTTTTGAATTTCAAAATTTATATATGCTTTAGGGCTGAATGGATGTATATAAATAGACGTTCAAGGCTAGGTATTTCACAAAGTTTCTTCTTTTTTTTCTCTATTTTTTTATCTGCACTTTTCTTTTATACTTTCTCCATTTTTATACTGCAATTTTTTTTAACTTTCTTCATGTTTTGTTCATAATTTCAATTTCAATATTGTTATCCTTACAAAGGACAAATTGTGTTTTTTACAGGATGCAAATAGGAGTTAAATGAAAAACAATAGGATATCAAACAAGATTTATATACAACAATGGTATATCAAACAACTGTATATCACACACCTACTACATATTTGTTTTTTATTACTAATCTTTTGTTGTGTTGAATGAAGGTGTTACACAAAAAACAGCTACTAACCAATACATTTGATTTTTTACTGGACATGAGTAAGGATGATGGGAAGAATGACTCCAAATCTTCTACTACTATTTTTATTTTATCTATTCATCATTTTTATTTTCTCTATTGCTTCTAATTCAAATAACCTTTTAGCAACAGAGAAATTATTTTCATAAATGATGAATAGAAATGTAAAAAAAATTCATTAACAAAAATATGAACACAACCTATCAGTCAGTGACAACAACTAACAGAGGAAAGAAAAGAAATATATCATTCAACAAAATATAACCAACAAACATAGAAACAAATTTTCATCAAAATTAATTTTTATAAAAATAGAAACATAGAAAATATATGCAGTGTACAAAAAAATGATATTCAAACGCTGATTTTTTTTGTCGAATGTATGATATAAGTGGAGAACAAGACAACACAAAGTAGAAGCAGTGTGGTTTCCGGCACCGTGGTTATATTTTTCGGCACAGTGGCGGCGATGGAGTTCAAAACTTGAATTTTCTTTGTGGGTTTTGTAGAGGCGACGCAGAAGAGCTTGTATTTGGTGATGATTTTTCGAAATATGGTTTGTAGTGGTCAAGATCTAACAAAAGGGTGGTGGTTTGGATCTTGCAAAATGTGTCAGATCTGAAAATAAATTTGACAGAAAAATAGAGAAGGGAGGAGAAACGTGTCTCAGATCTGTATTTTTGTCTAAAAATCGTCGAAAAGAGTCTGACCGGAAGTGGGTTGGTGTTGGTGGTTGAGGGTGGAGAAGAAAAAATGATAGATAGGAACGTGTAGTGTGTTTTTGGAATTAGAAGTGAAAAATATATGTGTAATGTGTTAATGAGAAAATGTAGCCAGCGGCTACTTCCTGTTGCACTATTCTTCTTTCAATTATTAGGGTTTGTGTAATAATTTAATAAATGGGCTTGGGCCAATGAATAAATGTATTTTTTATATGGCCAATGAACAAAAGAAAAATTGCCTTCCCACTATTACAATTAACATTTCATTTTTATAAATTATTGATAATTCTTTTTTACCCTTTTATTATTATGAAATTTTTTATATTATTATTTTTATCATTAATTTCAAGTTTTTTGGATACACTGTTCACTATAAAATATATCGTTCCAGTAATTTTTTATTTTTTCCAGTTTGATGTGTTTATTGGAAAAATGTTTCAATATGTTCCACCGGTACTATAATGTAATTTACCCATATTTATGTCTATTAATTAATCAACTTATATATATATGTTATTATTTGTATATTCTTCAAATTTTAATGTACCATAAGAAAAATGTCGTTCAAATTTCGAATTGTATGAAAATATTCAAGATTAATTTAATGTCACTTATTTGGTTCATTTTTTATAATTAGTGAATCCGTGCATTGCACGGGCTTAGAGACACTAGTATACATACATATGGGTAGCATATACCTACTGATTACAAGGGTGGCGGTTGCCCCTTTTCATACCTACGTAGTTCCGTCCCTGCTAGTTAAGGAACCTCAATATAGTATTATTGTATTGAAACTTGTGTAATCAATGTTTGTAAAAATTAAAAAATGTTGTTTTCAATGTAAAACTTATTTTTTTTTGTATTCTTAACTAGTGCACTAGTTAGCATAACCCTATATTAAATTGGAATCAGATTTAGTAGTATTTGGAGTTTTGAATAGATAGCAAATCTCAACAGAAGTTGGATCATCGTGTGTGTGTGTATATATATATATATATATCATTTGAATTCCTTCCTACTTGAAATCTAAAAGACAGCCATAATGATAGAAGGTACTCTACAACCTCTTGCCATTTGTTGCAAAGGAAAACATGGTTGCCGCATTTCTTCACTTCCACATCCTATTCACGACCGTAGGGAACCGTAACAACATTGTTGAGTATTTATAGCAACATTTTTTTCTTCAATTTTTTTAAATAATTGTTAATGTGGCAACGTGAATGGCGAGTCACTTAAGTGACTATTTGCATAAGTATTCACTTCGTCAAAATTGAGGTTTTGCAAAAGAAGATAAACATTAGGTGCCAAAAATATTAATGTTAAAGATATGAATTAAAATTACAAGTTTGTGAAAATTAAAAGACTATCTAAAAGTGCATTTTATTGGGGTGGTTTACCCCTGCTAAGCAACGCTCTATCAGAAAAAGAATAGTATTTTTATTCAATTGATAAACCACCGTTGCTGCAGTATACTACGTTGCTTTGTTTATTTTGGTGAATTACTTATTCTATAAAATGTGAAACGAACTAGTGTATTTTGTTTGGTTAGTGGGACCTATTTTAGATTTTTAGATAAGTGGTATGGATATCTAAAAAATTTAGATTTTTAGATTTTTAGTAAAATAATAATAATAATAATAATAATAATAATAATAATAATATTGTGAAAAGATAAAGCTCGACTCCATAGAAGAGAAAATACCAAAATATGGAGGAGAAGAAGAAAGAATCTTATTGAATTGATCACAAAATTTGAATGCACAAAGATAAAAGCTAGTTCTTTATCCAGTCACCATTCTCAGGTAAGCTTTTTGGCAAAAAGGATTAAAATTTTGTATCGCAGAGGAAGAACCGTCACATCACCACTGACAACTTCAATGGTGGCTATGGATCATCAGTTGCAGGTGCAGTATCATCATCAATCATCCATCAAAGTCATCAGAACAAAACAAAGTTCAATTTGTTCTTGATCAGTGAAGTAGAGGTTCAAACACAACTGAAGGTACATGCACCGCTGCACCAGTATTCATCGTACATGGGAGGTTGAAGCTGAGGAATGTTATAATCTTGACGGAGTGCCTCTTGGTGGTAGATAGTTTATCATCTAATAATCTGATAATAATCAAGATTAGCAGCTGCAATTTCAAACTGAAAGCCTAATTTTCATGATGGAGAAGGGTTTACAATGGCATTAGTGCTATGTATATTATAAATTATGTTTTAGTTCCAAGCTGTCAGATTATGAAAAGTTCATAATTTGCAAACTTGACACAATGATATTCTGGCTATGTAAAATTTGAAGTACTATGGTAGAAAATTCTCTTCATCTCTAGTTGAAACTAGATTATAATATTCTATTACCTGAGTTTCCTGTTTGTGAATGCTTTAACACTTGTGGACTTGTGGTCATGAATGCTGTGTAACTAATCGCCGGTTAATGCCCTTGGTCTATGTTCGATACTAGAGAGGGACATTCCCGTCTGTGAAACTGCTCTGACGAATGCCATATTTGCCGTCAAAGTTGGGGCATGATAATGGTCACCAGTGCCAAACACAATCTTGTTTTTTAATGCCAGCTTCCTAGTTGTTGGGAGGCCCATCATGCGTTCTGAAGGAGTATCAGGAACAACCCTGTTGTTATCCTCCAAATTGTCAGTTCAAAATGTGGCAAACGTTATTTTAGGCGTTGACAACTTTGGAAGAAAAAAAATCTAAGAACTTGATGTCATGTGCGAACATACAAAACTAGGCCAAGAAAATCCATAAATACTATTGAACTATAGTTTAGAAAACAACTGTTTATTGCAAATGTAATTAGTGAGTCATGACCTCTCTTCAACAATGATGTCAATGGTGGATCGCGATAGTGGTTTGTTCAAATTCCACAATATTACAGTACTACTACTGCTGCTACTGCTGCTGCTGCTGCTACTACTACTACTACTGCCTCTATTTAACAATACTTTGTACTACATAGCGTATCACATAACAACAGTAATTTGGTCAAATTTGAATATGCTATAGCCGCTATTTGACAACACGGTCTCCTTGTCATAATAAACTGTCAACTTGGACTGTAAGATGTGTCTGCATTAGATGTTATTCTCCTATTATACATTGTTTTTATATGTTTGTGGAAGTTACAATCTTTGAGGAAATATCATTCTTTGTGCTAAGTTTACATACAAACACTGTCAAAAAAATTGCTTTTTTATTTTGCAGATAAACCCAAGTGGTTCAATACAAATAGAGAGAATAAGTCATTAAACTCACCTGAGACAATTTATTAACTTGTTAGCTCTAAGTTTCTCATTAGGCCCTCCACACATTAGTACCAACTCCTTAAATTCTGAAAGAACACTCTCACAAATTATGCCATGCTTCCCACACAGCACTTTAGCAAATTCCACATGGATTGGATTTTGAAGTTCAGACATTATCTAGCAAAATATGAACGAAGGGGTGATGAGTTTGGTGAATAAGAAATTGGAGTTCACAAAGAAAATGTAGCATTTCACTAATCACTAGAGCTAAAAGGCTAAACTAAGTTTGTCAAAAAAAAAAAAGGGCTAAACTAAGAATCATTTCAAAACTCAAATTGGATAATCAGGTCTTCGTCTTGATGTTTAAGATAATGATTGTTAATTGAATAATTGGAATGTTTTATCATTAAGTAGAAGCATGCAAAAGGTCAAAAACAGAAAGCAGGAGGCAAAAAATATCGATAACTCACTTGACCAATCACGAAGTCAAAGTTTCCCTTAAACCGCTGTCTCAGTTCACTTTCCGGAGTAGCCAAAAGTTTCTCCGTTCCACCATTACTAATTCCTGATACAAAAGCTATCAAAGCCGTTGTATCAAAATTAACCAGATCACTTCCAGCTACAAGATTCCTAGACTCAGTGGATTCAGAATTTTTATCATCCAGAGAGCTTAGTTTCATTCCTGTGATAATAGAACAGAACGTATCACCCAACTTTGCTTCAATATCTTCTTGTGCTAGCTGTTGTCTAGTTTCAGCTTTATCTATAGAAGACTCAAGTTGAGACGAACCCACATGAACGACATTTTCTTCCAAAAGATGCAGTTGTGTCTCAGCCTTTCCTACTGAAACCTTTACTTGAGAAGAATCCACGGTCGAACCTTCAATAATACATCCCAAATTTGGAACAACATCCTTGTGATCGGAAGGTTTGATTTCAAGGACACATGCATCTCTGTATGATCTCGCGATGATGTTTATCCACTCAGCTTCTGTTTCTTCCAACATGTTAGAACTAAAAACCGAAAACTCCAACTGGATTTGAGATGCCCCGAACTCATTATGAAGCTTTTCATAAACATGGCTTGCAATCCCATTAGCAAGGAAAAGAATAACCGAGGAAGGTTGTAAGGTTAAGTTAGATTTGGCAGCAGCAAGTACTTGTTGAATGCGTAGCTTCAAACCCTTACTTTTATGACAACTATTCCATGAAATATATTTTGGATTCCTGTCAGATACTATAATCCACACAGGCTTCCCATTGAGGATACACACCACATCGACATGGATGTCCTTAAGAGAAGAACCGTGTCTCTCTTCACGACTAACTGAAGGTGATAGTGGGATTGATTTGCAAACTCTAGAAACTCCACTTATGAAAGATTGCTGTAGGATATGTACAACTGATTCCAGGTGCCCAATGTTGACACTGTTATTAACACATAACAAACAGAAACACATAAATCAAGAAGTAATGAAGAAAGAATCAATAGTTACCTACCGCTAACCAAGAAGAGGTGAAAAAATGATTCAAACACAATAAGACAAAAGCATCAACTAAGTCTCTAAAATAAATTCAACAAAGAATGAGTAAATCCTCAACTAAGTCTCTAAAATTGCAGAATGCTGGCAAGTTGGTCCTTGAACTTGACAAATTTGGCAAAAGCATACCTAAAATTGTTAATTGGTGGTCATTTGATTCTAGATTACCTTACGTAGGCAAATATTTCAAATCAGTCATCAAATTGAATACTTCAAATCAAATGTATCCCTGAAACTTATTTATGATCACAAAACCAGTCTTCCTATTTGTAGCTAAAACCGATGTTATCAATCACGGATCACAGAAAATAGTGGTTTGTTCAAATTATACTGCCCTACAGTATTATAGCACTGCTGTAGCTGTTACTGGACAATACTTTGTAGTACTAAATAACGAATTGCAGAACAATAACTATTTGTTCAAATTCCATTATACTAAAAAGCACAACTATAACCACGTATTTGACAACATGCGATAAAACTAAAAATGATACCATGGGGTAACATGCAACTTAAATGATCAGCAATTTACAATTGAGAGTTGAGCCTAACTCATCCCCCTACAAAACCGGCTTTCAAGGTGAGGGTTGCCCCCCACTTTTAAACATATATCTTCAGGCCATCTCTCAACCAAATATGAGACTCTTTAACAACATCAAAATTGGTTTTCGCTCAAAGACAAATCGATCACACTTTGCTATAATTTCAAAACTAATCATTATAACAAGCATATCCACCAATCAATCAAAACATGATTTAAAAATAAACATTAATTTCTACACACAGTAGTATAAACATGTGTCCCCGTGAGCCTAGCTCAGTTGGTAGAGACATTGCATGTAAAATGCAGCGACCGGGGTTCGAACACCAGTACGCCCACTTATTCGCCTTTAAAAATGTGGAATTCTAGAGCCACTCGGCTACCTGACCAAAAAAAAGTGTAAACATAGGTGTTTTGTTACATATGTATCCAATCAAATTACACCCCTTTGCCACTTATTTATGTCAGTTCATAAAACATCTCAAATATCTATATTGTGAGACGCGATCAAATACATATGTAAAAAATGTTTTACACTTAACAATTACTCGGTCAATTCATTTTTCAGATTCATTGAATAACTAATGTATCTGAACTATAAACGATAATAATTATTACGAATATCATAAAAAAGTGTGAAATGTGAAGTGAGTAAAACCTGAGAGGGGTAGAAGAAGAGGGTCGAGAGAGAAAAGAGAGCTCAGCACGTGCCAATTTAAGGAGTGTTCGTCTGCATGAATTAGTGATGTTTGAAGAAGATGGTAATTTGTTAATGGCATCAATCACACACTTGCATCTTTGCTTTGCTACTTCTACTTGCGCAACCCAATTTTTCTCTTTCTCCATTGTTGTTAGTTATTTTTGATTCAAAGTTATCAACTTTTGCTCTTTAATGGCAAACCCATCTTCTCCAATTTCACATTTCTTGTTCCATTAATGGAATTTCACAAAACCCTAGTACCTTGTCCCCTTCTTCTTTCTTATGAATATAATTTCACAAAACCCTTGTATCCACAGTGTAAAATTATTTTATTTTATTTAAAAAATTTTAATTTTGCAAATTTATCTCTATATTTACAAGTTGGTTTGGTAAAAAAAACAGTTGGTCCTATAAATTTTCAAAAATTATAAATTGGTCCTTAGACATTTTCAAAAAAATTGTAAATTAGTCTTTTTAATTATTCAAATTTCAAAATTAGTTCCTAAATTTAAAATTTTTATAAATTAGTCCTTATTTTTTATATTTTGAAATTGGTTTTTTAACTTTTACAAATTTCATGAAAGACCGAACAACATTTAAAATTGGAGATTTTTTTTGTCAAGTAGCCTATTTGTTTAGAATTTCTCCCCCAAAAGTGAATAAATGGGTTTACTCAGATTCGAACTCCGGTCATTACACATTACATGTAAATGTCCAACTAATTGAGTTAAGTTCACGGAACAAAAATGGAGAATCTTTATTAGTTTATCCAAATAAAAAAATTACAAATGAATAAAATTTAATCAAAGATTTAGAATTATTCACAATTATAATGTTCTAAAATTTTCAATTATCCCAACATAACACACTTGTATATTTGTAGGGATGTCGATATTTATCTTTAAGTTTGAATCCCTATGAGGACTATCCCGTTCATAACTCCGAAGAAGGAAATTATTTCTCCGTGAGCATGGGATGAGGAGAATTCTAGAGGTCAATTTACAATTTTTTGAAAATTGAAGGGTCAATTTGCAATTAGTTGAAAATGTATAGGGGCTAATTCAATTTTTGAAACGTATAGAGGAAGAAATTTCAAATTCTTAAGTATTAGATGTTATTTAAAATTCTGTAAATTGAATTTGGCCAAAATACTTCATAAATTCTCATCATTTTAAAATTTTACTTAAAATAATCATCTAAACAATAAAATTTAAATAGAAGATTTTAGGCTTAATTGCACTTTTGGTCCCCCTATTTTACATATCTTGCAATTTTGGTCCCCCTATTTTAAAATCAAACAATCTAGCCCCCCTATTTTAATTTTTGTTGCACTTTTGGTCCCCAAACCCATTTTGTTTACAAAAATTGTTGATGTGACAGCTGACTGGACAAAATTGATGATGTAGCAATAACACATATTTATTTATTTTGTCAAAAAAAAAATTATTTATTGATTTATTTTTACTATCTAACTCATTTTAAATATTTATTTTATTTTTTAATAAAATCAGAAAAAAAAATAAACAGAAATAAAAAATAAAGGGAAAAAACTCTTTCTTCTACAACAAAAAAAAAAACTTATTTCTTCTTCTAACGTAAAATACACAGGGGCAAAAAATTGATCAATAACAACATCATCACCACCACCAGAAATTGAACAAGAGCATCAAAGAAATTCAGATTTAACAAAAGAATGAACAACAACAACATCATCACTAACAACCAAAAATGTTTACAAAAAAAAAACCAACAACCAGAAATTGAAATTAGGGTTTGTTGAAATTGGGGATTTTTGAATAAGAACAGTGTATGTTGTTGTCCTCTGCTCCAGTTCGGAAACAACATCAATCGACCACCGTGAAAAGGAAATCGACGGCGGTGATGTTGAAACGATTCTCGATCTCGTTTTTTGAAATGATGTATGTTGTTGTTGTTGTTCTAGGTTTAATGATTCTGTTGTTGTTCTGCGTTTTTGTTCAGAATTGAAATCGATTCAGGCATAGAGGGAAGATGATGATGTTTGTGTTGTTGTTGTTGTTTGATAGATGAAGATTGAAGAAACAAGAAGAAGTCTGGGAATAGGAACACAACACATGAATAATGATATAATAATCTTCAATTTTATTTTATTTTGACAAAATAATTAATAATCTTCAATTTTTGTTTATTTTTTATTTCTGTTTATTTTTTTTTTTGATTTTATTAAAAAATAAAATAAATATTTAAAATGAGTTAGATAGTAAAAATAAATAAATAAATAAAAAATTATGTGTTATTGTCACATCATCAATTTTGTCCAGTCAGCTGCCACATCAACAATTTTTGTGAACAAAATGGGTTGGGGGACCAAAAGTGCAACAAAAATCAAAATAGGGGGGCTAGATTGTTTGATTTTAAAATAGGGGGACCAAAATTGCAAGATATGTAAAATAGGGGGACCAAAAGTGCAATTAAGCCAAGATTTTAAATTTCCTTAAAAAATTACATTATTTAAAACAAGCTATGTTTCACGAACTATTTTACACATACTCATCATACATGCTTAAGCTATTTGCACGGGATATTTTGTGTTTAATGAATACACACAATCAATCAACTGACATCATAATGAAATCTGATCTGACTCATTCGCATTAAACCGGTTAAAATTTAGAGAAACTATGGGATAATAATTAAAGACTCAATTTCCTCATTCTAAAATGAAGGACCATGTAACCAAAGAAAAAGAGTGAAGAACTAAAATCATCATTCCACAATTTTTTTTTGACCAACATCAAAGCACAATATTTGAGAGGCCATAAGTGTAACTAAACTATAAAACTCAGTTACATTGTCTGTATATAATAATTTGTATAACTAGCTTTTATTGTACATGTGAGCATCACAAATACATTTAGCTAGCCATTTCAAATTAGTGTTGTTAATGTCCAACCACATTTAACTATTTCAAATTCTGATTTTTATCACAATCAATGTAAATGAAATTCAACATATTGTGAAGTATGATGGTGCCAAGATTTAAAACATTGTTAACAATGTTGATGTCAAGGCTGCAACAGGCAGTGCTAAAGCTGTGAGCATGTCCTATTTAAAATATGCAAAGAACAAGGTTTATAATATGAAGCGAACGCAAATCATTTATCATATCCGACAAGTAGAAAATAATACGGCTTTCCATGAGCGTGAACAACCATGTATACAAATGGGGCGGATCCTGTCCATAATGAAAATATCATCCCTTGCGGATTAACTCTTGGCATGGTTACTCAGCTTTTGGAGAAGGATAATAGGAGTATCAGCCATAGGGCTGCTGAAGAGCTCGGCTTTGGAGGAAATGAAGTTACTTTTGGTTCATTCTCAGATCTTGAAAGGGCCGTCAAAATGGCAAGCGAAATGGTTACTCATAATGGAATGAAGAATGGAATTGGAAATGTCACTCACAATTATGTTAAGGGTTGAGAAAACATGAGCACGGAAACAAAGCTTCCTATCGAGAAAACGGGAAAGCTATTGCTGGAAAAGGCTTATAGCAGTGCAAACGCTATTCTAACATCACACAAAGATGAACTTCATGCAATAGCAAATGCTCTTATAGAGCATGAGACAACTAATTAACTCAATGCAGAAACATCAACAACAGAATAAGGTGCATAGAATCATCACAATCCAAACCAATACAGAAGCTGCTGCATTTGGCGTCGTTGTTTATGAATAATGTTTAAATTTAAATGGTATTGGTTATTGAACTAGCTGATTCAAATTGAATAACATAAAAGAACATGTTAATTTGATTTTATAAAAAATTTATTTATAATAAATAAGTGAAAAAGTTTTCAATATGTTCCAAGTCCAGTGCATCATGACTCGCAGATATACAGGGAAATGATTGGCGTTACGAATCGATTACACCCAAAATGCACAAAAGAGTGATGTGCACATCTTTAACTGATCCAGATTGTTCAATCTGATTTTCATATCTGTTTCATACAGACACCGATACAGTAATAACAATAGCTAGAAATGTAAATCTAGATTATTTCATATAATAATAATAATGAATTTAACTGTAAATGAAAGACACCTTGTAATGCCGAAAGTACTGAAATTAAAAACGGAAACCAAAATCATGTAACTTTGACAAGTTCAAGAGGTCACCGATGGTGCCAATTTGATGTGCCAAAAATGATTGAACCAGACAACATCAAATAATAAAGTACACTAATAAATTCAATAAAGTACATTTAAAATAAAATATCAGGACCAAATGGCTTCATTCCCAATTCCAAACTTTTGGAATATTAATCCATAACTTCAATACCTTCAAATGACGATGAATTGTTCATGTCTTATGCACCAGGATTGAACCCTTGCAGCAGGCACCATTGCTGTTCCCAAACCTGAAATTCACGACAAAGTAGTTGTTAGGTTAATTTTTCAGAGATGAAGAAAAATATAACGGTGAGCGAATCCAAAAAGTAATGCCAGGAAAGAGAAAATCAAGACCATATTATTAGATTCAAAGAGAAAAATGGCGGACAAACAGATCCGGCAGTGATTGTCTTGAAATCACCATTTACAGATCACCAGAGAGATGACATAACACAATACTAGCTATATGCTAATTATATCGAGGGGGAAAATTTTGTGACCCTTCACATTTATTTCGGATC